>OV281083.1:20050000-21392199 GCA_923060345.2 Erebia aethiops | reverse complement strand
AATCACGCACGCAAGCTAAATTAAACTTTATCGCCGCGCGCGAGTGTCCGTATTGCTTTGCATTTTTTCCCTTTCCTACGTCACGGACGACATTGCGAGCTTGTCTAGGGCTGTCAGCAAACAGTACAACAATACAGTAGGTTTTTCGAATTGGTAAGTAAGGTACCTACTCTGACTATGATCGACTGTGTTTACTGTGTGTCGCTACACAGTGAGTTCTTCACTACGCACGCAACTTGCAAGGTCATTCGTCGCGGCGAAGCAGTGCGGCGAAACATAATATTTCGCTCGGAGAGGTAGGTACACTTCGATCACGGAAATATATAAATATATATTCCGTGCCCTTACTCTAAATCGGCAAGGTGTAATAAGAATTAGGGAGTAAGGGCCTAACTAGGGCGAGCGTATTCCCTGCGACTCGTTTGTACTACCTACAGCTCGTGCCTCGATTCAAAAAAATTACTTGAAAAAAGGCTCATTTAAGTTTGACATGAATTGTACCTGTTCCGTGATAGAAGTACTATTGACTACTTATTATTGTATTGACTACTTGCTGACTTGCTTGCTAGCTTTAATAGCCTAAATAATGATTATTAAATAGATAAAACACGCAAGCAAGCTAAATTAAACATTATCGCCGCGCGTTAAACAAAGAGTAAAAAAATACAGTAGGTATAACTTTTAATTATTTATTTTAATATTTATAGCTGTTTGACTTTAATATAATGTCTTATATTTATTTTACAGTCTTTAAAATACCGGTTATTAAATTTAAGCGTGGAAAAAACTCTAAATCTTACATATAATTTAAGTAGGTATTGGGAAGGGAAGCATGGACAGGGAGTCATAAAATTAGTATTAGTAAAAAGTTGCAGTAAATGATTTGCTGGTTTTGTCAGAATACATTTTTCAAAATTATTTATAAATGCATTTTCTAATTCTTGAACATAATTTATAAAATCAACGGGTGGGACTTTTAAGCTGCCGTAGAAAGATGTTTTTTTATTATATGCTTTGAAATGAGAATATACATTGGATTCTATTTGGGGGAGGGGTGACTTTTTAAAATATTCAGTGAATGAAGTACATGTATATATACATGAGTTTAAATGTCTACAACTATTTATCCTACAAATAATTAATATGCTAAACACTTAACTTAAACTATTAAACAAATATTTTCAAAAAACTATTTACGAAAACAGCGTTAAATTCACTAGCACGTCGCTCGCTTATAACGCGCCAGCCCCGACTGCGTAAGCATTCCGGGAATGAGCGCGATCGTCGGTATTTTCGTCGCGCAAGTACCAAGAGTGACACAGGCCTGCCGTGGCCTCGTTGTCTCAAGCGTCTATTTGTACTTTGCGGAGAGCCTTCTTTGGATTAAAGTGACGGCTGGATCGCCGTCGGTAAAAGTCTAAAAGGATTAGATTGAGAGTCAAGCGTCGGATAACCTATAAATAAAATACGAGGACAACTTTGCGCCAGTACCTAAGCTCTCCACCGCAGATTCAAGTTGTTTAATATTTAACGGTTGAAGAATTACACTGAAACTTTACAAGTTGACATAGTATGAATGTTGTCATCACCTCCAGTAGTTGAGTTTTTTTTTCATCCACTACAAGTTAGCCCTTGATTGAGATCTCACCTGATGGAAGTGATGATGCAGCCTAAGGTGGTAGCAGGCTAACCTGTTAGAGGCATGCGGTTATATTAAACCAATGCCCCTATTCGGTTTCTACATCGTAACGGAACGCTATATCGCTTGACAGCACGTCTTTGCCGGTAGGGTGGTAACTAGCCACGGCCGAAGCCTTCCACCAGGCAGGAAGCTTATACTTACTTTTATTGTAGCTCGCAGGTAAATGTAGGTAACTAACTACCCAGACTCTCGAGTTGCTGGGATGGCGGACGCACTACTTCTGCGCCCTACGATGATGTGTATTCATAGCACAACATTTAACCTATTGGATAAGAGGTGGTGAAGATGGTTGTTGATACCACCACAACCTCTAGCACAATCTCAGTATAGGTAGAGTAGACAACTAGACACCAATGCTCTCTTCTGTCTCTAAGATATTCTGTATTGCTGTCCATTGTAGATAGGTTCCGCATCAGTCAATTCCGTTAATCATGACTGATAATTGACTAATGGTGGATAATTAGGAACATATTGTTAACTAGCTGATGCCCGCGACTTCGTTTGCGTGGTTTAAGTTTTATTGATTCCTGCGGGAACTTCTTAATTTTCCGGGATAAAAAGTAGCCTATGTCACTCTCCAGGTCCTCAAATTTACCCATGCCAAAAATCACGTCGATCCGTTGCTCCGTTGGGCGTGATTGAAGGACAAACCAACAAACAAACACACTTTCGCATTAGCATGAAGTATGATTGTAATTACATTGAACGGTACGATATCCGATGCCTGAGCCTCATGCAGCTTTCATAAGCGTCTGGGTGAAAGACCATGTATGTGGTGCTCCGTGTCCGTGCTATCATGCTGATTTATAAGCAAGGGTTGTCTACGTGACAGTAGGGTGATCAGTGACCACCGCACGCCTATAACATTGGGGTCCATCTGTCTCAACTGACAGCCATTACTTACGGCGCAATCTCATATTGCTTTGTTTACGAATACTGTTGCCAGTCGCTAAATGTGTGTTCCAGAGCTTAGAATTTAGGTATACATAGTTACATACTGCATAGGTAGTGTAATATTGTTCACGTTGTTAATTTACGAGTATAGGAGGTCACGGGTGTGTGGACTGGCAATATAGTTCTGAATATGGTTGTAACGGAGGCGTTCTTAGCGGAAGCAGAGGCAGGTGCGGAGGTGAAGGGGCTTTGCCTCCGCGGATGCGGAGGTTAGCGGAGGCGGAGGTGGATAATTCTGATTACATCGTCCATTTTCTGTGCTTTAGGATGCGATGAATCCCACATTTGTTTTTTTTTTTTGAGGATTCTTCTAAGTACGGTTGCCTTTTTGCTTGTTGTAATGGTGTAACTGACGTCACCTACTTCGATTTGTACTTCGCGCATTGTAAGACCACGTAAATAAGCCTCCGTTAACACTCCGCAAAAAAAGGCTGAGGTGGATGCGGAAGCGGAGGTACAATTTCTTGCGAAAGTTTCGCACTTACAGAGTCGGAGGCGAGATTCCGTTACAACCCTAGTTCTGAAATCATGGTGTAACTTACAGCTTTAAAACTCATATAACTAGTGGTTCGCCCCGAACTAAGACCTCGCGGCGCCATCTATTGACATAAATGTGAAGTTCTGTTAAAAATACTGAAGCTCATTAAAAATTAAATAATTCCGTTTCCTTACAATATTTATCTTATTTTAGTATTTGTTGTTCAAGTACAGGATATAATTGAAATAATTGATCAAGTTTCAGGCTCATCCTTTCAGAAAATTTAGAGTTCTGAGGTCATCTTTGGACGTTAGAAAATCATCACTTTGAAAGCCCCCCATTTCGTCAATTTGGGGGAAAAATTAAAAAAAATATATTTTTGGACTCTATTCCTAATTATCTTTAAAATGATATACCGCAACCCTATGTAACTTTATAAAAAATATTTTACTTCGCATTCGCTTCTATGAGAGCCCCCCTGAAATAAAGATTTTTATTATTTTTTAAGCCATATTCGGCGGGAGGCCATTGGTTTACATATTATATTTAAAGCTGAAGTAATTGCGTTCAGTAATTCAGAAGTTATAATGCTCTGACAGACGGACGTACGGACGGACAAGTGCCAATTCACCCAAGTAGACTCAGAGACCTTCGCTTCGCTCGGTCAACTAACTATGCAATCTGACAGTCGCTATGCACTTCTTAGATATTGCAAAATGCAATCGGATTTTTCGGTCTGTCTGATATGTAAACCTACTTAATGTATTTTTCTTTTTGAAAGGAGCAATTACTGAGATTCTTGTCGGCTCTTCTCAGTAGACCTGTATTCCGAACAGGTGGTAGAGTCAAAACATGACGTAGCATAAGATACACTTGTATACCCTATATGAAAAAATTGAGTAATTATTGAGTATAAAATGTTACAAGTACAACTTGAGGCCTACGACTAAACGCGATTTCAATGGTAACAAGCTTAATATACCACATTAGAGAGGAGACCTTGGCCATACCTCTTCGACCTTCGCTCTTTGGTACTCGTGCAGTGAGTACCGAAGAGCTAGAGACCACTTCAATATTGACTAACTATACGGCGAACTATACTTATATGATGTCTTCTTCGTCCAACAGACAAAACCTTCCGTTGGAGCATACAAAAGTCCAACCAGTCTACCTACCACACAATCATGTTACGTCTTTAGGATTACTGTGATGTCATGGTGTGGCAGAGGTAACTTAAAATCAGAAAAATTATAACTACTCAGTTACTCACTAATTTCATTCCGTCAACCCTTTAGTAATACTCTCCTATCTGTATGAATAAATACCCTACCACTCTCGGTTTCATATTGTTTGTAGATAAGTGATTTGCGATTGTTGACAGTGATACGCCCGTCTCCAATTTGGCTTGATGCGGACTAGTCCAGAGATTAAATAATGATTACTACGTGAACCCGAAGCTATATTATTGCGGTGTAATAAAACGCCCCCTAGTGTAATTGGATCAATATCAGTAATATTACGTCACTATTTTTTGGTATGGAATTTAATTATTTGACTCGAACTGTCTACAGTCTAATATGTAGGTAATTCAGCTTGGCTTTAAAACACTCATGATTATCCATTGATTAAAGATTTTCTATTGTAGGTATTTTATTTGGTGATAACTAATTATTGTTATCCACAACTTGACACCTTAACACCAAACGCGCCCTCAACTGGGATGACCTGGGAACTGCTTTATTAGTTTACCTACTGCGTATTACAAAGGCAACCCTATTTTTGTTAGGTAGTTGCCACAATATCAGTGTTGCTTGAATAGTTACGGTTACGAAGTCTAATAATTATAAAAACTGGACTGTCTTGGTGGCGCTAATAAAGTGTAAGTACCTTACTACTCGGTGCCGTTTTTCTTTATGATATCCTATGAAATTACCAATTAACCGGTTTTCATGAAACATATAGGGCTGCTACAGCGCGCGTATAATTAAATATTCAGAAAATGTTAATGAATGAGAGATCATCCGTATATTTCAGTTAGTTGCGTACGCAACCTTTGTTAGCTTTGTAGCTAAGAAGAAAAGTTTAAAAAGTTGTACCTACTAGGGAAGTTAGCGGTGCCGTGTTGTGAATTATTATAAGACGGGGTAGATTTAGCTTAGACACTCGGGGGATCTTGGAGTGCGGGTACCGCGGGCACGGGATCCGGGCCGCATCCGAGTGCAATGAATGCGACGACGGTTTCAAGGACGCGCCTCAGGTGATGACGTACGATACGCGCACCCCACCGCCCCACAGCTCCCGCGGGTGTTCCGGCACCCACCTAATAATGCACGTCTGCGCCCTGTCTGCCGCGTCCGAACCCGTTGCAACCTTGAGTGCTCTCTGGGCCAGCCCCCTCGCACCCAGTACCCTTAAACCGCACTAGAAAAATCTACTTACACGTAAACGCCTCACGCATACAACAATCGACAACCCGAGACCTCCACGGAGATGTTACAAATCTTTATTGCTAGTGTCCTAAACATGTAATTGATAGCAATAACGTTTCATTTGATACAAATGTGCCAGATACTCTGATAGATACAGACATTAATTTGGTCGCGGCAATTCAGTCACACATTTCGTTCTCACCAATTAGCGAGACGTACAAGTTAATAACCTTCTAATTATCATAATAATAGTGCCGGTGAATAGGCAGGGTGGCGGCCCCGTCAGCTGAGTGAAACTGAAAGTAAACAGAACTCGGTCAAAGGGTTTGTACTCACCTACCCGCAATATTTATGTGGGTACGGGGGAGGCTACCCACACCCGATCCAGTCACCCTCCTTTGATGGATTGGTTGGCGGCCGGCGCGGATGGTTCGACTGAACTGAAACACAGCCAAACTCTACAGCCAGGCGTTAGTTCCGATTTCCTGCTACCTAAAAGCGGCAAACTTTTACCCCCGAATTATTATTCAGTGAAAGTTCTTGGAATTCTTTGTTTTGTTTTGGTCACAGCCTGCCACCCTGCCCCACCCCCTTTACCGAAGTCGTCCTGGTGACACGATTGTTAAATAGCACTCGTAAAGGTTCAATCTGCAGATTACGATACGCTATACCCTTTTATTGTCTGCTCAATGGATTATTTACATTACAATTGGTACTTGTTGTGTAATCAGTGCCATTGTTAAATATTATTTTCTGTCTTCTCCTTATTTCATAACCAACGAAGCCCGCGACTTCGTAGTTCGTACGAGTGGATTACGTTTTTTTTAATCTCGGGAAAAAAACTAAGCTTTTGGGATAACCTGTATCAAATTTCTGTAAAAGCGGTTGGACGAATGGGCCGTGAAAAGGTATAACAGACAGACGCACTTTGTAATATTAATAATATGGATATTGGTTAATGTTATTGTTGCTCTGTGTGTAAGCAATGTCTATCGGATTTTAATTTCTGTAAAACACTCGTACTACATTTATGTACATAAATGTACTTAATATGTACATATTAAGCGGTGATAGTCTACTGGTTTAGACGCCCGGCTTCCTATTCAGGTCGTCAGGGGTTCGATCCGGGGGCACGTACCTTCATCTCTAACAGTAGTGAGATATAGAGATTATTACTTACCTAATTACGATTAATATATACAGTGCTAAGTACAAAATTATATCTGATGGGCTTAATGGTGCGAACTTTTCGTGTAAAGTTAAAAAATACTCATCCCGAACCCGAGTCTCCTGCCAATTCCAGTCGAAATATACACTTTCAGAGTACCTTTGGATCAAAATGTCCTGAAGAGTCGTCGAAATTACCTGACGACTGATGCCTTGAGTATCCAATTACGCAGTGGAAACCTCGCGGGTGGCCGACATTCCGAGTCTATAGCGCTCGATCCTACTCTAGTTACTAATCTTATTACTTACCTCGAACAGTACCTATTTCAGCATTTTGTAAAGTTATTAACGAATAATCGGTGATTTTTCCTATGCCAAATGTAATTTTGTCTCGATGATTTTGTCTGCGTAAACTTAGGTTTTTGAGAAGTTCCGTTGGAAACCTTTGATTTTCCGCCTATGTTTTTCCAACATTCCTAAGTCGGCTTAATATTAATCAGTCTACGGAATCTACAACAGACCCGATTATGTCGGGCTTTCGCTTAAGCAACCGGCAAATTCGGATTCAGCAGAGTCAAAATACGGGGAAAAGAGCGCACAAAAATTATGATTCGCTTCTAAAACTTAAAAAGAGAGCCTTTTTTTATATTTTATGACTAGTCTTATCTACAATAACTCTTGGTCTTAAAGTCTAAATACTGAATTTCGTCTGATTGAACAAGTCTCCCTAATGCCATTAATTTTTGCTTCGCAATTCGGTTGAGGAATCCTAATAAAATATTCATATGAAAATATTGCCTGCCAACCCTAGTTATTACTCAATAATGGTTCAGCTATTATTAGTATTCATCGTGACGTAACAAAAGGTCTTGAACTTGTAACGTTTCAATATCAATTATATTATTGTAGTTGGTACGGCATAAGGGAAACATAAAAAGTGAATGACTCATCTCGTCCTTGACATTGGCTCGTTTGATATCGGGGTGACGTTATCTGTGAGTAGGTATAGTATATACCTACCTATAGCCGTGATATTAATTACACGTCTAGTTTGTGAAATAACTTTATTCTTGATTTTCGTTAATTTTTTCCTTGTATTGTTGTGTATGATTAGGTTGCCGTGAATTGGTTACTCTTGAATCTTGATAGGTATATATGTTTTACTCCGATAATTCTTCAGTTTTTTTATATCCAGTATATCCAGGGTCCATCTTACTTGGATATTGTCATTATCTGATTTATTTTCATCATCATCGGCGCTACAGCCCTTTATGGGCCCGGGTCTGCTCCAGAACATTTCTCCATCTATATCTATCATTAGCGCTCGTACTCCAGCTTCTTATACCAATCTGCTTTGCATCTTGGCTGACCCCATCCAACCATCGAAGTTTTGGTCGACCTATCTTCTACGCCCGCCTGGGTTTACATCATCAGTTTCTTTGGCGGCCGCTGTTCGTCCATTCGTTGCACGTGTCCAGCCCATTGTAATCTTGCGATTTCAATGTGCTGAACAACGTTTGGCTCGTTAAAGACTTTGTATAGCTCAAAAGTTGTATCTAATGCGCCACAACCCATCATCCTGAACCGCACCATATATTGATCTCAAGACGCTCCTTTTTTTTTTCTTTTTTTTTTATCCACTACAAGCTAGCCCTTGACTGCGATCTCACCTGATGGTAAGTGATGATGCAGTCTAAGATGGTAGCGGGCTAACCTGTTAGGGGCATGGCAGTTATATTAAACCCATACCCCTTCGGTTTCTACATGGCATCGTACCGGAACGCTAAATCGCTGGGCGGCACGTCTTTGCCGGTCTACCACGGCCACGGCCGAAGCCCCCCACCAGGCCAGACCAGGGAAAATGCAAAAATTATAAATTCCCATATTGACCCTGCCGGGGATCGAACCCGGGACCTCCGCACGTTAAGGCAACAGCGCTACATACTGCGCCACGGAGGTCGTTAAAGGTCTTCTTTCGAAAATGAGAAGGGCTTCTTCGTCTTTTTTACTGATCGTCCAGCACTCACTGCCGTATGTCAGAACAGGCCTTACCAATGTCTTGTGTAAAGTTATTTTACAACGCCTTGAAAGAAACCGAGATCTAAAATGCTTTTTTAGGCCATAGTACGCTCTGTTTGCGACTGCTAATCTCCGCTTTATTTCTGTGTGTCGACTGCTAATCTCTGCTTTATTTCTGTGTTTTGGTTATCATAGGTGTTTCCCAAATATCCTTTTTGACTCCTGAAGAGAGCCACGTACTCAGACTTTTAGAGTTAGAATTAGGCTACTCGTAGCTTATTATTTTTACCAATTTTACAATAAATGGGTCTTAAGAGATGCATAATAATTCATATCACTTTAGATTAATGCTCAAATAAATCAATTGGTCGAAAGTGACTCCACCGCGATTTTTATCTCATAATCTATAAAAAGAATGACAGATCACAGAGTGGACAAAAATCTATTATTGCAAATTTCTAGAGGATACTTGAAGAAGAAAGACCAAAAAGCTCTCCTGGCACATTTATTTGTCTGAACATGATAAAAATATTACAGCAACAAATAAAATCACACAAGAACGACACGCAACGACGGGTGACAAGGGAGAGAGCCTGGCAGCAGCGCGCGCATCCTTTTATAAGCTCGTCCCTGACACATCAGCATTGTTTTGAAATTCATTCCATACTTGAATCATGTTTTCTTCTTCACCAATGAGTATTACTGTGGACAGAAGGAAGGAGTATTATATGGAGCTTCTGCAATACGGCCATACTGACCCGAGGCCGTCCCCGGGCTCCTTCATTTCAGTTCCTCTGGTTCAGCAGTGGCATTGCTCAGACCCCGTTGCACGCAGGTCACGATCTTGAAGTTCTTGGAATGACAGGCGCCACAAAAGCACCTGCAGGCCTCTGCACCGCAGACCGTTGTTGTTTGCAAAGATCATCTCATGTCCTTGTCTGCACCTGCGTACATAAAAGAACAAACTTCACACATCTTCTTACGGCAATAACCGAAAACAACGCATCAAATTACAGTAAACACGTTAGTCGTATAAATAAAATTTGAAAAGTTACGGCCACTGGTTAAGTCATTAAGCGCGACGTTAGCATGACCTACCACGACAACACAGTGGCGAAACGTTATCCTATCTGGTGAGCAGTATTAGAACAACTTGGGCCTAAGTCATTAAGCACGACGTTAGCATGACTTAGCCCGGCAAGACAGTCGCACGACGTTAGCTTGTCTGCCCGATACGATGTACACATCTAAGTCATAGGCACGACGTTGGCAATAACTTAGTTCGGCAAGATAGAGGCCCGACGTTAGCTTTTCTGCCCAGAGTATACAGACACCACAGGCCTAAGTCATTAAGCCCGACGTTAGCATGACTTAGCCTGGCTAGACAGAGGCGCGACGTTAGCTTGTCTCGTTCCGCCAGACAGAGGCGCAACGTTAGCTTGTCTCGTTCCGGTATCATTGGGAAAAGTACAAAGAGCAACTTCATGGCATAAGACATAGGCGCGACGTTTGCATAACTTAGCCCAAACAAATAGTGCGCTTGGCCAAACCTGATACCACAACAGTCACCGCATCCCTGCACGCAGAAAGTGACGTAGCGTCACGCCTCCCAACGTGACTGACGGACACACAGTGGCGCGCCTCGCAGCGCAGCAGGCACGCGGGCAGTGTTGCGCCCTAGGCAAGCGCGTAGCCCTGCGCGACAAGTAGACTCGCATCTCGACGCAGCAGACGAGCGCGCACACCTGCGCGACCAGCAGACGCGCAGCTCAGCGCAGAAGCGAGCGCGCACACCTGCGCGACCCAGCTCAGCGCAGAAGAGAGCGCGCACACCTGCGCGACCAGCAGGCGCGCAGCTCGGCGCAGAAGAGAGCGCGCACACCTGCGCGACCAGCAGGCGCGCAGCTCGGCGCAGAAGAGAGCGCGCACACCTGCGCGACCAGCAGGCGCGCAGCTCAGCGCAGAAGAGAGCGCGCACACCTGCGCGACCAGCAGGCGCGCAGCTCAGCGCAGAAGAGAGCGCGCACACCTGCGCGACCAGCAGGCGCGCAGCTCAGCGTAGAAGCGAGCGCGCACACCTGCGCGACCAGCAGGCGCGCAGCTCAGCGCAGAAGAGAGCGCGCACACGCGCAGAAGCGAGCGCGCACACCTGCGCGACCAGTAGGCGCGCAGCTCAGCGCAGAAGAGAGCGCGCACACGCGCAGAAGCGAGCGCGCACACCTGCGCGACCAGTAGGCGCGCAGCTCAGCGCAGAAGCGAGCCCGCACACCTGCGCGACCAGCAGGCGCGCAGCTCAGCGCAGAAGAGAGCGCGCACACCTGCGCGACCAGCAGGCGCGCAGCTCAGCGCAGAAGCGAGCGCGCACACCTGCGCGACCAGTAGGCGCGCAGCTCAGCGCAGAAGAGAGCGCGCACACCTGCGCGACCAGCAGGCGCGCGGCTCAGCGCAGAAGCGAGCGCGCACACCTGCGCGACCAGCAGGCGCGCGGCTCAGCGCAGAAGCGAGCGCGCACACCTGCGCGACCAGCAGGCGCGCAGCCCAGCGCAGAAGCGAGCGCGCACACCTGCGCGACCAGCAGGCGCGCAGTCCAGCGCAGAAGCGAGCGCGCACACCTGCGCGACCAGCAGGCGCGCAGCCCAGCGCAGAAGCGAGCGCGCACACCTGCGCGACCAGCAGGCGCGCAGCTCAGCGCAGAAGCGAGCGCGCACACCTGCGCGACCAGCAGGCGCGCAGCTCAGCGTAGAAGCGAGCGCGCACACCTGGCGCGTCCAGAACGCCTCACGCCGTGTTGAGCGCCGAAGACGAAAGAGACATAGGACAGATAGAACAGAAAATGTCACCACCATACACATTACTTACGGCTCCTTTACAAGCCATATCACATGAACCACATTTCAAGAAATAGCTTCGTACCTAACAAAAACTTGAACAACATTCTCTAAATGTGAAAAAGTAGAAATGTTCCTTTTTGGTACTCTTTAAAATGTGAGGAGTATTAGTGGTAACAAACCAGACTTTATTCAAGTTCACACATTAATAGAGTCAATCACAAAACCAAATACGAGCAGGTGAAACTTCAAATAATTTTACACGAAAGTAAATAAACACAAGTAGACAAATAGCTGACATGACACAACAATTTGTCATGGCTGATATGCGCAGAACAAAATATTAACCTGAACACCCAATGTTTACATCTGGCGGTTACATGGCAACGATGTCAACAAGACTGCAATCTGGTGCATCTTTCTATCAAACTAATCCCTAGATGCTTTAACTTTACATATGCCAACAAAAATTCACCAAGATCGTTAAGCAACTATTTAGCATTCTTAACAGACGCCTTTATCTGCTGGTCATCCGCGTACTACAATTGCCGACACCAACTCATTACTAAGCCCTCTCACTATACGCAAACGAAGAAATGAACGACGAGCATGGTCAGCAAACGTGCTGTAGCTATCCCAACTCATTACCTCAAACAAAATGATTGCAATATCCGACGTTTTAGGAATCAAAGATTTAAATTATTTCTTAAAGCTGCTCCAACTACGCTCTGTCGTCACCATTCACTTAAACACGTCTTTGCATTTCCCTTTAAAGAGCTTCCTATACACAAAAGACACTCAAAAGCATGCCTTAGCGCGATCTATTCTCACACTAATTTTCAATATTTTGCAAACTGGGATCAAAGCTCAAAACATAGAAATGTTCCCTAGACCTCTCTGCCATGTTAATCGAACGAATAACATCAACGACCCGTTACTGTGGACAAAGCATTCGCGTCACTTACAACACATTCCGATTCAACACCCAATATATGACCCCTGTATGGTGCACCCAGCGGCTGCAATACGACCGCCGGCTCATAGAACACGATGAAAGTTTGTCCAGCAAAGCAAGCCTATCAGGCGAAGGATGTTACGCGTAGCTGACTTTCCATCGCGTCCACCTCACGCTTCAAACAACCACTATCACGAGTTCTACGATACTCACGCGATCACAATCAGGCAATCTTGCCTTCCTTCCTCAAGTATAGAATTATAGAATCAGAATAGCCAGCAGGATCAGGCATCACGTTGATACCGAATCCCACTTCTGATATTGCAAATTTCTAGAGGATACTTGAAGAAGAAAGACCAAAAAGCTCTCCTGGCACATTTATTTGTCTGAACATGATAAAAATATTACAGCAACAAATAAAATCACACAAGAACGACACGCAACGACGGGTGACAAGGGAGAGAGCCTGGCAGCAGCGCGCGCATCCTTTTATAAGCTCGTCCCTGACACATCAGCATTGTTTTGAAATTCATTCCATACTTGAATCATGTTTTCTTCTTCACCAATGAGTATTACTGTGGACAGAAGGAAGGAGTATTATATGGAGCTTCTGCAATACTATAGTTATAAATTATAATCATTAATTTCGTTAGCAGAAGTGAACAATCTCTTATCTTACAAAACCGCGTTTGGTTCTAGCTACGAGTAGCTAGTGTTTACATCCTTGAAACGTGACGCAGAAAGTAGACGAGTGAAAGCAGTGCGATTAATGCAATGAGTCTGCCGCGAACTGTGTCGAGGACGCCTGCCACTGTTATAAATTTGTAATGAATGAACCGTCAACCGACTTCAATACCCGTCTTCACGCTCTGTAATTAAAATCACACTAACAGATGTTCTTGGTCGACGCTCGACGTGTATAGTTAAGGTTCAATAAGTGTAATTTATGTGGACAGCCTCTGACGCAACGGTGTGAAGTTATCTACGGATAGACGTCAGGATTTGTCCTGACATGTCAGGATCTTTAGGCATTGGTCTGGATTGGGGGTTTATTGAAAATGTCACTATTAATGAACGTAATGAATAGATGGCCAAAATATCGTCCTAATTACCATAAAAATATTTGTTTGTATATCCCAATATTATGAAAATGAACTTAAATAAACTTTTATAAGTTGCATGTGGTTACGAAATAGAATTCGATTCAATCCCGTCCATCAATAAAAATCGAGGCAATAATTATTATTATTAATGAGGGCAGGATATTTTAAATATCAAATCGAACTTTTTGTCAGAATTTTTCAGTGAATCTACGGATCTCAAAATATAGAGCTCTGGTTTCCGGTTGGGTTAACTTGGGGTCGATTGGCTCAATAAAAATAGGAAAGACGTGTTATCTTATCCGCGCTGCAAGTTGATTGGAGTTCCGGTTCCGTGATATCCGACAGAGGAATGAATCTGGATTTTAAGTTATGTTGCGTCACTACAATCAAAGAAGCGATAATCGGATTCTCCATTCTGTGATAAACATAGCAATAGGTTGTCAGTCACTGCCTATACTGATGGATTAGAAAACTGTTTACGGTGGTCGGTGACTGATGTTTGCATGGCGTCCCGTACGCAGTCAATCGGATCTGCGGTCAAAATCAATTACCCAGATCGAGAGCTTCTTACGCGGTCAATCTGGATACCGTCCGTTGATTTTTACCCGATTATATGGCAGTTAACGGATCAGCTGTACGGAATGTCTATCAGTCATTCAACACTCAATCATAAAATAATGATTCAGGATTATAACGGAACATCACGTCAACTTCTATTCAAACTTTGTATTCAACTTGCAAGTTGCGATTGTAGGTACATACATTAATATCACGCTGGTACTTAACTATAGCTGTATATATGAGTTAGTTGAAGTATCTCGGCTCGTCGGCGGCGTTCGCGAGATGCAAAACAATGCACCGGCAATCGTTCCGTAGTCAATGGGGCTGGCGGGCGTCGCTATTTATGTAACGCTAGATGCATAGATGTTGTAATGCACTTATTCGCAAGTAAACGACTCCGCATAATGGATGCACGGTCAAGGCCTCACGCCACGCGCCCGATTGTTTCTCCCCGCGTGTGTTTTGAGATGATCGCTCGAATTAAATGCCTTTGTAATGTAATACGTTTCTGATGTGGGTCATTGCGTTTTATTATCGGCTTGTTTAGGTAAGGTTAGTTACATGCTGGGCATTTGCTCTGGACATTCGTGCTTTTTCAATACTATCAGTAATTTGCAGTCGAGGGTGACGGCAAGCATCTTTTATTTTCGTTCTGCTGGGCGGACGAACAAACCTGAGGAAATTCAGAAATTATCAATTGAGCAGTTGCCTGCCAGTTAATATACCACAGACACGTCACGGGTATCAGGAAAAAGTCTTGAAATGTCAACAAGTCACATCAACAAGACTTAAAAAATAAAAGAATCAAATTTTGAAAATTATGAAGACCTCCTTAGCGAAGTGGTCTTAAAAGTGGAAGGTCCCGTGTTCCATTTCTGGCAGAGAAATTTAACTGTACATAATTTTTACACTGTGTGTGGTCTAGTCTGGTAGGAAGTTTACCAACATACCGGCAAAGACGTACCGCCAACCGATCTGGCGTTCCGATGCGATGCCGCGTAAAACCCAAAAAGGGGTAACTATCGTGTTTATAAAAACAGCCGTACCCCTTCGCTTCCGTTTTAGACATCATGAATCGTGATATCATCACTTACCTCCACGTGAGATTGCTGTCAAGGGCTTTAAATTTATCGCCGAATAAAAAAACGTCCGCATAAAATATATTTCACGTGAAAGATACCCGAGCAGGGTACTCGGTTCGTGGCTGATGTTTTAAATGTACGTATATTTATCAAATCCGTGCGTAGTATATCAATCAAGCTGTTTACATCCCACGTTCGGAGCGAAGATGCTGCGTGACACCATTCGGAAATAAACTCTGTCTGTAACGTTTATGTGTTCACGGTCAAGGTTTATTAGGCCTTTCCAGAGTTTACGCTTTACAAATTGTGGGATAATAAATAATAATATTATGTTTCCTACACTAGTATCGCTGTCACATTATAATATTACTAGCTGACGCCCGCGACTTCGTACGCGTGGATCGAGGTTTTGTGGTTCCCGCGGGAACTCTTTAATTTTCCGGGATAAAAAATAGCCTATGTGTTATTCCAGACTATAATCTATCTCTGTGCCAAATTTCATCCAGATCCGTTCAGCCGTTGGGGCGTGATTGAGTAACAAACATCCATCCATACATCCATACATCCATACCGACATCCATACATCCAAACTTTCGCATTTATAATATTAGTAAGATGACGTTCCCAAAATTAGTTTCCATTAGTACCTAGACTTTGTGTGTGTGTACACAGTACATAAAACTAATGCTGATTGTGGCTGGCCTTTGTTTCATAACTCAACAAGCCATGGAGAGATCTTACATTACTTCATTTGATGATCTTAGGATTACAGCAGATCTGAACTGAGTTTGGTCTGATAAATTATTGATCACCAAAAAGTGACCCAGTGCGCACGAAAGTAATAATTATTTACTAAGTTAAGTTAATGTACCTAATACGTATTAACCCCTAAGTTCTCAATATCTTAGTCTGTATTATTAAACCACTTATCTATTCAGTGTAATACATCAGCTATGATGATTCTCTCTTCATCTATGCCTAAGACACGTCTGAATACGCTTAGGTTAGCTGAGGTTGGTTTATTAAAACGGGCCTTGCTATCAGAATATACTTTCCGATTATCCGAATGAGTACATATAGAAACTCGTGTTATAAGTGCACAACAGGAACAAGAAAGACCAACATGTTTTTTTTTTACATTTTGAAAAGAGTGATTGGACGATATAAGGGGGTGGTGGACAGGGCTAATAGGCCTATTACACTGCACTTTTCACAGGGCCCTATGGAAAGGGTGGGCGCGGCCGCTAAGTAGAATAGAATAGAATAGAAAGATGTTTATTTCCCTAGTTCATTTGTTACAATATGTCCAGCAAGGCGATGATTTATTCGGCCTGTAGGTGTGTCAGCTACTTACAGTCTACTCATGTGTGTCTAAAAGATCTGTATAAGTTTCATGTAGTGTGTGCTGTATGTTTGTTAATAGTATGTGAATGTGTACAAAATAAATTTATATAAATTTAAAATGTTGCTTAATATTACCTTATCCTAATTGCAACTAATTCTTATAATCTATGGGGACGTGGAGCGGTTGTTCGCTTGCTGAGCAGCCGACTCCTGTCTTTTTTTGGTACATAATTAATTTCGCCTAGTCTAGTATTAGTTAGGAGGGGGTTGTGCTGTCTGTATCCGGTGTAGGCGTCACCAGGGGTGTCTATACCCTCAATGTGCATTTCGCGGAGTAGTAGAGCGTTTCTTATTACACAGCAATAAGGGCCAAGACCCTTACACTGATTCAAGTGTAAGGGTTCCTGTGAAAAGTGCAGTGTAATAGGCCTATAGCTATCCAAGGCTAAAAGATGCGGCTCAAAATAGTGAACATTTTTGCATGGTGCCCGCCAAACTTTGTATTGAATAAGGTGTTGATGGAAAGAATAACGACGTAATCGTTCTGTTCCAGGGCTACGAGCGCGGCGGTTCGCCCCAGCCGCCGACGCAGCCGCCGGGCGCGCCCAGCCCCGGCTCGGCGCAGAGCGCGCCCGGCGGCATCTCGCCCACGCAGGACTCGCAGCACCCGCCGCACTTGCCGCCCGGCGCGCAACCGCCGCACCAGGTAAACCGACCCCAACAGGCAACAAACACCCTACATGTGACGCTTCTATCTATCAAGCATCTGCTATTGAAAAGTACCGTATTTGTCAACAGTATACTGAATCTATTGAAAATGTTAGAATGTGATAGACTATACCGATACTAGTGGTTCGCCCCGAACTTAGACCTCGCGGTTGCCATAAGATAGTTTTAACTATATACCTACCTAATGCGCGCTCATCTTTACGTTCATAGACATCAGTACTATCAGTAGTATTAGACTATTTTTTTATTCCACGTATGATGGTGCTAACGTCTATTATTTGTAAGCACAAATGAATACACTTTTACAGAGCGCCATCTATTGACATCCTTGTGAAGTTCTGTTAAAATATTGAAGCTCATTAAAAATTAAATAATTTAGTTTCCTTATAATATTTATCTTATTTTAGTATTTGTTGTTCAAGTACAGGCATTGATGTAGAATTTTTTTAGTACAGTACAGGATATAATTCAAATAACTGATCAAGTTTCAGGCTCAGCCTTTCAGAAAATTAGAGGTGAAATTTGGACGTTAGACAATCTCCACTTTGAAAGCCCCCCATTTCGTCAATTTTAGAGGGAAAATAAAATAAAAATTTTTGGACTCAATTCCTAATTATCTTTAAAATGATATATCGCAACCCTATTATGTAACGCTATAAAAATATTTTACTTCGCATTCGCTTCTATGAGAGCCCCCGTGAAATAAAGGTTTTTATAACTTTTTAAGCCATATTCGGCTGGAGGCAATCGGTTTACATATTATATTTAAATTTGAAGTAATTACGTTTAGTAATTCAGAACTTATTATGGCTCTGACAGACGGACGGACGGACAAGTGCAAATTCACTCAAGTAGACTCAAAGAACTTCGCTTCGCTCGGTCTTTCAACTAACGAACGAACTAATCAACGCTTATTTGACCGGTCTTAAACATAGATTGACCGATACTTCAGAACCTGTTCTCAGCTGCAGCAGCAGGTGTATCAAGATATGGGCCTCGTTGCCGGCCTTATCCTCATAAATAGCCACTATCTAGTTCTAGAGTCTAGGCAACACTGCTAGCTAGCAGAACTCAAAATTATCTAGAATTAGCGATACGTAGAAAAAGCTGCTTTACTTACCAATTTTATCACTAAGTGCATATATTTTTGTAGTCTCCTTAGTTATTAGACGTGTACATGGGAACAAAAGTCACTTTAGGCCCTGTGTAGCGTAAAAGGGGGTTTTTAAAAGCAGTGTATCCATCAAACGGTGACATAATGTATGCTTGTAAAAAAATGTGCTGTTTTCAAGACCTTTGAGCAGCCATTGACGCATCTCAAAACACAATTTAAAAAAAATCTCTGCATTGAAATTTATTTTAAACATACCTCTTAATTTACCTTTTAAAGCAATTTTTCTCCTTATTGAAACCAATAATTCGAAATATAAGATAAAATTCATATTTCTAAATCAAACACATTGTCAGATGCATTTGTATTGAAAAGTAAATATTAATTTTTTTTACAAATTATTTCATGCATTTTTTGCGACATGCGCTTGCTCGATTTCACCCCCGCGCGCCTTTGTTTTTCATCTCGTGAGCTCACAGCGCCTTAATGGTGAAGAATGATGAAGGAACGGGTTCCATAATAATAAGTTTTTAATCAATATTAACAAACTTAGTATCTTGTTAAAACTCGCAGCCATAAACTAGAACTAGAACTAGTCAAAACACCTAAAGCAAGATGTAACAACAACAATTTATCGCATCCGGCCATATAATTATCTATTAGGATACAATTCAACCCAATTGATTAAACCGCATTGATTTATGAGGACTGTGTAGATACATTGTTATATCTCAAGATAGCAAATCAATAAACACTGAGTAATAGAGGGATGTATGAATTACTTTGACCTATGTTGGAATGCTTTATGCTACTATGACTGAGATATTCAGTATCGTATTTTGACGCTTTGACATTGTTAAAACTTAACGAGACTGATACACAGAGAAATAATATTATCCTATCAAAAACATAAATGTGAAATGAGAGCCAAGTTCAATATTATGATATTTATATGCCTTAGTTGTTGACTTCAACGACAAAAGAAGTGAGATCTAAAATTTGACATGTCTATGTGAAACAGTTTTTGAGTTATGAGGGGGTCAAAAGTGGCTCCAAATGGTTCGTGTAATATTACACACGGTGCTGCTCGCCAGTTCTTTGAAGTTCTTTCCTTCTTTCTAGAACTTGGCTGACACGCTACCGCGTGTCTTGATGGAAATAAAAATAACAATTTCGAAGTACCCCTGTCACTCAAATTGTATATGCCCTAACGGGGTGACATGTCAATTATTGTACAATTGGTCATGTTTAATGCAAATAAATGAATCTGAATCTAAAGACATGACATTCTCTATTTAACTTTTCTTGAAGTCTATCAATATAATTTAGTTTTCAGGCTTCAGCCCTTATGCATGGTACCTCTTCTTCTTATTTCTTACATTAAGTATCGATATTCGATCCTTTTGTAATTTGCGTAATGGACCGAATTAGTCCATTAAAAACAGTTTTTAGATATTCTCAAACTTTAAGAATGTCTTAAATACTCCTAAGACTTCTATACTGAATATCAATAACACGAGTTAGAATCACTGGTTGGAATACAAGCCTCATGTAAAAATAGACGACTCTCTTTGATAAGGTGAAATAATCTTTTTATCAAACGTGATAAATCGTGACTTGTTTCGACAGAACACCTATTGAAACTTGTTGGTCTTATATCAAATTAACTTATACTTTTGTATTTTCGGCTTATATTGCTTCCTCTGATTACAATTTTTAAAATATATTGAAGGGTACAGAATTCTTCAGTGGAACATTTTCATAAGTATAGTTTACCTAGCTTTATATCTATACTGGCATTTATCGTAATTATTGACGAGACATGGGAACTAATGAGTTCAAAAACCATACACATCCGTTAGTATTCTGAAACATCGCAGAGAGTTATGAATGCATGTATATGTATTGACTATTGACGTGTTTAATCGATGTCCTATTTGAATTAGAAAACCCCGCCCCGCCGGATATAGAAAATGTTATCTAGTTGTTACAATTAAAAGATAAACCCCTGTGTATTATGAGTGTCTGCTATCAAAGCGCCACCAAATACCTAGGCACGATATAAGTGTATGAGTTTTATATTAGAATAAAAGCAGAGTAAGACACTCACAGTAGAGTGATTTGTACCTAATGTCACTATAATTAATGTCCTCCCGATCGAATTTCGACCATGGCTACCAATCTCTACAGAGATTAGCCATCTGCGCGGGAGATATTATAGTGTGTGCGCGCGCATACACAGGTGCACTCTCTGTTCCTTTACTCTCAGAGCCTGATGGGACGGAAGATCTGACACGACCGGAGAGAGATCAGGCGCAGGACCGACGGCTTAACGTGCTTTCTGAGGCACGGGGGTGAAACACCGCCAACTTCATAACTCCGGGCTAGTACTGAGAATTTATTGTTAGAAAAACCCAACACTTGTTATGGCCCGACCCGGGACTCAAATCCGGGACCTCATCGGCCGCAGTTGAACACGCTAACCACTAGACCAACGAGGCAGTCAATGTCACTTTATTAGATTATCAAGTCCAATTCACAAAGGTCAAACCTTAGGATTTGCCGACGTCTACGTGGAATCGTATTATTGTATAGATGTTTATCGAAGCGATATACTCGGAGTCCTTGCTTAGTCCCGTCTAGTATAAAATACCAAAGATACACAGTTTATTGTTCCTAAGAATGCCCACATTTTGTCGTGTACCAGCAAGAGATACAAGTTTGGTTGTCCAAATACGTTTATATTATTATGAACTTAATAATTTGATTAATTGTAAAACAAGCTGATGCCCGCGACTTCGTCTGCGTGGTTTAAGTTTTTTGTTATTCCCGCGGGAACTCCTTAATTTTCCGGGATAAAAAGTAGCCTATGTGACTCTCCAGGTCCTCAACTATACCCATGCCAAAAATCACGTCGATCCATTGCTCCGTTGCGGCGTGATTGAAGGACAAACCAACAAACAAACACACTTTCGCATTTATAATATTAGTATGAAGTACGATAATGTAATACGGATATGCGGAAATCTATTGGTAGACCAAAGTTGCCTTCGATAGCTGATGTTCGGGACTGAGCATAGGACGCGAAAGCTATTGGAATACAAAACTACAGAACCACGTTGAGAACACCATAAGTCTTACCATGTTAAATATCTCCATCACGCTAGGCGATGAACAAGTAGAGCAAAGGCTGGGGTTAGTGGTACAGTAAGACAATTATTCAGTGTGGTAGATTCTTACGAATTATCATAAGTGGCACAAGTTGTCCTACGTGGAATAAATCATTTCATTTTCATTTTCAACAAATAACACCTACTGGTCGAATTGTATTCCAAAGAAAACGGTCATGACTCTCGCTAGTAATTTTCTTATTTATCTTTGTAAATAAAGCTTTTTCTTGTCTATCATAGAGTGGGTAGCTCTATTACCTAGGTACAAGTATGTCTGGTTTTGTATATCAGTGTTCTTGCGAAAAATTTCACAGAGTTTCTACGGTATTTTTATATTTTTCTCTTCTTCAATCCTAGTGGTATTGGGGGTACACACCTCTTTGGTTTTGTACCTATATCAATCTCTTATTGGTACACATCTTTGTTTTCGTACCTATATCAATGTCTGCTTGCGAAAATTTTCGCCGAGTTCACTAAGTCGACTTGGACGAGACCCATCGCCTCTGCGACAGTTTCTCTAAAGCCGAGTGAACGACCGCTTACGCTGTAAAGGAACCAATAATACTGCCACTTTCCGAGAATTTAGGAATTGAATCAACCGTACCGTTGTTTATATTTTATATTCCTTTTTTGGACTAGAATGGGGGTAGACTTAACTATACAGATCTTTTCTTTTTGTATTATTATGTCTGTTATGAACTTATGAATCATCCATACCTTAGATATAAAAATATTGTATACTTACATAAACATCTCGAACAAGTTTTTATTATTTTTAATGTTTATGTAAAACATCCTTTAAAAATGCATTGCTTACAGTGAGCAGTATTATCCATACTTATATATAATAAATGCGAAAGTGTGTCTGTTTGTCTGTCTGCTACACTTTCACGGTTCATATGTTCAACCGATTTCGTTGAAATGTAGTAGGTACAGGGATAGGTTGTATCCCGGGGAAGGGCGTAGGCTACTTTTTATCCCAGAAAATCAGAGTTTCCGCTGGAATCGAAAAACTTAATAAATGCGAAAATGTGTCTATCTGGCTGTCTGTCTACGCTTTCAAGGCCCATCTATTCAACTGATTTTGATGAAATTTGGTACAGGGATAGATTGTATCCCGGAAAATTATAGAGTTCCCGCAAGAATCAAAAACCTAATCCACGCGGTCGAAGTCGCGGGCATCATCTAGTTTGTAATAGATGTGAGAGATAAATTTTAGTAATAAGCATCCCAGTACCATTGATTGAGCCAAAGCTGTGAGACAAAAATTAGCCTCTCTATTGCTTGGTAGATAATAAATAAGCACGCGTTATATTCAATGCTTTATTTTATTAAAACCATATTACATACCACCTATAAAACTTTTACGCCCGAATTTATATAATAGTAAACACTAAATTTTCATACTTGAACATAATGCGCGTTATTCAAGCCGATAACGACTCGCGGTGTGTTATTTTATATGGAAATCTGTAACGTTAACGAAATTGCACCCTCCCCCGTATGTATAGTAGGGGTTATCCTCCGAACTCGGCCAGAGCTCCGGCTACGAACTTTACTGTTATCACCATCATTAAACTGCTGCCTAATGTAGGCAATTTTTAAAAATCACCACCCCGACGATAACTATTTCAATAAACCGTCTATGGTCATGACCATCCTAATGGCTAACTTTTACTTTCGCAAACTTTGCTCTTTCTGTCTTTGCGTTAGGGTTCCGTTGAAAAACATAGAAGGACTTAAAGTCCACATTATCGTCTTGTCCATTCCGTCTGTCCGTCTATGTATCACACCCATTTATAACCAACTTTAATACTTTTAATGAGCTGTAAAGTTTTAACCGATTACTGCATTCTGCAACACAAGAGTCATGATTATTAAAATTTTGATATAAATAATTTTCAGAGTTTACCTCCTGAACTAGAAAAAATGTTTCCAGTAATGATAATCGAAATCGAGAAATTTTGCTAATATTTGTTTTTGTACAGTCCTGCCATTCAGTTTCTATATTTTGACTATTCACATAGAGAATTTGGTTTCTAGGAATTCAAAGAAACCTTCATAATGCTCATAATCGTACTCTATAACTTTTGCTTTAGCACTAAACCCCTTTGTTTTATTTTTCTTTACTTCCTTTCGATTTAGTTTCATTATTTTCGTGTTGTATATTACTTTCTTCGTAACATGAAAAAGTGCCCTTTCCCTTGTATATTTGTATGATTCTTCTTCAATGAATCCTTTTAAAGATAAGAGCTTTTCAGAAGTGTCAATACTGGTTGATCTATTCCAGTAAACTTAAGGAATCCGTGATCAATGCTCATAGAATCTAGATTTTAGTTCTACAGTTTTGCATACCTAAACTGAACTATGGCCTCAGTACTGACATATCGTGCGACTGAGACACTACAACTGTGGTGCAATTACGAGTACCGGGAACAGCTTCTTTTGTATATGTCACCGTGAAATTGTAAAAACCGTTAGATTATAATCTATCTCGCGAGATTGTAAACTGTCGAAACATTACAATTTAACGCATTATTTTTCGTTAGATTGTAATCTGTTAGGTATATTAACCTGATAAAACCTAAGTGTCCTTAGGCACTGCCTGATTAATTATGTCGAAACCTAACCTAACCAACAAGAAAGAGACAAGAAAACGTAAATACAATGATTATTTCAGAAAGTGGTAGATTACAATCTAACGGTTTTTACAATTTTACGGTGACATATACATATAATACAAAAATTGTATGATGCAAATCATACTACGAAGCGCGACGTCTACAAAGGTCTTCCTGCGCGCGGTTTCGTCGTTTGAGCGTCTCTATCCTCATACAAAACTAGCAGATGCCCGCGACTTTGTCCGCGTGAAATAAGTTTTTTAAATTCCCACGGGAACTCCCTAATTTTTTGGGTTAATATAATGTAGCATATGACACTCACAAATTATGTGGATTTCTATTGGTACCAGAATTTACAAAATCGGTCCAGTAGATCCAGAGATTACCCCCTACAACCGCACAAACTTTACCTCTTTATAATATAAGTATAGATTGTGAATTATAATTTCTTGAGCCTCTTTGCAATCTCTGCTATCGCCCATTGTGTGACCCGGACTTTACTGGTAGCGCACCTATAAATATGATATGCAAAGTACAATAATATGTTTATGTAAATCGTAAGCTAAATAAACGCCTGCATTTCTTCGAATGGTGTAATTTGATAACGGCTCACCTTGCATTCAGTATTGTTTCTGTTTGTGAATGCCGTGGAATAAACCTATGTTGTTTCCACACGGGCTGACTTTTCATAGGCTTGTAGTGTAGACTTTAGTAGGTACCTATAGGTTATTCTTATATTGTTTCGATGTAGCAATTAATGCTATTGCTTCTTATAATATATCTATAGTTTCAGGAGCCGTTTTTTACGGACATTTCGGTATAGAGTGAACTTTAATTTTGTACCAACAAGTTATAAAATATGAAGAAAAACGGAAATATAAGTGGACAAGGGCGCACTTATCTCTATAAGAGAGATATACCCTTGCTAGTGAGAACTTTAGTAAATGAAATGGTAACGGTAATTAAAGATAGAGGTGGTGGTACAGTGATAGTTGTTTAGATTATAAAATGCATTGATTTAATGGACGATGGGATCATATTGTTGTCGCCTCAAGACATCTGAATTCTTTATAAATATTTGATCCGTATTTTTTCATTAGGTTCAGACTGCGGTTCAGACATCAACTTGTATACTAGTGCCATAATAAGAGGTCACCGAAAATATATCCGACACAGGAGACAAAACTAGGAGGCTTTCTATTTTTCTAACTATCTTTATATAACATAAGTTTATTGACTCGCATATTGGCAGCATGTATGCATGGGTATAGTTGAAGACCTGAATAGTAACATAGGCTAGTTTTTGTCCCGGAAAATTAATGAGTTCCCGTAGGAACTTATTCCACGCGGGCATTAGCTATATAATATGAGATAATAAATGCTCACTAGGAAGGCATAAAACTTTTAAAACATCGATAAAATGTCGAAATCACTTTTATTGAAATCTAATCCATCGTACAGAAGTAAACAAAAATTTAACATGAAGAGAAGTTTTGGGGAAGTTGATATTAGGTCATAAAATCTTCGAAATTGATTTCCGAAACATCGACGTTCTTGATTACGGTTCATTAACAATTTTCGTTGACTATTTCGATGATAAATGTAACGACATCCGCTCGATGGGCTGCGGCAGACTCGGTTCACGTGTGTATCAATTTGGTGTGTCGTATTTACCGTCTCGAAGGCCCCGACTTGATATTTTATGATCAACTAGCTGATGCCCGCGAATTCGTTCGCGTGGTTTCAATGCTTTTATGGTTTATTTTACTTTGACGCTGAACTTTGATGTTTTGATCGGCAATTCTTGCACAATCGCACCTCAGAAACGTAGAGCAAAACCGTTTCGTTCGAGCTGACTTGACGTATACCACATAAGGATGCCAACGCATCTACGATTATTATTACGAGCAGATTATTGATAAGTGGTATTTCGCGGTTGCGACTGCCTCATTGGTTTAGTGGTTAGCATGTTCGATTAAGGCCGACGAGGTCCTGGGTTCGAGTTCCGGGTCGGGCCGTAACGGGAATTGGGTTTTTCTGACATGAAATTTGCAGCACTAGCCCGGAGTTAGGAAGTTGGCGGTGTTTCACCCCCGTGGCTCGGAGAGCACGTAAAGCCGTAGGTCCTGCGCCTGATCTCTCCAGTCGTGTCGGATTATCCGTCCCATCGGGCTATGAGAGTAAAGGAACAGAGGGCGCACCTGTGTTTGCGCACACATTTGTGCACTATAATATCTTCCACGCAGATGTCTAATCTCTCTGGAGATAGGCCGCCGTGGCCGAATTCGGTCGGGATTTCATTTTATTTTATTTTGCGGTTGTGGCACCTATGCATTAATGGTACTAATATTAATGTGGATCCAGCCTTAGTTGTCGCTAAGCCGAGATGTTCGTACCAAGCGGATATATGCAAATTATTTTTGAGACGGGATTAATGACTCAACGCTTGCTCTCGCGAATGTGGGTATAGTTTCCCAGCGCTCGTTAATGTCATCTGGTTACTCTTGTTTTAAGATCGCGTTTTTATTTTAACACTAACTGACGCCCGTGAGGAATAAGTTTTTAAATTCCAGCGGGAACTCCTTAACTTCAAGTGATAAAAGTAGCCTATGTCACACTCCAGGTCCTCAACTATACACATGCATACCTATTATAATCACGTCGATCTGTTGCTCTGACAAACACTTTCGCATTTATAATATTTTTTTAATTAATATGTATTAGTAGGTAGATCAGAGATGTACTGAATTTCTAATACCTACTGTAGGTACTTGAACTTTCATAATATTTTTCTAAATATTTTATCAAATTAGTTTTGATAAAATATTTAGAATGTCAGAAGCTACTGCTACTGCTTATTTTAATGTAGGGTAAAACCGGGATAGATGCCGCAGCAGGATAGATGCCTCATATTCTAAAAACCTAACTTCCCGAACTCGCGACTAAGAATTAATTTTATAAGTAGGAGCCGCAGTCACCCCGTACCATAATTACCCACAGACAGTCGTGCGATGAGGATGCGTTTCGCTCGTACGTGTAATTATCTCCGCAGCGATATTCCCGAACACGTCAAAGATTTAAAGGTTAGTATGTTGCGTTGTATAACTTTATAATTAGTAATAAATTCAGTTATATTTTTTATTACGTCAATATACTGGTTCATTGAGTCTGCATCTAGGTGTAAATAGATGCTATTTTGTTTATAATTTATTAAAAAAATACTTGGGCATCTATCCCTATCGAAAAGGATAGTTGCCCTGATTTTTCGAGGGATAGGTGCCCCTAAGGGCACCCTTAGGGGCACCTATCCCTGCATACACTGCCATATATGATTACCTACAGCACCACGAAAATATAAAAGAAAAGAAGGAGTGCGAGGTCGAGTATGTTCTTGGACTACAGAAAACCTACAGTCGGCTTTGGATGAAATGGACAAAAACCATGGGAATACAACAATTAAGATTTTTTTTTTTTTTTTAATAAATGCTTGTAAAATTTTATTTAACAAACAATATGGTTATGCATGTTGAAACTTAAGAATTTATATTTTAGTTAAACAAACGCTTTAAAAATTTAATTACCTATGTCATTTGTGTGATATTAGAATAATATCTTCTAATGATAACAATTAAAAGATTTAAAAAATACAAAATGTTTTTCATTATTATGACCCTTGGACTTCTACCTAACATTTGGTATGGATTTTTCGTTTACACCTATAAAGGGCATCCATCCTGCACTGCAGGCATCTATCCTTCTCAGTTTTTTCATGGTGGGGCAACTATCCATACAGGTAGGCATCTATCCTCAAAAAACATGTTCCACGAAAAGCTAATTTCTGCAAAATCTGTATTTGATAGGTTAAAAAATAATAGTAATAATTCAACATTAAGGATTGAGCTAGCTACATTAATAGAAATTATTCGTATAAAATTAATATTTTTAAAATTAGGTGTCCTTTTCAAAAAGTGGGGCATCTATCCCGGTTTTACCCTATACTACAGTATATTTTAATACTCGTAATGTAATAAACTCAATATTTTACTTTTATTTTTATGAGATGCAGACGGATGATTAAAATTTAAGATGTTCCTCGTCCAACCAAATGTTTAATTCTGAATCGAAATAACTGGGTTTTTTATTTTTATTGTTTATAATGGAATTAAATATAACAACTAAGCTAAGCTCGTTGATGATTAGAAGAAGAGATAGAACCCTATATTAAATACATTCCAGATTTCTATTGGTGGTAGGTACTGCAGATCGCAGAAGAAATGAACCAAATTTTCGTTCAAAGTTAATAGAGGAACTATCAAGAATTAATAGTTATCACTATCCTTGAACAGCCAAATCATCGCACCAATTTTATACTAACGCAGTTGTTTCCGTTCCTTAGTTTTTAGGTCATCTATGTTTATGAGAAAATAAATAAATCTAAATCTAAATTTAGAAAAAAAAACTCAATTCACTTATAAATTTCCAAATTGCCTCTGCTGGGTATCGAAACAGACACCTCCCAATTAAAAGACTACAGCGCTCACCACTGCGCAAGGGAGGTCGTCAATCAACTCCAAAGCAAACCCCCATTTAGGTTTTGCTCACAGATAGGAATTCACCGGCGCGGGTTAATCAGTGACGTCACGATCCGTTTCATGTACAATTAGGTATACAAACACATACCTATATTACTCTCACAGCCGCCTACTTATGGAACGCACGTGGTCGACCGTGTACAATAATAATATGGGGACTTGGAAGTGCTTATCTAGATTTTACATCATAGTACGCTTTAGGTTTGTTTTCCTTTGAACAATCTTTAACAGGGGCATTGTTTTATGTTTCTGTATTATTTTGAAAGGATCTTATTTATAGGATTTGCCTAATTCCTTTACTAACTTTTGTTCATGGCTCCGGCCGCGTAGAATCTGACTTCCGAATGAAACTTTTTATTAGGGTTCCGTGCTTACTCTAATCCATACTAATATAAATGCGAAAGTGCGTCTGTCCATCTGTCTTTCATGAACCATCTGTTCAACAGATTTTGAAGAAAGTTGGTAACGAAAAAGGACTTATATCCTGGGGAAAACATAGCCTTTTTATCGCAGAAAATCAAACAGTTCCTACTCCCACGGAGATCACGATTAAAATCCACGACAAAGTTGCCGGAAATAATTGCTTGTAATTAAAAAAGTAAAGCTTTAGTGCAGTGAAGTCTGTTTAATGTTTTTTATGAAAATTAGGGAAGTATTCATCAAACAAGCAGTAGGTATTAAGAAGAAAAGAAAAGAAAAATTTTTTCACGGAGCTAATAATTGTCTTACCTACGCAAAAAGTAAAAATACTTACTAATAACTTATCCCCTTAGGACGAAGTGCCTATCGTCGATTTCAAGTAAAACTTAAGTTACCAACTCGGTAAAATTCTTGTCGCCAAAGTCACGTGGGTAGAACTCATCGCGACAAGAGAGTCTCGACTAGCGAAATTCAAAAATAAAACGTCACTCATTCTTGTTATCACGACATCGGAAAGTCGGGGGATACGAAATCGCTATTTTTATATTTTCAGTTAGAGAAAAACTGCTAATACTTAACTATTTAAGTCTGTAAGTGGGATATTCAATCTCGAAGTTTTCCTTGACGTTATAAACACATTAAGTTACATCCTATGAATGTGTTATATAATTTGGCAGCATACTATTTTATAGACTTAACGGTTGAACCTTCTTTTATTAATCGTTGAGGAAACTCCTTAATTTTTCGAAATACAAAGTTGCCTACGTCCTTCCCCGGGATGCAACTGCAGCAGATGGGCCGTAAAAGCGTAGCAGACAATCAGACAGACAGACACACTTCGCAATTAGGTATAATAATAAGTAGGGATACAATATCGTTATTTCTATACAAAAACGTTTGTTATCAAGATAAAAACAACGATAAACGGAATATTCATGCCAGTAAATAAAATCGAAAAGAGAATTGACGTTTGATAAACATTACCCCATTTCTAGCGTCAAGGCGAGCGCCCGATGCCGGGGTGCAAATATTAAACGTCACTCTGCTAGCAGAAAAACGTCAGCTGTAGCTTTCCCAGTGTAATTGAAATACGGTACCCTAAAAAGGGAATGAGGCCCTAGTGTAACTTTGAAGTCTACGAATACTAAGGTGACAAGTGTACTGCCGTAAATTCGTCTTTTCGTAAATGGGCAAACGTTATGAATTGTGATTTGCATTTCGCACATCCATCCATCCATTACTAGTATATTATTTTGGTAGATTATATTTGTCCAACCATTTCTTTTACTGTTGGCAGCTCGACACAATAATGTTCCAATGCGTTACTGATTCGATTTTTGATAACAATCGAATTTCTTCATGAAGAAGTTATATAATATCTATTTGACACATATTTCTTTATATATTTTTATTTAGATTTTTTTTTTGCTCAACATTTTTTATTGTCTTATAAACATACGTTTAAATTACTAATTATATTAATGTATGTATTAAAATAAGTAAATACAGTAAAATGTACATGAATCCGTCAGCACATCAAACCATCCATCGCCAAAGATGTATGGTGCTTAAAGGACAATCCAGAAAGTTAGTGTTGAAGCTCGGTGACTATTTTGAAAAGGAAAGTCGTACTTGTAGTTACTAGATGAGTATACGAGTTACGAAATATCGGATTACAGTGCACGTCGCTTCACTATTGTAAAAAAACGATATGCGTCTATGGAGCATTGCATTTTTGTCGATGTTTGTCTGTCAATAATTATGACACTATAAATAGACGTGCTTATGTCAAAAGTAAAATAAATGGTTGGACATAAATATTGTAAGTAAAATCAGAGTCATGATTTCTAACTTGAGAAGTTACACTAGGGCCTCAGTACCTGACGTTTAAAGCAAATAATATAAATCGAGAGGCAGTCTTGTTTGCTGTCTGTATTGATTCCAAGAAAATTGAAGAGACTGCTCTTACCTATCAGAAATACAATATTTCAAGCTCCTTCTAGCAGTAGGTTAACTAGCGGATATAAAAATATCTTGGAATTTATTTCAAGACTGTAATATTTTTTGCTCAGCAAACAGTGCTCGAGAACTGTAAATAAAGTCGATAAAGTGTTTGTATTTTTTTTATAAATGTAGTATCGTTGAACCCACAATTTCTCCTGAGAGCTGCTTAATTTTAGTCCCTAATAGAAAATAAATTGTAAGTAGGTACCTATAGAATAATTTTAATACACAAGGTACTACAAGGCGAGAATCCACGCATTATAATACTAGGCCATCACGACACGCACAGTGAATGGTGAACTGAAATTTATTCTGCTACAAAGATAAATCCTGTTTCAACAAAGATAAAATGTAGCTCTGTCCCTATTCCAGTAATACAGTCCGATGCTAAAGCGGTTCTCGCTTTCAATCAAAGTAACAAACATAATTAAAAATTCCGCTCCGAGCTGAAACTCTCTATGTTACGTTTTTTGTTCACTGACGTAATTATTATACAGTACGGAAGGAATTCCTCACTGGGTGTCTTTACAGAGCAATAAATTAAGTGAGTAATGCAATAGAAGGACCACAAATTATGTTAAACTGATGTTTGCTAGGTAGGTATAACGTCGGTCTTAAATTCCATATTAGACCCCCAAACTTACAAGTAACAACGTGAGATTTATACTCCGTACGATGTCAGTAGAATTTTTGAGTCAAGTGCCATTCCAGCATCGTGATCGCTCGAGAGTCATACGGTCGAAATGAAACGTCGTATCTTATTTTATGATTAGCGGCTCGAAAGCGCTTTGTAATTTTGTTAGTTCCGCCTTTCTGGTGCTGGGGGCGAACGGAGCGAGTGGAGATCGATGCGAGCGTTGCGTGCGAGTGGGAGCGGGAGGGCCGTACCCGTTGGACCTTGTGTCTCTGTCGCTCGAACCGCCTACCAGGCAGCCATGTTGCGCTCGACCTGCGCTCGCCCGACCGCCATTGTAGCATTTGCAGTAGTGATGTTCGCATACATCGCTCGATGTTATTTCATACGTTTTAATAGTTCCCAAACGGCCTTCACTACTCAAAGGGGCAATTTTTTCCTATTGCTCTCTGTAGTCTATTGGCTCTACATTTCAAAATTTCAATTCTTTTGTCAATAATGTAGAATGGAAGGGTTAAATGGAAACGTTATCCATAACATGGAGATTCGATAGCATCAGGGATTGAAATGAAATTAAAATAGAGTCGATAAAATTGTCGATAGTATAGGCTCTCGCGGTGGACGTGTAGCCCCGCGTCCGGAATTAAAATGTCAGACGTGCGGCAACGGCAGCGAGTGTAGGGTGTCCGAGGGGGGCGGCGGTGGGGTGCGGGCGGTCGGCGTTATTAATAACCATAAGCCAGCAGACGCACGAACGTCCAGAGGGGCCATGCCGCGCGGTAATGAGGAATCACTAATTATATTTTACTGGACTCCACTACTGAAACAATATTAATTACATTGCTATTTTCACGGAAAAAAATTCCAGCAATAATGGCACATTCTTCTTTGTCCAAGGCGAAAAAATATTATCAATTTGTGTGGAAAATAAGAAATGACGTCTTTTGTTTACTATACGTGCTCAATGGTATTGGTCTGAGACTGTGACAAGATATTAAGTTCGGGGTCCGTTTAATATTCCCCCCGGTGGGAGCCGCCGGTTGCTCGCGACAGTCCTACCCGTTCACTAGCCGCTCGCTTTGCCAGTAAAAACGCGCCATATTTCATTGTCAAGGAGATATATTAGTCAAAGCCTGTGCGAATAATTGCGTGACTTTACTTATCTAAACAGATTTACCCTGCTTTTTATTCAACGAGTTATCTCTTTGTGTCAGTCAACTGCAGCGTCTACTTGCATTACATAACTTTTACTGTATTTAATCTCGTCATTCGCTTTAACTTTTGCCGAGCGTAACTAAGAAGCGATTTAATGTCGCGTCTACGTTTTTCTCTGTACATAAAGGCCAAGTTATCGTACGGCGGCAGTGAGCAGTCTCGCAAACTGCAAAATGCTCTAGATTCCCGGAACTTGCGAGGCAGTTCTCTCGGTCGGAAACCTACGAAGCGCTGACTACGGCTACTGTTGCCAACTTTTATGATTTTCGTGGAATTTTCTGACTTTTCCTCGATGCCAACTTATCATGTTTTATGCAGCAACTGTATACTGTATGTAAGTAAACGTGCATACAACTACAAATATTTCTTCGAATAAGTAATTAAAACATTAAATTCCCTACTTGCACAAAAAGTTTTATTCATTGATGTTCTTTTAATTAGTTCTGGTTTTTATGCAATTCTCATACTTTAACTCTGATGTTCTGTCACTTTTTTCTGTGTTTTTTTCTAATGAATCACTGGATTGCAACTAGCTTCACCCTTTTCTTTCTTAATGTGACTTTTGCTAATTTAGTGCTATCCAGATTCGCAGGTTGTGGTTATAGAATTTTTAATATTGCAATTGCTTTTTAATCACTTTTTCAATTTTTTTTTAAATCCACTACAAGCTAGCCCTTGACTGCGATCTCACATGATGGTAAGTGATGATGCAGTCTAAAATGGTAGCGGGCTAACCTGTTAGGGGCATGGCAGTTATATTAAACCCATACCTCTAATAGCTTATTGTGTTTATAAGGTATATATTTTGTTATCTAATTGTCACTAGTATACAGCCACTGTGGGCTTATGTAATTACTAACTGTTCAGAAAATAATTTGTTTTGTATGTAGGGTAACTTCGGCTCTTATGCTAGGTAGGTCATAGGTTACCTTCTTCTAACACTCTACCACTGAAAAAGACGTAGAGTTTGTTGTCATTACTTGACTGCACCAGAATGGTAATGTTAAATTAGTTTCAAACACTTCACACTTATTGACTTATTACTGAATGGATATTTTTATAATTTTGAGTTATATCACTGTTGTCATATATATATAATTTGAGTTCAGTCTCCGTTTTCGCATCACACCTGGCAACACTAGCCTGCTGTAGCTTACATTTGGTACGGGGCGCGGTATTGGCGACGCTGTACGCTGTCGAGAATTGCCGTGTTGGTTAAATTATGACGCCCTCCCTCTGCGAATCCCGCAAATAATACGAAGAATATAAAGCCCGTGCGACTGACGAGTCGCTGTTCTCTTTCGTCAATTAATTGGATGTCGCCGTTTTATGTCATTGTTGTTGTTGCGAACTAAATGTTTTGTTTTGGTTCGTGATTTTTTCAAGGTTTGTTATGTCATAAATGTCATTTGTGGGGATTTATCGTGCGATATTTGAGTTGGTATCGTATGTGATACGTCACTTTTATACTGTAGGATCCCACTTCTTTTTTATGAGTATTTAAAAATCAATAGTTACCATCAGCATTCAGCATTCAATATATTCCAAATCCCCAATCCTTACGACGGGTTAAAATCTGCCGAAAATGATCCCCAATTTTTTAAAAGTCCATATCTCCCTAAAAAGTGCACCGATTTTGGTGAATGTCCTCTATGTGAATTTATCTTAGGTAGGTAGGGGAGCGGGGGGCTAGTTGTAACAATTTTTCGTTTCTTGGCTATGGAAGCTTACTTGTTGGGTATTTAGGAAATACAGCAGTACTGTTCGAATGAGCTACTATTCAACTATCAATTTCAAATAAAATTTTGATCAAACCTGTGACGAATTCTTGTAAAAATGGCTTAGAAAAAAAAGTGACGAGCGTTACAACTTACCCCGTAATTGGGGCTAGTTGTAACAAGCTTGGGGCAAATTGTAACAGTAGGAATTGTAAGCCAGTTTTCTATTTTTCAAAGATTTATCAAGCATATTTAGCATTAGAAACTTTCGACACGCTTAAACGGACTTAGACTTTTAATAATCTAATAGAAAACTGAAAAATATTCAAAAATTAACAAAACATGTTTTACAAATTTAACACTTGCAAACAAAAAGTCCATTACCAGGTTATATGGGAGCGCCTGCACAACACCGCCTTCTGGGCCATCCAGCGGGATACTGATCGCGCTCATATAATAGAATGGGTGTTAAATAGTAGGTTAGGTTGAAATCTAATGAATATTCTTCTATTATCTAGGTAAAAAATGCTTTTTACTACTTACCCCTGTAACAACTAGCCCCCCGCTCCCCTACTAGGTATGTTGTATTTCTAAGTGAAGGAATATCTAAAGACTTGGTTGCAATCAAACTTGCTGGCAAGTTGTGATGATGCAGATTAGATGCGATAGTAGGTATCGAATCATAGTTAGTGATTTTAATAAAATAACCTTTAATAAAAATATGTCAGGGACACTAGGGTTGTCAAAAAAAGAAATATTATGAAATTGGGATTTGGGATACAGTAAACTGTATAAAAATTAAAAATGGCTGACAGAATTAAACGTTCTAATCCTGGAAATAAAACTCAAAGTTTTAAATCTTGTATTTAAAAATACAAGATTTAAAATAAGAGCTTATCTGTTAGGCCACCCTACTCCCTGAATAATTCCTAACGAGGGACTAACAGCCAACATATTTTGGCAATAAAATATATTTAGAGAGAGGTCCATAAATAACGAATTAGACATTCGATAGATCGAAACAAATGTAAAAGGGCAATGGGTGGGCACCTGAATAATTATTATCGTGATCAACAAACAAATTCGGTACACGGGCAAAACAAACCGACTCGTCAGCCGGCTTGTCAACGATGTTTCGTATTCACTGAACAAAGGGACCAATCATACAATTTTGAATTGAATTTTTCATTCGCTAAGCACATAGATCTCGCATCGGAGCGGCGAGCGGTCGACAAAGTAAAATTAGTGTGTTTTGCGCATTCGCTGTATGTGTGTAATTGCGGGCTTGTTTCGCCTCGCTCGCGCGCCCTACGTGCGCTGTGTGTGGAAGTTTGTTTATTTATACCGTTCTTGTGTTTTATGGCCGTGTTATTTATATACGATGCTGAAATATTCGGATTTGGGCATTCTAAATTACGAGTATTTTCGAATTTAATGTCGATTCCAAAATACTCGTAAACAGTATTTTTGAATATATCTAACTTGGGTATAAAATATGAATACTACTACTACTACGATACTGACTTTAATTTTTATGTCGCATCACTCACATCACACACACACACACACACACGCACACGCACAATCGTATTACAAAAATTTAAATAAACAGAACAACTTTTAAAACGTTTATTAGATTGCGACGGTTGATCATCCCTTCATCCCTTCGAAATTTCTTGTGTCCTCAAAACTCAATGAATTTTTCAAACTCTTTGTTTTACGAATTCATATGGAGTAAGTACTGTTCCCTGGCGTTCTAGAAAAATTGCTCACAATCCAACATAAGTAATAGGGCGATTTAGAGATTATATTTTCTTTGTACTAAACCGATTAGGTAAGCACTGTGAACTCATAGGGTTGTACGGAAGTCGGAACTAAAACTAACTTTGAGTGAGCCTCTCGACTCAACGCGACGGTGAGCTTTTGTAATTATGACTTAGCTCAATATTGTCGCTGTAAAGATTTTATATAAAAACTCTCCTCTTTTTGAAATGTTAATCCTTAGAGACTATATTTTATGCTTAGGTTCTTTTTCTTTAACAAAATAGAGATATTTGTACCCAAATGTAAGTTTTAATTATTTTTTTTTTCAGTTATTTTTGTTTACAAGTATTTTTGTTTTTCAGTTATTTTCATTTGATTTCAAAGTTGTGATTTCGTACTTATAAGTAAACACATTATTTTGATCTGGAACTTTTTCAGTATAGGTACTTTTTAAAACCTTTTAGTCAAAGTTTAGTTTTAAGTTTTAGTACCAAGGCAGGTAGTAAATATATTTCGCATTTCATTCACAAAACGCTATTTCAGTTCGCGAGCGAAATTCTTAAAGCTTTAGTTGATTGAGTTAAAGCGGGAATGTTTTAAATTGCATGAAATTATCTTTGAGAGAGCCGAGAGCGACGTCGACATCCCGACAAGCATTCGCAATCGCTGCGTTGCATCTAAGCTAAGCGTTAAAAAGCCGTTTATCCTGTGCAGTATGAGCCATGATTCAAGTTAAATTTAGCATCTTAGCTCTCAATGGTACATCATTTTCCTTACTCACATGACTAACACAGCAGCCTAACGAGTGGGTATCTCTTTCTAAAAAGTCATGTCCGAGAACCTAAACCATCGCAAAAAGATCCTTAAGAGAAAAGTTCTGACTCACTCATTCACTGACTCTATAGACATGAGCTTAGGCTGGGTTTTTCGAAATTATCACTGGAACAAGGCTGACGGCGGTCGTTAGTCATCGAATAAAATCAAAAATTAACTTAGGAGACCACTCAAAAAGTTACGTTATATTTTATTATCAAATCCGGTGATTTGTAATTTTTAAGCTTTCGTTTGATGTAACCGAAGATTTCATGAAAACACTGAGTTTCAATTAAAAAGATTGATATTGTTCATAAATATGTATAGACTGCATTTCTAAGAATATTCTGGATAATAATAATTTAATAATAACTAGTGGTTCGCCCCGAACTGAGACCTCGCGGCGCCATCTATTGACAAAAATGTGAAGTTCTGTTAAAAATACTGAAGCTCATTAAAAATTAAATAATTCCGTTTCCTTACAATATTTATCTAATTTTAGTATTTGTTGTTCAACTACAGGATACAATTGAAATAATTGATCAAGTTTCAGGCTCATCCTTTCAAAAAATTTAGAGTTCTGAGGTCATCTTTGGACGTTAGAAAATCTCCACTTTGAAAGCCCCCCATTTCGTCAATTTTGGGGGAAAAATTAAAAAAAAATAGTTTTGGACTCTATTCCTAATTATCTTTAAAATGATATACCGCAACCCTATGTAACTTTATAAAAATATTTTACTTCGCATTCGCTTCTATGAGAGCCCCCCTGAAATAAAGATTTTTATTATTTTTTAAGCCATATTCGGCGGGAGGCCATTGGTTTACATATTATATTTAAAGCTAAAGTAATTGCGTTCAGTAATTCAGAAGTTATAATGCTCTGACAGACGGACGGACGGACGGACGGACAAGTGCCAATTCACCCAAGTAGACTCAGAGACCTTCGCTTCGCTCGGTCAATAATTTGCAAAATAATATATTCTAAGAATTCGATCTTATGGTTTGGAGGTTAACAATTTCTAGTAGGTATTCGTGTTATGCAATCTACAGAACAGCACTCCAAAGTGAGTAAATAAAAAGTACTAGATTGCGCCTTTTATGTAACAAAAGTGGAATGAAAATGATATTCCCTTTGCTCGAAACTTTTAAGCGTCTTTACCCATTGAGTTAAAGTAGGAAACTTTGAGTTGTATAGAACTAGGAGTAACTTTAAGAGGGAAGCCGGTCAACTTCTCAACGATCGTTTATAATCACGTGCAATCTCCACTCTATGGCGTAATTGTTTGGAGTAGCAATTGCAGGGAGCTGTATGCTGTGCAACGCTTCGCGAAATTGCTTTCTTTTCAAAACATTGGCGACGTTGCTGTTGCAGTTGAACGGCGAATGGTGAACTTTACTCAGTTAAAAAAAGACAACGTAGGGCGTTTTTTCGGTAACGGGACGGTAGTATTTTTATCTAACTGCCTCGTTGGTCTAGTGGTTAGCATGCTCGACAGCGGCCGACGAGTTCCCGGGTTCGAGTGCCGGGTTGGGCCATAACAAGTATTGGGTTAACAAGCTCTGTCAGCATTGAATTTAAAAAATTATAATATTGGGTGCTTAAATAGCATTTTATCTGAATCGGAATCCGTTTCAGCTAAAATCCTATTTGACTTTTATATTTATAGTATAAAAAAAAGAATAGATACATAATTAGAATTTATGTGTAGTAAAATAAATTAAGTAGAATAGTTAAAAATTGGGTTTTTCTGGCAAGAGTACTAGCCCGGAATTAGGAAGTTGGCGGTGTTTCTCCCCCGTGACTAGGAGAGCACGTTAAGCCGTCGGTCCTGCGCCTGACCTCTCACCGGTCGTGTCGGATTTTCTGTCCCATCGGGCTATGAGATTAAAAGAACAGATAGTGCACCTGTGTATGCGCACACCCTTTGTGCACTATAATATCTCCCGCACAGATGGCTAATCTCTCTGGAGATAAGCCGCCGTGGCCGAAATTCGGTCGGGAGGAGATTATTTTTACTTTTATCTAGCAACCAGAGTCTGGTAGCTGTCTATTCTGTTACATCCCATGTTGCAGTGATTTTCTCTACACTAAGCACATATCTAACAGGAATTCGGCGTTCAAGTTCTGCCTTTGCCTTTTGTGAAGTCTCTTCTTTTCGGGAAATACCTGTCAAATGTAGGAACGCTAGGAATATAGATCAGTTTGCTAGACCTATTAAAATTCATCGAGGCTCTGGCCTAACCTGAGCAAATCGTCTAAGCAAATCGTAATCCTTGGACAGCTTGAAACGTTTTACTCGAGCTGTTTAAGTAGTTCATGCTTTTTGACGTGCAGGCATCTATGAACTCCTTAAACAGAGGTGCAATCATGTAAGGATCGCCGATCAAATCGTTAAAGCTCGACTTCAAAGTAAAATAAACCATAACAACAATGATTTAGAGCTCAATTTCGTGTATCCATTCTTATACGTTTAGTTATGTACGATACCCTAAACGTATAAGAATGGATACACGAAATTGAGCTCTAATTCAATGATGTTATGGTTTATTTTACTTTGAAGTCGAGCTTTAACGATTTGATCGGCGATCCTTACATGATTGCACCTCAGGTCGAATTATACGTTTGACAAACGATTACGATTTCCTTACACAATCGGGGGGCAGGTCCAAATAAAACACTTGTAGTTACATCTATTTACCTACATTCGTAACTGTAAAATGTGTGTCAGTTTCGATGCATTAACAATCAGACCATTTAGCCGAATCGGTGACGAAGCTATCCTTATGGAATAAACACCGCCTGCCGCGTCCGCTATTTTTGACGTATATTTCGCTTTAAAAAACAAATAGTAACACCATCTACAGAGGTAATGTAATGCCAGTTAATTACTTGGTGGCAGACGGCGCCGGCGTCGGTTCCAATTAATACCGCCACTCGACCAAGCTCGTTTATGGATCGCCGTGGATGGCTAAATGAATCAACGAGAGTTTATCCCTTTAATGATACAAATACAATTTAAAATTTTATTCAGTTATCCTTTAATATCAATGAATTTACCTGTAATGATTAATAAAATTGATTTTAACAGTTCATAAATGTGGAGTAGATTTCAACATTGACAGCGTTACATTACAGCATTTATATTGAGTTTCGATAACTCAATATAATAAATGCTGTTATGTTACTTACCTATCTGTTATATTATATCTTAAGGTGCTCCCACACAGCAGTTATATAACATTCTAAAACATTGTGTCCACGGTAACATTCTATAACATTGTGCAACATTTTGCTACAACATGTTAAAGAATGTTACATATTGTTATAAATGCTCCCACACTGATTCAACTTGTTGTTTAACATCCTAACATTCTGTAACAATCTGTTTGGGTCTGCCTTTCGAGGGAGCTGGTTGTGGCTCTAATGGAGGAAGTGCTTATTGGTTTGGCTTTTTTTTTTTTTTTTGAAAAAACAAAAGAAAAGGCGCTCTTGGATGCGTCAAATATCATGTTATAATTTGTTGAATAACATTTTGTTACAAGAAGTTGAATAACATCACTAACAATTTATAACTTTTGTTACAGTTTGTTAAAAAAACAAAATGTTGCATCTTTCTCTAACATGTTGTAACTGCTGTGTGGGAGCACCTTTAGTGACTGTGATTTATTATGTTTATAAATCTAAGAGTTGCAGGTTATGAATTTTCATTGGAATAATCCACTTAGGCCATTCTTAGCCTTTTCTCTCTCTTTAATCTCAAAATAATGCCAATACGAAACTCATGTCCATGTCTATAAAGCAGTTACTTTTACTGTTGTAACTAAAACCGATATTTTATTGTCAACAGGGCTACCCTCCACCTCCTAGGCCAGCTCAGCCGTCCACACCAAATGCTCACGATCAAGATTCGGTAAGTGTGTGTTGAAGAAAATCTAATGCAACTTGTACGATTGTTCAACTATCATAACAATGCCATAAACCGTAAAGGTCGTTAGTAATTACGCTTTAGTTACAACTCGCAACTAAGTGCATAACGTAACGCTGGGGACAAAAGCGACATTAATTATAGCGATGAATGTCGCGTCTTCATCATGCGGCTTACAAGCAAGAGAGCCCTGTGTTTGTGAACTGGCACTACGTCCTCCGTGTTAGTAGCGTCCGAGCTGCGACACTTGAAAATGAGCTTGTTTGCTAAATTGTACCGAGTACTGCCTGTCAACCGGTTAGTGTTGCCACTTGCCAGGTCTTTCGATTTTGAAGGACAGAATACTCTTTGCAGAAAGACGCTGATGATTTATAAACGCAACAAACCTTTAAACTATCAAAACAACGTCGTAAAAAGTAAAGTTGGTTAGAAATTTTACATTTTACTTCCAACTCGTAACTAAGTGCATAACGTAACGCTGGGGACAAAAGCGACATTAATTATAGCGATGAATGTCGCATCTTCATCATGCGGCTCACAAACAAGTGAGCCCTGTGTTTGTGAACTGGCACTTCGTCCTCCGTGTTAGCTTAGCGTCCGAGCTGCGACACTTGACAATGAGCTTGTTTGCTAAATTGTACCGAGAACTGCCTGTCAACCGGTTAGTGTTGCCAGGTCTTTCGTGACTAATAATTGGTAATAATGATTTTAAGTTTGTTCTGTAATTAAATCCAATTTGTATTTATAGTAAATTATATTGTATTGTCATAACTCATAACACAATGTCATATTATGTCGTGTAGGTTGTTATCAGTTGATGTAGCCAGATCTTCAATTTGATCAGAAAATGACTATCCTATTTTCGTTTTCTTATTGATTGTTTCTGAAATTTTTATAAAAAAAGATTAGCAATAATAATGTTTGCACTTTGCAGTGATAATATTATGTGTGAAATAAAATAATTATTCAACTAAGATGTTAAAAACACTTTTGTAGCATGTATTGTTTTATCTGATAGCCATCTATGATTCCCTAATTTGTGACAAATGGCTAGTTTTTTCATGATTTCGTTGAATAGGAACGAAAATTCACGTTTCGTCCGCGCAATGCATTGATATAACATGGCGACCCTACACACAGCGCGCTGCAAGAGCAAAACCTACTCCAATTTGTGTGGGCGTGAATAATTTTATTTACGGCCCACATTGTTTTCACGCTTAAAAATGAAAGCAATTTCCTATGCACGGAGGAAATCGAAGCGCGCGACACTCGCTCGTGTTATTATTTATAGTTGAACATATTTTTACAATTGAATTCGATATACGCTAGCGAAACGGAACCTTTTCTTTATTTTCTTATATTCCTTATTTCTGTGTTTGAGGCTAGTTACCTATATGAATATAAAATTATAAATTCACGGCGAAATTCTTCCTTCTCACTGCAAACTTTTGCGAGTATAGTTAGTAACAGAGATATTTAAATAAGGAAGCGCTTTTATTTGTAAAATGACTGGGTGTTATATACTTAAAATAGGAACTATCATTAGACCAGTAACAATGCCGTTTGGAAACCAAATTGCAGAGCTAAAATATGGAGCCAGATATAGAATCGCTTTAAATATACAAAGCGCGGCGGAATTAGCAATGCGAATTTGACCATCCGTATTATACTGTACAGCTTAATATATATCAGCAAGATGGGGCCATCGAATGTATCTGCTTTTGAAGTGCATATCGTACTATTTCATTACGTGCAGATCAAAGCACGCGCCTCCTTTATCCGAGAGACACACAGCCGGCGGCCATGCCCCGACTATAGCTAGATCACGAATGCAGCGATAAAAAGAATTGCATGTGACAGTTGCAGCCCTAGAGCGTAGGGCTGCCATAATATGATGGGCAAAAATCAAGCACAGTAACTCCCGCCGAGAGGGAGTAGATACAGCATAATTATTATATCTCTCACTATTGGACCACTGGATCTTTGCAATGCAGGGCTGCCACAGAACAGCCAGTAATGCAACCCGGCCTATCCCTTCGGAAAGGAGATGATATATGCAACGCGTCCCACTATCAAACTACCGGACAACTGAGCCATCTAAATATTCCGGCATATGGGCCCAGAGGACCACCAGACATTTTCTATTTATACCCTTTTGATTAGAGAAAGCCTATAATAGTCTACGCAATATACTTACCTATTGTTTACAAATAAATTTGATTTCATTCATTGTGGAATCTTGCATCGCCAAAGTCTTTCATTTTCGTAGCCTCGCTTTCGTCGTAGTAATTGCCAGCCCATATACGTTACAGTAGCAGTGTTCTCGATCTTTGCTTCTTAACTCCATTCCCATATGAAATAATGTATAATGATGTAATCATAATAATAAAACTAGGCCTATGTCCAACTATAAAAGACAAAAAAGTTAATTATGACAAAAGAATACCAGTACTAGAATCGGTATAGCGCTATATCCTCTCCCTCCTAGGCATATTGCTTGATGATGATAGGCTAAGGGCCTGCGCATATTGACGGTATGGCACGGCACGGGATTTTCATGCAGCGAATAGAAAATATATAGCATCATAGTATTATGTCAATAAAATTGAAATTACAATAATGATCATCGTAGGTACAAAAACACGGTATGCTTTTATAGGCATTGAAATTTCAATTTTATTGTCATACTAGTACATAATTTTTTCTCATTTAGTTGAATACTGATTTCTATAAAACTAATAATTCCTATACATAATTATTAATTAAGTTACTTATATTCCTAATCGGCGGGAAACAATCCCCGGCCGTGCCGTGCTGTATATGTGCGCAGGCTCTAAAGTGGCACATGAGGACGTTTTATGATAAAAAATATCATCTTTATTACTCGCGAGTAGATCTTTGTAGCGAATAATTCTTTAGATCGCAGTTGGCTGGATGCGGGTCGCCTGAATGGCACAAACCCCAGGCTTTTGTTGTTTTAGGTCTCGTCCCCTATCGTCACGCTAATGCGGCTTGGGGTATACTACCTATGCTCATATAAATGCGTTTTTTTAACATTTTGTTTGCTTAAAAAATTAGTACTTACAATAAACAGTGGGTTTTCATATCACCAATACTAATTATTGACACTAGTCGAAATTTTGTATGACTTATGAAATGAAAACTAAATTTTACGAGATAATATCTGTAGGTATCTCGCGATTTCATTCTGAAAAATTTAACTTTTAATACAATAATTAAAAGCGGAAAAATGTAGCCTTTGTCCACCTCCGTGATGCAAGCTGTCTGTGTACCAAAATTTCCTCAAAATTTTCCGACAAAAGGTAACTGACAGACACACTTTCGCATTTATAATTTAAGCATGGATATAGAAAGTATGAATTGATGAGATCGTTAAAATTATTTATTCCGCAAAATATTTCAACCCTAAAATTGTATTTAAAGAGATAGGCCGTTTGTTTGATGTTGATTGATACAGTGAGCCGGGCGACGGGCGTGCAGTCTTGCGACTCGCTCGGGGGAATCAAATGAGAGGAATTATTAAACCGGGGCCCGGCGATGTGTCGCTTTTGTAATGAATGTGCCGAACTCCGTAGCCAAAAGCAAGGGGACCGGGCCTTTCTACCTACTACAGTACCCCTAGTATGAGTTGGCTTAACTCGACGACTTATATAGATGTCGAATATCGAAATACTATTTAACACAAAATTTGTACCCTTGAGAGACTCGTTCGTACAGATATTTTATGTTACAAAGTCGGTTTGGCAATGTTTTATGTGAATACGTGCACAGTGTTTGAGTGTGCACTGAGCTTACGCGCATTGTAGTACGCACGTACTCAACATTTCGTGTAATAGAAAATAATATTACGTCATACTAGTATTATAAATGCGAAAGTGTTTGTTTGTCCTCCAATCACGCCACAACAGAGAAACGGATTGACCTGATTTTTGCATGGGTATAGTAATTGAGGAATAGTAATAGTGACTTAGGCTACTTTATAAAGATACTTTACTTTAATACCTATTTCGATTGGGCGAGATGTGTTAACAGTGTAAACTCATACTAAGGGTACTGGTACTGTAAGCAAGTAGAGTGTAGAGTGGAGACCGCGGCCCATGAGTCGACGAACCCTCCGTCCCTCGCTTATTCTGTTTTGAACGAAATTTCGCCCAAGTATTTTATTAAGTATTTATGCTCCTTCATAATTCCATCAAGATTTTACGCTTTATAAATTTTGTGTTATAATGCAACGTTTTTTTTTTTTTTTTTTTTTTTATCCACTACAAGCTAGCCCTTGACTACGATCTCACCTGATGGTAAGTGATGATGCAGTCTAAGATGGTAGCGGGCTAACCTGTTAGGGGCATGGCAGTTATATTAAACCCATACCCCTTCGGTTTCTACACGGCATCGTACCGGAACGCTAAATCGCTTGTCGGCACGTCTTTGCCGGTAGGGTGGTAACTAGCCACGGCCGAAGCCTCCCACCAGGCCAGACCAGGGAAAATTCAGAAATTATAAATTCCCAAATTGACCCTGCCGGGGATCGAACCCAGGACCTCCGCACGTTAAGGCAACAGCGCTACACACTGCGCCACGGAGGTCGTCAAATTTAAAACGTAATTTAGTCGAAAAGGTCCTTTGACGATTAATTGTTTTATACATTAGCTAATTATTTATTTAGTAAGTAATTATGTACAAGAAATATCCGCAGCTTCTGTCTCTTGACAGTTTTATTTTTTTACACGTACAAAAGCCAAACGCTGACTGCATGAGAACCTCCTCCTTTTTTTTCGGTTAAAGACTTCACTAGACGTGATGAATGATGATGCAGTTTGAGGGAAGTGGGGTATCCTGGATAAGTTGTATTTTTTTTATCAGTGTGTTCCGCCCGTGAGGTACCTACCATCTAATTTTGATAACAAATGCTTGGCAGATATATTTATTTTTATTAAAATTATTAAAATAACGATCATACATGATACGATACGATCATATATATTATAAATGCGAAAGTGTTTTTGTTGTTGGTTTGTTCTTCAATCACATCGCAACGGAGCAACGGATTTTCGTGATTTTTGGCATGGGTGTAGTTTAGGACCCGGCATAGGCTACTTTTCTCTCGGAATATTAATGAGTTCCCACGAGAATAAAAAAGACTTAAACCACGCGGACGAAGTGGCGGACATCAGCTAGTTTCACATAATTTTATGTTCTCATTTTGTATTACACGTACGAACTATTCAATAGTCAATACTCAATAAAAAACGTGTATCGCAAAGTCATCGTGCTTTCGAGTAACGAGTTGAGTTGAGGTCGAGAAGGGTCCGATACAATTATTTATTTATGCATCTGTACGGCGAGCGGTGAATGACAACTCAAAAGAAATATTATGCATCCTAGGAATCGGGGGGATGCCTTCGGAAGAATGTCTTTTTACAGCGCTATTCATTAATGTCACGAACGGCACCCCACATACGTTATTATGTGCAAAACAAATGGAGATGTTTAGAATCTTAAACTAAGAATTTCTAATAGAATCTTTTTGATGTTATTGTATATTTCAACTAAGCCACTAGTGATCTACAGACCCCAACTTCTACAGCTCAACTTTAAAAGACACCTCAAACTGACTATCTTGAAGTAGGATATAATAGCGATGAATGTAACTTCATTTCAAAAAAAATGTCAAAGTCTCCGTTTTGGGATACATAAAGCACAGATACTTTGACCTTGTTCAGACTCGAGGCAGATTTAAAACGAAATTAATTTTGTATTTTTTTTTATTCACTACAAGTTAGCAGCTTGACTGCGATCTGTACTGATGGTAAGTGATGATGCAATCTAAGATGGCAGCGGGCTAACTTGTTAGGGGTGTGACAGTTATATTAAACCAATACCCCTATAAAACATATAAGATATATTTACTGAAATTATTAGGTTAAAGAAACGGTTCATAAATCTTGGAGAAATCGGTGTAGGTACATAAATTTAGCAAAACTCGACAAGTGCGAGTCAGACTCGCGCACAAACGTTTCCGTACCTCCACACATGTTTTATTTTTATTTTATATTAGTAAATAACAAGAAAGATTTCATAACAAAACGTAATCAGGTGTGAAATAACGGACTTTATTATGGCGCTTAACTGATAGCGCCTGACAAACAATTCCACAACCTATGAGTACGGGACCCAACTTATCGATTTTCGGATTTTGTCCCATATAATTAATGATTCTAGGTCAACGGGAAGTACCCTAAAGGTTTTTATTGTTATGTTAAAATATGCTGCATAAATGGCCGTATCTTTTGACTGCGTTGACTTAGAAGCTTGATTTTTTTTCCAGCTACAAGGGACCGTATACCGAACCTAAGTATGTATTTGATATTAATTTCAACTTGATGCTTCCACGAGTTCCCGAGAAAAAGGTGGTTGACAGACAGACGGACAACGAAGTGATCCTGTAAAGGTTCCTCTTGAAGTACGGAACCCTAAAAACGCAGAATTAAAAGCCTCCTCTTGTTCGGAAGTCGGTTAAAAGTTAAAAAAACTTAATAGCTCACTAACACAGCTCAATGGTAGGTAGAAGTACTTACAGTATTACTTACATAGCTCATTCCCGTCAACTTATTAATTCTAATAAATTAAATAAATTCGAATTCAATCTGCAGTAAAGTCATTCTGGTGAAATTCATAAATAAATAAAACTAAAATATAAAATATGAGAAATAATATATGAAACAGGTTTTGTCCGTTCGCGCTAAATAAATTCCACGTTTTATTTTCGTGCGAAATAATTTTTCATTTAAGCTACATTTCGTTTTAACACGGCCCGAATAATGTCTATGAGAACTTACGCAACGGTGACACTAAAAGCATTTTACGTAGCAAAATGTACCAATGTTAAATGCGAGAGACAGGCCCTGGCTGGCTGCACGTTCATAATAAACGAGATTGAGTGGGGCCGCGTAGAAGCAAATGAATGACGCCACTAGGGGTGCGGTGATTTATAATAATATCGATTATAATTATCGATTTCAATAGATATCACTCGACTAAAATCAAATTTTTTAGTCAGCAAATAAATCAGACGATAAAAATTTAAATTTAAACAAACTTTTACAGTCAGTTCCCTAGTTAAAATTATATGGCGATTGAAAACTGCATGAGTTTTAAATGAAAACGTCGAATATTTACTTCAGTTCAGTTACAGTTAAAAAGGTCTTTTATAGAAATAGCCATAATCATAATGCCAATTCTAATTTAAAATAGAATTATCTAAATAAAACAGGCGACTGAGCAACAAAATGCGTCTAAAGGATACATCTATAAAGTAACTTAATCAAAAGCTGAATGCAAATACGGCATAAATGATGGCCGCCTACTTCAATTAGCAAAGTGAAAGTACTTCATTTATCGATTTCATGAGATTCTTCTTACAGAGATGTTTTTGATAGGTATTAGAGATAGTTTTAGTAACTAGTGAATACTTACGTGTTTAAATTAAAATAATGTGAAGCATAAGGTTTGGTTTAACTTATTTGAAGTATTCGAGCGACTAGAACGCTTTGTAGGCAGTAAAGCGATTTGCTCGAATCGAAATAACACAACAAGTTTGTCGCACATCACTAGACCAGAGTGACACTAAAGTACAGAGTAATCAGACAACAGCTGACGGTCGTTTCTGTGAAAACAAAATGAATAGGATTTTTATTCTTAAAAAAATAACACGACACGACGTTTAAGGCTCTCGTTTTTACATTGTTAGCTTTTTTCTAATTCTGGAAAATCACTTAGGTATACTAAGCTGCCGTACAAAATTGAATACACACAGTTTTTATACTTTAAGTTAAAGAAACTTTGGAAGATATCCGAAAACAGGTTGTTGTGTAAACTACATCCACTGATGTACATCGTGCTAGGTGCTATAAGTAGGTAAGCGTAAAATATAAATATAATATAAATAGCTACTTAAATATTATATTTTCTTCTGCCTTAGCCGTATCAGAAATAGGCAGCTAGTTACCAAAATTAAATTCAGATTTCAAATTCATTCATTGCTAATTTGAGTTTTCATTAGTTCTTATCGTAATAGTAGACTAAGAGATAGCTGCACTTTTTGTAACCATCCCCAGAAAAGCTGATTCAGTAATAGCTGGGTGCTACACTCTCCACTGATGATGTTAGTGAGTCTGACCGCATACTGATGGGCCTCTCACTAGATATGGCCGATCAAAGACGTGTTATCGTTCTTGTACAGTATTAAAGTATACGTAATACCTATCTAAACAGTATAAGAACTGCCGCTATACATCAGGCCTTTCACTAGATATCACCTCTCAAAGACGTTATGAACATACATACTGTAAAAAAATATTACCAATTATTATGTCGTCATGTTGATTGCTGTTAAATAAATTCTTACGCCTTCATATTTTTAATAGCAATCAACGTGACGTGAATAATTGCTAATTTATAATTACAGTATGTATATTCATAACGTCTTTGAGAAGTGATATCTAGTGAAAGGCCCGATGTATAGCGTCAGTTCTTATACTGTTTACATAGGTATAGTGTACAAGAATCAGCTTTTCTAATTATGGTTCATTTTTGGTAACGATAACACGTCTTTGACCGGCCATATCTAGTGAAAGGCCCAACAGTATGCGGTTGGACTTTCATTACCATCATCAGTGGAGAGTGTAGCACCCAGCTATTACTGAATCAGCTTTTCTGGGGATGGTTACAAAAAGTGCAGCTATCTCTTATAATATAGAGTTATGCACATCCAAATGCCTCAAATAAATAGCATGCAATATTATAGTAAATTCTCTTCTCTCTAATTCTATTTCAAAATTCTAACTACATAATTATGTAGTTTCTATCGTATGCGATCGTTGGTTTAAATTTTTTGTGAGTCTTTTTCTCTCTTATTAATTTCAGAACGTTTATTATCATGTTCTAAATTATTACTATTTTTCTAACTAAACAAACAATATTACTTATCCCTGGTTAGAAATATAAAATTACAAAATACGTTATGTACCCAACATTTAATTGCATAAAGTGAGCATGTTGTATAATCCTCTCCCAACTGCCTGAGGCGACGGAAACAGTCTCTGTGTGCAAAGCTGCTTGTTAGTTCACGAACTTAATTCTTTTTTTATTTATTTTATTATATTCGCGTACATAACTTCACTGGTGACTTGTTCATCTCTAACATTAGCAGATTTTATTACTATACGTTTTAATCAAAGTTAATGTTTATTTAAAAAGTAATGGAATAGTGTCAAAACCTTTTTCTTCTAACATAACTTCATGAGACTATTATTAAAAGTTTTCGGAAGAATTTTTTTACACATATTTATGTTCACCGGTAATTAGATAATGACTGTCTACTCATAATACCGATTTTCTAAGGTGAAGGGCCTTTTAAAAAATGTACATATACATTACACATTCATGCTAAGAGTTGACACGAAGAATCATCCTGTTAAAGCGCTTTATTAAAAGAGACGAATGAATCCCTGGTGATAAAAGTTATCGCGGGCGTATTATTCGTTCCGTCTGTCGGACAGATGGAGTGGCCGGACGGCGGCCCTGTTGTAATTATTGCGGTCCGATTTCGATAATGCGCCGCGAGGGCCGTAAGCCATCGAAATGTGGTCGGGCACTCACTAAGCCTTGGTCAGACAAAACGTGCGATTGCACGACAGGACGTCGAACACGCTATAACATTTCCCAAAAATTTCAACTATTTCTGCTGCACTATTTGCGGCCGGTAATGTTGCTCTCGTATTTTAGTCATAATAAAGTGGACTGAGCATAAATCTGTAAAGACACAAAGGCCTATGATGAAGAAGCGCGTCCCATTTCTGAGACACGCTGCGGTAACGCGTCGCTGTAAAGCAGTGGTTTCTAGCAGCCGCGTGGTAGCGTCGAGTGCTGATAGATTTCAATATCAGCTACAAGATGACAACTTATAATGACGGTGCCATCGCCGCACCGCCCTCCCGCTCGAGGGACACTTCTCGTAGCTATCGCTTGAAAAGCTGATTCAGTAATAGCTGGTTTCTACACTCTCCACTGATGACCATAGTGAAATTCTGCCCGCATGCTGATGGGCCTTTCACTAGATATGGCCAATCAAAAACGTGATATGGTTACCAAAAATGAACCATAATTAGAAAACCTGATTCTTGTACAGTATTAAAGTATGCACAGTACCTATGTAAACAGTACAAAAACTGACGCTCTTCATCTGGCCTTTCACTAGATATCACCTCTCAAAGATGAAAAAACTTACAAACTATAAAAAAATATTACCAATGTCGACGGTATAATGTATGACGCTTTGTGTGTGATCGATCAGAGCTTTATACTTTCATTTTAATAATTGATACCGCTCAAACAAACAAAGCATTTTCGTGTTTTGCGCCAAAGCTATAATATAATATAAAGCGCTAGGTAATGCATTAATTACGAAAATTTTGCGAAACATTCTAAATGATGAATGCGTCCGTGATTATTTTGATAGATAACAGGCAATAATATTATGTTCGCGATAAATTTAAAATTGCAATTAACTATTCAATCTACGCTAAGCTCTGTGTTATTCGTATTCGTATTATATTTTATTCCATAATTTAAAAAATGGTATTTACTACTGAAACATTTAAGCTTAATTGGCACGGAATAATGTAACAGGTTTCAGAATGTATTCCATGCCCTTTTCCGAATTTAAAGCTAACTGTGCCCAATTCTGTAAAAATCGGCTCGGTAGACGTGATCTCGATCGATTGGCTCCGAACCGGTATTTTGGTTAAAAACCGCTCTCGTTAAACACCTAAAGAGGCATTTTGCTTACAAATACAAATGATTTATTTTGCTAAATGTTAGTTCAACTACAGTTTGTGCGCGAGTTGAATGCAGAGTAAATGTATGTGTCACCATACTTTTGCTCTGCATTCAACTCGTGCGCGAACTATACATAGTAAGGTGGAAATTGCATTGTTATGACTGTCACATTTTGTGAAATAATTGGCGTGCAAAATTGGCAGTAGGCACAGTTACATACCTGCTGTTGAGCAGCAGGTGTGCGTGTGTCTGTGCCTAATACATTCTCTAACTTATTAATACATGGGTTATAATAAATAAGTAAAAATAAATACATTGCTTACATGCTTAATAGTTAAAGCCCAGAATATTCACAAACTTTCCCGATTTACATACAATACCTACTGTACAGGTTAAAGTTCCTAAACTCTAAAGGGCGACTTAGGACCTTTATATCAGGCTTGGACACACTCACCGCGCAACGATGATGAAGACAACGCGGTTCGTAGAAGTTCCAATACAAGAAATTTAATAAATGCCTTCAAATGCGGAGTAGGTACGCGTAGGAGCAGCATACTAAGTGTGAGATCTATAGAGCGAACTTTGACTTTGCTAAGACATGGTTAAAACGAGACAGATTTATGTTACTCACCATAAGTCCGTCTTGTTTTAACTCTAAGTAAAATCTGAGCAGTACGCTCTATAGATCTCTGCATTAGTAGTGTTGTCGCCTTTGATCTCTGCAGAGAGACACGGGGCTTTATGCAGCACTTCTTTAGATCTTGTTGTATAACAGTCGTAAACGTGTGACTCTCTACCGCCGCGTTTCATGTTGATCCAGGCCTTTAATTGACTTTTCATAGATCACTAGTTCACGCTTGTAACTCCAGTCATATATAAATAGTGATACTGATTAATAAGAAAATAAGTCTCCACGCCCTTTCTATACGCTCCCAACCTCCTCCGCTTGAAATGCGTGACAATAGCTTTTTGCGACTTCCTGCATATTCTGGCCTTTAATATTGACTTTTCATAAAACACTAGTTCACGCTTGTAACTCCAGTCGTCGTGTATATTGTAGTGATACTTATTAATAAGAAAGTACGTCTCCGCGCCCTTTCCATGCGCTCCCAACCTACTGCGCTTGAAACGCGTGGCAAAAGCTGTTTGCTGCTGCATATTCTATAAAACGCATGACCTGTTTTTTGAAGGTATATTGTTGAAATAGAGTTCCTATTAATTTTGACGGTCAACTAGGTGGTACGCCCCTACTTCGTATTCGCTATACTATTGCAAATCTTTAATCGTGATAGGTAACCTACTATGTAGTGATGGAAAAGTAACTCCCTTACATCATCACAAAGCATACGAATGATCCACTTAATATCAATACATTCTTTACGGCAAGCTATTATGGAAATTGTTCACAGAATTAAGGGGAGCGCGGACTTATTAAAGCTGACTTGGACAGTGTTGTATGTAAATCGGGAAAGGCTATGAATACGTATGGCCGTTACTGCTATTAAGAAGCGATTGGTACGGGCGCGGGACGTTCCGGTTATACAGCCTCGTTACCGACAATCCGGGCTTTTTACCGCGCGATTATACCGCCCACTTTGTACCGTAGTCCGTAGCGCTCGAGTCTCCACTCTCCCTACCTACGCACTCTTTAATTGGGGCATATTATCTTTTAGTCATTTACATACAAAAATGCAGCTAATGGGGCAGGAATCAGGATGCTATGTTATACTTAATATTTGTCGAGAGCATAATATGATTGCGTTTGTTTCTTGATTGGTTACCGAATCCAAACTAATATTATAATTGCGAAAGTGTGTTTGTCTGTCTGTCTCTCTATGTGTGTCTGTTTGTCTGCTACGCTTTCACGACCCATCTGTTCAACCGATTTTGAAGAAATTTGGTACAGGGGTAGGTTGTATACCACGGAAGGACATACTACTTTTTATCTCAGAAAATTAAAGCGGGAATCAAAAACCTTAATCCACGCGAACAAAGTCGCGGGCATCTTTTTGTATTGCAATATCTCGGTGACGGAGGCTGGAATCGGTTTAACTAAGATCCCTCGGGCCTTGCAAATATTGACGTTCAGATAGTCTTTGCTCGGTTCGGTCTAAATGTAATCAGTATTATTGCCTATCATAATATGGTAGGTACAGTGTAAATTCATAATAAAGCTTTAGAATTATTTTCCATTTCAAAATGAATTATAAAATTTGGCCTGGTGGAAGGCTTCGGCCGTGGCTAGTTACCACCCTACCGGCAAAGACGTGCCGCCAAGCGATTTAGCGTTCCGGTACGATGCTTGTAAAAACCGAATAGGGGTATGGGTTTGATATTTAAACTGCTATGCCCCTAACAGATTAGCCCGCTACCATCTTAGACTGCATCATCACTTACCATCAGGTGAGATCGCAGTCAAGGATTTTATAGTGGATAAAAAAGAAAAGAATTATAAAAATTTGTTGCGTGAAAAACCCTGTAATAAAACAACTAGTTATTCTTACCATATTCACTTACCACTCATAATAAATTGTTCATCTTGAACTGCTTTAATAAAATGTCGTAATAACCCGTACACGCTACGTTTTCCACGCTAACAAGTTGACCTATTACCCGTAGAGCTATAACTTGCATAAGTTGTAGCTCTATAGCTCTACGGTTCTGGCTGTATGTAGAACGAAACGCTTGGCGCGCTTGTACTTTGCGGTTGGCTGTCTGTAAACTATATGATAGAAGTTAGCGTAGTGTCTATAAGTTAGCGTATTTTATACTTGGTCAAAAATAATTTACGTTTATAATGGCTTTGTTCTGTAAACTGTATAAAAGTTTATTGACCGAGCGAAGCGAAGGTCTACTTGAGTGAATTTGCACTTGTCCGTCCGTCCGTCTTGAGTCAGTCAGAGTCAGAGCCTTATTTATAACTTCTGAATTACTGAACGTAATTACTTCAAATTTAAATATAACATGTAAACCGATGGCTTCCAGCCGAATATGGCTTAAAAAGTCATAAAAATCTTTATTTTAGGGGGGCTCTCATAGAAGCTTTTCCCCTAAAATTGACGAAATGGGGAGCTTTCAAAGTGGAGATTTTCTAACGTTCAAAGTTGACCTCAGAACTCCCAACTTTCTGAAAGGCTGAGCCTGAAACTTGATCAATTATTTGAATTATATCCTTACTTGAACAACAAATACTAAAATTAGATAAATATTATAAGGAAACGAAATTATTTAATTTTTACTGAGCTTCAGTATTTTTAACAGAACTTCACAATGATGTCAATAGATGGCGCTCTGAAAAAGTTTAATAATAACCTATCTTAACTAAATAATAAACTATCTTATGGATACCGCGAGGTCTCAGTTCGGGGCGAATCACTAAACGGATTTAACCAAAGCATGCACATGATGTCAGCTGTCACGCGATATGGTGATTACTGATTACCAACAACACGCCGAAATGTCTCACAAACTCACGATTTGTTTAGACAATAGCAGAGTAGTGTTATACTTTCAGCAAATCTAGTATAACAGTAACTAGTGCATGTCGAGCGTAAAAAATCGTGTACATACATGCGACAAATGAGTGTTTGGTTAATAAAGATTTTGGTTTCATTCCGCTAGAAGTAGTAATAGGCAATAGCCTAGTGGTTTAGAGCTTTAGACGCGAAGCTTCCTATTGGGGTGGTCGGGGATTTGATCCCCGAGCACGCACCTCTTACTTTTCCGAGTTAAGTGCGTTTTAAGAAATTAAATATCACGTTGAAAGAAAACTTCCTGAGTAAACCTGCTTGCTTGAGAGTTTTCAACAATGTTCACAAAGGTATGTGAAGTCTACCAATCCGCACTTCAGCTTGGTGGACTAAGGCTAAAAACTTATCAGAATGAAAAGATGTGCTCATTAGTGAACCGGCAATGGGTTAAAGTTAAGTTTGCTTATTTTATTAAAAGCAAAGTTGGCTGAATAATGATAGGAAAATGAGTTTATAAAGTGGTGCAAAAGTGAATGTGCATGTGACATATGTGACATGTGTATTTTCTCACCGCTTTCGTGTAAGTAAACCTTTGGATGATGATTTCGATAAGCACATTCATGTTGAACTATGGATAAATCAATTTCAGTTTCGGTCTCGAATAAATATGATAAGGCCTGAACGCAACGTGTGACGTTAACGCGTCTAACGTAGCTCTCATAAGTTATTCTTGACATAAACTTATGATAAAGGCACTTTTGTCACCTAAGTTAAAAATCTGACAGAAAAAGTATCTTTTCGACTTCATTTTGTTTACAGCAGAACAAAAAAAAATACTTTAGTGCTACTAATCGACCGTGATAGTAGTGAATCGTGTTCGACTAATCTCAATAATCCGATAATTTTAAAGTATAAAAAGCCTAAATTATAAAAATACGGCACGCTTTTGGAGACTTTATTTATTTATTTATTTATTTATTTATAGTCTAGCGCTTGGCTCCAATCAGACTTGCTGTGATGCTGGAGGAGCACGCTTGCCTATAGAAGATGGCTATCCACACCATTGATATAGTATATTGTCTATTCATTATAACCTTGAAGCGCAAAGGAAACTGCACTTGTAAATCCTCACACTATTGCCGCTCTCTTAAATCTGTTTAACTTGCTTCATATCTATACAGTTTATTGTATTATAAATATTATGCGCGCACGCGTGCGTTCAATTTTACGTGTTACAGTACTATGGGAATAGCATAGCTTATAGGCTTAAAGCAAAGCCAACAAGTAGGTACACCTAATACCGGTACATTCAGGCAGTCACTGCGAAATAGTGAAGTTCCCTTATGTCTTTTTGTTATACGATAAAGCAGCGCTCGGCTCTAATCACAACCGATAGAATGTAGCGATTTAGTCCAAAATAGAACATGCTTGCTTAGACGACGTCTATTCACTAGTGCCTTAAAGGTGAATTGTGAATAGCGCTGTAGGTACGCGCCTTTGCCCAAAAAGGGGCGATTAAACACGGTCGAAGCCTATCATTGCATTCAACAAACTCAAATACGCGATATCTCTACTTTTGATAAAGGCGCACGCATTAAAAGGCGGCTTTGTGTGATTTAAGGTCATAACGCGTACGGTCGGCAGCGAAAAGCAACGATAATAATTCCAACGCGGTTCCTAGGAGTTGTTATACAGGGATTTTTTTCCTGCTCTCTTTTTCCAATTGCCTCATTTATATTTATAATTTTTAATTTCTGATTTGGGGATACTACGGGCATAGAATATAGATGCCCGTCGCCCACTGGGTGACCGTAACTCTCCCATATAACCATGATCCTGCTCAATAAAGTTGTTTTTATTGCAAAATTCATTGCGTTGAGCGCCGTTGTCTTAAAACGGGAGGCCCAGGGTTCGATTCCCGGCAGGGTTAATTTGAGAATTTATAATTTCTGAATTTTCTCTGGTCTGGTCTGATGAGAGGCTTTTCGGCCGTGGCTAGTTACCACCCTACCGGCAAAGACGTTCCACCAAGGGATTTAACGTTCCGGTACGATGCTGTGTAGAAACCGACTAGAGGTATGGGTTTAAGTACGAGCTGAAAACACAGGCGCGCGGGGGTGAAATCGAGCAAGCGCACGCCGTAAAAAATGCAAGAAATCATTTTTAAAAAGATAAATATTTACTTTGCAATACAAATTAATCCGACAATGTGTTTGATTTAGAAATATGAATTTTATCTCATATTTCTAGAGCAAATTATTGGTTTCATTAAGGAGCAAAATTGCTTGAAAAGGTAAACTAAGGGGTATGTTTACAATAAATTTCAATGCAGAGATTTTTTTCAATTGTGTTTTGAGATTCGTCAATGGCTGCTTAAAGGTCTTGAAAACAACAAATTATTTTTACAAGCATACATTATGTCACCGTTTGATAGATATACTGCTTTTAAAACCCCTTTTTATGCTACACAGGGCCTTATATCCCTAACAGGCTAGCCCGCTATCATCTTAGGCTGCATCATCACTTACCATTAGGTGAGATCGCAGTCAAGGGCTAACTTGTAGTGGAATAAAAAAACAGTATCCGTATACGCGCGCAGTCACTGTCTACCTTCGTCTGCGTAGTTTTAGCTATTCCATTCCTGTCTATTCTAAGCCGCATTTACCATATTTCGCTCATACCCACACTAACGTTTATCCGTCAACATAAGCCAATTTACAGGTTATTACGGGCTTTAGACTATCTTCCATACATTGTAGGACTCGGTTATGCTTAAAACGAGTAAGCTATTCAAGGTTTTATCAGCATACTCACGGAACATGACTTGTAAGGATTATGCATGGAGCGATTGCGCGGATGCTTACTTTAGATTACACGATCATATCCAGCAACAAACGTAACCGCGACACAGTTTCTTAACCCCTTGTATACGTTGGCCTGACGTACATACATCATAATGTACAAGGTCTTTTGGCGTGTATATCATGGTGTGTTTGGCTATCGCGCTGATCAGCTTGTTACCTAGGTAATACCTATACACAATATGTCAAAGTATATTGGCTCAATATGCCACCGCTGGTCAGCTTTGTTTTCTATTTATACATCAAAGTAAGTAAGATGGGCCAAAGATTCGGCCTTTGGGCTATCGTGAACTGGGGGCTTCAGTAAACATTTTTGCATCGAGTTTTTTGTGCGCAAAGCGATTTTGATCCATCAAGCTAAACCGTTGGCCAATAAACAAGCGGTTTATGCGCATAACGCGGCGGAATGGATTCTCATTAGATAGACGATGGACCATAACTTTTATGGAAGTTAATAACATTGAGGTGCGAGCAGGTGAGACTTAGGACCGCCGCACATTGTATAAAGAGGCACGGGACAAATAATATTTTTTATCCAGCAAAACGGTCCACACTTTCGTATTTCTTTAAGTATTTCGTAATTTGACGGGTTTTGTTTACCTTGTTAATGTCGTAGCTTTCATTCACCTAACTAATTTTACCTACTACAATGGTAGCTGTACGGCTTGAAGTGGATTTTACCAAAAGAAGAATTAAGTTTTTAGCTTTATTAATTACTAGATGATGCCCGCATCTTCGTCCGCGGTGGTTAAGATTTTTCGATTCCTGTGGGAACTACTTAATTTTCCGGGATAACTTGTCTTTTTATCAAAATACATCATATTAGTTTGTGTATTTCTGCTTTACCCCGTTAACTTTTTCAGACTTTTTTTTTTTTTTTTTTTTTTATCCACTACAAGCTAGCCCTTGACTGCGATCTCACCTGATGGTAAGTGATGATGCAGTCTAAGATGGTAGCGGGCTAACCTGTTAGGGGCATGGCAGTTATATTAAACCCATACCCCTTCGGTTTCTACACGGCACTAATAGTTTAAGGGTAATAATCCAGGAAGAGTATAGTTTGCGCTCGTCCTAAGTATATTTGGTCGTTGTATTGTGTCGACAAGGGCCGTTTATGACATGAAAGAGAATCCTATCGGGCCCTCTGTATTGTTTTAGAATGCCTCCTCTTCATGTGAATGTGTACTGTCGCCGTTGTCGTAAAAGGGAACGTTTTATGGCATGCCCACGTACGAAGGAACCCCAAAGTTACCGTACCGGGTGGTCGTAACCTGATCCCGGTATCACTTGTTCGTGAATTATCATATAAACTAAACAATATGTGGAAATCGACATGCACTGGCGTTTTCGAGTAATGCTGGAGTATTTTGGGAAAGGAAATTTTGTAATCGATCTGATTTTGATGACTCTAATGTTGATGATTACATCCATATTTAATACCGTATACGTATAGCTACGAGATAGCTTGCATCCCTATACCCTGTGCTATTTTAATTCCGGAAAAACAAAGAGTTCCATGGGATTTTTAAATCATCATTTAGATATTAAGTTCATTTAGGTAAGTTGATCGTTAGTATTTTTCTTGAAGTTATAAATTTATCTGCTCTCACCCTGGCACATAAGGAAAATCTGATAGAATTCAGGGCTGTATAGTTTTTTGTAAGTAAATGTCGTAATGTGAAGCTAAAAGATGTGGCTCAAAATAGAGAAGTTTTTCGCATGATGACTGACAAACTTCGGTTTGAAGAAGGCACACGGTGATGATGACGATGAACGTAGTAATGTACCTAGTAGTAGTTAGATGTTTTGTATAGCTCAAGAGTTTAACTCTACATCGAAAAGCAATATAACTCCGCCTTAATACGCCATAATCACACTGTACACACCCTTGACCCCAACATGAACTGTACAATTTAAATCGATGTAACGCAGTGTTTTAGTTAGCACATTAGTTGCAGCTGTGAATTAGGTATGCCTGCTATAGGGACCATTATCCTGCACGCTGCGATATAGGCGGCATTGACCCCGCGACCTTATGACGTGTCACCGCAGCCATCAATCATGGCATGCTTACGATCGCTGCGCTAACCTGCCCCTGCTCCACGTCAGTATGCAAAGTAAACTAGTTATCTTCAGAACTGATTGTTATGACAATTAGCCCAGTTATGTAAAACCATCTATCATTGTTACAGCCTCAATTGTTGTTTGTAATTGGCTGAATATTTCTGCGACAACAGATTTTGGCCAACCTGCTTGGCTGAGAGTTCATAATATTCTTAAAGGCCTTAACCCCTCTCGTTCTAAGAAGGCCACCCGTGCTCAGTAGTGGAATATCGATGTTGGTCATGAAACAACTATGAAATCTTGTTGACAATTTATATTTCAAACTAAAGCTTACTAAAAAAAGGAAACAACTTTATAATTCCCTGATCTATTTAAAAATATTAGATGATATAACTTTAAAGGTAGTGCTTGAGATCGAATTTTAAAAACCTTCAGCTTCTAAATAGATAGGTAAGGTTTTTAAAAAGACTAGTTTTCTACGTAACAGCTACCTATAACATTAAATTAAAATAGATCGTTTATTTACAAGAGAAGCTATTAGTAGCTCCGACTCTCGTTTAATCAATTTATATTTAGCAACAAAGCACTGTGAAGCCGTTTATCGGCTAAGTACCTCACGACCATTAACCTGCCTTTATTCGTATTGTCTAATTTACGTCACGACAACGTAACGCTTTGTGGTTCAAACAATGTAACTTTGAAGCTTGACCATACCATACCGGGAGGTTTTGTCAAACAAACGATTCGTTATACCAGTACTGTAATCAGAGTTTGATAACACGTTTTGTACAATGTATATGGACATGACAATGTATGGACAGTGTGAACGAGACCGGTACTTTAACCAAAACTTTATTTAACTTCAAACACTAATTGGGGAGAAAAGCTGAAATGAAATGGAAAGAAATACACTACAAATAATCACTTGGCAATGCTTCATTGATACAATATACAATAAGTACATGTATCAAAAACAAATACGTTTACTACGCATTAGAAAAAATGGAAATAAACTAATAACAAACAAACAAACACACAACCTCTTAGGGCATACACATATACCGTCTCCGTTTCGTCGAGGGTAAAAAAGAAGTGATTAAAACTAAGACCCATTCGGGTGGTCGGGTTTTCGATCCTCGGGCACGCATTTCTAACATTTCTGAGTTTTGTGCGTTTTAACTTTAAGGCAATCAAATATTGCTTGCTTTAACGGTGAAGGAAAACACCGTGTTGGAACCTGCATACCCAAGTGTTTTATCCTCCCTTATCGTCGCTTCGCCAGCTATGGTGGACGAATATTCTCGACGACGAATCTCGCATCGCAACGAATCTCCTCTCAGATGGAAAAGGGTTTGGTCATAACCAAACCCTTTTCCATCTGAGAGGAGATTCGTTCTCAATTTTGGGCCGGCGATGAGTTGAAATGGTAAATCTAGAGCTTGTTAATATACAATGTATATGGACATGAGACAATTTATTGAAGGTGTGACATTTTAAATGTAAACGAGACACTTGACGATCGAGACGAAGATATTAGAAACCAGATTTGCTACCGGTTTCATTAGATATAAGCTGATTCCCTGTTCTGTGGGTTTCAGACTGACCTACCGTAGAGTAGTTTTGAATTAGACATATTCATTAGATTCCAATAAAAAAATACGAAAAATACTTTTAAACTGTATGAAAAAGGATATGTCATACTGCAAAACACGAGCTCTGACACAGTTCATTGTTCACTTTGGCTCTGAGCAGGCTTTATGAAGCAATAAAATGTCATTGCTGCGTATTCAGCTAATCACAATCCTAAATTTAATCGAAAGGTTTAAGTATTGCTCACCGTTTTTATGGTCTAAGCATGATTGTCGTCAAGTGCAAGCCTATCACGCAATAAAAAAAAAGACGTCTTAAGTTTACAAGATACATCCGAATAAGCCACCTAGAACTTTGACAGAAATTCATTTTTAAAAGTAGGTACTAGACACTACTTCAAAGTCAAACGAGCCAAGATTGTATTAAATATGGGGAAAATATCGCACTCATTCGTCGAGCTAAATACCAGCATTCAGCTATAGTAAATAAAGCTCACAGGATGATGTCATCCGATCGCGATGAGCGGGCGTGCCTTGCTGGTTCCGTGACCGTTTGCCACTAGCTACTGTATAACTAGTAGCACCTCATGCCGAACAAACGTGTGCATTCTTCGGGAACTGCAGCGGCAAGCGCTTTTTATGTTGCATAGACAGGTGATGGCATGACTCCTGACTGTAGATACTCGACAGGTGTAAGATGCGTTGACAGTAGTCCCCCTTGCGATCTTTGCAATTGTTTGAATCATTTATGGTTCACGTGCTAAAACTATTTTAGCAAAAGAAGAAAAAGGGTCAACATATTTAAACTTCTATGGTTGTATTGTACAATCAAGAGTTATGAAAAAAAAAGTAAGCGAAAAAAATAATTTGAGTAGTTATAATATAGACCACTTAGATAAGATTCTTCTTAGATTGCAGCAGCATATTTATCTAGTGAATTGTTGTTGTTGTATGGAATACTAAGCCATCAGCGGCTATACATTTGGCTATATCTGCTGTAGTTTGCTCAGTTGAAAGTGGTTGAAAGTCAAACTTAATCTTCAATGTTCAGTAACTAGACTTGCAATATCCATATTATGGGAAAAGCCCTGTAGCTTTGTTCAGAAAAAGCTGCATCAACATTGCTACAATCCCAATTGTTGAATTTATAGTAGAGTCCGTGTCATGAAAGAAGTCCTGCGCTAATTAGTGGATTTGATTCTATTAAGATTCACTTTGGTTTGCATCGTAATGATATAAGCTCACTTGCTTTGATTGTTTATTGGCTATCTTAATGCATGCGTTGTGGGACATCAGATAGGAACGAAGTTCCTTATTACATAGATATTAATTTCAAGTTCTAGTCGAGGTAAAAAGAGTGACAACGCGAGCATGTCGGCGACATGCTCACGTTGTTACGAAGACAAAAGGTCTTAAATATAAATATACTACATTCGAAATTAAACTTTAATGCTTTATTGTTAAGGTTTAATTTCGAATAAACTATACATAAAAGTCATTCCACGCATTTTCGTTAGGACGTTTTTTACCGGCTAGAGTACCCACTAGGCCACTACCCCTCCGCATAAGGAACTTCGTTCCAAAACGCAGTTTTATTATTAACTAGATGATTCCCGCGACTTCGTCCGCGTGGATTAAAGTTTTTTGATTCCCGCAGGAACTCTTGAATTTTCCGGAATAAAAGGAAGCCTATGTCCTTCCCCGGGACACAACCTGTCCCTGTACCAAATTGCATCAAAATCGGTTGAACAGATGGGCCGTGAAAGCGTAGCAGACAGACAGACAGACACACTTTCGCATTTATAATATTAATATGGATATGGATTATTATACACCATTGATACACAACTAGTAAGATATCACGGCTAACAACATTGATATATATTATACAGAAAAGTAAAAACTACAATTTTGAATCAAACCTATATAGGTATGTATAAAACGAGGTAACGAGAATCGTGTAGGTGTACTACCCCCGTTTTGCTCGTCCTGTAAAACCGCAATGCAATGTAGGTACTCGTCTCTCGTACCCTCGCGAGCTGCAGCGACAAAGCTGCTTTTTTGTGAGTGACAGGTGAATGTAATGAGACCTATCTCTGTCGTGATGTCTTGCTGTTTTTGTTGCTTGAATAAATGCTTGGCTTGTTTTATGTTGTTAAATTATCGTACAAAGCTGATGTATGGTATGACCTATTTATGAAACGAAAGTAGTCGTGACTACATTCACTTAGCTTAGTTAAATCTACTTTTGGAATCCAATCAGAATCCTAAAATAATATGTGAAGATGAAGATGAAGATATGGTATACTAGCTGATGCCCGCGACTACGTCCGCGTGGATTGAGGTTTTTTGGTTCCCGCGGGAACTCCTTAATTTTCCGGGATAAAAAGTAACCTATGTATTATTCCAGACTATAATCTTTCTCTGTGCCAAATTTCATCCAAATCCGTTCAGCTGCTCGGGCGTGATTGAATACAAACATCCATACATCCATCAAAACTTTCGCATTTATAATATTAGTAAGATAAGATTGTAGAACAATACCTACCTTTCCTATCGTCCTAGAGTGAGCTGGAGACCGCATATTATATTAGCAATCGTAGCGAGAGGCGCTTCCGGCACTGATGGACTGGCGACAGTATAAAGAGATTGCTGGATAGTGGCTAGATGATGAAGGCTGTAGACAGGGTGTCAGTTGTGGCGCTCTTTAGGGAAGGCTTTTGTTCAACAGTGAATTGGAAATCTAATCCAATCATTGCTTGGCTAATAAGGTAAATCAAAAAGTATAATGTGCCTCAAATTTTTTAACGTATGTGTATACGAGTACTATGACGATTTACGCTACAGTTGAATACACGGTAACACCTGCCAAACATAATCGCATCAGTTTGGAATTTTATAATCTGTAATTTATTTCGAGATGCCCCATACCACTTGGCAGCTCTCCAACGGGGAAACCCCCAACAATTTAGCAGACGATTTGATAATTATGGATTTTTGTGTACGTGTGTGTGTGTGCAATTGTATTTGTTCTAACTTCTAACACGTTGTAATGTTGTGGTTTGTAAACAAACGACCCTGTTTGTTCTGTTTTCACGGAGATTTAAATATACCGGCGGGCAAAAACTTAACTCTTCAAAAGCTTACTGTTCTCCTAGTAGCCTATTTTACTGTTTAGCTATTTTGAACGACTATATGCTATGGATAATTCGATTGGGTAGTTTTTATAACATAACATTAGTACATAATATTGTGTTTGAAGTGGCGTGCAGTTCATAGAGGCATAAAAACACTGCTTACCCAAATGGAAATTTGTCAATGTTCGTTTTCATTATATCAGTCAGTAAATAATACTTGAGTTCTGACTAACTAATGCCTACCCTAGCTTCAAGCCCTCTGCACGCCACTATGTGTTTCGCAGGTAACTAGTTGCCTACTATGTTTTTTTATGAATAAAGTAGACTTTTGACTACCCCGAAGTTAACAAAAACAGTCACACCACCTTTATAAATGTGTTAAACACATTGAGACATTAACAATTTAACCGCACGCATTCTAAAACCGCCACATCAATCAGATCGAATCGAAATCGTTCTCTGAAGCAAACAATTACGTAGTAAATAGGTATCTGGGTGAATGTTACGGCGTAAAAGCGGGTTTTGTGTTAGGTACATAGCTAGCTGTCTGTGTAGTTATAGTGAGTTGTCAAGGCACCGAGCCTTCCCGTTCGAAAGTGAGAGTCCCAAGTTTGTCGGGAGCATGCCGCGAGTCGCGACCGACATTACGGATTTGTTTAGGTCCTTTACATAATATAACTAGACTAGAAAATTCCCGACACAATGTGTGTGAGAACTTTCACACCCGCTCAAGTGCTATACATATTGCCCTTATACGGGGTTAAAGGTCATAAGGTTCAACTAAAAGGTAACAACGGTCCTCTGTAGGTTTTCTTTTGTTCTGTATGATGTCTGCCACTCATTAAAATTTAATTTCTAGTCTTGTCTTTTATAAATCCTGAGAGTTTAGTTTCCAGGATAAAAAGTAGCCTATAGTCAATCTCCAAGGTCCTCTACTTAGTTCCAAAATTTAAAAAAAAATGAAAAATTATTATAAATAAAAAAATTATATACGTTATTCTGTTGTCATGATTGAAGGACAAACGAGCAAATAAACACTTTAATATTATTAAGTTCACGAACTTAATATTTTGAATGCGAAAGTGTTTCTTTGCTGGTTAGTCCATCAGTCATGCCAGTAACTTAACCTGTCGTAATACGGTAATACTGTCGCAAATGGTGAAGGAAAGTAACTTTTCGTCGTTAGTCAGCAAAAAGTATGATAAGATGATAAGATACTCACTATCAATATGAGTTGTTCTCGAGTTTGAGTATGGACACATTATGGATCTTTTTTTGTTGTGTCATTATGTCCTAACATCGCTTCAATGTTCTAGAATCTAGACCATAATCGACATCGCCAAATGAAAAGCCTGAAACAAGCACAGAAACAAATTAAAGATAAACCCTTCGCATGATTCAGGTTTTCTTATATATATGCCAACCCTAATTACGACCCGTATAATCAAGGTCTTGGCATTCAACTCGGCCTTTTACGTTTTACCGTTTTCTGATAACGACCACGCCCACAATTTACATTTATCTACCTCAGAATGTATGTACGAGTAAGTAATCATCCGGTGCCTAGTTTCGTCACACGTACTCGTAGGTCAGGGATTTGTTTATCGTATCAGCTGTTACCCAGCCCCCTCTTACGTACTTACTGTGGTAGGTATTTTGTGATTGTTTGATAAGGGCGACCTATATTTTATACGCGTGTATATTCTATTTTTATAAAAGGAGAAACTGACTGACGAATATCTACGTAAAGTTCCACTTCCAACAGTTCGTTCAAGAAAATTTTGATTCTGTGTATCGGCTTTCTTCATACCTACCAAGAAGATTTATAGAAATGTCACACGAACAAAGCCTGAGCGAGCCAAGCGTACAAGCTTTTCATAGCGTTTTAGTTGAATAGAGTTAAATTAAGTCTATATTGTCTATATAATATGTATATATCAATATATCCATAACAGTTGAAGCTGGCCTATCGATGATGATAAATGATTTATTTATTTCATGTAGGACAACTTGTGCCACTTATGATTCGTTAAGACTGTACCGCCGGTTCGGAAAGCTGCTTCTACTGAGAAGAGCCGGCAAGAAACTCAGCTCTTATCTCAGAAAAGAAAAAGGTTACAATAAGAAAACAATACAACAGGTACATTATGTTACAAGTATTATACTGACTTGTGGGTCACTGGATGCGACGCCTGTTGCTTCCATGCAACTTTGTCATTCAGAAAATCATCGATAGTGTAAAAACCTCGACTTAACAAATGCTGTCTAACACATTCTTTAAATTTACGTAATGGCAAATTCAGAAACTCTTTTGGAACCATGTTATAAAAGCGTACACTCGACCCCACAAAGGATTTCTGCACCTTGCGCACACGATACGGCGCTGTTACGCAGGTAGCTAGATATTTGGAAGTCCTAATAGTTCAACAGATATAAGGTGGACTGCAGTCTCAGTGATCATGAGTTTAGTTTGATCCTTAAAGCATAGTTCTTACTAATTACTATCTCCAAGTACTGACAGGCAAACTTTTTTTTTTTTTAATCCACTACAAGCTAGTCCTTGACTGCGATCTCACCTGATGGTAAGTGATGATGCAGTCTAAGATGGTAGCGGGCTAACCTGTTAGGGGCATGGCAGTTATATTAAACCCATACCCCTTCGGTTTCTACACGGCATCGTACCGGAATGCTAAATCGCTTGGCGGCACGTCTTTGCCGGTAGGGTGGTAACTTGCTACGGCCGAAGCCTCCCACCAGGCCACACCAGGGAACATTCAGAAATTATAAATTCCCAAATTGACCCTGCCGGGGATCGAACCCAGGACCTCCGCACGTTAAGGCAACAGCGCTACACACTGCGCCACGGAGGTCGTCAAAAACTAACTTATCAAAATTGGTTTAAATATTTTCTTAGTAATTAAGAAGTAGAATTATAGCTATTTATGCAATTGTTCGTAATGAGGGTCATTTTAATTCGAGTGCTGTTTTTTGATACGAGGCTTGCCGAGTATCAAAATAGGATAGTACGAGAATTAAAATGACTAATTACGTACAGTTGCATACAAGATTTTATCTACGACAAGGACGTCTTTATAATTTTTTACTTTGTAAATTAATAAAAAAGTCAAACACAAGTTGCAAAAGTAATCCGTTTACCGCGTAATTTTTCTAAATTTTTTTTAAATATTGGCAGTAAGAGTGGCAGTACCAACCATAGAGTGGGTTGGCTACATAGAGTATAGAGTAGGTGGAGATGAAATATATAATATGTACATATTCAATGACGGGTGCCACCGTCCGCCATGATGTAGGTATGGCTCCTCTACATACTAAGAACTCTGTGGTTGGGAAAGTGCCAGAACCCAGAGCCGCTAAGCTATAGGTATCCTATTTATGAAGATAACCATATCGATACAGCTACGACTCATATATATACATATACGATACAGCTCCCATACAACGAACTGTATCGTTATGAGAAGCAAACACGAAAGAGGGTTCAATTCGATATAGTTGTCAATTTCGAAATTGGAACTTTTCGATGCTGGAGTAGATAAAATAATTTTCGCTATACTAGACGACTCCATCGTAGATTGCCAGTGGATTTATAATAGACTCCATATTTCGCACCTTTTGAGCGAAAAACGTATGTGACGAAATCATGACAGGACGCTATTTTACGCGGCACTGAAAATGAAGGTAGGTACACATAACGGATGTTTTCGCACACTTTTATTTTTGTTTCAATTCAAAACAAATTATTCATTGCTCAGTCAGGTCTGTAGGCCGAGTTGAAGCTTCTTAAGAGAGTAGGGGGGGTCTGCCTTTAGATAATAAATAACGAGTGCAACGATTGCGACCGCCGCCCGAACCGGGGATAAGGGGGTCTCAGGGAGGGACCGACCATTTTAATGTCCCGACGCCAGACTTTATATTAAACATTCGACCTTGACAGTGGCCTACATTGACACCGGGACACGCACACACGGCCATTTCACACGAAAAGAAAAGTTCATTCAGTTCGGTGCTACCTACTACACTATACTACTATAAATAATAGTCACGTGGCCGGAGAGTTGCTACATGATGTGGCTATTTTTATTCTTATCTTGTGCAACCTTGTCAATGCCGCCACGGCAGGCAGGTATTTGGAAATCTTTTTTTTAAATGTATAATTAACTCTCTTATCTTTTGCAACCCGCTTAAGTTTTAATGAATGCTGTTTTAAAGGTTCTGTTTATACTGGTCTTATGTAACGTTGTTTAGTGAAGTCGAAAAGTAAAAGTGACCACATTTTTCTTCTGCGGATTCGAATGCAGAGTCCCGACTACAAATATTGACTTACATATCGAAAGTTTTCGAAACCCCCTATAACCTCTTGCTTGTGGAGACTTCAAGCATACAATTACCAGGAGAACTTTAAAACACACCTTTACAAAGAAGTAGGTAAGCATTGAACCAACAACATCCTCCTTTTCAGAGTCAGTCAAATCAGATCTAGTCGGTGGAGCATAAAAATGGCGAGACAAGTACACGGACAGATACCTATAATATAAAAAAATTAATAACACGCATGTATGGATACGAAATTTTTGAATCCTTCAATTTTTTAAAAATCCTCATAACAGGTGGTAGAATTCTAAACATTAGTTAAAAAGTTTATCGAAAAGAAATGCTGCTAAAGTCTAAAATTAATTACCTATTCCGTTTCTGTTTTGTTAACCTATCCTATCACATGTTCAACCTTAAGCTCAGGGACACTGATATCTGCTGATTATGCCAGGAATCCACTGAGACTCCGCTGCATATCATCTGCCAATGTCCTGCTCTAATGCACAAACGAAGTATCCATCTGGGCCAACACATTATTGACCTAAAGGACGCTTCCCGTATTCCAGTCAAGAAAACGCTGCTATTCCTGGCGGAAACAAGTATTGGCGAGGAAATTTGAAATGGAGGTGATCACAATAGATCGGAGACGGTCGCAGTGATACAGGTCGTACGGAACTGGCCTCAACAATAAGAAGAAGAAGAAGAACCTATCCTATACTTAGGTGAAACTAGGGCAAAACTAAACACCGATTCTATGCGGTCTCTTTGTAACTTTAATATTGTAAGTTTTAATGGCTTGCGGCCGAGTCGTCAGCGGTTTTGTGCCGCCTTGTTATGATAGGCCACGTTTTCCATTACATCTCTGACGTAATTTTTTCCGGTTTCGCACACATTCTAAGTATCTCATTAATAAACAGAAACATGGACAGAGAGTGAACAAACAAATTTTACGGTTTAAAACTACATTGAGCAAAGAAAGAATTGCTTAATATTATTTAAAATCTTATGTTAACTTTGAAACTAAATATAAGAGCAATGAAACATGTATTTAACATACTCGTACTAAAGCAGTACAAATAACTCCCAGTTGTTAGTTGGTGATTTGGTAGTCACGCTCTGAAAACAACAGCATATTTATCAAAACGACACACTTTTTTTGGGTGAAATGTTTAAATACGTAGGTGCATGAATGAATCGTTAAAAACTATTCAACTAAACTAAAAGCCTCCACAGTAAAATGTGTAGGCGGAAGTTTGTAAAAGCCTCCCACCACATTAATAAGCTTACAATCCGCATTAATCAATTATGTAACGTTAATAAGCTTATTACAGCGAAATTGTGATTATGCGCATCCGAGCAATGTGGGTCAGTGGCGAGAATGGAGGCAGGGTCGAGATGCCATTGACGTTTTCTTGCGTAACCGCTTTATTGTCTCGCTGGCCGGATGAATACAAAAGGAATACCCATTACCCATCTCCTTGCATGCGGTGATTTGTTTTATTCTCGTGTACATAAGTTACGGTTAGTAAGTCCGATTTCAGAGTGGCAAATGCTAATTTTTGTCATATATATAAGTACTACATCCTGATTTCTCAAACACCGTAGATCTACCAAAACTTTTGTTACTCCTAAATTTATCTCCTAAATCTTTCCCTCTTTACAAATTTGCAATTTGCATATCTTTTATTTTTTAAGTTTTAATATCCCGAATGGACCTTTGTTAATAAAATTTAATAGATATATCGAATTAACAAAAATTGCTTTTCGTTCAAAACTTTAAAAGCTAGGTACTACAACTAGGGGACCTAAAATATAAAAAGATGAACGGCGTGGCGTAGATTCTAACAATTTTCTTCTTTAGGATAATTTTATTACACCCAATTTAAATCTATTCTTACATCCTATCCTAACCTAACCTGATGAGATAGAAGGAGCCTACTTAAATTATTTAAAATAAAAATATATTGAAGTAATTAACTACATTAACATACCTATTAATTAAATTAGGGTAAAACCGGGATAGATGCCGCAGCAGGATAGATGCCTCATATTCTAAAAACCTAACTTCCCGAACTCGCGACTAAGAATTAATTTTATAAGTAGGAGCCGCAGTCACCCCGTACCATAATTACCCACAGACAGTTGTGCGATGAGGATGCGTTTCGCTCGTACGTGTAATTAGCTCCGCAGCGATATTCCCGAACACGTCAAAGATTTAAAGGTTAGTATGTTGCGTTGTATAACTTTATAATTAGTAATAAATTCAGTTATATTTTTTATTACGTCAATATACTGGTTCATTGAGTCTGCATCTAGGTGTAAATAGATGCTATTTTGTTTATAATTTATTAAAAAAATACTTGGGCATCTATCCCTATCGAAAAGGATAGTTGCCCTGATTTTTCGAGGGATAGGTGCCCCTAAGGGCACCCTTAGGGGCACCTATCCCTGCATACACTGCCATATATGATTACCTACAGCACCACGAAAATATAAAAGAAAAGAAGGAGTGCGAGGTCGAGTATGTTCTTGGACTACAGAAAACCTACAGTCGGCTTTGGATGAAATGGACAAAAACCATGGGAATACAACAATTAAGAAATTATATTTTTTTTTAATAAATGCTTGTAAAATTTTATTTAACAAACAATATGGTTATGCATGTTGAAACTTAAGAATTTATATTTTAGTTAAACAAACGCTTTAAAAATTTAATTACCTATGTCATTTGTGTGATATTAGAATAATATCTTCTAATGATAACAATTAAAAGATTTAAAAAATACAAAATGTTTTTCATTATTATGACCCTTGGACTTCTACCTAACATTTGGTATGGATTTTTCGTTTACACCTATAAAGGGCATCCATCCTGCACTGCAGGCATCTATCCTTCTCAGTTTTTTCATGGTGGGGCAACTATCCATACAGGTAGGCATCTATCCTCAAAAAACATGTTCCACGAAAAGCTAATTTCTGCAAAATCTGTATTTGATAGGTTAATAAATAATAATAATAATTCAACATTAAGGATTGAGCTAGCTACATTAATAGAAATTATTCGTATAAAATTAATATTTTTAAAATTAGGTGTCCTTTTCAAAAAGTGGGGCATCTATCCCGGTTTTACCCTAATACAAATGTACTAATTCAAATGTAATGTAATGTAAATGTACAAATGTAATTCTATGGAACAGGGAAAGGGACTTCTTTCGGTTGAGATAAATCCATTTTTCCGTAGATCGGGCTGAAAACCTCTAAAGTCTTTTGAATAACTATTGGAAATTTATTTAAGGAAATGAGTTCGACATTTGGGTCAGGGAGACGAACAAAGTCGGCCATGAACCTGAGTCAAGGCTGAGATGCCATTGACATGTCTTGCATACTTGCGTAACCACATTTCGTTACAGTTGATGTACCGTTGAGAATAATGAAGGTCGTTATTCTTATGATGATAAAACTTAATGAGCAATATCTTGATCTTTTTAAATGCGTTGGTATAGTAAGTTGATTATTATGCCAACAGTATATGAAGTTTACCAGTAGGTGTATGGTTGTTGTCACTGTAATGTAGAATAATAATGTCCTCCCGACCGAATTTTGGCCACGGCGGCCTATCTCCAGAGAGATTGGCCATCTGCGCGGGACATTTTATAGTACACAAGTGTGCGCATACACAGGCGCACTCTCTGTTCCGTTACTCTCATAGCCCGATGGGACAAAAAATCCGACACGACCGCAGAGAGAGATCAGGTGCAGAACCGACGGCTTAACGTGCTCTCCGAGGCACGGGGGTGAAACACCGCCAACTTCCTAACTCCGGGCTAGTACTGAGAATTTCTTGTCAGAAAAACCCAATAGTTGTTATGGCAAGACCCGGGACTCGAACCCGGGACCTCGTCAGCCACAGTCGAACATGCTAACCACTAGACCAACGAGGCAGTAATGTAGAATACCCAGATTACCACTAGTTTATTTGGTGGCTCAGTGATATAAAGAGGTAAAGCCTTCTTTGTTACATCACATAATATGCTATTTAGCATTGCCTTGAACTTCTTTTAACGAACTCGAATTTGATTTAACGATGTCTATTCCAGACCAGCCCCCCGATTGTGTAAGGAAATAGTAATCGTTTATCAAAGGATAATTCGACCTTGAAACAGTTCGAGTAATACGTTTTGAGCTGTCAAAATGTTTACGATTTGCTTAGCAGGGCTATGCCCTAGCCTACGAATCAATTGTACATCTTTTTAAAAATTTTAAAACGACGAAGTCATACCGATTTAAATGTGTCTTTTATTATATTGGGATAGTTCGAGATCCAATAAAAAAACAAGATATTATGGGTCAGTATACGAGTATGTTCAGCTTCAGGTTACAAGACAATACCGTTATGTTGTACAACGATTTGCGCTTTGTTGTGAAACTGCTTTATGGGTTTCACTTTGAAATTTTACTTTTTTTTTTCTGTTTCGTAGTTTGTAAAAATTCGAGACTTGCATTTAAAAAGTATTTTCTGTTAGTCAGACTGCTATTTAAAATATCCGTTTTTACCCTTATCTAAAAGCTAGATTCCTTGTATGGGTTTTAGTCTAATCACGTTGGTATTTTTAATTTAAAATATTAAACTCAATATCTCAAGACAAAAAAAGTACAATTAAAGAAACAAGATCGCAACCGTGCTTTTAACAATTACCTTTGTGGATTTCACGCAAAATTTTGAGGTTTTAACGTAACACGCTTTATTGGCCTCTTTAAGATAAATACTCGTATACAGTGCCAATTATTTTTTTCCTTTTAAGCGAAGCGAAGGAATAAAAGCAAGGTTGGTGTGGTGTGCAATCTTATAACTTGACTATCGTGGTTCGGTGCGCTTAGGGTTTACCAGATATCCATTAATAGCTATTTATGCAACTGTATCGTAATGAGGGTCATTTTAATTCGAGTGCTGTTTTTTGATACGAGGCTTGCCGAGTATCAAAATAGGATAGTACGAGAATTAAAATGACTAATTACGTACAGTTGCATACAAGATTTTATCTACGACAAGGACGTCTTTATAATTTTTTACTTTGTAAATTAATAAAAAAGTCAAATCAATTGACTGGTTGGGAAAGTGCCAGAACCCAGAGCCGCTAAGCTATAGGTATCCTATTTATGAAGATAACCATATCGATACAGCTACGACTCATAACGATACAGCTCCCATACAACGAACTGTATCGTTATGAGAAGCAGACACGAAAGAGGGTTCAATTCGATATAGTTGTCAAATTCGAAATTGGAACTTTTCGATGCTGGAGTAGATAATACTAATTTTATTCTAAATAAAATATGTTATGAAATTCAGTCTATTTCAGAATTAATGCTGAAATATCGATATCGATATCAAATACCGATTTACTTAATTATTTTATATTATTTTACTTTATTATTATTTTATATACTCGTAAGATCAAAATTCCGAAAGATGTAGGGAAAATTATATATTATAACTATTCTCTGGTAACTTGTAACCCTTGGTCTTGTGTACAGGCGAGTACACGGGTTCTGCTTGCAGGTGTTCGATGTCACTACGAAACTGGTCGCGCATCCGGTCCAAGCCTCGCCGAGCGTCCGACAGATGGCGTTGACTGGCCGGCTTTACGATTATATTGCTAAGCTTTAATAACTCGATGTGGTTGAAGAAGACTATATAAGTAGTCTTACTAGTACCTACCAATATTTTTAATTAAATACTCTTATTCTAATTCGACGTAATAAGCCTTAGAGAAATGTTAGAATTAAATTATAAGATACAAAAGTCTCACGCTGGAGAGAAAAAAAATCCTTTAATGACATTACATTCTCCGGTGCTTATGCAACTAATAGCAGTATAATCGGGCCCGGAATCCGCCCGTAAACACGCTCGCTAACCTACTAAAACATATTTCTTTTATTTTGAGCTCGCCCTCGCAACACCCCACTGCCTGCCAGTTGACTCTACAGAACAGGTTTCTAATGGCCTCTACAGACATACCAACTTCCTTTTCCAACTTTGTTTGGCCAGCTGTTTTTTCCCGTGACTTCAAATTTTTGGTTAGACTGCTTGATTCGGTTGAACTTATTTAAATTGTTTGCTATTAATTTTTGATCTTCTGTCACAACTCAAAATCCTGCCCAACACCGGCAGATTCCATTATATTTACAGCTTCCGTAATAAGCTTAAACATGACGGTAACCAGTTGCTCGTTGAACTAAACAAAGCTTTTTCAGAAAATGCCAATGAATTCACGTCTGAAGACTGTTTCGGATCGCTCGTCCAATCGAAAAGAACTAGATTTTTATTAAAAAGATTGGAAATTGGCACGTTTCGACATCCGACATGTCGGCACAACCTAAAGAGGGTTTATATCGAAAATTACGATAAATCCGCCGTCAGAGTGCCGACTGCCGAAGCCGCTTCAAACCCTCCGCATATTTTCTTTAAAATCAACTTGAGCATGGGCGAAACGTTTGTTACGATTTTTATTGAATGCGAGTCTCTTTTTATGTTCTTGGAATGCCCATCTTGGTTGGTTTCCTTAGAAAGTGGAGTTTATTTTGATTTCTTCCTGTTACGAGTCGAATTGTGAACTTCCGCAGTTTGCGATTTGTTTAGCTGTAACTAGTCTTTTGGTTTGAAAAATTTTTTATTCAGTACAACGCTAGGTAAATTTATTTTTGTTGTAAGTAAGAAAGAAATTAGGATCTTGTAGATTCAAGAAGAAAATAAAGATTGTCCTTCGTCAAGCATCATTAGTATTCCATTAATTTATCGATAAAGTCGATTATGATAATGCTCGCGCGCAGACCGATGGGCGTCTTTTGTGTTACGTCCTGTAGGCGCCGCCTTGGCGCCGGGGTCCATCCAACCTCGCATTATTTAGATTTTTTATCATCTACGGCTCCATCGGCTTAGCTCTCAACCGTGCAAGGTATTATTTCACGTCCACTATTTTTCCATCTATTCCATAATAATAATTATGCTAATAGAGCTTATTGCATATTGAGTATTGACTTATTGGGTTTCTTTAAATTATAATTTATAGGCTCAGCGTCTACGATGGGTAATGTCGATCGTGTTTATGTCGTCAAGCTTATTATTTCTACTTATGTGTTCTTGATCACATCAGAGCAGAACATCTGGTTCATTTTAGACTAGTTTGTTTCGCTGGTACGAATGTTCATGTCAATTTGGTCAGCCTCAACACAATGAGATCTTTAGCTCTTTAATCATCGGACCTTTTGTTCAGCAATATATCATAATTATTTGGCCTATTCTCTCATATATTATTTCAAAGTTTCGTATAGTTTGAGCAATATAATATTAAATCTCAATGTATATCTGAAGTTACGTGGAGTTAAATACAAATACACGTAGGTACATAAACGCTCAGTGCAAATACAAGTGACCCGCATTTCCAATAGGCCATTATTGTATCCACCGCAACTGTAATGAGATGCATAACATTATATCAATGTACGCATTTATATGACTATCGCACACAATCCGATCAATATTGCCTAATTAATTTGTTGCTGTGAGTTGCGGCGCTTATTGCTCTCTCGTGTTTGTTTGCTGTTTAGGTTTAGATCAAACAGTGCGTAACGCCCGAATCTGGGGCTTTATTTCCGGTTCGTTTATCTAATTGTGATTAATACAATTATTGATAGAGGGATTTTATTGTAAGCGAACCGTTGCGAAGTTTATCGCTAATGTCATCGTTCATAATCAATATGATGCTATAAATACACAAAGTGCTATCGATAAATACTAAACAAGTCGCAATGAGCGCTATAAATATAAAAGCTGGAGCTGTAATCAGATGTATTGCAAACATATAAAGCAAAGCCATAGCAGAACTAAGCTGATTTGCTGTGTACGTGGGTATAGTGAGCAGAAGGCGAATGTGCGCGCGAACGAATAACTGGTCGAGTGTTGGGTGCGTGCAGCGCTGGCATAGCGCGACCCCCCGCTCGACTCGACGTGCCCTCGCCGGTTGGGTATCGCTATTGCTATACATATGGGTCGGAGCCGAGCAGCGGCGGCCGTCGCAATATCAGCCCGGTGAAATCGCTCGCCCGCCCGCCTCGTCGCACCGCGCGCCTCGCCTGCGCCAGTCGCTGTGCGCCAACTGAAACGCGCGCACCGCTAGAGCAATCGAGCGTATTCCTATTATATCCACACAGCACGACCCTGCTACCCACCATCGCTCCACTCCACTCCCCGTGCTCGAATTACGAGCCGGCTCATCCTCTCAGACCCATCTCCCCGACCCTATACTGTCACATAACTCCCATTGTACCGTGGACTGTCAGTGTGTGTGTTCGTTTGAGTGCATGTGCGCGAACGACTCTAATCTGTGTATCGGTGTCATTCCAAGAAGGATTCAAGACGGCCGTCATCATAAGGCTGCCTGCGAACACAGTGAGTATCGCGGCCGCATGACTCCTTAATGTAAAATGGGACGATTCTTATCTACTGTCGATTCGCGTCGGTGTGCGCGTGTACTGACTGTGCAGTGCGCGTGTGTGCGTGACATCCGACCGCGGCCTGCGTCTGTGTGCGTTGGCTCAATACTCGTGGATTCTATTTTGCGGCGGTGTGACTAGATGTTTGTTTTTATTATCATATGACCGGTGACTGTTGGAAACTTTGACAAGAGTGCTGTCTAAATTGTGAAACTTTACTTTACCACTGCCTTTTAATTTTTCGATATATTATTTTCTAACTTATGTAACCCGATTACAGTCAAGTACTTGCTTTGTTATTAATTCTCCTAATTGGTCTCTACTTTCATTAGCTGTACTATCCATACACCTAAAGATAGATAAGTTGCATTCATAGAGCAATTTTTCGTTTTAACTTCAAATCGGTAACATGCACTGAAGAATTTCTACGGCAAACGGGACGGGACGTTTTCCGTCGGAAGCCGTTATAGGCGTATTTCTGCAGATTTTTAGCTTTAACCATCTACCTTCCTATCCAGATAGCAGCAAAATTTGTTGCAATATGGTTGTAGTGGACACTTTTATTACACTTTATGTATAAAGCATATTTTATACAGATATTTCATGAATAGGTAATCATTTTTTACTGGCGCGGGTCAATGACTTGGTTTTTATATATTTCGCGTTGATTCAGTTAATTTATTCGTAAGAATACAATTGTTTAAGATTTCAATTTGCATAGTTTTTAAACTACATAATATGTATTATGTACATTGTACATATAATAATATACTATCTAGTTATTAGGGTCTTTACTAAAAGTTTGATTCTTCATTACATGCTGCATGTACTACAAAGAGTAAAAAATGGGTTGGTAATAGTTATTAAAAAAAAGACAATATAATCATGTTCAGTGGTTCAACGGGAAATATTTATTTATGACAGGAGGTACCTGCTCCATGCTAGCACAGATTGTGTGTGAAATGTGAATGACTGTCTAATGAGTTTTTTGTATGTTCCCTCTCGGCTCAATCAGCTTTAATTCATCAGTTAGGTATATTATCTCTACATATTTCGGTTATTCAAACGGATCTTTATTTACTACTCTATCACATTAATCTTACCCATACATATTCTGAATTTTGAAAATAATTATCTTTATGCTCTCCACCATAACGTTCTTAACTTCTGACCTATTCAAGTTTTCTGAGTATTCAAAATTGTCTGGATGCTCTACGTTACCACTTACCATGCTAGTTATAACCTTTATGTTTCTTATGAATTTTCAAAATAGTTTCTTCTTATCCATTCATATTCTGGGAATTCAAAACTGTCTCTATGCTCTACTTTACCATACTGCTACTACCGTTCTAATAATATTGTGGCTGCTCAAAATGTCTGTGTTCACTACTCTACCACACTTTTCTACTTGTATATTATATTCTGGATAGGTGCCTTGCCTACTACCTATCCAAAATTGTTTCTATGTACAACTCTACTATATAGATCTTACCTTTTTACATTATTAGTCTGGCTGTTCGAAATTGCCGTTACACACTACTCCTTGTTCACTGCTTCTAAGACGGCCTTTGCCAATCAGATTTATTATAAACTTGTGAAGTTAACAGTTATCTACCTGCATAACTTATTTGAAGTCAAAGCAATGAAGGGAAAAGCTTCACAAAAAATCGTCCAACATAAAAATAGTTTAATTTGACGACAGCTTTCTTTCTTTTAATGGCACATCACTAATAATAACACGGTGTGTGCGTGTTTATTGTGTTTATGAGAGTGATTATTTAATACGATCTCACGCTCACAATCCAGCTACATAATGTCCTAAGTGCCTACAACAAATCGAACCGTGCGCTTTATTTGTTAGCCGTATCGAGTCCGCCGCGGTGAAAAGCGGCGTATCGCACATTCTTCCGTCGGGCGGCCGTTTATACAAATTATACCGATGTTACGTATAGCCGTATAGCTATTTAGGTGGGCATTATTTATGTTCTCTAACAGTCGTAACGTAGTGTGTGTGCAAGTTAAAATCGGAGCAGTCAGCTGATCGCGTTTGTGTGCGTTACGTTCTTCGGGAAACACCTTTCGATGACGTGAGCGAGCTTTGTTTAATTGGACACTCACATTGTTCCCTCGTTTTTTTACTCCATATTTTATTCACTTGACGGCGCTCGAGCGGAATGTCGTTTTATTTTTTTGGATTGCGAATACCTCTCTCACTTTATTTTTCGGACAAAAGGGTGATGGGCGATGGTGTGATTGTGTACCGTTTATCACTTCTACCTTTATATTTCGAATGTTGTTGCGCTTAACTACATGTTACAACGGGCCAAGTACCTCTTCCAGTAGAGTGTAGACTGTAAGACGTATTCGTGTTAAGTACTCTTCTGCCGGATTTTTATTACATTGACTCTCCGCTCAAAAAATTGTTCAAACATTTTTTAGTCTAATCGTTTACGCGTGTGCTAGATTCTGCTACTATATTCCTCCCCGTACCCATGTGACTGTATTTAAATGATGCCAATATACTCAATATGAAGTCGCGTATTAAACTGCATTTCAGCACACTATTGTTTGGTGTTATCAAGAACAAAACGCCGGATTATCTTTATAATAGGTTATCTTGGCATACGCCAGCTTTTAATGCTCGAGGGCCACTAAATAGGCTGACTTGGCCACGTCATAAATCAGCAGCTTTTCGTGGAAGTTTTCGATATCTGGCTACTAAATGCTGGAACAATATTCCTCCTCCGCTGAGGAATCTAAGCTCAGTTCCCGCGTTTAAGAGCACATTAAAAAAGAAACTTTTAAACGATCAAAAACAACAAACTTCAACTAGTTCCAGGTTATTTAGCTTGGTGGTTTGAAGCTGCTATATGTACTCACAGAATATGCCTATTATATTTTATTATACTTATTGATCTATTTTTTATTACTATCTTTAAATCACTATCTCTAATATTTAGTTTTACACACTAGGTACACTCACTGCGCAAATAACATATCTTATTTTATTCTATTTAATCACACTCATCCCGTTACTGCAGACGGCTGCGAAGACTGTTGAGCTCGTGCGTGTCACTCGTTTGGGTTCCGGCAGAATACCAGCGCTCAGGTTTTGTTTTCAAAACCTGCAGCATCAATGCTGAGTCGGGACCTTTTCATCTTGTGCCATGTGGGTGGAAAAGCCATATCTTAATTATTTAAAGTTTGATTATATGTATGAGGCACAAGATGAAATGATTTTTCTTTCTTCTTTCGTTTATGCAATTTACTTTATTCAACTACATCGACGAACAACAAGGCTTTGTAATTATTACTCACGATTATTTAGTTCCTTTATGTTTTTAACCCGAATTGCAACAAGTTCTATCTAACTGACCGTAAGATACTGTGCCGCCTCTTCGCAACTTAGCACCGATAATCATAAAACAGTCTAAAGTTTCCAACTTCACACTTAGCTAGCAAGATAGAAATGCATGTTTTGATGCTCCCAAAAGTTATAAAATCGATGGTAGTGCCGATATTTTTCTCTCGAAACTTTAACATTAGCACAACTCTTGTAACAGCGCCGTGCTGTTCAAAAGTTATGTGAAATGTGAAATTCAAAGATTCTGAATAAGAATGTAAAAATGGTATTCGGTTCAGTTCATCTCAGCACTATCAGACTGTATCAATATTATTATTTGTAAATGGAAGGAGGAAAGGGAGGCCTTTGCCCAACATTGGGACACTACAGGCTGCAAATAAATAAATAAATATCTAGACATGTCAGTTTGCAAAACCATCTTAAATCGCCCATCGACTATTAGATTTATTTTTCAACAAAGGCCGAACCTGCCAACGCAGGCCTTGTTGGCACTTCACTTCATATTATGTTAAAAAGGGTTATGATATGGGCCCTTAAGTTAGTATATAATGTGTGAAAAGTGAAAACTGGGTAACAGATAAACTTATAAAGTGTGTAAACAAAAATGAGAAGAGTGGTGGCACCTTTTCATTTAGGTACAAGTTACGTGCCGTGTCAATGAGTCGGGCAATGTGGTAAACTGAAAAGGCTGTTTTGAAATTTACCGACTACATTTACTCGAACATTGTGTAAATGTAGTAGCGGTTTGAAGCTAATAACCTACTCCTCAATGGAAAAAAGACAAAGTGTATCAAATTTACATTACCTAATGTCAAACAGGTAAAAACCACTGTACAACTTGATCATGAGGAATTAGATTTAGTGGATACCGCTGTTTTTCTCGGAATAACGTTAGATGCTAAACTCCAATGGGGCCATCACATAAATGACTTATCGAACAGGCTTAGTTCTGCTGCATACGCGGTTAAAAAGATTCGCCAGTTAACAGATATAGAAACGGCGAGATTAGTTTATTTTAGTTACTTTCACAGCATTATGTCATATGGTATATTATTATGGGGTAATGCTGCTGATATTAATTCTGTTTTTGTGTTGCAGAAGAGGGCTGTTCGAGCCATATATAATATGGGACCAAGGCAGTCACTAAGAGATAAATTTAAAGAAATCAATATTATGACAGTGCACAACCAATATATATTTGAAAATTTAGTACACGTGCATAAGCACATTGATAAATTCAAGAAGAAAAGTGATTGTCATAATGTCAATACTAGACATAAAAATAAACTTGTAATGCCTGTTTCTAGGCTTAGTAAATCTAGCAATTCATTTGTTGGAAACAGTGTCCGCTTCTACAATAAGCTCCCAGAAGACATGTTGAAGATGTCTCTGAATAAGTTCAAAGTTAATGTAAAACGTAAACTCATTGAAATATCTTATTACCATGTAAAGGACTATTTAAACGACAAGGAAGCCTGGCAATAATTTGCTCTAATGTCTCTGATAGTTCCTTTTTTTATCCACTACAAGCTAGCCCTTGACTACGATCTCACCTAAAATGGTAAGTGATGATGCAGTCTAAGATGGTAGCGGGCTAACCTGTTAGAGGCATGGCAGTTATATTAAACCCATACCCCTTCGGTTTCTACACGGCATCGTACCGGAACGCTAAATCGCTTGGCGGCACGTCTTTGCCGGTAGGGTGGTAACTAGCCACGGCCGAAACCTCCCACCAGGCCAGACCAGGGAAAATTCAGAAATTATAAATTCCCAAATTGACCCTGCCGGGGATCGAACCCAGGACCTCCGCACGTTAAGGCAACAGCGCTACACACTGCGCCACGGAGGTCGTCAAACGTCCTTAGTAAGAATATTTGTGAGATGGTGATAATAAAAAAAAACAAAACCCGACTGAGTTTGTTGTGGGCTCTTCTCAGACCAGGGCGCGTTTGGAACCCTCGAAGCTTTAGTTTTAAGATAACGTTACCCATTATCACCATCATGCTTTTTAAGTAATTTTTAGACGAAAATAAGTGTACCTAGATATTTAATAAATAAATGACTATGACTATGACTATTGCATGTAGTTTGTAAAATAACGCCGTCCACAGCCGAGCGAGGCAAACGTGTGATTTGTAGAAAAACCCACGGCCTGTTCGGTGATTACGCCGTAGGTAGACGCCGGCCGTTCTCCGCAGTTTGCCGGCTTTATTTGCCTCCACTCATCATCCTGCCTTGGACTAGGGAAATTGTAGACAGTATATTGGGCGCCAGTAAAGCCGGCTATAAAAGCTGCCCGCTGCTGCTGCTTCCCCGCTTGAATGGCGTCCGCGTAAGGTTGTGGCAATAACTGTATCTGATTCAAACAAATACCCTCTCCTCTCTGTTCTTCTCCGCTTTAGATAAAACTGAGCCTAAGACCTATTGCACATTATAAAAAATTGTCTTGTGTCTTATAAGTATATTTTCTCTCATATTTTGTATGCGCGTGTCTGATAAGACTCAAGAAAAAATATCTTGTAATATGTAAGAGGTCTCATAAAACATCCATTGCGACTGAATTGCTTATAAGACGTTTCTAGACAAGACACAAGAAATTTTCTTGTAATGCGCAATAGGCCTTAGCCTATCATTCACATTGGGCTTTAAGTTAGGTACTTATGTTCTGAGGCTGAATTTACTAAGTTGTCAAGAAATGCGTGGTAACGCGCATTAGACGTCTAGTGTTGACGTTTTTCTAGTAATGTATTTATTTATGTATTCTAAAAAACAATAGTGTTTTAGCTGTAAAGTAAACGGCAGTGTCTTGTGACTAAAGTTACCTGTTATTATGGTTCTGGATTTGCATATTTTCTGCTAATATCTCTCTCTTACTAGCAACTTACTTGGTTTTAGCGAACACCTTTCTGTGCGACTTAAGTCTATTTTTTCCTGTAGTCTAAGTACGAAGCCTGTTTTTTCCACTGTCAAATGACAACACGCAGCCTTTGAAGTGATGCTTGGTTTGAACTTTTTTGTGTCCACCAGCTACACAACTAACGTCATGATGGTGTTTTTGTGTTAATATTGAATACGACCTCGTATTTGAGGCGAGGTGTAATGACGCATGTCTTTTACTGTAAATAATTATCCCTCTGATAACTGGTATAATATAATGAAGTAAGTGCATTTTTTGTAAGGCAACTTACAGAGAAAATCTGTTACAATGTAAGCTGCATTAAACCAGATTAAGTTAGCTTGAAAATGTAAAGAAGGTTGGATAGGAATGCCTTATGGCTTGGTTCTCCTTATTATACAGGGTGGAAAAAACGAACGTAACATGGAAGGAAAGTACGTTAAATATTGAAGATATCAAATTCTACTCAAAGAAATTGTTTTGTTATTAAAAATAAGAATATTTGCATTAAAATTTGTCTTCCGACCGGGAAATGTAGTGACGCAAATTGCAGGGTTAGGTTGGCCCTTAAAGAATGGAAATTGTGGGATAAGTTAGCTTAAAGGTATTATTGAACCTGAGAACCTGGGAATCGATGATTAGTAGATTGGTAGCCAAGGGCTGTAAGGCATCAATTGCAGCCCGAGATATTTATATAGTTCGAGGGTGCAATTGATGCTTACACCCGAGCTAACTACTCTGCTTTACATCTCGATTGTGAGGTAAGTAGAAAAAAACCGGCATTACAAGAATAAAATATTTTATTAGTTAAAATTTATAGTGAAATGAGAACAATTTTCAGGCAAAATATTGTTAATTTCTGCTTCAACTTCCATTTTCATTGAATCGGGAGTGCAGCTTATATCTTCATCACTTGCAGAACTCATGTTTTTTTCCTAATTAGCACATAATTATAAAAAAATCCCAAAAGCAAACAATATTTAAAGTAAAAGTTTTCTATTACCGCCTTCTTTCATCTTTTTTTTGAAATTTTTTTTTCGAGAACGAAATTGAGCTTCGCCGTTCGATATTTCGCCTTTTTTCATCTTTTTTTTTTTAATTTTTTTTTTCTAGAACAAAATTGAGCTTCGCCGTTCGATATTTAAAATTGATTACTATTATACTCATACGAAGACAAGGCTGAATAGCGAAGCGACCTCTTTTGTCATTGGGCTGAATGCATGATGTATATTGCCAGTATGATGGTTAGATGTACGCGAACTTTTTGAAAGAGTGAAGAGTTTTTTTTAAATTACTTACCGCCCTAGGGCTTTTCTAGCTACATTATTACCCTAGAGCGCTAATTGGTCACCTACAAGCCCCATTTGGGGGTAATAAGGACCTACTTACCGAATATGAGAGATGTAAAAAATATTTGGCATTATGTGAGAGGTAAGTTAGTAGTTAGTGTACTAAAAAATGTACAGAAATGTACGATTGTGCCTAAACTGCAGAACGGTTGTAAGTAGGTCTATAGGTACTTGACATTTGACGCGTTTGCCCAACCGTGAAACGTTATCGATTCGTGGGTAGATATTTTGCCGAGCTGGGACCATTAATTCATCGGCCCACGTTGTCTCGCAAGAATGGGAGCCAAGTTGGACAAAGTTGCGTCCCGTCCGCCCCGAAATAAATAAGCAAGGGCCGGCTTTCGACAATAATAATAATTCGCCCGGGCCCTGATCAGCTGTTTACCCCACACCGACCCCAACGTAACAGGTGCCCTATAAACAGATTCAATAAACTGCCTGTCTCCACTCGAATTCACTTGTCTTTCACACTCCGACGTCTATTTTTAACAAACACAGACGAAAGCTCAAAGGTCTCCGTTTTCTTTTCTTTACGTTTAAGCTATGATTTTTAGAAATATAAGCAAGTAGATGATGATCGCGATTCCGTCCGCGTGCAGGATTTAGGTTTAAATTCCCGTGGAAACTGTCATTTTCCGGGATAAAACCCCTGGAATGCAACCAATCACGTTACCAAATATCGTTAAAATGAGTTTATAATACTAGATGAGGTCCGCGACTTAGTTTGGGTTTTTTTAAATTCCCGCAGGAACTCCTTGATTTTCCTCAATAAACCAGCATAGAAGCAACCTATCTCTATACCAAAATTCATCAAAATCAGTTGAAAAGATGGGCCATTAAATCGTAGCACACAGACAGACATACTTTCGCATCTATATCTGTTTGGATGGATGGATGTATGGATGGATGGATGTTTGTTACTCAATCACGCCACAACAGCTGAATGGATCTGGATGAAATTTGGCACAGAAATAGATCATAGTCTGGAATAACACATAGGCTACTTTTTATCCCGGAAAATTAAAGAGTTCTCGCGGGAACTAAAAAACCTCGATCCAGGCGGACAAAGCCGCGGGCGTCTGCTAGTTTATAATATTTGTATGGATATTTATGACTGTAACACATTGCGTGTTGCTTTGCTTCAAAATTTTTTTATACAGTTTTTTACATCATCAAGTTAGAACTGTTTACTCTCTAAACGCGCAGCCTCGATTTTTAAGCTAACGTAGCGTTTTCGCAATGAACGACTGTTGGACTTGGACTTTAAACTTTGTAATAATAATGATATGATGCTGAACAATAGCTGGTATAACTATAGAGGCCAGTAGTCATGACATGCACATGAGAAATGTCATAAATCCCATACCTAATATTCTTTAAAAAATATAATTCTATGTGAAACTTTAGTGAACAGATAAATAAATACCTAAAGCAAGTGTCAAGGAACATAAAATGTGTGATATAAACATCTTTCACATTGTCTACAACGACACGTCATTCAGCATATATTTTATATCAAGTTTGGTGATGTGGAAACGCTCTTATACAATGTCTGTTTTGAACTCAGTTGATGAACCTTGAAATTGTCTTTAAATATTTAATAACAAAATATTGCGAACAGCTGATTTGCAGACTTACGTTTTTGTTAGTAGTTTGCTTGGATAACGTAAACGTTTACGAACAGTGTTTCTTTAACGACATCATTAATCATTATGTAATACCGATACCGGCTTATCTTATAACCTTCGTATTTTTCACATTGCGTCGGTTTTCCGATGGTAACACTGGACTTACCATAACTTATATCCTTCGACGGCCTCCCTGGCGCAGTAGTGAGCGCTGCGATGATATAAGTGGGAAGTCCCGGATTCGATTCCAGGACGTTACTGAACGTTATCAGGTCTGGCCTGGTCTGCACTTCGGTCGTGGCTTAGTTACCAGTGTTACCACCCGGAAAAAGTACAAGCGGGCAACCAATTAGACATTAATATTATTAATAATTAATTTTCTGTTATCTCTCATCTGTCAATAAAAGTATTTTAACAACGTTCTTGTGTAAAAAAGACAATATTGTCAAATAGTATGTAATATTAGGACTTTAAGAATAAGTTTTAGGAATAAGTGAAAGTACCTACTTATTTTTTCAAACTTTTTTATTTCTGTTATTCGAAGTAATCACCCATGCAATCGACGCATCTTTGCCAACGCATTGGCAGTTTATTGATGCCCTTCTTGTAAAAATCAGCTGGACGGGAGGCAACAAACTCTTCAAAGGCATTTTGCCTCTCGGGAATTGAATTTTTTACCCACTAAAAAGTTGTCTAAATTTCGGAAAAAGTAATAGTCGGTAGGTGCAAGGTCTGGTGAGTATGGCGGATGAGGGAGAGCTTCCAACCCCAGCTCTTGCAGCTTGGAAACTGTCTGTTGCGCAGTATGGGGTCGCGCGTTGTCGTGAAGGAGCAGTGGGGACGACCGATTGACCAAAGCTGGTTGCAGATGTGCAAGCTTCTCCATCATTCTCTCCAGTTCTTCACAGTACACATCTGCAGTAATGCTCATGCCGTTTTGTTAAAAGCTGTGGTGAATCACACCCGCACTAGACCACCAAACTGTGACCATCACCTTTTTAGGGGTCATTTTTGGTTTAGGGCATTGCTTTGGCGCTGAACCAGGATCTAACCAACTTGCTGAGCGCTTTTGATGTCGAACAGAATCCATTTTTCGTCGCACGTAATAATTCGTTTCAAAATTCCTTAATTTCTTTGCCTGTTGAGCAGCGCAAGGCAGGTCTCGACGCGTAAGTTGCGCTGGCGATCGTTAAGGTCGTGGGGCACCCATCTATCAAGCTTACTTTGCCAATTTGTCGCAAATGGATCAATATTGTTTTGATGCTTACATCAAAAGCTGCTGCTAGCTGATCTGTAGATTGTGTTTCGTGAGCTTCCACAATCGCCTTTAATTCATTATTGTTGATCAAAGTCTCCGGACGACCACGAGCTTCATTTTTCAAGTCAAAATTTCCAGAACGGAACCGGGAAAACCAATAACGGGTTGTGCGTTCGTTTGTACAGTTCTCTCCGTAAACGTTTTTGATGTTATAGGTACGTGCCGTTTGTGTCGCGTTGGTGCCACGACGGAACTCATACCTATTCCATAATTACACGAATTTTTAAAGTATCCATTTTGACGAAAAATGTTGAAATGTAATGAAAATACAACGCTAATCAAAAACAAAAGACTGAGTTTATAAAAAGAATGTCATGGTTTTAAAAAAAAATTAATTTGAATTTAGAATACAGAGCCATTACAAACTTTTTTTTATTTGAAATGATCAGTACTTAAGAAAGGCAATTTCATAGGTAAAGACCTATTATAATAATATTTAAGTAAATGTAAAATATGACGTATCCAAAGACAACAATTTTAGTAATTTCGGGCATAAGTTAACACAATTCACAAACATTGCTTTTTCTAGTCACAGTGATGAACACGATAAAAAATAATCAGCTGGGTCATTCTTTATTTCGTTACAATAAAAATAGAGACCTGAGACATTTCACTTTCATTGTCTTGTTAGACACAGCCGACATCCCTTAGCTTTTTACCCGGAGTGTGTCAAATCTAATCCAGTTTCGCCTTTTATTGCCCAACCGAGAGTGAAAACAATTGGCTTTTGTGTGAGAGTTAACTGAGACTTGGTACACTCGCGTAAAACGAGCAAATAGGACGTACCTATGTAGCAAGCGATGTTGTGGTAGCACGTTCGCAATAATAGCGAGATTCACACAGGGGACTTGTCGTACGTCAAACAGCTCTGTATACCCCATTGTGTATTCCAAAAATTGATACAGTACCTATGTATGTACCTGTATAGCGTCATACAGGTTTCAAGAAGTCTATTTTTATTACTTGTTGAAAGCTTAAGTGCAAACTCATGTAATTGTCATCATTGCTCTTAACCTTTTAATATTTGAGCAAAGTATCGTAAATTAAGCCCCAGGCTTCAGGCTTGATTTGCATGTAATTTTGTTCTGTTTGAGCCAAAATTTCATGTGAGGTAAGGGTTTATTCCTCGCTTACAATGCGATTATATTTATATCAAGGATTACGCTTTTTCGCTATGATTATAAGTTTAAGAATCCTGCGGATAGTCAAACGACAGAACACAAAGCTGCAAGACAAAAAGTCTGTAATGTGTCGGAGCTCTATTGAGAGTAGGTAATGGGAGTCGGGCCTGCCCGCGCCGTTTAGTTTAGTTTAGGGCTCGCGCCGGCCTGCGGCAGGCTTCGGAGAGCCGGGGAGGGCAATTCGCAATAACCAGCATTTCGCTCTCGATACGCCGTTCGCCGATGACGAGCCGGTTATGTAATGTAAATGTTTACGTGTGCACCTACCTACAACACGTGCCCCGCCGCCACGTGCTCGCAGAACACTAGCCTTGTGAATTATTTATTTACGAGGCAACATTTTCACACGCCGGTCGACGAACTCGAGGAATGATCTTGGAACGCTTTTACGCGATTAATCTCATCGCGTCCTCGGATGACATTGCTCGGTGCTCACCCACCCTTGTGTGTTGTCGTGTCGGTATCTTTATATTATACGACTCGAAGTACACAACTGTGACAACGAAATGATACTATCGTGTTAACTTTTACTTGAATGACATGAATAGCATTCCGAACAAGTAGTAGTAGGTTCTCTTGACGATCCGAAAGCATTGTATAAGTTTACTTTGCAAAGGTTATGTATGTTACACTACAATCGTTGGTTTGATCTTCACGTTATTCAGATGGACTGAAATATACAAATGTTAGACCTTTGAGTATTATTAATATAGCAAATGATGCCGTTATTCATTCAAGTCCTTCTTCCTTCGGTAACCCTTCTTTCTCATTTTGAGAGAAGTCCCTAGTACAGGAGTTGGCTGGCGATGGTCACGATACCGTCTTGCCTTAAAACAAAAATGCTAACTGTTAATTATGGTGAAAAGCTAAGTCTGTACAGAAGTCAGTCGGTCGGTGTAAGAAGAGCTTTGTAATGTTTTCTATCAAGTTTACACCGAAAGTTTCAAGGATCCATTTTATGAAAAGGACAATCATGTTATGTAATGATGCTTTTGGTAATAACATGAACATTTACTCAACTGCCATTACCAAGATGCCGATTAAGAAATTAAATCATAAAGAAACCATTAAGTTAGCCATCGTAAATGGCATGCAAAGAGTATAAAACGATCAAGTTTCAACGTCAGTGCATCCATAAACGAGGATAAGCTATAAACCTTTTATAAAAGTATAGCAGTAAAGTGGAGCGTGCATTGCCGGTAGTAGAGTGCTACTGCCTACTAGATGCAGAGGCATCAATATGGCAACGTAGCTAATATCGTAGAGAACATGTCAAGCTTCAAATTTATAGCATGTGACTACGTTATGTACTCTACCGTATACCCAGTCTGTGCTACTGACCTAGCGTCGACTAACTACGAGTATAAACTATTAAAGTTTGCATTCCTGTTTATTCCTTCATACCGATATTAAATAATAATATTGTCATCTTGGCATTAAAATGTGTGGCAGTGGTGACAGACTAGCATTACTTCGTCAGTTTGTATTTAAAACCCTTGTATGATAATATTATACTCTATTACGGTGTCCTTTGTCTTATACTGTAAATATAGTATACATACTGAACCTATTCTGTACTAGAGTGCCACAGACCCAGATCGATCACTAGCTCTATAGAGGATCTATTTTAAGGATATTAAAGGAGATTCTTTTATGTCGTTTATGTCGAATGTATCTATGTTGTTAAAGCCTATTTCCTTTTCCGAGATGCAATGCATTATGCAACCTACCTGTGTACAATTTTGTTAAAATCGGTTAAATGCATAGGCCGTGAGAAGGTAACGATTATATACACTTTCGCATTTATAAATGTCAAAAATTATAATTTTTTAACATTTCGCATGTGTTTTCTTTTTTGAACTTTGTTTTGTTTAGTCGCCAGTTTAATTTCCATTGAAGTGAGGAAACCGTTTTTGTCTTTTTAACTAAGGGACCCCATGGATGTGAGATATCGCAAAAAGATACCCATTATACAGATGTGCTTTGAAAGTAGAGCGCGCATTACCAGTGCAAGTACTAATCGAAGCAGGGAAGCGTCGGGCCCCTTAGTTATGCAGGTTAGCCGACGATCAAGTCTCCTATTTATAGCCGTTTTACAGTATAGGATGCACCCTCCAGCGCTGTATGTGCCAGTGACCTAGCCCCATTGGATGTGAACCATTATAGACTGTTGCAAGCTCGATTAAGTCGAGACTCGAGAAGGTAGAGTAGTGAGGGAAGTTTTTATTATGATTCTTAAATGTACTACGCCGTAGCCTCATCATATTATGTGATGTGGAAATATCATCGTTCAATAAAAATAAAATGTCACTTTCTGACTATACTCATCAACACCCAGCCCGAACCCTTGTATACCTAGAAAGCTGAAATGTTTATTATGTAGCGAGAAATAAGTCGAGAAGGTAGTGTTATGGAAGTTTTTATTATGATTCTTAAATGTTCTACGCCGTAACCGTATAATGGCGTACGAGATATTAAAAATGGAACATTATTTATTGGTCCAAGTACTAATGTAGGATGCAACATCGACATTTATGTCCTTACACCCCGGCAGGTCCAATTTCTCGAATGTCCAGTATGTCCGTTAAGTCCAATTCTCGGAATGTCCAGTCTTGGAATGTATATTTCCTTGAATGCCAAAATAGCAAGAAAGAATGACCTTTTTCTCTCGCTTCTACTGGTAGTAGCACGGGGACTAATATGTCCTTAATATATTGTTATATCGTGGCTTTATATCAAATTATTACACTTAATCTTAGTCAATATGAAGTGTTTGTCGCCAAGTAGGTAGTAGGCACCAATTGGCATTCTTATGGGTTAGAAAAAAATATTAGTTTTTTATTTTATTTTTATTTCCCTACAAGTTTTAGCCCTTGACTGCGATCTCACCTGATGGTAAGAGATGATGCAGTCTATGGTAACGGGCTAACCTGTTAGGGGTACGGCAGTTATATTAAACCGATACCCCTTAGTCGGTTTCTACAGGAACGCTAAATCGCTTGGCAGTACCACTTTGCCGGTAAGGTGGTAACTAGCCACGGCCGAAGTCTCCCACCAGACCAGACCAGAGAAAGTTCATAATAATTCCCCAATTGTACCCTGCCGGGAACCGAACCCGGGACCTCCCACGATAAGGCAACAGCGTTCAACACTGCGCCAGGTACGAGTAGGTTGCCAAACTGACGGCTGACTGAAATGAGAATGCACGCTTTGGCTTCGTACTGTGGCAGTAGTTCTAGCTAAATTGGAGTATAGGACGAGGTATAGATTGGTACGAAGTTTTATGATGTTACTTAAATGTGCTACGCCGTAGCCCCGTAGCCCGTGGTCATGTAATTATGTGATGTGCATAGAATGCTTTTGACAAAATGTAGTTAAATTGCTTTTCTGTTTGTTCGGACCGGTTGGTCAGAGAGATCCGCATGGTTTTGCTGGTAGAATATTTCTATATAAGCTATTGCCTCGGGGCACTTATCTCAGTAATTGTAACTGTAATCAGTATTAGATAGTGCCCGCAATTTCGTCCGCGTGAATTTATGTTTTTTGAGATCCCTTGCACGGACTTCTTCATTTTTCGTGATAAATTCCTATATTCTCCTCCAGTGTATATATGTCACCGTAAGATTGTAAAATCCGTTAGATTATAATCTAACGGTTTCGATCCCGCTAGATTATAAACTTTCGAAAGATTGTAAACCGTTCAATGTTCTGAGTATTGTTTTTACGTTTTCTTGTCTCTTTCTTGTACAGTTCGCGCGCGAATTGAATGCAGAGTAAATGTAAGTGTCACCATACATTTACTCTGCATTCAACTCGCGCGCGAGCTATAGGTTAGGGTTTGACATGAATATTCAGGTAGTGCCCGGCCGCAGGCCGGGCACTTAGGTTTTATCGGGTTAATATACGTAATATATTACAATTTACCGAAAAATAACGCGTTAAATTGTAAGCAGTATGTTACGGTTCACAATCTGTCGAAAGTTTATAATCTATCGAGATAAAAAACGTTATATTATAATCTAACGGTTTTTACAATCTTACGGTGACATATATATTCGGTACCATTTTTTTCAAAATCGGTAAAATTCCACGTGAGGAAATCTCTTCTTCTTTCTTTTCACATACATTCATCAAGTAGGTACGTCCCGTTTTCAATAAGTTTACATTGCAACGTTAGGCCTGTAGAGGAATTCCACGTTGATTTATGATTTTACGTTAAAAGACTTACAAATGCATTTCTTAGGTAGGACTTGAGAGCTGAGAACGATGATGAAATACATGTCTACCTTTGACAGTAGCATGTATTGTAGCGAGCTGCGAGAAGACAAACAAGACGATTTCAGACGAGGATGAAGTTGCCTGCCTGAGCGAAGCGAGGGCTGGCATTACCCGAAATCTGCAATCGTGTTTCATCCCGTGGCGCACACACTATTTTTCATATAATCTGCATTAAAAGTGCGAGTTTTATTAAAATTGTATTTCTTATTTATTTTAGTTGCCAGGTTGTTGTTTACAAATATCATATGTGTCAGTTTAGTTGATGGGTAAAATGACAATTAAAAAGGTTTGAAATAAACAAAAGATACTCTGACATGATTGAAAGGAGGTCTGCTACGTCATACCTGCTGCATGACGTATTCGTCTGAAATTGACTTGTTTCAGGTGGCTCAAGAGTAGAGAGGGTAGAGGCATTGAAACTCGCATTTTCAATGCAGGTTATATGAAAAAGAATGCAATAGGGATTGCCGGTGACATAGCTGTAGCTGTGTCGACTGTCGATTAATTATACGGTCGTCTTGTTTCCTATGTATAGACGCGTCCTCTACGTTTGCACACATTACACACCCTTTCGTGTGGTTTGCACCACTGACCTGTCCTCGCTGGATAATCGGTTACTTACGCTCACAGTGAGCTCACTCTATGAATAGAAACATCGCAAGTACTTTTATCTTGGTTGGTTTCAGTTCATTATCAATCTCAAAGAGATCTCAAAACTAATACGTCAGACTGAAATCACTTTCCTTTTTGAAATATCATTCATTAAGGTGGCTCTCTGAACCTCTGCTTTCTTGGCAGGTTTTTTTTATCCACTTCTTTTATTCCCTTGACTGCAATTTCACCTGATGGTAACTGATGATGCAATCTAAGATGGTAGCGGGCTAACCTGTGGGGCATGGTAGTTATATAAATCCCATCGTTTCTACACGGTATAGTACCGGAACGCTAAATCGCTTGGCGGCACGGCTTTGCCGGTAGGGTGGTAACTGGTAACCAGGTAAAATTCAGAAATTATAAATTCCTAAATTGACCCTGCCGGGGAGGTCGTCGTGGCAGTCAAAATGCTTATTTTACGAATCCCAATATCCTAAAAACTGACAGGTCATGCTCAGTTATTCTGGTAGATAGGAAAAATGGTCTCTATCTTCTTTTCTTATATTCACGTATGTATCACATTTATATCTACATCCCCGCGTATTGAGCGGTTTAACTTTACTCAAATCACTTCTGTGATACAATGCAAAATACGCTCGCTTCAGAGAGCAGAACACATCGAGTACAGTATCTAGATAGAGCCGCACAGCACGTCCCGACAGCTTCCAACAATAATAATTAATTGACTCGTCCGTTCGTTATCGTGCTTTTATATTGACGTTCCCGAGCGAGCGGGCGAGCGAGTCGCATTCGGAATGAAATTTCCATAAAAACTTTTGTGCTCCGGACGTTGCGAGCGCACGTTAAAATCGTCGGCTGGCAATAAAACAGCGGCCGGTGCGGCGAGGCGCGACGAGGCGGCCGCGAGTGCGAGCGGGACGGCGCAAGAGATAATGGACTCTGTACTAAATGAAGAACGCGCCGCTGCGCCGAGCGAGCGGGCTCCGAGGCAAAAACATCGCGCGCCCCCTCCGCCCGCCGCGCCGCACCCCGCCCTCGCCCGCCGGAACGCAGCCGAGCTAACCTCGACAGCGGGGGGTCGAGAATTGCCTCGCTAGTCGTAAGTCGCCTTGCCCGATTCCTTGGTTCGCTCTCGCAACTAGTGTGAACGCGCTACTTCGCCGAGCCGTTCTCTTGGCTTGGCTTTTGTGTCGATTTTGACCGGTATTTTACATTGCGTTATCCGCGCTTCGCTTTCGACTGTGAACTCTATATTCCAGTAGTTCGTACCGTTGCTGGTACTGATTGAATACGACCCTCGATTGATTTACGATCGGACCACTGCACACTGGTCGGTTTGAAACGGTGAGTGGCCTAGCGACTAGCGCGCAATACGATTGTAACTTTTGTCATAAAAACAATACGCATAAGTTTGCTTATTCAATGTTGCATGAACTCTTTATCATTTCGTCGATATTGTTACATCACGTTACGCGTTTCATTGTTAAACGTCATGATAATAAGATTGTTGTGATAATGGACGCACGAGTCCGCGATGTTTTTGTTTTGGTGGGCGGTGAAAAGGAATTGTTTAGCATTTGCGAGATGTTTTGCGAATGAAGCGGCCGTGCTCTATTGACATGGTACTATTGTTGTCTCTCGCCTCAGCCATGGTGAAGAGGTTGCAATGTCAAGGTGTACCATTTATCCACATCATCTTATTGTTCTTTGCATAGGCACTATTGAGCTAATTGAGCATGAACTCAAGGCCTGCATTTATCAGCGTCATTTACTTTACATCTAATTCAGGGGATGAATTGGCGTTTAGAACTTTAGAACTTGGTTACATAAATTGTCTTCATAATTGCTTCTGAGTTCTGACTGAAAGATAACAGCTGTTATAACTGTTAATATTGACTGTCATTCTTTCCATTTATGTCGTGGTGATTAAGGTTTACATTCACTTTTTATTACCTACCGAAAATACTGTCCCGGAATCTGGGTCTCCAATCAAATCCAAGGTAATTAGATCTGTTCCGACTTCTGAGACTTTTTATACTAAATGTTCCCATAAAATACTTTTGTTATTGCTGTGTGCGAAGTTTAGTGTCTTGGTTATTGTGATTTGTGACTTTTTTCAATTTAAATTGAGTATAGCACATACAGCATTAAAAGATTATGCCACATGGTTTACAGATAAATTGAGCCTTTTCCCTTGGAACCGTATCATCATCATTCATCATGAACAAAATATCAGCCTGACTCCTGAGGGTTAGGAATATAATATATAATTTGTTTTCTATTTTTTGAAAATTTTAAACTAAACTCAAGCTGGCTTGTCATGTTGGTCAGCCATGTTTGTTAGCCTAGCTCCTATTTTCAACTAGTCTTTTGTAATCACTTTTCGAAATCTTGTCGGGGGGCTGTCAACATATTATTTTACTCCCCTGATCCTTTACCTTATCATAAGACGAAATATCAGCTTTTTTGGTCCACATCATAAACTCCAATTCCAAAACTTCACCTTCACTTTATATTTCCGCCATAATATTTGAATAAAAAATTCAAATCTTTGAACACCTTTCCCTTACATATTGTGTATCATTAAATTATTTCGTCCGGGTTTGGAATTTTTGTTCACTCACTTTAACATTATCAATTTTTCGGTCCATAAACTTCCTTGCACTTTCCATGAGCACAAATTACCAGGAGTTCAGTTTCTGTTCGGTTCAAAGTCCATGTGTTAAGGTGAATGTTGTTTGTTGCAGGATCTGACCGGTCAGAACAGCAATGACTCGGGCGGCAGCGGCGGCGCGGGGCGCGCTACCACGCCGCACTTGAGGCCCACGCCGAGCCCCACAGGCTCGAGTGGCTCGCGATCCATGTCACCGGCTGTCGGTGAGTACCAGCAATTCGGTCATAGTCCAAGCGTTGACAGACACAAAGACGTTAATGTCATAAACACGTGTACGATTTGTGAGACATTGTCCTGCGTGAGCGACAAACGCGACAGCATCAAACAGTAGTTTACCCTTTACGTGGCCTAACTTGTCGCGTCGCTCACCTAGGATAACTGGTAATAACAAGGAGATGTATATGAGATGGCGATGCCGCTTCTTGATTGCCGATTGAACTGAACACCTTCAGTATTCTTGTTTAGGCGCATTAGAGACGTTGCCGTCATGTATTGTATCTGTCCATGGCTTTCATGTTATTCTTGTCCAATGGTCATTTTCGACTTTGGCGATTACACGGGGTGGCTTATACTCGTAGAATGTAGACGATCATTTACGTCCTTTAGGTCATTTCGACCACGGCTACTTTGAAGTGCATTTATAGAACCAAGTTTTGGACTTAACGTGCACAATTATACTCAAGGAATCGTGACTACCGTCTCTCGCTGACATGTAAAATAATCAAAATAGCAAAAAAAATTGTTCGAATCGCTTCGTGGGGTGGTCGTAGTTTAGCCAAAGGCGTGTTGATCGGATTCATTGTGCATACTTCGTCACTAGCAGACGCGGGCTTTCCCGACATTGACCCACATAGAGCGGGCGCCCAGAGTACACCGTATTTTGCCCCTTTTGCGGGCGCTAACCACCCCCGCCCACCTTATGTACGAGAGGGTGGTCGCGGTATATAGGGTCTCGTGAAAAACTTAACCCCCCACCGGCGGCGGGCACGCAAAACAGGACCTTCCACCCCCCCGGGATGGGTGTCGACGCGTCACTCTTATGTGCCGACAGCCTCAGCTGCCGGACCATCGGCCTCTGTTTACAATCTTACGAGCCCATGCCAATTAGCTCGGGACCCCCTTTCCATTCAACAACCTGTTAGACCGTCCAGTACTAGCAAAAACGCTTTTCCCATTTGAGCGATGCAAAGGGTTCAAAGTGTGAAGTCATCAGACTGATCCAATATTTGTCGGCAATTTGTTAGAATCCTAGTTAAGATACAGATATCTTCTATTTAAAGACATTTAACTTATCTCTCAAACCAGCTGTTTTCATGGGAACTTGAATCTTCATGTTCAGTCTCCTAGTGTATTGCGCCTAGATATTCGTCTATAGGTATAGGCTGAGATCTGGAGAGCGCAATATGTCTTTTCTCAGACTTGACTGGTTGAGACTCTGTTTGGTTTTAACTCTGTAAGTAAAGTCTGAGCGCTCTAGATCTTAGCCTCAGTTCTCTGAACTGATAATAATCGAATGCCTAAGATCATACACCAAAATAACAAGACTGGCTAAGCGAATTTAAATTCCTTTAGAATCATCACTAAGGCCATCAAGGCGTATGAACATAATTTTAGTGTTTGCGGTTATCTCTGTTTGTTACTTCGTACAGTTTGCCACAACTGATATAAGTTACATAATGTGCAAATAATATGAAGCACTGATTAAATACTCTTATGTTAGTTCATACACTCTTCATTATACGTGACGTGATAAGTTGAGTGCCGTGTCAATAGAGGAATGTATGAGAAGCAAACGGGAGAGAAAAATCACGTGCCAAAAACAGATGTTGTGAATACCAACACACTTAGCCAATTTTACGACACACTAGTTTTTATGTACGATGCGTCAAGAGATAGAGAAATGGAAAACCAGGATATTACGGAATAAAATCCTTTCCAAAAAACTGACTTCCAACGCCACTGTAAAGTAAAAAATTCATTTTTAACTTTTTAGTGTCAGGGTTGAGGATTTGCAGTCAGAATTTTATAGGACCAGCTCGACAGCTTCCTCTAACGGCTGAAAAAAAAATTTTCAAATCGATTCAGTAACCACGGAGATATGCACCGACATGCATGAAAAAAAAAATTCGCGCCGAATTGAGAACCTCCTCCTTTTTGGAAGTCGGTTAAAAATGTGTTACAATCGCAATCACCTCTCATTGCTAACACTTTCGTTTTTGACCAAAATCTTTTGTCGCAGCAATCTCAAATCCTCCTCCAAATCTCATTCCCTTCAAGCTGCATCAATCATCATCATTGATGCAGCTTGAAGGGAATAAACTTCAACTTGAAATTCTTCTCAAACTTCAAATTTACTCACTTGATAAACTTAATCACTTGAAATAAAAAAACGTGACACCACCTTTATGTTAATCAGACAAGTTTATACTGTGGACCTATCAAATCCCTACAAATCGTTACAAATTCAAAGTATCTATATACAAATTATGCCAACGCTATTTTCACGTAATTTTATTTGAAACTAAAGTCTCACTCAAAAACTAATTTCGGCAAACGACAACACGTGGCGAGCGATCAAATTGTTTCGAAATGACATTTTGCTTCAGAGATTTGCATGAATGCAAATGTCATTCGATTCGATTCCTCCGCTTGCGCAATCATTTACCGATTTCGTCTCTTATCTTACGTCCGCGGCAATGCGACCCAATACGACGCTACGAGACAATGTCTTACCCTTCACGTGCCCGCGTTATCGCGTAGTTAAGTTTATTTTTTATTTTTTATGCACTACAAGCTAGCCCTTGACTACGATCTCACCTGATGGTAAGTGATGATGCAGTCTAAGATGGTAGTGGGCTAACCTGTTGGGGGCATGGCAGTTATATTAAACCCATACCCCTTCGGTGTCTACACGGCATCGTACCGGAACGCAAAATCGCTTGGCGGCACGTCTTTGCCGGTAGGGTGGTGACAAGCCACGGCCGAAGTCTCCCATCAGGCCAGACCAGGGAAAATTCAGAAATAATAAATTCACAAATTGACCCTGCCGGGGATCGAACCCAGGACCTCCGCACGTTAAGGCAACAGCGCTACACACTGCGTCACGGAGGTCGTCGAATTTTCTATGGAGTCGTATCGTGTCGCGACTCACGTTGCGTCGCGTCGCTTTCGTCGGTTACCTAAGTCAACGGGTAAAGGACCGAGTCAAAACAGCCCACGGCATTTTTTGTACTGAAAAATCTTTCAACGTTTCGTGAATATAGATATGCTTAGGTTTTTGTCGGGCTTCCCTCGGATTGCCCTTGATGAGGTTATTGCCCGGGGCCGCTATTATATACCCCCTTACCTACTTAAAGATTGTTTGACAACTGTTTCTAGATATTCGATCTCGGTTCTAGTTCATTCATAAATTCAAACAAGGCTAGCTGTAATGAGGTCGTGCCTACCTTTACACCTTTATTATTATGAAACATTACATCAAAGTTGATTGTTCGATCGTTCTTTAAGGAATGTGTTGCTTTTAAAATATAGCAACGTTAAATTAAATAGTCTAGTTATTTTTAGAGAATCTATGATATTTTGTAGACTTCTTATTTTGTTGGTTTAACTTAATGATTATTGTTTGCGTCTCTTTCTAATTCTCTCCTCGTAGGTATGTTCTTTTCTTTCAGTATACAATTTAAACTTCCCAAGTGATAAAGAAATTTATCATGAGTTACCTATATTATTATTTTTATCCACTACAAGTATCAAAACATATCAAAACATTGTTAACTTTTACCTTGTTCAAGTGAACTTGATTTCGCTTACACGACTTTTTGTTCACACAGCCATTCCAAGAAATTCATTTAACAGAAAAATTATTATGATTTCAACACACAAACCCTTTTACTTTCATTGCTCATTATATCACATTGGATGTCGAGTGCGCCTTAAAAGTATTTCTTGGTGTATACCTCGCCTCTTACGAACAGCTAAAGCAATCGTGTTTTGTTAACGTCAACGATTGCCGAACATGGCTTTCTCAAAACATCGGGCCTGGGGACTGGGCGAATGGCGACTGTAGTGCTCGAATACCGGTTATGTGACCGCGATACTCCCTCACTGCGACTCATGTTTACAACGAACTACTCCGCAATGTACAGGATACAACGCGCTTCCAATACCAACCGGCAGAACTCAACTCCAAACAAAACCGGCAATGTATAAAAAATATGCAGGTTACTTGCTCGTTTGGCTGTCGAGCTGGTAGGAGTTGAACATGACTACATGACGTCAACCGTTCGGCTCGTCGGGCTTCTCGACTCTCGACAAACACCCAGTGAATATACGAAGTCTCTCATTGGAAAATTATACAAAGCGCTCGAGGATAGAGCCCGCGAAATATGCAAAAAAGATTAAAGTATTAAATATGTGACAAAATGTAAACTTATTTTTATATCTACACAGCGACTTAATGCAAGGATCATTTAGTTTTTATTATCGCGCAAGAATGTATGAATTGCTGATGTCGACGGTTACTTCAAGCTACTTAGTTTTCCACTTCACAATTCAATGTTAATTTATCAAGTTGCAAGGGTCGTTCTCTTTAGTTTTTCCACGTATGATTCTTACATAAAGGGTTATCAATGTTGCTGTCTTGTATTTTTATAAAGTTCTGTGTATCATTGTGTCCGTTTCCAATCCGAGCTCTGTCGTTATTTTAACACAATGAAGCCCGCAATACCGCAACTCGACGCGTTCGAAGGTGAATTGCGTATTGTTCGACGCCCGCATGCAACGTGACTTTCGAAAACGACTTTATTTTTGACGAATAAGGTTTCATTTCTGCTGACTTTACCTCCTTTACTTTATTTTAAATATCACCTCTATGTTTCAGTGCTAAGGTTCGTTTTGCTTTGTCATTAGAGAATTGTGTTGTATACGGGCGCTAAAAGCATTTCGCAGTCAGTCCAGCGCGCGTATCGGTCGTCTGGCAGCGGAATGTCATCAACAAAGATAAGTTTGGCTTGAACTCTACCAAAATCCAAAAGAGCCATTCTATGCCTGTGTGGGTTATAAATTACACGATTCCTTAACACATTATATTCTTTGCTGGGAATTTTGAGTGTGAAATAGCTTAGCAAAAAACCCAAATTCTTGGATTTAAAAATGTATATGAATAGGAATTTTGTTTGGCTCTGCCGAAAGAAATCAATTTGTCATCGTTAACAACCTCCTTAATTCATCATCTTTGTATTTTTAATGCTGATCGTATCATTAGTATCGCGTTCGCGAAAAATAGGTTGTGGTAAATTGACCAAACCGGGAATTGAAATTAGAACCCGAGACGCTTTGAAACACAGTTTTATAAGCTAGCTCTAGCTAGAATTAGGATCTTCCTTAAGACACTACCTGGAAAAAAAATTGGCAGTTAGGGACTGCCGATAGAAGTGAAAATGAAAATTTAATTTTTTTTAATTAGATATGTAATTTTTTATTTTGATTAAAATATCACGGTTACGCGAATCCACATTTTTACGCCCTACCAAAAAGTGCTCAACGCGGCTTAAGAAGTTTTCACTTCAAAAACCATCGTTGATCTTATGAATAATTTGTGAGGCTAGCATATTTACTACCACGCCATTGTGCGACGAAGGCGACTGCGCGGCAATGCAGAAGCGTGGCTTCTTCTGAAAACGTTGAAAAGCATGTGAAGTTTATGAGACATTACAACGTCTTCATACAGTTTCACAATATCTAGGAACTGCGTTAAAAACGATGCTGTTGCACGTCGCAGCCGTCGTGCGTCGTCTGTACAAGACTTTATTTCTGTCGTCATCTCCTAAAATGCCTTTTGTAATTTGTACGAGTTTTGAGTTATGAATGAATCACAGATATATATACGGTAACTATAAATAAATGAAGTTGTAATAAATCTAGGTGATGTGATAAAAGATAATTTTTAATACGCACGTGTGCGAGTATGACTAATCTCAAATATATTTGTTATTACTTATTATCTAATGTTCATCGCCTTAATACATATACTTAAATTAGCACGTGTTTATTATATGATACCTCCGAATTATACTTGCTTATACATAGAGCATAGCAATATGCTATATTTTAATCCGCTTAATAAAATGTCAAGCCGATTACTTTAAAATCCTGTGTGTATCATACTAGAGAATTTATAGCACAGCATAAATCTACCTGGATATGAAATTGCAGCCATTATAAATTATATCTCTTACATCAGTATCTAGTATTCTGGAGCGGGCCGCCATTCAAGCACTTTGGAACCCCAACGCCCAAGCGGTTCTTCGTACTATTAATCCTGCCCGTTGCTACTTCAGCTTTGCGATTCGTTGAGCTATATCGGTTACTCTGGTTCTTTTGCCGATTTGATCACAGGGACACTCTTTACAGTCGGCTGAGTTACCTTACGCCTTATCCGATATCAGGCCCACACTAACCGACTAAGTTTTTTTAAATTAGGTTACTACTACTACTAAGGCAACTAAAGCTCCTAAGTCTACCTTAACTAATAATATCACTAATAATGGTAATCATTACTTAGTAACCTCTGACTTACTATTTTACTGTAATGTAGGATAATATAAATGTAAATACGGGTACGCCAATATATTGTGTCATCTTTCAATTGAATGTCAATGTCCTGTCATCTTCCTCTCTCGCAATAAACGCCTAAGAGTCAGACGTGTTTCTTTTACTGGAATATATAATAAACTGGCGACGAGGATGGATTATTAAGGTGACATTTACAGCGGTATATCACCCGTCATCGAACGGAGCAGCGGAAGGCGCAGTTAAACTGTGTAAAAGAGCGCCCTACAATCTTATTTACTAGCGTATAGGAATGTCGAGCACAGTACCAATTTACGTTCGCGGTTAGACTGTTTACGGAGAGATACTCATATTGAAGATCGGGTACGGGTAAAGCATAGTAAGCAGATTGTTAGCGCGGGGGGAAGTCAAAGAGATTTCAAAGTCGGTGATACCGTCTGGGCTAGAACTTATACTGGTGGGAAGAAATGGGAAAAAGGGCGAGTAGATAAAGAGATGGGATCGCGTCATTATATCGTGGTAGGAGAAAACGGTTCACCGATTAAGAGACATGTTGACCAGCTCAAATATCGATGGATTAACACATATAACCCGGTTGTCTCAAATGTAGAAAGTCCGAGTACCCGTGATCATGTATCTCTTACCAGTACGGAGCAACCCGAGGTTTCAAGTGAACCAAGTACCTCTAGGGAATCAACGGGGTCAACTCAGTCAGGCTCTGAGCAAAAGGTGGAACAGTCACCACATTCACCAGTACATGCACCTAGAGCGGCCCTTAGGCCTAGACATTTGAGGAAACCCGTACAAAGATTCGGTTTCGAGTTTGATGTCAGAAAGATGACACAATATATTGTCCCGTATCAAGAAGAAAACGAGCATAAGAATAAAAATGTATTTCAAGTTTTCGATACGTGTCCAAGATGGCAACCTTCAGCCATAGAGAAGGCAGCAGGCGCGAATTGTATCAAATGTCATTTCTGACAGTCACTGTCAAAATAACGTGTTTTTCTTTTGAAAACGTCAAAAAATATGAATCCGCCATTGTTACCTACTCATGTTTAGTGTTCCATAACTTGGAAAGATTAAATTATTTTACCATTGAAATTACGGCGAATTCGTAGATTTGACCAATAAAAGCTGGTCTAGTATTTTATTTTCTTTCATTTCTCTGCTTGTACAAGACTTGGCCTATACGCCCCATACAAATCTAAACCGTCTCCTTTGGATTCTTTCATTGCGGCCTTTTTCCGTTCAGATCATCTGTTACTAGCATTACGAAAAGCAACGTGTCTTCGTGAAAATAGTATACCTACCTATTACACACGCCATTCATTAATATTTAATAATAAAGGAGAATCGGTCCCTAGCCCCTACTGCAGCGGGGCCGGGATAGGGATATATACATGCGTATAGGTATAAGTATGGACACCTGCCTATGTTTGTCGCCACACGAATGCCTACCACGTGCCCCGCGTCCTTGACAAGGCCAACGACCTCCTTTAAATGAGACTAAAAAAAGAAACAAAATGCTTTTTGCCCCGATCCCCGCCATAATGTTTGTTTTGATCGTTTTCACGTAAACCATCCGTAGAGGTTGTTTTGATTTTTTTGTTGCGAGATTAATGAACGGCTATTATTATTCTTGACGTTTCACGATTTAACCGAAGAGTTAACTATTAAGGCCTGGACAGACTGATAAAGAAGCGGCATATATAGAAGCTAAACTAAGTGATGAAGACCGGCCTCATGTTGAGGGGCCTCTAACGTTTCGCTAAGCAATGAAATATGAATAAATATCATTTGGTTTAATGGCGTAGGAAATTATCGTGAAGAAACCTGCATGCCTGAAAGTTGTCCATCACATCGAAGTGTTTCAGTTGGCACTTAGCCAGCAAGGTGGACAATGGTTAGGCCATTGTCCACCTTATGATTCTGAGAGAGTCAGTCAGTGAATGCTCAGTCTGTTGGACGTTACCGACTACCGTATTCCTTGGTGTCAACTGTTCACGCAGTTGCATGACGGTAGCATGACGCTACCATCACATCTTGTGTCTGTTCAAGCCCTTAGGGATTGTGTTTAATCATTGAATTTAATTCGCCATCGATTTTCCTTAGAAGTAATTGCATAGAGCTCAAGGTTCGTGTTTATATTCCCCCTGAAAAGTCCTCGTCTGCAAAGGATTTTTCAAAACTTCTTGGAAGGGCTAAAATTTTATGTTAACGTTATGAGGGGAGGGTGTAGAGGTTACTAGTAATGCTAACTTTAGGTACAGTACGCTTTAAATACTATTCCGTATATTTTCCAATTTTCCTTTCTTTAAAAGATACGACAGCGTGACTCTAAAAGTTGATTTGTCTTAATAAAAAACGTCGCCGCCGGCATGCCTTTTCGATTTGTGATCCCGGCTGGGCAACGCGACGCCTAATCGTATTCATTTAATGGGCGAAAAGTGATAAATCTGTAAGTCAAGGTCACCAGAGGGTTCAACATCTCATTCACCCCGTTCCACCCTCTTTGCTAATGGTGCGGGACATTCTTTCCACTCCGCCCACCTCTCCTCGTCTGGTAAAAATATTTACTGGTTCTTACCCCATATTCCGGTAAATAGGCCCCCGCAAATGTATTACAGGATTAGGTAACACATTTCCCTCATGACCTGTTAACTGACTTGTACCTAATCGGAGCGTGAAATTAAAGGGCGTTGACTTTTCACTGAAGAGGTTTATCTTCACCTCTAATCTAAGGGCTCGAGAAACTTGGCTTGACTAACTTAGGGCTTTCATTCTAAATGAAAAAGTGTTGAAAAATATTTTTATTACCAAAAACTCCTATCATTCTAAGAGGCGATGCGTGGAGAGTTAAGACGATCATGAATTGTCAAATATAGAAATAATTTCTTTAAATTATCTAATTAAGGACAGACGTGCGGAAGTTTGATTAAAGACATCTAAAAATTTAACAATTCGGAATCAGTAATAGTCATTCGCAAAGCAAAGCAATCAAATATCACGCAGTTGTATCGTACGGTTGTTGTTTGTATCAATGCAACGTATCAATTCGGCGCTGAAAGCTAGTTGAATTGATTAGACTGTGGCGTCGGGTGGCTTGCGATCAAATTAAATGGGCCGCAAACGCTCTGGTCGCCGCCGGCCGTGACGACACCCGGATTTGTATCTCCGTTCTCTCGTTTAATGTTTACCATGTGCAATTGCGCGAGTTGATGACGGAATTAAACCATCGATATGTATTTCTGTGTCGCATATCGCTACCCATGTTAGGTATAATTGCGAATGTGTATCTATTTGTTGGTTGTTGAGTTGTCCTGCAATCGAGCTGCAGAAGAGCCACGGATCGATGTGATTTTTTTGCTATAAAGAAAAGACTTGGAGTTAAAGTTAAAATTAGCTTCTTTTTATCCCGAAAAAACTCAGAAAATTAATCGGGATTTTAATAGCCTAAATCCATGCGGACGATGTCGCAGTCGTCGTCTACTAGGTCGCTGTCCCGATTTTTGGTAAAAACCTACTTTACCAGTTTTTGTGCTTTTTACGAGGGAGCCCCTGGACTTAAATGGCATAAGTCATTGCCCATTGGGGTGTGAAAATCTCTACAATGTTTATTGCCAAGCAGTGAAAGTCTGAACGTATATCGCTAGAGACGACTGCTATCTATGAGGTATGGATTCCTGTCCAAATACTTTTTTTTAACAAGAGATTAAGAAAATAATGTTTAGGCTACTATAAATTAGGAATGATAATATAGAGTTGTCAATGTCGATTGTAAATTGCGAAGGAAAAAATAAGACAATAGAAAGGAATACACCACACTAAACTCCATAATTTTAAAGTTGTTTATTTTCTCACAACAATGCAAGTTTTAGTAGAACAAAAAGTTCATTGGCGGTCGTCGCTCAATTTTAAATGGTCCGAAAACGAACCGGTCGCCGCCGTCTGCCTCAACTAGGCCACTCTTGTTAGTGCTGTCTGTGTACCATTTGAATACATTGTACAGATATAGGAGATGCAAACACTTTGCGTTTATTGACACCCGGTTCTTATGGTCATTGCATTGAGCTTGACATTTTTTCCAGTCAACAATTTCATCAACAACGGCACCAGATAAAAAATTCGGATTCGTAGAAAAATATGTTCAAGAGTCATATGGACGAATTCAAGGAAAAAGGACTTTTTCAAAAGTCAGAAAAAGCTACACCTGAGTGAACAAGATACAGAATCAGAATCCACCATTACGAGATCAATGATCAATACAGAAAGCTGCTCATAATATGAGGTTTTACTTGCTGGAAAAGAATTAAAGCAACGAACTTGGCGTAGTTAGTAGTAATTTTGGTTAAAAAACCCTGTCTGTTCTTCTAATAATTATTATTGGCCTCTTTCCACGGCATAAGGGTGTAGTATTCCTATTTTAGAAATATTTGTTTCGCGCAAAATATTTTATGCCCGTTTCAACGACAATCGTAAAATTAAGAATGCTATCTCCTTTCCTTCCTTCCTATCTTCCTATCGTCCTTTCTCAGTACATCAATCAATTCATCAGTCTTATCAGCTCTTTGAAACGCTTTTGCTGATGTTTTTAAATTTTGTCTATTGGATCAGCTACCGCGACCAATTTGCATTAAAATGAAGACCAAATCTCATTGGCGCATCTTTTTCCATGTTGTTTACAGCAACACTGCTGTTTTCATTCTGAGTACTGGCTAATCGCTACGTTTCCACTATTCAGTGTTTACGCAATTAGTTTAATGGGTCAATGCGATACATTTGCTTATTGGACCAGTTACGGACATTTGTGATTCAAGTTTACTTCTAATACAACGTGTACTTAATTAACTACGTACAGCATAGTTAATATTGCGAATAAATACATATTAAGTAATCACTTTTTGATTTAGATGATACGCCGGTATTATTTTTATATGCGGATACGAAACTGACAGATTTACCCCAACTTCTTCTAAGCTAGTAACAGCGTCGTATCGTGTGCGCAATGTGCAGAAATCCTTTGTGGGGTCGAGTATGCGCTTTTATAACATGGTTCCCAAAGAGTTTTTTTTTTATCCACTACAAGTTAACCCTTGACTGCGATCTGACCTGATGGTAAGTGATGATGCAGTCTAAGATGGTATCGGGCTTACCCGTTAGGGGCATGGCAGTTATATTAACCCATACCCCTATTCGGTTTCTACACGGCATCGTACCGGAACGCTAAATCGCTTGGCGGCACGTCTTTGCCGGTAGGGTGGTAACTAGCCACGGCCGAAGCCTCCCACCAGGCCAGACCAGGGAAAATTCAGAAATTATAAATTCCCAAATTGACCCTTTTTATACGTTTAGGTATGTACGATATCCTAAACGTATAAGAATGGATACATGAAATTGAGCTCTAATTCAATGATGTTATGGTTTATTTTACTTTGAAGCCGAGCTTTAACGATTTCATCGGCAATCCTTACATGATTGCACCTCAGATTAGATGCGTTTTAAATCCACTAAGAACATACTTAACAATATATTATTGTTATACAATATTATGCATAAATATCTAAGCTTTGTAGAGCTGTTTTTGAAACAATTTGTTTTGCACAAAATGATAATAATTTATGTAATGTTATCTCCACGCTTCGTCTACTAATAAATCGTGCGTAGACATTTACCTACTGGTTTTATTTGTTTGGGAAATCCCGCCACGGTTGATAACATCTCATTCTCAGTAGTGATGTTATTTTATCGTCGATTTATTTGATTTCTCAAGAATCGTAAAAATAATCGAGTTTTTTTAATTTGTTGTTTCAAGAGTATATTTTGCTGCATATTATCTTACGTAAGTTTGTGTTTTTATCAACGATTGAACTTACATAATATGCAAATATGCCATTATGCCTATTTACTGCTCTTAGGATTTCATTCAGTTTCACCGTTCAGAGCTTATACATATTATTATGTTACATTTCTTTAAATGTTCTAGATTTTAGCCTTTTAAATTTAGCCATGCCAATCAACACGAAGACATTTATTATATTTCACTAATTATTCAGCTCGATTCAGCCTTTGTCCATAAAAAATCTCATTTTCTGTGGCGATTTATACGCGTGCTATAGTTTGCCTTAATTTTGTATGTATTAGATTAGACATTTTACTGTAACACAATTTATGCAATAAATAAATGAAAAGAATGAAGTAGAGGTGTACTGGGAGTGAGTAGGACAATATAATTAGTCGATTTCAGACTGGATTTCTACCTACAATCTTCAGGATTTTAGTCCAACCCGTGAACCTTCAACCTAATTCAACTTAATGGGGGTTCTATGCTACGAAATTAGACACCCAATGATTGGTTAAATCCTGGTCTGTTCATTTGCTGGCACGGTTTCAGTAGGCACTTATGACTTACCTATTAGCCACCAGTGTGCGTCACGTGATCATTTTCACGGAATGTCGGCCTACCGTTGGCGGCTCCGGTACGTGGCTCGCCGCACATTGCCGCCCGCAACACCGCATTCCGCACACAGCACAGCACACACCACATCGATACAATGTAGGTAGAAACACATACTAATAATAATACGTTCAACCAGGTCGTAGCTAACGCGCAAAGGAAATCGAACCTTATCTTCATCAGTTCAAGGCACGTTTTGTAATTGAAGGTTAATGCTCCTGCGTGCTTACTCGTGAAACTGAATTCTGTTGGATTGTCGATCCAATTACTGAAATCAAGTGTCGATGGGGTCGTCTAATCAGTTCGCGCTACTGATTTTGTTTCGATTGTAGTATAAACTGTAAAGTCATCTAATCGATCCATCGCCTATACTGGTCTCGTCTCAGAATTAAAAAGGTTAGGTTGTCGATCACAACGCTAATCAAGTGCGGATAGACAGACAAACTTCACACACTTTTGAGAACATTACGGAATATTCTCAGCCATGCAATTTCCTCACGGGTTTTTTTTACTGTTTAAGTTTAGTTTAACCCGCTCCAGCCTCTGTGATATTGGGAACCTGCGCCAACACTTGATCCAATAATGAAATTACATGTCCCAACAATAAGCAAGCAACTAAGAAATATGTTCAATAAGAAATTTCGAATGGACATCTAAATCGTTTCAAGAGAAAGCCTTCACATTATGTTGGTTGGCAATTGGCATGAGTAAGGCGCGAAATTCAGAAAATTACAATCGATTCACCTGTTGCGAGAGTCGAGGCAACCTACTGATAAGTAGCGATTCGTGGAAGCGTGATTCATCTCGTTGGGTCTTCCGGCCCAGCGGTTTTATACGCGTACATTATAATATTACATTGGGTTATGCTAATATCAGTGGGTTAAGGCGAGTCACCTGCAAGATTTTAGGAGGTGAGGTGTGGGGTGCCGCCCGCGCGTCTCGCGGTACGTTTCTCGTAGAGACTGGCGGGGAAGCGGGCAGCGCGGTATATTCTGAAACCGCTTGGCAACGTTCAAGTTCTGGGATTAATTTGAATTAAATAAATATAGGACTTCAGTTTGAAATAAAGTTTAGCAGGTTCTCATTAATACTTCAAGAGGAATTTATCCATATAAAAATGATGAGCAAAGTCGAAAATTTTATTAATAAAAAATTCGTTTTAAAATTTTAATTTAGCCTGTTTCAAGATTTTTTTTGATCGAGTAAAGTACATCCTGTCGTGTAACAAATTAGCACATTCTTTAGACAATATCTTTAAGTGTATCGGATATTTTTTGTGAGACCGTTATTTAATAGTAAATACCGAAAACATTTGATCTAGCAAACCAGTTTTCACCGCTGAGCTGAGGTGACTCGCCTTAATGTTATTTCAGTTACGCCATTTAGTACAGATTCATGATTTCGTTGTAAAGGGGTCTGTAAGTTCTCTGTACTTTGTAGCTTATAGACCAAACTTAACATCGAGTTACTTTGTTTGGACTTTTTTGACATGGTCTAGATTAGGCGGACTTTCACATTGCAAGCGAGAAGTTCCAGACTTGATTCTGGTTTTGGCTGATGATTTTTTAGAGATCCCGCTACGATGCATCGTGCCACGTAAAAACCGATTACGGATAATATGCACTTAAAAACAGCGTTTCAAGTTACATATCCTGTTTAGATTTTAGACTGCATCGTTCATACCGTCAAATCAGTTTTTTCTGTCCTGGAGGATTCTTTTTCATCTATACTAATATTATAAATGTGAAAGTTAGGATGGATGGATGTATGGATGGCTGCTTGTTACTCAATCACGCCAGAACGGCTGAACGGATCTGGATGAAATTTGGCACTGAGATAGATTATAGTGTGGAACACTTAGGCTATTTTTTATCCCGGGAAATTAAAGAGTTCTCGCGGCAACCAAAAAACCTCAATCCACGCGGATGAAGTCGCGGGCATCAGCTAGTTGGAAAATATGTGAAATGTAGAATTTCTGCGACGCGTCAATCAAACAAGCAAAAAGGAGTCTGCTTATAGGCAGTAGAAGTCATACTGATGGCATGATGGAAACTGATGCCGGAAGAAAAGATTTCGGTCACAGAAAAAAATCCTTGCCACGCACCGTCGAACACAAGAAGTTGACTGCTGCACCTTTCGGTAGTCGGAGAGTCACCCGAAGAAAAAGAAGAAACTTGACACCTTATTAAGGAAAATCTGCCAAAATTGTATGGAGAATGGAGATGTAAATCACGATGTTTTCCCGTAACTTGAAAAGTTACACAGATTTACATTTTACCACTCGAATATCTTTGAAATTGACTCATTAATGAAGGGCTTTGTCATGATCACGATCACGACACGAAGGCGGCGCGAGGCTGCGAGGGGGAAAGTAAAGACCTCGGCGTGGACTGCGGCTGCCCTTGACAGAGCTGGTTGTGCGGCCGAGCGGCGGCGGCTTGCGCGCTACCAAACTGCTTTACAACGTTCCAATATTATTCGCTTTTATAAGGCGTAATAAACATACATTGCTCGAATAGCAAAATTTTTAGTTTAAAAGACGCCTGAGTCCCGACACATCTACCCTCTAAATTAAGTGATTATCTCTAAGACGTTTTTAGTTAAAATGACTACACGTACGTTAGTACTAAAATGTACTAGTAGTAAGTATGGAAAATTTTTCACCATTTCATCTCAAAAATTTCACTAGGCCATTTATTTATTTTAACCGATGTCAAATGGGAGAGTACAAACCTGATCATAAAGTTATGAATCAATTGTTTCTTATTTAACGATCTCAATCTTAGTACTTACTTAGTTAGCTACTACATTCATCACGCTTCTATGAATCATCGAATTTAACGCCTTATGTGGGTAAGATATGTGATGAGTGATGTCAATAGGATAGTGGTATGACAACTGAGGATACTACGTAGGTATGGTCCATATAGGTGGTGACCGCATATCCGCAATCACGGATTTGCATTTGCTTCTCTAACTGGTTATATCCCAATTTATGTATGGAGATTTTGTACCAATTACCAGACTTGCATTGAATCATCAAAATCAAAACCAAAACTTTTGCTGTGTTGTGTGACTTGAATCTGTTGACAGAGTTTCGGTTTTTGAATTGGGCCACTTTATTATCGAGGGTGCCCCAACTGACCCAGTTACCGAGCAGTCATTAACGGTCGCCTTAACAAATAGATATAATGTAGGTGAGGTGGGTGCATATGCCTCATTCGACATGATTCACTGGCGCCTCGCTGTCTGCCGCTCGTCTGATGACGTCGACATTATTGTAATGCGCCGATAGTATAATTGCTTGCTCAGATTGAAGTGTCGTCCCTTGCGCGTGATAACGATTCGAAGCTCTGTCGCTCCTTGGTGTACCTACCGACTAGTTGTGAATCGTACGAGATAAATTAACATTCAAAACTATTGGTACGATTCAAGTTTCGATCATTAACTAACGAATTCACAAATTTTTCGTGTTTCGGGTTCGGCAGGACATATTTAAAGACTCTCAGTCGTATCCAATTTTGGGACCCTGCGACGGTTCATTCTCAACGCGGACTGTGCCGCTGGTTTTTTTGTGGGTAGGTATTCTGGTCTTAGTGAGTCCTACATAACCGCTTAGTACGGTATGCGTAAAAGCGTTTTTCCAGCGATTAAAAAAAAAGGACATATCTAAAGACACACACGTTAATCACATTCAAAATAGCTTGTCATTCCGCAGAAGGAATACCGACGTACCGTCCTTGGAGATACTACAACAAGTGTTACGATAACAAATTGATTAGCGACAAGGGAGCTAGTTATGTCACGCTGACATAACTACATAAGTTCAAATCGACCTACATAAAAGCTGCAATACCACTTTCGACGTCGCAAATCACTGCCGTTCGTATCTCGGCCTCGGTCAATGTGCGTGTCGTATGCACATATACGGAGTACGGATAAAGTGCAACGAGAATTCGCCATGTGTAGGTATGCGCCTCACGTTCCGGAAAACGAAAGTGATCTGATGCGTTTCTCTTCCCTCGATTGATGCCCGCCCGCCTAACCTAAGCCCTCGTTAACTGTATTATTCAAATTGTGTGTGCGAAGTGCGCCGAGCTCTACGGATCGATCACACACGGAAACATTCGTCGCTTGCACTCTCGAATACAATTTAATTCAAGTGCACCCATCCCAGTTCCCATCCCCGCGCACGGCGAGGTTTGTTTGTGTAGCGCCGAAAGGCGAACGCGCCCCGTTCACCTACCGTGTTTACTTGTTAAGCTGAGGCTACATAGGCTGCAACGTTATTTGCAAATGCAATACTATCTACCGGATACATATTGTTATCCTTTGTTGCGTAGGTACTAGCTGAAGCCCGTGACTTCGTCCACGTGGATTGAGGTTTTTGGTTCCTCCGGAAACTCTTTAATTTTCCGGGATAAAAAGTAGCCTATGTGTTATTCCAGACTATATATTATCTATCTCCGTGCCAAATTTCATCCAGACCCGTTCACCCGTTCTGGCGTGATTGAATAACAAACATCCATCCATCCATCCATCCATCCATTCAAACTTTCGCATCTATAATAATATTAGTATGGATTTAGAAGAGCTTCTTTTCTTGGAGGTTAGCGATCATACCGCAACTTGTACTTTTAACACTGCAAGTTGCAACTGATCGAATGATCTTATTGAACTACAGGCGCAGGCTCTTCAGACAAATTTTTCTAATTTACCTAATTAAACTAATTGCCACTATCAGGAGTCACTTTGACTTGTCAATAGTACTATTTAATATATTGGCTATGTAATACCTCTATAGACGTTTATAATATAGCCGATTAAAAATCGCTTTTTACTCAACACATAGTCTAATTAGTATTATATGGGTCGGGCTTTTGATTTTCGCTGCTGTATTTTCTCTTATAAACTGATGTTTATAATACCACAGTGTGGGGGATTTAATGTGGACTATATGAATTGGGTCCTTGTTGTGGTAAAACACGATTTGTGGCACAGTTTAATTTTTAAAACGTCTTTGCCCTGTGGCAGTTTTTGAGGTAAGAGAACTGTCGTTCTGTAGCACTGTACATAGACTATAATTAATATATTTTATGTTGTTTCCAACACATAGCGTAACCTGGACCTGGTCTGCAATTTGGATGGACTGACGCCCTTACAAATGGCATACCAGACTCCACACACATATTCACCTTCGTAAACTTCATTAATTTAGTTAGATATCTTTATTGCACTCACATCATATACAGTATAGAATTAAAAAAAGAAGTAGTAAAGCTACAAAGAAACGTGCAAAGGCGGTCTTATTGCTAAATCAATCTTTTACAGACAACCTTTGATGAAAGGATTTATAAACTGGAGCGCGGGATGGTGCAGTATTTAAAAAAAATAATGATTAAGTAATATTTATAATGCATGCATGATAAAATACATAAATTTTATACCAATAAATAAATATAAATACCAATTACTAATTTTGTGCTAATTTTGTATCCTGCCAGCTCGGGGATATATCGGCCCTCCCCCGTCTCGCCCCTGTCCCCTCGCAGCGTTGCTCTGTCTAAACGTCTTCGTCGGATGATTGTTAGAAAATAACGTGTCTTTTTAGACTTTTTAGTACTTCAAGTACTTTCTTGATTTCACTCAAATTGGCGGGATAGTGTAGCCACAGCTTTAGGCGGCGTTTTACGACCCAATAAAAGTATCCTTCAATTGTTTGTTATCTTTTCTGTAAAGCTATTCAGTTTAATGTGGGGCGATTATCGTAACATTGGATCTTATCATTGTTATTGTGTTATCCGAACGATTACTAATTTGTTAATGGGTTCTATCAATAATTAATTTAATCTTGTTTAAGATATTTTCGGAATGAGAGAACATTGTTGTAGCTAAGTAATTTTGATAATACAGAGTTTTTTAATTTGCTTACCAGTTAAGGACGAATAATACCTACTATGATCTATTCAGAAGTTGTACTATGATCTATTCAGTAGATAACGTTTTCCATTTCAGTAGGTCTCTATGTGACTTGTGAGTATTATAAACGAAATGACATTGGCATAAAGTATAGACACATTTTGGAAAAGTTAAGCCAATCGGATAATACTGTCTCTCTGTAATCATATTATTATTATTATTATCATAAAAGATGAATGCAAAATATAAAAAAACGGAGGTAGTCACTAGGCAGCTATGTATACCTCTACAGTAATTCCAGCCTTCGCCGTAAGCCTCGTTGGCCCTAGCTGTAGCTGTGTTGTGCTATGCTAGGTTTCATGGTCAAGATGTATGTGGTGTTATAAGTCGTCATATCCTAGCCCATCACCGGTGTCAAACATATCAGTCGTCGTCTTACCCGTAACCCGTAAGACGGGTTTCCGTTCAGAATGAGAAGCTTTTAGAATTTAGGTCATAGTCAACCTCATCTGTGCTAATGGTTAATTGGTTGTTGTTCCAGGTACCCAGAACGTACCGATGCCACCGCGGCCGTCGTCCTCTCTGTCCGACGGCAGCGGGCCCACGGCGCCGGGGCGGCCGGGTGGCGCGACGGGCGGCGCCGGGCCTCCGCCCTCGGGCGCGCCCCCGCCGGGACCTATGCTACCGCAGCCCTACCCGCACCACGGACCCTACAAGCCGGCGCCCTACCCGCAGCAGCCCTACGTCTATCCGCAACGAAACCACCATCCCCCCTACCCCTATGGCGGCTACAGGCCGACGCCGCCGCCGCACCCCTCGCAACACTACCAGCCGCTCAAGGTATGTCAAGGATATGGAACGCCCTTCCATCCGCTATATATAGGTATCTTCAAATCTAGAGTGAATAGGCATCTTCTAGGCAAGCGCGCTCCACCTAAGGCTGCAAGCAAGTCTGATTGCAGCCAAGCGCTAGTCTAAAAGAATGATTGTAGTGAAACTGTGGTTTCGAGGTTGTTAGAGCAAAACCAACAAATGCTTCGTGTTGCGTAATATCTTCTGTATACCAGAACGTAGTCATTGACTTGTTTGGCATAACTGATCGACATACTTCGGTTCTGGCTTACTTTACACGTAAAATTCATACACAAAGCTGACACCTTTGATTCACAAATTAATCTGATCAAAAGCTTTGATCTATATATTCAATTTTCAAGTTTTATAGTGCTTTTAAACAGTTAAATAATAAAATTGGCAGTTACAGGGACTGCCGATAGAAGTGAAAACTAATATTAAATTTATTTTTCTAAATAATAATAATAATTGTTTAGGCATATAATGGGGCAAATAAAAACACTAACTTTAGCAATTAGTGGCTTTAATGTGGATCCGTTGATGGATATAAAACGAATGAATGACATTGCATAATAAAGCTAAGTACAGTGCTGACAACCCTGTTACAAATTTAGAGCAATTATTGTATGCGATAAACAAGTATTGCGAAGTGACGGGCGTCTGCGCCGTAACATCTTCCCCCCGGTTGAAATAATGATTTCAACTCTTCAGTTCATCCGCCGTGGGTAGAGGGCAGAGACGAGTAAACGTGCGACGCACACATCCTTTGGTAGTTTGTACGTCCGCAACTCTTGCCACTCCATCTGGTCCATGGATAAGTCGCAAAACTCGACCCAAGCGCCAGCACAACGGGGGCGCACAATCTTCAGACAACAGCACCATATCGCCGATGCTGAGACGAGCAGTATTTATTCGCCATTTGGTCCTCTGCTGTAGTTCAGACAAGTATTCCTTTTGCCATCGTTGCCAGAAATGATTTCTAATGCTCTCTAGGCGCTCATAGCGCTTTCGCTGGCTGTCGATACAGTTGGCAGGTGCTGGTGATGGTATTGCAGTCAAGGGTCTTCCAATGGTAAAGTGTCCTGGGGTTAGGGACAGGAGATCACTGGGACAGGATGATAGGGGACATAAAGGGCGGCTATTAAGAATTGCCTCGACTTGTGCAAACAAAGTTGAAATTTCCTCAAACTTTAAATGGCTGTTCCCCATGACACGTCTTAGATGAAACTTTGCGGATTTCACGCCAGCCTCCCAGACCCCACCGAAATTTGGAGCGTAAGCCGGAATGAACCTAAACTTAATGCCTTGTTGACTTGCAAAATCAGACAGAGGCTCTACATTTTGCTTGATAAAGTTTCCGATCTCTTTAGCGGCGGCGACAAAGTTTCGGCCATTGTCGCTGAATATTTCCGCTGGTTTTCCTCGGCGCGCGATGAAACGTCGTAAGGTCATGACAAACGCATCCTTTGTTAAATCGCTAACTGCCTCTAAGTGAATACACTTATAACGGAGGCACACAAAAAGGCACAAATAACATTTGATGACACGACTTCCACGACCCTTTCGGTTTATAATAGAAAAGGGGCCAGCAAAGTCTATGCCAACGGACAAGAAAGGGAAATCCGGATTAATGCGCTGAGCAGGTAAATCGCCCATTTTAGGACACAAGGTTTTGCCTCTTACACGTCTGCACCTCCCACAGATATTGGCTGTTCGTCTTGCTAACTGTCTACCATTAATTGGCCATATAACCTCGCGAACAGTAGCCAGGAGCAGTTGTGGACCTGCGTGCATACCATTTATATGCTCTCTTTCGAAATATAATTTAGTCAATTTATGATTGCCATGCAGCAGAATCGGGTGCTTCTTTTCGAAAGCACAATTTGATGCTTCTATGCGTCCACCAACCCGCATCAAATTGTACTTGTCGATAAAAGGAGAAAGCATCAAGATTTTGCTTTTGGTGCTCAATGATTTTCCCTTTATAAGCAAATCGTATTCCGCAGGAAATGAATCACGTTGAGCCTTAATACAAAGTAAATGAAACGATTCGCGCAGCTCATCCACAGATAATACGCCTACACGTTTATTTAGAGGATTTCTTACGTTAAAAATGAACCTTAAAACATATGCATATGATCGTTGAAGTCTATTGAGTGACGAGTATTTATCGAAATCAATGAACGGCGTGATTATTGTGGCTGAATGCGTCTTCACTTCAGGTAATTTGTCAACATGAGTCGGCTTTGTGATTGGCCACTCCGTCTCATTTTTACTCAAAAAACTGGGACCCGACCACCAAATGTCCATGGACATCAACCTTTTAGCATCGACCCCTCTGGAAATCAAATCTGCCGGGTTGCATTCAGTGGGGACATAACGCCACGATGGGACCTTTGTAGTTTCCATGATTTCGCCAACCCTATTGGCTACGAAAGTTTTTAGTTTAGTGGGATCACCGTTGAGCTAAGCAAGAACCACCTGAGAGTCACACCAATAAAAAATTCGATCGGGGGTATACCTAATTGAATCGAGGACCGATTTCGTCAATCGCGCTGCGAGTAAGGCAGCACACAACTCCAAACGTGGTATGGTAGTGGGCTGTAAACGGGTAACCTTAGATTTCGCACACAGAAGCTGCACCGTTATTTTATTATCTCGATTCACAGATCTAACGTATACGCATGCCCCGAAAGCAACTTCCGAAGCGTCACTAAAAGAATGTAGCTCTATAGTTATAGGAGAATCGCATATAGTGCGTCTCGGAATCCGTATCTGTGAAAGATTATTTAAACTATCATCAAATTTATGCCACTGAATTTTAATATCATCTGGGACAGGCTCGTCCCAATCAATTTTGGCTTTCCACAGCTTCTGCAATATAATTTTTGCCTGAATGATACATGGACTCAGCAGTCCTAATGGGTCAAATATTTTGAAAGAATTGGACATGATAGTCCGTTTAGTAATACTTTGGGACTTAGGAGACAATTTTGTCGGGAAATGAAGTGTATCACTCGACGGGGTCCAGCCCAGTCCGAGCGTGCTCGATGATTCGCTTATAGTTAAATTATCCTGTTTGTTAATATCAATATTTTGAAATATAGATGGCATATTACTTTTGTATTTTCTTAAATTAAAACAGCCAGACTTCAAGGCCCTATCAACTGATTTTTGAACATAGATTAAATCACTTTCATTATCCGCTCCGGTGATTAAATCATCGACGTAAAAATCCTTTTGTATTACATCCCTGATGAGCTTATCGTCTTGCTCCTCGCCTAGCTGCCAGAGACAGCGTGTACTTAAATAGCTCGCACTTGCAGTACCGTAAGTAAGAGTATTTAGTTTAAATATCTGAATAGGCAATGACTCATCATCTCGCCATAGAATGCGCTGTAACTCGCGGTCCTGTTCGTCTACTAGCACTTGGCGATACATTTTCTCAATATCACCAGTGAATAGGAATTTGTATTGCCTAGCGCGAATCAATATGGCGAAAAGAGAGTCTTGAAGCTTTGGCCCTACCATTAAAATATCATTTAGTGCAAATCCTGACGATGAAACCGCCGAAGCATCAAACACTACACGTAAACGTGTCGATTCACTATCCTGTTTAAGAACAGCATGGTGACATAAATAGTACGCCGTAGCATTTTGTTGTTCAAGCCCTTTACCTTCAGCTAACGATAAATGGCCTAATGCCTCATATTCATGAATAAAATTTGTGTAATCGGATTTTAAATCCGGATTTCTTTTGAATCGCTTTTCTAAATAATGGAAACGTTTTCTAGCCAGTTTATAGGTGTCTCCGAGACAGTCACGGGTGTCATGTAAAGGAAGCCTAACACAAAATCTACCCTTATCATCTCGACGAGTGTGTGTAGTAAAATGTAGCTCGCAGAGCTTATCTTTTTCGCTCAATACGTGTTTTGTGGGTACTTGTTCTAGATCCCAAAATTTCGCAAGTGAATTTTCAAGTTTATCTTCGCTTGATAGTTTAGAAACGAGAGCACTATTAGAGACTGTGGCTTTGTTGACAACCACTGAGCCTACAGGACCAGATAACAACCAGCCTAGGTTAGAACTTCTCAAATTTGGTTTCCCTGGCCCGAGCGAGATCTGTTCTGTTCCTAATATATCCCAAAACAGATCTGCTCCTATTAAAATATCAACTGGCAATTGTTTATCGAGTTTAGGGTCAGCTAATAAAATTCCTTTAGGTAGATTTAAAGCATCAACATTAACAGGGTACTTCGGCATCTCACCTGTTAATTCATTAAGCACTAAGCACGAAATAATTACACTGAATTCGCTATTAATAGAATTGATCTGCAAATTACAGCTTTCTGACACATTTTCTGATGTATGATTCCCTATTCCTATGACCTTAAGCGAGTCAATGGGAATTGTTTTTAGATTAATTTTATTTTTTAAAGATTTGGATATAAATGACATTTGGCTGCCACAATCCAAAAGAGCTCTAACCTTGACCTTTTGCTGGTTCAATGGATTAGTAACTTCTATAATAGCAGTTGACAATAGAACTTGCTTTGAATTTTGTTTCGAAAAAGTAACAATCAATTCTTCATTATCACTATTATTATCTGCTTCGTCCATAGTAGCGGGGTGGCTAATAGCGTTATTCGGACTGTGGAGCAAATTATTGTGGAGCTCCCCGCAGTGACAAGGGCGCAAGCGGCAACTTTTGGCAATATGACCTTGACGGAGGCAATTTACGCACAGCTTGTATTTCTTAACCTCATCCATCCTTTCGTCGATACCTTTTGATTTAAAAGTAGGGCAATCATAAATTCTATGGTTATCATTGCATATGACACACGACAGAGCGTTAGTTGATTTTTTAAACTTACTAGCTGAGGTTGAAAATGATTTGGTATAAGACGACTGCTGCTTGTGGTAATTATCATTTGGAGCTGAATTATTACGCACACTATTAACAGAGGGCTTAGGACCCGAACCGTCGTGCCGATTTGTCCGATTTAAGGCCTCTAGCACATCTGCACGATCAATCATAAATTTAAAAAACTGATCTAAAGTTGGAGTGTCACCGTCTAAATTGTTGCGGTGCTCCTCCCATTTCGCCAAAGTGTTGCTGTCTAATTTTGCAGAAAGCATAAAAATAATAAGCACGTCCCACTTGTCCGTTGGTTGTCCTAAACTGGCCAATGCGCGCAAATTTTTTGTCACGTGATCGACTAAAAATCTTAAGGACCTCTCTGACTCACGTGGAATTTGCTTAAAATTAAATAGTGAATTTAAATGATGATTTATCAAAATCCTTTTATTATTGTATCGACTGCATAGCAAGTTCCACGCTTGAGAATAATTTGCAGAGGAAACTTCTAAGTTTGAAATTATTCGCGCTGCATCGCCTACTAAATATGAAATAAGGTAGTGGAACTTGTGTATATCGGAGAGATGCGAATTTTTATGAATTAAGCCTTCAAACGTGTCGCGGAACTCCAACCAACGAAAATACGCGCCATCAAATTTAGCTATTTCAATACGAGGTAATTTTAAACCAATTTCTTGGTTCTCTGAACGGCAAGAACTATCAAGCAATGATCCACGTCTTGTATGTTCACAATCGACCTTTTTTGTGAATTTTTCCACCAATGTTTTGGCAGTTGCAATGTTAATAATAATCTCGTGTTCTATGCTTTCGCGTTCATCAATTTCATTAGAAATATTCTCTGGACTTAAAACCTCGATATCGTTTTGCAAGTCATCAAACCTAACCGACAATGCCTCAAACTTTGCAAGCCTAAGATTCAACTCCGTTAATTGCACATTATTTAGCTCGGATTTAATGGAAATACCACTTAAATAATTTTTAAATTTAGTAATCTGTCCTTTGGTGGACGACCGCTTGATAATTAATTCTTTTAAGCACTGTTTTTTATCACTTTCGTTAGGCATTGTCAGTTATTTGACGTTAAGCAACTAAGAAACTAAATACAATATTAAAACGCTCACGCTCCTCGTTTCGGTCTCGCCTGCAGACTAGGAGGCCGGCCTGAAGACCAAGCGCTCCGCAAATCACCCACCACGCACGTTCTTTAGATGCTGCTGTCGCGCAGCGGTCGCGCCACGAAAGGATGACCACAACCTGGAATTAGTCGGCGAAGTGATCTGAGTATTTTTAGCAAAAAAGTTCACGAAACGAGTCGGCGGTAATCAAGTCAATGGGCGTTTACCTTTATGTTACAAAAAACTAATGTTAAGTTGTGAACTACTATGTTAGTGCTCAGAATATACTTAGTTACGATTAATTGAAGAGAATTAAATGCAATTTAACAAAAATACAATAAGATATTTGGCAATTTAACAACTATAGTTCACCAAATGTAGGTAGGCACCTGATTAATTTGTTATAATCTATAATTCCGTTGTTGTTTTACGTTAATATACACTGATATCACTAATATATACTGAAAACAACCTTGTCTACACAAATAAAGGCAACCTGTAATAACTTTGGACAACACTTTGGGAAATTGGACATGAAACAATTTAGGAACAAAGGAAGGACACTTATCTTGTTTTTCTCCGTGATGCGATATCCTTGCTGTACCGCTGGCTCACGCTGCTTAGTTCCCCTCATGGGCCACCATTATATATGTTTAGGCATATAATGGGGCAAATAAAAACACTAACTTTAGCAATTAGTGGCTTTAATGTGGATCCGTTGATGGATATAAAACGAATGAATGACATTGCATAATAAAGCTAAGTACAGTGCTGACAACCCTGTTACAAATTTAGAGCAATTATTGTATGCGATAAACAAGTATTGCGAAGTGACGGGCGTCTGCGCCGTAACAAAAAATATTTCAAATATTCGACAGCACTTATTAATCCTTAAAACTAAGGCATTAAAGTTTAATTACGAATGTACTATTTATACTTAAGACCTTTTGTCTTAAGAAGAACGGCGTCGGTCTCGCGTATTCCACATTTTTACCTCCTACCAAAAAGTGCTCAACGCGCCTAGTTTTCACTTAAATATATCGGTGGATATTGAGACGTTCTTTCTAACGTGAGCATCGTTACTCTTGGTCGTACATAAATTGATGCGTGTTTTGTGTTGGCGTTGCAGCAAGCGGGGCGCCACATGGGCCCGCCCGGCGAGGCGATGCCGCCGCCCACGGCGCCGGGCGAGGCGCACGACAACGGGCCCGCCGCGCCCGCCACCGCGCTCGTCACCACCGGGCCCGACGGCGCGCCGCTGGATGAGGGCAGTCAGCAGAGCACGCTCAGCAACGCGTCCGCAGGTGTGTTCATTGCTTTATTAATAGGCCTATTACACTGCACTTTTCACAGGGCCCTGTGGAAAGGGTGGGCGTGCCGGCTAGTTTTGGCGTCGCTTATTACAAAGCAATAAAGACCTAATTAGGGACCCTTTCTCCCTAAATCTTATTACACTATACTGTAAGGGTCCCTGAGAAAAGTGCAGTGTAATAGGCCTATAAGAGCTTATGGGTTTGTTCCGATATACACTGCGAGCACTGTTCAGTGCTCTTAGTGGGGAGAAATTCGTTCCGTTATGGACTGACAGTATACTGCCGCTGTATCTTAAGAAAACATATGACGTCGTATGTCGCCGCCAATTTTGTACTCTGAGCACTGTCATTTATGAGGTAAGGTGCTCTTAGTACTTTGAACACGTGATCAATAGCTGGACTGTGTTCCGTTTTAAACAGTAACCAGTATAGGTAACTATAAACGAACGGCTTTGCAGTATACTAAATTGACGTCACACCTTACAGTGCTCGCAGTGTATATCGGAACATACGCTATGTTGACTGGTATTCCACCTGATTGTGATGTCAATGGGCTTCGAGGCTTTGTGACTTTACCTTGACTGTTTCTTGCGGGGATAATTGTTTATCTGGAATTGATAGAGGCTAAGGCTGGAAATGGATTGAAAGAGCGAAGGCGCTTGACAGCGCGCTTGCGACGTGCTCTCGTTACCGAGCGTGAGGGTCCTGAAAAAAGGTATTGCTTGCAACGACCTCATCATCGCCGTCTGCATGTACGGATTGCTGAACTGGCGAGGGTAATCGAGACCTACCACAGAGTATTTGCCGGAGACCCGGTTGGTCCAAGTACAGCGGTTGTAGCTTAAGGTTTGTAGCAATTAGCTTACATTTCAACCGCAGACCAGCACTCTCATTCATCAACGAACATTTAAGCTCGCTATTGACGATAAGTCATGATTTAAGTCAAACGACTTGAGAACAAAGCTTGGACACCAAAACTATTGCCCATTCAAAGTATCAGCGCAAAGTTTGGACTGTCTAAAAATAATAATAAACCTTCAATGGCCATCATTATTCTGTTTCCAAGTCTAAAGCATTGTGTGGTGTTGTGTTTCCAGCGTCAGGCGAGGAGGCTTGCGGCACGCCGAAGGGCTCGCGCAAGGAGTACGGCACGGGCAGCGCGGCGCCGTCGCCGTCGCCCGGCGGCGCCAGCCACTCGTCCGCGCACGACGACTACGACGCCACGCCCTCGCCCTGGCCGCGCCCGCCCTCTAGCCCCGTGAGTTACAAGGAAACTTTCACCCAATCACACTCTTGTGTCCCCTAGTCTTAAAACATTTTTATACGCGCCCGCCCCCCAGCCCCGTGAGTTACAAGGAAACTTTCACCCAATTACACTCCAGTCTCCCCTAGTCCTAAAACTTTCCTGTCCGCGCCCGCCCTCCAGCCCCGTGAGTTACAAGGAAACTTTCACCCAATCACACTAGTCTCCCCTAGTCGATCTGTACCCTAGTCCTAAACCTGTCCGCGCCCGCCCTGCAGCCCCGTGAATTACAATGCAACTTTCACCCAATCACACTCTAGTCTCCCCTAGTCGGTCTGTATCCTAGTCGTAAACCTGTCCGCACCCGCCCTCCAGCCCCGTGAGTTACAAGAAAACTTTCACCCAATCACGCACTAGTCTCCCTAGTCGATCTGTACCCTAGTCCTAGAACCATCCTGCCCGCGTTCGCCCTCCAGCCCCGTGAGTTACAAAACTTTCACCCAATCACACTCTAGTCTCCCCTAGTCCATCTGTACTCTAGTCCTATAACCATCCTACCCGCGTTCGCCCTCCAACCCCGTGAGTTACAAAACTTTCACCCAATCACACTCTAGTCTCCCTAGTCGATCTGTACTCTGGTCCTAAAAACATTCCTGGCTGTACCCACCCCGTACTTTTTCATGAGTCAATCTGAACAATGGACACGCACGACCCTTGCTCTATACAATTTCGGTCTTCCATAATTCCTAATCCTAGTAAAAATTAAATTAAGCGCTGTGAGCTCACGAGATCAAAATATAGGCGCGCGGGGGTGAAATCGAGCAAGCGCATGTCGCAGAAAATGCAAGAAACCATTTGTAAAAAAATAAATATTTACTGTTCAATACAAATTAATCCGACAATGTGTTTGATTTAGAAATTTAAATTTTATCTTATATCTCTAGAGCAAATTATTAGTTTCAATAAGGAGAAAAATTGCTTTAAAAGGTAAATTAAGAGGTATGTTTAAAATAAATTTCAATGCAGAGATTTTTTTTAAATTTTGTTTTGAGATGCGTCAATGGCTGCTTAAAGGTCTTGAAAACAGCAAATTATTTTTAAAAGCATACATTTGCCACCGTTTGATGGATACACTGCTTTTAAAAACCCCCTTTTACGCTACACAGGGCCTTAACTAATAAAACAATCGAGGACCCATGAATGAAAACCTCAGAAACTCCTCCTTGAGTTATTCTCCAGTCCAACCACTCTTCCTAACCCTATTCATACCCGATATCTTCTAATCTGAAGAATTCGAACGTCCCTGAAGTTAATGTCTACCCTGGGCTTATTGGAACTCTTTCGACTCTCTTTTTGACCTTATTATCTCCTGCATTTAGTAGTAAAATCTTTTGTTGCCTTACATTGAAGAGCCTGGATCTTTAGAGTAACATTCTTTATTTTCACTATGGACTCTTTGGGTTACTTTGAGACTGTACACACTGAAGTTAGTTTTGTAATCATATAACTTTTTATGTACATAACATGGTAACGATCATGTAAATAAATCTTAAATCATTAAAAAAACATTTAAAACAAGCTTTTATCGTCCCACCATATTTAATTCAGTGTGACTTAATTTTTTTTTCGTTTTCTTCTTAGCTTAATTAATACCCATATCATGGGATGCATTAAAAATAAGTAGTTCGCCAACTTTTGGAGTCCGCCATATTGGATTTAGAAGTACGTCACATCCAAACTTAACAGGAATGCAATATTTCAGCTCAATCGGTTTGGGACAACTGTTTAAAATTCAGTTGCAAGATTTGACCTAAACAAACCCACAAATATTGCAAGTTACATAAAATCTTGTAAAAAGTAAAAACACTGTTCATAATATTTTTTATTTAAATGTAAATAGGTGGAATCTTAGATATACTTGTAATTCACACTTCCCTTGCACAATAATTTGGAAAAATCAAGTATTTTAATGTGTATTGTATTTCTTTAGATTGTCACTTGCATCCAAAGAGATACACACATGGTCTCACTAATAAACGTTGGTAAACCGATTTCTCTCTTTCCTTGTTCAGTAATTTGTCATTCAGTTGTTTAAGTAAACAACCGTTAACCAACGTTTAAATAAGAAAAAGACCGTCATTATTTGTCAATAATATCCTACACATTTTTCTATTTTCATGACAGGGCATACCAAAATTGAGAGTTACATTTAATATTTGATTTATATATTTGAGGCTATTATATGAAAGCTTAACTTTTAAAATTGTTCACATAAGTGGGGGTTAAATATGATATTTTTATAGTATTAAATCACTATAGCCCATTTCGCTAAAGCAAGTGGAAACACTGACGATTGATTTTGCCGAATAACTTGGTTATTTTCAACTTATAAAACTTTTTGTAAGAAGTGGTGGCAAATTTGATTATAATCTTTTGTATTCAAATTTGCACTATCCGATCTATATTTTTGGATAAAATGGATCTAAATACTTTCGTGGATGAAATTTCACATTTCCCATAAACGGACTATAGATTGACAGAGTTAGTCTTAATTTTGGTAAGCCTGTCTTGACACAGACCTTAAAATTTTGTTAACCTTAAATACCCATCTGTACCCCGTACCGCTAACCAATCTGTGTAGGAAGGGAAGCATTGCATTATGTCATGTATATGTATTTCAGGTGTTTAACAGTCACATACCGCCGGAGTCCTACAGATCAAAGGTTTATATCCAAATTAAAGCTCGCTAAGCATGATGTAGTGCTCGAACGTTAAGACTTGAACCTAACGCGTTGAATGCATGGCTCTCTCTTTCTTCATGCTGCTCCATCCGTGCTAATGTTTTGCCATTATTAAAGGCACTGATACAAACAATGCGTGACGGCAACTTATCTAACGCGGCTCCTAAAACTTTAGCGTTTGTCGTGACTATTCGACTTTAACATATTAACATAGACATTTTGTCGGAGTGTGCCCAAATACTTTCGCCTTAGTGACTTATGAAGTCACGCGCGCACTGCGTCTTGCCACCCGGGCAGCACGCAGTTTGCGTTGCGCCGCGTTATGTTCCATCCACCCATCAGCGTGTTTGCATCTCGTGCTGGACAAAGGCCTTTTCGAAAGCGCGCCACGAAACACGGTCCTCCGCCTTCCTCATCCACCCGCTTCCCTCCACCTTCTTTAGGTCATCGGACCAGTGAGCTGGAGGTTGTGCTACACTGCGCTTGCCGGTACGCGGTCTCCACTCCAGAACACGTCTGCCCCAACGGCCATCGGTTCTGCGACAGACATAGCCTGCCCACTGCCACTTCAGCTTGCTAACCCTCAGAGCTATGTCGGTCACTTTAGTTCTTCTCCGAATTTCCTCGTTCCGGATTTCATCCCTGAGAGAAATTCCCAACATAGCCCACTCCATAGCACGCTGAGACTTTTAATTTGTGGGCGAGGCCCACCGTCAGTGTCTACGTTCGCGTTTATTCTAAATGAGTTGGGCATACTGCGAATTAACTCATTATCAACGAAGCCGCAGGTGGAGCAGTAGATGTTATGTATTCCTTCTACTTATTAACCAATAACCATGCATCCATCCCAACTATCAATCGAATGCCGAGTAGTACTATTTCTTAATTAGCAATTTTTTATTAACTTAAATGCTTGAGCTTCTAATTTTTTAATGCATTATAATTTACATTTTTGGTGTTGGTCTTTTCTAATTTAAGATTTTGTACAAAATGAGCTAAAGAACACAATTATATTTTAATCCTGTATAAGCGTGATTAATTAACTTTTAAAATTGCCTTAGAACTTTTTCTTTAACTTTTAAAAGTTAATTGTTATTTATGCTATGACTATGCTATATATTATGACCTAATTAAATCTAGGTCTAATGAAAACTTTAATGTTCTTGGGCATGTTATTAATTTGAAGCCTTGGAAAAGCATATTTTGAATTTTTATATTGCTTTTGATCGCATACTTGTGCGTTTATTAATGCGCGTATGTGTGGTAAAAATAAGTGGTATTTTTGCAATTTTTATTTAACTCAATATGCCCTAGGGTATATTACGTACATATCATACTTTTTGTGCATGTTTTCATCAACTCGCGGTCGCGTGTTTGGTCGCGCTTGCGTAATATTAAAACTTGAAGTACTATGTTTTTCTGTTCTCGTACAAATTGTGTATGGTTCTGTATAATAGTGACTCGCCCGCCACCGCAAACGCTCTCGCGCTATCGACGTGAAAACGCACATTGACTGCTAACCGATAATAATAAAGCCGGCGGCTTGAGTGGAAATGCCATATCAAATAATAGGATTAGTCAGTGGCTCACGTAATGAGATTTTTGCCGTCATGGACGGGGCGAGATGTAGTCGTTTTTGTACGAAATACGTCTAGATTCCGTGCTGACAGATGATTTATTCTGTTACAATGTATGCTACGATGTACGCGAAAAATACTGAAAATGTAAAATCTTCTCATGATTGGAGACTGCACGTTCATTTTGGCATTACTGAAGTCCATGATCTTCATCATAATGAAAACTTAGTTATATTGCCTTAAGGTTGATGGAATTAGATGTATAATTGTTCTAAAACTTAAGAGGATATTTTCTCATTATACATTTAGGCATAGGCATTGCAAATGGAAAAAAAAGTGTAAAAATTTTAGTTATCTATATTCGACACCAATGAATGAATGTTCATTAAGTTATTGAAGTATCTACCTTGACCGGTACCTACTAAATATCAGTACACTCCGTGTCACGAAAGAAATTAGTAGAACTTAATCATTTTCCATAAAATAAATTATAAGTAAATATACTACTCGCGCCGTCTCTAGGGAACCTCTTTCGTGGACTAATTGTTTTTAAAATAGTCCCCGAACAAGCTGATGCCAAACTGATCGTATAATCTCCGTCATACGCTGAGTAGTGTGACAGATGTGATTGGGCGTGTAAGGTAGCGGGTGTATGATGTGTCTTGTTGCGCCAGAAGTCGGACTCGCTGGGCAAGCTGTACGAGATGGACGACGCGCCCGAGCGGCGCGGCTGGGTGGAGAGGCTACTCGCCTTCATGGAGGATCGGCGGACACCCATCGCCGCGTGTCCGACCATCTCCAAACAGCCGCTCGACCTCTACAGGCTATACCTCCTTGTGCGCGACCGAGGAGGATTTGTTGAGGTGAGTTTTTCTATGCTCCATTGAGTCTACTGGAGTGCCGACAAAATTGGGTACTTCCGCGATGTACGAAGTGCCCGAGCAGCGCGGCTGGGTGGAGAGGCTGCTCACCTTCATGGAAGACCGTCTGACACCCATCGCCGCATGCCCAACTATCTCTAAACAGCCGCTCGACCTCTACAGGCTATACCTCCTTGTGCGCGACCAAGGAGGATTTGTTGAGGTGAGTTTTTCTATGCTCCATTGAGTCTTGAAAAATTGGAAACTTTCGCACTATATTCTTGTGTGGAAGTATTGTCTTGCGATGTATGAAGCTTTGGAGTATTCTCGCGACTGACGAGGCGTTCGCAGGTACTGCTAGCACGGTAAAAATACGCCGCCTACCCGATGCTGTTATCTCATACCATTGAACGCCCACTGCTGGAACGCAGTTATGGGTTTATTGTAGGGTTTTACACAATCTACGGTCTTAAGATTCGCTTAATATCATCAATTTCTTAATGTGCAGACCCCAAATGCCTATCGGTCGTCACCAATACCTTTATGTCCTAGATAATTCAATAGGTTTTAACTTCTCTACTTCTGGATTCATGAAGTTATGAAATATCGTAACTGTCCAATAGGACAAAATACATAGATAAAATTAAAAAGCTAGCGGTATTATTATAATTATCTTTTTCAACGAATTGCGAATATTTATAGCGAAATTATATCTAAACCGTACCCGAGCTAACGTTGGCAGTAAAAACCGCACTACGTTCTCTATGCAAGTAAGACTAATAGACTTCAGCGCGGATTTATGTTAGCGCATGCAACCGGCTTTATGTGCATAGTCATAAACCCCGAGCGCTTTAACGATACTTAATATTTTTTACCATTAGTACGTTTCGTTGAACTGTGTTGGTAGACCTTAGTAGAACGGCGACCGTCGATGTGGCTTGATGCGTTTCGCGTTGTCCTTTAAATAGAATATACTAAACCTATTGTTATCGTCAGTATGGTGAGGTTTGTTCAGTAATATATTTATTTATTGCACCTCTAGTTCACCATAAACCTTGGAACTTTATATACACGTTATTGTATAAATGTTCGTTGAATAGTAATAACTTGAGTGTTATAAACCCACGGAATAAATCTTGTGATGGTTCATGGAAGACGGAAAATCTAAATAGTGATTGATTGTAAGCTAGATTGATGTGTAGTTAGCTATAACTGGAATTTTCTAGAACTATTTGTGTACAAATTCAATTCTTCTCACCTTTTTTGAAGGAAATAAAAGACTTTGTAGGTCAGAAATCTTTTTAGTTGTAGTGCTATTCGATTTATCGAGAGATTTTTCAGTTCTATCGAATCGATTAATTCAAACCGAGTCGAATTCCACAACCTACAACAACACATTGGTATGCGATAAATTGAAATAAGTAGTTTTGTATTGGACTAGCACTTCGTCCGCGTGAAATAACTTTTTTAAATTCCCACGGTAACTCCCTAATTTTTCGGATTAATATATATAGCCTATGACACTCACAAATAATGTGGCTTTCTATTGGTACCAGAATTTTCAAAATGGGTTCAGTAGATCCAGAGATTATCCCCTACAAACTCACAAACTCACAAACTTAGGATTACATATGGTATCACTACTATGGTTTTGTAGAGTGACAGCACTGGTCTGGGACTCGATGAATTATTGTATTATTATGGTGGACGTGATTCTACTTATTAATGATTAAAATAGATATTTGTTTTGATAAAGTTTGCAACATTTTTGAATGGTGAAGAAGTCTTTGAAGTGAAGGGTCCAATACTGCGCTTTCCAGCCCCTGAGTAATTTTGATATTTTATTTATTTCAAGGTGACGAAAAACAAAACGTGGAAGGACATAGCGGGTTTACTGGGTATAGGGGCGTCGTCGTCAGCGGCGTATACGTTACGGAAGCACTACACGAAGAATTTGCTCGCGTACGAGTGCCACTTCGACCGGGGGGGCATCGACCCCCAGCCTATCATCAATCAGGTGGAAGCCTCCACGAAAAAGAAGAGCGGGAAATCGAATAGTACGTCTAATGCAGGTGAGATACTAGTATGTGGGCGCAGGCTGCAAATTCGTCCGTGTGAATTTAGATTTTTTTAAACCCCGCGGGATTCTTGATTTTCCGGGATAAAAATTAGCCTATACCCGTCCTCCGGATGCAACATCTCTGTACTAAATGTCATCAAAAATGGTTGAACACATGGTCCGCGAAAACCTAATAGTCAGATTGAAAGAAACGCTTTCCCATTTTTAAGAAAGAAAGAAAAACCGTGTATTTATTTTGAGGACTTGCCTCGCTGACGTAATATTCTGGTGAAACCTTGCTGCCGTATGATCTATTACGATTACCTTTATAATCCTGTGTAGAACTACTTAATAGCACATTTCAGGGCGAATATAGTGGTTTATTTTTGCCAATTCAACAACAACATAATTGGGTATTTCGATATTAATTCTGGGATATTAACTAATTCTATCATGAAAATCGTTACTGATAGTTTTCTAGGTATCCTCCCTAGCCAGCTAATAAAAAATAAAAATTATCTATTCAATGATTGACGATGATATGACTGTTTGTGTTTGCGTCAGGGTCATCAAATTCGGCGGAGCAGTTCGGCGCGGGCGGCGCGGCGCAGGCGGGCGCGCCCATGGACGGCTACCCCGCGCACTACGCGCCCTACCCGGCGCAGCCCAACCAGCCGCAAGGTGCGCACTACCGCACTACCTCACACCGCATACTGCGCTAACACTACACCCGCACCGATACACGCTATACTACACTACACATACACACCCACGCAATACTCCGCTCCACCACACCACACCGCACAACACTCGACACCACACTATTAGATGACGTTAACTGCCTCGTTGGTCTGGTGGTTAGCTTGTCCGACTGCGGCAGACGAGGTCCCGGGTTCGGGACATAATTCCGACCGGCCTTAGGTCCGGTTTTATGTCCCATAATTAAGTATTGGGTTTTTCTGACAAGAAATTCTCAGTACTAGCCGAAAGTTAGGAAGTTGGCGGTATTCCCGTGCTTCGGAGCACGATCTCCCTCCGGAAGGAACAGAGTGCATCTGTGTACTCCGCCGAGTTTCTTGCTGGTTCTTCTCGGTAGGAATGGCATTCCGAACCAGTGGTAGATTCACTTGACGATTCAAAAGTACTTGTAAAAGTTTATTTGAATAAAAATCATTTTGAATTTGAATTTGAATTTATGCGCACACACTTGTGCACTATAATATCTCTCGCGCAGATGGCTAATCTCTCTGGAGCTTGGCCGCCATGGCCGAAATACGGTCCGGAGGGCATTATTTTTTTCTTTTTATTACATGACTACACATAAATCAAGGCGCGTTTACATTAGATTGGTTTGGATTGGTTAGACTAATGTAAACTGTATTTTGGTTGTATTGTAACTGTATTGTACTAGATTTTTCACAATCATTCCTTTTTTTTTATTGCGAAATAAAGCCTAACTTGACGACAACCATGCTCAATACAAAGCAATGGCGCGGTCTAGGTTGGAGCGCACTTGCCTAGAAGATACCTATTCACTCTTGCCTTGAAGGTACATAAGTTATACTTTAGTAATATTCCTGTTGAAAAGCAGCATCACTTTTTGACTAGTTGATTAAGGCCTACTTGCACACGGACTCCTAAATTGATGTAGTTAAATATTTTAATGCTGTCCCTTTTTGGTCAGTACAATAAACAGCCAAAAAGGGACAGCATTACAAAATTTAACTTAATCAGTTTAAATGTCCTTCATTGTGGCTCTAAGATTAGAGATTTAAAACACTATTACATATGTGCAAACTTTAGAATAGTTTCACCTCAATAGATCTCTCAGTAGCTTACAGAATATAACAACACCTGACTCCTTGCAGATACTTATCAAAAATACTATACATTACTTTGATGATTGTACATACTAGATTTAAATCTTATATAACATAGTGCCAATAGATGGGTTAACTGAAAGCACTAGATTAGTGTAAACGAGTGCACGGACTGTTTCGCTGTAAATGTGCTAACTAGATCTAGTATTAGGAAAACCGCTTCCGTGTGGTTGACGATACTACAACGCTCGGTGCTTGTTTTTCACATTTACGCAGTCCGAACTAACTTGTATAATAATTCAGAATCATCAGCTAAGTTCACGTTGAATTCGGAGCAAAATAGATTAACAAAATAGACAAGTTCGTAAGTAGTATTGCCCTACCTTGTCGATATTCCTCCGCTATGTTACATACAAAACGATTTGCTTCCTCGTTTCCAAATTTTTATACGAACTGCTAATAAAGCCCATTTTCCTTCCCAAAAATATTGGTATTTACATAAAGATCTTTCCAAATTCGGTCATTCATCCAGTTACTGACAACTAGGCTACTCGCCCCTCATGGCCACTGGTTTACGAAACGTTTTTTAATATTTTCTCATTAATTTTGCTCTGAAATCGACGGCTAATAAATTATAATATTGCTTTGTTTCGCTTGTCACTAACTCCCTAATTAATAAAAGACAGCACTTTAGATTCAACCATTCAGAAAACGATCGCCATGAAAAGAAAAGACATTAAAAAAAAAGTATGCAGTAGTCTGAAGTAGCTTATCATAAATTTTATACCCTTAATGCTTTCGATTATATTTGTTTCTTTTCTTTCCCTCGTTGAATTATGAATAAAACCTTGGATTGTCCAATGCCATAATGTAATATAATACTATGGAAATAACTTATCATGGCGATTGTTCAACGTTGAGAATGTTACATTCAAAGGAAATCTTCTGACATCTGTGTATCAAGATCTCCTGAAAATTACTCTTTATCAAAATTTATTTGGCTTAGGCTCAAGGCCTTGGCGCACGCAAATGGAAGTGATGTTTCGCTTTCGCTATAATGTCACATGGGATAATGAACTTTATCACCGCCGCTCCGCTATAGAAACTAATAATGTCTTGTCGGGCCACGAACAAGAGCCCCTGGAACTTCTTCAGGTATACCTAAGTACCACATATGCCATTGAGGTTTTAATCTGGTAGGGGAGGTCGAATTCTGTGTCATTTTTTTACACTAGAAAAGTTATATCAAGAGCGCTGGACATCTGACACGCATTTTGGAGATAAAGTTCATTATATCAATTTCAGCCTTATATTAAAGCAAATACTGCCAAGTTAAGGTTACTTACAAACAAGACTTTCCTCTATGTCACCGCGGGTATGGTTACGTTTCCACCAGAGATGTGCTACGTTGCTAAGCTACGGATGAGTGTCAAATCCACCAATAGCACCGTTTAATTTTCTTAGCTTAGATCGCTAGATGTTAGATCAAGCGCTCCTATTGGTGGGTTTGACACATTCATAACACAGCAACGTAGCACGTATCTGGTGGAAACGCACCTTATGTGTCGCCCCTAAGTCTTGAGCCTGAAATAATATGTCCTGAAATGTAATATCTATATTGATTGTAAATAAAAATGCGCGACTGGATTGGCCAGTCAGTAGATTTCCACCGTGCACGTAACGGGTCTAACCTATAACCGTGTGGTTGTAGGCGGCGGGCCGGGCGGCGACAACCTCGCCGCCTCCAACCCGTTCGACGAGCCGCCGGGGCCCAGGCGACCCCCAGGTACTCACCCGCTTGCCCCACTGACACTAGTCACTACATTCATTATAACCATTCGACTACTGTTGCCGCCGCGTAAGTTGAACCATGCGCAGAAACACATTTCGTGTGTCAAACGAAGTGCGGTATGAGGGGCGCCGCGAGGGGCCGCGCCCCATACAAGAGGGAGTGCGAGCGAGGGACGTTACCATACCCCCTCCCCGCGCATGCTTCGCCTGACCCTTCAGTACCTGCGTACTGTACTGTGTACCTGCGTAGACAACCGCCATTTCGGGTCAACTTACGGGACGCGATTCATACATAACTCTCAATTAAAGAAAAATATTTTGTCATTGGCATATATATTAAGCCGTAATTGCACTCGTAAGTTTTAATGTTAGTAGCGTACCTAAGTAACTTATAGTCCGACAAACTTCTCTGCCCTGGTTGTTTTGTTTGACGCTGTTGCGTCGCTAGAATGATCTATGAAAAAAGTGTGTGCAATTCACACTCGGCAGAAGTGAAACTTCAGAAAAGTAGCCTACGAGATGATGAGATAAATATAACTTGTATTCTATCTCATTCTCTCGCAGGCTAATTAAGAATATGTTTGTCTCTTTTTGGTGAGGCTTTTTCGTTTCATCGAATTTTCAAATGATAACGATTTTAAAGAAGTTTCTCTTCAAAACTAAACAGACATAAAAATTTGTTCCAATTTTGGCCACCGGGTCAGATAAGTTTGTGTGACTATTCCAGAACTAACATTTGCAAGCGTTGCGTTAAACTTACAAGTATAGTTGCGGGCTAACTTTCAAATAAAGAAAACTATAGTTTCATTTTGTTTAACGAATTTCTTTCTTGAATTCTTATTTGTTGCAGTTGTTAAAATTAGACTTTAAATATATAAATATGTAGTATATCTAATTTTGTTATAATATTATGTAATTACTTAAAAAAAATTAACAACCACTTTTAATACAACAAATATTAGATTATTTTTTGTAAATGTCATGTAAATAACGTCCCTTTTGTAAATACATACTAATGGGCTACTCACACATTAAAGTTATTTACTTTCAGTAATGTCTCTAAAAGTTTTACAATTAAATTAAAAAAAAGTCTGCATAATCCTACCACCTTATACATAGAGTGCTTAAACTTTTCTGTGTCATTGCTTACTTATTTGTGGAAAATATAGTTTTGATAATTTTAAAATTATAGAGTCGCTTAGGAAGCTTGTGGCTGTTTATTGCTAATTTGATGCTTTCACTATAAATATAATTAGGGTACCTGGACACATGTGTGCAAAAAAAAAACATATATTTTTTTTTACACATCCGCTAGCCCTAATTATATGCATGTATTTTAGATAATACAGTTTGTCCATTCTATTTTCATAACATGACATATTTTGGTTGCGTTACAGGTTACCAGCAAGGTTACGGGTATGAATACGGTCCCTCCTACCCCGCGAATAGGCCGGTGTATCCCCCCTACGGCCCCGAAGGAGATCGGTTAGTTGCATTCTATGTTATTACTTAATTTAAAATTATTTTGCCTGTGTCGATCTTTGTTTTTAAATTCTATGTTATAACTTAATGTAGAATTATATTGTCTGTGTCGTCCTTTATTGTTACATTTCATGGCCGAATTAATTTGACAAATTAAACCGTTCCCGAAATGTTTTAGAATTTGCTTAACCCATTAGAAGCATTTCATGGTGCCCCTAACAGGTTAGCCCGCTACCATCTTAGACTGCATCATCACTTACCATCAGGTGAGATCGCAGTCAAGGGCTAACTTGCAGAGGATATAAATATTAAATATAAATAAAATAACCCGTATTTTGCCTAAATTAAAAAAAAACTGGTCATATAATAATGCAATAGTTGTTAGACATAATTATTGTTATCAATGATTTCTCCATGTACTATGCCATTCCTAACAAAAATAAATGTGGGATATAACTTGTTTATGTTTACATCTTAATGGCCAGTATCATAGCAAGTTTGTCAGCTTTATAAGTCACAATGTTTGTAGTGTGCCTGTCTGGCACCTTTTCACGACTTATTGGCTTAAACAATTTTGATTAAATTAGGGAAAATTCTGGCTTAAATCCCAGACATAGGCTAAAACCTAATACCCAAGTACCAGGTATGTTTTTGTATTTTGTATCACTTTTCGTTCTATTTCGAATGTAATACTACAGCAGTATTACGTTTAACCTCGTATTAATAAAGCATACATCAGCTTCTCAAAGTATAGATCTTGAGCATAAATTGACAGATATAGTTAGCGCCAATCAAAGAGTCTCTGAGCTGAGGTGTGAGTGCTTGTTTGCGCAAGCTCCTCACAAACTGTCGAAGTCTACGTAAATACTACAACTTAAAATATGCTATTGCGACGCGGCAACTTCAGCCTTTAGCTGATATTGTTTTTTTTATATCTTGAAATAGGGATGATGACAACAAATCAAATCAGCAACTCTTTATTAAACTTAAAAACGCACTTCTAGTATGGAAGTTGTATGAAAATCACAATAGTGACGTCATTAAATTTCAACGCACTTTTTTCTTTATTGACCGAGCGAAGCGAAGGTCTCTGAGTCTACTTGAGTGAATTGGCACTTGTCCGTCCGTCCGTCCGTCCGTCTATCAGAGCATTATAACTTCTGAATTACTGAACGTAATTACTTCAGCTTTAAACATATGTAAACCAAAGGCCTCAAGCCGAATATGGCTTAATAAGTTATAAAAATCTTCATTTGAGGGGGGCTCTCATAGAAGCGAATGCGAAGTAAAATATTTTTTATAGCGTTACATAGGGTAGCGGTATATCATTTTAAAGATAATTAGGAATAGAGTCCAAAATATATAATTTTTAAATTTTCCCCCTAAAATTGACGAAATGGGGGGCTTTCAAAGTGGAGATTTTCTAACGTTCAAAGTTCACCTCAGAACTCTAAACTTCCTGAAAGGCTGACCCTGAAACTTGATCAATTATTTGAATTATATCCTGTACTTGAAAAACAAATACTAAAATTAGATAAATATGGTAAGAAAACGAAATTATTTAATTTTTAATGAGCTTCAGTATTTTAACAGAACTTCACATTGATGTCAATACATGGCGTCGCGAGGTGTCAGTTCGGGGCGAACCACTAGTCTATATTTTAAAATGGTTAGCAAACTTAAAACTGACCGAGGATGTGATTAGGTCTTTTGGAAGACCCTCTAATTAATAATCAGTTCTGTGAAAATAACCCCATATTGTGTATGTTTGCAGGGGCTACGCGTCTGGCGGCGAGTATCGGTACGGCGGTTACGGCGGCTACCGAGCGGGCGCGCCCCCCGCTCCCCCGGGTGGCGCGCCCGCCCCCGCCGCGCCCGCGCCGCCCGCCTCGCCCGCGCAGCCCTACCCCGACTACTACCGCCCGCCGCACCCGCACCATCCGCACCCGCATCCGCCGCACGCGCCGCCGCACCCGCCGCATCCGCCGCACTCGCCGCACCCGCCGCAGCAGCCGCACGAGGTGACTTGTAGCCCCTGTACCTTCATAAATACTACCAAATTACCATTGATATATTCTGCGTTTATGAGGCTGAGCGCATGATACGTTTTGTTAAGTTTTACACCGAAGCAACATGCAACAAATTGAAACATTGATTTTGAGGCTGTAACAAGCTTTTTAACGCCGAGAAATCGTAGTAATGGAATTTTTACGGCGCGACAGTTGCCCAGGTATATTTTATCGAACGCGGTACGTCTTTGCCAGTAGGGTAGTGTAACTAGCCACGGGCGAAGCCAGATTGAGCCAGAGAAAATTCAGATATTATAAATTCCCAAATTGACCCTGCCAGGAATCGAACTCGGGACCTCCCACGATACAACCGGAACATGGCTCACCACTGCGCCAGGGAAAATTTCAGTATTTGATTAAAACCGTAACATGCGCTTTAGAGATCAGAGTTTTTTTTTTTCTATTATTGCTCGCTCTTCGTTATAGTACCTGCTGGTACTCATTTAACTACGATCTAGCCTAACGAATTGGCTAATGAGTAGTTTTTTTTGGTATGTGGTATAATATGAAAAAATTACAATTAGTTATATTACTTAGTTTTTGCATGATTAGCATGTAAGGAGAATTTGTGTTGTCTATTTTTAATTGTGTGTCTTGTTAAATTAAAATGCGTCGTAGAATTTGTTCTAAAGGGATATATAATATCGTTCTGAGGAAAACCTGACGACGTTAAATTGCCTGCTAGAAATTAAAAAATTCTTTATACTTATTTCAAGTGTCCAATGTTATATTAATGTAATATCTTTTAATACAGGCAATATAAGTATAGGTATAGTATTAGGTTATAATATTGGTGACCGAAAAATTTCGTGCGGTTTTATTTACATTTCGGGCGTATGTATTGTAATCATTTGTTTTGACGATTGCACGAACTGTTTTGATCACCTTATGTAATGGTAAGCGCGCATAGAGCGCGTCGGTTCCGCGACAGCTTGTCGTGTCGTGTGTCGCGCCGCGTGTCTGACGCGTGTGTTGTGCGTAGATGTCGGGGGCCGCCGGCGCGGGCATTATGGGGTCGCAGCTCGCGCGGCAGCTGGTCGCGCCGCTGCCGTCGCCCGTCCGCCCCTACGTACGGACGCCCCGTTTGTACCACGCACTCAACACCGCTTCCCATATTGGCGTCGCCCTGAGGCTCATCGCTCGCACCGCCCAGTCGCCCGACCAACCGCCCGACCCCGCTCACCAACACCACTCATCATAATTGGGCACTCTCCCTCTACCTCCCCACACACTTTTCACACTAGGTCTCAGGCGCGCAACTACTTTATGTCCAGTAGAGTTTTTATACAAAATAGATAGAAAATGCTACTTTGCATGGTGTAAATACGGAGAGAAAGCGAGGCGGCAACGCCGCAGTTTATAAAATTCGCTTCGCGATTTCTTAAGCATGAATTTAGGATTTTTGGTACAACCATGGGTATTGTTTGACTTTCCGTGACAAAAAAGAATCAATCAAGCTTTTTATGGGCATGAAAAAATTCAACTATCATGGAAATAGTAGTAGTAATAAAACGTTTAAATAAAAACATAAATAGAACAACAACTGCTTAGTTAAGAATTGTGAATTTTCCTAAAAGCGTGTTATATAAATAAATCCTGTGAATTTGTTAGGTACAGCATTGATCGTGAAACAACAAAAAATAATTATGAATTGATGAAGCTACTTAACATTTTTTGTCTCTGGGAAATAATTATTTATTTAATAAAAAAGCAAATTTCACAAAAATGAGATGCGAGATGATAGTATTTATAAAAAAGATGTGAGAAATAAAATTTTTGAATAATTTTCTGTTATGCGCGCCTGATTTTAGTAGCAATATACCTAGCATTTTCTACACATTATCATAGGAACATGTTATTTTTGTGCACTTTTAGTAAATTTTGAAACAATTTCACTTATTTTATCATATAGTTACATACATTATACTCAGTTATCACACAATCGCAGTAAAGTTAGCGTCATTCTATGACATACTACCACCAAAGTCTCTGTATATAAATACAATTAAACCCAATTATGATGTGGTGATCTACGTCGTTGTCTGCACAGCTCTTCACAATATGTATAGCGTCTATTGGACGATAGGTGTTGCATCAGTCAAATCCCTCAATCATGATCATACAACTATGTTATTTAGTATACGAACCTCAGGCATTGATTTACGTCACGTCCGGTTCCAATATTCTATCATCTATAATCTGTCAATAAGTGCAAAATTGCACCGTTGTTTGACACTTAGTAACAATGTTGCCAAGTAACTTTTCGAAACATTGCGGATGGATAAATCCATGGATGTTTAAATATAAATAAATGGAGCCCGTTCTAAAACTGAGCACATGTATATCAATTCAAACGCACAACAGACCTCCAACCAAAGGGATAAGTGCGGAAACCTGCTCAGTAGATAGAAAGAAGAATCTATATAAATTTTTGTTCATAAGCATCACTGAGTGTGAGTGAAACGAAATATGGCTGTTTGTGTTTATTTGGATTATGAACACATCATTAAGTTCAAATTGTCAAATGAAACCTTTTATCTTTTAATACTGTCAATTTTGAAAATAGCCTATTGCTGGTCAAACTGGACCTGACGTTCCGTAAACTTAATTTACTCGCTGAATAATATTTGTTGCCATGAAAGAGGTTACTGAAAATCTCCCTTCTTGCTCCCACCTACTACTAGGAAGATCCAGACTAGTGACATAGACAATTCTACATACAAACTACATAGACAATTCACCATCCGCGTTATATTAATTGATCCTAGAATAAACTTGACGGATACTATGTGAATTCATAACTGTCAGTCGAAAACTGACTGTGACAAAACTGACATTGGGTATGTTCCGAATGCAAGCTCAGTGTTCTTACCGGGGAGAAATTAGTTCCATTATGGACTGATAGTATACTGTCGCAGTGTCCTAGAGAAATATATGACGTCATACATCGTCGCCATTTTTGTACTGTGAGCACTGGCGTTTTCGCGGTAAGGTGCTCTCAGTACTGACTGCGTTCCGTTTTAAAGAGTAAACAGTATAGCAAACTCGCAGTTTATAGTATATCGGAACATGCCCATCAATACCTATCGCCTAAATGAACGCTGATGATTGTGTCGAGGAAACAGTCGGCACTGAGTGGGGGGCAAAACTCATCCGTGGTTTTGGCTTCATTTTTAATTTATACGAATAATACCACTCGCTTAACGAAATTCCAAGCTCTCACTGTTAATTTTTCTTCAGTTTTCGTTTTAACAAAATTTTGGCTTGCGGTGTGATTAATTGGCTTTCCTTGTGTCGGTCGCAACGTCGCAACCGGAACACAAAAAACCGACTCTTTCAAAATTTAACCAAATTACAAAAAAAACATGGAAGTTAAGGTTTAGAGTGTGTGGTGGTGGCTTTACGTGATGATAATGTCACTGATTCATTTGCATGCATTCACAGCGTTGACTCACTTTACCAGCAAGACTCGGAATCAAACTCAAAAGAATGTCCAAACAAACAATTCATGATTCCTTTTCTCTTGTTTATTTTTACTATTGCGTACAGTTGAAAATAAACCGTACCGTAACGGAATAGCATCTAACTTTCAGAGAATACTTTCTTGTCTATTACGGACAATTGAAATTTAAAACTTACTATATAATATGTAGAAAAAACGTTTAAATTCCAATGAATTCGTTCCATTTGGACGTTTTTGTTTACCTTTTCTTTGGAATTAGCAGTCTTGCTTGTAAAGTAAGTCAATGATTCACAGTTATCACGTAAGCTTAGCTGTAAGTGGACCTGCGTCGTCGAAGCTTTGTACAATGCGTTGTAGCGGGACATATCTCGACGAGTCGATCTTAATCTTTTAACATTAAGCTTCTAATCCATTGCATCGCGATTATAATCTTCTGTAATAAAATCAATATGATCACACAAAATGGTGATCTCTCATGTCCAGGAAATATCAAAGGCGTGGGCAGTTTTGCTAGTTGCAACCAAATAGATAATATGTATTATAACGGTGATAGTCTATTGTTTTAGACGCCCAGCCTCCTTCCTACTCAGGTGGTCGGGGATCGACCCCGGGAACCTTTAACTTTGTGTTTGAGGAAAGGAAGTCCTTTTCATTCTGAGAAGAGACTTGTACTCAGTAGGGAGCCGGCAATAGGTTGAAATGATGAAACATGTATCGTGTATAGTCTCATTACCATGATGACGATACGATATTACTAGTTCGACGCCTTCATTGACAGTTATTTTTAAGAAAACTTTTTCAGGTTCATATAAATTTTCTGTACACATGTTTACGATCATTGTTCTCAGTAACAAAGACTCTATAAACTTAAATAAGTTGATTGACCGCCAAGCAGTGGATCATGGGCTTAACAGACTTATAGGGATCAGTCCTATACAGTTATCGATAAAATCATTAATTTATGGACGCATATTGGGCTCATGGCTAGTGTATTCGAAATTAATTATTCACACAAAAACGTTGGAAGTATGGTTTTAAGTAAAATATCTTCCAAATTTTTTGTTGTTATGTACAACATTTATGTTCTTGCTCTCCTAAAGTTTGAATTCGAAATTGAGGCATTAAATTTACTTTGATTAAATAATATTGTTGGTGTTTCTAATTCTTGCTGTGATTTTAATTTTTGGTATACACCATGCCATCAAAGCGTTTCATTTCGCGTAAATATGTATATGTCACCGTAAGATTGTAAAAACCGTTAGATTGTAATCTAACTAGCGATATTGTAAACTGTTGACAGATTACAATTTAACGCATTATTTTTCGGTAGATCGGCCAGGCACTACCTGATTAATTATATCGAACCCTAACCTAACCTACAAGAAAGAGACAAGAAAACGTAAATACAATGAATATTTCAAAAATTGACCCTCAGAACATTGATCGGTTCATAATCTGTCGACAGTTTAATAAGATTGTAATCTAACAAGCGACAATATCGCTAGGTAGATTACAATCTTACGGTGACATATATAAATGTTGTAATTCGGGGAATAAATATGGCGATGTGCACTTTAGTGCCAGAGCGAGTAGAAACTTTATGGGAGCAAGGGATATCATTGTTAAAATACATATACATAACGCGCACTGTTCGCCGTGTAGGGAGGCGCTGGAGCCGGCGCAGCCAACGCGGCGGCGGCGGCGGGCGTCCCCCGGCGGCACCCCGACTTCGCGAAGGCGGAGGGCGGCTTCCCGCCCAACGCGGGCGCGGCGGGCGGCGCGCCCACTCGCTTCGCGGGCGGCGCGTGGGGCGGCGCCTTCCCGCGCGCCGCGCCCGCGCCCTCCTGGCGCCCGCCCGCGCCGCTGCCGCACCAGCCGCTGCACCACGCGCCGCCCTGGCCGCAGCCGCACCCGCACCAGCCCTACCATCCGCCGGTGAGTCATTACATTGCATGCCAACGATGCATGCTGACTCTCGCGTATATAATATTAGTATGAATATGGATTTTGAACTGATTTTCAATAATTTTGCCTACAGGGTACAACGGCGGGCGTAGGTCAGATAAAAAGAGAGTTAACGTTTCCTCCGGATTGTGTAGAAGCTACCGTTCCCGCCACTGAAAAGCGAAGACGACTGACGAAAGCCGACGTGGCGCCCGTGGACGCGTGGCGGATAATGATGGCGCTCAAGTCGGGCCTGCTGGCCGAGACGTGCTGGGCGCTCGACATACTCAACATCCTGCTGTTCGACGACAACTGCATAGGCTACTTCGGGCTGCAGCATATGCCCGGCCTGCTCGACCTGCTGTTGGAGCACTTCCAGAAGAGCCTGAGCGACGTGTTCGACGCACCCGCCGCTGACTGCGAGCCGTGGTACGCGCCGCCCGTCAGCGCCGAGCCCGCGCCGCCCGCGCGCCGCCGCCTCGATCCACCCGACCCCGTCGACCGCGTGCGCCTGCTGTCCGGCGAGAACTTCACGCTCGAGTCGCGGCGGCGGCTGCCCGTCACGCTGGCGTCGCGGCCCGACGACGAGCTGTTCGCGCCCAGCGACGACGAGCCCGACGCGGCCGTGGACGACGTGACCGAGCCCTGGCAGCTCAGCGGCGACTCGGCCGCGCACGTCATCGCGCCGCCGCGCGTTGACCTCGTGCACCTGCCCTTTGTGCGCGTGCTGCCCGGCGCACGCGCGCCCGCCGCCGCGCCCGCGCCCGCCTCGCCCGCGCCCGCACCCGCGCCCGCCGTTACGCCCGCCGCGCCCGCCTCCCCCGGCGACAACCTGGGCGAGGAGCCCATGGAACTGGAGCCCGAGCGGCGGCCGGCGCTGCAGGTGCGCGACCCGGCCGGCGTGCTCAAGCGGCGCCGCCTCGAGGACTACGAGGACGAGTGCTACACGCGCGACGAGCCCAGCCTCAACCTGGTGGGAGAGACACGCGACGCGCTCGCTAAGCGCTGCGTGGCGCTGTCCAACATCCTGCGCGGGCTCACGTTCGTGCCCGGCAACGAGGCGGAGTTCTCGCGCTCGGGCGCGTTCCTGGCGCTGGCCGGCAAGCTGCTGCTGCTGCACCACGAGCACGCGCCGCGAGCCGCCCGCGCACGCGCCTACGAGCGCGCGGCGCGTGACGACAGCGACGCGGACGCGTGCTGCTCCAGCCTGCGCGGCGCCGCCGAGTGGTGGTGGGACGCGCTGGCGGCGCTGCGCGAGGACGCGCTCGTGTGCTGCGCCAACATAGCGGGCAGCGTGGAACTGGGCTCGCAGCCCGAGGCGGTGGCGCGGCCGCTGCTGGACGGACTGCTGCACTGGAGCGTGTGCCCCGCGGCGGTGGCGGGCGACGCGCCGCCGGGCGCCGGTGCCGCGTCGCCGTTGTCGCCGCGGCGGCTGGCGCTGGAGGCGCTGTGCAAGCTGTGCGTGACGGACGCCAACGTGGACCTGGTGCTGGCGACGCCGCCGCGCGGGCGCATCGCGCAGCTATGCGCGGGGCTGGCGCGCGACCTGTGCCGGCCCGAGCGGCCCGTGGTGCGCGAGTTCGCCGTCAACCTGCTGCACTACCTGGCGGGCGCGGGTGGCGGCGCGGCGCGCGCGGTGGCTCTGCACGCGCCGGCCGTGGCGCAGCTGGTGGCGTTCATCGAGCGCGCCGAGCAGACGGCGCTGGGCGTGGCCAACCAGCACGGCGTGGCGGCGCTGCGCGACAACCCCGACGCGATGGGCACGTCGCTGGACATGCTGCGGCGCGCGGCCGCCACGCTGCTGCGGCTGGCGGAGCGCGCCGAGAACCGGCCGCTGCTACGGCGGCACGAGCGGCGGCTGCTGTCGCTCGTCATGTCGCAGATCCTGGACCAGAAGGTGGCGCACGAGCTGGCGGACGTGCTGTGGCACTGCAGCCAGGCGCCGGCGCCGAGCGAGCCGCAGTGAGCGGGCCCGGGCCCACAGACCGCAGTGTACATATAGTGATACGAGCGCCCGAGGCCCGCACCCGACACGCACTGATTCTGTTATTTATGTCCGCGGCGGTTTATTTACGAGAGTGTCGATGTGCTATAATCGATTTCTATTGTTCGATTGGTGAAACAGATGTATTATAACTCGTAATTTTGATTTTTATAATAAAATGGGACTTGAATCTGTTTATTGGTTTTATGATGGAGATTTTATACCGAGTACCTTAGCGCCTTGTCTATAAGAGATCGTAGTGACGAGTGAGGAGCTTATGTGGGCTATAAGTTTAATTAAGTTTAATGTGAATTATTACAATAATCTATAATATATTGAAATTGAATCTGATTTCATTATTTTTTTTTTCTAATTGGCATTTTTAAATTCCATACCTGACTCCGACTCACCAAATTGAGATTTTTGTTTTGAATTAATTATTTTACATTTAGACACATTCTGTAAATAGAAAAATACCAAATATGGGTATCCATATTTTTGTCAATATTAGAAATTAACGATTATACTTAGCCAAATAAAATTACAATTTTGTAATTTGCGAACCTTTTTTTATTTTTTAAATTGCATTTATTTTTGTACAATGATCGTTCTAAATATTATGTATTTTTGTTTCAAAATTTTACGAGATAAAAAATTCTTCTAATTGTTTTACTTGTGTTGTTTTTAACTGAATTATCAAAGTGGTTCAAAAATAAACTGCAATAAGTACTTCAAAGGCATTACAAGAAATATTCGATTTTAGTGAAAGGAACTAATTCTTTTTGGCTGTGATATAATATCTGAATTGGCTCAAGTCTTACAATCCCAGAAAAGCTGGAAACAAGGAGTGACAATCGGTAATCCTATCTATGCACAGAGCAAATATCGAAAATCCAATTAGGAGCATTAATAGCATACAATGGGGCTGATTCTGTAGTGCACAATCTCTAAACAAAACTAAAATTAGAGCATTACAAATATATTATATTGTTATTATCATTATACAGAATCAGCTCTATTTTGAGCTCCAAGGCCATTTTTTGATCGGTCTGTTCAGTATTGATTCGTTTCGGTATGCTCGGTATATGGATAGGCTCGGTATTCGCGTTATAACACGGATGTACCGTACACTTATATTACGACTAGATGATTCCCGCGACTTCGTCCGCGTGGATTAGGATTGTCTGTTGCCCGCGGGACCTCTTAAATTTTCTGGGATAGCCTACGTCCTTCTCCGGGATACAACCTATCCCTGTACCAAATTTCATCAAAATCGGTTGAACGGTTAGGTCGTGAAAGCGTAGCAGACAGACAGACATACTTTCGCATTTAGTTTATACATGGATGTGCACTGCGCGCATGCAATGTAGATGTTCGGTATGCGTAAACCATAAGAGTGAACCGAGCAATCTGAAACCAGCCAGCCAGAGATCAGCAGAAATGGTTGCTTGTCAAACCACCTCCTAAAAAATTCTCCGTAGAATTTTTAGGAGGTGGGTTAAACCGGTGGGACGACGGGTAAATGCTCGTTCTTCTACGTTGTCTGTGTAACCCTTAAATCTAATACCTTTAAACGAGCAATTCTTGTACATATATAATCTGAATCTCGGAAACGGCTCCAACGATTTTCATGAAATTTAGTATGCAGGGGGTTTCGGGGGCGATAAATCGATAGGTTTCATTTTGAGAAAATGTCGTTTTATCCGTGTTTTCAGGCAATGAAAAACTGCTACAATATCATTAGAATACGAAGGTAAATTTCGCCACCATGTACAAGGTTATAATAGCTCAGGTTGGAATTCGGGCGGTCCCGAAACCAGAAGACTCCGGTTCGAGTCCAGATGTCTCTAGTTCGATTATATTTTTCCTTTTTTTAAATATAATATTTTTAAAAAAAATCCAAAAAACACGATAATTACCAAAAAAAAATACCAAGCCAAGCTCGTTCATCCAGGTAATTTATTAATAAACTAGCTTGGTCTGTAATATTTGGTCAGGACAAATTAGTAGGGTCTTCAGGAACACTTAGGATGGCCGGAGGCATAAAGGTCGAAACTGATAGATATAATCAGTTGTTGCGGTCAGCGCACCCTGAGCAGCAAATAAATACTCGAGGGAGATTGTCTTTCAATAATAAATAAATTTGTCATAAATTGTAAATGCACTAACACTAACTAAATCAATAACTTTATTTAAGTTCTATAATTTGAATGCCAATGCATGCAAGTGAAGATTCCTTGTGGGCATTAATCAATGAAATTTTGGCAAATCGCACGAGCATTTCGCTGCTCAGTTAGCGCTCTAAAGCTTGCTTGATTGATTAATAATTCGGCAGTTAATTTCTTTGCATCATCATAGTAGGATTAGTCAGCGGAATATACCTACTGTTTGTCCATGGAAATACGAAATTGTATCGTACCACAAACTTATCTGACCCGGTGGCCAAAATTGGAACTTATTTTATAAGCCTGTTTAGTTTTTGTTTTTATTTTATTTTTAAGTTTTTATTCTGGGTTTTTCATAGATACTAGCGACGCTGTCACCGGACCAGTTAAGTTTGGCGGATTATAATTGTGGGCTTTGCGCCTATTGCACTCGTATCGTATTATTTCCGTAGTAGTCTAGGCAATAAAGCTAGTGGACCCCAACAATAATTCCTCAGACGACGAAACTTTACAGTAGAATAAATTATCATGAGTTAAACGTATATTATAAATATCAAATAAAAAATCAAAAAGGAAGTAAGGTTTTATGCTATACCCAATTGTTAAAGCATGATTATTTCGTTTGATATTTCGGTTTTGAGTGTAAAATATATACTACCTACAATTATATTAAATAGAAATCGAGAAAATACTCAGTCATAAATATTAAGTTTTACGTATAAAAAAATAACTTACGCGTTAATTTTTTTTTGGATATTTTTGTATAAGTTTTGGTTCATACCATACTGCAACCCTGCCAAGTTTCAACGACAGGATTTAATGAGAGGGACTCCATACAACGAACCGCCCCGTTGCCTAGACTATAGTGGATGGGAAGCTTTACCGATGCTTTGAATATCCTTATACAATTTTCAGTTGGGAGATCGAGCTTAAAGCGAAAAGAAAAGCACCCATCTCTTATCAAGCACCTGTTCAATGTTTAGTACGAGAGATTTCGGGCTATCTCTCAGCTCAGCTCAATCAAAAAAGGTACTGCCAATTATCCCACTTTGAGTTATGACTCTGGCATAATATAAGAATAATTGTCACTGCCAGAACATCACAAGTATTCCATTTTCAATTATTCCGTCACAGTGTCAAATTCACATCCATCCGTGTTTATTTGGATAACAATTATTTATAAATTCCGAATTTAATATTTTACTTTTAATCGATATTAAATATAATATTTAACAAGTGCTAAGAATGGAAATAGTTTAAGTAGTTCAGATGTTCAGAGACCCATTCGAGGATATCAGATGGAGTGTAAGCCGAGCGATAGTAAGAAATTATTTAAAGTTTTCGAGGCATCCAAACGCAAGCGGACAAGGAAAAAGCGCGAAGGAATTGACGACAGCAACTCTTTAGCCACGGACGAGTCCAACGGTGTAAGTAAGCTGTTTATCAAGGAAGGTAATACTTCCGTATGAAGTCTCAGTGCGGTGGGGCGAGGGAGGGCTAGAACGCGCCTTTTTAACACTACCGCCGCCGCTGTTTTATTCAGTAATCTACTTACTTGGTGGAATCTACTCAATGCGTTTGGGTGCGTTTGGGTGAGATTTGAAAAAATGTTTGTGAATAAGTAGGTACAGAGGTAAAGTATAAGTAACAGTCAGCAAGACTGATTCTAGTTTTACTGTCTATGGTAGCCTACCAAGTACCATTGGTAGGTAATAAAGGGCAAATCACACAGGGAGCGGGCGCGGGCCGGGTCGTGTGTCAGGCGGGTTGAATTCCTTGTTGACCGAGCGAAGCGAAGGTCTCTGAGTCTACTTGAGTGAATATGCACTTGTCCGTCTGTCAGAGCATTATAGCTTCTGAATTACTGAACGAAATTACTTCAGCTTTAAATATAATATGTAAACAAATGGCCTCCAGCCGAATATGGCATATTTAACGTTATAAAAATCTTTATTTCAGGGGGGCTCTCATAGAAGCGAATGCGAAGTAAAATAGTTTTTATGGCGTTACAAAGGGTTGCGGTATATCAATTTAAAGATAATTAGGAATAGAGTCCAAAAATATATATTTTTTTAATTTTTCCCCTAAAACTGACGAAATGGGGGGCTTTCAAAGTGGAGATTTTCTAACGTCCAAAGTTGACCTCAGAACTCTAAATTTTCTGAAAGGCTGAGCCTGAAACTGGATTAATTATTTGAAATATATCCTGTACTTGAACAACAAATACTAAAATTAGATAAATGTAAGGAAACGAAATTATTTAATTTTTAATGAGCTTCAGTATTTTTAACAGAACTTCACATTGACGTCAATAGATGGCGCCGCGAGGTCTCAGTTCGGGGCGAACCACTAGTACGTATAATATGAACGACATCACACAGAACGCGGCCGCGGGTCGAGCGCGTGGCGGGTGACGCTGTGTGATGTCGTCCATATAAATACAAGGAATTCAACCCACCTGACACCCGACCCGACCCGCGCCCGCTTCCTGTGTGTTTCGCGCTTAATAATTGCTGATAGGTAGGTATATATGGACATAGTTTCATTTTATTTCATTGTTTTATCAAAAATATACCCGACATACAACCCACCGAAGGGTGTTTGGTCAGAGTTAAAGAGTAAAGCTCAGTTGCGACGCTGTCACCGGGTCGGATAAGTTTGTCAGACTATAAATAATTGTATTTTTGATCGATGACGCGATATTTTTTTGAGTGATGTCAGGAACCAGCGCCTTGAGCACCTTCAATGGACAGGCACCCTAACTGAATCTTCAGGCATTTGGCATGGTTACTACAAAATCCCCATTGTTGGGGATTAGTGGAATAACCCTAGCCCTACTACCCACTCTGCTCCAAATGTTGATGCAACATACCTGAGGCAAATCCAACGCCTACTTATTTCAATTAATGGCAAAGTTTGATCCAATCTTTTTGATGGTTGAGAACAATACTCAAGTTGTGTCGATATTAATCGATCAAGTCACGACTTATCACCTTGCGCTCACGTCAAAAAGATTGAATTAAACTACTTATTGGCGATACTTTCTGCACTCTGATTTAAATTTTCATAAAATGACTGCAGGTTTGCCAAGGGAACGGGCGCCGAGTGTCGTCTGCCAAGGCAAGTCTGCAGGACATCCCACCAACTGCAGACGGCGACTGCGGTCTAGATAATGTTAAAAGGTTTGCTTTGCATTACCTACTCTTGTAGGTATTATCTCAAGAATTATAGTAAGATTAGATGATGCCCGCGACTTCGTCTGCGTGGATTAAGGTTTTTGATTCCCGCGGGAACTTGCCTGGGTTTAAACTTTAAACCCAGGGAAGAACAGGCTTTAAACTATCCCTGTCAAATTTCAAAACAAATGGGCTGTGAAAGTGTAGCAGACGGACAGGAATCATGGATTAAAAATGATACTTAACGATTAAGCAAAATCTTTGAACTGTTTAGTCAAAGGTGTTTACTAACCCAAGGGGAAAAGGAGAATTCATATAGCCTTATAGCTCCATGATGCATTGGAGACATTATGTACCTGAAAATCCTAGTGGAACTAAGCCAACCAGCCTGTTGGGATTGAGAAATTGGCGAGGAGATTTTATATGCGAAAAACTAATACATACCTACTTATAGCTAGAAAAATACTTATGCTCATGTTAACTAAGAGGGATATTTGTGGAAGGCTACGACGAAGATCCTTTTTGTGGTTACCACCACCACAACAGCCCATTAATAACATACAGGCCTCCACTCTCACAGAAGAGAGGGAATTTTGTAGTTAAAGCATAGAATATTACCTAATTAATTAACAGAAATCCGATAAAAACAAGTTGTCAAGTACCTACCTACTTATAGTCCGCGCGCGATCTCTGAGGAATCCTATGGATCGCAATATTACAAAGGACTATTACACGCGTCAAGTTCGAAACTAGTGCTGTCGTCAAGCGCAAGCCTATCTCGCAATTAATTAATGCCTTAGAGCATGCCGTCGTAAGAGCCTAAAGCTGAATATTTTCTGCCTACCCACAGAGATAGGGACAGCAGTCCATCGATGCCGCGCTCGCCTGTCGACGTGCACCGCTCTCCCCGATCACCGCGACGCGCACGACGCATTGCGTATGTCATTAAATACACCTTTATAGTCCCCACAAACTTGTCTGAACCGGTTACAGCTATAAATAAAATAAAGGCATAAAATTTTGTTCCGATTTTGGCCACCGGGCCGGATAAGTTTTTTTTTTATTCCACTAGGTACAAGTTAGCACTTGACTGCGATCTCACCTGATGGTAAGTGATGATGCAGTGTAAGATGGTAGCGGGCTAACCTGTTAGTGGTATGGCAGTAATATTAAACCCATACCCCTAGTCGGTTTCTACTTTCTACACGGCATCGTACTGGAACGCTACAACGCTTGGCGGTACGTCTTTGCTGGGAGGGTGGTAACTAGCCACAGCCGAAGCCTCCTACCAGACGATAAAATTCATAAATTATAAATTCCCAAATTGACCCTGCCGGGATTCGGGCCCGGAACCTCCGACGTTAAGGCAACAGCGCTCAACACTGGGTCAGGGTGGTAGTTGGTGGGATTATGTGCTATAAACTTAAAGGATCCTTATGAGGTCACAGCAGAACATTTGTTGGCTTAAGAATGATTGGTTGAAGGGTATCCTTAGTATTTTCTTAATTTATTTATTTACTAGATGATTCCCGCGACTTCGTCCGCGTGGATTAAGATTTTTGATTCCCGCGGGAACTCTTTAATTTTCCGGGATAAAAAGTAGCCTATGTCCTTCCCCGGGAAACCATCTACCCCTGTACCAAATTTTATCAAAATCGGGTGAAGAGACAGTTTTTTTTTATTCCCGCGGGAACTCTTTATTTTTCCGGGATAAAAAGTAGCCTATGTCCTTCCCCGGGATACCATCTACCCCTGTACCAAATTTCATCAAAATCGGTTCAACAGGTGGGCCGTGAAAGCGTAGCAGACAGACAGACAGACAGACAGACAGACAGACAGACACACTTTCGCATTTATAATATTAGTATGGATTTAAGTTTATTTTAGTGAACATAAAGGAAACGGAGGAAACATAAGGAAAGCATCTATGTTCTATATTTTGTACTTTTTCTAAACTTAATAATTCTTTTAACAAATTTCAGGCGAGAAGGCATATCTCTGGCTCTCAAAGCCGGTCTTGTATCAACACCTCGCTCTATTTCACCAAACGCACAGGTAACTATTCACTCTATATGAATATTTTATTGCTTGAGTGATCTGATACTTGATAGTAAAGAGTTCTGATATTTTATTTTCAGGACGGTGAAGATGCTATCGAATCTGTTCCCCAGGATCAAGACTCCTTTATTTACGCCTTTTTGGAGGAAGCCATTAAAAGGGACAAAAAGAAGTAAGCCCCTTTTTACCTATCTACAGGCTTAGCAGTTGTGATTTTCATGCAGTTTGTAGGTTCCGTCATTAGTTACAATGATATAATTGATAAATGATTTATTTAAATCGCGTAGGACAATTACTTGTGTCACTTATGATAAGTCAACATGCACAACTCTGCCACCGGTTCGGAAAACTGATTCTACTGAGAAGAGCCTGCAAGAAACTCAGCATACGCGGAGTTGACACAACCTGAAAGAGACTTAAGCGCAAAACACGCAGGGAGCGGACCCGACCCGACCCGCGCCCGCTCCCTGTGTGTTTTGCCCTTTAGAGCCCACCATTGGACACAAACTGGCTGCTGTTGATGATGATCATTATATACCAGCATGAACCAATTACACCACCACTCACCACCACTACAGCCTATTGACGTCCCACAGCTGGACACAGCCCTCCACTCTCATGGGAGTGAGGCAATTAGAGCTTAGACCCACCACGCTGCTCCAATGCGGGTTGGCGGACTATCATGTTAGTGATAATAACCGGGACCGACGGCTTAACGTGCTCTCCGAGGCACGAGGGTGAGACACCACCAACTTCCTAACTCCGGGCCAGTAATGAGAATTTTTAGTCTGAAAAAACCCAATACTTAATTATAGCCCGACCCGGGACTCGAACCCGGGACCTCGTCGGCCACAGTCGAACATGCCAACCACTAGACCAACGAGGCAGTCAGAATTATATTTAAGGGGTATATTTAAATCGTCGTGTTAATTTAAATATCTTTGTTTTCTTTACACCCATAGACACCGACACGCGCGAAAGCACGAGGAATGTCGCGCGAGCCGTAACCGAGACGCGTCTATTACGAGAGACTGCCACAAACACAACCGAAGACATCGGGAGGAGCACAGGGAATGCGAAAAGTAAGGTTTATTTTATTTATTAATTTTTTTCAACTACATAGTTTTAGCCCTTGACTCCAATCTCACCTCGTGGTAAGTGCAGATGATGCAGTCTAAAATGGTAGCGTGCTAACCGGTTTGGGGTGTGGCAGTTATATTAAACCCATAGCATACCCCTAGTTGGTATCTACACGGCATCGTACCGGAACGCTAAATCGCTTGGCGGCACGTCTTTGCCGGTAGGATGATAACTATCCACGGCCAGAGCCAGGCCAGACCAAAGAAAATTCAGAAATTATAAATTCCCAAATTAACTCTGCCGGGGATCAAACCCGGGACCTCACACGTTAAGACAATATTGCACCTGGGAGGTCGTCAGATTTGAAAGGAGGGAGGTTTGGTAAAACACAACGCGAGGCGAGAGTGACGCCCGACGGCGGTCGGATTATTCCGTTTCTCAGTGACTAATTCCATTCACACTTACCTGGTAAGAAGGCTTTAGCCAAACTCTAAATCAGAATTCAGAAATACATAATTTAATTTAATTTATTTAGTTGGTTATCTTCTGTGAAAAGTGCCTAACTAAATAGTATTTAGTATCCTTTTTATATCTTTGTGTAGATTATGTGCTTAAATTTGATTTATTATCTACATTGGGTACCAAAGCTAGCCAAAAACAAAATTTAAAAACACTTTTGTTCACACTTGTTTTGACACTTACTGTATTACCCAATTTACATAAATTACAGTGTACAACTAAATTACATATAGTCTTCTTTTCTTGGTTTTTGGCTTTCAGTAGTGCCAAAACAGTACAGTGCACTTCGCCAATGTCAAGTAAAGATAAATAAAAATAAAGGTTTAAAGATGTTTTATTTTTCCTCAAAAAAAAAAACAAAGTTCACATAAATGAGATAATTACAACTCATATAAATAAACTTAAAAATTAATGCTTAAAGTAACAAGGGGACCTATACCTTCATGTAGGTATAATTCCCTATATTGTGAATTCATAACACCTTGCCTTTCCGCGTTGCGTTGTGTCAGTCTCTCTTTACATCATCAGTTTTAAAGTTTTAATTGTTTCATATTTTTACGATTTGTTAATTATAAACTTTAATATTCATACAAATACTATTATAAATGCGAATGTGTGTCTGTCTGTCTGTCCGTTTCAACCGATTCTGATGAAATTTGGTTTCCCGTTGAAGGCTATTTTTTATACCAGAAAATTAGAGAGTTCCCGCGGGAGTAAATAAACTTTAACCATGCGGACGAAGTTGCGGACATCATCTAGCAATATATAATTTGTTAATTAATTATAAACATAACGTCTTTAGGGTGACAAAAGAAGAGCGACCTGCAATCGACCAAGCAGCCCTTTTCGAAACGTTTGCTAAGCTGTGCGCTCAGATGAACGAGAAGAGTGGCCATCATCCCAATGCTAATGAAATTGTAAGCCTGTTATTTTAGTTTTGTACCACCACCACAGTCCACTACAGTCCATTTGTCCCACTGCTGGGCACAGGCCTCCACTCTCATAGGAGAGAGGGAATTAGAGCTAGAGATCACGCTGCTCTAATGCGGGTTGGCGGGCTTGGACGACTATTATCATGTTACTGTTAGTGATAATAACCGACGGCTTAACGTGCTCTCCGAGGTGGGTGAAGCACTGCCAACTTCCTGACTCCGGGCTAGTAGGTACTGAGAATTTCTAGTCAGAAAACCCAACACTTAATTATGGCCCGACCCGGGATTCGAACCCGGGACCTCGGCGGCTGCAGTCGAACATGCTAACTACTAGACCAGCGAGGTATACGTAGCTGCTAAAAATGTGAGTTTGTGTTTTGGTGACAACCTTGTGGCTTTTCTGAACGCAAATATAGGCGTGACAACCAAATAAAATTGGATTGCGTCAATACGCTATCAGTACAAAACGATACGACTTTCAGTACAAAATTCTGCCATTCTAACACAAAATTAGTATGCAGCTTGAAGGTGTTTCTAAATTGGAAGGTGTAATATCGGAGAGCCTGTGGTCTGCAATATGTATGGGCATTAATTGAAAGGATCGGCTTAATATACTTATGCCGCGCTGTGATACTAGTTACGATGAAACCATATCAACTTCTACTTACTGTCATTTTGTTTCAGCCGCGATCACATAGCCATAAATCCCTACAATGTGAAGTGGTGTCAAGGCGCGACTCATTCGATGTGGACCAACAACCGGTACGCCTCAGAAGTCGCGATCATTCCAAAGACCGCCATTCACCATCGAAAATACGCAGTTACGAGAACTTTCGCAATAGACTCCACAGTCGTGAGAATATAGCTGTTCCAGACGACGATCGAAAAGAAAAGTGTCGCCCTTATGAAAAAGATCAACAACGATATGCCAGCAAAGTCAACGTGATTAGAAATCACGAAGAGGAAAGATATCATGATTATCCTCCAGAAAGATCTGCTACCAGAAGCTGCATTAACGGATTTTACAGGCCGCGTGAACCGGATCGCAGAACTGACAGAGATTATGACGACAGAAGAGATCTTCGCAAGTATGAAGACAGAAGACGGATTTGCGAACAGAAAACTAGTAGAAGCTTTGATATGCGTAGAGAAGGATACGTCGAAGATGACGCGTACTATCGCAGGACAGCTAGAAGCGATGGAATGAAAGATAAAACTTTGGACGATAGAGACGATAGAGATAGAAGACATTACGACAGAAGTAATCGTGATAATAGAGATAAATATTACGATGATAAAGAACGTCACAGGAACTTTGCCAATTTGCCAAGTAAAGATCGTCGTTCGAAGCGGAATCTAGAGCGTTTAGATAGATTGACTGAAAGAGATAGAATGTCCGTAGTGTCAAGGGATGATGATTATAAAGATAGGGAGAGGTACTCGGAAAGAGAAAGGGACTCGGGCCTCAGTGTGGCTGATGGCGAAACTAGTACCATGAGTGGAAGAAGCAACTATTTGAAAGTGGTTAAGGTCAGTTAAAACAGGCTTTTTTTTGTATACATTTACACGCTTGATTACGACCTTCCCTGATTTTAAACTTTAAGAGATCTATTTGTAATTGGGTGTCGTACTTAAGTTATACTATTAATATGATTAATGACTTACTGGCAAATTAGTTTTTAGTTATATTATCTAAATAGACCCGGCCAAAAATATAACCCTGGAACGTGGAATAAGTTTTTAATTCCCACGGGAATTAAAAAACCTCTTTAATTTTCCGGGATACAAGTACCTACCCTATATCACTCTCTATCGGTCCTCAACTATACCACAGTAAACAGATACAACCAGTACAAGATACAAACAAACACACGTTTGCATTTATTTTAACCCTGCTAATTTGAGCCCTATTATAGGCTAAAGTACACCATTACTGGTCCAGAGCGGTCATAGATTCATAGATTCATTCATTTGCAAGAAACATGTTTTTACAAAAGACGGAAGACAGATTAACACAGACAATGTTTAGCCGTAACATTATAGGCATGCAGAAATTAAAATTCATCTTCATTTAGGATCCTACCAGTTGCGCCACTTGTAATAATACCTTACTGATTCATTCTACTTACAAATTATAATATAGTCCATTAGATTTATCGTAATTGAAGATAGATTTGCTTTCATAGCAAGAAATATCCGAGCAAAGGGAGGCAATGGACAAGATGATGAAGCTGTGGAAAGAGTTGATGCGGTGCTTCAAAGACATATCCCAAACTCAGGGCCGGGATAAAGCTGTTAATGTTAGTACCTCATTAAACCTGCTTGAATTTCAAACTATACTCTGATCCAGGCTTGTGACGAGTTCAAAGAGACTTTAAAGAATTGTAGTTGTAATGCAAGAACTATTTGAGGGTAGATCAACATTTACTGTTATCGATGATTTTCAAGTATCAGTTCGATCATATATAGATTATTATAACCGTTGAAGCTAGCTGTGTTTTCTTTGTTCCCCATTTAAGTGTGCTTCCAGTTAGTAAAATACTTGTCCTATGTTTGTAATTCTAATAAGGAACTTATATAATAAAAAATATTAACAACAATAATAATAGATAATAATATGTGTTAATATGACTTGTTCTATACATAGTTAGTATAATTAATACACTTACAAACTAAAGCTGACATCCAGTGCGCTTTAAAAGCGTTGTCCTGTCTGTCATGCATGCAATGCATGTAGGCATGTATAGCCTACATGCATTGCATGCTACATGCATGAATGTAATACATGCTACACATTGCTGTACACGATATCCATTCTGTCTACACTCACAAATGTTACACATCCAATATAAAAATGTGAAAATGTTCAATAGGAATCGGCCAATAATGCACGGGAATCTGCAGCAGCGCAGCTTCGCCTGTGGCGCGAGTGCATGCGTCGCTACGAAACCGTCGCAAGAGACGTCGGCGACACGGATGCCAGACTTATGGTATTCTTTCTATTACTTAATCTATATCTTGGCAAAAAATGTCAACGCGTTGAATTACCGTGGTAGTAATATTTCTGTGAGAAAATGCGCCTTCCAATGAGCAAGGTTTCCGAAAGAGTAGGTTCCCAACGAATCACACGGTTGCTGTGGGTGTGACTGAAAAATGGGTTGAAACTTGAAAACAGTAACTGTGTGAATCGTTGGGAGAAAAATTACGAAAGATTCCCAGCGAGTTACACATTTATTTATGTCTCTACAAAAGTTCTGTCATTGGTGCAGCAGATCACACTACTCCTCCCTATAATTGAATAATGATGTATACATTAATTCATTTTTTGGATCGCAAAATAATTTACGTCGCCACCGGGTGTAAGCTAGCGGTGTTTTGTTCAGAGGTTCTGGGCCCCTGGGGGGTGTTTTGTGGTGGAGTTTGTTGTTGTAGTAGGTGATATGACTCGAGCGAAACAATAGAAAGATCTTGCTTCGAGCGGGTGTTGTGCTTGGGGACTGCTGATTCAAGCATATAACTTTAACATTTGTTTATAGCGCAATTCAGAAAAAATGAAATCGATATTCAGACCTTGTCACTTGGGTTCGGATTCCTTTGCTACTAATAGACCGCCACAATTTAATGTGTTTGTATGCCAGGAGGAGATAAACAAGCAGCGCTCGGAGATGTCAGAGATGGCGACGATGTGGCAAGAGTGTCTGCAGCGGTACCGCGACATGAGCAACGACTTCAACAGCCTCAAGCAACAGGTGGCCATTGCACTCTTCCTCTCCTTCCTTCTGGGCAGGTTTCCGCACTTATGCGTATCTGTTGTTCGCCCTTACAACTTAACAATCAGTTGGCTTGTCTTGTCTTAATAAGCTGTCTAATCTATCTGTGTAATAAATTACAAGCACAAACTTAAACATTTTTTGGAGCAACGTGTATAGCTAATAGTTATCACTCACTAAGTGCAATCTAAAACCTTATTCGCTTGCAGCGACGTGATGTTGCTAAACGCTGAGCTAAAATTTTTGTAGCCTACCCACTATATTTTTAAGTTTGTTGCATTTTTATTTCCTTAGCTATAATTATTTTTTTATGTATAACACGACTGTGGTTTTCGTGGCAGTGTTTCTAACACAATTTTATAAGATTAATAATAATAAATAAATAAATCCCCTAACATTCTGTCAGTTGGCGACGTCGGAAAGCCCAACGCGACCGACGCCCGCTGCGCCTCCGCTGGTGTGCGCGGAGGGCGAAGGGCCGCCAGCCGCGCCCTACCGCTTGCCGCATCACTACCCACCTGTACGTTACTTTCTTTACACTACATTTGCTCGTAACTCTTAATAGGCCTATTACACTGCACTTTTCACAGGGACCCTTAACTCTGAATCAGTGTAGTGTAATAAGATTTAGGGAGAAAGGGTCCCTAATTTGGTCCTTATTGCATAAATAAGCGACGCCAAAACTAGCGGCCACGCCCACCCTTTCCACAGGGCCCTGTGAAAACTGCAGTGTAGTAGGTCTATTAGTATTACTTCACCGATTAAAATCATCAAGTAGACTTTTTCCGCAAATTTACAGCACAGTTATTTGCCTGCAAAAGAATGCAGCTATATTCATTTTCGTACTAGTGCGGTAATATTATAATATAATGTCCGCCATACAAAACCTTACAACATTTGCACAGGTAGCAAAATTTTCAAACATCGTACGGACTGTACCATGCAGTACCTAAAACTTTTACTTAACCATTTAAATAATACATTTTTCTAGTCATTTGGCCGCAATTACACTTGTAGGTCTTTACGTTAGTAGCTTATTAAAGTAACTTACATAACTACCAAACGTGACTTTGACCCGGTGGCCAAAATTGGAACTATTTTTTATTTTTCATAGATACTACGATACGACGCTGTCACCCGGTCAGATAAGTTTGTCGGACTATACAAGTGTAATTTTGCGGTCTTTCAAAGGGATTTTACTTGTGATAGAGTCACAGACAATATCATACCATAGATTTATGCCATAGTTATATGACAACCAGTAACTTACTTTTACTGTGACGGAACAAGACGTTTAATTCGCTATAATCCGCGAAAGCATTCAAGCGTTATCATGGACTTCCGCAAAGTGACGCCTGCTTTTATCCAAGACTCGTGTGAGATCTATAGAGCGAACTTTGACTTTTAAAACGAGACAGATTTATGTTACTCGTTCTAACTTTAAGTAAAGTCTGAGCCAAGTTAAAGTACGCTCTATAGATATCAGCATTAAGCCCACTTGCAGACGTCGGGTTTCGTTTAACCCAGGAATAAATTTGAAATTTTGACAGAAGGTTTATACAAATTCTATCAAATTAGCAGCTATCTTTTGGTTAAAACGATAAGCCGGAGTCTCTGCAAGCCTTAAGGGCAAACAAAGGGAGCGGGCGCGGGTCGGGTGCGCGGCGTGTTGAATTAATTGTATTTTTATGGACGAAATCACACAGCGACATCCGACCCGCGACCGCGTTCTGTGTGATGTCGTCCGTATAAATGAATAACAAGGAATTCAACCCGCCGCGCACCCAGACCCGGTCCGCGCCCGACCTGCGTCCGTTCCCTGTGTGTTTTGCCCTTTAACCCAGGAATAACTTTGAAATTTTGACAGTAGTTTTATACAAATTCTATCAAATTAGCAGCTAACGTTGGGTTAAAAGGATAACCCGTCGTCTCTGCAAGCCTTACTGTTTAACCCCCAGATGCCTCCAATGCCGCTCGGTTACGGCAACGGTGCGTCTCCGCTGCGGTCGCGCGCGTCGGCGCCGCCGGCGTGGTGGTGGGGCGGCGAGAGCGCGCCGCCGCCGCGCAGGCGCTCCTCGCCCGACTCGCAGGGCTCCAGGGAGAGGCGGCGCAGGCACAAGGACAGAGGTAACCACTACACTTTTATATTTTACTAGCTCCTAGATGTAAACGCTTCGTTCGCGTAGATTGAGGTTTTTTGGTTCCCGCGAGAACTCTTTAATTTTCCGAGACAAAAAGTACCGTATCCAGGGAGATAGGTTATCCAATCTTGGAAAAACCAATAGAGTTTCTTGCCGGCTCTTAGTAGAAGTCTTAACGTTTCATAATACAAGATGTCTTATGTGAAATAAATAAATCATTTATCATTTACCAAGGTATAATAATCTATCTCCATTCCAAATTTCAGCCAAATCCGTCCAGTACTTGCGTGAAAGAGTGTACGGGAGCAGGTGATAACCCTTGACCGTAACAAAGGATTTGATCATCCTCCGAGCGGGTGTTGTACTCAAACCAAACATAAACACATGTACAAACTTTCGCCTTAATAATAGGCGCATACACAGGTGCACTCTCTGTTTCTTTACTCTTATAGCCCGGGACGGAAAATCCGACACGACCGGAGAGAAATCAGACGCAGGACCAACGGCTTGAACAGGATGAAACACCGCCAACTTCCCTACCCGGAGTAAGGAAGTTGGCGGTGTTTACCGAGCCCGGGCTAGTACTAAGAATTTCTTGTTAGAAAACCCTAATACTTGTTATGGCCCTACCCGGGACTCGAACCCGGGACCACGTCGGCCGCAGTCGAACATAATAACCAAAAAACCAACGAGGCAGTTAAAAATTGCGGAACCGCCAGAATCCTGTTTTGCATATAATCTGTACCCGGCTATAGGTTTTAAATTTGCCCTCGTTTCAATTTGCAGATGATTCGAGATATAAGGAGAAGTCTTCAAAGTCGAATGGGGTGCGATCCGAACACAGGCACAGGAAGAGATAACAAAACGCTGTCGGCTAAGCCTGAAACTACTTTAATAAATTTTTGTGTTGCCCCTATAACGAAATCCGTGTCTGTAAGTAAAATTTTGTAAGGTGTAATGTGTTTGTGATCTGTTTATTTGTAAATCGTTTTTTTAAATGTTATTTTTCCTTAAAACACAATAAAATAATTAAATGTTAAATGCATTTTTATTTTATTTCAAACAAGCTCCCGAGTCGCGGTCGTGTTTTGGCTACGGCGCGGCCAATCTCCAACATGGGAGATGTTAGTGTGCATAGGGTTTGATTCGCTTCAGACCCACCGTACCCCAGCAGGGCGATTGGCTAAAAATGACAGCTACAATGTAACGATCGCAATCACCTCTGATTGGTTTATACTTTTCCACTATTGGCCAAAATTTATTGACGCAGCCAAAGTGCCAAATAGGTACTAAAATTCTACATCAATGCAGCCAATATACCATAAATTCATCCAATCAAAACAAAGGGTTTACATAATCGCCCTGCTGTTTGCAAAATCAACTTGTAACAAAGCATCGAGTGTCTTGCTTGTTGTTCTGTTCGTGAAAGGGTGACATATTAGAGCGTCTCGATGTTACAATTAAGAAAAATCGTAACCGTTGAACACTTAATTGAACTTTGCGCCTAAACCACTGTACCGTTTCCGATAGAAATTGCCGCAATAATAGCTTACAACAAGCTGGTATGCGCTATTTTTTCTGGCGAAAATATTTCAGTCCAACAGTAAACTATGCATTCCAGGCGTACGACACCATGGGAATTTACATTTCGTGGCTTGATTAGGGATGAAAAGTATGAATAAAAGAGAAAAATATCTTTCCAAAATTCATGTTTTTCAAATAGAATAATTATAATATTTTGTTTTACAATATATAAATAACTATTATATTGGAGTTACACACAACTTTGTCGTTTCAATAATAAAATGACAAAATTATTTCAACAGATTTGCTAAAGTATAGCTAATTGGCATGTATGTATGGGGTATTAAATAGATATACATTCTTCTAGAGGTTATAGTAACTATGGCTAAATTTAACATATTTCGCTATATTTTTGTTGACACCGTATGAATTAGTAGGTACTTCATAGGTATTATGTAAAGATGCTTGCTTCGTACTTGGTGCCTAATGCAATTCAACTTTTTTTTAAATGTAAAACGATAAGGTTTATATTGAGGGAACCTAAAAAACCTAACTAAACCTTAGGAAAAAAAATTGACAAATTGAATTGAAAATTTAAAGTAATTAAGTTATAGCTTGTAAATTACTTAATAGAATAAAAAAAATTGGGAATGGTGATTTTCTCGCATCCCGATATCCGGGATAGGTAGCGAATCTGAGGCATTACCGAATCCTGCTAGCGCTTTCGAAGCATATTCGGAGCATTTTTTAAGCATTTTACCGAGTTGATTTCGAAAAAAATAGTTTTCACCGAAAAAAATTCAGGGAAAAGCCAGCAATTTGTGCATTTTCTCTGCACTGCCTTTCGGTAGCGCCCTTCGAGACGCGACGAAACATTTTTTATGTTTTATACAAAAAAATTGAAAAAAGCGACAGTGTGAAGATAACCAGTGTTACGAATTGTCACAAAAGTTTAAGGGTGGTTGTTCTCTCAAGGATAAGAAATATAAAGAGTAAATAATAGCAAGTAAATACCTACTCATACTGTGTCAACATTTCATGCAAATCCGCTGGCATATATCAGTCATTCGTATGCCCAAATAGGTTCGGGCAAGAAGACTTTGTAATGGATATATAATCAACAGTATTAGGATAATAACGGTACAAACATCTTACTCTAAACATGAGAATAGTTCAACTAACAACTATAAACACACACAGTTTACAATTTACATCCTATAGTCGACAATACGAGTAGGTCTAGGTATAGTACAATACAAGTTTAATGAGAAGAATCATTTGGTATTTCGACTTCCGTCCATTAATTTCACTTGTCAGCATTTTCGTGTCACCTAAGTAGGTATATTATATCATTTATTACGTACCTAACTTCAAAATTAAAAAGATGTGCATTTTTATGTAGATTTTGACGTACAGTTTACTATAGTACGGCCATTTTAAGCGCGGACAAAAGTTCATTGACGCACCTTCACTATGAAACCCTCACGAAACTAATTAACTACGCCAAAACTATAACTTTCTCTTTCGCGCATATGAATAGACGCGCTTACGTGGTCGACAGTGGATTTCATAATAAAAGTCGTGACGTCTCTCCACCGAAACATAGTTGTAAGTAACATTTTACGCGTCGTAACATCATGATTCATAGTGTACTATAGTAGTACTAACGTATGTAAATATATTATGTACTTAGTAGTTCAGTAATCAACGATCAATTAATGTTGCGAATAATTACACAATTGCTACGTGAACCTTAAGAATTTGTGATTTTTTTTTAAATAAAAACATGAATAAGTACTTCATTTGTTTATTTTCTTTGCCTTTGAATTAAACATAATATAATTATCATATCTATCGACTTTCCAAATCACAGAGTTGCTCAGATTGGAAGCAAAACTAAACCGAATTCTGCTACTAATGACTGAAAAATAGCTACTGTTTGTGTTTACTAAACTACAACGGCTACGAGTGATTAGTTTCTAAGATCAAAAATTCCGGGCTTTATCTTCAAACATATTATTAATAAATACGTAAACGTATAACGTGACGGTACCTCAATACATACATAGGTACATCTGGGTCAAATTGCTTATACCTCCTCCTTTTTTTAAAGTTGATTACAAATGAATCAATTACAATACAAGAATAAAAAGATAGACTCCGTACAAGGAGCCGATAGATTATATTATTTTTTACAGAAGACCAAAGTGTTGTTTACCCCTTCATTAGGCGAACGACCTCTCGTTTGTTTGTTTACATTTTGTCCGCGCTTAAAATGGCCGTACTTTAGTCCAGCTTCGCGATCATGATCATGGCTACTTTCAACAAAGGATGCATTGGGTAGCAAAGTATAAAGAACGTAACGGGAACGCTACCTAAAAAGAAGACAGTACAGGCGATTACTGATAAGAATACCACAAAAAACAGGCCTTGACCGTAAAAAGCCGGTAGTTCCATCCGGGAAAAGTTACTTGGCTATGGTCCTACTAACGTGTCTGGTAGTATTGCGGGCGAAGAAAATTTCCCGTGGCACTATCAGTAGGTACCGCGGTATTTGCACGGTATGGTAGTGGCGCTATTAGTACCACGGTACTACCGGTGGTCTTACTGATAGTTGACAGTGGTCAAGACCTGCAGAAATCTGTTTGTATTGGATTGTGTTAAGGTAACTTACTACGTTTTCGGTAGCGTTCCCCTTACACCCTGTATTGTATATAGGATATAAACACACAGATATAAGTTCACCATAAGTTACTTGAGTAGGATAAGTATGGTTATATGGTATATGGTATGTATTGGATCTTTGGAAGATTGAGATTGATTGAAATTGAGAGATTGAAAAATACCAGGCGAAATGGTAGCCTACAGTTCTGAAAATCACGCCAAGGCAATGGCTAACTTAGAACATAACAACACAGCTGTTCCTATATTATTTTCGAACCTGTCTTAAGTTTCAACGGCCCTATTTTTCCACGGGGCCAGACTCAGGACTCGTCATTTCAATAATAAACTTGCTCACATTATTGTCATAAACTTAAAAAGCACCGCATCGAGTCGTTAAATTAATTTAGATAACTTAGGATATAGGTAAAAACATTTCCGCATGACTTAACTAAGGCCTAAGGATAGTTTAAGGGTGGTCTCTCACAGCGTAAGCACAAGCAACACTCGCTTCTGTTTATTGATTCGCAGCATCGTATATTGTTTTTAAATATAGATCTTTGTATTGAAACGGAATTACAAAAAACGTAATAATTGATTGTAGAGTAAGGAAAGTCGTTTTTCTAGAGGCGTTTGGGTTCTTCAAGCAAATACCTTATTCAAGAAGGCTGAGTGGTCTGTGTTCAAGAAGAACTCGACCAGCGTAGCAAATTCAGTCAAATCTACTCTAATTTCGCCCAAATTTTCAAGTTTTGTAGTTCAACTAACTTTCTTATTTCTTATTATAATCGCACCTCCAGTATCACATCACTCCCAAGGTAGGTTCGAATTTCGAGCGTTGACACTCCGTGAAAAACCACCACTATTCAATTCATAGTTCATACACAAGACAAAAAAAATCTGTGCGTCCATTTTGGGTAACTCAGATATTTATATACGTTTTTGACTGACTCCGTCGTGAATCTTTGTACACAACAAAACATAAAACTAAACTTACACTAGTGTTCTTTAATAAATACATGTCAACACAGATGTAGCATGTCAAGATCATATTATTCAAAACATTTTCACTCTGTTTTTTTGTCACAAGTGTCTCTGATAACGTTGTTAACTCTTCAGTAAACCTGAAAAGAAAAAAGGATTTTGAAATTAATTTTCATGATAATCAAATAGATATGTTAGTGAACAACAAATCTAGTGGCCGACTTTTGTCTATTAACTATTTATTCGCTAATCTAAATTGGGTTCACTCAGGGAGCCATGGCTAAGTAGCAAGAAGACTATACTTACATAAAGTTTAGATGTACTTTAGGCCTATCTAATTAATCACTACCTACCTATCTACCTACTAATTATAAATTAGTAGATGATGTACGCTACTGCGCCCGCGTGGTTTTTTGAATTTTTAATTTTCGGGGATGAAATATGTAGGCTAAATTCAATAATTCAGGTTAGATATTAGCTAGTATCCCCATCGGCCTCCATTCCAAATTTCAGTTAGCCTGCAACCTGTTCACGGACATAGACTTCTTTATAGAGAACCGGTAGGATTCGAAACTGCATCGCTCTGCCTTTGGCAAGTGCCTTGACCTGCAGTTTCGAGTACCTGAGCGTTGTAGCACGGTTACTTATGTAGTGTAGATACACGTGGATTTATCCAAGAAGGTTGTCGCTGAAGGTTTCAGTCAGGCAGACATGACGTCAATACAGACTAATCGGCTATTCCACAGGTCAAGCAGGCATGAAACGTTAATGAATTACTTAGCAAACTCAATGTTTGTGTTCTCACCTTAACACCATAGGGCATCTCGTAGCCGCCCTTGCTCTGCATCTGGTTCTGTATGGAGTGAAGCAGCGATGACGGCATGTCCACGTCCGTTGAACCTGGAACGAGATGCGAAAACTTTGAGATACTACTCGTATAGTGATCATCATACTAATATTATAAATGTGTAATTATGTTTGTCTGTTGCCTGTTGGTTTATGAATATGACTTCAGAAGATGACCATCTCTGCAGGATGGTGAAGGCCTGAAAGCCGCCGCTTGCCTCTTAATCTTGATAATATTATCGTTTACTTATGTATCTACACATTGATGAAATTGTATTTTTTTTTCAACAGAGCTACCACCGAATTTCTTGCTGGTTCTTCTCGGTAGAAATAGCATCCCGAACCAGTGGTAGATTCACTCGACGATTCAAAAGCACTTGTAAACGTTTTTTTGAATAATTTTTATATTTAGGCCAAGTAGGAATTTTTTCATAATTATTGTATTACTTGGCCATTTGGCGAAAGGTGGCATTAATATCTAGGTTTTTATTACAGTTAGCCACTTATAAGTAGCAATACATAGTCATGGCTTGCTAGACTAGTCAAGTAGTAAGTTTAGAAGCTTGGTGTCTCTGTCTATCCGGAATCGAACATTGCATACCACCAGGGTCAACCAACGCACAGTAGATAAGTAACTATTAATAATAATTCTATTTTAAATGACTTGTTAAAGTAACATATCATTATATAAATAATTGGTGATAATTATCTGTTTTCTGTACATAATAGAATAAAAGCAGCAGTCAAAAGTCGTGCATTTCAGAGTCGTGACTGGGCGCCATGTTGGATCATGTTGCATCGACCTTGAAAGGTCTCGGCTCTCGCGAAAGGTATAGTAAGCTATTCAATATAAACAATTTCTAATTAAACAGGCTTTGAAGCAGGTAGGCTTAGGTACAAGCCGACCGTATCTGCAGCCCGGTTCTCTGACTCAGTGGCTATCAAAAATGAAAGCCATTGACCATAGAGGTAATATTCTTACTCTGTGCCATTGACATATATTTTTTATCCATTGAAAGTTTGATATGAAATTAAAATAACATTTTCATTGTAAACCTTCAATGGATAAAAAATATAAAATGTCAGTGGCTTTAATTTTTTGATATCCATTGCAGATGTAATAGAAATTTAGAATACGGGGACTGAGGTCGGAAATCGAAGCATCATCGAAGAAATACTTCGTCCGCCGCCGCATATACGAGATCTTGCGGGAACTGGGAGCTTTTGGACGTTCCGATATAAAAATTTAACAGACAGACGGACGCATTATCATGTTTATTTTATAATAATACCTATTGCTATTTAATATACATCCGCGCGCTCCACCTTAGGCTGCATCACCCCTTGCATGCAAGTCTGATTGCAGCCAAGCGCTAGCCTATCCTATACCTATTTAAAAAAAATGAAGAAATACATATATTATGATGCCCGCGACTTCCTCGGGGTTTTTTAAACCTACATCAGGTAAAACCCCGGGCGAACATTTTGATTTTCCGGGATAAAATGTGCAGATCCTATGCAAAAAGATCACGTTGATCCGTAGCTCTGTTGCATCATGATTGAAGAACAAATAGACACAGTTTTTAATTTATAATATTAGTTTAATTTTAAATTAAGGCAATCAAGACAAACCGTTTCAAGTTGCATAATATTATGTCAAGACTCAAGATTCAAGAGGCAAGCAAGGGACCTATACGTCATGCGAGGTAAACAACCTGCCTTCCTCGCAATGAACATTACGAGTTCGTCCCGTGGGAGCTGTCCTATACTCTGAACACAGACCTAACTGGGTGACCTGTTTAGTATCACAGCACTTAAGAGACTCGGCAAAGCAGAAAATTAAAAAAAGTGTGTGTGTGCAATTCACACGGCAGAAGTTAAACTTCAGGAAAGTAGCCTACGAGAGAATGAGATAAATATAACTTGTATTATGTCTCATTCTCTCGCAGGCTATATCTCTTGTTAGTGTCTTTTTGGTGTCGCTTTTTCATTTCGTTTCATCGAGTTTTCAAATCACAACCATTCTAAATAAGTTTCACTTCAAAAAGAAAATCGAAGTCGGGGAAACAGCTAGTAGTAATGTGGACAATGTAGGTATAACATAATGTATGTAAAGAGTAAACAAAAATATGTTAAGAGGTCAAGTGCATTAAGGACACAGCAGACCACTCTTATCGTCATTAAAGAGTCGTTAATGCATAGTTTTAAATTATCTAAATTGACCCAACTGGTAATCTTAAACCTAGCCTAAGCAAAGTTGCCGCAGTACTGCTTTTGAAGACGAGCTTTATTATGTACCTACTTACTTATATAATTGCAATTTTTTACACCCAAACCCAAACGGGAGGCTTTATTGCAGTCGAATAACCTATTGTATTAGTACATACATAGCACTAATTGGCACAAACTATAATATGTTATGCTATCCGACTATGTAGGTACAATTACATATCATCAGCAAACACGCAATGTCATATGAAACCGTTTATGTATGATGAAATGCGAGCGTGTTCACAACATTAATAAACTAGCTGACTCGCCTCGGCTTAAGTCTCGGCTTAAGTGCCTTAATCGGCCAATGTAAATAGAACTCTCCCCAAAACAATATAATTATGATGCAAAGCGGTTTAATATCTACCAAAAACTTTAGAAGTTCTGTACGACCAATATATTTTCAAGTAATAAGCGAAAATCTCCTTCCGAGTTTGAAGTTTGAGTGAGTTTGAGTCGTGGACTATAAGTATGTTTGCCTCCTAACGGCCCCCAGGGCCCCAAGTTGGAAAACATTTTACATACAAAAATTGCATATACATTCGACCGTAGCGTTGCCTCTGAGCCTAGGAACTATTTTTGTGAAAGTTACACTGATTTTAATTTGAGTCCAACCTATAAGCCTGTACTGTCAAACGCTCCGGACCCTACTCCGGACTCCGGACTTTACGGAACATAAAGCGTAGATAATATTATAATGAGTTTTTTACGTAAAATCTCTAAATACTTTATTATAATTTGAAATGTTATTACGTAAATGTTAAAAAATATCTATGCGAGGTCATTAAAATGTGTAAAAAAAGTACTTTTGTGAATGTGCGCGTTTGAACGAAGATGAGTCACTCGACCGCTTACTTGCCTCGGCCGGCGAACTTATGTTTATTTTAGACGTTCGGTAGTGACTGGTAGGAATGAATGTACTCCGATATTCTAAATATACATTCAAACGACAGCAGCGGTTATTCGTATGTCTATTCTATTCTTTACAATAATGTATTGATCGCGTACTAACATAAACACAATTGGAGGGTGAAAGTCATATAAACTTAAAAATCTACCTTTATAATATACTATATGTATTTTGAAACGTTTAAACTATAAATACAGCTTAGTTTGTCATACAATATGTTGATCGTTGAAGACTACATAGTTTGAACAAAGATAATATGGCTTCGGTATGTTTAACTAAGCTAATACTTTAATTAGTGTTTACCGTTACAAGCTCTATTAGTGCACTGTAATGTAACTATAAATACTATTATCGTATTAAAGCGTCCCATATATAGACCAGACTGCACATTCTAAACTCTATATGTATATGTACTAGATCGATTAGCTCTACCTATTGATTCTCTTTTAACTTTTCATGTTAAATGCTAAATTGCTAACGTAACAATAAATAGGTACGTTGATTTGCTTAGCCCTTTTTTTAATCGGTAGGTAAAATCCCGAAATTGTTGAAAAAAGAAAGTTCTACAAACTTAGTTATTTTTCTAATTAGCTTTAGGATTAAATCCGTTGTCACCTGGATTTAACAAAAAAATCGAATAGTATTTTAGATGACGAATACACAATCCTTCAATTAGTCAGAAACAAACATATCTCAGTGTAATGTATTTTCCTCAAACAATTCTCGAAATCATTAAACTTGTTTCTCATAATGTTCTAAATCCTAATATAAAAAACAAACTATGTTTTATAGTAAGTAACATCACGGAAGACAGCCTAAAGGAAGTGATGTCAGCTTACTGCTTACAGACGGGAAGAGACTTATCTAATGGACATTAGACATCATATTATACGTGTGCTATTATCCCAGCTGGTTGAAATTTTTGACTTTTACTCCATAATTTTGTCATATCTAATTAGTTAACCAATTAATTCTAATTAGTTAGTCTGTAATGAAACCAATGAAGACAATAAAATAAACAATTTACCTACTTGACTGTCTCGGACGGAGTTTAAACAGGCGTGAATGATTTTATAAAGTCACCCGAAAGCTAAGAACATGTTGATTTCTATAAACTAAAAATTTTCAAATCGATTCAAAAACCTCGGATAAATCGGAATACATACATAAAAAAAAGATACGCGCCGAATTGAGAACCTCCTCCTTTTTTGGAAGTCGGTTAAAACACTGTAAACATGTTACTTCTCTTGTATTATCCTTCAACTAAAAGTCACCACTATGTATTTCTGCTGCATAAATCGCATGACAACGTCCGTAATTATTCACAAGGGGAATCGTCGAGCATTACACGCATTTTGTATGAATTCTACTTGCAGGCCATCCAATGCGACAATTCTTTTCCATTTACGGAAGCAGACGTTCAACCGGCCACTTCGACTCTGAATTTGGAACGCACGTGTGTACGTGGCATATTAACTACACAGTTTTTATATAACTGAATTATATAAACATAACTATTGGCATCCAAATGGTTCTAAATGCGATGACATAAGGCCCATCTTGTTCCACTGTCTTGAATACGTGATGATCTTTGTGACGTAGCGTGATATCTTTTGGTCTACATTCTACAATATAATATGTACCTTACTACAAGGTTTCTTTTGTCAGTCAGGTGAAAGCTAATACAAATTCTAATAATATAATCAAATATCATAATAAATGCCAAATTAGTGAATCGGCTGAACGTATGTAATTTTTAAATTGAATTCCACTGGAATTGAATTGAATTCCAAGTGATTGATTCCAAATTGAGTGAAATTCCAAAATGAATTGAATTACAATGAAAGAATGACTGGGATTAGTTTTAATTAAGTAGGTGATTATTTTGTTCGATTTAGATTCAGTAGGTACGAAAATTATAAGATGATTTGCATTTCAGCAGTGCGTTTGGAAATGTAGATCTACTAGGTACCTATTCGGTTGATTTTAATCACTTTTCTAAATTAAAATTCTCTTATTTTAGATTGAGTGACAGCTTTTTTAATAATCAGCTAATTTGAATAACTAGTAACATAAATGAAAATCTTTAGAGAAGCTGCGTGCTAATTTCTTTTTTCATGCAGTTTTACTCTTCTCCTACCTTATGTGCCTCATCTTTTTTACAAAAGATTTTTATTCACATAAAGATAAGTGCCAGACGAAACTTTTGTAAAAAGAACTTAAGGTAATTTATTTTTAATTCATAATTTTTATTTAACTTGAAAGTAACTAAATTGAAATCAAAATTAAAAAAAAATATGCTGTAAAAGTGAACACTAGAACAACGCTGAGCAGTTACGCACCACTTAGGAAATTTGTTACTACACACTTGTTAATTACACACTTTTTGTTGGAAATTGTCCAACAAACTCATCAACTTAAAGCGATTACATAGGCAAGTAGTTATACTTTAGCTAATATTGATTTATAATATGACCGACGTATCACTTTGCTGATTATAGACACCCTTTTATGCATATTAATATTTTGCTAGAGTTTTATTTTGCTTATATTAGTAGGTAAGTACAAAAAACTAAAATAGTCTAAATTAGTGGCGTATATTATTTACCTATAATATTTCGTCGATAGGTATCTGCTTTTATATATTGTATCGTTTTCTGTCTCTTTCTAGGAGAACAATTATGTCAATGAGTGAGTGAGTGAGTCAGTGGTAATTGAGCTATATATACCTAGTATAATTAATCTATGACATATCTCATGGTTCAATGACTAGCAATGAGATTTTTATAAAACAATAAATGCGACTAGAACTTCTCCTAAATAGGCAATCTTAGGAAAAAGCTCACACCAGTTTTTCTTACATTATTGATGACAAGTGGAAGTAGTATGAATAAACTAGCTTTATAAAGGAAAACCACTTGAAACTGCCGTTTTAAGGCTCGGGCAGACAAAATGCGTAACATCAACGACGCACGATACAAGTTGTACGGCAGAACGTCATACAAAATTATATTATTGTAAACGCGTTATAGATTAACGCGTTTACCAATTGTTTTGCAGAAGGATGAATAAGCACATCACGCTCAGGTCACGCTCATCACACGAAGCAAAAGTTTACGTAGGTAGGTACAAAATGTAGTAGGTAATGTTGAAAATCAGTAATTTTGTAAGTGTTAAAAGATCGTTAAAGTGGACAGAAATATCCGTAAAAATTGTAAATAATAAACTAAATTCCTCTTTGTAAAATATTTATTATCTGATTATAGTTTGTTGTTGTTGCACATAAAATAAATAGAAATAGAATAACTACCTATGAAATTGAAAATAAAATAAATATGGTTCTCCAATCAAAGTCGTTGTGTGATCCAAGGCTTAGAGTCTTTATTCAGGGAAATAAAAGTAAGTAAATTATCATTGAGGTGCGACTAATCTGCAATTCTACCTAGTCTCTAACAAGGACAATAATATCATTTTATGTACTCGATTTCTATAATGTTGTCCTAGAAATACCATGAGGGAAATATCAAAACATGTATGTGCCTAGGCCTACCTAGATTTCTACATACTTGTGCTACTTTACCTGGCTTGAAGCATGTTTTAAACTTTTATTTAAGTGCATACGTCAAACAAAATATAAAACGATCATATTTATTCTAATGCTAGGGCACTTACGAGTGCTTTTTGGACTCTCGTCAAATTTTTAGGATAATGCACTTTATTACTGGACAATACATAACACAAGGTCATAAATTATATCTACTCATATAATTTAGTTATGAGATAGCTGTAATGGTATACCTACTTTTTAAATCGATTAGCGGTAAATCGTAATTCGTAACGCGGCCGAAATCTGTGCTAAGGCCGGTTGTATGTAGGCGAAAGTCACTGTAAGTTAAGGCAACTTTAATCTGTTTTTTATGTCTATCGTTTGGATGAAATCACAATAAAATGTTTCGGATATAAATGAGCCAAACCAAGAATATAACAGAGAAAATACAGATACGAACATGAACATAGAACATACTCGTAGAATAAGTAACTAAAATTCTACATCAATGGGTACGAAATAAAATACTTCATTAAATTAACAAATTAATTTGGTGCCAAAACTCGCGAGTGCAATCCTATATTTGCTAATTTATAGGCATAATACTTATATAAAAGCTAGACTCCCCGTATTGGCTATAGCATTCTAGTAGTTATTTCTTCCTTTCAGACGGTGATCCTATGATTTTTGGCAGCTTTGAGACCCACGTAGAGTGGGAGCTACCTAGTTAAAGCATGTTTTTATGACGGTTATGACTGCCAGAAAGGCTAGACATTGAAGCGATAATAGCCAAAGTGCACTAATATCCACAAACGTCTAACACACCAACTAATCCGCCTGGATAGAGACAGTCCTATGTGCATGGAGACATACGAAACGCCGACGCACGTGTTGCAAGAATGCACGGGTGTCACAGACCAACGCAAACGGCACCTTTGATCCCCAACCTCGCTACGAGGGGCCCTCGACAACCGGCAGTCAATAGTCATCTAGGCTTCTGAAGCGAGCTTGGATGGCTGGAGTGAAAACTCCGGCGGGGAGGGGCAACTCACGTACAACAGACCTCCAACTAGATGTTTAAATGTGCAAACCTGCCCAGTAGGAAGTAAGAAAGAAGCCAATGTGCACCTAGCTTACAGTTCAAATACGTCAATACAACCATGAAATTGCGTCGTGTATCGATATCTTGCATCGATCGGTCGTTCACTCGCGTTCGAAGGTTGCCCGAAATCGAATGACACCTTATCGTTACATCTATTGCGCGAGATTACAATGATCGCTTTGAAGTGCCTCTCGAAGATAAATGAAAAAGAATTATTCATACTTGTGTCAAAATACGTAATCATTATCGTGCGGTATCCTTGTAGTTTGGCGTCATTAAATGCGAAATGCTTCTTTGTCTAAAGCACTAAAGCCGTTACTTTTTTTAGGTGCTCTATCTGTCCACGTACAATACAAGTTAAATAGAAGTTTCTCTATTTTTGACTGAAATCAGGGATTTTTTAAGAGCAACCAAAAGGTTGCTACGGGGTTATTAAAACGGGGCATATATTTTAAAGAAAAAATAAAAATAAGTAACTACCACTCGTACTGACCGTAACGATGATTATATTTCGTTTACCGGTCGTAAATCGTAATTAATAATTATCAATTTATCTGTATGTTATTATTGGTGGTAGCAATAGTCAAAAAAATACCATACAATTTCCAATAAAATACATCGTTGATAAGTAACTTATCGTAAATTGATATTAATATTTTGCTTAGAATTGTATGCTATAAACTTTTAAATTATAGTGATTTAACTTAATCCTGAACGCTTAAAATAAAAATAAATCTTGTTCTAATTATATCTTGTTCTTATTAAGTAATGTTAGCCTGTAAGTTTAAAATAAGTGAATTGTTAAATTATTTTTGAGACAATAAATATTTTAAACCAGAAATTTCAGCTGTAAAGCGCTACGTTTTGATATTCGGCCGTCACCATTATGCCATTCAAATCGTTATACGAAAAATGTGTAACATCATAAAATGTAGCTTATACAGATTGCATTTTTAACCCTACCTATGTGTCCTGTGTGTTGAAAATTGGTTGGTGCACCAATCATAGATCTGTCTATTCTCCGCCGAGCAGTCCTCTGCGCCTGCGCCGCTGGCTGGTAGCAGCACGCGAACCACTGCAGAAACATCTCACTGCCCGTAGTTGCCATTTCTAATAGTTCACTAGCACCACACTTGTACGAGTCACAGAAGCGTTCAAACGCGGCTCGAGACTACCTTTGTAATCTCAAAAAATCCTCAAGCTTTACACTTTTTTATCAGTTAGAAAGGCGTTTAAGTACAACACGGTATTTTCAACGACTTTATTCTAATTTTGAATATAAACTTTACAAACACTGCACTTTTGTTCTATTTAAAATCGTATTTAAGCACAATACAAAACCTTGTAAAAGTTAATTTTGACTCCAATAAAACAGTTTACTTTTCACTTGTACAAGTAACGAATTTTTTTAAACGCAGCACAAAACTTTACTTCCCAAGTTTATTCTCAAAGCACAATAAAAAGAACTTTTCTTTTACGATTTTCCTCATAAAATGGTCGAGTTCTGTCCAAGTTTTTCCTCAGAGTTAAGATAGCTAAGATTATGGTTTATTATCAATTGTATGATAATATTATCTATGTTTCAGACAAGATGCGTCCGCTGCGCTGTTCTGGCGAAGACTGATCAACGGTCACATGGCTCGTCGGTGAAATCTGTGAAAAAGAAAAACATTATTAGAGCGAGTTCTTGGAATCGATACCTAACGACCTTGTTTATGTATCTTATACTCATAATTCGGGTGTTATAATAAAAAAAATGGGTAGGTCATGTCTGTACATAATAATTGTTTGAATGGGTACAAAGACGAAAGCTAGGATAGGGTTATTTTTATCGGATTGGCAAGCCTTCGACTAAAAGTTGGCTCAGTGGTAAGTACTTAATAGTATACAAAGGTATAAGTCACAGAAATAGGATTTCGTGTTAAGAAATAAGAACAGAGATAAGTAATTTTCTTCTACGCTAGTAGCTAGCTTTTTCTTGGAATAAATCGTTTTCTACGCTACATCTTACCGGAACGCATCGCTTTGCGGCACAGCACAACTTTGCCGGTAGGGTGGTAAATGATAACTAAATATTATATCCACGGTTTAAACTGTTCCATTTAAGCCTGAGTAACCATGGCAAGCTAGCAACAGGAAGTCAAGAAAATTTGATTTACGTTTTTTATTCCACTTTGTGTTAACCCTTGACAAGTTGACTGCGATATCAACTGATGGTAAGTGATGATGCAGTCTAAGATGGTAGCGGGCTAACCTGTTAGGGGTATGGCAGTTATATAAACCTATTATACCCCTAATCGATTTCTACACGGCATCGTACCGGAACGCTAAATCACTTGGCAGAACGTCTTTGCCGGTAGGGTGCCACAGCTTTCCACCAGGCGCCCAGACCAGAGAAAATTCCCAAATTGACCCTGCCGGGAATTGAACCCTAGACCTCCCACGTTAAGAGAACAGCGCTCAACACTGCGCCATAGAGATGAGATACATAATATTTTGCCGAAAAGCAAGTATTTCCCCGGGCGACTCAACCGAAAATTGAACCTGGGGCTTCTAGATGCCAAGGCCAGGTCATTTTATAAGCAGCAAGGTATTTAAGTGTTCATAATTTGTGAGCGAGGTCAGGGGCATTTATTTTTACATTCAATCATCAATTATTCATATCCATACTAAGTAATATTATAAATGCGTAGGTTTATTTGTCTATCTGTCTGTCTGTCTGGTACGCTTTCACGGGCCCATCTTTTCAATTGATTTTGACGAAGTTTGCCACAGAGCTGGATGGCATCCCGGGGAAGGTATACTCTTATTCCCGGAAAATAAAAGAATTCCTGCCGGGAATCGTCTATAGTATAATATAAAATAGCCGGACAAAGCAAAGTCTAAATTGGTGGATCTACAAACTTGAAATGTTGAACGAAATCAAGTTTTTTTTAATTCGTTATAGGCTTACGCTTGACCGCAATCACACCTGATGGGAAGTGATGATGCGGCCTAAGATGGGACGCGATTGCCTAGAAGATAACTATTCACTCTTGATTTAAAGATACCCGGATTATAATTGGTTGGAAACACAGTTTTTGGTAGTGTTCCAGACCTTATGTAGGTTTACCTTAAGTAAGTTTTATCTATAACGTAGACCCTCACTAAGAAAGGATTTTAAAATATTCCTACGGGATCCTTAAAACTTCACATTTAAACTCTTGTAGACGAATTCGCGAGAGTCCGTTAGTCTAAATCTATATATATAAAAGCGAAAGGTCACTGACTGACTGACTGACTGATCATCACGATATCTCAGGGACTATAAAACGTACAAACTTGAAATTTGGAAGGTAGGTTTCTTCTATGGTGTAAACGTCAGCTAAGAAATGGTTTTGGCAAAATTCACCCCTAAGGGGTTGAAATGGGGGTTGGAAGTTTGTATGAAAGTCCTTTGTTTTTGAAGTTAGACACATGAAAATTAGCAGTTAAGTTATAAGTTAAAAATTATAAAAATCTGTATAATTTTTTTTCCGAAAATCTACCCCAAAGAGGGTTAAATGGGGGTTGGAAGTTTGCATGATGGTTCTAAGTTTTTGAAGTTACAGACTAGAAAATCGGGATTTAGGTTATCAGCTTTAAATAAAACTAACCTGTATAAGCCATTTTACGATAATCCACCTCAAAAGGGGTGCAATGGGGGTTGGAGGGTTACATAAAAGTTCTATGATTTTGTAGTTAAACTTGAAAATCGGGATTGATGTTATTAGTTTTAAGTAATAATAAACTGCATAAGCAATTTTACGAAAATCTACCCCACAGAGGGTGAAATGAGGGTTGGAAATATGTACGCAGGTCCTATGTTTTTGTAGTTAGAGACTTGAAAACCTGGATTTAGGTTATTAGTTTAAAGTTTTAATAAACTGCATAAGCAATTTTACGAAGGAAACGGTAACTGACTGATTGACTGACTGACTGATATGTCAACGCAAAGCTCAAACCAATGGACGGATCGGAAATGGAAAGCTATCTGTTTGGCATACAGATAATGGCGTAGGCATACGGTAATAAATGATTTCTGAAAATTCATTCCTTAAGGGGGCAAAAGGGGGTAAAATAGGGGTTTGTTTGTATGAAAATCGAGCTCAACGTAAACGAAGCCGCAGGCAAAGGCTAGTTGAGTAAAAAACAAAGGTACCTATTTAAGTAATTAGGTTATAAGAATGAAGAATTGACGAGCTATTAAGCTAATGGTGGACTAATGGGTATTGCTCATAGGCCTAATGTAATATCTACATACATAATATTTGTAAATACACTTTAAGTAAATACACTATTCTCGTTTCTTATTACTTACTTAATGCCTATTTAGTATTTACTTTTGTGACTCTCACTTGGCATGCTTCACACAATAATCCATGGGTAGGTCGACAATCCGAACAAAAAATCTGGCGGTAAACTCACTCTTACTTAAAACTCTGAAACTTTGAAAGCTTCATAAATACGTAGCCCTATAATATACGACCTGTATCACTGTTTTTTGTTACAATCTCAATTGTTGTGATTGGCTGAATTTATGGTATTCTTGCTGCAATATTGGATTTAGGTTAGAAGAATACAAGAAGTTACTGCGATAATTTTTACGTTATAAGGCCCACGATTCTTGTTTGTAACTTTATTATCTATGGATGCATACCAGATGTTTTTGATCACACTCATAGATTTAAGATTGGTCTTTACGACCGCGCGAGCCTAATATTAAATCTATGATCACACTAGGCATGGTAGGTACTCCACTATAACTACGAGGATTCTAAATGCGCCCAGTTCAAAGAACAAACGAACTTGGTCTAATAGATATTAGTTATTTTATTATTAATAAATAGGTAGAATTTTAATTCGCTATAATCCGCCACACCACACAAATCCTCCAAATCACTCTTAACGTACGTTTCACTCCGACACCAGCGGGGCGACCGCGTATCTTTTGCATCAATCATTGATACATCGCAATCACCTCTCATTGGTTAACACTCTTCCACTATTGGACGAAATCCATTGACGCAGCAAGAATACCATAAATTCAGCCAATCAGATGTGATTGCGATGTATCAATGATCGATGCAAAAGATACGCGATCGCCCTGCGGAGCATCCCCGGGAGACGTTGACCCGACAATGCACGATTGTAACTTTACTTTATTGGTCAAAGACACTCACTGTACCACATAGATTTGTCTACTGTGGCGGATTTTACTTCTAGTTTATTCAATAACATGGACTTCCGCAAAGTAACGCCTGCTTCTACTTATTCAATAGAACTTGGTGGACCCAGAAGGCCAAGCTTTAAAATATCTCTCTCAGACATACCTACCTACCGATATCAGACGTTTTGATCACACTAAAGCGGCAGGGGTTCCAGACGCGCTCTGATCAAAGAAGAAGTCCACAACAAACTTGGTGGGCCTAAGGCCTACGTGTACAATATCTCTGTCAGATAACTATCTGGCGTTCTTGAGAACATCTTCGCCTATCTCTCTATCCAGCCTCTCAATAGTGACATGCGGATAAGATAAGATTATTCCGGTGAAGTTGGAGGTCACGCCATTGTATTCTGTATTCACGTGTTAAAACATTGTATTGGAATATTTTGATAGTAGATAATACCATATATCGTAAATGCGAAAGTGTGTCTGTCTGTCACCTTTTCACTGCCCAGTGCCCATCTTCTAAACCAATTTTTACGGGTATAATAAAAAACCAGGGTAAACCAATCTTGTATTTTGGGGACGAACACAGATAATATGTTACTACTTGTTACTATTTGCAGCGGAAAATCAGAATAACTGAAAACGGTTTTGCCTATTAAGTTTACACTAGGCATCGCTGGCTTCACCGAGCTTGAAGACCGATCAGTTCCCTTGTAAGCTGGTACGATCACGGTTCTGACTTCTGAGTAAGTCCCGGAAAACTAGCATTGTCAATTGTCATTTGTCAGAAATTTCGTAAAACGTCGTTCGGATATAATATGCCGCAAAAAGTTAAAGACAGATGGATATAGATAGATAGATACACTTTCACACTTACCTATCACAATACTAGATAGTGAAACGACTTTGTCCGCGTGGATTAATGTTTTTAATTTCCGTGGGAACTTCTAATTTTTCCGGGTTAAAAAGTAGCCTGCCCTTCTCTGAAATGCAACTTATCTCTGGAGAGGTACTCATCAAAATCGGTTAAAAGATACACTGTCGCTGTATATTTGCGTTTAAAATATTTGTATGTAGATACTTATTGATTTTCCGCATTGGCAGTTGGCACCTTTAATAATTATACTCGTACGTATACCTTATTTTCCGCAAAGAAAAGTTGGCAAGTTTCCATCAAGTTTTTCTATCTTAGAAAGAAAATTAATAAAATTGCGACATCCCGCGAGCTCAGCATTTTCTAAAGTATGCGAGGAAAAGGAAAGGACTTTTAACAAGAAACGTTGGCAGTTGGAATGTAGCCAGCCACTTAGCTTAGCTTTGCTACAATGCAAGTGCTTTGTAAGTTGTCGGTTGGTCTGAAACACTGTCTTGGATTTATTACACAAATATACGAAAGACGAGAGAAAGCAAATTAAAGAAAAGAAAAGAAAAGAGAGAAAGTATTTTGTGTAGAAAATTTTATATTTTTCAATAACAATAATACGTGTAGGTAAGCACAGTAGATTGAGAAATACTTCTACGTAAGCACAGTAGATTGAGAAATACTTAATATTATAAATGCGAAAGTTTGCATGGATGGATGTATGGATGTATGGATGGATGTTTGTTTCTCAATCACGCCCCAACGGCTGAACAGATCGAGATGAACTTTGGCACAGAGATAGATTATAGTCTGGAATAGCACATAGGCTACTTTTTATCCCGGAAAATTAAAGCGTTCCCGTGGAAACCGATAATCCTCAATCCACGCGGACGAAGTCGCGGGCATTAGCTAGTAAAAAATATAATAGGGAGATAAAATTAGGTGTTCGTTGCTCTATCGTGTTGGCAGTTGGTACCTACAGTAAAATATTTGACGCATATGAAATTAATAACGAAATATTCGTAAAATTGAGACAACTAAATTCTTAATTCTCTTAAGGCACCTAAGCACTTAAATAGCACAGAATAGGTAATAGTCTTATAGACTGTAAAAATTAAATATAGCCCAAACCTAGCCTAAGACTAAACCTATATCTTGATATAAACGAAGTGCGTAGACCAACGGCTAAATCGCCTTAAGTAAAAAAAAGATACGTGGCCGAGAACCTCCTCCCGTTTTGGAAGTCGGTTAACAATGGAGGCTCAACTTTATAAATATAAAATGGGTACCTACACACTACACCCTTATGCGTAGACTATTGTCTGTCTGTGCCTTAGCTATTGTCATTTGTCTGAGACAACTTATACTTCAAAACCGCGGAGTGAATGCGTGTGTAAATAAAAAAAAACCTTTTATATTTTACAAACAAAGAATTGAGTCTAGGAACTTGTATAGTTCTAGTACCCATAGGAACTTGTATAGTTCTAGTACAAATGCATTATGGATGTACGAATGAAGCAATGCGGATGAACATTAGAAGGAAGAATTGGAAGGATGAGGACACGTGAGATTTAAAAAAAAACCGAATTTACACAGGGTTGCCAAAAGATAAAATTCCCGACTCATTTGATTTTTTGAAATCAACATAGTAACTATGAAACTCACTATATAAAAAGAAATAAATAAATAAGCTTAGCTTAAGTGTGGCATAAGCAAGCCAACTTTGAAAGAATTGAAAATTACCTTACATCGATCGATACTTTATTTTCTGTTACTAATAAAGTCTGTTAACTATATATTATAACTAGTTTTCCTGACCCGTCTTAACATGATTTCACAGAAAATCTTTGACGTATGTATAACTACTTTTATGAATAAAATAAACACCAAAGTACCTACCTAATCATAAACTTTCTTTGAGATTGGATATCTATTCTCTATTTTTGTTCTATGAAAATCTTTACTATACGGCTTATAAGTAAATCACTGACCACTGACCAGTGAAAGTTTACGGCTGATCCGATCTCTGTGACACAAGGCGAAAGTGACATGGATCAGGTCGGATTTATATATGCATATTATAATATTGTAAATATTAGATAATATACTTAGATAACTTCGCTGGCTCTTTCTGCCGGTATCGACTATCGGTGACTATGGTCACGACTCATTGACTTTATTATTCAATGATTAATGACTAATTTTATTCATTATTGACGGGTTTAGGATTAGTTGGATATTAGTTCCGCTTTTATACTTACGGGCTTAGTGTTTCCTCAACTCATTACATGACTCATGGTAAATCATTTTATAGAACGTTTAGGATTCTATCAGTCCTAGTTCAGCTTTTATTTTATATTAAGGTTTATTGTGTATCAGTATAATTAACAAAAACGCAATAATTATAATATCTATTATTTGTCAAATAATTAAAAAACTAGCATCACAGAAGCGTTTAAATTTAAGTCATACCTATACATAATATATCTGCGTACTTACCTGTTATCGTAAATAGAAATAAAAGTACCTAGTAAGTTGCCAAAAACACGAATAAATTACGCAATTATCATGCTTCAACAAAACTTGTATGTTTGGAAATCAAATATCTTTGAAAACATGCGAAAATTACTAAAAGTGCGTTTTTTTATTTTTCCGCATTTTCCTAAAGCGTTGGTAACCTTAACAGTATAGATACCTAATCTAAATTCCGTACACATTACAATTTTCCGTATATTATATGTGCATAATTCCATGGCCACAAATCGTTAGGTTGGCTTTTTGTATTGTTTACAAGCGTTTTACAAGACATGCACTTTCGATTAGCACTGACACAGTTCGGTTGCGCAACAGTGGACGATTAACTTTATTTTATGCCGTTCCAATGACAACCTTATTAATGAATAGTCTGGGTTTTTAGACGTCAAATCCGTTTTATATAGTACGTCAAACTTATCTGATCCTATTATCTATTAAAAGTAAAATAAAAACAAAAACTTAACAGCCATAAAAATTAGTTCCAATTTTGGCCAACGGGTCAGATAAGTTTGACGGTAGTACTTATATCGCTTTAGTAATTAAATCGCTTGGCAGTACGTCTTTACCGGTTGGTAGGAAGCAATTAACTAGCCACGGCTTAAGTGTCCCACCAAACCAGACCAGAGAAAATTCAGAAATTTTAAATTCCCAAATTGACCCTGCCGGGAATCGAATTATGTAGCTATGATAATTTAAATGTATCCGTTTGGAATGGGATATTGTGACCCGTCATAGAGTTTCTATAGGATTATTAAAATATAATCCATGCGGACAATCTGTTGAAATTGGTACCTATCACGAGTCACGACATCTGCTACTTACGAATAAACAGAAGTAAAAAAGGAACGAAGTAGCCAAGTTTATTAATAGCCTTTTTATCTCCCGCTTCGAGTGACTGCATAGACTTATTTCATCCAGAGCATAAAATAAAAAATATTCAGACTTAGAGGTTTAAATGAACTTCTTTTTTAATGCAGAAAGACACGAGGACTACAAAATGGCATAAGGGTCTAGGTGTTGAAAGTTGAGAAAATAGATAAAATCTCTTTATGTGAGAAAAAGGTTAAGAAAAAATGTGTTTCAAAGGTGTGTTAAGTGTACAAATCTTTTCCAGCTTGGTGGAATATGGCCTGAACCCTTCTCATTCTGCCTAGAAAGATGTGCCAAGTAAAATCGAAAACAAAACCCTATCTTTAGATAGAGAGTTTACATTCATTTAAGTATATATACATCTAGATTGGATGTATTTACCCATTAGCTAATTTTAACTATCTACCTTACCTATCTAGTAGGTATCTAACTATCGAAAGTACAATTATAATTTTTTTAGCAAAGAGATTAAATTTCCACTAAGTACGCGTAAAAATACCGATATTGCCGACAAACGGAAGTGAAATGGTTTTTCTTTGTGATAATATAAACGTGACCTGATGCATTTTCTAATCAATTTTTCACGCTTCAATAACACCAAGACACAAAATAAAGTATCTAAGTACCTAAATAAGTTTAGTAACAGCTTATTATGGCTCAGGGGCCAATTTGAGTGACATAGTCTTCTTTTCATCCCAGAAAATTTAGGAGTTCCCCCAGGAATTAAAAAACTTTTTTTCAACGCAGACGAAGTCGCGGGCATCATGAATCATTTAATAATTCATACTTTTTGGAGTTGGACATCACCATCAACATTACAACACATCACCGGCACACTACTGAACACAAACTGTCCCTACTCAGAATGAGAACCGCTTGGCCATAGTTCACCACGCCGCGCTGGCCTAGTCCGGGACTATGCACCCATATTCGAGAACATCGCGAAGAACTCTCAGGCATGCAGGTTACCTGGCGATGTTTTTCTTCACCGTTAAAGTGATTTCTATTAATTGGTTAAAACATTTTCGGTTATTTTTTAAATCTTTGCAAATTACTTTACATCTGCTATGTCTGCTAAGTTTTCACGGCTCATAATATGTTCAACCAATTTTGTGGGGTATGGGGATAGGTTGCATCCCCGGAAAGGATATAGGATACCATTTACCAAAGAAAACAAAGAGTTTTCTGCACGGGACATTGGTAAACCTAAATCTACGCGAACGAAGTAGTGTGCACACTTAATAGTTAGTGAGTATAGGTACCTTATTGAACTATTTAGTGAGCGGCTATCATAGTTACATAATGTATCTGTTTCTAGGGTGTTATAATATATCATATCATAAATAGCAGTGGCTGACAGGGAATGAGAGCAAACTATCTGTTACACAATGTGTATTATAAACAGCATCTAAAAACAGCGCCAAATGGGCCACCTGACCTAAAAAATATAGGTCGGAGTATGCAGTAGGTACGTACCTTGTTTTCCGTGATCTGTGGTACGTACAATGTACTTTGTTATTTATGCACTGGCAACAGGCGAGTACTGTGGACTACATAGAGGCATAAATGCATTACACAACGACGTTACCAGATGAAAATTACTGGAAAATGCAGTTATTTGGATGTTAGGAATTTCGCCCAAAGTTTAGTTTTTTTGCTTTTACATAAATCTTCTCTGGAAAATTAGGGGTTTGAAAAATCATGTATTTATAATTAATTGATTAATAGTTTTGTAAATTACTTACAATAATTTGAACACTGAAGTGAGATAACGGGCTAATCGGAGGCGCTATTTTTTTAAACAATGCTATTATAATGTATTAATTCACGCGGACGAAGTCGCGGGCATCATTTGTATATTATAAATACGTAGTGGATGCCCGCGACTTCATCTGCGTGGACTGAGGTTTTTCGGTTCCAGTGGGATCTCTTTAATTTTCCGGGATAAAAAGTAGCCTATGTCCTTCTCTGAGATAAAAACTATCCCTGTATCAAATTTCATCAAAATCGGTTGAAAAGATTGGCCGTGAAAGCGTAGCAGACAGACAGACAGACACACTTTTACATCCATATATCCATATCCATATTAATATTATAAATGCGAAAGTGTTTCTGTCTGTCTGTCTGTCTGCTACGCTTTCCCCGCCCATCTTTTCAACCGATTTTGCTGAAATTTAGTACAGGTTTAGATGGTATCCCGGGGAAGGACATGGGCTACTTTTTATCCCGGAAAATCTTAATCCACGCGGACGAAGTCTATCTAATGTCTAAGTAATCATCTAAATAGTTTATAAATAGATAAATAAATAGTTTACGGGTTGGTGTACCTAATAGGTACATTATTTAGTTATTTATACTAAGTATTAGGCGTTTAGAGTTTAGACGTCGCGTCGCCGAAACATATTCTTGTCATGTTTAAAGCACCAACTGGAATTCGGTATGAGATAAGGTTTTCGTAACTTAGATAAGCCGAAACCAAAGACCTATCGTGCATATTATGTGCACGTTTACAACTAATCTAGCTGAGTTCATCTAAGAGCGAAAACACACTACCGACCGGACAAAATAAAACGTTCTCGATGAAAAAACTAGAAGTTTTATTCGCTATAATCCGCCACAGAAGGCAAATTTATGTGGTACAGTGCTTCTTGTACTTCTAGAGTACGAATGCACGATTTACAATCGTGCATTGTAGAGTCAACAGCTCCTGAAGATGCTCCGGTATCGGAGTGAAATGTAAGTTGAGGGTATTTTCGAGGGTGTGGCGATTTGCCTTCTGCCGGATTATAGCGAATAAAACTTCTATAGTTTTTTCATTGTCATGGAGTTCCGCAAAGTAACGCCTGCTTCTATTCAATACAAAACGTTCTCGTGAGCGTTGCCTCCTAGGTGATAACGAAAGCAATCATAATATTACCGTGGCCATGAGACGCAACGCGACGCGATACGACTCCACCACGGTCCACAACAAACGTACTCGTATCTACGCGACAACGTATACCAAGTGAAGGGTCAGCTGTAGTTCGTGTCGCGCTGTCGCGTTTATCGGACTTAACCACTCGGTAGAGTTTTTTTGCCCTTACAGCTAGTTTCCTAACAACAAGCTGTCGTTACGATCTACCAACCGCAGGCGACAATTCTCGATGCCGAGTAATACAACTTTATTATGTGCACTTAAACACGCGAAGGTAAGACAATGCCTTAAGGAGAACGACGTCATGTCGTAAGCACGCTCCATGTAAAAGTGAATACGCGCTATTCACATTTTGTCCGCCAGGCATTTTTTTGTCCATAGTGTGTTTTGGCCCTTAGATGCTTAGCAAGATGTTCAAAAATCTTGAAGAACTGTACATTGTCTGTAACTTCGCCTAATTGAACTAGAACTTTGAAAGTTTGATAGTTTTTAATATTTTTTTAACCCTGAGTTAAAAGTTAGTAGATGAGTAGATAAAGCCACGGAACACGGAAAAATTCCTAGGATCGGAGTCTGTTGTATCTAAAGACGCGCGACGTACGTCGTCGTTACAATTTGTAACTTTGAAGTGAAGCGACGCATTCTACGACCGTAGACACATAATCTTTGCTTTGTATTTGACGTATTACAGGATTCTCAATAAAGCATTCAGGCCCGTATTCCTAAACCATTTCAATGCAACATCTACCTTAACCTATGTATCGATTTGTTCTATCGCTTAGCACGAATTACGAACTGCTTTTCCGTTAGGGTGGTAACTATCGATGACCAAATCTTTACACAAACTTAATCCTGAGCCAAATAACACGGGAACTGCTACTTTATTATGCATTTAAATCCGAGAAATCGTAAAATTAAGTACTTATTAATAAAATATATTTTGATTTTCCGTCCAAAACTAAACCAGCACACCGAGGGAACGTCAGTCAAAAATGTTTGCTTCTATTTCTTTCAGGTTTCCTTCGTTCCCTTTTGTATAAGTTGGTATTCCGAAAAAGGCCGATGTATAACGACGAGACCCGATCGTGGTCGTGACTCATCAGGTGTTTCACCTTACTATTTATATTGGGGTGCGAATATTTACGACTTACGATCCCCATTCCCCTCGCTTCACGATTATTTTTTTCTATCGCTGTCTTTATGATCGTAAAATATAGATACAAGTAACTAGGTTGGTTTGCAAAAATAGTAACTAATCCATTACCTATACAAAAAGATAAGAATAGAAAGAGGAGAAAACAAACTCCAAAACTATAAGATTTTAATAAGTTGCTTAAAAACAACAATAAAAATTACTATTTTTCTATTAACTAAGGGTCGATTGTAATTTGTAACGGGACTAGGGTTGCAAAAGTAAGGGTTTTTCTAGTTTTTATCAAAGTTTGACACCCTGTACTCGAATAAAATAAACTACAAACGATTTATCTTATTTATTTATTATTTTATTGCAAAATACTATACGTACCTACCTACCATGGCCACCCGTGACTATGGATAGGCATTATTAGGCGAACATGTTTCAAAAACAGGTACAAATAACTACACAATTATGTACTGTTAGCGGTGCAGTGGTAGGGAAAAGAGACACCCGACCTCCATCGACAGGGTTCGATCCCCGGGCGGCCCGGGGATCGAACCCTGTCGATACGCACATAACTTCGAAGTTAATTTCAAGTTATGTGCGTTTTAAGAAATTAAATATCACTTGCTTCAAACGGTGAAGGAAAACATTATGAGGAAACCTGCATGTTAGAGTTCTTCATAATGTTCTCGAAGGTATGTGAAGTCTACCAATACGCACTTGGCCAGCGTGGTGGACTATGGCCAAACCCTTCTCATTTCGAGAGACTCGTGCTCAGCAGTCAGCCGGCAATGGGTTGAAAAAGATGATGAGGGTAATGTTTATCTACTTATTTAAGTAGAGTACCTATACCTACTCATTGGAATCAATATAAGATAGTATGTAGTCAAACTCGGGCGAGAGGTGACGTCACATGCAGGTTTGGCGAGCTGTTTGGGATTCGATAAACTTGAACTTCTGATGCGGGTGGATTTTTGCGCTTTTTATTCAGTAAGGCCACGGCCTTGGTAACTGTAGGAAATTAAATGTAACCATTAATTTGGCCATTGAAAGCGAAGTCGATAACTCGATAAGTTTTAGTCTTGAAAAGTTTATTAACTAATACTTAGAGCACAGAGCTAGAAAAAGCTACCTAACTATATTCCAGTTACGAAGAACAAAGCGAGCGAACATTCGCACTAGAATTAAATTCTAACTTCTATACAAGTCCTAAATCCACAAAAAACTTTTTTAAAACAAGCTTTTATAGTCCGCCATATTGAATTTAGTGTGACATCATTTTATACATTTTTTTACAATAAATAAAGAATAATAATAATAAATTTATTTTGCGTATTCTTCTCAGCAAATCTTTTTAATTTATACCAATATGATGGAGGTGCAAAAAAAAAAATGACTGTCATCTTTGGGAGTCCGCCATATTTAAGACTGACGCCACATTAGCTGACCATGCATTCTCAACATTTCAGGTCAATTGGTTGGGGATAACTGTTTTAAAATCAGTTATTGTTATTTATCGTTAAACCCAATTGTTCTCCCAAGGGTTGTCGCTGTTGTATAGCTTAGTCAAGTAATTGCGGAAGGAACTGGGTGATTCCAGTTGGATTGTTATCCCAAGAAAACCCCTATCATGATATGTATAATGGAAAGGGGTCATGCCCCTCAGCAATGAGTATTAAAACGTAGAAAAAACGATTATACGTGTATTACATAGACTAAGCTTCCGTTTCAATTAAATTAAGTAGTAGCCATTTTGCCAATAGTTAACTAGTAGGCAGCCTACTTTCAAGGCTGTTTCTTATTGGCAGATACTCCAAGTTAACCCGGATACATATAATATAATACAGATGTTTCATGTAACACAAACATCGTGAGTAATCAAGCATTTATGGTTATTGTGGCCTAAAAGATTTTTTTGCAATCCCATACAAAAATATACCCCAAAAGTTTCCTTATAATCGGTATATTTCAACAATTTATATTTATAAGAACACTGCAATAAACGATAAACATCGATAGCTTTTAAATGTTGCAAAATATTCTACTATGTACCTACTACCTACCTACTCGAATATTTTTTGCTTCCGTACTTTTTTCGTGAATTTCTAATTCTCTCAAGTAAGTATTGATTATTTAGTCTACAATACTTATTTACCTATAATAATTTTGCATGTTGGTATTTAATTTAATTGACCCAAATTTAATTATTGACCTTTGGTGACACAAGAGAAGACGCTTATTTAGCCCAACGGCTCAGCCGTTGGCAATTTATCAGAGAGGCAATAGCCATACACCGGTATATTACCGGTACATTACACACCGGTATATTATATGTCTAACCGGGGAATTAAAATTAATATTCACCTGGTTTATGTTATACCACAGATGACAGAATAGGTAATAGTATGGTTCTACCCAGGACAGGATAAATATAATAAAATATTTTTTTAAGATAACCTACCAACGTTAATTAATAAAAGCTTTAATGTGTCAGAATCAAACACGGAACCTCTTTTATTTTATGATGGCTACAATGTAGATATAACTAGTTACTATTTAGCCGTTTCGCCTTAACGATAAATCAAAGTTTATGCTTTCCGTAACCCGTCTCTTATAATCTGTTCGAGGAAGAGATAAAGATGGCCGACTGACGCCTGTATCGCTGTAGATTAAACTCTAGAAGCCGTCTAGTTTTGACGTGTTTATCGATGCCACGGACTCGTATTGCAAGATGCTGGACATGCTAGCTATGTTTTGCGTATTACGTGCTCAAAAGACGTCTGCAAGCTTCGATGAATAATACTATTTATTGGAGTTTACCTCCTTTAAAATTAAGCCCGGGGTATGAAAATTTATGGGGAGTAATATCAAAATTTCTCCGTTACGTTATTGACTTTATGTTTGACATGGTAACAATTGTTTATGTTTCCATGACTATGTAATGTATTTGATGAATATAAATTATATGTATAATAATTAATATAAATAAATGTATATCAAGCATGCTTTCAGTATAATATAAAAATGCGTTCATTTACCCTTTATTTACTAATCTACATATATACATATATTATAATCGTTCGTAAAGAGTAAACTCCAGTTGTGCGTCGGAGCTGACAAACACAATTTTTTAATTTATTTTTATTAACGTATCACAGGCACGAAAGGAAATGAAAAATAGGTTTTTCAAGTTTATCAACTTAAATAATTCAAGTAGATACCTAAGTACAAAAGTATCCCGGGATCCCGGTATTGGGAAAAACTTATAATTAGATAGATTGTTTTTAAGTTACAACTAGTCTTTGCTGAAGGAAACTGCACCGTAAAAAAAAGATTCCCATGAAAAATCTTTTTTCACCTTTTTTCACTCCAAAAGAGCACTTTACTGCTTAAATTCAATGAAGAAATGACATTTATTTACTCTAAAAAATACATAGTTTAGTCAAAACACAAATTAATTAAAAATACAATAGTTATTTTTTTTAAAGAAAATAAATCATAATAAAAAAATTGCATTGGATAAAAACAGATTTCTGAACGTTTCGTGAGTCAATGAAATAGAAATGTCAAGCCACAGGGTACTAAATTCAAACACAAATTTTTCACTCTGTGTGATCAAAAATGACTTTTCTTCACTGGTTTTAATCAATAAAGATGCTCGTATTGAGCTAATGTGCATAAGATACAAGTTTTAAACTTAGCCGAATAAAAACAGTGGCATGTACCAAGAAATATATGCAATAGTCACTGTTTCTTTAATAGTGTCACCAGTTTGAAATGTCTAATACCGGGATACCGGTATTAGACATTTCAATACCGGTATTGAAAATGGACGACAAAAGTCAATATTATTCAATAGTATTAGCCAATACCGGGATCCTGGTATTGGAAACCCTACTAGTACCTACAATCGGTATTTCTGCTGATCTCAAAAGTTCTCAGTTTGTCCTTCCTAGAAGAAAATTTAGATTTTTCCAAAATTATTACTGACTAGATGATTCCCGCGACTTCGTCCGCGTGGATTAAGATTTTTGATTCCCGCGGGAACTCTTTAATTTTCCGGGATAAAAAGTAGCCTATGTCCTTCCCCGCGATACCATCTACCCCTGTACCAAATTTCAGCAAAATCGGTTGAAAAGATGGGCCGGGAAAGCGTAGCAGACAGACAGATAGACAGACAGACAGACAGACAGACACACTTTCGCATTTATAATATTAGTATGGATATGGATTTGTGTGATTCTTTAGGATGTATTCGATTGTATGAAAAGCTTAATAAGTTCCACTAAAAAGTCGTGCGGGTTGTAACTTGTATTGTCTTCACTCTTCAGTTACTTAATATTCCCACACGACTTTTAGATACTAAGTAACATTTAAATTACTCTTCCATTCGTAAATCTCCAAGATACTTAAATCATAGAATCATAAGATTTAACATAAGAAATATCATAAATATGAAAATGAAGCATCCACATATTATAATCAGTAGTAATATAACAGATTATTGGTTCCAATTTCATAATTATTAATTTCATTATTTCATAAATATTTTTAATTTATTAGTTAATTTAAAAATGCTAAAACAAATCTTCGTAACTTGGAGTTACGTAACCTCTACGAGGAGTCTACCATTTCATTGATTTCTACTTATATAAACGGAAAATATTTTCCAAATTTTAATTGCATTTATAGCTATGAATAATTAATGAATCGCAACTACAATGTTTAGTTTATTTTATTTTATTTAGTTTTAACTTAATTTGGCATGTTATGTCGAGCGCTAAGTACCTACGAAGTACGAATTAACATGTTTCCCATAATATTTTCTTCGACCTATAGAATGAATATCTGCGTTTAGTTTAAGTAAACACTATAAACTGATTTAGGTTTTTAAATCCATATCTATATTTCCATTTTATTAATTTAATATCATATACTAATATTATAAATGCGAAAGTGTGTTTGTTTGTTGGTTTGTCCTTTAATCACGCCGCAACGGATCGATGTGATTTTTGGCATGGGTACAGCTGAGGACCCGGAAAATAAGAGAGTTCCCATGGGAATAAAAAAAAAATAACCACGCGGACGAAGTCGCGGGAATCAGCTAGTATAATATTATAAATGCAAAAGTGTGTCTGTCTGACTGTCTGCTACGCTTTCGCTTTTACGACCCAACTACTCAACCGATTTTGATGAAATTTGGTACAGAGACAGGTTACATCCTGGGGAAGGACATAGGCATATTTTTTATCCCGGAAAGTTGAAGAGTTCCCGCGGGAATAAAAAACAATCCACGCGGACGAAGTCGCGGGCATCATCTAATACCTACTTAATAATTAAGTTCTACAAAGAAACCACTCAAATCTCTGTTTAAAAAAAATAGAGATTTGAGTGGCACAAATAAAAACTTAACACCTTTTATTCATTATACGTGTTCGAAGTTCTTTTTTTCACATAAACAATGTTTCTATTGTTTTGACAGTAATTAATGTACCTTTCAAACGATTGTCTCACGCCCACGACCTACGAAAGTAAAGTAAACCTTGTGTTAAAAGAATTACTTTATTGTTCTGTGCGCTAGTGTGATGTGATTGCTGTGGGAGGTAGATACAATGAACTGTTAGTTAGGCATAAAAATTTAAATAAATTGCACTTTTCAACTTAAAATGAAAGTTCTCAATATAATTCAATGATCAAACGAACTTACCTGAAGTGAAGTTCGATCTTGATTATCTTGACTTCGTCGAAGAGATTTATAATGACCATGTAGTAGCCCTGCTACGCTTTAACCTACCGCACAAGCATTCAGAGTGTAGGAAAAAAGGTAAACTATACACGTCCCTTTCTTTCCTACACTATCGAGTCGTTGCCACTCGCGTTTTATCTTCATTATTTCAGAGCAATAAGACGCGACATTGAAATGAGGGGTGACTGTAAGGAGAAGGGATGGGAGGGAACTTAAATCTCTTCGACGAAGTCAAGATAATCAAGATCGAACTTCACTTCAGGTAAGTTCGTTTGATCATTGAATTATCTTGACTTCGTCTGCGAGATTTATAATGACCATGTAGATGTTTAGAGATCCAAATTAATTTCAATGTTGCGGGATGAATAACATGTAACCACGTATATAGTTTTTAACGTAGGTACAATTTTATATATATAAAAAGAAAAAGAAAATAAACTTAATTCTTAGAGTTGAGGCTTGATTTTAACAATAAAGTTTTTAAATCAATCAATCAACTTTAAATCATCTAGTTATGATCGAGAACCTATAAATTCAATAGATTCCTAGGTGTTGAATTTATAATTGGCCTGTTGTAAAAATTGGCGAACTCTGCGGATTGATCAGACCAACCAGCTGTCTTTCGAATGACATCGACGCTTATACCAACACGAAAATCAGCCGAAGTGGACGGGTGCCTTGTGCTGTGAGCACTAAATATAGAAGTGTTGATGCCACTCTCCTGCAAAGTCTGCTTGATCCAGCGTCCTAACGTCTGAGTAGATGCAGCTCTAAAAGGTTTTTTACAGGTCAATATTAAACGATCTTCGTTTCTAGGTATAAAACCAGAAGTTGAAGCCAAGTATAATTCTAAAGTGGCAGCTGCGCAAACACATGGCTTATGATGAAAAAATGGAAGATTTATTACAGGTTGAGCGCGACCAATACCTACCAGAAGTTTTAATTAAATCTGTTATAGCAACAACTATGCGATCCTGGTATTTTTTTATGTTTGACACCCTGATTAGTGATAACGTCTGTGTTCTTTGCCCAGCGGCCAGAGTTGTTAACAACGTTACTAGTTTTCTGCTTAATAATTCTAAGCCAAGAGAGTCATTTGAAAAATTTGCCAAATAGTCTAACACAATACTGGGATCCCACATAACATTATGACGAGGAAACACAGGATTCATTTTAAAAATGCCCTTGAAATAACGCTTGACTATTTCATTGTGACCAATTTTTGTACACGAAATTAAGGAAATAGCTGATCTATGATTATTAAGCGTTCCGTAGGATGAACCTGATTGGTAACACTCCGTAAGGAAGTCTAGTAATGAACTAATACTAACATTATATAAATCACAATTATTCTGATTGTAATAGGTCCACCACTTTTTTAGACTGAAATTGTAATGTAGTGTAGTAGAGTATTCCGTGATAAGGAAGAAAACGTAATATCTAATGCTGAAATCGGGATGCCTGTTTGAGAAAGCCTTCCCGGATAACACACTCGCTACCAGGGAAAACTGTCGATGCAGCAGGTGTGTTGATCTGAAGGAAGATGTAAGAAGATACTTATCAGGTGGTAAAATCAAAATATCAGATACAGCTACTTAATGACTGAAAACGGGGATACCATGGTGGAATGGCCATAGTGGTACGACCACTATAATCCCGTAGCACCATCAACGATAAATTTATTCAATATCTTTAATATTAGCGCAAAAGGAGGAAACGCATAGAAGAAGAAAGGGGCCCAATCTATAGTAAATGCGTCAACATTATGGGCATCGGGATCTCTCTTCCATGAAATGTACTTTTTACATTTGGCATTGACCCGAGAGGCGGAAAGGTCAAGGTCAAGGTTGGTTCGGCTGACCAAAAGTACTTATGATCTTTGAGAATGCATACTCCGCTAATTCCCATTCCGTATCAATGTTGAGTTTTCTGGATTCACTGTCAGCCTCGGTATTTAACGAAGACTTAATATATGAGGCAAAAATTAATATGTTCCTTTCTTCGCACCATTTCCAGATCATATTCGTAATTTTATTAAGATGAGGGTAGGTACTGAACTCCACCCATTTTGTTGACGAAAGAGATTGATGTTACATTATGTAACAGTGTTATCGACTCGCATGAGGATATTACAATTTTTTATTTTTGTGATTTTAGTCCAAAATAAACGGCTAACAATTCTAGGTAATTTATGGGATGATTGGTGCACTCAAATTCAGTCCAAAAACCAACCGTTTTTCACCATTACAGGCAGCACCCCATCCTGTGGTGGAAGCATCTGTATAGATCTCCATTGTATTATATATTTATATTGCTGGATTGATTTTACACATGTTAATATATATTTTTTCCACCACAATAAGTCATCACGTAAATTATCGGGAACAGCCAAGCCCCCTCGAGTGACTTAGTGTACAGCTAGCCGTAGGCTACCGCAGGACATGCAGCAGTAAGAGAACCAAGCACACGAGCAAAGTCACGTATGCGTATAGATTTCGTTATCAACAGCAATCAAAATGCTATATTTCTTTTCCGTTCCGGTAATTCTAAGGTCATTGATTCGGAATTGGTAATGAAACCTAAGAAACTGCATGATGTTTTTGGTTCCAAACAACTCTTTTTGTAATTAATCACAAAACCTAGGTTAGTGAAGCATTCTACTGTATGTTTTACATTGTCAAAAACATTGTTCTCTGGAATATCCTAGTAAACATGTAAATAACAAAAAGATTTGAAACCAATGTGTTGTAAAAACTACTGTTAAACTGGTTGTAAAATTTTCGTAAAAATATAAGGTGCCGAACATAGGCCAAATGGAAGGGCATTAAACTCATAAAAACCTTCGAAATAAAATCGTAGGTATTTTTTATGGTTACTATGAGGGACTAAAAATTAATCCTCGTGAAAGTCAATATTAGAAATAAAACAACCTTCGGTTACTAATTTGATGGCGGTCCTGATATCTTCCATCTTAAAATGCTCAAAAGAAACATTAAAATTTATTTAATTTTTTAAGATTCAAAATATATATCTCATACTAAGTACCATCATTTTTAGGCAGGTACTAAAAATATATCTGATACAAACTGCCCGCTAACTGGGTTACATTTTCTTATGGCTTTTATGTTTAACAAATGTTGTATCTTTTTTTAATAGTTAAGATTCGTCTACAGAAAAACAATGTTTAGGATATTATTCTGGGCACTGATTTGGTACAGTAATGAATGGAATAGTGTAACCGGATACAGTATTTAAAATATAATCGTCATCTGTGATAGCACGCCATGCGTGTAAATAATATTTATGACGACCGGCATGTACCTGAGTTGGCGTAGCTACTTCTGTCGACGACCGCTGGTTGCCCATTGCCTGTGCTGCGCTTGGCGCCGCGCTGGTGGCGGCGGTTGCCGGCGAGCAGGCTGCGGTAGCGGGTTCATGGCGGCTACGCGCCGGCCTCGGCTCGAGTATGTCGCCCGCTGCCCACCGACACGTTGATGTGTGTAGGGTTGTCCTACCACCCACTGACAATCGGCGATAAGATTTCCTGCATCGTGAAGTGCGCGGACGATCTCGGGAATCTCAGGTTTCTTTTTCAGAAGTCCAGTCAGGGCCCTTCCTAGGGCTGACAGTGCCCTGCCGATTTGATTTTGCTTAGTAAGCAAACGCTTATCTCGAAGTCCACAGGTCTCCACTAGCATCGCCTCAATCTCTGGGTTTAGAGTATGGGACGCTTTTTTTTTTTTTTTTGGAAAAAGTTATTTTTTATTATTTAGTTCCTCTTTAGCCTCCTTTGTGTAAGCATAATTCCAGAAGTGGGTGAATAATTAAAATTACTTTTAAAATATGTTTGTACTCTCTTTAAAACTCACAACTTGCAGCGGTTTCACGAGATATTCAATGCAAACAGTTCATTATAAAACTTGGTAAAATAAAGAAAACAATCACCCGATCCCGGCCACGATTCATCACGATTCACGATTGAATTCAATCGTCAAAATTTTCGTATTTATGCAAATTATACCAATATGGCGTATCCCCGCCAACAAACTGACCGACTGAAATATATTGAATGAGTCAAATATCGGTTTAATTAAACCTTCTTCAATAAATAAATTAACAATCATTTATCTTTTCTAAAAATTCTACTTTAATTTAAAAGCAAAGCTGATATTTGTCAGGCCATTCACTAAGATTTTTTGGAACCTGACCGCAATTTCGGAATGCAGGTCATCACCAAATTCATCTAATTCTGGTTCGACGCTCCCCAGGACTTGCAGCAACTCTGCATCGAAATTTTCGGACGCAGGGTCTTCCGCAGGGGCCTCGCTACTGAGCGGCTCGTTGGATTCCCCGTCGTGAATACTCACCGGATCCGGCGGGTTAACATACATACCGCCAACATTCGTAACATCGAAGTCTAATTTTTTTTTTTAAGTACCCGACTTGAAAAATAAATATATATGAATATCTGGTGTCGAATTCAACCCGTGTAGATGGTAACGTATGCTTAATTGCACACCCACAATATAAATAATATTTCGAGTAATGCTATAAAACACCAATATTAATTACGTATCAATTGTGTAGATCGAGCTAATTAGCAACGATCAAAAGTTAGTCCCGAAGAATACAACGGGATTTAAAAAATTTGAATAAATTTTATTTTCTCGAAGAATTCAACGAGAAAATGCACCAGTCTTCGGGTTCCACGTCACGACATCATATCTGAAGAAATTTATTGTAGGTATACTTAAATTATTTTCTCGAAGAATACAACGAGAAAATACAAAGCGGCATTAAACACCTTTGGTTTGCACATCATCTTCATCGTTGGAGTAATCTACGCGACGAATATTACGGCAGCGATTCGTATTTCCTTAATCTCCTCGCCCCTCGTTCTTCTTTTGACTCATGCTTACGTTTCGGCATGGTTAACACTTGTGCAGTCGGCGCGAGCGCACGGACAAGAATGAAGATAAAACGCGAGTGGCAACGACTCGATAGTGTAGGAAAGAAAGGGACGTGTATAGTTTACCTTTTTTCCTACACTCTGAATGCTTGTGCGGTAGGTTAAAGCGTAGCAGGGCTACTACATGGTCATTATAAATCTCGCAGACGAAGTCAAGATAATTAAGTACTATGATTAAGCACAGTTCGCGCGCGAGTTGAGACATTCAACTCACGATAGGCTGCGATCGACGCACAGACGGACAAAATCACAAGTTTCACAACATCACACACAACGGAACCCCAAAAAATACATTTTTTTTAATTTTAGCTGCAAGCCTAGCTGCAATCAGTCGGCTGACTATAAGTAGGTTCGTTGAGTTTACAATGACTTTGCCAGACTACTGTCCTCAAATCTGTACAGTATTAAGCACATTTGCCCGCTTTAATCGCTTTAGTGTTTGCACGGTTAATAGGCTAAAATCCATTTAGCAACAAATTCATGGTAATCGGATGGCAATGCATCTGAAACCTCGTCTCGCTATTTAAGTCCGTCTCCGTTTACGTCTGGCAGATAAGGAAGTAAGGCCAGTCATGATTAAGAGCTCACAACTTAAGGCAGTCACACACGTAACGGCTGAAGGTCTACCGGATAGGCCAGGAAACGAATGAGTGTAATATCATCGCAATGGGGCCAAACTAACGATTAAAGCCACATTGTTTCCCCTACTGTTAAATTTTTTTAAAAGAGCAATCACTATGTTTCTTGCTGATTCTCCTCGGTAGGAATGTCATTCCGAACCAGTGGTAGATTCACTCGACGATACAAAAGCATTTTTAATAAGTTTATTTGAATAACAAAATATGAGTTTGAGTTTGAGTTTAATATTATAACTAGGTACTTCTATGGACATTTTTATCAGTCTGTCTGTTGATCTGTCCGTTAGGCTGTCTGCTACGTGCTCAAGGCCCATCTGTTTAACTGACATTGACGTTTGGTACAGAGATTGGTCCCGGGAAAAGACATTAATATTACATACTTAAATATTACATACTTAATTTCTATCACGGTTAATAACATATAAGTATCGCGGGATTTTTCCAACCTAAATCCGAAGCCCGTCCTCTTCCGAAACATCATTTCGTATCGTACAATGTAATAAGGGTGCGTTTTATTCAAAAAAAAAAAAACAGATATTTGATGCGTTGCGGATGTGTGTCAAACCCACCAATAGGATTGCTTGATCTAACACCAAGCTATAAAAATTAAGCGCTGCTATTGGTGCGTTTGACACACTTTTTTTTATCCACTACAAGCTACCCCTTGGATGCGATCTCACCTGATGGTAAGTGATGATGTAGTCTAAGATGGTAGCGGGCTAACCTGTTAGGAGCATGGCAGTTAATAGTTATATTAAACCCATACCCCTTCGGTTTCTACACGGCATCGTACCGGAACGCTAAATCGCTTGGCGGCACGTCTTTGCCGGTAGGGTGGTAACTAGCCACAGCTGAAGCCTCCCACCAGGCCAGACCAGGGAAAATTCATAAATTATAAATTTCCAAATCCCGGTGTGTGTGATCCGTCCTTAATGCAGTGCTATAGATCCGGTAGAGTATAGTATCATTGTGGCGTGCGCTAACTTGTTGTTTCTAACGAGTGACTCAAGTGTGGCACTTTGTCCGCGGTAACGGAGGGGACGGGGCCCAATAACACTTATCACGACTCAAGGTGAAGGGGGGTTGACAGATCTAAGCTATAAAAATTAAGCGCTGCTTTTGGTGCGTTTGACACAGCTTAGAAACGTAGCAAATCTGACGGAAGGCAGCCTGACACCCGTGATAAGGTCCCGGTGCGTGTGAATCTTCCTTAATACAGTGCTATGGATCCGGTTACCGGTAGAGTAGTACCATTGTGGCGTGCGTTATCTTGTTGTTTCTAACGAGTGACTCAAGTGTGGCATTTTGTGCGCGGTGACGGAGGGGAGGGGGCCCAATAACACTTATCACGAGATGAAAGGGGGCTGACAGACAAAAGTTTGTATTCTAATAGATGCCTACCTAGATATTGTATCCATACTAGCCGATGCTGCGACTTCGTCCGCGTGGAATAAGTTGTATTAATTCCCACGCGAACTCTTCACTTTCTTTTCACGGTTTATTATGTTAAGGGTCAACACAACGTCTTCTCCCGGACAGATTCCCGCTAGATGGCGTTGTTAGGGCTTTTGACAGGTTTTTGTAATTTCGCAAAGTTGCAATGCACTGATTTTAAAAATATTAAAATTGCGGCAGTACATCAATGCCTATTATTTTATCACATCATTAGTTTACTTTAAAACGGAGCCATTTAGTCAAATAGTCAAATTATAAACACCTGTCATATCGATTCCTGTATATATTTTGATGGACACTTATTATATGTACATAGGGTTTACCGGCACCCCGGGGACGGGGACGTAGGCTACCTTTTATCCTGGAGAATCAAAGAATTCCATTATCGAATAACCTAAATCCAATCGGGCGAAGTCGCGGGCAGGGCATCATCAAGCATTTCAATATTTGAAACAGGAATCAGAATCTGTCGAAAGAAAGGGAAATTCTAAAAAGTACCTACTTAACTACTTGGGATTTTATTACTAATGTAAGAGACAATCCACAAGTAGGTATTTATGAGACACTTTTAATATAATATATTTGTACTCTTATTTGGAACTTGCACGAGTAAATGGTTAAACGAGAGATTTAATGTAATTAGATTAAAGATGGCTAGACTTAAAGATAATAATCATTTAATCCGGCAACGATTGCTATCGTTAAGCTCTAAATCAAAATGCGATCTAAACACAAAAGTATTTAATAATCGCTGAGTCTGCCGGCAGGAGACTGAATTACCATCGTTCAAACACTCGCATTTATATTTTATACTAACTTGGCGACCGCCTCCCGCTTGCAAGATGCTGTGCAAGTCTCAAGATTACTTCGCGAACTTTCACATACTTTAGTGAATTATGAGTCTTTAGTGTCAGAAACTTATCTGACACGGTTACAGCGCTGTTATCTATTATAAATAAAATAAAAACAAAAACTAAACAGTCACCGGGCCAGATAAGATGGCGGGACTTAGACAATCAAAACCACTGTCTATGTCTGTGTATTTTATTTAATACTAGCTGATACCCACGACTTCGTCCGCGTGGATTGAGGTGTTTTAGTTCAGACTAGAATCTAGATAATCTCCGCGACTTCGTCTGCTTCCGTCTGGATTTTTTTTTAATACCAGCGGGAACTCTTTAATTTTCCGGGATAAAAACTAGCCTATGTGCTATTCCAGACTCCAATCTATCTCTGAGCCAAATTTCAATCAGATCCGTTCAGCCGTTCTGGCGTGGTTCAACAACCATCGATCGATCCATCCATCCAAACTTTCGCATTTATAATATTAGTATAGATTCACTTGCCCACATAACTCCGAGAAAACGGCGAAAACTAAGATGAGCGCGACCGGGAATCGAACTTCGAAGCCACCGGAATAATTGGCTCACGGCCTAAAATGAAAATCTATCTGTAATCCATAATATCCATACTCCATACATTTAAAACAAAATTACAAGATATAATAAAAACTTATAGACTAAACGTTAATCTAAAATCCTTATATACCTACTAACAAAAATAAAAATAAAACCCTAATCAAAATATAATAATAATACTCTGTGTAGTACTAGTGTCTGTCTGTCTGTCTCCTACGCTATAAAGGCCATCTTTCTAACCGATTTTGATTTTTGGTACAGAGATATATTGTATCACGGGGAAGTAGGCTATTATCACCGAAAAATAATGAGTTCCCGCTGGAATTAAAAAAAAAAATCCAGACGGAAGCGGACGAAGTCGCGGACATTATCTAGATTCTAGTCGGTCGATATGATACTCAGCAACATTGTTATTTGTATAAAGAAACTTATCCTATCGACAGATTACAGATTACAGATAGGTAGATTGTTTTTTTTTTCGTCAGTCAACTACCGACTAGGCTAGGAGTAGAATAGACATTTTTCATTCAATCTTAAACACATAATTAATAGGTATGACAAAGGAATATTATATATATATGTATATTCTAGATTCTCGATCATGTAAACATGGAGCATGTGGCCTAGCTGCGACAACGCCAAACGCTGACCCAAGCCGGTAACTGGATGGGTGATCGAATTTGGAAGTCCGAGTTGGCCTTTCCTTCCCTCCGTGACTTGGAGAGCACGTTAAGCCGTACGATAATAAACCTAAGAGTTGAAATAATACTCTTAGTCGACTCGTATGCGGAAGGACCTGGGAAAGTGGGAACCCATTACTATCCCAAGAAAACCCTTCCATTAAGTGATTAATGGAATGGGGTCACGGCCCTCAGCAATGAGGAATACGATAAACATGGGAAACATGTGTAAAAGTGGAGCAGTGATAAAAATATGCTTCGAATAAGTGGACACCAAACCAACAGTCCAACACCCTCAATAAATTATAAGTTAATAAGGAAGTGACCAAAATCGATGGCTGTTATAGTATGATTGTTCAATGATTAGTGATAATAGAGCAACGGGTAGAGTTTGAAACTTTGAACTGTTGGCATGGGGATTGGGGATTTACATTACCACTGAACTACCTATAGTTGCAGCAAAAATTCTATTTAGACTTGCCTTAAGCCTTCACTTACACAAGTCTTAAGTCTCAGTAAAATATAATCTATTAACCCAGTTTCTTGCTGGATCTTCTCGGTAAGAACTAGAAAATTCCGAACCAGTGGTAGATTTACTTAACGATTCAGAGGCATTTTTAAGTTTATTTAACAAAAAAACATTTTGAAATACCAACCTGAACTACTACCAAGTCCGCTAGTCGCTACCATCCTAGACGGAATCGTCACTTGCAATCAGGTGAGATTGCAGCAAAAGGCTAACTTGTAAAGCTTATATATATAAAAAACAACCAGTTTGTCTGACATGCGACTGCGAAGGCATCTAACCTGTGTTCTGTATGTTTAATGAGGGCTGAGGAATGTTGATTGTGAACATTATAACACATCACGTGTGGAGAGGGTGAGCTAGTCTGCATCATTTAAGTTTACAATTAATGTTGCAATGCCGTTCTAGAGAAGGCTCAAGGTTTTGGAGTTTACCTCCTTTAGAATCGATTTTCAAATATAAGCCCGGGATATGAAAATTTATGGGGAGTAAAATCAAACTTTCCGTTACGTTATTGACTTTATGTTTCCATGGTAACACTTGTTTATGTTTCCGTGAATAAGTAATGTATTTTGATGAATATAAATTATATAATTAAATAAATGTATCAAGCATGCTTTCAGTAATATAGAAAATGTGTTCATTTACCCTCAGTTACTAATCTATATATTTTATAATCGTTCGTAAAGAGTAAACTCCAGTCGTGCGGCGGAGCTACACACACATTTTTTTTAATTGAGATGTTTTTTGATGGATTATTTAGCCTAACCAACTAACCAAATTGCAAGATATGTGACGTTACATTAGGGTAAGGACGGGGGAGGGGTAAAAAAACACGAAATTAGTGTGACATACCTTATGGATGACCCCTTACTTGGCGCTGAGTTTACCAACTCTGAGACAACCAAGGGATACTTTTGACAAAATTCCTATATAACATCCATTGAAATAGAATGAGTACCTAAAAAAATTCTACATCAATGATAACATCGGATAAAAGTCAAAACATCAAAGGTTATTCGGAGTTGGTCAAATCGGTTTTCGATTATATGTATGAAGTAAATTGTCGTTTCATGGGTTGCCAGTTGCCACCACTCACCAGTTTATCTACTCCACCCAGTGTGTTTGTCTGTCAGTTTGTCTGCCTGTTACCTCGTGGTAATCTTTCACTGCATTTTACGAAATAAGGCACAGATATAGGTTGCTTCCTTAGGATGACAGACTTGTGAGATAGGCTTGCGCTTGACGACAATCATGATTAGTGCAAAGCAATGAATAATGATGAGGTCTAGGACTCTAGGTTGGAACGCGCTTGCCTAGAAGATGTCTATTCACTCTTGCCTTGAAGGTACCTAAGACCTAAGTTATACGTAGCAGGAAACATGTGCGCTGCAAGGTTGTTCCACACCCTAGCGGTTCAGATCAGAAACGTCGAGCAAAAAGGTTTCGTGCGAGCAGATTGGACGTCAACCACATAAATCCCGAAAATTAAAAAATAAAATAAAAATCGGATGAAGTTGTGGGCATCATCTAGTAATTAACATTTGGCTTTGAAACATGGGGCAAATCTTTAGAGCGGTATACGAGAGACCAATTATATATGGGTATAATATACAAGCATTGAACGTATTTAGTACATACTTATCTTATGTGGATTTGAGTAGCATCACTACTTCAAAGATTGGTTTATCTCACTATGTTGACAATTCCGACCGTTAGCTTCTTAGATACACCAACTTCATATTCTAATTGACTTACCAGCCCTTTGTCTTAATATTATTACCGTAAGATTCACATTCGAGTAATTACTGCTTTTACGATGGTACATAGAGCGTGTCATTTATAACAATGGTTCTACCCGCGTCACTAGATAAATATGGTTCAAGTCTATTGTTGCGAACCTAGAACGGTCTCATCGTTGCAGTAGTATTGTTGTAAAAGTAAAGTAAGTGAAGGTAAAGAAATTGGTTGAACTAATGTGGACACGACCCTGTTTTGAGAGAACGTTTCTCTTTTGTTGGACGTGCCTAGTTAGAGCAGCTGTTATTTTTAAACGTTGCATCATGCATGGAGGTTGCATCTGGGGCCTTATTACTTAAAATTGATTGCAAGTGTGTAACGAACGTCATCAGTCATCACCTCTGATTGATAAAATTGTTGGCATGGGTATAGTTGAGGACCAGGGAGAGTGACATACTTTTTATCACTGAAAATTGAGGAGTAATGTAATCTATCTGTGGGCCAAATTTCAGCCGTTGTGGCGTGATTGAGTAAAAAACATCCATCCGTCCGTCCATACATCCATCCATCCAAACTTTCGCATTTCCAGTATTAGTACTTTCGCATGCATAATATTATACGAATATTTCTGCCTTAGTACGGTTTTAAACGCCATAACGGTACCCAATGTTTTTAAACAGCGTGCACTTATGTAGGTGAGTTATAGCTAAAAATTCTATTGTAATTAAAAGGCGAATAAGCACATACATCTACCTAAGCAAAAAATACGATTTCGCAATGTACTCAAATAACTACATTTCCCATGTACTAAAAAAATTCTACATCAATGACATTTCCTTTTGTTTAGCAAAGAACATGATTCATTTGTTTGAAATAGACATACATACGGCTGAGTAACATCGGTCGACGACCTTCGAGGATGCTCGTGACAGCCGGACATAAATTTAGACAGTTTTTAACAAAACACCAGCGGTTGGCACACGCAAGACATTATTCCGTAAACTGGATTCATTTGCGACCATCTATATTCCGATCTTGTTGCAATGTCGGCGAGATTGTATCTGAGAAATAAGATTGGTGGCAGATTGCAAAATTATGGAACTTTCATACTAACTGATCCCCTACAAAATCAAACTCAATTTTTTTTTAATCAAATAAACTCATTTCAAGTGCTTTTGAATCGTCGAGTAAATCTACCAGACCCTCTTGTTACTTATGTGCTTTTGACGGTTTTTTCAAAAATCGTGCAACATATTTTTTTTTAAATCAAAAGACCCAATAGATATCGGAAACTTGATAAGTAACAGTAATTGAAGTGTTTTTTTTTAAATATTAACTAATATTATTACGTTTCATTTATCATAACTATAAATGTATCGTAAAAAACGTTTTTTTTTTTTTTTTTTTTATCCACTACAAGCTAGCCCTTGACTGCAATCTCACCTGATGGTAAGTGATGATGCAGTCTAAGATGGTAGCGGGCTAACCTGTTAGGGGCATGGCAGTTCTATTAAACCCATACCCCTTCGGTTTCTACACGGCATCATACCGGAACGCTAAATCGCTTGGCGGCACGTCTTTGCCGGTAGGGTGGTAACTAGCCACGGCCGAAGCCTCCCACCAGGCCAGACCAGGGAAAATTCAGAAATTATAAATTCCCAAATTGACCCTGCCGGGGATCGAACCCGGGACCTCCGCACGTTAAGGCAACAGCGCTACACACTGCGCCACGGAGGTACGTACTTAGATTTAACTTTTTTTTTTAAAACGTTTTATTTAGGTAAAACAATGTTGTCTTTAAAGCAAACGTAGTATTGCATATTGTCTAAATCTAGGTATTTATTGTAGTTAAAATAATATACCTCATTTATGTTACAATTATACATATGTAAAATCATTTATGTTACAATAAGTAAGTAGGTATACCTAATATGTATTTCAGTTTGTCATTTAACAACCGATGCGTCAACAAACCTTGACTTTTGTTATTTAATATGGGTATACACTTAAGTTATCTATATTAAACATTACAATTTACAAGTAACATGTTAGTATAAGTACCTAACAAATTAACACATTCAAAAGCTTCATTCTCAACTTCTATGGAGCCATTGTCAAAACAAATTAGTAATTCTTTATCAATGTCGAGTTGTACATAGTACCGTTTTCCTCTTACGAAGCTAAGATTGCTTCTACCAGTTTGTCATTATTAGTCATCTGTACCGTATATTATTTTGACTGAAACAGTTACACACGAGTAGGAATATAGTATACGGACGTTGGAGCTGCCCCTCTATTGTGTAAGGAAATCGTAATCGTTCAAACGAATAATTCAACCCATTTATGGAGTTCATAGATTCATTCCTGCACGTCAAAAAGGATGTATGAACTCCACAGTTCGAGTAGTTTTTTTTTATTTATCCACTACAAGCTTGCCCTTGACACCTGATGGTATGATGATGCAGTCTAAGATGGTAGCGGGCTAACCTGTTAGGGGCATGGCAGTTATATTAAACCCACACCCCTTCGGTTTCTACACGGCATCGTACCGGAACGCTAAATCGCTTGGCGGCACGTCTTTGCCGGTACCCTACCGGCAAAGACGTGCCGCCAACGGCCGTAGCCTCCCACCAGGCCAGACCAGGGAAAATTAAGAAATTATAAATTCCTAAATTGACCCTGCCGGGGATCGAACCCGAGACCTCCGCACGTTAAGGCAACAGCGCTACACACTGCGCCACGGAGTTCGTCAAATAAATGAGCTGTAAAATAATTACGACTTGCTCAGAAAATTGGACCACAGATCGACAAGTTAAACCATTATAAAATTGAAGAAGTCCAACGATATTATTTTAGGTAGGTAGGTAGGTAGTTACGTTTTGCAAATTGCAGAGTAACGTAATGCTTATAATAAATGACCTCATTAGTTATACCGTAAGCATCACGATCTTTCTAAAAATGCATCTAGTCCATATAAATGTGGATTGACTGACTGAATTATTTATTTTACATCCGCAACGAATACTTAATGCAAATTTACAAAGAAACTAAAGTAGTAACTTATGTAGTAGGTATTAATTTAGCGTTCAACTAGGGATGTCACGCAGTCCAAATGATTATCTAGGTAGCCTACCTCTGAAAATTGCAAATCCTTCCAAATTCTCAGCGAAATGAAGTGAATATGAAAAATCGCAGGAAAATGACGCCAATGAAAGTTAATGTATGAAAATGCACTTTTTCTATATATACTAGGTACTTTTAATATTATAAATTTTTGTCCCGGAAAGTTAAAGAGTTCCCGCGGGAACCAAAAACTCAATCCACGCGGACGAAGTGGGGGGCATCAGCTAGTTAATAATGTAATATCATCATGCCATTTTGATTTGATTTGATTGATTGCACACTGCCTAAAACCTAAATTTTTTCATCATGTTTTTCGCCGTTTGGGCAACTTTTTCTATACACGTGAGTAGTGAGTACTGAGTTATTGTAAATTTTATTGAAATGCAGTTTTTTACACTCAGGCAAAGTTTCAGTTAAGAAAGTTCATTGTCCGTTTAAATGCAATTTACAAAACAACAAAATATAACATTTGTGAAAAAATGTTTAACTTTATTCATGTGTAATTTATCCCCGGTTTTGCTTTTCATGATACAGGGAATTACTTCTCTCTCTTTGCGTTGTATTCCTCATTACTGAGGGTTGTGACTCGTGCGTGGGATAATAATGCGGTGGGTTCCCACGTCCTTCCGCATTTAAATTACTTACATATACAAGTAAAAAAGCTAACCCAATTTAACAATAATTATCATAGCAAGAATTAATAAAGCACTTAGCCATTCTTTTGTTCATAGCTGTATGTTATCTTTTTTTGTATGCTTTTCTAAATAATAATGAAAATTACTCTTCAGTTGACCTTGTTGGGATATACCTAACTATTAAGTGTACATTGCCGTGCATTTTTTTATGTTTGACCTTTGATTTTTTATATAATAAGTATATAGAATTCACATTAATTGTTCTAGTATTCAATGTGACTTGACGGCTTTTTAGCTTGAGTTTAGAAACTTGTAAACTTTCTATTCGTTTACTTGTTATTCTATAAAAATGTTCTACGGGAGCAATACTACAAAAATCCATGATATGAAGATAATTAGGGGCAAAGGTCCACCTTTTAGTTCGTTATCAAGTAGGTATGGAATGTAGACAGTAGACACCATTGACCAGTCCTGTAGCTAGCAAACAATACATGGAAGAGGCTTTATTTCGTAAGAAATCTCATATTTCAATGGTAATTTATAATTTCTGAATTTTTCCTGGTCTGGTCTGGTGTGAGGCTTCGCCCGTGACTATTTACAAGTTTTACAACCCTACCAGCAAAGACGTACCGCCAAGCGATTTAGCGTTCCGGTCTTCCGATACGATGCAGTGTAGAAACCGACTACGGGTTTTGAGTTTAATATAACTGCCAACTGCCATACCTCTAACAGGTAAGCCCGCTACCATCTTAGACTCCATCATCACTTACTATCAGGTGAGATGGCAGTCAAGAGCTAATTAGTAGTGGAATAAAAAAAGAAAAAAAAGGTAAGTATGGATACCTATTAACATTTAACGCCATCGAAAATTCCAATTTGCTTATCAAACATTTAAATTAGAACGACATTGAAGAAAACAATAATTTAAAGAGACTTAACAATAAGAAACGCCATTACGATGTTCTAGTTATCCCCCTTGATCTTCACGCTTCGATTGCTAACGATATTGCCAAATTGCAAGTGGATGTGATAGAAAAACTCGCACCAAGTCTAAAATTGTTGATACCATACACTATTGATAATTTTGATGACGGTAGCTAAGTTTAGTTTGAAGATAAAAATAGTATTGAAGCTAATTAATTTGTCAGTAGACATGTTTTATCGCTTGAGACTCCGTTGAAGTTCGTAAGTGATATCTAAACACACTGGGCACTTATAAATATTGAATAAATAACAACTAACCACAGATTAGTCATAGCAGCGCATGGCAGTCAATGTTTCTATAATTAACTAGGTATTAACTCTTGTAATATGCGATATGCAAGCATAGAATACACCATAAATTGAATATTCATGGAATTAGAAAACGTGCTAATGCTAATTAAGACAGTGCAGAAGATATTAGTAGTCAGACAAGTTCAAAAGAATACACCAGTAACGGAATCGCGGACACTACATGCTTCCAGACAATTGGAACATAATGAACAACACACTTTATATGTTTGTATTATAAAGAGAACTTTCCAAAACTTCCAAAAATAAAAGTCGACAATTTTAGTTCTTACTTACATTGTAGAAGAAATCCGTGATGCTTGCGTCGACACAGAAACAATGTATGCAGTTAAGAAGACACACAGATAACACCGTGGCTTTAAGTTAATTGGTAATTAATTGAACTGTTTGATATTGGTCTGAAGTAAGCAAAGCAGCTGGAGCAAAAAACGCGTACTCCCCACACGCGGCTCAGTATTTGACTGATGACGTGAATCGAGCATGGAAGTTGGAAGTTGGAACTGCCCGCTGCCGCGCCGGTCGACTTGTCCACCAAGTGCCGTAAAGGTCTTAAGAATGCCACATCCTGCTCGGATTAATCACCTTTAAATCTTCTGGTATAAGGGATCAAGTTGTTTGTAGTGCAGCTGTTTTGTATGGCTTTGGTTTCGCTCCACATACAAATTGTGTATGCCACGGCCGTTTACACATTTCTTTTATGTGGAGAGAAAAGGCGAAAGGATATCGCGACTTTAATGTGTGTCTGTGCATGTCATTGAGATTTCTTGGTGTAACAAAGTGAAATATCACCTAACTGTGACTTATTAGCTGTTTTTCAGTCATTATCAGCTTATCTCTCAATATTGCACATAGAAATATTGTCGCAATCGATGACATGATTCAACTAAGACCAAGATACAATATAGAAGACCAACCAAGGTAACTTAGGTAAGGTTATAGAAATGTAGGAAATCTTTTGTGTAAATGCCTGGTTTAAATTTTCGCCTTGCTGTTCCTGCCCGCTTCCACAATTACCCTGTATAAATCATAATTAATATTATAAATGCGAAAGTGTGTTTGTTTGTTGGTTTGTTCTTCAATCACGCCGCAACGGAGCAACGGATCGACGTGATTTTTGGCATGGCTATATAATTGAGGACCTAGAGAGTAACAGAGGCTACTTTTTATCCCGGAAAATTAAGGAGTTCCCGCGGGAATCCAAAAAACTTTTGCCACGTGTACTAAGACGCGGGCATCAGCTATAATAATAAATTTACTGGGTCAACCAGCCTTCAACACTTAACGCTTATTAAGGGTTAAGCTGTTCAATCATAAAAGGGTTTCTCCCTATTTCTAATGGTTATTCAGCCCTAAAATGCCATGGAGTTCGCTAAAATTAGGCGACCCTGCTCGGGAAAATGAGTAACTTGTAAAGGTCAACGCATGCAGACGTAGTGGGGTTGAGTCCTCTTGATAACTCTGAACCTGAAACTCGTCTTTGTGCGCTTTGATTTACGGTTTAAATTGGTACACTTACTGAAAGCAAAACATGGAGCAGTACTTGAGCTTCCATCACGTCTCCGCCGCTACCAAAATCAAAGATATGGATGTCCAAAGTTAATAAATCCTATATTGGATTGGAATCAAGAAAATCACGCACGCGCTTGAGGATCTCGATTCCACTGAAGCGGTGATGAGATGTGCGGGATTAGACGGATAAGATTATATTGATATACCTTCTTTTAATATTCTAAAAAATCCGTCACCTCTAATTCATTCCAGGTTTGTAAAAAAAGTTTAAAAAAAAGTTTGAAAAACCGACAGGCCTTGAAGGGGCTTGAATGGTGACATCTCACCGAATAGCGCAGCGCTGAACCCCCCACTTTGTTGACGAATGTTCTAAACTAAAGCCGCTGGAAGCAAGCACGAGACTCTTTGGACATCCAACACCTTCGGCCAACAGTGGACGTCTATAAGCGACAGCGATATCTTCTTTTTTTTCTGTACCGGCCCTATTAGGATTTCATCCCTATTAGGCATCCGTGACGATGTTCAGGCGTGCACACTCGGGCCGCTGCGCATAGTTTCTACGCGAATGCTCCCCACGCTGCGTGTAAAATGTTCACTCGCCTGGAATATCTCACTACTGTGTCTTGTTTTCGGAGACAACAAGGACAATAAATATTAAAAATTAGGTAAAGAGTGTCATCCGCCGAATCCAACTCGGCTGGACAGCGTTCGGCACACGCCGCGGCATCTTCTAATCCAAAATTCCTCAGTGCCTGAAGGCCAAAAGTTTTGCGGTTTGCCAGCGATGACACACAAAACATGGTCGCTTACTATGGGCCTGATAAGAAGGCTCAGGGTCACTCAGCGGGCAGGTAGGTATTCCTACGTGATCAAATCAGAAATGAGGAGATCCTTAAAAGAACCAGACTGACAGACATAGCACGAGTTACGAGTCATCCAGTTTGAGTGCAGGCAATGGGCCTCACATATCATAGACCTCCTATTTGTGGGGTCTGGGGTGAGTGACAGAAATCAGAATCGAAAGTGAATCATAGGCATCTTCAAGGCTAATATGTCTCATTTTGTGGCCATATCATCACTTCCCATCAGGTGTGATTGTAGTCAAGGGTGAGCCTATATTGAATTAAAAAATAACCAATGTAGTTGGTCTGTTGGGAGGCTTTGGCCGTGCATATTTAGTCGCTTAGTCTTTACCGGCAAAGACGTGCTGCTAAATGATTTAGCATCCTATTCATATCCAATTTATAAAAACAAAAGCGACGCCTGTTCTTAGCTTGTTATTTAATACTACTATAGAATGAATTGCTAATTAATGCTCACTGGTTTTATAAGACATATAATATACTAGCTGATGCCCGCGACTTCGTCCGCGTGGAATAAGTTTTTTTGGATTCCCGCGGGAACTCCTCAATTATCCGGGATAAAAAGTAGCCTATGTCACTCTCCAGGTCCTCAACTATATCCATGAAAAAAATCACGTCGATCCGTTGCTCCGTTGCAGCGTGATTGAAGGACAAACCAACAAACCAACAAACAAACTGACTTTCGCATTTATAATATTAAGTATAATATGATTTTATGTTTGAAAACAAGAATAGTATTACTTTATTTTCCTCTTAAGATTACAGTCATTCGAGAGAAAAGGATAGAAGGCTAAATATTGTCCTAATAGCATCTGGAATCTGGATATGATAGTATATTTTATACTATACCTAGGTACTTACGCGTAGAAGCTGTGGTCACCCTACTAAGACTTTATGGGAGGTCCTTCGAGTATACACGGTGCATTAGTTAGAATATCCAGTAAGTATATTAATTAATGTGAGCAAAAGTTAAATTCACAGTGTTTATTTTTGGACAAAAAAACTAATTTTATATTTTCATGTAGTTTAAATATGGCGGAAAGTCTGTCTTTCAGTCTGATCAGTTGTTCAGATTCAGATACTTTATTTGCATAATAATATAAATGTATTCTACATATAAGATGGTTAATTATTTACATAGTCCCACCATATTAGCAGAACCGGCGAACAAATATTATTCGTGTTTTTACTTTTGTTACATGCTTCATACTAATAATATAAATTCGAAAGTGTGTTTGTTTGTTGGCTTGTCCTTCAATCACGCCGCAACAGAGCAACGTATCGACGTGATTTTTTTTCATGGGTAGGTACGTGTAGTTGATGACGTGGACCTGGAGAGTGAAATAGGCTACTTTTTTCACAGAAAATTAAGGAGTTCCCGTGGAAATCAAAAAACTTATTCCACGCGGAGGAAGTCGCGGGCATCGGCAGCGGCTAGTACTAATAATGATAATTTTCTTACCACTTGCTCAAAAAAGTAACATTCTATGCCACAAAAACCGAACAACAATAGTCATTTTTAATCTGTTAAAAACAGGGAAAGAAAATTGTACTGAATTTCATTCATCCTCTAGGGGGAGAATGTGATTTAAATTTGGAATACTATTATATTGAACTATGTACATCTGTGTTTACACCATTGAGTTTGTATATGTCACCGTAAGATTGTAAAAACCGTTAGATTATAATATAACGTTTTTTATCTCGATAGATTATAAACTGCCGACAGATTGTGAATCGTAACATACTGCTTACAATTTAACGCTTTAGTTTTCGGTAAATTGTAATATATTAGGTATATTAACCCGATAGAACCTAAGTGCCCTGAATGCCCTAACTACCTGAATATTCATGTGAATGTCAAACCCTAACCTAACCTATAGTTCGCGCGCGAGTTGAATGCAGAGTAAGTGTCACCATACATTTACTCTGCATTCAACTCGCGCGCTAACTGTAGAAGAAAGAGACAAGAAAACGTAAAAACAATAAATATTTCATAAATTAATACTCAGAACATTGAACGATTCACAATCTTTCGACAGTTTATAATCTCGCGGGATAGAAACCGTTAGATTATAATCTAACGGATTTTACAATCTTACGGTGACATATATAAAGCATTATACATCTTTTTGAAAAAGGATCGCGACAGAAGACACTGCTTTATCCCCTTGGTTAATAATCTACTATTAAGTGGTGACCATGATAGCCTAGTCATTGGGTCTCCTAGTTCGGGGGCGCGGGTTTTATCCCCAGGCACACACCTCTTTCTTTTCGGAGTTATGTGCGTTTAGAAATTAAATAACACTTACTACAACGGTGAAGGATAACATCGTCGAGGAAACCTACTTGGGTGTGAAGTCTGTCAATTTGCACTTGGTCACGTGGTGTACAGTCCCACCAAATTATCTGACCCGGTGGCCAAAATTGGAACTATTTTTATGCCTGTTTAGTTTTTGGTTTTATTTTATTTTTCATAGATAGTAGAGACGCTGTCACCGGATCGGATAAGTTTGTCGGACTATACTTATAGTAGAAGTAATGTGACGTGCAGTGAAGTACATAAAATTATAGTACCTATCACACGAAAAACAGCTGCGTAAACAAGGAAAACAATTTCAAGAGCAAAACAATACCTAACTCTATCACAGAATAACTTCTGCAGTAAAGGCACTCAGTAGGCATTTCCTTTACTCGTTAGCCTCTAAAACACCTTGCCGTTTAAAAACGAATTAAAATTCATCATTTTAAATGTTCCAGACATTAAAATGACGGTTTTGTGTGAACAAATATGTGACTTGTGATAAATTCCGTATCTTGCACGTGAAGAAAACGTAATTTAAGATAAGTGATTCACAATTTCAGACGCGAGAGTTTACGTTTAGATATACAAAGCACCGGTCGATATTTTTGCTCTTAGTACAAAATAAGATGAAAATAAAGATGTATTTAATAGGAAATAGGAAAAACGGTGTATAACGCAAAAGTGAATTAGAAATATAAAAGTGAGACTATAAAACTGTAGTATTAGACGGGCAAATAAATAATAATTCTATTGGTAAACGGAAATCAAAGGATAAAGTTATCAGTAAAACCGTAACATAAGTAGTTACTTATAGTTAGTTGCCTTTTGCCTTTACTATTTTATTTATTAATTATAAAGAAATAAGTGCAAAAGTCATAAGAAAAACATAATAAAATATTTTTTAAAATACACTTAGACGTTTTGTAAATTTTTTTAAATTGTATGATAACGGTAAACGTGATTTATTAAAAATTTTATTTACCTACCTATCTACTAGAAAAACCTAAAGAATTTCAGCAAAGAGAGAAAGATTATAAATTCAATAAATTAACAAGTGCAAAAGTGAAATTAACGAAGTGACTGATTTTAGTGCTGAAACGAATTTAAAAAAAAAGCTTTTTTAGAATACTGCCTATCCATATAATATTATCCACAGTAGGCAATCAAGGGATATATCATATAACATACATCACGTAGACGATAAGATACAAAAATTTGAACTAGATAATATCGTCGCCCGGTTATTGATTAATTACAAGGATATAAGGATTATTAGTTAGCTTTACGAAGCTTTATCTTCCGTTAGTTTTGCGCTGGCGCAGTGTTCTGTGCGTTGCGGAATAATGCGGTCGCATTTGAGGATTGTGTGTGCCATATTACTAGCAGGTGTGTTTTGTTTTGGTGATATTAGACGTGTATTTAATGCCACCAAGGCTGTTTAAAGCCGGAGTTTAGTGACGTGGAAATCTCATAAATATTTTTTTTTAAACACATTACCTGCTTATCGTCCTATTTGGTTATAGGACAGTCTTGCAAGTGTTAACATGTCGCAATATCGCGGTTTGGTAGTAAAAGCCTTTCTTGTTTTTCCACTAACTTGCTTTAAACCGGTCGAAGAACGTCATCATTCATACCTCATTAGTACCTAAGGTATTTGATGGCTCTTCAACAGCCTTGAAACGTAGGCAATACCGACTCACTTATTTTGCTTTAAATCTATGTAGGTACATATGTACATAAGCCTCAGGTAACATAATAACAACGTTGAAAATGTATTGCGTACTGTACAAAGAAATACATACGTAGGTATATTGCGAGAGATTATTGTAAACAGATATGTAGGTAAGTAATAACAGGTAATACATACCTATAGTTTTCTGTGTTTGATAAATATATTTATTTGTCTGTAAAAAGAATGACGCAACATTAAAGCCCACATTAAAAGTGATAAACTGTTATCTGATAATTATATTTTATGTATATTTTTTATATGTAGGTACTTAGTTGATTTCTGTTAATAGTTTATATTTAAAAACTAAATTTACTTACGTGCTTGGGTATGAATGGGCCTGAGATATGATTATAATAGTACCTAGACCTAATTACGCACTATTGATTAGGTTTATAGCTTTGATTATGGTTTATCCCGACTACGAACTAGACCGCGTCGTCTATGAATTATGAACGGACAAACATATACCTAGGTACCACAGAGTGTCATGCATCTCTATAATAATGCTCCAAAAAAGCGATAAGTAAGTCTTTGTTCGTTTCAAGAGCTAGATTATGATAAGAATACCCAAATGAAGCAAAAATAATACGTGTGCTAAAAATAGTACCTATGGAGTATTTTCGGAGGAAAAATATTTGTTTTATATTCCTCTAAGCTCCGTGATGGAGGTATTTTAGAGTTATATTCCTTATTATAGGGACGACAAGGTACGTGACATAGAACTGCCACTTGAAATATAGTATAAGATCCCGATATAAAACGACCTTCACCGAGATGCTTATTTAATGAAACGTATTTTATATTTAATTTAATATGTCAATAAATATAATCCATATGGGTTGCCTAGCAAATTTCAGTCCAGAGTATGTTTAATTAATAATTTAAAAAAAATATTTTTTTAAACATTTCACCGGTATGATTATTAGATAAATTCTATACCAAACGAAAGTATGAAGCCCATAGAATATGCAAACGTTAGGTTGCCTATTCTTTTCCGGTCACATCTATCGGGTTGCCAGGTATAAACAGGTAAATCTGTACTAGCATTTTGCAACGGTCTGTTTATTGAATGAAATTTAAATGAAATTAAAGATTATTTTATTCTGAACACGGTGGTATAGGGTTGCCTGCGAAAAATCAGTCCAGAATTGCGGTAGTCGAATTTTAAAAAGTAAAATATTGCTCCGAGTGAATGTGAAGAGGCAGATACAAGGATTATTTTTCATGCTTCTAAAGCGGAACCAGGCTCAAGGATTTTAATTAAAGCCTCTGATATGCACAAACTTATCGAATCAGAAATTTGGCTTGCCTGTTCAGCAACTAGAAAGACTAATAATCAAACTGTTGATTGCATTAATTGCACCGATTTAGCGTTGAAGTTGGGAATTAAATTATGCCAAAGTCTTCCCGCCTTCCATGCATTTACAGGTTGCGATTACACGGCAGCCTTTTACAACAAAGGGAAAGTAAAACCTTTTCAGCAATTTTCGAAAAATGAAAAATATCAAACAGTTTTTGCATCATTAACAGATGCTGCTGATATTTTCATTGATAAAAAAATGGAGACCGTTCAAGAATTTACGGCTAGTATGTACGGTATCAGGAACTGCACCAGTGTGAATGATGCGAGACATCGTATTTTTATGAAAAATTACTCTGCAAAAAAAGACAGCGAGCACTTTTTAAAAAAAATAAAAGGCTTCGACTCCAACTCCATACCACCATGCTGGATATCATTAACTCAGAAAATTTTACGAACTATTTTCGTAAATTCCATGTGGCTTAATGCAACGGATCCAATATGCGTGAAACTTGAGCCTGAGAACTGCGGATGGTTCTTAGATGAATATTTAAAACCAGTAGGATTCATTGGGGATCATACACCTTTAAAGATAGAAGACATTGGGGCTGATTCTGTATAACACAATCTCTAAACTAAACTAAAATGGCAGCTTTAAATGTAGTTCTGTCCCTTTCCGTAGGGAGTATTATGAAAGGGTTAGCAATATTTGTAATGCTCTAATTTTAATTTAGTTTAGAGATGGTGCACTACAGAATCAGCCCCATTGTCGAAAAAAGTGAAACAGAGAGTGATGACGAAGAAGATTCAGAAGTTGAAGATCGTAGTTTTATGTCCGATGACTCGGATTCTGAATAATTAAAAAAAAAATGTATTTTTAATTTTTTACAATAAATAGAAGTAATTTTTTAATTGTTGTTTTTTTATTTTGTCTTCTTATAATAAAAATAAAATTTGCAAGATTACCCTGATTAAAAAAATTCACTTTTATGGGTTTTGAATTTTTTCCAATAGTTTCAATTGATTTCAATTTCTCTGTTTACATTTATAGATTTATAATTTGCATCTAGTAATTTTTTTTAATTTTTTTTAATCAATATTTTTAATCAGGGTAGTATTATATATGTTTCACTATAACCTTCTTTTTTACTAAAGATGTATATATACTTTAGTGTCACATAAAAAATATACACATAAATAATTAATTGATTAAAAAAAAATTAAATAACTATTTCTCTATTTAAATAATAAACTACTCCAAAATGATGCATAGTATATACGAGTCTATCGCTATCCTTTTCTTTTCCTAGCCCAAATAGCATGCGCACTCTCTTTCTTTAAGTGGGCGGACTTTAAACAGCTGCTATGCTGTGTCCTCTTCTATCGCATGGGATGGTCGGTTGGGACCTCTCAGTCGCACACATTCACTCTGAGCAATATTTTACTTTTTAAAATTCGACAACCGCAATTCTGGACTGATTTTTCGCAGGCAACCCTATACCACCGTGTTCAGAATAAAATAATCTTTAATTTCATTTAAATTTCATTCAGTAAAGAGACCGTTGCAAAATGCTAGTACAGATTTACCTGTTTATACCTGGCAACCCGATAGATGTGACCGGAAAAGAATAGGCAACCTAACGTTTGCATATTCTATGGGCTTCATACTTTCGATTGGTATAGAATTTATCTAATAATCATACCGGTGAAATGTTTAAAAAAATATTTTTTTTAAATTATTAATTAAACATACTCTGGACTGAAATTTGCCAGGCAACCCATATGGATTATATTTATTGACATATTAAATTAAATATAAAATACGTTTCATTAAATAAGCATCTCGGTGAAGGTCGTTTTATATCGGGATCTTAGACCAATAATACTGCTCAAAACGATAGTAGTAACGGCCATGAACAACTTTTGTCGACTTTAAAAATTTCGATTAAAAAATTGGTTTAATATTTAGCGAAAAGTTTCAAAAATCAAAGTTGCAAAATAAAAGATTTTCAGCATTGTGATTTGTTAGAGAAGTTGTCCAGTGACGGTGTGACTTACCATAATAAGCTCACAGGCCACAGCGCTTTACATTCAGGAAAATTAGTTATTACTAGAGAATTCCCGCGACTTCGTCCGCGTGCACTAAGTTTTTTCAACTCCCGAGGGAACTTCTTGATTTTCTGGGATAAAAAGTAGCCTATGTCTTTCCCCAGGATATAAATTATGCCTATACCCAAAATCGGTTCAATAGGTGGGCCGCGAAAGCGTAGCAGACAGACAGACACACTTTCGCATTAATTATAATATTAGTAAAGTATGGAGTTACGGGTTTTACCATAGATTTATTACAAATATACCTACTTCTTGGATAGAATCAGGCGTTACTTTGCGGAAGTTCATGATTTAGCAAGAAAAGATTACAATTATTTTGCTATAATCCGCCAACAGAAAAAAATCTGTATGGTCAAGCATGCAGCTATAAGCGAAGCACCGTTTACCTTCCCAACCAAGCAACAAAGCCAAGTTCCCAAGCAAGCAATGCCACCACCACTCACATGCACCACCACATAAGATACTATTCTCGACGCACGTTTCGCCCCGACACCGGAGCATCTTCAGGAGATGTCGACTTTACAATGCAAGTAGACTAGACATAGACTAGACAATCTTGCATTGTAAAGTCGACATCTAGCAAATAATTGTAATCTTTTCTTGCTATACCTACCTACTTCTGGTTTTTAATGAATGTTCTGCAACCAGACAAAACTGTTTTTATTATACCTAATAGGTTCTAGAAACAACTAACATTGTTTCTAATTGAAACCTAGACGTACCTACATAAGATAAGAAGGGATAGATTGTATCCCGATTCCCGGGGAAGGACATTGGCTACTTTTTATCCCGGAAAATTAAGGAGTATCGAAAAACTTTAGCCCACGCGGACAAAGTCGCGGGCATCATCTAGATTCTAGTAGCATTATAAAGGTACACTGGAGCTTATTAACTATCAACCACGACAATCTATAATAATCGCCGATTAGCAATCCGAGAATGTCGACTCTTGCAAAACTTGCATTCATTAATATTATTGTCGGGAAGAATTTTAAACATCCCGATCCCCATTCAGTTATAATTACAATACATAGCTACCTACATAATATTCTTTAAGTATCAATTATATAACAATTTACAGCCCAGTTTTTTATAATAAGAAAAATATGTGAATAGGTATTTATAAAAGTAGAGTTCATACCTAAATTGTTATTTTCAAAGTTACCTACTATAAAACATGTTAGTAGGTAGTAGTTACAAAAAAGTACTCAAACAAAAATCACGCTGTTGAACGAATTTCATAGCCTCTTTCTCTCTTTTTTTGAAATCTACTACAAGTTAGCCCTTGACTGCGATCTCACCTGATGGTAAGTGATGATGCAGTCTAAGATGGTAGCGGGCTAACTTGTTAGAGGCATGGCAGTTATATTAAACCCATACCCCTAATCGGTTTCTAGTTTTCTACACGGCATCGTATTGATATTGATAGGTACGATAAGTATCACAGTATCAATATTACTTACACAATTAGTAGTCAAAGTCAAACATTATTAAATCCAAGCAAATCCTGGCCGAACTTGAATAAAAATATAATTTAATAATTTTGTACACGAGACACTTCTAGTTAGGATATATCTATGTTCACACAGCTCCGTGGCAAACTATCGGTGTATGCGTTGGTATGTTTTTGTACAGGTCGTAAGACTACCCTCACTATAAATTAAAGAAAGAAATTAATATTTTGCATCGAATTGTATCTAGTTGTAATTTATTTTAATCTTAATCTTGTACGCTCAAAATGCTTAATCTCCTTAGCCTGTAAGTTGCATATAAGTGAATTGTTAATTCTTAATGAAACAATAAATATCTTAAACCAGAAACCAGAATTTGTATGACATGGAAAACAAACAAATGATGCAACAAAATCTATTTCAGGTTTTACTTCTGGTAGTGCTGTAACCACATCACTACCTATACAAAGGTTTGATGTATACGCAGGAGATCGTTTCCCGGTTGAGATCCCTACATTATTTGATGATGTAATAGATTGCTTGTTGATATGCCCGGATGGATCAGTAATTGGATTCAAGCCTGTTGATGACTCCAATGAAAAATTCGAAAAACAAACAGATACAGATACGTCACAATGCCGTGCTATAATCAATATTGTCGAAGAGGATAGCGGTTTGTGGGAGTTGATATCGCTAGCTGCAGATGGAACAGAAAGAACTCAGAAATATGAAATTACTGTGAATTATAGATCTATCGATACTACTGAATCTAACGCTTTTACTGAATCTACCACTGGTACTGAATCAGGTTAGTATCTACCGACATGTTTTTGATATCAAGGAAACAGCGCCGACCCCAAATGATGGGAAAATGGCTAGGAGAATGAGAGAGAGTGATCAAGGGAAATGTACTATTAACAATAACTGAGTTACCCACGACCTAAAGATTTTTTCCCTTCTTATGCTCTAGAAGTAGGTTCGTAGTCGTATGTTATTTTTTTTTATTCCACTACAAAATACTAATTAGCCCTTGACTGCGATCTCACCTTATAGTAAGCGATGATGCAATGCGCGGGCTGATCTGTTTAGGGGTACGGCAATTATATTTGACCCATACCCCTAATCGGTGTCTACATGGCATCGTACCGGAACGCTTTAAATCGCTTGACGGTACGTCTTTGCCAGTAGTATGGTAACAATGCCATGACCGAAGCCACCCACCAGACCGGACGAGAGAAAATTCAGAAATGATAAATCGAACCTGGGACTTCCCATTATAAGACCACAGCGCTCACCACTGCGCTGGCAGGTCATCAACATTTCCTAAAATACATATTATAAATGTACATGAAGCTAATTTATTATCAACCACGACAATCTATATAGGCATTAGGTAGTCAGAATACCTATTTATAATGAAAAATGAGCATTTACGTATTTCCATTTGGATAAGCAGTGCTTTTAAGCCTCTATAAACTGCACGCCACTGGCTTGGCGGTACGTCTTTGCCAGTAGGGTGGTAACTATTCCCAACAGTAGCCTCCCACCAGACCAGACTAGAGAAAATTCTGAAATTATAAATTCACAAATTGACCCTGCGGGAATTCAACCTGGTCACTTACACAATTAGTAGTCAAAGTTCAAATTTTAATAAATCCAAGCAAAGCCAGGCCGAACTTGTATGACATAGAAAACAAACAAATGATGCAACAAAATCTATTTCAGATTTTACTTCTAGTGAAGCAGTATCGCCTATTATACGAAGGTATCTAAACGCAGGAGATCGTTTCCTAGTTGAGATCCCTACATTTGGTGATGATGTAATATCATGCCGGTTGTCATGCCCGAATGAATCAGAAATTGAATTCAAGCCTGATGATAAATCCAGTGAAAAATTCGAAAAACAAACAGATACAGAGCTGTCAAAATGCCGTGCTATAATCAATATTGCCGAAGAGGATAGCGGTTTGTGGGAGTTGATATCGCAAGCTGCAGATGGAAGAAAAAGAATTCAGTTATATGAAATTATTGTGAATACTAAATCTACCGCTACTACTGAAACTACCGCTTATACTGAATCTACCGCTTTTACTGAATCTCCAACTAGTACGGAATCAGGTTAGTAGACCGACATGTTTTTGATATCGGGGGAACAGAGCCGACCCTAAACGATGGGAAAATGGCTAGGAGAAACAGAGAGAGTGATCAAAGGAAATGTGGGGTTAAACTATTAACAATAACTGAGTTGCCCACGACCTAAAGATTTTTATCCCTTCTTATGCTCAAGTGTTTAATTTTAGCTAAGTACGTACGTTTATCTAAGGAGTAAATTATACATTCTTTTAATAAAGTCGTTAATATCGACAGCCAATAAAATGTGCTCCTTTAGATAAGACTCTTCTTAATATAGATATATCTTTTAAATATCCCTCTGTACTAATATTTATTTTACGGACGAAACCTTCCGTAAAATAAATATTAAATATTGTTGTAATTTTGTTGTTCTTTTGATAAGAGGGAACCACGGGTATCCTAAATTGGGCTGCCGAGATTGACCATACAATGTTTCAGCAAACAAAAGACTTACTTTTGTAAATTATAGAACCAATAAACAATAATTTTATTATTATTGTTAAAATAAATATTAGTACAGGTTGTTAGAGTATTGTCGTAAGAATTTCTATAAAGTTGACCTCAAATACATAGTTACATAATTTTTGTGTGAATGTTTTATCATCGCTGTTTGATACTTTAAAATTAACTCAAAGTGTTTCATTTTAGACACAGAAGATCATAAACGTGTTGAATACTTGGAGCCACTTCTTATTAACACCAAGTTTGGCTCAACACATGAAATAAGTATACCAGACTTTCCGTTTGGCCGCCATTTAGGATGCCAACTTAACATGCCCAACGGAACGATGATTGATGTCGAGGAATTAGATTATGAAGAAAGTACCAAAGTCATCTCTCGGACGGCATCCAGCAGCTGTTCAGTTGCCATTAATCTGGTATCGAGCGATTTTATTGTGTATCTTGGTGACTGGACGTTGATTGCTGATGGATTCGTGTACTCTGAACAAGTTGAAAAAAGATTAAATTTTACGATTCACATTGAAAGTATGTATCATATTTTAATTAAAACTTCTTTATTAGCATAGAAAATACTGAACGGAGATGATTTTATAAGAAATACCTGCATATATTTTACTAATAACTGCAATGTGAACTCGCTATCCGCGCATAAACGTTAAAGTTATTAGAATGAGGATGGCTAGTGTGTACCTATATGTCACCGTAAGATTGTAAAAACCGTTAGATTATAATATAACGTTTTTTATCTCGATAGATTATAAACTGTCGACAGATTGTGAACCGTAACATACTGCTTACAATTTAACGCGTTATTTTTCGGTAAATTGTAATATATTAGGTTCTATCTGAATATTCATGTCAAACCCTAACCTAACCTATAGTTCGCGCGCGAGTTGAATGCAGAGTAAATCTATGGTGACACTTACATTTACTCTGCATTCAACTCGCGCACGAACTGTACAAGAAAGAGACAAGAAAACGTAAAAACAATAAATATTTCATAAATTAATACTCAGAACATTGAACGGTTCACAATCTTTCGACAGTTTATAATCTAGCGGGATAGAAACCGTTAGATTATAATCTAACGGATTTTACAATCTTACGGTGACATATATACCCTTAATATGAATGTAGGTTTACCTTAAACAATAAATAGATAAAAAAAATAAATGAATGGTTAAAAACAATCAATTAATTTTGACATATGAATTGTCTTTTAGGGCTTTGCTTTTTGTACTATTCAAACTTTGCAGTGTATAAGCTGAATGTGTATTTTGAAGAAATTTGGTAGAAGTCGATAATTTGGTTTATGAAGTGGACGCCATATTAAAAAAAATTGCAACTGGACTGAACCGACAGACAAAGAGAAACATTTTCTTATCAATAAGATGTTTTAGCAGAAAGGAAGTGCGTTATCAAGTCACGTTGAAATGATAGCATTTGTAAATGTGAAAGCAATGACTATGTGATTAACGATCACGGATTTTTTATCAATCAATAACATCATTTTTTTTTATTTTCCAGAAAAATCGACTAATACATTTTTTTCTAACAAGACTATAATATGAATTATCGAGTAGGTATCAAATATCAATCACATGAATTATACTTAACTAGCGAATGCCCGCGTCTTCGCCTGCGTGGTTTGAGGTTTTTGGTGCCGCGGGAACTCTTTAATTTTCCGGGATAAAAAGTAGCCTGTGTGCTATTCCAGACTATAATATATCTCTGTGCCAAATTTCAGCCGTTGGGACGTGATTGAGTAACAAACATCCATACATCCTTACATCCATACATCCATCCAAACTTTCGCATTTATAATATTAGTAAGATATACATCTCTTTCACTGAGTGGAGAGATATTGAGTGAAGTTCATAGCTTTAAATAAAGCATCGATGCGACAGTTTTGAGCGAACTACTAGTTTATTTTACGTTTTGATTTCAGAATTTGTCGAATCTGCTGCACATAAAGTAACTGTAAGGGAGGGGAATAATTTTTACATGAGTGTGCCTTACTTTAACCACGAGTACAGTGACACTTGCAGACTTCTGCCACCATATGGGGCGACCACAAATTACACAAGACTCAACGGCGGATGCAGTTTCAAAGTGTATAATGTCATGCTTTCTGATAGTGGAATTTGGGAAATAAATTATGGTGACAAAATACGATATAGAGCCATAACACATCTTAGGGTTAATGGTAATCATTTTATTTTTTTACTAGATGTCATGATGACTCTTCATACTTATGGATTTAGGTATATTTTAAAAATACTGTTTATTTTCTAGGATAAAAAGTATCTCTGTCACTGTAAGATTGTAAAATCCGTTAGATTATAATCTAACGGTTTTTATCCCGCGAGATTGTAAACTGTCGAAATATTGTGAACCGTTCAATGTTCTGTTCTGAGTATTAATTTATGAAATATTTATTGTATTTACGTTTTCTTGTCTCTTTCTTGTACAGTTTGCGTGCGAGTTGAATGCAGAGTAAATGTAAGTGTCACCATACATTTACTCTGCATTCAACTCGCGTGCGAACTATAGGTTAGGTTATGGTTGGACATGAATATTCAGGTAGTGCCCGGCCGCAGGCCGGGCACTTAGGTTCTATCGGGTTAATACGAGTATACCTAATAGATTACAGTTTAACGAAAAATAATGCGTTAAATTGCAAGCAGTATTTTACGGTTAACAATCTGTCGACAGTTTATAATCTATCGAGATTAAAAACGTTATATTACAATCTAACGGTTTTTACAATCTTACGGTGACATCTCCAAATTAATTAATAATATATTATGCAATGTGCTAAAGCATCAAAAAATGATGCAGTCTCTAGGATGCAAGATTTCTCTATGCTATTTTTTTCAAAATTGGTTCAATATGGTTAAGTAAAAAAGTAACGGATCGGCAGATACATTATCACATTTATCATAATATACTAGCTTGCCCGCGACTTCGCGTGGACTAAACAAATTTCAAACCCCTATTTTTACCCCCTCAGTAGTTAAATCATTTCTAAGCGGATGACTACATTATAATAGCTATCTGCATGCATTTCAGAACGATCTGTTCAGTGGTTTGATTTGTGTGTTCATTGTCAGTCAGTAATCTTTTCCTTTTCTAAACTACGAGTATTATGTATATTTAGATTATTCACATAATCCCCCTCTCAGTTATTTTATTAGTTCCTAGATGATGCCCACGGCTTCGTCCGCATGAATATAGGTGTTTTTAAATTCCCCTGATTCCCCCGGAGAGCCTTTTGATTTTCCGGGTAAAATATTATAGTAGAATATCATCCCCTGGATGAAAGCTATTACTGTACCTTTTTTAATTGAATATGAGCTGTGAAAACATAGCAGACAGTCTGTTGTCAAGTTAGCCCTTGACTGCGATCTCACCTGATGGTAAGTGATGATGCAGACTAAGATGGTAGCGGGCTAACCTGTTAGGGGCATGGCAGTTATATTAAACCACACCCCTATTCGGTTTCTACACGGCATCGTACCGGAGCGCTAAATCGATTGGCGGCACATCATTGCTGGTTCTTTCTCATTAATAATAATAGGCATTAGTACGGAAGTATGGATTTTTCATTTTACTTTTAGGTGCAACTACTCCATCAGAAATCCTCCTCTACTGGAATGAAGATAAACCAGTCGAAGCAAATCTTGTACCAGACGCGGTGTACTGTAGAATTAGGACTCCAGAAGGATATGTAGTTTATGATGGATTTGGGCCATGTCGAATTGCTCTACCCAGAGCAATCAAGTCGCAACATGAGGGTATCTGGAAGATGGATATTGGAATGCCAGGACAAGTGATCACTGATAATTATACCGTCAACGTTGTGGTTCAGGAAGCCGGTAAGTAGATAGTGTATATTAATATTTTTATGCCTAAATATTCTCTACTAGCTGAGGCCCGCGACTTTGTCCGCGTGGATTGAGGTTTTTTATTTCCCGCGAGAACTCTTTAATTTTCCGGGATAAAAAGTAGCCTATGTGCTATTCCAGACTATAATCTATCTCTGTGCCAAATTTCATCCAGATCCGTTCAGCCGTTGGGGCGTGATTGAGTAACATACATCCATCCATCCAAACTTTCGCATTTATAATATTTTTTTGACTAGCTGATGCCCGCGACTTCGTCCGCGTGGTTTAAGTTTTTTTGATTCCCGCGGTAACTCCTTAATTTTCCGGGATAAAAAGTAGCCTATGTCACTCTCCAGGTCCTCAACTATACGTTTGCGGCGTGATTGAATACAAACCAACAAACCAATAAACCAACAAACACACTTTCGCATTTATAATATTAGTATGATTTGGTCATCAATAAGTGTACAGTGTACCTAATTTGAATAAATGAATATTGATTGATTGATTGATTGATTGATGCACATTCAGAACTTTGCGTAAAATACTAAGAAGTTGTGCTCAGACAGATACGTAGCTTTCAAGGTTTGACGAAAAAATATTATTATTATTTTCTGAAAAATATATTTTTTTTGTAGTTAAACTGATGGTCAGGACATCGGTTAAGGGCAATTCACCCGATGATATTCACATGAAAAACATGTACTTGTCCTGTGCCTTGGACAGCCCTGACCCGATAGGGTTCTGCAAGTTCCGCGATCCCTCGGGCCGCATATTGATAGCCGCTGAAGCTGTTGGGGAAAGCAGATACAGCTGGCACGGCACTGGAACCAAGTACTGAAAACTTTTTTTTAATTATTTTAAAACTAGATGATTTGACTTCGCCCACGTGGATTAATGTTTTTTGATTACCACGGGAACTCTTTAATTTTCCGGGATAAAAAGTAGCCTATGTCCTTCCCCTGATACAAACTATACCAAATTTCATCAAAATCGGTTGAAGAGATAGTTTTTTTTATTCCCGTGGGAACTCATTAATTTTCCGGGATAAAACGTAGACCATGTCCTTCCCTGGGATGTAACCTACCACTGTACCGAATTTCATCCAAATCGGTTGAACATATGGGCAGGTTGAACAATTTATAATAATGGATTCAATTTTTTCATTATCCACTACAAGTTACCCCTTGATTTTGAGACTGCGATCTCAACTGATGGTAAATGATGATGCAGTCTAAGATGGTAGCGGGCTAACCTGTTAGAGGCATGGCACTTATATTTAACACATACCCCTAATCGGTTTCTACACGGCATCGTACCGGAATGCTAAATCTTTTGGCCCAATTTGTGAAAGCAACCATGAATAAATTTATAACCACATATTGAATTCAGCGATCAACACAATCACAATTTATCAAAATTTTATATAGAACACATCCTTACTATAGTTTTAAAAACCATTAAATAAGACGGTCCGGATTTGTATGGGGCGTGGGACTGGTCTTGTACCAGTATATAGTGAAAAGAAATAAAATATTAAACCAGCGTTGATTGTATAAATCCACGAATTCGTCCTAATATTATAAGAGATAGCTGCACTTTTTGTAACTATCGTCTGAAAAGCTGATTCAGTATTAGGTGGTTGAGGGCTCTCCACTGATGTCAAAAATGAAAGTCTGCCCGCATATGGATGGGCCTCGCTAGATATAGCCGCTGAAAAACGGTTTATCGTTACCAAAAATGAACCATAATTAGAAAAGCTGATTCTTGTACAGTATTAAAGTATGCACAATACCTATTTAAACTGTATCAGAACTGACGCTATTCATCGGGCCTTTCACTAGATATCACCTCTCAAAGACGTTATGAACATACATACTGTAAAAAAGTATTAGCAATTATTGTCGTCACGTTGATTGCTATTAAAAATTATGAAGGCGTAAGAATTTATTTAACAGCAATCAACGTGATGACCTAATAATTTTCCTAATATATTTTTACAGTATGTATGTTCATAACGTCTTTGAGAGGTGATATCTAGTGAAAGGCCCGATGAAAAGCGTCAGTTTTAATACTGTTTAAATAGGTATTGCGCATATTTTAATACTGTACAAGAATCAGCTTTTCTAGACATGGTTCATTTTGGTAACCATTAACCGTTTTTAAGCGGCCATATCTAGCGAAAGGCCCATCCATATGCGGGCCGACTTTCACTTTTGACACCTAATACTGAATCAGCTTTTCAGGCGATAGTTACAAAAAGTGCAGGTATCTCTTAGTCTATAATTTCAGTGGTGAAATTATTTAAAATAATATTTCCACGTTTCACTGAGTGTGACATGAGTACTGTAGAGTAGGTGAAAATGGCGAAATTATATTTTTGACGTTTTCTATCAAGTGTAATTTGATACATTTCGCGCATACCGCCTTTTGTCACTTTTTAGGGTTCCGTACCAAAATGGTAAAATGGAACCCTTATGGTGCGACTTTCTCCGTCTGTCTGTCTGTCTGTCCGTCCGTCACACGCGATTATTTCAGTAACTACCGAAGCTATCGACATGAAATTTGGAATAGTTGTGTATATTAGTGGCCCAAAGACACTGGAGTTAAAAAAAATTGGAAATTATTTTTGTTCTTATTTAAAAAGGGGGGAAAATCGGAGGGTTGAAATTTAAAAGTGAGATAACTGTACTGTGTGGGATATCATATGAAAGGGTTTGCTTTGTACATTCTAAAACAGTTTTTTAATTATTTTTAGTCATGATAGTTTTTGATTTATCGGGGAAAAAGTCTAAAAAAATACCGTTCCCCCCCCCCTTATCTCCGGAGTTTACCAATCGAAAAATCTGAAATAATTATGGTCAATAGGAATTTATGTATATTTTACAGGAAAACTATAGCCAATGCTCTAACTAGCATAGTTTTTTTGATATTAACAGTAAACCTCTACAAACAAAGTTAGTTTTGCGGTTCATTAACAAAGGTAATTATTACCGTTTTACATCTTTGGTCGTTACAGTTTTCAGTACGGAACCCTCGGTGCGCGAGTCCGACTCGCACTTGGCCGGTTTTTCCTTATGATTTGTTAACGGAGGTGGCAGTAAACAGCTGCAACACAGTTTTAAACTAACGCAGTTGTTTCCGTTCTTTAGAATAGTTTTAAGTATTTATGTTTATGAGAAAATAAATATAATATGTATATTTATTTGCTTCCAGCTACACGGCAGGAGTCTACGTACACGAGTGCGGTATCCGCATAACTAACACTAACCTCAATGACTTTGGAATCTGGCGGTGTGCGATCGACACGAAAGGCGGCACTTACTATGGCTTCCTCACAGCCAAGGCTCTTTGGATCAGAGATCCCGAAATCGCAGCTACAATCACAACAGGTAGGCCCTTGTGCCTTAATTACGTCTTTAGCATCAACGGCGTAACAACAGTACGACTTAACTGGGAGCAGCGTTGAGCGCCGTTGTCTTAACGTGGGAGATCCTGGGTTGGATTCCCGGCAGGTTTAATTTGGGAATTTATAATTTCTGAATTTTCTTTGGTCTGGCCTGGTGGGAGGCTGCGGCCGTGGCTAGTTTCCTCCCTACGCAGTGTACCTGTCCTAAAGACGTGCCACCAAGCGATTTAGCGCTCCGAAAAACTTTACAAACCCCGGATTTTTGGGTGACATTTGAGTTTTTTCCCGAACATGCCAAAAAATTTTTTTCATCGTTTAAAATAAAAATATTTTCATTTGTACAGCTTGTTTGCGATATAAACTACAGCGTAACATATAAAATACTCAAAATTATGCAGCCTACGATTACGAATGAAATTTTAATTCGTAAGATTTGTATAAATGTATTGCTTATGAATCGTGATTCCCCAGACACAATAAGTGTGACACTTGAGTACCCCTTCCGGACGACCTCCTAGCCCCCTCTAAAGTGGGACAAATCCGGGGAATCGTAGGCCCATGCGTAGCCCTTTATCAATAAATAAATAGAACAAAAAAATATCATTTAATACTATTCCAGTGCCAACCCTGAGGGCTGACCGAAGCACGTTCACCAGCTTGACAGAGGAGAGCGTGACATTGAGCTGCTCTATACAAGCTCCCATCCGGTACTGCTACTTCCGCGCCAGGAATGGTACTGTGTACAACGTTGCACCCTGTGAGTATTTATTATCATCATCATCATCATCATCATCATCATCAGCCGCTGTGCATCCACTGTTGGACAAAGGCCTTTTTAAAGTAGCGCCAACCGATGGACGTTGGACTCAAAAGGTCCTCGAGTGGAGACCGCGTCTTGGTAAACGGAGCGTAGTGGTAGGGCGCCCCCCAGCAAGGTGGAGCGATGATATCCGGAGGGTGGCTGGCATCGACTGGATGCGAAAAGCCGAAGAAAGAACACGTATTTATTATACCTTGAAACATTAGAAGAAATCAATACTAATATCTTTACCGATACCGCCTACCGAGGCGACGGGCGAGGTTAAGGTCGCAGTATACATATAATAAGTACCGGTAAACGTTACCACTAATCGGCCACCAGAACACCAGTAAAATAATGGATATAACTTTCTTTCCGGTTTCTTTACGGTTCTTTCCGATGTGCAATTTAATTCGTTTTCCTTTTTCTCGCAAGGAAAAATATGTAATATGTATTTATGACTAGATGATGCCCGCGACTACATTCGCGTGGAAAAGTTTTTTTTGAATTCCAATAGAAACTCCTTAATTTTCCGGGATAAAAGTAGCCTATGTATTATTCCAGACTAAAATCTGTCTCAGTGCCAAATTTCGTGCAGATCGGTTCAGCCGTTCTCGCATGATTGTGTAACAAACATCCATCCATAGTCTGGAATAACACTTAGGCTACTTTTTAAAAAAACCTCAATACACGTAGACGAAATAGCGGGCATCAGCCAGTTTATAATATTAGTAAGTATAGAGATTAAGTAGATTCTGGTTCGATTACTCTCCAGCGGCCTCCCACGACTCGGCCACGTACGTGGGTGCTGGCTTCGAAGCCGGGGAGTGCGGCATCAGGTTTCCGAGCCTCGCCACGTCCGACTCCGGCTCCTGGAGTTGCCACGTCGGCCTGTTTGACCGAATGAAGCAGGAACAGCGAGCAAGATTCGAAGTCATTATTAATGGTAAAGGACATTGAATTTGGTTTTCTTTTTGAAGTGAAAGGCGCGTTGAGCACTTATTGGTAGGGGGTAAAAATGTGGAACAAGCATAGACTTAGAATGTAAGCGAAAAAATCCTATGTCTATGGGAACAAGCGAGACCGACACCATTCTTCTTAAGACAAAAGGTCTTAAGTAAAATATAGTACATTCGTAATTAAACTTTAAAACCTTTGTTTTAAGGTTTATATTTAAAAGTGATGTGTAACCGTGACTAACACCTCGCGACACCATTCTTCTTAAGACAAAAGGTCTTAAGTATAAACAATATGGTACATTCGTAATTAAACTTTAAAATCTTTGTTTTAAGGTTTATATTTTAATTATTTTAAAAGTGCTGTGTTGTTATTTTAAATATTCGTTTTCACTTCTATCGGCAGTTTTTTTTAAAGAGTGATTTTCTGTTTGATTGTTTAAATGTAGCAGTGGAAAGTCTGATTTATGTTTTATTTTAATCCGCCTTTGGTTGATGGGCAGTAGGTAGTTCCTCCGCCTAAGATATCTAATTGTAATTGTATTTCAATTTTTAGCCTTACATTGCCCATACTTTGCAGATACCATGGTGGTGACCCAACGCGGGCCTACCAGGGACTACAACTGGCTGACACTAGAAGCACAAGTTTACAATAACAGAGCTCTAGATTATTGCCGATTTGTCCGCATCGATGGATTGGGTATGGTTATAATATTATCTCTTTCAGAACACTATGAGTGATGTAATCATGTGTGTGTTTTAACGACCCCCCTATCGCAGTGTTCTGCGCACAGACTATGTTGAGCGCTATGGTCTTTTAAGTGAGAGGTCCCGACTTCGATCCCCGGCAGGGTCAATTCTGGAATTTATAATTTCTGAATTTTCTCTGGTCTACTTTGGCCATGGCTAGTTAGTTACCACTACAAAAGATGTATCGCCAAGCGATTAAGAATTCCAGTGTGATGGCTGTGTAACAACCGATTTAGGAATATAGGTTTACACAACTGCCCTAAAAGATTAAACCGCTACCATCCCAGACTGCATCATCACTTATCACCAGGTGGGATCGCAGTCAAGGGCTAACTTGTAGTGGAATAAAAAAACTTGAACTCTGTGTCGATCGTTCAGGTACATTGTCATTGTTAGTATTCTGTGGTTCAAAAGTCTCGCAGTAGGTACCTACTAGTATTTGAAGATCTTCGTAAGTCATTCATCAAAGAATGGGGACACCTAAAGATACTGTTTTAAATTATTTTTTTAAACTCTACTGGCTGATAAAGCGTCATCCGGTGGGTGCCTGGGATGGGCGAGCGCTAGGCATCGCCGAGAAATTGGGTATGAGGCATGAGCCCTAGGGCTCGAAGACAGCGGGGAACTATGTCGTCCTAGGAGGGCCTGCCAGGCTCGGACCGTGGCTTAAGATTATGTTGGCATTTAGAAAATATGTAGCTTCTGAGTACCTAATACAATAGTACAAGTAAAAAACGTTTTCTCCACTTTTTAAGGGTGCGTTTCTACCAGAGATGTACTCCGTAGCTTGTTTGTCGCACCCACCGAAAGAGCTCTTGATTTTCATAGCCTAGATCGCTAGGTGTTAGATAAAGCGCTCCTATTGGTAGGCTTGTCACACATCCGTAGCATAGCAACCTAGCAGATCTCTGGTGGAAACGCATCCAAGGCTGCAATATTCTGTTTCCAGGTTTTACGGATAAAACTCCGCACATTCCTTTGAATATAGAGCAGAGATCAGATCTCTGGAGGGGTCTATGTTCTATATCGATACGGGATCCGACGAACTTGGACCAGCATCCTTGGACCATAGTGGCGAGGATTCGGGGGCAGGAGACCGAGGTGGCGCGCGTCACAGACATCGCTTTCTCTATTCCCCGTCCCCCTACTGGTGTAGTGCGTAAGTTGGCTTCTAAATAATAATACACTAGCTGATGCCCGCGACTTCGTCTGCGTGAATTAATGCATTTGGTTCCCGCGGGAACTCTTAAATTTTACAGAATGAAAAGTAGCCTATGTGTTATTCCAGACTATAATCTATCTCTGTGCCAAATTTCCTCCAGATCTGACCAGCCATTCTGGTCTGATTGAGTAACAAACATCCACCCATCCAAACTTTCGCGTTTATAATGCGTATAAGTATATAAGGATTAAGTATAGATTAGTATAGATTATAAAGAACTCTTAGGCATGCAGGTGTCCTCACGGTGTTTTCCTGCACCGTGTGAAGTAGATGGTATTTAATTTCTTAAAACGCACACAACTCCAAAGTTAGAGGAGCAAGACAGCGGCGTGTGAAAGTCCCTGGAGACTTGGACGTCTATCGGTTGACAATGATAACGACTATATTTGTAGGGCCATGTTTCATTTTGAATTGAAGCCATCGGTCTAACAAGTGCAGGGTCGCTATTTCGTCTGCCGGGCGGACGAAGTCGCGGACATAATCTAGTTTTAATTAGAATGTACTAGATGATGACTTCGTCTGCGTCCATGGTTTCATGATTCGCGCGGGAACTCTTTTATTCCGGGATAAATAGTAGATGTCCTTCTTTCGGCATAGGCATACAACCTATCCCTGTAGCAAATTTCACCAAAATCGTTTGAACAGATGGGCGTCAAAGCGTAGCAGATAGACAAACTTTCGCATTTATAATATATATATATGGATTTAATTATAACACACTTTCGCATTATTTAATCACAATAGAAGTAAATCTAAAATCTAAATATTATACAAACTATACAATAAATTTAAATCAAATCCTTATATACCTACTAACAAAAAATAAAAATAAAACCCTAATCAAAAAGACCACCCTGGTTGCCCCTGGGCCAAAGGTACCCATCAAACTTGCAGCATTGCCACGCTGAATGGCGATAGGATAACCTTTGAACCAGGTAGGAACCAGAAAGTGGGTCACAGCCCCTTTCCCTCAAACTACAGCCGATCTCTTTTATAATTTTTTTTACATCTCCACCCCAGCATCCCATCGTCTCCATCGCCAGTGGGGCAAATAAATATTGGCCCAAGAGAGGTGCATATTTGGCCCTCTTCTTCGCGGCAGCGGATTCATTTTAGACTTACGAGTACTTCTATTTAATTATAATGTAATTTTTGTGTTCCAGGATTCCGTTTACCAGGAGCATGGATACTAGTAATGTCGATTGGTATCTGCATGATTCTGCTGGCAAGCTTCGTCGGTCCCAAGAGGAACAGAGAGTGGACGTACGCGCGGGCCAGTGCGATCAGGAACAGCTTGATGAGGAAGAGGGTGGAACAAAACGCGAACGAACCTACCAGGAACACCGCGGTGGCTGCATAGTTTGATTACTTGTCAAGTTACTGTACTGGGGGCCTAGTGGGAGATTTAGTTTTAACCTTTTCGACCACGTCTATGTTGACTGTGTTGCGGTTACCACCGTGTAAACTAGACGACGCTAGATGTATCTGTCACCGTAAGATTGTGAAAACCGTTAGATTGTAATCTATCTAGCGAGATTGTAAACTGTCGAAAGATTACAATTTAACGCATTAGGTATTTATCGGTACATTGTAATTTGTTAGGTATATTAAAACGATATATAACCTGCGCCTGGCCTACCTGATTATTTATGTCGAGCCCTAACCTAAGCTACAAGAAAGATATATAAGAAAACGTAAATACAATGAATATTTCAAAAATTGACACTCAGAACATTGAACATTGAACAATCTGTCGACATTTTACAATCTAACGAGATAAAAAGCGTAAGATTTGTAATCTGACGGTTTTTGCAATTTTACGGTGACATATCTACATTACAGGATAGATAAATAATCGACTGGAAAATTATAATTTACATACAAGCCTAAATCGCGATATCGAAGTTTTCGAAGACCGTTCAAACCACGGTTCAAACGGTCAACGGTCGGGCCAGAAAGGTCCCCGAGCTAAAAATATTAAAAAAAAATACTAAAAAAAATCTTCCTATTGGTGCGGACGACTGCACATTTCTCACTCGTCCCACAACTGCAATTTACCAAGCGCAAATGACAGCTGACACTCGATTCGATACAAATTATAGCTGTTAACTTAGACTGAATTAAAAAATCTTCCACTAGGCCTGCAGTCCTTTGACGATTTAATAATATAAAGAATTACGGTGCCAATATTTTGAAGTAATAAAGTACGTAAACTGATTTCAGATGGGGTATTAACTTTGAACTAGCTGACTTACTTTGAACATTCTTTTTTTCAATTTATATTTTAAATAAAGAGAACAGAGAGTGGACGTACGTGCGGACCAGGGAGCGCTTATTGGCTAAGAAAGTGCAACAGTTCTTAGCCAATTTAAAGCGCTTAGTGCTTAGTTTCAATTAATGCTTTTAGAAGTTTCAATCCTTTGACGATAATAACGACGAAACTAGTTGGGGTTGCCAACTTTTTTGAAGTAATAAATTGTGTTAACGGGGGTATACTGCCAACGCTTAAAGCAACAAGTACTTAGCAATATTACTTAAAACGACAGTTTATTGACGTTCCTAAAATAACGATTATACCAAATTCTAAAACACACAGTCAACAATAATGAAAGTTGAAACTATATGGCTTTAAGTGTTGGCAGTATGACCCCTGGTCTCAGATAGGGTAAAAAGAGTAAGAGAACAAAATTAGTCTATAGAATAGAAAGTTCTTTTCTAATTTTAGTTTTTGCAGAAGGTACTAAAATAAGGAGGTAATATGCAATTTTGTAGTTTAAGATCGTTATTTTTCTCAGAATTTGTAAATGTTACCACCTTAATATTTTGGGATATGATACTGCGAACTTTTATCTTGTATTACCTGTTTTAAAAACATGATTGGTGAAAATTTTCTCGATAATATTTTTTTTTTTTTAAAAATACACGTTGAGCATACATTATACTATTTATCTCATTAAGAGCACACTATTTCTGTTGGGTTTTTTTTTAAGAAACCTAGAAGTATTTTTCAGTTACTTCTTTTAATTTTTCGATTGGTTGTTTTATTAACTTGTAATTAGGTAAAAAAGTACGTTGCGCGTCTATCGCTCTATATTTCTTACTCACGAGAAAACCATAATTCGACATCCCGACGCTGACCGACTGACACGCGACGCTCCGTTCTCATTGGCTATGGCTTTGTGGCATTGTACACTCTTAAAAAAAAAAAAACATACGCGCCGAATTGAGAACCTCCTCCTTTTTTGGAAGTCGGTTAAAAAGTATTAAATAGTCTAGAGTAGAGTTGGTAAGTGGCAACCCTATCTAACGATTTGGATCCGACTCCGACGCATCTGTGAAGTGGACTGAAACTGAGGAGATATATTTTGCGCTCATTGGCTGGATTTTAATGGGATTCGCAGGATTCGCTTTAAGTGGAGTCGTAAAATGGGTAATCAAATCTGGGTTGTTACACATTAGGTATACCTACTTAAATATTGTACTTAATAAATTGTTTTATAATATAATATTTTTTATACTTTTACCAGATTGTATATAATATATATGGTTCGTTCCTATAAATAAATAAACTTGTTGATAAATTTTTTGCGTTTTTTTTGTTAAGTTTACACACACACGTGCACAAAATATACATTGATAGGTATGTATACGACCGCGTGTGGCGTGGAGTAATGCTGTTTTAGAGCAGCCAATTTAAATATTATGTATTTTTACATTGGTTGAATAAATCTCATCATCATTATAAAAACAGTTGATTCCTCCTCAGACAGACGATATCAAACGGGTTCCAAAGAGCCAAGATGGACACAGGCAACCCAGTATCGTGTTACTAGGAAATGGCAATTAATCACAGATGTAGTACTAAGTACTACACTAACTTAGTACTACATCTGTGGCAATTAATGCTCATGTCGGTTGAAACGATGATTGACAACGAATAAGGTATAAGAAATGAGATAGGGAATTTAAAAGCAACTCATAGAATTAACAAAAATACGGACAATTAAAAACGAGAGAGATGAAAAAAATAAAGTGATATATTGAAAAATACCTTTTCCGGGTAGCTTTTGCACGTACCTAATATTAAACAGCTTTTGTTAAATCCACCCAGCTGGCAATACGTAATCACTTGGCGTGTCTAGTTTTACACCGGACTGGCGAAACGCCAAGACGTTACGCGTCGCGTCGTTTAGTATGGGAGGCGCCGGTGTTCGACAGGCAATGGGAAAAAACTAATTATTTGAATTGTCTATTCCAAAATTACATAACGCTACGCCGCGCCGTCAGGTTTACTAAAATTAGTAGATACTAAAACATAGGACTAGAGTGTTATTTTTTTTAATACATCGGAATTTTTTTGGTAAATATTATACATAGAACAAGTTTTTCAGTATTAGAAGTTATTAGTACTTGCCTACTATTTTGTAACTCTAGGCTGGTATACTAGTACCTACCTACTGAGGTACCTTATCAAATAATTGGGAACGTAAAGTCAGGATAAAGATAAAAAAGTAATTATGAGATAATATAAGGTATCTATAGTGATTGCAATGTTATACCTAGATTCTTTAATTAGTATCCATTTGACCATAAAGAATAATCAATATGAAATTGCTATTATTAATTGCGTTTTCAGTGGTTGGCCTGATTTCGAATATTAGTGGTATGTACCATTATACCTGTGCTTAAACTTAAAAGCGGCGATAGCATTGTGATTTTAAATGCTGAGATCTAATAAAGAGTACTTTGGCTTGGCTCCGACTTTACCTGAGTAAAGTAGGTACATTATGTATGGCGATTTATGTATAACATAAATCTGTAAGTGTAACCATGTCTTAAGTCTAAGCAAAGTCAAAGTTCTATCACCCGGCCTCCTATCCTATACTCACATGTGGTCGGGGATTTAATTACCTGGCCCGCAATATGTAGATGCTTTAACGGTGAAAGAAAACATCGTGAGAAACTTGGATGCCCGAAAGTACTTCATAATGTTCTCAAAGGTGTGTGAAGTCTGCCAATCCGCACTTGGCCAGCGTGGTGGACCAAACCCTTCCCATTATGAGAGGAGATTCTTGCAACGTGCTCACTTATAGTGAGCCGGCAATGGATTGAAGTTACAAACAAAAAAAACAAATTTTGTTCAGTAAGTAGCATGTGCAGAAATCACTACAATAGAACTTAATGCTAGCTAGCCTAACCTAATTACTATATAAATCATGCCCGCGTGGAATGGTGGCAAGAATGCTGGCTGCATTTCCGCGCTGGACAGCCAGGCTGATCCTTTGCGCAAAAAATGAGCCAGCCCTTCTGTCACATGAGGCAATTACTAATTAATACTATTAATTAGTATTTTAAAAACCTGTACGCATATAATTTAGGGTATATCGCGGTACTAGGTAATCTTAAGTTTTAACTACTAACCTAGTAAAGATAGTATAATTTCTCGTAATATAGCTCAATCAAGAATAGCCGGGGGCGAAGTAGCAGACATAATACAATATCCGTTCGCGACTGCGCTCCTCAATAACATCGGAAGGACATCCTTTCGGCAAGTCTGCGGCGGTACCATACTTACCAGTACGGCTATACTATCTGCAGCTTCGTGTTTTGTTGTTGATAACCAGTGAGTAAACTTAGGCACTGAAAATCTTCTGAGACAACAATGATGTTGGCAGCATTGCCCCATTATTCAAATTTCAAATTCTGCCAACATTATTTGTTGCCAAGAAGATGGCCGAATGGCCATACTAATTATTTGGCCAAGGATTCTGCCAGCTCTTGGATCCCCGATAGACTCATTTCAAAGCGCTCGAGCGCTCGAACGCCCGGATCCCACGGCCCCCGAAAGGCGCAAATATGTAACCTCATTGTCATGTTTTCGCTTCTTGGCTCGTTCGGCGCTAAAGGCCCCGTCCCACCATTGAAGAGGTCCCGGTCGCCATAAAAGGAGATGCTGCACGGGTATTGCAATAGCTTCAAAATAATTCGTACTAATATTATAAATGCGAAAGCGTGTTTGTTTCTTGGGTTGTCCTTCTTTTTTGGCATGGGTATTGAGGACCAGGAGAGTGACATAGGCAGTAGCCTACATAACAAGTAGCATACTTAAAAAGTATTTTATCCCGGAAAATTAAGCAGTTCCCGTGGAAAAAACTTTTCCATGCGGACGAAGTCGCGGGCATCAGCTAATATTCTGATGCAGCTATAATCATACTTAAGTAATATTATAAATGCGAAAGTATGTTTGTTGGTTGGTTTGTCCTTCAGACGTCCTTCATCACACGGATCGACGTGATATGTTTCAAAGGGCGTGATTGAGGACCTGGAGATTGACAGGCTATACTTTTTATCCCGGTAAATTAAGGAGTTCCCGAGGGGATTAAAAAACTTTTCCACGCGAAGCCGCGGGCATCAGCTAGTCAGAAATAAATCCAAAATATTTAACCAATTAATGAACTAAGTACCTTCATATATGGAAATCCAAAAAGCATCATAATCACACTTAATCCTAGTCGTCGTCGTCGTCGTATCAACCTACAGACGTCCACTGCTGGACGAAGGTCTCCAGCATGGATCGCCACAGAATACGGTCTTGTGCCGCTTGTTTCCTGTGCCCTGCCCATTGCCACTTGAGCTTGGCAACTCTTCGAGCTATGTCGGTTACTCTAGTTCGCCTACGGATCTCCTTATTTCTGATTTGATCACGCAGGGATACTCCGAGCATAGCTCTCTCCATCGCCCGCTGAGTAACCCTGAGCCTTCTTATCACGCCCATAGTTAGCGAACATGGTCGCTAACTCCATCCTAAAATCTCTCAATTATCTGCCTTTTAGGATTACCCCAGCAAGAGCATGGCGCGCTAGAGTGGGCTCAACGTCCTCGGAAACCCGAGGGCAACTCTACATCATCTCTAGTATAACGGTTCACCCGCTGTTCACGGCAGCTACTAGAGTGAACGATCTGGCAGTCATCCGTACTGTTGCTACCATAGCGTTCAGCGCAGCTGTGCAACCCGCGTACATAGCTGGCGGCGCGTACAGAGCGCAAACGAACGACCAGGTTGTGGCGATAGGCTGGGGGGCTACCACTGTAAGTGTATCATCTCTCATAGGTATAATAGTAGGGGAACCTACGATTTGAGCGAGACCTAAAGCAGTTGGAGTTTTTTAAGTTTGTAACTCCCCAACTCCTTAAGGTGTCGCTCAAATCGTCAGATTATTTGAATGTACACTTTTTAGCTACTCTCGAGTGTTTTTGATGATCGATTTTATTTATTTACTACCTACTAGCTGATACCCGCGACTTTGTCCGCGTGGTTTAAGTTTGTTTGATGCCCGCGAGAACTCCTTAATTTTCCGGGATAAAAAAGTAGCCTGTGTCACTCTCCAGGTCCTCAACTATACCCGTACCAAAAATCACGCCAATCCGTTGCTCCGATGCGGCGTGATTGAAACAAAAATCAACAAACCAATAAACCAACAAACAAACAGACTTTCGCATTTATAATATTAGTATGATTCTGATCTGCTGCCCTAGACAGTCCCACCAATATACGGCTCATATATGGTGAAGGTACTCTACCTGCGCGCTGGAGTAAATCCAAAAATCCCTCTTGGGCTCCCCTACTATAACTGTTGTTCGCACCAGCTAGGCTGTCAGAGTGCAAGACAGCGGCACCATTGCAGTCATCCGCAATGTTGCCGCTATAGCATTCAGCGCGGCTGGCCAACCCGCCTATACAAGTATATAGCCGGTGGCACGTACTGGGCACAAAGTATCTACAAACTACGGTCATGGCGATAGACTGGAGATGAAATAAACACGGGATAGGAAACGTAAGAAAAATTTATAAAATCACGTTCGACTAACTCTTGCAGGGCGAGGGGAGAATGCCTTGTTATTTTTCTGCTCAATTACCTATTGACACTAGTGTATGAAAAATTCTGCCTGACGCGTCAACTTTGCTTATACCTGTTATACCCGCCCGACTTCAACATAGTGGGTAGAAATCAAAATTATTTTTTACTTTACAGTGGCGTTTTTTTGGAAATAATTTTTATTTTTAACTTTTTAGTGTCAGGGTCAGAATTTTTTATGGGACCACCTCGAGAGGAGTCGTTAGACTCTCTGCCTCTAACGACTGATAGAAAGATTTTTCAAATCGGTTTAGAAACCACGAAGATATGCGGTAACATACATTAAAAAAAAATACGCGCCGAATTGAGAACCTCCTCCTTTTTTGGAAGTCGGAAAAGTCTATCACTATATGACAACACAATATCATAATTAATGGTGAAACTGCCACAGTTCGCGAGGGGTAAGGCGAATATGGCCGATATCACGCGTCTCGTTAGTCTTCCGCTGAAGTGCCTGAATGTCGAACATAGAGGCGTCTCGTTAGTTGAATCTGTGATAAAAGAGCGAAGATATGAATGATGACACATTTACACTGGTGTTTAATGTGTCATCCCTCGTATCTCCGCTCGTTTTATCACAGAGCAACTAACAAGACGCCTCGGTCTCGGCATACAGTGGCTAGGCTATGTAGAAGCGCTCACCTGCAATAGAAGCTCTTTGAGGCGATTTTTGCCTATTGTTAAGGCATTTCCAACTGATTTTTTGACTTAAATAACCTACACTTCTTCGTGCAACGTATTGACGCTATACTTGTTCTCTCTCTTCTTTTTCTTCCCTTTACCTTTAATCTCTTAGGTTTTCTAATCTTCTGGGCGTACCTACTTTTACCACGCGTTTTTACTCTTTAGCATAATGTATAGGTAACCAGATTTCGGGTAAGCACGGAAGCACCCCGTGCTTTACAAATGACGTGCAAGTTACTTGTTTCAGGAAGCTGGCCCTTCATCTCCGGAGCTTCGTCACGTGCGTATCTTACTGAACGACCAACGTGTGTGCGCTGAACGATATAAGACGTTGAACTTCACTGTCACCGAATCAATGCTGTGCGCTGGGTGGCTCGATGTTGGCCTTCGAGGACAGTGTGTAGTAAGTTATCTGACTTATTCTTCCTCGTTATCTATCTACTTCGTAATAAGCCATTCAAAAATGGCTTATTGATACTTTATTTAATTTTGGCTTATTTGCTTTCAGGGTGACACCGGCGGGCCTCTCCTCCACAACAACGTAGTGATAGGCGTGTTCTCATGGTCGCAGAGCTGCGCCGACCAAATATTCCCTAACATCAACACACGGGTGGCGCCACTATCGCGCTGGGTAGAAGCCATTGCTACTGTTTAAATTCAAATTCAAATTGAATAAACACTACTTATATAGTTGAAATAACACTTAATAATTGAATAAATAAAAATTGAATAAACACTATTTGAATTTTGAATTTGAATTCATCAACACACGGGTGGCGCCACTATTGCGCTGGGTAGAAGCATACAATTGCTATTGTTTAAAATATACCAAACTCTTTAATTCACTCTCATACAAGCAAATACTTATCTTTTTATTTTTCTGCCTTTTAACTATCCGCCATATTGGATAAGTCATGACGTCACAAAAAGAATATATGCAGTTAAAAAGTGCTATGGGCTCGGTCTGGACTGCTGATAGTCGATATCTTTTAGATCTGACCACCGGGAATTTTGATTATTGTTGGTCAGACTAGTTAGTATAACCACCAATCTACGGAAATATGTACTTATATTTTACGTACTTATAGGTATTTACTGCCTCGTTGGTCTAGTGGTTGGCATGTTCGACTGCGGCGACGTCCCGGGTTCGAGTCCCGGGTCTGGCCATAATTAATTATTGGGTTTTTCGGACGAGAAAATCTCAGTACTCGCCCGGAGTTAGGAAGTTGGCGGTGTTTCACCCCCGTGCCTCGGAGAGCACGGGTTATTATTACTAAAATGGTAATAGTCGTTAAAGCCCGCCAACCCGCATTGGAGCAGCGTGGTGGGTCTAGGTAAGCTCTAATTCCCTCTCTCATAAGAGATTGGAGGCCTGTGCTCAGCATTGGGACGTTAATGGGCTGTATTGGTATAGGTATTAAATTAAGTAGGTACTTAATTTTAAAGATTTTAAAATTTACCATATTTTGGAATTATAGGTAGGTAAAGAGTATCTCTCGAACAAACTACGTACTTATACTTATTATTAGTTACTGGGAAATATAACGAAATTCTACCAAAGTTTGGAGTTTGACATTTTTAGGTAAATTATAGATAGCATTATCGGCCAATACTTCGATAAGCTTATCGTCAAAAAGTTGATTTGGTGTATTATCTCGTTACGGACCAAGAGCTGACGGAAAAATTAAGGGGACGTCTTTAATAACCAAAAAGGCCTAAATACCTGGGACCTGTTAGGTAAAACGATCGTCATAATTAATATTTTTATTTATTTTGTTTATTTATCTGTAATCAACAGCGTATCTACGAGTACATATATAATTTACAGTTATCTCTTAAAACTAGGATAAGGCCAAAAAGATTACAAAACTACCTACCTATACAATTTTAAAATAAATAGGTAGGTACACAAACTGTGCAACTGATGCAAGTGCCTGCGGGTATGTGTCGGTCAAACAACACATTGAACAACACAGTACCGACCCACTATTGGTTATACTACCCCTAGTTAGGGCCTATCTAGGCCGGAATCTTCCCGGGGTACAACCTATCCCTATGCAAAATTTCATCAAAATCGGTTGAACGGATGGTCCGTGAAAGCATAGCAGACAGACGGACAGACAGACAGACAAACTTTCGCATTTATAAGATTAGTATGGAATCTCGGGATCGGGCATGCAGGTTTCCCTACGATGTTTTCCTTCACAGTTATTGCGTTACAAACAGTTTTACAATTCCTACTGCTACCTACGTACCTATATAGGAACTAGCTCTTTCTAACCATTTCGCCATCAGCTCCTATGGGATCTGTGTATGGGATATACTTTTTAGCTTTAGGTACAATGGGACTAAGTTTTCTTCTAAGTTAGTACTCACTACCTAAGCACCTACCAATAATAGTAATTACCTACCTAGGTTAGTAATAATTTTGCATGCCATTCCATGGCAGATTGTATGATGATAATAACTATTATTTTATAACAAGAACAGTTGTACACTATCTGAGCAAATAAATGAATTTGGAATTGGTATTAATCATCTGGAACCCAAACCTATGGCGAACGATAACGAGTAACGACACTGCACGGACGCCTTAGGTACTTACTGCTTTTTTAGTGAGCCATGAGTAAAATAATAATTACTCTGACTTGATGCAGTTCACCGTCTACAAAAAGGAAAGCACCATAAAAGAAAAGCCCGAAAAAGGGGAGAAAGAAAGTCAGAAAGAACGATAAATCTTTAGTACGGTACCTACCTACCAACGTGATAAAAAAAATATCGTCTTGTACAGCATTGCAACGCCTCAAATAGGACAAGGAAGCAGAGAAAAATAATTTTTAGGGAGTCACAATAACACGCCCCGGGTGCCCCGGGAACACGCCAAAAGCAAACCGAACGCGCGCTCTTCCCGCGATTCGGCCCATACATACTCGTATAATCGCGAGGCTGGTGGGGCCATGGAAGGTGGTAGGTAATTGGCCGTAGGTATTTTCAACTTAGAACGCCAACTGAATCTACAAAAAAAAATATCGGTATATCTTGTGAACGTAACGTATAGACTGTATACAATGTATTATAAGGTGCTTGCGACTTTATCGTGCGGATTTAAGTTTATTGAAAATCTCGCGGGAAGTCTTTCATTTTCCGGGAAAAGCAGCCTGTCCATTCCTTAATATAAAACTCGTCATCTTCGTCTTAACCTATCTCAACGTCCACTGCTGCACGAAGATCTCCTCCTTGAATCTTCACGGAAAAAGCGGCTTGCTTGACACGTACTTTTCAAGGTACCTACTTGAGAGTTTGAGACCCCGACGCCTATCGGTTCTTCGAGCTAAGTACCCCGCCCATTCCCACTTAAGTTTAACGACTCTTCGAGTTATATCGGTAACTCTGGTTCTCTTACCAATCTCCTTATTTCTGTTCTGATCACGTAGGGTCTACACTCCGAGCATATATTATAGCCCTCTCTATCGAACGCTGAGTGACCCAGAGCCTTCTTATCAGGCCCACAATAAGTTGTGCCACATAGAACATCTACCTACGTTTTGTTTTAAATTTTATTATTCAATAGGTATAGGGTGTTACGCATGACCACAACACCTGATGGGAAGTTATGATGCCACCTAAGATGGAACTAAATAAAATCTGTGTAGCGGATGTGCCGTGAAAAGGACAGACAGACGCACTTTCGCAGTCAAAATATTAAGTTTGGTTTCCAAAGTTATACCTTGTAGATATCTACTACGTAGGTATAAGTCTATGGATGCTACCTACCTAATAAAACCTGTTATTGATAGCTACTGATAAAGATGTATTTTTTATGTCAGTTTGTGTGTAACGCTGAAGATATGAAGGCGTGTGACATATTTTTTGCTTTTTACATACATTCGTTGTTTTCAGTAGGTGCGACGGGAAGTAAAAACTCGAGTGAAACAACGCACGCATCGGATGGGATAGGTAGGCAAAGAACTATTTCATCATCCCCTGGGCACAGGCCTCCGCTCCCATAGGAGAGAGGGCAATAGAGCTTAAACCCGCCACGCTGCTCCATTGCGGGTTGGCGAGCTATTTCATCATCATTCCAATCCATTGCCGGCTCAAAACCGAGCACGAGTTTCCTCTTGGAATGAGAAGGGTTACACCATAGTCCACCATGCTGTCCAAGTGCGGATTGGCAGCTTCACACCCCGTTGCGGATAGAAGAAGTCTCGGATATATGCAGGTTTCTTTACGATGTTTTTCTTCACCGTTTACTTAGTGATATTTAATTTATAACTCCGAAAAGTTAGACAGAGATGCGACTTGCGAGGCGGAGAATGAGCAGGTAGGTACCCACATACAGCTACTAATATTAGTAATGCGAAAGTGTGATTGTTTGTTGCCTTCAATAACGTCGCAACAGAGCGACGAATCGACGTGGTTTTTTGCATGGATATATTTTGACTTTTGAGGGCGGAAAATGACATAGGCTATGTTTTTTCTCGGAAAATTAAAGAGTTCCCGTGGTAATTAAAAAAACGAATTCCAAGCGGACAAAATCGCGGGCATCATCTAGTTGATTATTAATTAATTAATTATTAATATTATAAATGCGAAAGTTTGGATAGATGAATGGATGGATCTTTGTTACTTAATCACGCTCGAACGGCTGAACGGATTTGGATGAAATTTGACACAGAGATAGATTATGGTCTGGAATAGCACATAGGCTTTTTATCCCGGAAAACTAAGTTCCCGCGGGAACCAAAAAAACCTCAATTAGCACGTATCGCGGACGTAGTCGCGGTCATCAGCTAATAATTTATAATTTGTGAAAATGTCAAAATCAGCCCAATGCTTTTATGCCAATTATCAGTCAGTACAAAACAAAGTAATAACTGTATAGTTAGCATACATAGTTATCTACATATTGAAACGAAATTAATTTCATGCCAATTTTCATTTGTAATTCATTTCATATTTCCCCGTGAAAATTGTTTATTAACTTAACTTTAATAATATCCGTTATTATTCACGTTAATATAATACGCAAATATAATATATGGCGCAGTATTGAGCGCTGTCGTCTTAACGGAGGTCCCGGGTCCCGGGTTCGATCGCCGGCAGGGTCAATTTGGGAATTTATAATTTCTTAATTTTCCCTGGCTTCGGCCGTGGCTAGTTACCACCCTACCGGCAGACGTGCCGCCAAGCGATTTAGCGTTCCAAACTTCCAGTACGATGCCGTGTAGAAAGAGAAACCGAATGGGTTTAATATAACTGCCATGCCCCTAACAAGTTAGCCCGCTACCATCTTAGACTGCATCATCACTTAACATTAGGTGAGATCGCAGTCAAGGTTTAGCTTGTAGTGGATAAAAAAAAGATAAAAAAGACAACTAATATATCTATTGACATATTTATTGCCTAAAGATACACACAGTATTATGTTAAACATCTCAGAAACCACTCGTGCTCAGTAGTGAGCCGGTAAAAGGTTGAAAATAATGAAGATGGGAAATCAATGAGCTGAAATATTTTTACAGATGCAACGGAAACCTGTAAAACTGAACTGACGCCTCTCTTCGTATCAGCAGGGTTGGGCGACATTATTGTTCTGTCAGCCCCGATTACTGATAATAAGAACACATTTTACTACTTAAGCGATCCTAACGGTGATAGTATTAAACTCAACATAAACGCGAGTCGAATTACGACCGATTTTAAGAGAACATCACGATCCAACAGTAACAACGTTTATTTTAATCATTATGCTGCAAAATATGAAGGAAAAGTGAAGTCTATTATAACCACGACGAAAAAACGCAAGATAATTAGTTTAAATCATGAAAATTACGAAAATAATTGCCTTGTGTCATACAGTGATTTTGAAAAGCAAGCCAACGATTTTACGATAGGCCCTATCAGTGAAGATGATCATGGAAACTGGGTCCTAAGTTTGTATTATAAAGGAGATGATGGAGATTGGAAGGAATTATTTCAAGTTATTACAATCCAGATAATCGGTAAGTCCTAATAACCTTAAGGTCCGATTCCACCAGTGTGCGGCGCTTTGCTTCTCTCGGTGGACTCGCACAAGCTAACAGTATAACATGTTCGCAGTGTCAGTTTAGGGCTCATAAGTAAGTCGTTCCTAGTCTATATGTGTTATCTATATGGTTGGCGCTGAAGGGTGGCGACGGCTGCAGTAGACTACAATATTATACTGGGTTACATTTGCCTCTGCCGTTGACAACGTGCCGCTCGTGTATATGAGCCCTTAGGCAGTTGTGTGCAAGACGGCTTTAAACCTACTAAGTATATTATTATTTAACTATGGCTTTAAACGACCTATTATAAACAGGCATTTGCTAAAACCTCGTCGTTGATTTTAAAGCAAATACAAACCGCGTCTCATACACAGGTCAGGAATCGAATCCGCACTTTTCTCAAAAAATATTTGATTTTTTTGGAGGAATTTAAGTAATTAGATATTACTAAATATCTTTCTCTTCTAAATTACTTTTACTGCATAAATTCCTTCAAATTTTAGAATGCAAATGGAATAAAAAGAAAAAAGAATATAAAAAATATACCTATAAATGAGAATAAACATTTCTACTATGCGTAAACGATTAAAATACTTATACGGTAACAAAGGAAACCTCCCTTATTTTGTTTCAGCGCGTAGCGGTTTTCATTTCACCTGTTAAAAGCAACCTCTTTGTTACAGAATCATTCCCAACAAATGCTCCAAAAATTAAATTGGTCCCAGGCCAAACATTCGAACCACGCTTTCTATACCCAATAAATAACCTTCAAAGCTGTGAAATAAGTGCACCGAGGACAGCTTTCGACAGATTTTATGATAGAGACAGACTCGACTTGGATTCCTGCGGTTTTAGGATACCCAATGTGACAAGAGACGACGAAGGACTATGGAGGATTATAGGTGTAGGCAAAGTAGTATATAAGGGAGATATTTATTTACAAATAGATGACCAAGATATTGTACGATGAATTGGATAAAAGTTAGGATCTAGGTAAGGACAATCGATTAATATTGTGTGCGTGTGTGTGTGTGTGTTTTTAATAATTGTGATTTATTCTAAGAGCAATTTGTACAGTATATTGAAGCAATACGATATTCGACTCGTCTTGATTAATCGAATGATCGATAAATCAAGACGAGTATAGTAAAGTAGAGATAAAAAAGAAAATATGTTGATAATCGAGATGTTACGAACTTATGATGAATTATTAGTTTTAATATCAATTTCTCTGATTTAGTGAAGTTAGCGGAAGATGAAAGTGTAGGTAAGTATATTATAATTTGAATAAGGTAATATAATATTTTCATAATGTAAATAATGTTTCATGAATGTAGATTTTTTAAATTATTTGCTTGAAGGCATAGGTAATAAAGAAAGACATTACTTATTTTCAACTTATATTTTATTTTAATAACTATTTACACGTGTCTTAACAATATAATTGGTATTAATTAAATATAATACATTTAAAACTAATAATTGTCCTTGAGGACAATACATTCAATTCAAGCTTATGGGTGTCTAATCTTCCGCGTGATTAGATTTTCTTTGACCAACTGTTATTAATAGGAAATCAGTCATCTATTAAATTAGACAATAACTATGAATTCTAGCTGTGTGAGTCGGCGTCGCTTTGGCTAAGACTGGGGGGTGTTTTCCTCCCCCGCATCGCTGCTTTTGTCGTCAGAGTCCTTAAGGACGTGGGCGCGGACGAGACGACGGCGATATGTACCCCGTTCATCCCAGTTTTAAAATAACAATTATTTCAATTGATCATATTTGTACAATGGCGTCAAAGTAAAATGGTCCCAAAAACCCTTGTTTTAAAGTCACAAATTCATTACAACCGATTTTAATTTCGAAACATTTCCGTGAATGCGTACGCGATATTGAGCGCTAAAACAATGACGTTAAGGTTCATTTTATTCACTGCCGCTGTGCGAGCCGGAGTCGCTATGGCCCTTCTGTGGGGTGTTTTCCTCCCCTGCGTGGCTTTAAATTTACAATTTCGATTAATCGCATTTGCACATAGGCGTCATAGTAAAATGGTCCCAAAAGCCCTTGATTTAAAGTCACAAATTCAGTACAACCGATTTTAATTTCGAAACATTTCCGTGAATGCGTACGCGATATTGAGCGCTAAAACAATGCCATTAAGGTTCATTTTATTCACTGCCGCTGTGCGAGCCGGAGTCGCTCTGGCTCTTCTGGGGGGTGTTTTCCTCCCCCGCGTCGCTGCCCTCGTCGTCTGAATCCTTGAGGGCTTTGGCGCGGTCGAGGCGCCGCGCGCGTCGCGTCTCGACATCCGAGCCTTCCGACTCGGACGAATAGATGGCAGCACCGGCGCTCGCTGGAAGAAACAAAGTGTTTTGTAGGGTATTCTCATATTATGCCATTGAATGTAAAAGTGTGTTTGTCTGTCCATCTGCTACAGTTTCACAGCCCATCTGTTTGGTTGCATCCCTGGAAAGCATATGCGCTACATTTTATCCCAGACAATCTCAGAGTTCCCAGGGGTAAATCCCCTGGGAACGTATCGTATGTGTCCAAAAACGTATCCAAAACGTATGTGAGTGTTTGCGCATGCGCTATGTCCGAGTTTGCAAATATAATTGTGTTTGCGTGTGCGTGCATACCTGTATGCGTGTGCGTACGTGTATAAGTAGTGCGTGCGACAGATCGTTCACAATTCATTCACCCTGTCACTTATTATGTATTATTATAGAACGTCTGTCTGTCTCTTACCTCAAGAACTGCCACAGGGCTAAGACGTATTACGCTCAGGGCTAAGACGAAGGCTAGGGTACTTAGTACTAACTACTACCTAAATATGAATTAAATTATTGTGCCACGAGTTGTCTTGTTTACCTCATCAAGCACACAAACCAAGCCTACAGTCCACTACAAAACTCCTACAGTGTGTACGCGTTTGCGTGCTTGTAACTCACCCTTCTGCCCAGCCTTGTACTTGTTTTTGATAGCCGCAAGAGATACTCCGCCTTCGTCCTCGGAGTCGTCATGTCTGGCGGCGGCGCCCCGGCCTCCGCTGGCGGCCCCGGCGCGGCGCTTCGGTCGTGTGGATGCCCGGGAACGCATAGCAGCACGGAGCTCCATTTCCTCTTTCTACAATATAAAGAAAAAATAAAAAAAACTATCTTGATGGGTTTTTCTATTCCACTACAAGCCCTTGCCTGCGATTTCACGGGGTAAGTAGGTAGGTAGGCTAATCTATTAGGAGTATCTATACTAATATTATAAATGCGAAAGCTTGGATGTATGGATAGATGTTTGTTACTCAATCACGCCCCAACGGCTGAACGGATCTGGATGAAATTTGGCACAGAGATAGATTATAGTCTGGAATAGCACATAGGCTACTTTATATCCCGGAAAATGAAGGAGTTCCCGTGGGAACCAAAAACCTTAATCCACGCAGACGGTGTCGCGGGCATCAGTTAGTGTAACAATATCAGTGCCTCCAGAAAAAAAGGGAACAACTCAAAATCAACACTTCAGGAGAGGCAAAAACATAACTTGTATTCTATCTCATTCTCTCGAGGGCTAAATCCTATTATGAATAACTTCGTCTCTTTTTAATGCCGCATTTTCGTTTCATCGAATTTTCAAATCACAACTATTCTAAAAAATAAAAACGTATGGTGTCGTGGGACACCAGATAGGAACGAAGTTTCTTATTACAATAATATTAATTTCAAGTTCTAGTCGAGGTAAAAAGAAAAACAACGTTGTTACGAAGACAAAAGGTCATAATCATACTACATTCAAAATTAAACTTTAATGCTTTAGGGTTAAGGTTTAATTTCTAATAAATTATACATAAAATCTTACTCCACGAATTTTCGTTACGGACGTTTTTTGCCGGCATCGTCCCATAAGGAACTTCGTTCCAAAAAGTTTCACTTCAAAAAGCTAATGACTTACCTTTAACTGATACTTTCTATCAGCATCAGGGTCGCTTCCAACTTGAGATAGAATTTTGATGGCAGACGTCTTCGTCGAGCGGTCGGCCACTGAGAGAGTCATCTTTCTGTGAGTGAACGAGTCCGTGGAATGAGGCCTGAAGGACAACTTTGTACGGAACACCGCCTGCCCTTGAAGACCTGTGCCTTGACGGACGAAGAGATGGTTGTGGTCACCCTGTAAATAGGAAAAACTAATGTAGAATGCTGAAATACTAGTTGCATCAGCTTAATTACTATTTTTAGTTCATATCTCACCACCATTGAAAGTTGACATTTTACTATACATACCAAAAGCACTCGTAAGCAAATCTCGAGATTAATAATATTAATTAAATAAAAATGCATTCCAAAAATTCTCTCAGCAAGTAAAAACACTTGTCTATGAGCCATTCATGAAGTTTTCTTTGAAATGCAGTAAGTATTGTTTCAATATTGTTGTCGTTTGTGTTTTTGAATTATAATCCTTATTTTAGGGAAATCAAGGTATTGACTGTCATATTGAAATAATACTGCTTTAGACCCCCCCAGTCGGTTGAAGAGATCAATTGTTGGCATGGAGTACCAAACACCCAAACATAGTTAAAAATCCAAACTTTCACATTTATAAAATTTGTATAATTATAACATACTAGCTCATGCCCGCGACTTCATCTGCGTGGATTAAGGTTTTTGGTTCCCGCGGGAACTCTTAAATTTACCGGGATAAAAAGTAGCCTATATCCTTCCCCTGGATACAAATGATCCCTATACCAAAATTCATCAAAATCGGTTGAAGAGATCAATATTTTTAATTCCCGCGGAAACTCTTGAACTTTCCGGGATAAAAAGTAGCCTATGTCTTTCCCTGGGATACAACCTGCCTCTGTACCAAATTTCATCTAAATCAGTTGAACAGTTGGGCCGTGAAAACGTAACAGACAGACAGACAACACACTTTCGCATTTATAATATTAGGTATGGAAGTATGGATATGGATACATACAAGTAAAGGCTGTTTGTAAACGTCGAATATTTCTGATCCCAGATGTAGAGACATGCTGCCGTCAGACCACTTCACCATTCGAGCGTTGGACTCCTTTATGGCGTTGCCTTCCTTGTCGAATGCTGTGCGCCAACGCATTGTATTCTCTACTTTCAGCTTCAATCTGCAAACAAAACAATGAATTAATTAATGTAAAAAAGGAACAGCGAGCTTAATTCACTTTAAAACAAACTTTCCACTAAAACCAACGGCCTCAATTTATATAGACGGGCCCTGTCAAACAAAGAATGTGGACCTATTTTAGTAACGCCATCTAGTCTGAAAAGCGAGACAGCGCTATGGCGGGGGACAAGGACAGGACGCCCATCAAAATTCAGCCCAATTTTTTTCTATGAAAGGGCTCATTTAGTGTCCACATATATTATATCGATGGTTAACAGACAAAATGTGGTGGTGGTGTGATAAATCGTAGCTTCACTTTTAAGATACCGTAACTGATTATCATTATGGCATCGACTGGATGCGAAAAGCCGAAGACAGAGCACGTTGGCGCAACTTTAAAGAGGCCTATGTCCAACAGTGGATGCACAACGGCTAATGATAATGATGATGAACTGATTATCACCATCATGTTTTATAAGTAATTGGACGTCAATAAGTATATAATGTACCTAATTTGAATAAATATACTTTGAGTGAGTTTGAGTTTAAAACATTGAAATAGAATGAGTACTAGAAACAGGGTCACGAACAAAAAATATCGCAAAAATGTCCCAATTTGCACACACATAAACATTTGTATGCTGAGTGGGAAATGTAGAAAAAGGTATTATATTAGCAACAACTTCAGTTAATTATGCACCTTAAGTTTAACACATAAAGCTACATTACGATTAGAAAATATTAATTTTTAAGACGTTCTGTCATCAGAGAAAAGGTAGGAATAACCTTTCAATCCAAAACAAAAAGTAATTTTTAAAATAAGTACGAAAATATTTATTATTAAAATAAAACTTAATGTGTAAGCAATAAGGTACTTCATACGTTGCCAAATTGATACCTTTACACTATTTTGGAACAAGACGCAACTCTTGGCATCACATTGTCAATATCAACAACGTCAATTTATTATAAACCTTAAAACTTAGAATTTAAGTTGAATAACGAATGTAGTATGTTTATATTAAAGACCTTTTGTCTTTGTAAAAAGGCAAAAACAAAAAATTCAATGGAACGAAATTCAAATAGAACAATGGAGACATGGAGTTGCTGATTTTTTTAAAGTTGTATATCGTGGTGGTATGTGGTCGTGTATATTTATTACTAGCTTACGCGCCCCAGCAACTCACTTATGTGTTATACTTGTACAGTATGTTTTATTTATCAAAATAAATATTGATACAGTTTTGGTGGGTAGCACTGCGAAAAACCACGTAGGTTTAAATGGCGTACTCTCTCCTCTTCTATCAATATTTATAACTATACAATGTTATGATATGCATAAGTATCTGTGTAAAAACATGAGGAAACTAAAACTAAACTACCTAACATTTGTTTAAGAAGTAAGATTTTAACTTAAAATTAAATTGTCCTTACTTAGTTTCATTTTAAAATTAATATCAAGGTTAAAAATCTACGTTTTATTGACGTATTACACGTAAACTTAAAAAGTACCAAGTAAACTTTATTCAGATTTAGCCTTTGCGGCTTTTATTATTTTTTACTACATTATTTTATAAAATATTTATGTAAAGTATATAATATCTTTATGTACCCATGTATTTTATGTGTATTTATGTAACTATGTGTGCTTCCAGTAATATCAATTTTATCAAAATGAATTTGAACATAATTAATGTTATCTGTATATTTTAGATGGCTTAAACAACTCTACTGCATAACGAAATGGATTACCAGGGAATCACTAAGCAACAATACTTTTAAAACACCAACACTACTCCATGCATCCCGTCTATCCAGAACAGTCAATGTTTGTTATAATATTTGACGCATTGTCACAAACATTGGCCAAAGGATATATTAGCACACTTTTTATATGAGCACTGCAGCATTTTGACGCGTCGTTATGTTGGCTAAGGTTGGCCCGTACTAATGTCAAATAAGAGCACTTTCGTATTTGTGCTGTAATTTGTCGGGGACATTTTTGAAGCGCTAATCCTACATCTAGTATAGGTACTAAAAAAATTCTACATCAATGGTTTAAAATGACAAAAAAGTATAAAAGTCAGAATTCCGACACGATCGTCAGTTTTGATTATCATCAAATAGCTATTTATGCAACTGTATCGTAATGAGGGTCATTTTAATTCGAGTGCTGTTTTTTGATACGAGGCTTGCCGAGTATCAAAATAGGATAGTACGAGAATTAAAATGACTAATTACGTACAGTTGCATACAAGATTTTATCGACGACAAGGACGTCTTTATAATTTTTTACTTTGTAAATTAATAAAAAAGTCAAATCAATTGACTGGTTGGGAAAGTGCCAGAACCCAGAGCCGCTAAGCTATAGGTATCCTATTTATGAAGATAACCATATCGATACAGCTACGACTCATAACGATACAGCTCCCATACAACGAACTGTATCGTTATGAGAAGCAAGCACGAAAGAGGGTTCAATTCGATATAGTTGTCAAATTCGAAATTGGAACTTTTCGATGCTGGAGTAGATAAAAGCTTTATCGATATAAACCTTACTTTGCTACGCTCTGTTCAAATCTTGGCCAAAGATGTACTAACGACTGGACACCTAGATATTCCATCTTCATCCAAATAGGGATGGTAACAACTCAATCAAATCAGCAACTCTTTATTAAACTTGAAAACGTACTTTTAGTATGGAAGTTGTATGAAATTCACAGTTATGACGTCATCAAATTTCAACGCACTTTTTTTCTTTAATCTATATTTTAAAATGGTTATCAAACTTAAAACTAACCGACGATGTGAGTTTTAGGTCTTTTGGAAGACCCTCTATTTAATAATCAGTTAGAAATAATTTATTTTTGATATAGGCTTCATTCCTATTTGAATCATCGAAATTTCTGGCTGTGCTGGTCGGCCTTAACCAGACATTTGGGTAAACTGAGTAATTGATGTTTTTGCCCAAAAAGATTTCTCAGTTTTTAGTTGGACACCTGACCAAATATCTTGACATACTTGGCCAACTCAATCATAATTCCTCAACTTAAACTTCCTCAAAGTTTTTTTCTAGTCAATCTAGTCCTCATCTCATACAATTGGGTATTTGACATCCATTCAAATTTTTTTTAAAATTATTTATTACTAAATAGAGGACCTCCTAGAAGCCGTAATATCCATGTCCCCTGTTAGTTTTATGCTGAATAACTATTTTAAATGATCGATTAAAGTAAAAAGGTGCGTCTAACTTTGATGACGTCACTGTTCAATATTTCAAACAAAATCCCGTAATAAGCACGCGTTATGACATTTGAAAAAAGTTGGTGATTTGACTAGTTGTCAAATACCCAATTATTACCCTAATAATTTGTCACACAGTAAACAAATTCTTACCTAGCTCTTCCTTCCTCGTCCAAAGTTTCCTCTTCATCAATTTCATCCTCATACGTGTTGGGATCATAAGGCCTTGTCTCCACTGACAAGAAATTAGGCAACTTGACAAAGTGCAGCTCCTTGCCCAGCTCTGTCCATATCTTGGGCATGTCCACATCTATGCGAGTCTCCGGGATTTCAACTTCCTCTTCTTCTTCAGGTTTGTCTCTGGCTTCTTGCTGAAACGAAGTAAAGTAATTGGTTTTCATTTATGTAACCTCTTACTCTCCAGTAACCACACAAGTGTGGAGGGACGAGTGGCGGACGAGGGACGAGTGGCCTAGTTGTGACAGTGCATAGTAGTTGATTGCAATTGTTAAGCATGTGGCGGTCTTCGCAGTCCGCACATAATCCAATAGATGGCATTACTAGTAGCGCACGATGAACACGAAGAGCCCAACTCACGCTAACGAAGCGTTCTCTGAAATACGCTATATATACGACCTCCAACAATGAACGGTCGGACTAGTGGTCCCCGAGCACAACACCCGCTCGGAGGATGATCATCCTTTGTTACGGTCGAGCCATATCACCTGCTCCCGTACAAGCAACGTTGACCTAAGTCTTGGAAATTGTTGGCCAGCATGGTGGACTAGGGCGAAATTCAACGATGATGAAGAAAATTATTAATGTTTACCTAATTCGACAATCAGGATCATTCTAGTTTTATCAACAGTTTTCATCATCAGATCTGCAGAAAGTGGTCTTCATGTCAATTCATTCAGAACCAGTGGTAGATCCATTCAACGATTCAAAAGCACATGCTAAAGTTAAGTTTATTTGAATAAAAAACATTTGAGTTTGAATGTTTTTTTTATATCAGACCGAAAGTTAACGACCTGGCAAGTAAATTGGAGGGAGAAGGCAGCCTCCGATTTTCTAGATTGAAACGCTATAGCGTCTCGGGAAGATCCGAGCGCGTCTCAACTCTCAATCCGTATTTGCTGATTCTTCAGCAAATACGGAGTTCCGTTAATGGACGGAATACAACCTTGCTCTGAAATACAAATCCGCTGAGCCAGAAATAGACAGGAGAAGAAAAAAAAGTTTTAATGTTTCCCACTAATCATTTTACTTACCTCATCACCACTGCCTCTAGCTTCATCGCCGGAGCGCTTTTCATCATCAGATCTCCCGCGGCTACGGCTTCTGGACCTGGACCGCGATCTGGATCGGGACCGCGATCTCTCTGAACCCTTGTCCTTTTCCTCTTCGTTGTCCGTGCTGATGTCTGACGCGTCACCAAATAAAGCATCTGCCGTTACTGAAAATAGAAGGAAATAATAAGAACAACAACTAGAAAAACAAGGCCAGTAAACAGCAGGGTTTGAATACATACCCGTTTTTCATGACGTCGGTATAAATAAACAAAATAGCCTTTATTAACTGGAAATTAGTTTTAAAAAACTTAAGTTATTACACACATTTATTTAAATTATTAGGAGTTATTTGGCTAATTCTCGTTTATTGTTGTTATGTATTTGTTACTTCTTTCTATAATAATAAAACATCATTTATTTATTACGAATTTTTAATCAATTTAGGAAAGCTATCTGTAAATTTAATTAGGTACCTATTCCATATTTGTACCATGTAAGTATGTTACAATTTATATTTAATTTTTTTTTTTGTGATGTAATACATTATTATTCCTATACCTAATAATATTTTCGATCTATTGAGTATGTAATATTTATAGGCCGACCGTTTGACTCGCGTATCGCCTGCGCGGTAAGAAGGGAGCTGGGGCGGGTAACGCTACACATGGAGTCAATAATAATAACAGCCAGCGCACTGCCGCACTTGACGTAAGCTCTCTGCTCCGCGCACCCCTTTCACCTATCCGCTAACATCTCCCCCCGCTCCCTTCTTACCGCGCAGGCGATACGCGAGTTAAACGGTCGGCCTATAGTCGTAGTAGTTTACAATTTTAGTCTGACGTCAGCATTTGGAGTATAAGTAATGCACAATAGCACATATAGACTAGGTACTACATGATGTAATTTTTAATAAGCTTTTTACTGTAAGGCCAGAGTAACAAAACAAAAAAAAACTACTACCATACCTATAGTATACGAAAATGCTCTGATCCAAATCGCGTTTTTGACGTTTGACAAAACAGTAATATTCCAAAAAATGTGTTATATTGTTGAAATCACTGGAATAGTCCAAAGAATTATTTAACTATTCAATTCAAAAGCTAAGGCAAAAACATTAGGGACCTTGAGTTCAAGCAGTAAGAACCTTAAACCTAGTTAGCACTATACTTTATTCCGGATAGTCAAAAAAACTTTTTTTTTTATAAAAGTCAATTTTAAACCTTACCAGTGTCAGGCTTTTCTTGATTGTCATCATCGGAGTCAACAATTTGCTTGGACTTCTTCTTGCTAGGCTTGCTGCTAGTGTCTGACCCACTCTCCGAGCCTTTCTTGCGTTTAGCACTTTTGGATCCCTCCCCACCACTCTCTGAGTCAGATAGAACTGCCCTCTTTTTCTTGTCCGCTGAAACCAAATTGGCAAAAAGGTTTTTTTTTAATAAAAAATTTTTGTACCAAAAAGTTATAAAATATGAAGAAAAACGGAAACATAGTGGACAAGGATGCACTTATCTCTTTAAGATCTCTACCAGTGACCCTTGCCAGTGAGAAAGGTTGTGAAGGAAGAAAAGGTACAAGATATTATAATATCATAAACTTACACAAATATACATACTAATGACTTTTTCTTTTTAATGAAATAAAATGATTTATTTCTTTCACATAGGACAACTTGTGTCACTTATGATACATCAAGACCGGTTTCACCGGTTCGGAAAACTGATTCTACTGAGAAGAGCCGGCAAGAAACTCAGCAGTTGCTCTTTTCTCAAAAAAGAAAGAGGTTTTTAATTTGTTTACCACCTTACTTTATCATTACAGGGGTTCCAAATGCTATAATGAAGTTACACACTTAAAACTAACTTAGCTTATCTTAAAATATTACTACAAATATCTAAATCATAGTTCTTGCAATTCACGAGCATGGCTTATGGTTGCGTTAAAGTCCTATCTATACACATATGTATATGAGTAAATGTGTGCGTGTACGTGATCTTCCCTCTCCAAGAGGCACTCACACTTATGCATTGTGCATAACTACTAGTAAAATTCACGTGCGCTTGTAAATTGTAAGAACTATACTAAAAAGCATACTTATTATAAATGCGATAATGTCTCTATCTTCTCGTCTGTCTGTCTGTCTGCTGCACTTTGATGGCCCTTCTTGTAAGCCGTATTTGACGAACTTTGGTACAGAGATCAGTTGCATCCCGGCAAAGGACAAAGGCTACTTTTTCCTATCCTGGAAATCAAAGAGTTTCAGCAGGATATTTCAATATCCTTAACCCACGCGGATGAAGTCATGGGCATCATCTAACATTTTTATGAACTTTGATATGCCTTAGTTATCAAATGAGGTACACCTCGGATCTTTATTCAAAAAGTGGCAATGATAAATTATATCAAGCCTACATGTTGGTCAAATTCAAATTCAAATTCAAAATGATTTTTATTCAAATAAACTTTTACAAGTAGGTACTTTTGAATAGTCAAGTGAATCTACCACTGGTTCGGAATGCCATTCCTACCAAGAACCAGCAAGAAACTCGGCGGTTGCTCTTTTGAAAAAAATAATAATTTACAATTTCATTAATTTGTAAAATACATAAGTAACAGCTGTCCTTAGCATTGCTGGAGCGAGTCAAATCCATGCTCCTTTGTCATTTACATAATTTTAACAGTATAATAAGACTTTTTCAGGAGCATAATTTTAATGGACTTCTTAAACTTGTGTAAAGGCAAGTTGAAGATAGGTTGTGGAATTTTGTTATAAAATAGAATGCTCAGTCCCACGAACGACCTTCGGACGATGGAGTCACGAGCTTATGGCGGCCTCTAGTTTGCCTATCATGCAAATCGCATATTTATTTGTAATTATGAATGTGCTGTTTTACGAAGATTAAATTACTATAAATATATTGCGAGGCTACTGTAAGAATACCTATTTCCTTAAATTTCTCTCTAAGGGATTCGCGCGGTTTTAAATTGTAAATTTTATGTGTTGTGTCTGTAACACCTCACCAAACTATCATCAGGCGTTATGTTTCTGTAAATATGCCGCTAATAAGTATTAGGAGATGTAAATTCTTGAGTTTAAAAAAATAATTTTACCTTCACCACCCTCAGAAGCATTTGAACTTTTTGAGCGCGACCTTGAGCGACTTTTGGACTTCGATTTACTTCTTGATCTTGACTTCGAGTGTCTAGAACCAGATCTGAAAATAAGAATAAATACATTAAGTAATTAATTATAACTGCCATGCCTCTAACAGGTTAGCCTGCTACCATCTTAGACTGCATTGTCACTTACCATCAGATGAGATTGCAGTCAAGGGCTAAATTGTAGAGGATTAAAAAAAAATTCATAAACAAGTATCACTTTTAAGAATATATATACCTTGATCTGCTTTTCGACTTTTCCTTAGTCTCTCCGTCATCAATCATCAGGTTCGGGGAGTTTGATCTACTATCAGCGGTATCTGGTCTTGCAGGACTCTTGGACCTAGAGGATGCACTCCCAGACCTTGATCTGGACTTCCTACTCTTAGGGCTACCACTACGCGATCGACTTTTTGCACTTTGGGACTTTGCACTGGGCGAACGGGACTTTGGACTTTGCGACCTGGATTTAGGACTTTGCGAACGGGATTTAGGACTTTGCGAACGGGATTTAGGACTCTGTGAGCGTGATTTGGGACTTTGCGACCTGGATTTAGGGCTTTGTGATCGGGATTTAGGACTTTGTGGTCCAGATTTTGGACTGCCAGATCGTGATCTAGCACTAGCTGAACCGCTTCTAGATCGTGATCTAGATTTGGAGGTTCTTGGTGATTTTGAAGCGGTGGATTTCGGACTGGCATTAGACTTAGGGCTGGTGTTGGACTTTGGACTGGATGAGCCAGACTTGTTGCTGCGAGCAGAGCCTGATCTTTGAGATCCTGCTGGTGAGTTGGACTTGCTTCGTGAAGCATTTGAAGCATTAGATGATTTCCTTGACCGCCCTGAACTCGCTGACTTGTTTGATTTTGGAGATTCACTTCCAGACTTCTGTGGACTTTTTGATGGAGATCTAAAAAAAAAGATTTTTACTATAAGCTTACTATAAAAAATGTACAAGCACTGTCATTTTGCAGTTAGCATAAAGTGTGTAACTATACAGTAATTTGCATCTTCACATCCCTTCATAGTCTAAGATCCGTATATATGTCACCGTAAGATTGTAAAAACCGTTAGATTATAATATAACGTTTTTTATCTCGATAGATTATAAACTTTCGACAGATTGTGAACCGTAACATACTGCTTACAATTTAACGCGTTATTTTTCGGTAAATTGTAATATATTAGGTATATTAACCCGATAGAACCTAAGTGCCTGAATATTCATGTCAAACCCTAACCTAACCTATAGTTCGCGCGCGAGTTGAATGCAGAGTAAATGTATGGTGACACTTACATTTACTCTGCATTCAACTCGCGCGCGAACTGTACAAGAAAGAGACAAGAAAACGTAAAAACAATAAATATTTCATAAATTAATACTCAGAACATTGAACGGTTCACAATCTTTCGACAGTTTATAATCTAGCGGGATAGAAACCGTTAGATTATAATCTAACGGATTTTACAATCTTACGGTGACATATATACACGACCTTCACTGAGCTGTTTAATGGATGAAACCTACTTTTTATTTTTATTTAATAATAGATAAATACACCTAAAATAGGTTGCCTATCAAAATCCGGTCCAGGCTATTTTTAAATTAATTAATTTTAATTTTTTTTTTTTTGTCTAGTTTATTGTAGCCAATGCTATACCATCACATTTGTTATAAAATTACCTATATTTTGATATATTATAACTCAAGCGGTTCCGATCCGTTAAGTTACCATGTAACTATTTAAAGGTAATTGTTACCATAGTCCATAGATAACTTAACAGATCGGAATCGGCTAACGTCTTAAAATAACATAAAATAAAAGATATGAACTATCTCTTACCGGGACTGACTGCCCTCTTTCCCAGAGGGGGCAGGGCTAGGGCTCTTGCTGTGACTACCACTAGATGCACTATCAGAATCTGACCCAGAATCTGTACCTGAAAATTTATTTGTCAGGACATTACAATTTACACTTCAATCTTTCTTAACCATAACTTGGCTATGGCTAATAATTCTTAAAATAAGGTTGCTGCCCAGGCAAGAGCAGTTGCAGTAGGCTGCAGTCGCATTCTCTTGATAACTTTGGCTTCTATATACCTACCAACTTCATAGATGTCTCAAGCATTTGTTTAAAATACTAATCCCCCTCCTACGCTCACCCACTCTCAGCTGGGTTGTTACTTAAGCCTTGAAATATAGTTCCTCTTAGCACAGCTTTTGTTTGCAAAAGTTTATACTTAAAGTCCTATGCATTATCATCCCAAGAAAATTATATTCCTATGAAGGGTTCCAAGAAAAAATATTTCAAGGGCACACAACCCTGCAGAGAGGAATACAACACCAATTCAAAATGACATTGTTAATAAATAATAACCAAGAAATATCAATTAAAGTGCTGCGTTGAGCACCTGACCCCATACCCAAGCAGGCGTTAGATTTGGAAACCGCAAGGTCAAACAAAATGCGGGTGACCAAAACAATACTTGATGAGGCGAAAAAGATCGGTCTAACGTGGGGCGAGCTAAAGCATAGGGCGTCCCACAGATTGGCTTGAAAAAGAGTAGTGTCTGCACTCGGCCCTGAAGGGCCCCCTCTTCGAACTGATCACTGAATGATGATGATAAATTAAACTTGCAATCAGATTGCAATCCACATATTTTGTCTGCTTGAGATACTTAAAATGTGGCTTATTGACATACTTAGTCAATATAATATGATCAATGTACACATAAGTAGTTGACTAACTTTGTGTTTTAGAACCAATACCTACTCAGAAATTCTAGCAGACCAAAGAAGTCAGCTGTCAGCACTCAGCCAGCTAGTCACTTATATTATCTTGAATAAATTGGAAGATTTGGCTACGTAACTAAACCGATTGATAATTTAACCCACTATTTAACTTTGTTTTATATAAAGTAAATACTTTTACAAGTAATTTTAAAGAAGATCAAGTCTGTTTAACTTGTAAGCGACATTGCAGCAAGTATTTACCTTGTTCCACGATAAATATTTAAAAAATAAATAAAGTGTAAAATTAAAAATAAAAACAAAATAAGAGAAACTGATTGAAAACAATATTATAACTCACCATCTGAAACATTCTTCGTCTTTGGTGCCATTTTATCGTGTAATTACAGTTATATCACGAATAAAACCTTAGTTAGAACACAACACAAAACATGTAATATACAATTCTAATTTTTAAATGTTTTTCTATTGCTGTTTTAGGTTATTACCCAAAGAATAAATAACCTTTCACCTTTATGTTACTTGTCTCTGGCAAAGAATAAAGATTATCGTGATCCGAGCAGTGTTTCCACTTTAATGGTTTCCTTTCCCCGCGCCTCAATTCAAATTTCCCCTTCTCAGGGCCTTTTTCCCCTCAAAAATTTTTCTGCTGTAGTTTTTACTTTTGACCCTAGTGTAGTAACTAAAAAAAAAATATTTATCGATTTTCTTTTATAGCCTGCCCAAGTACCCACGCCTCTGGTGATACTTATTATATTATTATTTACAACTAAATGCGTCAACAAAATCATCGACAAAATTTGTCGACTTTGCACATCACTACTTTGATATAACTGCACATCACGTGACGGTTGTTTTATATGAAAAATGGATCGGTGGCTAATTAATAATTCTGCTAGAAAATCGGTGAGTTTGTGCTTCCATTTTTATATTGGTCAGTACATAATTTAATGCACAATGAAATCTAGGTTAGAATTTTAGGTTATGAAAAATGTTTTTTTTTTTTTAATGTAGCCAGCTTAGAAACCTATTCCAAACACAAACAATTCGAAACTAAAACTAGTTGCGGAGTTTCATCCGCGACCTGTCAGTGCTCCATGTCACATTGTGTCAAACACAGCGCGCGAAAAGTAATTAAAAATGAATGAAAGAAGTGATAATATTGCCTTTCACACGTACCTAACTACTTACATTTTACTAAACTAAACTAACTAAAATAAATAATATAAATTACTGTCTTATCAGAATATGCATCAATCCTGTGTGTAAAATCTGGCTTGAAAAGAACGGGAACAACTTCTGTACAACTAATGAAAAATCAGCTAGAAATACCAAACCTAAAGTTTGTACAGTCCAATGCAACTGCAAGCGAATCTAAAAAAAATAGACTAAGCATGAATAAAGTATAATTAAACGATTCGTATTTTATTTATAGCCTCACCAGAAATCTATGAAACTTGGGGCTGTATACTCACCTCTTATTCCAAGTCAGTTTACGCAATCAGCACATACATTTTAGCACAGAATAATATTTTAGGCCTTAAACAGAATGGTAATAAGGGTAATTATACGCCACCTGCACGTGTTGTCACTGTTTCTTTTATACGGCAACACGCTAGTCCACGGTAGTCCATAAAAAAATTTGTTCCGAAATTTACCGCAATATTTTAAGCTAGGTTTTACCCATGATTTCCCGCAATTTCCCCTTTTAATGTCTTCCCCTTTTTCTTTCCCTATGGACCCTAATTTCCCCTCAAATGGGGAATTTCCCCTCATTGTGGAAACACTGGATCCGAGCGTGATCCTCACGAATTCAGAGCAAAACGCTCTATTACACAGACAAAATATACATAAATCGTCAATGTTACTTGTCTCTGATCGTCATCTCATTATACCACAGATACATTATACCGTAGACATCGGTAAGTAAAACCGTAGACTAGAACTTCATGATCATAATAATATATTCTGTGAACATTCAAAAAAGGGACTGATGGTGCTTCTACTACTAACATTAAATGGATTGGATCATTGGTAAATACTGATCCATTCTTATTTAACTATACTTATTCGAATTTTATGAAGTCTATTTTGGCTGGATCCGAGTTTTTTTAATAATTATTATTATACAGTATGTATGTTTAAATACTGCGCGAAAAGGTTGACTGAAAAAATATTCACGCAGCAGAATTAGCTTGACTTCCTATTTAATACCAAATAGGTCTCATCATCATCATCATTTCAACTTGATTTTATTTTTAATCAATTTGTTGGCTCACTACTGACTTATTGAGCACGATTCTTCTTTTGGAATGAGAAGGGTATTTACCATAAATTCAAATTCAAATGTTTTTGACGTGATAACGTTTTTATATCGATGGACACCGGCTGCACCATCGACCTTCCTGTGGGTGTGGACCTTCGATGGGCTGCACGCACGAAAAAGTGTCACGTTACGCCTTAGCCAAGAAAGAAGAAAGAAAGAGCGCGGAACAAGCGATAGAGAGACACATGAGTGAGAGGCAAGATCGCGTGAGATCAGCAGTGCGATTGCGTATCTTCTGCATCAATCATTGTTTCAATCAATCACAGTATCAATTATTGTTGTGATTGGCTGAATTTATGGTATTCTTGCTGCGTCATTGGATTTTGTCGAATAGTGGAAGAGTGTTAACCAATCAGAGGTGATTGCGATGTATCAATGATTGATGCAAAAGATACGCGGTCGCCCTGCTGGAGCTAACAGTTCGAAATTCGAATACCTACTTCTGCTTTACTTATCTCTGCTTCTGCTACTGGAATTCGTCACGTGAGCTTCTTCTAGAACTTCTAGTTATCACGTAAAACTATCGTCCGTAAACCGACTTTACAGACAACTGTAATTTTTTTATTCAAAACAACTTTTACGAGTGCTTTTAAATCGACGACTGAATTTACCGCCATGCTGGTTTGCTATGAATTCCCGAGAAGAGTCAACAAAAAACTCGGTGGTTGCTCTTAAAAAAATGAAGATCATGTAACATCTATAATTATATACTTCTATAAGTACTAATATTATAAATGCGAAAGTTTGGATGGATTGATGTTTGTTACTCAATCACGCCAGAACGGATGAACGGATCTGGATGAAATTTGGCAAAGATATTAGTCTGGATATAGCACATAGGCTACTTTTTATCCCGGAAAATTAAAGAGTTCCCGCGGGAACCAAAATACCTCAAACCACGCAGGCGAAGTCGCGGGCATCAGCTAGTGAGTAGTGTTACATATTATTACAAAGTTACATTTTGACCTGACAACGACGAAACAAAATTCACTGGTTACTTTCAAGTGGCCGCACACCTCTTTTGATCCACTTTGAAACCTAACTCGTTTCACTAAGGTTTAAATTTCGAGAAGTTAGCGAATTAAGTTACGATTGCTACGCGTAGGGTTGGCACTTTTGACTTAAGAAGGTGAACGTAAGACAAGCTTAATGTATGCGTGTGCAACACTATGTATGTATCCCGTCACTTTGCGTGCACATTATAAATTCGCGCATAAGTGTGTTGGATTTGTTCTTCCTGCGTAGAGAACTCAGATCGATCAAAATCAGTTTAGCTGTTTAGTGTATAATGATTTTCACGCTATCAGAACCCAAGAACGCATATCATTTTGCATCCGCTTGTCCAGATTCACCTATAAAATGGCTAAATCGATTTTGATCAGACTTTCATATTCATATTCCCAATTCTCAGAGTCTTTGTGGTAACCTACCTCCACCCAGGAGTAAACACTTGCGAGTCGTGAGTCGTGACCAATTATTGCATATACGTCGCCGTAAGATTGCAAAAACCGTTAGATTGTAATCTTACTAGCGAAATTGTAAACTGTCGACAGATTGTGAACCGTTCAATGTTCTGAGTGTCAATTATTTTTAGATTACAATCTAACGGTTTTTGCAATCTTACGGTGACACAATATATTATAATACGAATAGGTATTTCTGATTGTTAACAAGAGCTACAATAGTACCTTTTAACTAATTATTATTTTAACTTTTAATTTTAATTAATTATTATTTTATTTAATAAAATGGAAGTGAATCAAGCGTTAGGTTTCAAATTTCTATACTGAAGTCGACATAAAATAACAGTTTTGAGGGTTCCAAACGCACCCTGGTCTGAGAAAAAGGACCTAATAGGTAAGTAATTGTACCGATTTTTATCAAAGTCCCTTTATTCTAAGCCCATGTGATTAAGAATAAAGACTGATAACAATAAGTAGCAACGTGGTAGCAACCTTAGCAGCTTGCATCTGTTCTTTCTGAATGGACGTATTCAATGGGACCCATTTTTTCCTTCACCAACTTTGAGCAACCGTTTATACTTTAGCTTTACCGTCCGTCAGTCGAACGTCGTCAACCGCGATGGATGTATGTGCCGGCCTGGCGCAACACAAAGAGGTTTTACTCCGCGAACTACGCGACACCAACGTACTGGACGTGTTAGTCAAGAAAGGCATTTTCAATGTGAATGATTTGGAAGTGATAACCAGTGCCGTGGACAGTGACAAGTGCAACTATTTTATCGAAGTTGTTGGTAAACAAAGCGCCACTAAACTTCGGGATCTGTGCGCGGTGCTTTACAACGAATGCCCGAAACTTGCGAAGGAGCTGATGAATGATAGGCGATATGTTATCAATGGTAAGTCAGACTCAAAGAGCATACTTATACCATCAGGTGAGATCGCAGTCAAGGGCTAACTTGTACTGGATAAAAAAAAACAATTATTCAGACCAAAATCCCTTAAAAATATGCTCCTGAAAAGCTTATTAAACTGAGGATTATGTAAATGATAAAAGAGCTTGGATTTCGTTCCAGCAATGCTAAGACAGCGGTTAGACATTGATGAAATTGTAATTGTAAATTTCAAAAGCAACCACCGAATTTCTTACTAGTTCTTCTCGGTAGGAATGGCATTCCGAGCCAGTGGTAGATTCACTCGACTATTCAAAAGCACTTGTCAAAGTCAACTTGAATAAAAAAAGATTTGAATTTGAATTCTAAGACGGCTAATTTCGTGAGGGTAGATGTAAACCATGCAGCTCTGAGTAAGTTTTTAAAAACCCCGATACAAACAGAATAAGTTCAACGTGTGTATGCGTATTTGTGTATTTGCCTGTGGCATCGTAGCTCCCAAACGGATAAACCGATTCTCATTTAGTTTTTGTTTGAGAATGTTCTTAGCTATAATTCAAGAAAATCTGTTCAAATGAAGGGATGTGAGCAATTTCCACAGGTCTGATCGATTCAAAATTTGATACATTTCCTGTCACTTCAACGCGTCGTCGGGAGCTTATTATATAAGACGTAGGCAGTAGGCACCTGTATACTCACCTAGGCAGTCTATACGTATCTCATTCCGTTTATTTTGATACCCAAAAGGTTTGTTAAAGTATTAATCAATCAACCAGTAACTAAATATTAAGGTACAAATATATTTTGATCTATTTCTATGACCAACTTTTTCATTTCTACCCGCTAATTATAAGCATGTACTTAAGTGCTAAGTAACAAGCCACCATAAACTCAGTGCAAGAATTCTAGATGGGCCACAAAATCTAACGACCATTTTGCCCATCCATACTTGTTTTATGATGATCCATTTTCGAATATTAAATACTAGATTTACCCTATACCTATTTGACACCTTCCTCCTACCACTCCTTTAGTGCTATAGCCTAGAAGGCCTAGGTTGCATCCATAGATTACGATTTCCCTATTCAGTGCTTCCAATTTCCATCACATGAAGCAATTAGAGTACATCTATGTACCTACTTACCAAAAATAGGGGTACGACTAGGGGTATGGGTGTAATATAACTGCCATACCCTAACAGGTTAGCCCGCTACCATCTTGACTGCATCGCTGCATCGTCATTTACCATCAGGTGAAATCGCAGACCAGGGCCATCTTGTAGTGGATTAAAAATAGTAGTTACCTACAAAATACACTAATTAAACCGTTTAACTAAATGCTCAAAGGATACTTTAAATGTAAAAAGTAACAAACGTAAAATCTATCGGCATCGCCAACGTTTAAAAATAACGTCCTCTCTACGATCGGGAATCGGGATATGGGAAATATAAGAAAGAACTCACATGAAAGAAAACTTAACCGCTACGTACTGACTACTGAACTAGCCGACTTAAATAGAACAAAACTTGTCTATAATAATAGCCATAGCGAATCTGCAAATAGATCTATATTTTTAAGCCGGGCACTCACCCTATGCCAATGATGTTTTAGTCTATACTATCTAGGTATCATACTAATATTATAAATGCGAAAGTGTGTTTGTTTATTGGTTTGTCCTTCAATCACACCACAAGTCGCAAGTCGCAACAGAGCAACGGATCGAGGTGATTTTGTACATCGGTATGAGTGACATAGGCTACTTTTTATCCCGGAAAATTGAGTAGTTCCCGTGGAAATAAAAAAAACTTATTCCACGCGGACGAAGTCGCAGGAATCAGCTAGCTAAATGCGAAAGTTTGGATGGATATTTGTTACTCAATCACGCCAGAACGGCTGAACGGATCTGGAAGAAATTTGGTACAGAGATACATTAAAGTCTGGAATAACACAAAGGCTACTTTTTATCTCGGAAAATTAAAAGTTCCCGCCGGAACCAAAAAAATCGGATGCAGGCGCGAGCGTCAGCTAGTATAATATAAATTAAAATAGTATCATTGCCTTATCGAATAAATTATAGTATATACCTACTAATTACTAGTTATGCAAAAAAGATAATCCGCGCTTCTTTCGAATGCTTCTCATTAAACTTAATCTTATTACGTGCATAATGTAATAGGTATGTTGGTGTATCCACCATAATTTTATTTTTTTGGTAAATGAGCAGCTTTACAATCTAATTGCCCGAGACACGAAACTTCACCCAAACACGAGTTTGATTGAAAAATTGCATGGCCATTGTCCAAAAGAAGGGGAGAGTCCGAGATGAAATATACATTGCTTTACATAAATAGACTTTGATAGAGAACATTTAGGTTTAAAATTAAACAAACACTAGCTTGAAATGTCCGCAAAATCCTTAGTTTATTGTAGTCAATGACACATGCGGGTGCGTTCGGAAATTGACCTCGCCCTCGGAACCAATCGCGTATTTCGTGGTTCTAAATCACTGATTCTATCAATTCATGCTAGGTTATTTAGTTAGTCTACAAGTCAGGATCGTCGTATCTACCACAGAAAATGACTTCGTAGTCAATTTATTGGTAAAATTTAGTTTACAATTCATTAATTTATCGTATTTCCGTGATCATCTCCAAACCCATACTTAAATTTGTTTACCACAAAACCGTAGAGTTTTTAACCCTATGTTGACCGGCTTTTGTCTACACCGACACAAAAAGTGCGTCGAACCCCGCTACTCGCTGCACGAACATTGTCTTGCGATGTCCCCTTCCCAGAACTCAAATCATAACAGAACTTGGCTTCTTGGAAAGCCTAGATAATAATAACAACCATGCGCTGCGTGACTATATCTCAATAAACTGAACGGTTATAATATCTATTATAGCTCAAATAGCTTGGTCTAGATGTCTAGAAAACTGAGATTTTCGAAGGTTCGATCCTCGGGCTATTGCTTTTAAGGGATCCCTTGGTGGGTAAGTCTGACTCGTACTTTTATTTTGCTTTCCACAATGAAATCAGCTACTCTCAAACGTTAAGGTGATTTTAGTATGGAAGTTTGTATGAAATGCATACGTAATTGTGACAATTTTTTTTCTTTGGTAGATGATTTGATATGGTTAATTGGTTACCAGTTTCATGAAACTAATGGAAGAACAGAAGGTTTTAGGTCTTTTGGAAGACCCTCTATTTAAATATAATCAGTAAGAAATAATTTACTTTTGACATGGGTATCGTATCATCTTTATTGTAGGTATGTCTATTACTAACCTACCTATGCTAGCTTTTTTTGTGTCTATAACTAGAAGCTGACTAGAAATGTGTATATAATAGTAGGTAATTTTCCTATAATAAAGCGTTAGCCAGGAAAGCTCGAGTTACCGATGATAGCTGAATAAACAATGATGTTATATATTATAAAATATCATTGTGAATAAACAAATAGGTACATATTTTCTTTATATTATTAGCCGTTACTTAACTCGAATTTCATTAGCACTTCTGAGCAGCGTGCAAAGATATTATATAAAGTTAGTTGTTAGGTACCTAGTACCTACTCACTGTTGAGTGTTGAATGAGTAATTATATCATACTTGTATATTTACTTAAACCTCCTGTTACGTTCCTACTAGGCTACCTCTTTGTCTACTAAGACCTACCTTTCTACTACCTAGATCGTACCTTTGTCATTCGGTTATGCTTTTTCGAAGTAGGTAAGTTCTACCTAGGTATTACTATTATTATTTTAAATGGCCTGGCTTTTCTCCGATAAGTTGGTCGGAGACCTTGTTTGCCCTAATCACCGAGTATGTCATTGTGTGGTCTGTGGTCCTAATTAATTCATTGTTATCAATTTTTAGGTTTCCGTTCCTCAAAAGGAAAGTAAGAACCCTTATAGGATCACTTCGTTGACGTTCTTTTTCTCGGAGGTATCAACTTGAAATTAAAATCAAATATTTAGGTCTACGGTCCCTTGGAGCTTAGCGTAACCAATTTCTACTACGCACGTGTATTACTATTTACTACCTATCTATTTGCATTTACTTTATAAGTAATGTAACCATCAATGTTTTAACTATGTACTTATCTAATATCTATACCTACATATATACAGTTTACAATCTTTACATTATGGTAGGAATCGTGGGTCTATTCGTCACAGACTCGTGTCAAGTTTTTGCGTATCATAAATCATAATAACTTGGGTATCAACTAACAGTCAACTACGTATTATACTTACCGTGATACATCTCAGAATTTCACGGCGACCAAATTGCCTAGGTTACTAAATATTCCTAATTCGACACGCGCGCTGTCCAGTCAGTCTAGTAGTCTTTTTATTGGTTGTTGAATAAAATGAGCTTACAAAATCACTATAAAACACAAGTTACTGTAAATAATATCTAGTCGTAAGTTGTATCTAACTTGTTTTCGGGTTTTGCAGAAGCTTGTAAATTTTATTGAAGTGAAAATTTCGTTAGGCGCGCTGAGCACTTTTTGGTAGGGGGTAAACTTGTGGATTCGCGTCACCGACACCTCGCTGCCCCATGCTCGCGTTGTTACGAAGACAAAAGGTCTTAAATACAAATATACTACTTACATTCAATTAAACTATAATGTTAAGGTTTATATTTAAAAAAAAAAAATTTAAATATGCCTTTTCACTTTTAATATCGGCAGGCTCTATGACTGCCAATTTTGCACATCTTGTATTTGTAATAGGTAGTATTAGAATTCATAGTACTGTACGCTTACTCCGAGTTTTTACATCGCAAATACGATTGATCGACGTGAGATTTCACCTCACCAAGTGTAAGCGAACTTTAAAGTAAAATGAACCTTAACTGCATTGGTTTAGAGCTCATTTCATCATTTCGTGTATTTACTCACAGCCAGCGCTCCAAATGCTGAATTTGTGACTTTAAAGCAAGAGCTTTTGGGTCCTTTTTACTTTGGCCGTTTGCTTCGCTTGGCGAGGTGAGTTCTCACGTCGATCAACCGTATTTGCAATGTAAAAACTCAGAGTAAGCGTACAGTAGGTATCGTTTATACAGGTCTCAGTTTACATTTGAGCGTTATTTTGACTTTTGAGCGCACTTTAATTAAGTAACATTAAAGAGTCCATTATACTCAGTCGTAGAACTCACAGAGCACTACGACTTACGAGTTCAACTTCAAAACTTCAAAGAGTTTAAACAGTAAACTAAAAACTTAATTAAAGAGTTTAAACGAAAGGCTAATGAGATCCAGTTGAAGTTCAAAACAAAGCCTTAAGTTATTGGATAGAAGCAGGCGTTACTTTGCGGAAGTCTAGTTCTTTCATTATAAAGCCTATAAGTTTATTCTATCTGGATATCCAATTCTACAAAAGTAAATTTTTATCATAATCTATTTAGTCTTACAAAAAGTCGATCGTCCCTCTTTCAACAATTCGATGTACCTAATCAGCGACTCTTTCTCAAACGTCATTAAGCGCTTTTAGATGCCCAATTTCTAAAAGTTTGTACGTAATACTTAATTGTGACGTCATCAAATTTCGATGCACTTTTTTTTCTCGATTTAAAATGATTATCAAAATTAAAACTAACAGAAATTTTAGATCTTGGAAGACCCTCTATTTGATTAAGAGTAAGAAATATAATTTATTTACTTAAAAAGTCATAGGTAATTCCATGGCCATTTTTTGTTTGGTTGAGTTGAGTTTTCAATCTGTTCGATACCTTTTTTCGAGGTTGGAGTCAACCTCGAAAGAAGGCCCTTTAGTGACGGCCCCCAGTTTAAAACTTAAAGATTACTAGCAAATTACTAACTAACCTAAATAACAACAAAAACGAACACACATCATTACATCAATAAGTAAGTAAATCATGTATTATGCAGGTTCATCACGCAAAAAGGCTAAATACCTACCAGATGACAGTCTTGAAAACTCATGCACACTTCTGACTGCAGCCGCCTGCCGAAAAACTCGTCTTCCATTCCAAAAACTGCTATCTCCTTTATATAATAATCACCTGTAGCTTACAAAGTTGCATTTATTATGACATATTTGACCCATTAAAAAGTCACCTTTTCAAATAATTATACCGTTATAAAAGATGACATTTCCAGCCAGGCGCCAGCACAAAAAATGTACAAAGAAATAAATACAAAAGTGGAAACAACGTTTAAGCGATATCCGATGCGATTGCGATATCGGTATTGGTGACTAAACTCAATATCTTTGAATATGATGTCTTACCGCGACTACGTCCGCTTTGTTTAAGTTTTTTTGATTCCCGGGGGAATTTAATTTAAGAACTCTTTAATTTTCCGGGATAAAAAGTAGCCTATGTACTTCCCCGGGATCAAATCTACACCTGTACCAAATTTCATCAAAATCGGTTGAACAGATGGGCCGTGAAAGCGTAGCAGACAGACAGACACACTTTCGCATTTTTAATATTAGTATGGATGATAAAGAATGACGAAACTTCATGAATCATGAATAAGTACTCATACGGTTACAAATGCATGAAGTGAGATGACTTGTTCGCAGCTCGCTTCGACGACATACACGACATAAAGCAGTAACCTTACCGATATCGTACTACAATCTCTCTTAACTTTTCACGGCCCAACTGCAATCGTTTTTTGAAAAAACGATTAATTAGTTAATTTCCCAAACTGAAAAAACTTTTTTCAGTTTGGGAAATTATAAAAATATACAAAGAGATACACAATATAAACATGTAGGTAATATGAATATTGAATAAACTACCTACCATAATAATATATCCTACTTTATAAAATAACATTTTTAAAAAAGCTTTTTACTGTATCTACAGAATTTTTTATCATCATTGCACTTTAAAACGAATTCGGAATTAAAAGGCTCGTAGGATAAACAGTTAGTTTTAAAATGCGATGGTTTTGTACAAAAAATCGTTTTGGTTAACAGCATGTGCTCCAAAACATCTGCCCGTAACTTTATCGGCGCTATTTTGCGCAGCTGCCTCGAGATCTTTATGTAATTTCACTCACTACTACTTTTTTTTAAAACTTTAAACTGAATTGGAAATTGTGATAATATAGAAACTAATCGACATTTATAAAAGGAGAAAGTGGCTGACTTTTATTAATAATCTTACGTTATGTAGCCTGAGCGCTGGATCTAGAAACTTTGAACATAATAAGGTACCTATGCTGTGCAATGTGCATTCTCTTTCCCACTAAGGACACAAATGAGGTACACCCGAGCGAAGTTGGGGGGCACGTAGTTTGTTGTAGATCCAATAGACGTTGATATCCCAAGGTTTGGAATGGCGACCCCGTACTGAAAAGTGCAACATTGCCAGACCCCCCAGTGTGGAAACACTTGAAGAGACAGCTACGCTCGTAGCTTTAGTTATAAAATACTGTAATTGATTATCACCATCATATTATAGGGTTGCCATCTCTAAAATCAGGGGGAAATAAAACCCCGGGGGAAATCCGTACGTACGGAAGGCAGCCCTATCATCATGTCATAAGTTATTGGACGTCAAAATGAGTACGTTGTACTTACCTAATTTGAATTAATAAATATTGATTGATTCATTCATTGATATGTCCGATGACAAAGCCTTGGCGGGTCAGCTATAGTATCTTACTTTTAGTTCTTAATAATATAATATATGCGAAAGTTTGGATGGAATGATGTTTGTTACTCAATTACGCCAGAATGGTTGAACGGATCTGAATAAAATTTGGCACAGAGATACTTAGATTATAGTCTGAAATAACACATCCGTTTCACTAGAATAACACATCGGCTTATTCTCAATACTTGTTTTCCGGAAAATTAAGGAGTTCACGTGGAAATTAAAAAGCGTATTCCACGCGGACGAAATCGCGGGCATCAGCTAGTTATTTCTCTCTTCTCTCTATTTAGTACTAGCTGACCCGGCGAACTTCGTACCGCCTTAGTATGCAAAATTAAATGTATATTTTTCAATATTTCTGAGAGATTTTCTTAATATTTTTTTCCGTAAGAACCTTCTCCTAATAATAACAAATACAACAAAAAAAGAATTAGTGAAATCGGTCCAGCCATTCACGCGTGATGCCGTGACCAAGGAAAACGGGTTTCATTTTTATATATATAGATTTTCTTAATATTTTTTTCCGTAAGAACCTTCTCCTAATAATAACAAATACAACAAAAAAAGAATTAGTGAAATCGGTCCAGCCATTCACGCGTGATGCCGTGACCAAGGAAAACGGGTTTCATTTTTATATAGACTAGCTGACCCGGCGAACTTCGTACCGCCTTAGTATGCAAAATTAAATGTATATTTTTCAATATTTCTGAGAGACAGGTGAAGGTATAGCATAACGAGGAAACCCTGTATGCCCGACAGTTATTTATAATGTTCTCGAAAGTGTGTGCAGTCTACCAAACCGCACTTGGCCAGCGTGGTGGACTCTGACAAACCCTTCTCGTTCCGAGCGGAGACTCATGCTCAGTAGTGAGCCAGCAATGGATTGAAATGATGATTATTATGGTATCTAATCATCAATTATTTTTAATCCTATTAAATGTATCGTGATTCGTGAGCCTATAACACGAAATTATAGCCCTCGTCAATCTTCCGGGTTCAAAGGCCGGTCAACCTGGCTTGTTTAGAAGGGAGTGCCCGAGGATCGAACCCCCAATCACTCGAATACAAGACCGAAGGCTGTACCAAATAGGCTATCAAGCAGAGGTCCTTATAATCACCTATTTTTTTTAAATCAGCAGAAATAGATCATGAGCCTATAGTATACACGAAATTATAGTCCTTGTTAATCTACCGGGGTACGCCGGTTAACCCAGCTTTTTAACTTTAGAAGTGCTTGCCCGAGGATCGAACTCCCGATCACCCGAATTGAAGACCGAGGCTTAACCAAATAGGCTAGCTAATAGCTATAGCAAAGGTCTTAAAATCACCAAATTTTTTAAAGAATACACAAGAAATTGATCGTGAGTCTATAAACACGAAATTATAGCCCTAGTTAATCTACCGGGGTCAAAGGCCACTCAACCCGACTCGTTTAAAAGGGCGTGCCCGAGATCGAATCCCCGATCACCCGAATAGAAGACCGAGGCTTAACCAAATAGGCAATAGCTATAGCAAAGGTTCTTAAAATCACCAATTTTTTTTAAATCACAAGAAATAGATCGTGAGTCTATAACACGAAATTATAGCCCTTGTTAATCTACCGGGGTCAAAGGCCGGTCAACCCGGCTCGTTTAGACTATTACCGCAGCGTTACCACGGCGCTCATAGGGTGTGACGATCCGTGAGAATCCGACATGGGAATCTATTCTATCGATCGAACCCGTCTATTTGAGGCGTTTTTGTTGCGTGGAATGTTGGTATTGCGTGTCTTCTTTGAGCATTTTGTATGGTACGTCGGTTATGGCGGATATTAAATTCAACAGAATCCGAGATTAAAAATGTTTGCTACCTATTACCCTTTTTTTTATCCACTACAAGCTAGCCCTTGACTGCGATCTCACCTGATGGTAAAGTGATGATGCAGTCTAAGATGGTAGCGGGCTAACCTGTTAGGGGCATGGCAGTTATAATTAAACCCACACCCCTTCGGTTTCTACACGGCATCGTACCGGAACGCTAAATCGCTTGGCGGCACGTCTTTGCCGGTAGGGTGGTAACTAGCCACGGCCGAAGCCTCCCACCAGGCCAGACCAGGGAAAATTCAGAAATTATAAATTCCTAAATTGACCCTGCCGGGGACCTCCGCACGTTAAGGCAACAGTGCTACACACTGCGCCACGGAGGTCGTCACTACAAGCCAGCCCTTGACTGTGATCTCATCTGCCCCCCTATTGTGTAAGGAAATCGTAATCGTAATCGTTTGTCAAACGGATAATTCGACCAGCAGGGCGACCGCGCATCTTTTGCATCAATCATTGATACATCGCAATCACCTCTGATTGGCTGAATTTATGGTAGTCTTGCTGCGTCAATGGATTTCGTCCAATAGTGAAGGTGTGTTAGCCAATCAGATTGATGCAAAAGATACGCGGTCGCCCAGCTTCATAAAGAGTTCATAGATGACTGCACGCCAAAAAGCATGTATGAAGTTCCATAAACATTGAGCGTAATACTACGTTAGTACTATTATATTATTCTGTGGTAATACGTACGATTTGCTTAGACAATGGGGACTATCGTTTCTTTGCTCACCAGTTGGCGCCACTGTTGACTAAGGTCCAGAGGTATAGCTGTCAAAGGCGACTTTAGAAGATTGGCGCCGAAACGAAGTTTTAAATCTTGAATCTCATTAAGTTTATTAATTATTAGCGATCCGCCCCGGCTTCGCACGGGTAGCACTAATAATCCTAATATATACCTACCCAATATAGCCAGTGGGCAGTGGGCAGGTTACATTTTAATATTACATTGTAAGAGTACGCCCCGTCCTCATTATTTCTATGATATCTCATAAGCTATTCATCTAAATTAAATGGTGTAAAAGACAATTTTTATCTTAGTTAAATACTTGAGATGATTAATATATTTATTTTGATAAGGATTAATACTATGTCGGTAAAAACACCTTCGCAAGTAAAGCATTGGTTTAGACCAAATTTGAAAATCATAAAAATGGTTATTGTGAGTAAACCTTTAAAGATAGATACATGCTATCGCGGACTATTTTTTAGAATTTTTTAAGAGGAACAATTTCACAGTACATTGTTTTCGTGTAACTATAACTATTTACGCAGCGCACGCCACGTAAGCTCTCAGAAGAGACGATTTTTTCCGACTTAGTTCACATTATTGCAATTTTCGTAAGGATCTCTAATTTTTTTGAAAATAAAATATAGCCTATGTTACTCGCTGATAATGTAGCTTTCTATAGGTGAATGAATTTTTAAAATCGGTTTAGTAGTTTTTGAGTTTATCCATTACAAACAAACAAACAAATCTTTCCTCTTTATAATAGGTATTAGTTTATTTAAATACTTATGTAACTATATAATAATATCGAGTAGCTATGCCGCAATGTTGTGCAGTTCCGTTTTAATCAGAAAAAAGAGGACAACACGTTTCCAAAATATAAAACTGTTCTAGTGGCTAGTGGCGATTTGCAGGAATAACTATACCCGACAAAAAATTCCCGTGTTTGTAAAAAACATTTTAACCCCGAGGATTATGTGTTACCCAAAGAATCAAATAAGTACAAAAAATCGTAAGTAATTATCTTTCTTATTCATCTCCTAAATTAAAGCCAAAAGTTGTACCTACCTAGTCAAGAGAGAAGAGAGAAAGGAAATTAAAAGAAAACGTGCAGAAAGAGCTCAACAACGTCAAAAAAAGAAATTTTTGCGCTTATTTATGCGCCTCTTTTTCTTAATTCCGCCTTCAAAACGTTCACATTAATCGCTAAATAATCCATTTTTGCGATAATTTCACGAAGGAGATCACTTTTCAACAGGTAAATTAAAGAAATTATAATTTATGTCACGAAGCCCGCCAAAACCAGTGAAAAGTGAATGGTATTGGACCTCACGCGACACCAGCGCCTCTAGTGGCAAAATCACGCGCGATAGCCCCCATTGGGCCTATCTGGTGGTTAATAATGATGCAGTCTAAGGCCTAATTAACAAACTAATCAACCAAGAACACGTTCTCAAGTATCGATCAATCTATGGTAAAGACCGGTCTTAACTTGCATACTCTTGAGAACTTGTTCTTAGGTGATGTCAGTTTTTAATTCGGGCTGACCTCAGAGTGCTAAGGGTAAAGCAGACCGTCGCGTCGCGCGCGATTAGTCGCGGGCATCTAAAGTTGGCTTTATTTACGTCTTTAAGTCTACAGTGTACCCAGACTTGGGTAGGGCTAGGGCTTTGTATAGACAGGTAAATAATAATCAAAGCTTTAGAGATAAAAAGTTAACTTAACAGATCGTTGGGTTAGACTTGTGATGATTCATTAATTTAAATTAAGTGCCTTAGATTCAATGAATCCAAATTCGCATATTCAAGGACTAAACCTAATTGAGACAATTAATTGAGTGGAATTATGACTATGTAACGCAATAACATACATACTTAATATTTATGTACAAGTACGTACCTTGCTCAATTATTCATAGGTATAATACATAGGTATTTTTATTGACATCTGTGTCATATTTACCACTAGCTGATGCCCGCGACTTCGCCCGCGTGGCTTATGTTTTGATTGCCGCGGGAACTCCCTTTGTCCCCGGGATGTAACCTATCTCTGCACCTAATTTCATCAAAATCGGTTGAGTAGTTGAGCCGTGAAAACGTAGCAGACAGACACACTTTCGCATTTTTAATATTAGTATGGATTAACAGTGTGGTTAAATTTTGATTTATTTTAGAAATTAACAGTGGGGTTACATTTAGCTACTACCACTACTATCACTAGGTTTAATTCTAATTTGTATCCAATAATTAACTTTTTATTTAATATCATACTACATCTTTTATTTATATATTATTCATATTTAAACATACTTAATACATATAATAATATATAATTTATTAAACATGTTTATAGAAGTATTAAACAATAAATAAATATTAAAAAGCTACAAAAAAGAGTATTTCTTATCCTACTATAGCTGTGTAGCCTAATATCCTATATACTACTAATGTGCTCCCGACCGAATTTCGGCCACTGTGGCCAATCTCCAGAGAGTTTAGCCATCTGCGCGGGAGATATTATAGTGCAAAAGTGTATGCGCAAACACAGGTGCAGTCTCTGTTCCTTTACTCTTATAGCCCGATGGGACGGAAAATCTGACACGAACGGAGAGAGATCAGGTGCAGGGCCGACGGCTTTACGTGCTCTCCGAAGCACGGGGGTAAAAACACCGCCAACTTCCTAACTTCGGGCTAGTACTGAGAATTTCTCGTCAGAAAAACCCAATACCTAATCATGGCCGACCCGGGACTCAACCCGGGACGTCGTCAGCCGCAGTCGAACATGCTAACCTCTAAACCAACGAGGCAGTATCCTTTAAACTAGTCTATATCCTAATAGACTTTGCCTACTATATTAGGCAGTCGCAAGTATTATTAATGTGTGGTTCAAGTTTGACTGTCGATATCTCAATATTCCCGTTAGAGGAGGTTTAGCTACTTTTACCATTCTATTACAGAGATCATTAGGAACCCAGCACCATAAGTTTCACTAATAAACGCGACAATTTGAGGTGGGCCCATTGGGCCATTCCCCATACAAAAAAAATTGTCTCCTTTAGAGTTGAACTACGATTAATTTTCTCATGAATGTCAATGTTAGAATGAAACAATAGTATTTACTTGTTGTTATATAAATTAAGTTCGGTATTTATATCTTTACCTTAATCCCTTTGCAAGTACATAAGTACCTACATGTACAATGTACAAAGATCCTCGAAGCGTAGATACCTACGTTTTTTCCTTATGTTTTACAAGTTGATAACTGACTCTTGGCATCTTCTGCATATTTTTTATAGATTATTTGATTGTCCGGGATTAAAAGTTGGAAGTCACTCTCCAGGGTTTTAACTAAATCCTTTCCGGGAATAAAAAATTCCTGACACTCGCCAGGGTAGGAACTAAATCCATGCAAAAAAAAATCACGTCGATCGATTGATCCGTTGCGAAGTGTTTGAAAGACAAAGCAACAAACATCCTACGTATTTTTCCTTATATTGTACAAGTTTTACATTGGCTCTTGCCATCTTCTGCATATTTTTTATAGATTCTTTGATTTTCCGCGATTAAACGTTTCTTGTCTCTCTCCAGGATTTTCACTAAATCCATTCAAAAATAAAGTCAATCGATTGCTCCGTTACGGCATGATTGAAGGACAAACCCACTTTCGCATTTATGATATTGATTAAAAGGGTTTAAGTATTTAAGCATTTCATAAAGTTCAGATAAGAGTTAAAAAGATGTCTGGTGCATGTCTGGCACACAATTTAATTTGGTAAAGGTAGAGCTAGGTATGTAGAGTGCAGACATGTAATATGTCCGTATGGAACCTTGCCAAGAACGCTAGGTGCACTGCACTTCCTTATTGAATTCCTGACCAATCTTTAACAAGATAAACACCTTTAGGTATCTAGTACACAAATAGATCTTTGTAGGTGTGAAGATACCCCTTTGTTACCTGGAGATCAATCGATCAAATCACTCGGTGCCGCCAAACCTTGAGAATTCCTCAGTGGTCAAGGCAAATCCCTAATCACTTAGAGCTAGAAGTCCTTCATGATAATCGAACTAGAAGTTTAATTCGCTATGCGGCGGCGGCGGCGAGTTAAACTTCTAGTTCCTTCATTTCTTTAGGATAGTTTTGTAAGAATAAAAAACTTTCGCGCTCGCGTCGCTTGTTGTTATATTATTCAATGCCCGGTTGCTGGTTTCCTGATTGAATTAGGTATTGACGCATTTTTTATCCGACTTCCAAAAAAGGAGAAGGTTCTCAATTCGGCGCGTATATTTGTTTTACCGCATATCTCCGTGGTTTCTAAGCAGATTTGAAAAATGATTTTTTCAAGCGTTAGAGGAAAAGTCCTTAGCGTTAAATTCTGACTCCAAATCCTCAACCCTGACACTAAAAAGTTAAAAATAAAAATTATTTCCAAAAAACCGACTTCCAACGCCACTGTAAAGTAATAAATAATTTTTATTTCTACCCACTATGTTGAAGTCGGGCGGGTATAACAAGGATACTGGATAAGCAAAGTTGACGCATCAGGCTCGCTCGACTTCAACATAGTGGGTAGAAATAAAAATTATTTATTACTTTACAGTGGCGTTGGAAGTCGGTTTTTTGGAAAGAATTTTATTGGCGCTCAAAAAAGCACTACAATAAAAACAGGGCCTCATTTCGCGATACTGCGCGGGGCTTTCAACCCGCAACGGTCTATTCTGCCGCTGCGATTCGCTTTCTTATGTTAAGGAACTCTTAACCTTAACTTTTTTAGAGGCTTCCACCCGAATTAACTAGTTAAATTGTCGAATTTTCTTCAATCAATTTTCTAATGACCGATTACAGAGGTGTACGGTCTTTAACCTTTGCCTCTAAAAAGTGCGTTGTCTACTGTATTCAAGTAACTGAATCTAATTTATTGTACAAAGAGTAAAGCGTGCTCAATTTCTTTTGTCACGGTAGTGATCGTACCAAGTTCAACGATTCCAAAGCTTTTCTGCGTAAATATTAATTACACGCCTGTGTTTATTTAAGCTTAACCTTAGAGAATTGATTTTAAAATGAACTTGTTGCTTACCCACTGTAAGAGACTATGGCCTAAAGCCATGAAACCGAATTAACCGATATTTATAAAACTTGAACTAATCCATAGTAGAATGTGTCTCCTCCCGTCTGAATTTCAGCTATACGGTGGCTAATCTCAAGAGAAGGTCATTTACCCGGGAGATATGGTGCTTAAAATTATATGCGTAACACAGGTGCACTCTCTATACTCTTACACAAAGCCTGTGGGATGGGATGCAATCTCTAACGTGACCGGAGAGATCCAGCACGCAGGAGTCAGGACTGACGGCTAAATGCGAAAGTTTGGATGGATGGATGTTTGTTACTCTTACTCAATCACGCCAGAACGGCCGGACGGATCTGGATGAAATTGGGCACAGAAATAGATTATAGTCTGGAATAACACAGGTTTTTATCCTGGAATATTAAAGCGTTATCGCGGGAACCAAAAATCTCAATCCACGCGGACGAAGTCGCGGACATCAGCTGGTATCTCTATAATATACCTAAATAAAAACCGAGAGTACGCCTCTGTCTGTCTAACCGATTTTGACGTTTGATACAATGAGAGCATGCATGCCGGAGTCGGGTAGGCTACTTTTTAGCCCACAAAGAGATTTAAAATTTTAAATGCAAATTTTTATTTTAAGTACTATGAAGGCAAAAGTAGGAAACTTCGTAGGCACTAACTAGTTATGTTAATGGTTAAATTTTGGATTGTTTGTAGTTTAACCACGTTTGCCCAGTCTAGCCGAAATGGTAACACGAGACACGACGCGACGTATCGTCACGTAGCCTACCGTCTGTGGGAACTGGGAACTTTTCGCTCTACTGGTGATAACTTGCTCTGATTTATTATTTACTTACTCACAATTTATCACAAAATAAATCCTACTATCTTATTGTGAGTTTGCTAACAAGTCACGCAAACTCCCATAAAGCTTCACTGATATTATGCGGGTTTTTTTATCGATGAAACTTTGATCAAAGTATGTTTTGTGTTGTATTGAACATTGGCTAAAGAGATAAAATATAGCTTAGTTTCCTAACTATTGGTAGACTACTATTGACAAAGACCTATTGTTATCTTAATAGCTGTAGTAATAACATAAATATGTACTGTTTATGTAACGCTATTTAATGTGATTTCTACTGCGTACCTATGTTAATTATTTAATTTAACACTAGATGATGCCCGTGACTTCGTCTGCGTGGATTAAGGTTTTTGATTCCCACAGAAACTCTTTAATTTTCCGGGATGAAAAGTAGCCGATGTGTTCCCCTGGATACAAATTATCCCTATACTTACAAAATTTCATCAACATCGGTTGAAGAGATAATTTAATTTTAATTTTTTAGTATAATTTTAATTTTTTTGTTGCCCGCGGGAACTCTTGAACTTTCCGGGATAAAAAGTAGCTTAAGTATGTCCTTCCCCGGGATACAACCTATCCCTGTACCAAATTTCATCAAAATCGGTTGAACCGATTGGGCCGTGAAAGCGTAGCAGACAGACAGACGCACTTTCGCATTTATAATATTGGTATGGATTGAAGCAAATAATAATAGGTAAGTATGTTTAATGTAGGTTATAATGTAGATTTGTTTTTGGACCCATATAACATAAAATATGAAAGAAATCTTAGTATGATGTATGTATAATGCTAACTTAATTGTAAAAAAATAGTTGTTTTTCGACCCATAGAACATTAAAGGTCAAAGAAATCATATATTTTGAATATGTGCCTAATACCCCGTACCCGAATATTACTCAGACGGCAAATATTTTCTACCAAGAGTCGAGTCTACGCAATAAGTCTTTCTTTATTTGATTTTTGTTTGTCTAGAAATCAAATAAAAAGCTTCTGCTTGTATCCATTTAGAAACTTGATACAATCAAAATTCACAATCCATGTAATAACCTTGCAACCTAACCCTAGCTTTTAAAGATTGTGTAATCACTATCATCTGATTTAAATCCGTAATGTAGGTATGGAGCAAAAGTAACTTCAACCAAGAATCCAGTCTGGACTCTCTAGTCCTATTCCGAAACAGCTGCACAATCATCATTTCTACAATCTCAATACATAGTTGTATTGGCTGAATTTATGGTATTGTTGCTACGACAATGAATTTTGTCCAAAAGTGAAAGAGTGTTAACTGTTAAGCCAATCAGAGGTGCAATCATGTAAGGATTGTCGATGAAATCGTTAAAGTCCGGCTTCAAAGTAAAATAAATACCTAAACGTATGAGAATGGATACACGAAATTGAGCTCTAAATCGATGCTGTTATTGTTTATTTTACTTTGAAGCCGGACTTTAACGATTTCATCGACGATCCTTACATGATTGCACCTCTGGCCCCCGATTGTGTAAGGAAATCGTAATCGTTTGTCAAACGGATAATTCGACGTGTTTAAGGAGTTCATAGGTACATATGCCTGCACTTCAAAAACCATGCACGAACAGTTCGAGTAACACGTTTTAAGCTGTCAAATGATTACAATTTGCTAGACAACTGGGCCTCAGAAGCGATTGCGATCGTAAAACTGAAACGATAATATTTTTTCCGTCATAGTGCCCACCACGCCACTGCCCCTGATTCCTCAAGATTCGCTGTCTTGATTAGACCAATCTAGCGAACGGCCTAAATCCTAATTGCTGTAAATTGAACGCTTTCGATGAACGAATATTGTTTAAAAGGTATAGTAACAGTAAGTAACTATGCAATAGGTATATCGTCACAAACAACGACGATATAGTTTTGTAGTGTAAACTATACCTAGGTATAATTCAAATGAAATGACACTAAAATAGGTATGTAACAAACAAAAAAAAAATCTTGGACAATCAACGAAAATATCATAAAAATCTGTAGAATTAAAATGTTTCGGATCCATATAATTTTTTTTCGTACCCCGCCAATAGAATAACTTTTTTTATTTAGTTATGACCATTTTCCATTTTTAGTTCATCTCTCGTGTTGTACGTCCAAGTACGAAAGATTAGTAACCTAGATTTGTTCTTATTTTGTTGCACATTCTTACCAAAATAAATGTTGATAATATACCAATGATATTTTATAAGTACATATGTAAAACAATACTAAATAAGTACTTTAATCCCGCCTTTTTGTTGACAATAAATAGGCAATATTTTATCATATTAATTACATTTAAGATTTAATTACCAGAAAGAGGTAATAGGTAGAACCTACAATACATTAGAATATTAAGGCGTGTGTCCTCCACTCAAGATTTTTCTGTATTTCAATACAAATCTAAATGAATCAACGTCTCTTATAAAATACATTCGAGGATGACTTGACTTGAGACGCCTGACGTCGTTATTCATTATTCATCATTAATCACAGTAAAGAGGCAGTCAAACGTATAGTAAACATTCGCCCACACTGACAATATAAAATCACGATCCTACAGCCCAATATGATTACAACATAATAACGTTATTTACTTACTTACATACACAGTAGGTACATAATATCTACATAAGTACACACACGCAACTAAAATAAACTTAAATAAATAAACTTACTAAGTAGTAGGTAACTATAAAAAAAAAATTGGATAGAAGCAGGCGTCAAAAGGAAGTCCATGATAATGAAGGGACTAGAAGTTCAATTCGCGGTTTTTTATTATTACAGCGAGATAAACTTCAAGTCCTTTCATTATAAAAAACATTCGACTATATTCTATGCATTCGACTATATCATATCACAAATGCAAAAGTATGTTTGTCTGCTACACTCTCATATTTTCAACCGTTTTAGAAGAAATTTGGTACAGGTTGCATGGCATCTCAGAGACAGTTATAGACTTTTTATCCCGGAAAATCAATCAGAATTATTAAGACTTAAGTCCACGCGGACGAAGTCGCGACTCGCGGGCATCTAGATATTATAGAATAGTTGTTAAAAATATAATTAGATAAATAGGGGTAAGATTTTGAAATGAGTGGGTGTGGAACGGAAGCTATGTATCTCCTCCGAGCTATCTCTAAATAGCTCCTACTAGCGAACGTATACGCTAGCGAGCGGATTTTAATGAAACTTCAGTAATATAAACTCCTGTCATGATTTCCTAGTTTTATATTCTGTGATACGACATTCGCAATATATATAAGGCCATAAAAGACTTGAATCCAGGGCCGCAAAATAAAAATGATTAAAAAAGAGGGGATTCTGAGGGCCAATCAGGGCGCTTCCCGCAAATTGAGAAGAAAGGCGCGTGTGGAAAAACGGATTATTAGGAGATTGCAGGAGATAGTTAAATTAGGTACTCTAAGAATATTACATTATCGTGAGGAATAAAGTTTTAAAACGAACATTGGATTTTGATTTATTAAAATTCAGAAGTGGTACGTCATCCGTCGACCCACAAACTATTATTGAGGTACGTATTCTAAAATCTAATTGATTCATATAATTTTGTGATTCCTCATGATTCACTAATAATATTAAAATGACGAAACTGGATAACTTATTAGGCATGTGGATTAATGATTTCATATTTTGGTCTAGCTATTATATGACAAAGTTTGATTTCGCGTATCATTTGATTATAGCTACTACTCCTAATTGCTCCCTAATAAATAGTTAGTTAAAATAAAATGGGAAAAATAAAATATGCTTTATTGTACACAATAAAAGAAATAGAATGACAAAATTAATCATGAAGTTATTTTAACTAAAGTTATCATTTACATTTAGCCTCTATATGGAGTAATGTTTTTTTATTTTATTAGTAACTTAACAACTTCAAGATAATTTCGTAAAATATAAAATAATAATTATAAGATTGTATGTTGTATTTGTATTTGTATTATCTTTAGTATTTGATTGTATGATGAAAGGGTGTTGCACACGTGTAAATCTTTAAACCAAATCGAACGCATTACGTCATTAGTTGCTGTCTTAAGCAAGGGAGCCTTAGCACTATGTGTGCTCCGTGAACCTTGCTTGGTAAGCTTCCGATGATATTTGATCCGCCTATAGTGGATTTATATAAATTATGTACTTTACGGACTCTTTGCTGTGCACATTGAATGGAGAACTGTGATTGGTTAATGTTGTGAAGCAACTTTACTGAAATCTACTGACAGATCAACAAACGTTAAAATGGCTTTCTTGGTTTCTGCGAAGTGTGATTGTAGTAATTATCTTGTTATTATTAAAATTAAAATATACCCTTTATCAGTTCGAAGTGGTTAACATTTACTTTTGCAGAAAGAGAATTACTTGTAGTCAGAATCAGAAATTATTTTCTGTGATTGCATGATATACAATATTACAAAGGTGATACAGAAAATAAAAAGACAAGTGTATTACGATTACTGTGGCGATTATACTTAAAAATAATAGATGTAAAAAAAAAAAAAAAACATGGTATCAATTAATTAGTTTAATAGGCTATCAATTAAGAAAATTCTTGGAATATCGACAATAACTACATATTATCATATCAACTGAACCCATAAAATATACCTATAAATTAAAAATAAATATTAGCTAGGATTTTGAACAACATCAGGAAAGCATCCTATGCTGTAGAATTGTTCTTCAATTGTCTCCAGATTGCTGGGAAACTTCAAAAACTATTGCATTTGCGAACAAAACAAAAGTGAAACTCTTCTCCCTATCCTTGATACGGTAGGTTGGCTTACTAATGAGATCTCCAGTAACTATCTGAAAATATAGGGATGTTAAGTAGATATTCAACATAACTTTATTATTACATAAGTAACATATAAATACATAAGAGTTTAATAGTTGTTAATTAATTATGTTAGGTAGTAGGTGCATGTTTTAGGTACTTTTTATTTATGATAATTTCATTCATATCTACTTATTGTAACTATTGAAAATAGCATTCAGTAAATTAACTAAATAATAAGATGTAACTAACCTGGAAACTCCTAGATGTATAAAATCTTAAGGCCTACTGGTAACTTTTGAAAGATCTGCATATATTAAGGGCAAAAGTTTCAGAACGATATCTTTACGAAATCTATATCGTCTTTTAAATTCATCAGCACCGTAATAAGTACCTAATCGAAGGGATTTTGGAAGTCTCGTATCACTTTTTTTTGTATTGATTGTTCTTTGTAGGTTTATTCTCTCATCAATTAATAAGTATCAAATTCTTCTTCGCTGCTGTAAGCCATTCACGTTTTCGATTTAAAATCGCTGAAAATCAACGAAACAATCCCTAATATTCGGTATTAGTTGGGCAAGTTGTAGGAGTACTCGTTCGGGCATTACGAACGAGCCAAATTCAGAAGGAGTACACAAATCACTTTTAATAAAACAACTATTTTTGCGAAAACACAGTTAGAACACACAACAATTACGACACTGTTTAATTAACGTATTGTTATTGTTATTTGTTATGACAAGAGCAATGGCGGACGTGATTACAGCGCCAATTCGCCGTAGGAAGGTCACTGGCGAGCGGCGGAAATGCGAAACTCGCATCGATTCTTGGTAACTCGAATCTTCCGATGCAAGCCATACTATCGTTTTTACCCATGTATGCTTCTTGATTTATTATTTGTCTGTGTGTTGAAATTATAATATTTGATTTATGTGTGTAATAAGGTGTATTATTATGTGCTCATATTATGTAAGAATATATTATAAGATTCTACTGATATAAAAGAATATGAAAACTGAAATCAATACGAAAAATATCAATATACGTATGTAATGTGGTATTAATGCAATAAATAATAATTATAAAATTTAATGAATAATGATAAGTAGCCTACAGTGTATTCGTCGCACAATGGTCTCATTGGTCTATGTGTGTCCCTCAAGTGTTATTTATGATTTTATTTCTGGACCTTGTGCGCTCGTTCGCCCGTTCGCTCTGTAAGACATGGTAATGTTTTTGAATACGGATGATATTCATTTAGACAATGAACATTAATCAATTTAATTGAGTTATTCATACACTAAGATTCTTCACCAATAGAGCTATTTTTAAAAATGGACGTTACTTATGCTGAGTGAATTTGAGTGAAGTGAGTAAAAAAAAAAAAAAAAGATTCTAATTTGGAAATAGAGCGAAAAGGCAAAGAAATATTTTGATGTCGTTATTTTACTTTTCGTTGGTTGATTATGGTATGTGTGTGAAATAACTTGTTTAGTCTGTTGTCAAAATGGAATCCGAATTCTCAAGAGTTTATGTAACAATGATATTTATTATAATTCAAACAAAAGAAAAGTAAGTGAATGTGTACATTAAACTGCGGTTTTGTATACCGCCGGATACGGTTAAGTGGGCCGTACCTAAATTGGATACGGTTAAGTGGGCCGTACATGAGTTGGATACGGTTAAGTGGGCCGTACATGAGTTGGATACGGTTAAGTGGGCCGTACATGAGTTGAATACGGTTATGTGGGCCGTGATACGGTTAAGTGGGCCGTACATAGGTTGGATACGGTTATGTGGGCCGTACATAGGTTGGATACGGTTATGTGGGCCGTACATAGGTTGGATACGGTTATGTGGGCCGTACATAGGTTGGATACGGTTATGTGGGCCGTACATAGGTTAAACAGCGGTTATGTGTGCCATACGTTAAACTTCGGCTATGTGTGCCGTGATTGAATGATTCTGGATTTAGCAACCAAATTAAATAATGAATGATGATGAACTGAATGAAAAATTATGTTTTGTGCACCAAAGGCAAGATATACAAATACAAACCACAACGCTAATTTAATAAATGAAATGCTAGGTACTTACTTGTTATTATATATAGATATTTATATTGTTGAAATCAATTATTGGATAGGACTAGTATAAACCCGCGGCTTCGCTCCCGTTACGATCAATTTTCATACAAATTTCAAACCAATTAAGTAGGGATTGAGTTGCCAAAATTTCTTAGGGGATGACTACGTCATAACAGCTATCGGTACGCTAAACTTCAGCCCGATTTGTCCAGTGGTCTGAGCTGTGCGTTGATAGATCCGTCAGTCAGACAGTCAAATTTTCCTTTTATATGGTATAATTTATATATTCCTTTTATAAAATATTCATGAATTAAAAGAATACTTTACTAAAATTGTTTTTTTGTTCTACTGCCGCGGACATGGAACGAGCCAATTGTGGACACACACGGCGTATAGAGACTAGTGTTCAAGAATGCGATTTCTGTCACCACCAGACCAGTGTAGCACATAGATGCACCTCTCAGTCTTAAGAACGACTGAAGAGAAAGAAAGAAAGAAATGATTTATTTGTATGAATATGTGAATATGAGATGTTAGTCGAGATCGAGTCCAGCGACCCAAGATTCACATCAGGGGTTCCCATACCTTGGCATGTCCGCACAACCATCGCGGCAGCCTGGACAAGCAACCAATAGCACCGGCAACGAGTTTCACAGAAGGCGACTACAGCACAAGTTAAAGGTAATTGGCTAAGGAAGCACACAAACTGTACTACTGAAGAATGGCATTTACGCCCCAATGGGCTGGATACGCTTGATAACTATTATCAGATACTCGGGTGAGGCGAAGACAGTTGAGAAGATTTAAGTCTCGTTATTGGTTTCGTAAAATATTACGCTATAAAAAAAAAAAAAAAAGCAATTAATAATAATACCTATGTTAGATCATGCTAGTCAATGTGCATAAATTTTATCAATAATTAATGAATTTATTATGTAAGTTTTGTGAACTTCATGGTATCTGAGACACATTACACCTACACGGCAGCATGTCTTAGATCTAACGACTAAACTGAACGTTTAAATCAAACAATTTTAAATTCATTGGCTAACCATTAGTAGTTAATGTAAGTATGAACGTAGGTATGCAGTTGAGTCAGATACAGTCACTGGGGTATTAGCATTGACTTAGTTGGTAAATCGATGGGTATATTAACAATACCATAAATGCGTCCAAATGTAAAACGGCATAAGTCTTAGCTGGATGGAGACTTCGGGACAGTTGTTACATAAGAACGTAGATGCTTACAACCAACTGATGTCAAATTGTTTAGAAATGAAATAAAGCTAGCAAATATTAAATACAGTCGGCAACAAAATAATATCATGATTCGAGACGAACTTATGCTGCTGTTTTTAAAGAGGGAGACCTGATTATTATAATAGGAAGAAACTAGCTGTTGCCCACGACTTCGTCCGCGTGGATTTTAGGTCTTTTCGAGTCCCGTGGGAACTGGTCTGATTTTTCCAGGATAAATGTCTATAATATATAAAATCGAACAACTGACCGTCAATCTGTCAGTATATTTGAAAATCTCCCTACTGTCTTGTATGTTTTATTTACTTTTGTATATGGATTTTTTTTAACCCATTTTCTGTTCAATTCTGTCAAACATTTTCTTTCATACAAATATTTTTCTGACAATTATAAACACAATAAAAAAAGAATTAACCAAATAGGTGCAGCCGTTCTGAAGTCATTACATTCAGCGATTGATTTGTATTTATATAGATAAGTAGAATAACAATAGCAAGAAATTGTAATCAAAATTTATAGGGGTCTACAAAATTACTGTTAAAGCTATAGAAAATTAAAAATATCAAATTAGCACTATTTCTGTATAAAAAAATAATAATAACCATTTCAGACCGTCGTTGCAACTTGCAGTCTAAGTATAAGGTCGTGTGTGAATAAAGTGGCTTTCCGAATCAAATAATTCAATTGAGTCTTTGGGTGCCGATAATGAAGATTTCACTATCTGTATTGCAACGAAGGTTTCCAATGGTCGATACGTAAATAAAATTGATAGAGTAATTATGGGCTGGCAGTTTGTAGTTGCCTGAAATAAAAACTTATTTATTATTATTTATATAATTATTTCAGAAAATATATTTGTGGAAGAAACCGAATGTCATGATTTTCTGTTATATTTATTTTTAAGAATATAATGTTTATAATTAATAATACGTAAGAATAGAATTAATATATTTCGATAATTTATTTTCTTATTTTTAAAAGTTCAGTGATTAAGTTCAAAGTTTTTGTAAAACGTAAACTAATTCAAAATTTCTATTACAGTGTAAAGGATTATTTGAATGATAGGATTATGAAGGCATGGGTATGAACTTGTGCCAGCGACTTATTATGTAATTGTCAAAATTATAAATCTAAGTAATTTACGATATTTGTGAGATGGTGATATAAAAAAAGAAAAAAACCGGCTGAGTTTGTTGTGGGCTCTTCTCAGACCAGGGCGCGTTTGGAACCCTCGTAGCTTTAGTTTTAAGATACCGTAACTGATTATCACCATCATGTTGTTAAATATAAAAAGTGTAAAGTGTACCTAATTTGATTAAATTATACTTTGAGTTTCGAAAATATACTTTGAAAATTTATAGTTCATCAGACAAAAACGATAACTAGTTGTACTGATTTGTTTAAGGAATTCATTAATTATTTAGGTAAAAAGCGATACATTTGAAAGTGTTTTGTGTGATAGATTAATAATTATATGTCGAGCTTCGTTCCTAAAAATTGATTTGTAAATATATGACATACTTTCATACATTTTAATTATTGTGCACCAGGAGGTTGCCCAAAAGTGGATGGCCGAATGTCATGATTTCCTAGTTTTATATTCTGTGATACGACATTCGCAATATATATAAGGCCATAAAAGACTTGAATCCAGGGCCGCAAAATAAAAATGATTAAAAAAGAGGGGATTCTGAGGGCCAATCAGGGCGCTTCCCGCAAATTGAGAAGAAAGGCGCGTGTGGAAAAACGGATTATTAGGAGATTGCAGGAGATAGTTAAATTAGGTACTCTAAGAATATTACATTATCGTGAGGAATAAAGTTTTAAAACGAACATTGGATTTTGATTTATTAAACTCCTGAGTTTATATTACTGAAGTTTCATGAAAATCCGTTCAGTAGTTTTTTTTTTTTTTTTATTTAAGTCATCATTTTATAAACTATGTAAATACAATATGATAACTTAAGCCCTTAAGCCTAGTCGGCTTGTCTGGGTACTGCACATTCCCCTACTATAAATACGTATACTTACAATAACTACAATATAAATAGGTAGTTAGAAACGAATTAAAGAAAGAAGTTAATATACAATTAAACATACATACGATAATGAATGGCAATTAGTTAAAACTAGCCTAAAACAATTATAACGAGACTTAGCGTATTAAATAAAAATTGAAATATGTAGGTAGTTCGACTGCAACTTGTGGTAATGTTGCGAGTTACTCTTCATGCATAAAGGTTGTATACAGGCTGCTACGAATTTATGTAAAATGGTATTGAGTATTATATGTTCTTATAATATTATGGGTTATTATTATTATTTTGTTTTGAAGAAAATGAATAGTTAGGAAAACATAGTCGGGTTTTTAAGTATAAGGTCTTTTATTTTAAGTTTGATATTGTTCTTTGTTATTGAATTTCTTACAGTATATGGTATTCTATTCAACAGACGCGGTATGAGGTATTGCGTGGTTCTTTCACCATAGAAATTATGTGACGTTACGGTTGCAATCCTGCATTCCGCTGCTCTTCTTGTTACTATTGGGTGTTTAAAGTAATTATGTTGGTAGTCAAAGAAGTTTTGTGTTAGAAGAGCAAGCGTTACTTTACGGTGGATTGGAAGAACGTTGCAATATTTAAAGATCTCATCTTCGTCATTGCGATATTTGTTTTTTATTTTGTGTGGTACTATCATTTTAAGAGTTCTTAGTTGCAGACTGTATATCTTATTTAGATGAGTTTTGAAAGTGCGACCGTAGCTGCTGAGACCGTTTGCAATAATACTTTCCATTAATGCTATATATAGATGTAGTCGTGTTTTAAAGCGCATTTTATTTTTAACAATTGACAATTTCGCTAATACCAAGCGAAGTTTATTACGAACTGCCTCAACATGTTTTTCCCAGTTAAACCTACAGTCAATTACAAGCCCCAAATAAGTGTGATCTAATACTTTTTCTAATTTTGGGCAGTGGCAGGCTGAAGAGTTAGAGTGCATGCAATTATGGTCGTGTGATATGATCTCCGGCTCGGTAGTATTTTTATTGTGACTCGAGCGTATGTGCAGAAGTTTCGTTTTTTGCGTATTCACCACAAGTCCCATATCGTGAGACCATCCGCAAAGCAGGTCAAAGTCAGATTGCAAGTTCGCCATTGCTGTTTCTATGTTTCGGTCTGCAGCTACAATGCACGTGTCGTCGGCATATTGAAAAAGTTTACATTTTTGTATAATGTTTTTTGCGTCATTGACATATGCCAAGTAGTGCAAGGGTCCTAGCACAGAACCCTGAGCTGTTCCCGCTGCGCTGAGCTGTTCCAGCTGAGTTATTGGTGTAAGGGTACCTACCCATCCATCCATTCGTTCCCACAAACTTTCGTTCATAGTAAGTTGTATTTATAATAGTGATTGATAGTTGGAAAGATATAAGAAACTAAGAGGTAAGATCTCACTAGGGGCCATGCCTGGATACCAGCGCTGTAGTTGCATCACGCTGAGGAGTGAGGCTTGTCTCTCGGAACCAAGGTTGGCTTAAATCTTTGACGACCTCCGTGGCGCAGTGTTGAGCGCTGTTGTCTTAACGTGCGGAGGTAACGGGTTCGTTACCCGGAAGGGTCAATTTGGAAATTTATAATTTCTGAATTTTTCCTGGTCTGGCCTGGTGGGAGGCTTCGGCCGTGGCTAGTTACCACCCTAACGGCGAAGACGTGCCGCTAAGCGATTTAGGGTATGGGTTTAATTAATTATAACTCCCATGCCCCTAACAGGTTAGCCCGCTACCATCTTAGACTGCATCATCACTTATACCATCAGGTGAGATCACAGTCAAGGGCTAACTTGTACTGGATAAAAATAACTTTGTTGGCTCCTTGTTTCCCTGAGAGCTGCGGTATTCCATCTATGTTTAATTTCGTTGTACGTACAACGAAATTGTGTATTATTATAAATGTAATTAAGAGTGATTTGGCACCTACCTATAAAACAAAGACACAACTTTCGTACATTCTCTCTCTCTGCGTCGTATTCCTCATTAATGAGGGCCACCCCTTTCTATTAATCAAATAATGGTAGGAGTTTTCTTGGGATAATAATGCGGCGGGTTCCCACGTCCTTTCGCATACGACTCGACTAAGAGTATTTAAACTCTTAGGTTTTTTGTAATGATTATTATATGATGTTAGTGATAATAAACCGGGTCCGACGGCTTAACGTGCTCTCCAAGGCACGCAGAGAACGAAAATACCAAATTTGAACATCCAAATTCAGTTAGTGACTTTGGTCAAAGTTGCTTGACATTCGTAATCGACTGATATGCGTTGTCACAACTAGGCCACTCGTCCCTCATCGAAGGTTACGTACATTAATTATCAAGCAGCAATTTTCATACAATTTGCTCTGGGATAGCCGCCTCTAGTCTCTACATAGGAAGCCGGTGCGCGGTACTGCCGGTCTAATAGAACCGCTCGTTCCGATGACTGTATGTTTAACCATGTTCTGACAACAGTAAGAAAAATGTAACAAAAAAATACACAAATACAATCGGCAAAGGGGCTGTGAATCACGCCCTGGAGCCAAAACCCACTACTGTAGAGGATTTGCCATCTCTTTACACATTGAAAGACATCACATCGTCCTATTTGCTCTTGAATGAATAGTAATAATTCTTATCTTAATATTTCCTCCGTAGTCCGTACTTCGTAGTTAGGTATTTGATGACCTCTTGTTGGGAATAATATTTTATGGTCATTGATAGCGCTAGTTAACATGACGCGTATAATGTTAATATGATAAGAATAACATACCTACTTAATAAAGAAAATAATTTAATCATAATAGATACAGTTTATGATTATGGGAAATAAATATTTTTAATTTTGCTAACCGACTTCTATCACACTAGTGCCGATTTCACCAACTCTGAATAACGTCCTAGGATTTTTGAAAAGTTGACAGAATTACTACATATAACATCTGTCAAAACATCAATTTTAATCCTAGGTTAAACGTAACGCGGAGTTGGTGAAATCGGCACTTAGTCGTGGATCGTGAATCGTGGTCATACCCCACGTATCCTCTCTAATATTCTTAAAATGAGATATAAATATTTTTCTACAATAGGTACATAGCACCGAGAGCGTGACAACTGGGCATAGAAATAAAATACCACAATAAAATATTATTATGTAGAAAGCTAAGATATTCATTGAAATTCTATTTGTACAATACCTAAAACTTTTTGCGTTTTGTCTAACTAGTGACATTCTCGGACTTTTTGTGTGAAAATGGAAAACAATTGTTAAAGCTAATGATAAATGACTATTAACTATTTTATGTATAGAAAATACGTTCTTTTAGGCTCTGACTACTACCTAATATGGATGATGACAATCAAATCAACTCTTTATCAAACTTAAAAACGCGATACATACTTAGTTGTGACGTCATCAAATTTCAACAAACTTTTTACTTTAATCAATATTCAATAGTTTAAAAATGATTATCAAACTAAAAACTAACAGAAAATGTTAATTTGAGGTCTTTTAAAAGACCCCCTTTAATAAACAATAGGAACTAATTTATTTTTGACATTGGCATCATCCCTATTCTTGTACTAGCATACCGATTCGATGGTCGAGAAGGATTCTCGTGAACCAAATACTCAGATAGTATAGATTGGACTTGACGAAGTCTGCTATGTGTTCTTCGACCGCTTTCTTTACAAACAATTAAGCCCAGCAAATAAGTACTGAAACAAATTATTTCATTCTCCTTTAAAACTAGCATCGTGCTAGCATTTTTTTATAAACAAATAATTTTATTCTCCTTCAAAACTCATCGTGCGTTAGTTCCTTAACGATTGCGTAGTCTAAAAAGCTGCCCCCAACAAAGAAAGCTCATAGATTTCACTTCACTTACTTCACTTTGAGTCTCGTTTAAAAGAAGGGGAAGGAAAACATACATGCACCATCTTCAGCGATATCAACATCCTTTTACTACTTTTGTTACAATTACACTACTGTTGTTTACCAAAATATATCAGTGTTCTCACTTTCACTATTAAATAATATTATTCCCTTTCATAACTGATTCCTTTTTACAAGGGTTCTAACTTCTATTTACCAGCATTTTCTGAATCTCTTTGTTAGAACGTAGTAACCTCAAAATCGTTGGGTTATATTTTGCGAGACATTCTTGGTTCTATTCCAAATTCATATTCATTAAAATCAACATTGCCAGCATTTTGATTATAAATTATTGGTTTATTTAATTCTGTTGTTGTGTGTATTAAGTGATCTTCTTTATTAGAATTAGTTACTGAATATTCTGGTATATGGTTGTTTTCTGTTATAGGTTTTGTGTTAAGTGGTGGAATTATTTCATTGACATTAATTGTAGGTTTCGGCAAAGATACTAAAATATCATTGTTATCTAGATTTTTAGATGGAACTTGTTGAGCCGTGTTCGTATTGATATGATTATTGTTGTTTGGTTTCAGGTAATTTTTATGATTAATCATATTGCTCAAATCACTAATCATTCCTTTTTTCACCTCCACTATTTCATGCACTGCGTTTAAAACAATTGCATTGCCTTCTTTTAGTTTGTTTACTTCTTTGTCTATAGTGTCAAGGAAATTATTTATAAGGCCACAATTTGCACACAAAAACATGGAACTTAAACAAAGGATAATAAACTTCATTTTTAAATTTTCTCCGACACGTCCGCTCTGTGGTTTGTATGGATCAATACTGGGAGAAATGCAATATAAATCATTAGTTACTTATTAGTGTACAGGATATCTATACGGACCGGCCTTGATTCGGGGTTACGGGGTTTATTATCGTTATCATATTATTTATTGGCAAACCATTAATTTGATAAGGTTTTAATAGACCTTGATATTACTTGGTATAAGCGGACTGAGCAACTTATAAGCTACAACAAAAGTCTAGATTAAAATGGAAAAATTAGGGTTTAGATTAAATTAACGGTTTTTACGAATAAGATTTTTCATATACGATTACATTTATTATCAAAATATATTCACACTATCATGATTATTAAGTAACACAGAGTAAGTTACAAATTAGGTTTCAATTATTAGCAATTTTCGATATATAAGCATTACGGCCCTCATTCAGTTTTTTACAGTAACAGCCGGCTCTTAAGCCGATGTATTTATAGGAGCTTCCGTTGTAGATTCTTCTTTCTCTTCGGCTTTAATCACTTCAGTTGCAGTGCTAGGTTTCATATCGTTCTTTGGCATTTCTTGTTCCGTAGTCTGTTCTTTATTTTTATCTTGATTTACGGGAGGCGTAGTCACTTTACTAATCGTTGTAGTTGTCGTATCTTGGTGCTTATTATCTTTCTCAACATTTTCCTTATTTTTTGACTCTTCATTCTTCTTAGGACCGAGTAAATCACCCAAGTCTTCAACGATGCCCTTTGTTTGCTTATCCAGAGTTCCAACAACGTTTTTGACAACTTTTCCGTCAGATAAATCAAGTTGATCGCCGAGTAAACCGCCTAATAATCCGCATTTTGCGTAGAAAATAAAGGAAAACAGACAAATAAAGATTATGAGCTTCATGTTATGGCCGCGTTTGCCTCGGTTATTGCTTTGATTGTCACTGAAGGAAATGCAAAATTATCATTATCATTGGCACAGGATATTGAGGGTAACTGGGGAGAGCTGACAACCGTATGTCGGCAGCAATAAAAGACCGCAGAAAGTAACTCCATTAACAACTCTACGTTCATTTAAAATCTATCCTTGTACATTTTATTTTAATCCGCCATCTATATTCACCTTAATACCACTTCTGAATAACTAGTTGTCTGCCAGAACTTGGACCAAAACTAGCGCTAGATTTACTTTTCGTGATTCGACGACCTCCGTGGCGAAGTGTGTAGCGCTGTTGCCATAACGTGCGGAGGTCCTGGGTTCGATCCCCGGCAGGGAATTTATAATTTCTGAATTTTCTCTGATCTGGCCTGGTGGGAGGCTTCGGCCGTGGCTAGTTACCACCCTACCGGCAAAGACGTGTTGCCAAGCGATTTAGCGTTCCGGTACGATGCCGTGTAGAAACCGAAGGGGTATGGGTTTAATATAACTGCCATGCCCCTAACAGGTTAGCCCGCTACCATCTTAGACTGCATTATCACTTACCATCAGGTGAGATCGTAGTCAAGGGCTAGCTTGTAGTGGATAAAAAAAAAACTACCTAATAGGGAACATAGGGAAAAGAATATTTACTATGCCAAACTAATAACTTAAAGGTGTCAATTTAGTTTTGCATATTATGATTTTTACACAACTGCACTGACACGTATTATGTTAACCAAATTATTTAAAGTTTTCTTGGCTTGCATGCCACGATAAAAACTATCCCTTACCGTAACATTCGTTTTAAGGGGAAGAATAGGGGTAGGTATGGGTTTAATATAACTGCCATGCCCCTAACAGGTTAGTCCGCTACCATCTTAGACTGCATCATCACTTATCATCAGGTGAGATCGCAGTCAAGGGCTAACTTGTAGTAATTAAAAAGAAAGCTCTAAAACCTAAATGATTCCGATTTTTTTTACACTAACGGGCCTCTTGTTTGTGAGGATGTGAACGAGTTATTTATAAGTGTTAAATGCAAAAAACGTGATCGAATAACGAATGATTGAATTTTAAGTTAACGACTTCCGCTCTATTGAAATTAATATGATAATAGACTTAATTTAATATTTATATTTTGTGTGACTTTTATCCCTAGTCTACTCACTGCAGAATTATGCAACTGTTATTTTGCATGAACTAGATTTCTATTCCTAATAGATAAAATATTATGATATCTAATTTGTATAAAATAGGAAAAACGTATGGTTGTGATAGCCTAGTAGTTTAGTCGCCTAGCCTCCTATTGAGGTGGTCCCAAGTTCGGTTCCCAGCCCTAACTTTTCGGAGCTATGTGTCGACAGTTTACAATCTATCGAGATAAAAAGCGTTAAATTGCAATCTGAAGGTTTGTACAATCTTACGGTGACATTATAGAGCATCAATGATTTTAAAAATATGATATTATAGTGCGGTAATCATATAGTAAAGCTTGATATTGAATTGTATCTTGATCTAAGGGTTAAGAATCGCTTGTTTAGGCAATAGCACCAACGAATACATACGTACGTAAGTAATAATTAATTACAGTGCACGCACAAACAGTAGTAAATAGTAAAACGCACTGAAAGGTCAGCAAACTTTACACGAGTGTTAACAAACCACGAAGTATAAACAAACACACTAGCCTTTTATATAGTTGATAGTAAAATACACGTGTTCTAGCATTTCAGTTTATTCTTTGAGTAAATAAAATGCTGGGATGGGGTCATTGAATGACTAGATGGTGCCCACGACACCGTCCGCGTGGAGTAAGATTTTTTTGATTCTCGCGGGAACTCTTTAATTTTCAGTGATAAAAAGTCTAATGTCCTTCCACGGGATGTAACCTACCTCTATACCAAATTTCATCAAAATCCGTTGAACAGATGGACCGTGAAAGCGTAGCAGACAGACAGACAGACAAACTTTCGCATTTATATTATTATAGTATGGATGTATTAATAATGAGTTGGGAATATTATAAAGCTGTGCTCTATTCGTTGAGTAATTTCCAACCTTTTCAAACATATTTTTTTAAATGTTACCATGGATAAATTAAAGCTCATCTTAAGCTAGTTACGTAAACAACTCGCAGGCTGTACCTAGTTTACATAACTGGTATTAACTAGATCATCTAAAATTGCATTTATAACTATTTTGCTCTATATATTATGAGTAGGTAATGTAATGATCAGTCACAGGGCCGTCTTTACCAGGGGGTGCAAGGGGTGCGTGGCATCCGGGCGCAGGGACCTAGGGGGCGCATTGGCAACATTAATTTATCACACTTTTAAAAAATCAGAGGTGGTCAAAATGATCGATCTGGTCAAAAAAGATAGTAGGTTGCACCCCAGCAACTTCATGATTAAAAAATTAGATAAAAGAGAGCCAGAAATTTTTATGGGACCGTCTCGCAAAACATTCTCTACAGATAAAAAAAATCACGCAATTCGGTCCTGAAATCTCGGAGAAATCGATTTACATACAGAAAAAAAATCATATTATTGAGAGTTTATTTTTCGTTGGCAATGGGGGCGCAGACTGATTTTCGCACCCCGGCGTCCAGTATGATTAAGACGGCCCTGATCAGTCATCACGAATTATTCCTCCACGCTGATGACTTGATGAATGATGACTAGTAAATCACTATATATGTAGGTAGGTAATGGGCGCGACTTCGTCCGCCCATTTAGTTTTTTAAATCCCACGGGAATTACTTGATTTCCCGGGATAAAAAATAGCCTTTGTTGCAATCTATGCAGTGGTAGGTACCGAATTTCGTACTACATGCCGCGAAAAGGCAACAGTGAACAGAGTAAGAGTTGAGACGTCTACTTTTCTGTTTCTTTTTCAGGCCCGTATAGGTCACGCCCCACGCACATACTGATTTATAAAAAAAAGCTGCGTTGGCCACCCCGTAAGAACAAAGTTACTTCGCTACTCAATTAATAAAAACAACTTAAAAATTTAATTAAATAGACCTAATTATTAGAAAGACATGTTTTAAGTAGGTAGTTTTAAACTAAGTAGTTTCATAAGGTGATCAGTTAAAATTTAACTAACTTTACATTTCTTGAATAGGTACGTACACCACGGGCCTTTAATTAGCTTTCTGGGAACATTGCAGAGATCGTAAAACTGTTAAGTTATGCTAAGTGCATGCTAGGTTACGTCATTTAAAACGGACGGTAACGCACCATTGCAACTGTGAACTGTGAAAGTCTAAGTACAATATACAATATTGTTACATTAACATTGACTACCGTAACTTTGTCTCTCTAAGCGAAGCCACGGGCATTATCTATAATGCCCGTGGCTTCGTCCGCGAGGTTTTTGGTTTTTTCAAAATCCTGGGGAAACTGATTTTCCGAGACAAAAAGTAGACTCTGTCCTTCCCTGGGATACAATCTTATTCTAACACGAAAATTTTACACACAGACAGACATTTAGATAGACACACACTTTCGCGTCTGTATTAAGTATATTAGTAAGTATGAATGTTAATATTAATACGATCAAATCATTAAAATAACATAATATTCTGTCCTTTTAACAGTACACCAATTTTTTGTTAGGTAGGTAGTAGGTACAAACTGCAAACAAAATACATTTAAAAAGTAACGTACAAATATTAACTAATCTAAATACCTAGGTAAGATTTTAAGAGATTTTGAGAGACATTCGATATCGAATCATGAATATGATTGTGATACAGTCACATCTTTTTAAATACTTACCTTTTTTGAATTCATCTTTAAGGTACTGACAGACATGCTCATTAGTGGCATGCTAATTAATCTCTAAAAAGCATGCTCAAAACGAGCATGCTCTTTCACTGTACACAAATGCTTATTTTAGGCATGCTTATTTTAGGCGCTCCCAAGCCGAGATCGAAGTGACAATAAGCATGCTCATAAGAAAGCCTGTACAGACGTGCTCAAAGCACACCCCTTTCCACCCGCGCCTCAGGAAGCATGCTCAAAAATCAAACGGCTGTTGATTTTTGAGCATGCTCGAATTAAGCATGCTCATTACTAGCAACGTTACGACACACTTGTTATTAATGAGCAAATGCTCATTATTAGCATGCTTTCGTGCTAGTAATGAGCACGTCTGTCCGTACCTTTATGTTTTTGAATGGTCATTGAAATGTAGAGCTATTGCTTTTAATTTTAAAAAGATCCGCTCAGTAATTCATATAAAAACTGCATAATATAATTTATTATTATAAAACACCAAGGCTTTACCTCAATAACTATTAAGAAAAAATGCTGTTTTTGTGTAACAAACCTTGAATTTGATAGTTTTGCAACCAAGCAACCTAGGACTAGGTAACCTAGACTTTCGACTGGTTTGCCGTTCGAGTTAGGGTTTGGTAAGATATTTTAAACGACTTATTAAATATTTCGAAATGATGCTTTATTTCAAGCGATCACCGAACTCTAGTGGGGTCGACTTCTAAGATTCATCCATCCATCCATACATCAGCCTGTGTCGAGAGCGCGCCACCCAACACAGTCTTCTCACTTCTGCCTTCCTAATCTACCCGCTTCCCGCGGCCCGCCACCTTCTTTAGGATTCTTCTAAGATTAAAAACTGTTTATTATATTTGCCGTGACAAAACGCCTATGTTCTTTATTACTAACTTAACTTTATAACTAATCGAAGAGCCATGGAAAGGTAATAAAAGGTAACCAGAAATACTATACACTTAATTGTATAATATTGATGTCAAAAGCTACGCCGCAAACCTTTTTCTTCATAACAGTTCCCGGTATTTCATGGGGGTCTGTTTAATATTCTAACAAACATCTTGTTTTGCTACCGGTTTTTATAGGAACCGTTCTCCATCTGACCTCGACAAGGTTTGGACCAATATTTCTTGACAAAAAGCAGTCATTTTTCAGTGGCGTACTCAGGATACGAAGCCAGGGTAGACAGAGGCACTGAGTGTTAGGTAGGTTGCCAATTTACTGACAAGTCATGAGCTCATGACGAAATTGAGCAATCTACTTATACTAATATTATAAATGCGAAAGTTTGGATGGATTTTTGTTTTCAATCACTCAAAGCTGAACGAATCTGAATGAGTTTTGGCACAGAGATTTGATTATAGTCTGGAATAACACAAAGGCTACTTTTTATCTACGGAAATCTAAAAAACCTCAGTCATCGCGGACGATGACAATAGGTAGGACATTCCGATTTCCGAAAGTTTTTTAATTCATTATCACACCAGGCGGCCTAAGTTCTTCATAATGTTCTCGAAGGTGTGGACTTGGACGCACGTGGTGGACTATGACCAAACCCTTCTCATTCCGAGAGCAGAGTCGTGCTCAATAGTGAGCCCCAATGGGTTTAAATGATGATGACCTAACTACTCTTAATACAGAAAAAGTTCAATGTGTGCGTAGATAAACAGTAAGCACTCCAAATATGGTTGTAAGAATACGCTTCGAACTGAAAATAAAAAACTCTAAAATACCTATTGTCCGTCTTTGCTCTCGTGTTCATATAAGTTCAACACGTTTACGATGCATTGTGTAAAAGTGTAAACAAAATTTGTTTACGTCGAGATGTCAATAAATCTCCTTTTGCTCGCCATGTGTAGTTTGGTGATTGTCCTTTTAAAAGGACAAAATCACAAAGAAAGCTATGTGTTATGTTCAATGTTCATACTTACTTAAACTTGGATATGACGACACCTGTTAATTGTTACCGGACTTATACATTTAACAGTTGTTTCTGGGTGCTCAAGCATTTCTGGATTTTAAAAATGATGATGACGATTAATGATGATTATGTATATTCAGAACTCACTAGGTACGAGTATGTATGCATCATCCTTTCTTTAAATATTACATGATCAACTCTTATAAATGAACCTACTGTAAACTGTAATCTATGTAATATATGAACTTATACCTACTGACTGATATGAATATACAGCGTAAACCACTGGGTCTAGGAAGTAGGAATTTGAGTTCCCATCTAAGTTTTCCGCATAACGACGTATCAAACTCAAAGATAGAAATTTCAACAAGGATTTTTAAAAACCTTTGAGGACTATGAGTAACGGAATAAAGTGACTTTGAAATACCTACAGGTAAATCTAACTCAACTCTCAACTCCGAACCACACAATAACAAACTAAGTTTTAACAACAAATTAACTTAAATACTATGAACATAAATACTTAATTTAAAACTAAGTGTGGTCAATGTAAATAACGTGCATTTCAGGTTACTTTAAATTCATAACAAACTTACGGCGGGCAATTTAAATAGATTGAAGTAAAAGCCGATTATGCGTCACGTTCAGGCAAAACGGTGACAGATCAGATAAGCTATGGAAGGACAGGAACCTGTTCTTAACAAACAGATTTTATTTGGAAACTGGAAGTATTACAAGGCTTTTGGCCAAAATACAATCAATAAGACTGTTAACCGTTGACCTATTGTACCTATGATTCATGTTTCATGGTATATTTGTGTGTGTTTATAACATTACTAAACATATGTATATAAATCACTCCTAAACTACTTAACCGATTTTAAATTCAATTTGCACACCGTGTGCAGTTTGATCCAACTTGAAAGATAGGATAGCTTACAATATAGCTTTATAGTTATTTTATGTCGGATTTGCAATGTGAGACGGAGAAAAAACGGTCGAACGAAAACGTTTGTAACGAAAAGCTCATTCCACGCGGACGAAGTCACGGGAATCAGCTAGTAATTTATATTTATGCCTAATTGAATCTATGTCTCAGAGAAACAAGAAACTGAAACTGAAACGAAACAAGCTTTTTTGGGTCCCCGATAAATAAAGCTTCTTTTATGAGAATGTATTCCTCTTTAATGTGTATTAAAGAGGAATATACCTATTCTACTAAGAAAATATATATGAAATGAAAATATAAGGTCAAAAATCGAGTTAAAAATATCCCAGAATCCCAGGAATTCCCACTAATTTGAAGTATTTCGCCGTATCAAATTATTTATTAGACGCTTCAAATGAAATGTGTTTTTAATCTGTTAGTGGTTCTAGTTTAGTCAAAAGTTACTTATTATTTTTAAGTACAGCACCATCCCGCGCTCTAGTTTATTTATCCTTTTACAAAAGGTTGTCTGTCAGAGATTGCTTTAGCAATAAGACGCCTTTGCACCTTTCTATGTAAATTACTACTGCTTTAAAACTCTATACCTACTGTTATTTTGTGTGTGCAATAAGGATCTAAATAAATAAATACTTATTGTGCCAGCTACCGTTACAATGTGAATGTACCATATTGGAAACATACAAGTTCTCGTAAGTAATAAACATTGCCTGTCTCCATATTCAAATCCATATTAGACGGTTACAACTTACAAAGTCCAGCCACGTTAACCATTTTGTCCTTTTAAAGTGACAATAAAATTCAAAAGATACTACTTCTGTTGCTTCGAAGATTTATGAGCAATGAAAGGGAATGCGATTTGCGAAGGACGTTAATGTATGTCAATGATGCAGCCTGAAATTATTGGGGTCATTTAAATTTAGTTTTTCTGCACTCTTTTAATATGTTATAAATATCATAGGCCCAAATGTTTATGCAAATCTTAAATAGTTATCATTTGACAGCTTAAAATGTACCTATTACTCGAACTGTTTATGGAGTTCATACCTACATGCTTTTTGATGTGCAGGCATCTATGAACTCCTTAAACAGAGGCCCAAAGCAAATCGTAATCATTTGACAGCTTAAAACGTATTAATCGAACTGTTGAAGGAGTTCATACATACTTTTTGACGTGCAGGCATCTATGAACTCCTTAAAGGCGCTGTGAGCTCACGAGATGAAAAACACAGGCGCGCAGGGGTGAAATCGAGCAAGCGCAAGTCGCAAAAAATGCATGAAACAATTTGTAAAAAAATTAATATTTACTTTTCAATTCAAATGAATCCGACAATGTGTTTGATTTAGAAATATGAATTTTATCTTATATTTCTAGAGCTAATTATTAGTTTCAATAAGGAGAAAAATTGCTTTAAAAGGTAAATTAAGAGGTATGTTTAAAATTAATTTCAATGCAGAGATTTTTTTTTAAATTGTGTTTTGAGATGCGTCAATGGCTGCTTGAAAGTCTTGAAAACAGCACATTATTTTTACAAGCATACATTATGTCACAGTTTGATGGATACACTGCTTTTAAAAACCCCCTTTTACGCTACACTGACAAACGATTTCCTTATACAATCAACCCTGTGTATTGACACAAAATGCCTACTTAGGAATATCTTTTTTTTACCGTTGTACTTTTAATAGTCATACTATAGGTACGTATTTTATTTTAATAAGACATTAGGTAGCAAGTAGGCAAGTAAATAACTCTAAGAGTCAAGAGTTACATCTGTGTATCTTTCGCTATCATAATTAAGGTTATGATATACAAAGTAATACTATAATGCCTAATAGGTTTCTATTTTAATATGTTGTAAATATTACTAAGTAAGTATACTTAATTTTAACAGAAATATTTTTGTTGCAGGATATACCAGCAATACCAAAGAGAACATGGTGATGAATCATAATCTAAATAGGTGTGTATTGTGGTTTAAGCTTTTTATCTAACCTACACATCTTTATTTATAGACTGACAATAATTATCGACGTATCATACTGAATATTATAAATGCGAAAGTGTGTTTGTTGGTTTGTCCTTCAATCACGCCGCAACGGACCAACGGATCGACGTGATTTTTGGCATGGGTATTGTGAGTGACATAGGCTACTTTTTATCCCGGGAAATTAAGGAATTCCCGTGGGAATTAAAAATCTTATTCCATGCGTACAAAGTCACGGGCATCAGCTAGTAACTTATAAGCTGGGCTTATAAACTGAAATTGAACAATTAGTTTTTATTTACAACCATAAGCTTCACAATGGGGACTATCGTTTCTTTGCTCAACAGTGGCGCCACTGTTGACTAAGGTCCAGAGGTATAGCTGTCAGAGGCGACTTTATAAGGTTGGCGCCGAAACAAAGTTTTAAATCTTGAATCTCATTAAGTTTATTAATTACTAGCGGTCAGGCCCGGCTTCGCACGGGTAGCACTAATAATCCTAATATATACCTACCCAATATAGCCAGTGGGCAGTCATGGGCAGGTTACATTTTAATATTACATTGTAAGAGTACGCCCCGTCCTCATTATTTCTATGATATCTCATAAGCTATTCATCTAAATTAAATGGTGTAAAGGACAATTTTTATCTTAGTTAAATACTTGAGATGATTAATATATTTATTTTGATAAGGATTAATACTATGTCGGTAAAACACCTTCGTAAGTAAAGCATTGGTTTAGACCAAATTTGAAAATCATAAAAATGGTTATTATGAGTCAACGTTAAAAGATAGATATATGCTATCGCGGACTTTTTTTTAGAACTTTTTAAGAGGAACAATAGAATACAAATGAATCCGACAATGTGTTTGATTTAGAAATATGAATTTTATCTTATATTTCTAGAGCTAATTATTGGTTTCAATAAGGAGAAAAATTGCTTTGAAAGGTAAATTGAGAGGTATGTTTAAAATAAATTTCAATGCAGAGATTTCAAAGTCAATGGCTGCTCAAAGGTCTTGAAAACAGCACATTATTTTTACAAGCATACATCATATTGTCACAGTTTGGTGGATACACTGCTTTTAAAAACCCCCTTTTACGCTACACAGGGCCTTAAGACAACAGCGCGCAACACTGCGCCAGGAAGGTTGTCAAAAATGTACCGTACAAAAACCGGCAATATTTTAGCTCTATTTGGATAATGCATAATGGTTTAGCAATGCATAAATGGCTCTATTTAGCTATTATTCAGTCATCGTGATTACATTTGAGTCGGAAAAGCTATGCGCTATTGAACGGGATTATGTCATGGGCGTAACATGAAATCGCCTGTTACTTGTATAAAGGCATTATATAGGTATCAAAGAGGGATTGTTTTGATGCTTCACCGTGAAGAGGAAGCGTTGACATTATTATCTACTAAGCCGTGATGACTGATGACCTAATGACAGAAACTGATAAATCTATACCCTATTCTAAATAATAACCATTTCTAAGTAGGTACATTCTAAGTAGGTACAGTACAGTAGATTTTTTTTTTTGTCCACTACAAGCTAGCCCTTGACTGCGATCTCACCTGATGGTAAGTGATGATGCAGTCTAAGATGGTAGCGGGCTATACTGTTAGGGGCATGGCAGTTATATTAAACCCATACCCCTTCGGTTTCTACACGGCATCGTACCGGAACGCTAAATCGCTTGGCGGCACGTCTTTGCCGGTAGGGTGGTAACTAGCCACGGCCGAAGCCTCCCACCAGACTAGACCAGGGAAAATTCAGAAATTATAAATTCCCAAATTGACCCTGCCGGGGATCGAACCCAGAGCCTCCGCACGTTAAGGTAACAACGCTACACACTGCGCCACGAAGGTCGTCAAAAATACAGAATAAAGAATACGTCTGATTTATTGAAAGGATAATAATACATATAATATATGTATATGCGAAAGACCTAAGACTTAACAAATGCTAGAGGTACATTATGACTTATGAGTTAACGCGGAGCAAAAGGTTACCTCAATCCACCTTATAGATATGTACCTACTCGTGTCTCGTACCTCTTGTAATATAGATAATATCATTGGTCTCGTACCCATTTATAGATACTTAATTGTTGTAGTTTTAAGATGAAATTATGTCATGCCATGCGCTTGGTACATGGGCGGTAGATCAATTAAAGTTCCTACTGTTCCAAATTTTTTCTGTGGTTCCAATCCAACGCCATCAATCAAAAGCAGTTGACGTTTATATTAATTCGTTCATTACCAATCATTATATAAGATAACTGAGAAAGCACTGGATAGACTAAACAATGTAATGCCCGGCAAAGAAGGTGGGAAAATGTATGGAAGCGGACCCCACCTAAATGGAGCTATTCTAACTCGAAGAAGACATTATCAATTATCATTCCAGAATGCGATTAAATTCAAAGAAAAGCTGATCAACAGTTAACGAAAGTTAGCGCCATCGAGAAATTAAGACCGTTTTTTCATTTGGCGATACGATGTACCGGCGCCGACATGGGACATACATTATCAGCGACGATATATGGGTGTCGTGTCGGTCAGTGAAAACGCGTCATAGATATTAGGTAGCTCCATACATTTCAGTGCTATACCAGCGACGATGTTAGCGGCCAATCAAAAAAAGCCCCAAGAGGCGCCAGACAAGCACACAAAACTAAATAAAACCAAGCGAAGATGTCACAGTGTTGAGGCGAGAATGGGTTAGTGGTAAATCAATGTGACGAACCAAACAAAAGATCTGCTTAAATTAACGATGAATCATTAGGAGGACTTTTTGTGGTTCTTCAAACTTGGCAACGACACAATTCGAGAATTTAAATGAGTTGCTACTAATTGATAGAGTTTTTCTTCCAGAACTATAAAATTTTAAAGATATTGAAAGAATATCTACTTTCAGTGACGCTTGGTAGTGTGTTTTTGGATGGTTTTAGCACCAAAACATTTTTCTTATTTCTCCCAAATTCCTAGCGCAGGACTCCTCTTTAGATAATAGAAGACACTGGAGCTGATTCTGTAGTGCACAATCTCTAAACTAAACTAAAATCACAGCATTAAAAATATTGCTAACCGTTGCATAATACTTCCTGCGAAAAGGGACAGAACTAGATTTAAAGCTGTCATTTTTAGAGATTGTGTTATACAGAATTGACCACAATGTCTTCGCTTTGTCTACACGTTACATAAAAAAACAATATCTTCTAAAATTTGTGCTTCATCCAGTTACTCTGAGGCGTCCAACGGAAGCATTTTGAGAATTTCATAGATTACCGTAGAGGCATTAGGTGCTATGGTGTGCTAGGCTGCTAGAGACATTAGAGAGAGTTGCTTATGGTCTGTGTTGGGCAATAGTATAGCCATTATGTCACACGAAGATTTTCACAGAAAGGCAAGTTTATCTGATTTTACTACACTGTGTACGATATTTTCTTTAGTTACCAGCTATCAACGTAATACAAGAAATGCTCTTAAAAGCTCTGAATAAATTGCAGTATTAAATTACCTTTCGAACATACTCCATACTCCGTACCGTATGGAAGTGACCCTGCATTGCGGCGCAGCTGTTCTTTGAACCATAAAGCGCTGCATCGCTTCATCTTTTACCCCGTCTATTCATTCTGTAGACTGCAGCGATTAACTAGCTTGATTATACATATAACGTCTGATCTCAGTTGCCGCACGTGCGCTCTTGTTGATAAAATAAATGCGATCTGATAGCGTAATGGATTTGGATTCAGGCGATTTTGATTCTTATCTTTATGAAAAACACGATTTATAACGGTATAAAGGTATAGAAGCACTGATAAGTGAAGTTTAGAATGTAAGGTTAATATTTTTGTTGCGATTAGGAACTAAGTAGTTACATGTTCTGAAAGCATTAGTAGTACAATAGTAGGTATATTATGGTCTTTATTGTTAACAAAGGTACCTGCTGGACGGAAATATTATCATGAATCATGTTCCCAAGATCTTGAAAATTCGCTGCAAAGAAATTCGGAATGTTTACCTAAGCCCAGAAAATATGAAGCGCAGACCAAACGGTGGCAGAAGAGAAAGTCTTTTGATTTCTGTAGAGCTATCGACAGATGTCTGCGGAAACTAGATCTAAACTCTAAGCCCTGTTCACCCCTTTATACTGCCCAACAACCTGTGTCTCTTGTCTAAACTTATCTCCATCAATAATTATGAAGAATACCAAGCTTAAAATTATGAAGAAAACGTTAAGTTCCCCCTAAGTACCTAATATAGTTAGTTCCCCTAACTTAACTATACGACTTCAAAACTTAGATAAGACGACCGATTCTGCATCTCCATCAATCAAATCCACAGAATTAGGAATCAGTTTGTGCTTAATCCATAAAAATCAGTGATACACATTGGGGAAGAGAAATAACCAGATTTTGGTCCTGCTAACCCAAACAAGGACAAAAATGCGGAAGGACCTGGTAACCCACCGCATTACTATCCCAAGACAACCCCTGCCATTATGTGATTAATTGAATGGGGTCCCGGGGGAATGCGACGCAGAGAGAGAGAACCCAAACAAAATCAGGTCACAGCATCACAGCCAATTTTTTTGTTGCGATCTACAGATTAGAAGGTACATTAGTCATTCAGCCAGTGATTGTGGTAAAACTGACAGCAAAACCTGTCGTCGCATGGACGCATTTGAGACTCGAAATTCTACAGACCTCCTTCATACAAAGTTAATGCATCCAGCTGCCTCAAAATGCATGTAAATTCATCATTTATCTAATGATCGTGCAGTCGTTTAAAAGCTCGCGGGAACTTTTATAAGGTCGTCAACCCGCAGTGCCATGAATTATACGTGGAAAAAGTGATTGTCTGGAATCCTTGGGCCTTTTGTGTGGACGGATTTAAAATTTAAATGGAATTCTTTATTAGCGAGTGGAGTAACTCGAGTACATAATTACCCAGGTTAATTAAGTAGCTACTAGCGGCCTATGCTTTAACTTTACTGCGTTCAACTTCAGGCGTATTACCTGTCGCGGTCGAAACTGCCAAGTGTCTGCGCTTAAAGCAATACTTAAGCAATATTAGGTACTCAAAATTACAGTTTATTGTCACGTACCTTGACGTTCCTAAAATAAGGATTATAGTTCTAAAACACTATTCACAATGTGGTTTTAAGCGTTGGCACTTGGCTGTATGACCCCAGTTGAACAAATTGGATCTATTCGAACTTTACAGTTTTACAGTTATTGACACTGGTCAACGTATTACAGAATACGAAAGATTAATTTGTTTTCCATCTCCTCGACCTGATGCTGCTATATTGTCCAAGTCGTGATGTCGTCGAATGCTATGAAGCATAGATAGAGTAAGAAGGCGGCAAATTAAAAAGAATTGGGTCTGATCTGAGGCCCAATTGTAGGCTAAGCAAATCGTAATCATTTGTCATCTCAAAAACGTATTACTCGAACTGTTTAAAGAGTTCATAATGCTTTTTAACGTGCGTGCATCTATGAACTCCTTAAACAGGTCGAATTATCCGTTTGACAAACGATTATGATTACGATTTCCTTTCACAATCGGGGGAATGTTACACTGAAAAAAGCACTTAATCTTTCGTTTTGTATTGCGTTACTGAAAACGTTAAATAACTGGAACTGGATAGTGATATTATATCCCGGAAAATCAAAGATTTCTCCCAAGATTTCAAAATCTAATCCACGCAGACGAAGTCGCGGGCATCATGTAGTATTTAATATGTAATGCTATCGTCGATCGTGCATTAAGCATATTAAAATCACAAAGAGTACGAACTTTACTATTAAATCATAAATGCAGTCGCGATATCCGGTGACCGGAAAGGAGGGATGGCCCTCAGGGTAGTAGGGTCACTAAACTTTTATCTGACGTGTAATATTTAATCTTTTTCATTAAGTATTTACTGTTTATCTATTTGTATTTATTTAGTAGAATTTTCTCGCGGTGGTAGAGTCGACACAAAACGTACCATATTCCTAACAGATACGTCCTGTGGGCTTACTAGGTACCATCGCGTAAAGATAATTTATTTCATAATCACAATGGGAAACTTAATAACATTTAAAGCCTTACATCTAGGAAAGCAGTATTATTATAAATTGCAATCTTATATGACGTACCTCGATGTCTCATTTTAGGATTATAATTCTGAAACAATAACGTCTATAATATGAAAATAGTACTGCTTTAAGTGATGGTAGTAAGCCGAAGCCCCGTAATTTCTTACCATAGAGGACCTCCTTGTCGTATACCTATTATCAATGTGAAAGTTTGGATGTTTGTTACTACTCCACGCCACATTGACTGAACCGATTTGGCTGAAATTTGGAATGGAGATAGTTGAATTGTTACGTAGACTATATTTTATTATACTTACTATAACTGCCCAAAAAAGGAGTGTAATTTTTTCAGCGATCATGTACTTAGGTGAACCCTGAAAACATTTCACTCCTTGTATAACTAGTACCTAAATCTCTATGTGAGTTTATTCCATCATAACTTCTACATGCCTGAACAGATTTGGATGTATGGGATATCGTTAGAATCCTTATATCACCCGACTCCCGAGTTTTGAAAGAAAATCTTTTTGACATGGCAGTCGCGCCGGACATCATCTGAATGAATTTTATTTATATATTTTATTTATTTCTCAAAATATTAAGTTGAAGCCTTAAAAACTATAGAACGATAACAACTGCGTTAGTTTGAAACGGCAGTGAAAATTAAACAGAGTTTAAGTTTATCCGCTTTGTGGATGTCATGGACCGCTGATAATATGACAGCAGAACCCAATTTCTCGATAAACAGAATGACGTCATCCAGTCACAGTGATATTTAACCTATGTCAGATCTAGGTCAAACAGTCGTCATAAATTCATAACGAGCCAAACGCGAAACCGAAACCTAGTACCTACCTAGGTACATCAAAGTGGAAAAACCGCATCTAAAATGTAATGATTAAAATTATAGGATTCTAAACCTAAAGGTTCAAAGTGATGTATGCAGCAGTAAAATCATTTTATGATCTGTTGAATCCCGATTTAGTCTGTTTGCACTCTGCAGTCTGCACTTCAAACTTAGGAATATGAAGTTCAGTTTGTTTTTATCACGATGAAATGAAAAGGTAGAACGGTTCTTAAATCTTAATAGTAGAAAAAATGCATTGCCTATATGATTTATCTACTCATAATATAGGCAATGCATTTACTTGTATGTACATATTTACTTTTTCTTGTCTCTTTCTTGTAGGTTAGGTTAGGGTTCGACATAAATACCGTAGTCGTCGTCGTAGTCGTAGTCGGGTAGTGCGGCCGGGCACTTAGGTTCTATGATCTATATTCTATCGGGTTAATATACCTAATAGATTACAATTTACCGAAAAATAATGCGTTAAATTGTAAACAGTTTGTTACGGTTCACAATCTGTCGACAGTTTACAATCTATCGAGATAAAAAGCGTTAGATTACAATCTAACGGTTCTTACAATTTTACGGTGACATATACATTATACATACATACATACACATACATACATATTTGCAATGTTTTTCCTGTGCTTGAAAACATAGCCCAATCTCATCAATAATAATTGCTGAAATGGCTATGGTTTTTGGACCTTTGCACTACATAGCTCGAAGAACCAATAAGCGTTGGGGTCTCAATATCCTCAAGCTGGGAAACACAGCATTCAAAGACCCCCACTGCCACTGACAAGTAGCAACTAGCAAATAGAAACTGGGAGCCGCTTTGTACTTGTCTTTAACTCAAATACCAACCTACTCTTTAACTAAGCCGAACGCCATTCTTATTTTTTCAGTCCATTGAGATTGAGCGGTGTGAAGATGTATTCAGTTGACTAATCAGAGGCCCAATTGTCGAAAAAAATCGTAACCATTTGACAGTTTAAAACGTATTACTCGAACTGTTTATGGAGTTTATACATGCTTTTTGATGTGGAGTCATCTATCTACAAACAGGTCAAAATATCCGTTTGACAAACGATTGCGATTTCCTTACACAATCAGGCGGCAGATTGGTAATACCAATCTGAGGTGCAATCATGCAAGGATTGCCGATAAAATCGTTAAAGCTCGGCTTCAAAGTAAAATAAACCATAACCGGATTGAATTAGAGCTCAATTTCGTGTATCCATTCTTATACGTTTAGGTATGTACGATACCCTAAACGTATGAGAATGGATACATGAAATTGAGCTCTAATTCAATGCTATTACGGTTTATTTTACGATTTGATCGGCAATCCTTACATGATTGCACCTCAGTTTATTGATGTAACGCTCCGCTTCAGTGGACACGGCGTGTAACTAATGTGACATCATGTTTCCGTCGCCAACTGTAGTCGTCTCGCTTTGTGTGCGTCCAAGCCTTTATACACGATATCTCACTTGTTTGCACAGAGGTCAGGGTTAGAACCCCTTACAAAGTATCAAAGTGGCAAGATCATTAGACTTTTGTACAGAACTAGAGACATTCAGTTCTCATACAAATGGATGTGAATAGCTTGGTATGGCTGAACAAACATTAATTCCGCGTTTCATTCTGTTTTCATTAGGCTATGTTTGTTTTACGAAAATGGGTTTGAGCTTTGAGTTCGACTAAAAATACGTTTGAAAAACAAGTGTGCATAATTTAAAACAAACTAAAACACTACTGCCCTGCCTATTTTTTAATTTTTTGAATAGCGAATGTCACTCGAGAGTCGAGAGGATGTCAGGATTCTAACGATACCCCATATATCCAACCCAGTTCAGGCATTTAGAAGTTATTGTGGAATTAAGAAACTACACTCACTAGTCACTACATACATAATTTGAAACCTGAAAACATTATGTACAATTCGTTTTGCGCATGCAGAATACTTTGCAAACAAACTTATATGGCGGTCTCAATTAAAAGGGGTTTGAGACGGAATCCTCGGGAATGCGGCATTCGCAATACAGCAATTGGCCAGATTTTCTTATGTATGGCTACTCGAACCTAGCGAAAAAGACTGCAGTCTGCACCAGTTCGGATATTCCTCTCAAACATATACCTACCTATCGTCCCTATTTACTAAGTTTAAAATGAAGTCGAAATTAGCGATGTAGAGACTGAAATTCCCATGAATTCCAATGCCACGATTGTTGAATGATGTCTCAAAAGAAAATAATAACGTTAATAGGTCACTTTGACTGTTATGCGCTGCTATAAAACCAGGTTAACAGTCCCGAATTATTCACATAAATAAGTAATTTTCGGGATTAACCTTCTGAAAGCTCCGTAAGTATTACCTATCTATATAAATATAACTTTTCAGTCATGGAATCTTTGGCAGACGTCCGAAACGGCGCCCAGTCGACGCGAGTAGAGTGACGCGTCGACCCGCGTCGACTGACGCATTCAAACACCGAATTCGAAATGAAAATTCAAAATTCGAACCCTTGTTCTAATTTCGAAAAGTTTAGTGACGTGACGCAATAATGTCGCGAAATTGAATGATTCGTATTCGTGGTTCATTTTAAAATCGGCAGTGTAAACAGTGAGTGAACAATATTAAAGTGCGATGTCTGTTTATTGCAATACAACAAAAAAATTCTCAGTGAAATAAAATAAAAGTGATTGAAATTAGTTCGTTTATCCTGGATCTATATAAATAAATGCGAATAGGAATTTTCTATACCTACATGATCATGAATGAATGAAATCTTCTTCTTCGTGTCCTGGGTTATTTTCCGCACTTGAAGCGTAGTCGTCCGCTGTGCGTGGAATGAATGAAATGAACAAGTCAGTAAATTAGAGTAGGTAAATGAAATTGAGTGGCAGTAAGCATAGCTGTAGGTTGAATTGATTTTGTAATAGAAACAAATGCAGACCACGATTTCCCAAAAAAGATTCATAGTAAAATATGAAATTCTAAAGTCAATGAATGGTAGGTACTGAGCAACCAGCTTTATTTGCAAAACGTTAACGTGAGCCCTAAAATTAAAATAAGTTCTGAGTTTCTGACTATATTTAGAGTTAATACAATGACCTGGGGGAAGGATACTAAATTATTAAATTCGTAGACAGATGTGCTAATGACAATTGCACACTGGTTAATTGTTAGTTCCCATTGTGAGCTAACGATGTGTTCTATAATTTATAGGAATTTGAGCAATTCATAGTGGAGCAAAAGATGATTAGAGCAATCAACAAAGCCTTTGGCTTTAGTAGTCCTTGAGATATTTTTCTTCCCACTTTGCCAGTGGTAAATAACTATTTTGCGTTCAAGGTTATCTTCATCTTCGTCCATTTTGCCATAAATTACTGAAATACCTAAGCTGCCATAGCTTACATTATAAATACATTGGTCTGGTGGGAGGCTTCGGCCGTGGCTAGTTACCACGCTACCGGCAAAGACGTACCGCCCAGCGATTTAGCGTTTAGGTACGATGCCGTGTAGAATCCGACTAGGGGTGTGGGTTTTATATAACTGCCATACCTCTAACAGGTTAGCCCACTACCATCTTAGTGAGATCGCAGTCAAGGGCTAACTTGTACCCGAATAAAAAACATGATTGAAGTTTAGGCAAACCTTAATTTCTGTATCCCGTGAAAGATAAATTTAGTAACAATTTGATAAATGGACCTTCTAAATAATGTAAACAACCTGTCAGAAAGTTTGTTTATGAAGGCAGGATCTAGAGAAACAGATCCTAATGGATTAGCTAATTGATTTCTTATAGATCTTTTTAGGGCTTTGATATTTATATTAACTGAGTAGTTAAAATGAAACAATTTAGTTTACCTTTGGTTAGTAAGTACATGTTTTTGAGTTAAAATATCGGTATATCGGCCCTTTTCACTTAAACTTAATTTACTTATCATCAATCTTAACACTGTCGATTAACCATAAGATCGATCTGAACAGGATATAATTATTAATTACCAATAAACTATAGTATTAAAAGAACTTGGAAATTACTTATTATATTTATAGATAAGTACTTAATTATATTCTGTATTATTACTATGATTGCACTAAAATTACGTAGCTTACAGACGCTTGGATTTATTAAGTGTCCAATTTACTGATTAGTTATTGTTAACGGAACCGTAGCCATTATACGTAAATAAATTATGTCACGGCCCGTTTTCTAAATATTTACGTGGTACGCCGTCTAGGTATTAGAAATAGCTAGCTATTAGCTGTTAGTGACTAATCATTTGACATACAAAGATTTATGATTATTTATTTTAAAAAATATATCATGTTTTAGACGACAATGTTATATGTGACTTATAGTGATACAAAGTTATAGGTAGCAGATTATAACAGCAGTTAAAAAGCAAACAGTAAAACTTGCAGAGCTAGTAAAGCAAAGTATCATACCTAGTTACAAGAGAGGATACTTGACACTATAATAATAATATTCTTTATTAAAAGGTACAAACCCAATACAATAAAATAATATAAACTAATATAAACAATGTCAATTAAAAACTAAAATAAAATAAAATCATAATTATTGCCAATGGCAATACTTAATATAATTCATACATATTAAGTCAATATAATGAGCAGGTACCTAAATGGTACTTTTGTATCAGGTTTACTTTCTATTTGCCTCCTGGTGCACTGAAAGCCAGTGTTTAAACATGTAACAGTCTAGATCCTCGGTCAACGTACTGAGAATCTCGTTGTTGGAGGCTCGTAAGCGACTCCAGAATGATGCGATTCGCGATCTTATGATCGCAAAGAAGTCCGGTACTCTGGCCTTAGCGAACATGTCCGACGCGCTGCAGTACCGTGGCAACTTCATCAGGATACGATAGGCGTCATTGTATTGCACCCTGATGTTGCTGAAGGCACGCCTGGTAAACTTGACCCAAAGCTGACATGTGTAGAAACATAGGCAATATGCCCTAAACAATGTCACCTTCACATCGTCACTACACTTTGCGAACCGACGTGCGAGCATGTTGCATCTAACAACCAGAGCACGACGTTCCCTCTCAATATCCTCATCATCAACGAGACCCTCAGTCAGTATATGTCCGAGGTATCTGAACCGATTAACCCTTTCCAGTATATCTCCATCGAGAGATACTGCTGGAATCGTCCCCGGACCTCTGCCTGAACGGAAAACCATCGTAACTGTTTTTTTAACGTTATATTTAAGACCATGATCTGCAGCATAACGCTCACAGATCGCTAACAGTTTACGATGGTTACAGTTTACTATGATCGCGCTGTACAATAATAATTTAAAAAAAAAAATTGAAGTGATATAATAATGTATGGATGGTCAGGCGGTGAGGGGTGTCCGTCAGAAAACTGCTGATCAGTTTTCTTCATTGACTAAACAAAGTTACTTTTGCTGTAAAAGCACGAAATATCGGCATCAAAAACTGATGAATAGGTATTAGGTACCATTTATTACGAGTATTATCATCAATCGTGATTATAAAGTGAATCAGTACATATCTACATCTATTATTTTTGTTTAGAACACATCATTGATTCATCCCACTTCCCATTATCGATGTTTAGCAGCGACCAAAAGTAATGGGAAAATTTAATTTACTGAATGAGCTGCACTGAACGAATTGAACGTATTGCGAATGTCACTTACAATTTTGGCTCGCCGCCAATCCGCATCTTTTCATTTGAACATCCTTGACTTCACTGCCGAATTACGAAAACTTATAGATATAATATAGAGCAAAACAATTTTTTGTACCTAAGTATATTATAAGAATTTACAGTATAGGTACTAAAATTCTACATCAATGACAGTCTTGTATTAATCATTTCGCTTTTCCCTCACAAGTTTTTTAATGACTTTCAGTTTTTTAAACATTTTTTTACAATATTTTGTTTTGTTAATTATTTATTAGATCCTAGCCTAGCGATCCGCCTGACTTCGTCCGGGTAACACAAAGTACCAATAGATTAGTTTTGCGGCATTGATGTAAGTATAATTTTTTAGTAATGATTCAAACTCAATGTATATTTATTCAAAATTGGTACCTACACAAGTACACCTTCTGAACATCAAGTTTACAAAGTATAAAACGTGATGGTGATAATTAACCACGGTATCTTAGAACTAAAGCTACGAGGGTTCCAAATGCGCCCTGATCTGAGAAGAACCCATAACAAACTCAGTCGGGTTTTTAAAATTATCACCAAGCAGATTATGCAAGCGATTGGCACTTTCAATGCAGTTATGTCAACTGCATAAAAACCGCACCCAAACTACTATTAGGTACCTATTCTGTGCCCAAACTAAATACAATTTTGACGTGAATCTCGATACACTCTGTATGGTCTTTGCTAGACACGAACACGATGAAGCCTACCTATTGATGTTCTCTGTCTAAACGCGTAATCAAAATAAAATGCGCTGAAATTTAAAGTTTAGTTACTATATTTACTACCCATTATCTATCTGAGCTAACTTTTTTTTTCGTCCAATATATTCTTAAAAATGGTAAATATGCGGATTGCACAGCTCATTAAAAATACTTCCATTTTCGTACTCTTTACAAGTGGTTTATATATTACTGTAACGTCCAACTCTACCTACAGTTATATCGGTTTCAGCGTTAATTCTACCGTTACTTTTTGGATCGTTAATGTAAATATTCTACGATTATTAGATACCTTCTGGAGTTATACGGGCATACTATTTTTAACTACATCAAAAGATATTAACGTAGGTAGTTTGTATAAAATATAATTTGTGTTTACACATCATAAATGTTTCGTGAAGCTTATAACATAACAGGTGTTTACATCTCGGCCATATTTAGTCAATGGATATAATATTTATACTGACTTCGAATAGTAGCAACTACCATGTAGATTTTAATAGTGATGTATTTGTATTGCTTAATTTTGAGTGAATGACTCATTTTAAATGATATGATTACCTCACTATTGTTCGATTATTTGTTTGTTAATAAAGAACAGTGTTTTGAAGATACACATAGTATTGGTAAACAAATAGCCTTAGGTAAATTAAATTCAAGATACGATAAATCATTGGATAATTCATCGCAATAAGCGGACCACGCGTGCCCATAACGAATTGGTTGTATGGTCTGTGACCTCCATACACATAAATTCGATAACTCAGTCAAAACATCGACAATAGAAGAACCAATTGCTAAAATTGATGATGATTGATTTTTCATTTCGTAAACACTTTATAATTCAACTAATTTAAAAAAAAAACAATTTATGAGCAAAATTATAGTTTTTCTAGCTCATTTGTACAGTGATGCACATCTTGAGAGCTTTAATGGTGATACAAGTAATTATAAACGTCATAAAGTCAGTAAAGTCGATATTTCATGGCTCTGATCCCCTCGTGTCTCGAAACAAAGTTATTAATTTGTCTGTGAGCTCCATACACATAAATTCGATAACTGAGTCAAAACATCCACAATTGAAGAACCAATTGCTAATGATGAGCTGATATTTTTTTCATTTTGTAAACACTTTATAATTTAACTAGTTAATTTAAAAGAATCAATTTAGCTCATTTGTACAGTGATGCACATCTTGAGAGCTTTAATGGTGATACAAGTAATTATAAACTTCATAAAGTCGGTAAAGTCGATATTTCACGGCTCTGATCCCCTCGTGTCTCGAAACAAAGTTATTAATTTGTTAAAGTTGCAGCGCGTAACAGAACAATAACAATAAATCTGTCAATAAAACTAAACTACTAGCTTGAAGCAGCCAATCGAAAATTAGACGCTCGGTCTACTTTCTGATGATCTTTCGATGCTCTATTTTGTTCATTTTTTCGTAGTTCCTTTGTTTGTTTCTTATTTCTAGTTTATAAAAGATAGAGAGAGACTATGTTGAAAAACTTAGGACATAATTTAAAATTATAAGAAGTACCGATTTATTGTTTTATGTTTTTATTTCTGTTGGTGTACAATGAAGAATATTTCATTCATTCATTCATTCATTCGATATATTTTTATATTGTCTCTATCAAATCTGGCAAGTGGGCTCGTCTGAACTTGATCCTATAATATCATTTTGGTGGTACACCACCAAAGTGGATAAGTTACACACAAAAAAATGTTAGACACGTAATTTCAACTATGAACTATACACACGCATCGGTAAGGATTAGAAGGCAAGGTATTCATTAGTTAGATAGGTAGGTCTAGGTACTTGCTGGCAGGTCATAATGCTAAACGCTAAATTTCAATTAGGGTAAGCAGTGCTTTAAATATGCCTTCATGCGTTGCACGCCACTGGGCATAAGGAAGATCTCTGTGTATTAGCTACTAGCTAGTGGTAACTCTGTTGTAGTAGTACTAGTAACCAAAGCTATGTCTACTATGTGTACCTATTGCGTATGTCTCCCATGTATCCGGTGGACGCTAGACGCAACGTACGCGGCCTGTCAACGGCGTACGGATATAGATCTGATGCTTCGTCTGCCCTACAAATTAATACTCCAGGGCAAGTGTTTTATGTCAGACGATATTTATTACGAACACACGACATTTTCTTACGCCACTCAGTCAGTTCTTTATTTAAATTTTATTTGTGTCACCGGAACACAAAATATTTCGCAAATGCCAAATTGCGTCATTTTTATACTATCTTACAATCTTTTACATACTTTGTTATTACGTTATTTTCCAAATAAGCACATGTAACTCTGAACACTGATAAAGTTCACATTTGAAAACGTTGCCAAAAATAATGAAGTTCAAAAAATATTGATGAGGTGAGATGATATTGATCAATTGAGTCAAATGTCAATCAATAACTCATTCACTATTTCTCTTCACAACTCATCAGTCATCACTATTATTCACTTGAATAGGAGCAACAGTAGGATGTATTTATTAGTTGGTTTTGATACTTAGAACTAGATTTTGATAACATAGAATAAATCATGATTCTGGAATAAGTTGGCCTCCAAATCAAAATATACCATAGATAATAATTTTAATTGACCATAGGTAGGTAACTTGTTAAAATGTTTGAATGCAAATGGATCAAAATATGGCAAATGAAATGGATGAATGGAAAAAGGCTTGAGTCTTACTTGAACCGTATATTAAGGTAACATCTTTAAAATTTAGATTATTACTTGTAACTTATGCCGTTACTTTTTTGTAAGATTACCTATAGGTACTCCACCAAAAAGGGAGTGTTTACCTGCTCCACTACCTTAGCTAAAGTAGTTTCTCATTTCTTTGTAAAAGTTAAAAAGACTGCCCTAATAGAGACGCCTCACGCCAGACAGTCATAATCTTCTAAAAGTCAATTACCACGCGAGTCCAACACGAAAACAGTTTTGGTACGGGGGTAGCAAGCTTGTAAGTAAAGTCCATTAGGAAGATTACAGTTTGTTTGTCAGTTTGTTAATGCAAACACGAAACGCGTGAGAAATCAGTAACCAGCCTTCAAACGCTCCCGAATAGGGTTGCCAGATTTTAAGGCCAAACTATCTGGACAAAATTTGAAATGATCAGGATTTGGGGTTGTTGTCGGGAGAAATAAATATGGAAAATAAAAATGTAAAATAAAAACCTTTTTTTTTTGTAAACATTGTTGACAAAACTAATTTAAATAAGTACAATTATTTTCTAGGTTGGCACATGTGTTTTGCATTGGGCTTTAATGAGTGCCTACACTAATTTGGATACTTTAGTAGTATTCAGAATTTAAAATTATTTTTTGTATCGAACTTTCCGAGAGCTTGTTTGTCTTGAGATTTTGAGTTTTGTCGGGAGTCTGGAGATTATTTAAAATGTCGGGAGAATCCAGACGAATCCTGGCCATTTGGCAACCGTCCTCCCGAGGGCAAAATATAGTAAACATGATTGATTATGTGTCGTCAATAATAAGGATTGACATACAAATATTATCGGTTATTATTTTTGCGTGAAAGTTGGTACATCGATGTCTCAGACTTGATAATGTTTAAAGATATGACAGCTCACCGCATTATTGATTCAAGAAAACCTTTACAATTATTTAATTAATGAAAAAAATATGACACTGATAGAGAAATTAGCCCCATTTGAGACGCTCGGTGCTGCGCCACACGTAGCGACAAAATATTCTATAATAATAATATATAGTGTTTGAGTATGAGTTTGTGTTGAAGGCTTCTTGCCACCAGACCCAGATCAACCCAGAGAATAACTCTGCCTTGGCCGTTCTTTAACATGTCTTCTCTTGTCTTGGCCTGTCTTTTGAGAAATACATCCACATTTTTACATTGAATTAATGATTCAAGGCATCGTGATAGCACTGAATATGATAATCCATACCTACCAATTTTATAAATGCGATAGTGTGTCAGTCTGTCTTCTACGCTTTCACGGCCCATCTGTTAAACCGATTTAGATGAAATTTGGGACATAGGCTATTTTATAGAGTTCCTGATGTAAAATGCCTAACTTCCGTGCTCAGATCAGCTTAATCATTGCTTAAGGAACTCCATAAATCTATTGTAAGGAGTTCCTTAAGTAATTATTAAGCAGCTCTGAGTGTGGCAGTTACAGTCTGTCAATATACAATGCGTGAGAACGTCGGCTCAGCTCAGATTCTCGCAAAAGTAAACCTAACCTAAATAGGCAAGTGTTAAGTGATTTCAAACCAACTGTAAACATTGTATGTAGGTACGATTGGTACAGTTGGCTGCAAAAAATAATTTTGGGTAGGTTAAAAATTAAAATTTTGTTTAACATTGTATATTATCCAACCATTTATTTTACTTTTGACATGAGCATGCCTATGAAGTGTCATAATTATTGACAGGCAACCATCGACAAAAAAGACAAAAAGCCATACTTCATAGAAGAATAGGTATAGTTTTTTACTCTAGAGAATGACGTGCCCTTTTATCCGATATTTCGTAACTCGTATACTTATCTAGTAATTACAAGTACGACTTTCCTTTTCAAAATTGTCACGGAGTTGCAACACTAGCTTTCTGTTTGTTCTGAGGTCAACTTTGGACGTTAAGAAATCTCCACTTTGAAAGCCCCCCATTTCGTCAATTTTAGGGGAAAAATTTAAAAAAATATATTTTTGGACTCTATTCCTAATTATCTTTAAAATGATATACCGCAACCCTATGTAACGCTATAAAAAATATTTTACTTCGCATTCGCTTCTATGAGAGCCCCCCCGAAATAAAGATTTTTATAACTTTTTAAGCCATATTCGGCTGGAGGCCATTGGTTTACATATTATATTTAAGCTGAAGTAATTACGTTCAGTATTTCAGTTATAATGCTCTGACAGACGGACGGACGGACGGACAAGTGCAACTTCGCTCAAGTAGACTCAGAGACCTTCGCTTCGCTCGGTCAAAAATCCAATGATGTCCTACAACAAGGCAAAAGTGTACTAAAATCTCTAGCACGATTTTCTATTTTAAAATCCGCAACCTTGAGGTTTTTTAGGATCCAAGCCACTGAACAAACACCGTCTATTTTGTTATCCTGCTATCGCCTATGCAGGCCTTATTACTATTATTGCTATTTGCTAGCTAAGATTGTGGAGGGACCAGTGGCCTAGTTGCAACAACGCATACCTATAAGCAACGTTGACCCAAGTCGCTGGATGGGTGACCGAATTTGGAATATTGAATTTGACTTTATCTTTTTCCTCCGTGCCTCGGAGGCCCCGGTTATTATCACTAACATCTGATAAAATAATCGTTAGTAACCTAAGAGTTGAAATAGTCCAGTCGTATGCGGAAGGACGTGGGAACCCACCGCATTATTATCCCAAGAAAACCCCTGCAATTATGTGATTAATGGAATGGGTGCACCAGTCACGACCCTCAGCAATGAGGAATACGACGTAGTGAGTGAGATAAGATAATTGATCGAGTCTCACGCAGCGATTTGGTTAAGCTTAATCGCTTTTGGATTTGTTTCGTCACAACCAAAACATTAGTCATTTGTATAGTAAGATAATTATTTCTGGAAGTATTTAACTTCTGAACTACATAATATCTATAGCCTTAGATAGACAGCCCTAGAAATTCTGACAGTCTCTGCTGTTGTGTAAACATTTTTTAATCTTGCTCTATTGGTTACAAATCCATGCCAATATTATAAATGCAAAAGTGCGTCTGTCTGTCTCTCTGCTACGCTTTCACGGCCCAACTACGCAACCGATTTCGATGAAATTTGGTACAGAGATAGTTTACATACCGGGGAAGGATATATGCTGCTTTTTATCCCGGAAAATTTAAGAGTCCCCGCGGGAATGATGAAGTCGCGGGCATCATCTAGTTAAAACATAGGTATATTGTTATAGTTAAAAAAATAGCGATCATCCCTAAGAAAACAATCCTATCACAAGTTAGTTGCTTCGGAACAGATCTAAAAATAAGTGCTCTCCTAGAAACAGAGGGAGTGAAACAATTCCCTATTTTAGGAAATTAGGACCCACCCTCAAAGTTTGTTCGCGATATTTCTATAATACTGACAAATCTACCATTTAATTGGGCATCTAGATAACGGGAACGCTATTATTAGAATTGATTGATTTATGATCGTATGCGGGCTGACTATGCCTCCACCTCGAGTTATGTGGTCCTCGAATGTTAGGATGAAATAACAAGTGTATCTGTGGGATGAGGGATGAGTGGCCTAGTTGTGACAACGCATATCAGTCGATTACGATTGTTAAGCAACGTTGACCAAAGTCGGTAACTGGACCGGATGGGGGACCGAATTTGGAAATATTTTTTCAAATAATATGGCTTTTTCATTTCCTCCGTGCCCCGGAGAGCACGTTTAGCCATCGGTCCTGGTTATTATCACTAACATCTGATAATAATCGTTACAAAAACCTAAGAGTTTATAAATACTCTTAGTCGAGTCGTATGCGGAAAGACGTGGGAACCCACTGCATTATTATCCCAAGAAAACTCCTACCATTATGAGATTAGTGGAAAGGGGTCTCGACCCTCAGTAATGGGGAATACGACGCGAGGAGAGAGAGAGAGAGAGAGAAAGAACAAGTGAATTTAGCGAAATCTTCTAAAATTGAAAATAAAATGCTACTGATATTATAATTAATATGCGAAAGTATAAAACTTAACTTAAAACTTGTAAAGTTTATGTTCACACCATCTTATTTGTAACACAATTATTGTAATATTGTAATAAATAAATAAAAATAATAATAATAAATATCTGTCTATTTTATCACGCCCATCTGCTACGTTTTCATCAGCAGATCTACCGTTTTCATTCTATTTTATAAACTTGTGCTGTTGTCATCGGATATTATAGTGACAGCGACAACTGCGACATATATGAGGAATAGTTTCCCGAAAAATGCTAATGGGCGTTTTTGAAGGAAACGACTTGTTTATTATTCAATGGTGTTGAATGACGAATCGATTATTCTCTTTTAGAGGGATTAACTTCTTCAGTGATTTTGTAGCTGAACGGGTGGTTTAACTTTGTTATTATTTCAAGTTTTGGTTCGTGTGACTTGTCTAACTTCCGCACTCCGGTTAACAATTACTTAAGGAACTCCTTAGCATAGATTTCGATACAAAATCTATAACTGAGGAGTGCCTCAAGTTAGTACTTTGGTATTAGTTAAAAGCTAGTTATTATATTTATTTTAAAATATAAATTTTACTTTACTTTTCAATAACTCTTTAGACAGAGCCGTGATAGACTGATAGTCTAGTGGTTGAGACCAGCGAAAATAAACTTTGATGAAATTTGCATGCCTCAGAGTTCTATTAATGTTTTCAAAGGTTAATGAAGTCTGCTAATTCGCAATTGGCTAGTGTGGTGGACTATGGCCACCTTTCCTCATTCATAGAGGAGACTCGGGTTTAGTAGGGGGTTGGCGATGGTTTGAAATGCTGCTTATACATAAGATTACAATCTCTAAAGTATAGAAATTGTATACTCTTGTAAAATAACATTCGTCTGAGCCAAAGAGTGATCTCATTTATCAAAGGCCTAAAGACATTCTGAATGTCGACTATCGATTGCCAAAGCGTCTGCGTCTGAAGTCAATGCTCGCTGATTCATCTCTCCTTTGCTTTACTTTACACCTGGCAAACCCCATGTATCTTCCGTTTAAACATCTAATTTTAGACTCTATTGCTTTCGTTACAGGGGTATAAGAAATGATCTGTTAAGTTTGTTGTAGCGTTCCGAGTTCTGACTATAGTATAAACAGAAGGGTGGATGGTAAAAAAATATATGCTAAACAAAATGCTTTTAGAATTATTAAAGACGGCTAACCTTTGCCTGTTTTCCAAAAGAATCACTATGGAATTGAAACCGAAGCTAAAAACTACGTTGGGTACATATTATTAAGTTCTCATACAATAAAAATAAAGTCCTTGACTCACAGACTCTGCAACGCCTAACATAAAGCTTTGGATGTAGAAAGCTTAAATTTTCATTTTTCAAGTGGTCAAATTGGTGATTATATTAGTCTATCAGTATTAGTTGCATAAAGTTTATTTTTATTACGTAGACTACGAATGAGACATGAGCAAAGCCGCGGACGATCGTACGTCTTTCTATTACCCCCTTCTGGGGAACCAACTAGTTTAATTCGACTTTATCTCTGATAGGTTTAATATTAGCTAGATAATTTTCATGTGAACACATAATCTCAAATCTGTCATTAACCCTGTTTTCTCCATATATCCACAATCTAATCAACGCCTACTGACTTAACTAGGATTAAGTTCAGATTTATGAATGACTATTCTATTAATAAAGGGATTATAAGCTTTAATAGATTCTAAAGCGTGTCTAAAATATTTAATTAGTTTATATTCAGACTATGCATTTCAAGACAAACGCTTGAATGAACCAATACAGGCATTTACTATTTAGAAATATAAATGAGCAAATTCATCCACTTACGATGCTTCCAGTGTCAATTATTCTAAATAGGCCTGACGGAGTTTGTACTCGGACGAGTTAAGAATACAAATGATGTAAAATAAGCTGTTTAACTTCATTTGAAGTGATTTCTAATGCTTTGTTTAGTTCACAACCGTTGCAAAGTAGTGTTTTAGCTTAGTTAATATTATGGTATGCGGGTTAACTCTAATTGCAACATACTTGCCTTGAACGGAAAAGTTGTTCTTTGTTTTCTTTTGCTCTTTGGTTATTTTCTATGCCTAGACCAACCGTTATTAGTTTGGTTAATATGTCGGTTTCCATTTCCATAACCAGTCTATATTATATTTCTTTCCTCCATGCCTTAGTCAAAATATCATTGTCAAGCCCACAGCCTTGATATGATTTGTTCATGGGCTTGTTTTCTATACTGATTCTTTGATATATTGTATGCTAGCTTATGCCCGCGACTTCGTCCGCGTGGATTGAGGTTTTTGGTTCCCGCGGGAACTCTTTAATTTTCCGGGATAAAAAGTCCAGTATCTCTGTGCCAAATTTCAGCCAGATCCGTTTAGCCGTTGGGGCGTGATTGAGTTACAAACAATCATACATCCATCCCAACTTTCGCATTTATAATATTAGTAAGATAAGCTCTAACATTCTCGTATGAAGCCACATGCTCTACCAAAAGGTAGAGGCTATTTCGACACTAATCATTGTACTAAAATTCTACATCAATTACACTAATTCATTATTATACCTACTTCACAATTTTTAGGAGAGCAGGGAAGTACTTCTTTTTGAAATGATAATTTATGATAGATTTCGTGCTATTACTTCTCGGACCATTCCAAAGTCCCTATCAATGTATGTAGGTCCTTCTATTTAGATGTAGATTAACTCTTTAATTATGAAAGATATTGCTTATGTCCTTATTTCGTTCTTCTTCTTTTAAATATTTGGGGCCATGTATAATAGTTACTGTAATTAAGTTTTTTTCTTCCAAATGTGGCAGGTAAAAGCTAGATGCGTATTAAATTACCCGCTCGTACGCTACAAAAAAAACCACATCCCTAATCGCGTTACGGCGTCTTTGTGAGTCACGGGTCCTTCGAGAATGCGCGTGCTCTCACGTCCCGGACGTGATGGCTTTTGTTGTTCTTCCTTTTTTCTGTTTTGATTTATTTCCCAAATGTTTTGCGCCCAGAAATCAGTGGCAAATGTTTATAAAACTGTTATCGTTAGCTTTTTGTTTATTCGTACTATGTGACGGAACTTTTCCACCCATAATAATATGGTCAATCCTGCTGATGTCCTCGAGATTTAGTCACTGCTGTCTACATAGCATTTTACCCATACAGCTCATTTATATTATACATGCTCAGATTTGCCACCAGAAAGTAGTAGGTATATATCAGCGATCATATCATCAACATGGTTATCAATATAAGAATCAGCTGAAATATAAATAATATGAGGTAAAATGGGGCTGATTCTATAGTGCACAATCTCTAAACTAATATGCACCGACATACATTAAAAAAAAAAACATACGCGCTGAATTGAGAACCTCCTCCTTTTTTGGAAGTCTGTTAAAAATATTGCTAACCCTTTCATAAAGCCTGTGTAGGGACAGAACTAGATTTAAAGCTGTCATTTTAGTTTTGTGTTATACAGAATTGGCCACATTATTTTTTTCAAAGGAGTAACCACCTAGTTTCTTGCTGGTTCTTGTCGGTAGGAATGGCATTCCGAATTAGTGTTAGATACACTCGACGATTCAAAAGCACTTGTAAAAGTTTATTTGAATAAAAAACATTTGAATTTAGAGGTCTGTCATTTAGGTACAGTTTAGGTTACTCACAACTCTCTGAGTCTCTACATCTAGTAAGATCGTAATCTTACCTTTGATAAAGAAAATACTAACAAAAATTAAGTAGAACTTTATCAATATTGATATAAATGATAGATATGCACCGACATGGTTGTATATTCCAAATTCTACTTAGGTATAGTAGCCGCCGCCGATGCTACACGGTCTATAAAACCATTTTCAGTCACATTATCTTATCTTATTAGTTTATATCTAATTGCCGGTACGCACCCGAAATCTAATTTCATATCTTTGTTTACCCCCTATCAAATATCAAATAGGACAAATACCTAAAGTTGCATTTGAGACAGTTTTGAACATTCGCAATAAAAAATTGCTCTAGAAATAACGTGGAGTGTGTACTTTGTTGTGAGTACGAAAAAGTGTCTGTAAGGTTTAATTTTAAAGAATTAGAAGAAAGTGCAAATACAGATTCTCGCCTAGTAAAAATTCAGCAATGTAAAAAGACAGCTGATTATAGTATAATTTTGTTAGTTGAGGAAGAAATAAATATTGTACCTACCTAACAAATGATTCCGTCCAACATGACCAAAATAAAAACGCTCATAATATTTTTTCATTTCATTGATATTTCTATCATAGCCGTTTATAATAGGGCGATGGTTACAGAGATTTAAGCATAATTACATTATGCCTAAACCATAGATTTATATATGCGAACCCAATAATAAATCTATGGCCTAAACATGCAAAGAGTGACTAGACAAATCAGTTTAGGACTATGAAAGTTAAAATAGTGGAAATTACCTAAAAATGCCGTCGGCACTAGACATGGAACCGTTTAGCCAACCGGAATGGAGCGATTCCAGCGATTCATCGGATCCTGCTCCTCTGCCGCAACTGACACTGGGATACTTTATGCCTGTCAGGTGCAAATGCGACAGGACCTCGCGACACGTGTGTCGGAGAAGCAGAAGGTATGTTCCTCCTTTAACGAACTAGAGTGGAGTGATCCCAGCGACTCATATATGATCCTGTAGGATCACATAATAGGAGACAATTGAAATAGGACTACGGTAGTAGGATCACGAGGACGACCTATTCCTTAAATACCTCGTGCTCCCACTAATAGGACAAATTAATAGAAGCACGAGGAAACGCCCGTAAACGCGATGACAGAAACTCATGCTTTGTAAACCATTTTGAATATTAAGTAACCCGGAGTGGAGTGATTCCATTGACTCTTAATAAATAATTATTTATCTGCAAATCCACCATCTGAATTTCGCAAGGTTCGACCTTCACATCTGCGTTTCGCAATGTTTCAGTAGAATTTAGTTAAAATTTATTCATATTAAAACCTTCTGCTGATTTGGTTCACCTTCTTTGATTTCACCTTCGTTGTCCTAATTTTCAATTTCGTATAAAATTTCGTGCCGTGTGCGTAATGAGTTGACCAATCCAAATCGCCATCAAGCTAATTTTTCTCTATGTCTGCCTACAATGTGTCCACCAAGTACCAAAGAAAACAAACATGTGCATGTCATTGTTACAGAGAATCTCCCCGCTCGCGTCGGTCCGTGTCGCAATGCTCCTGCAACAGTATTTCCCGTCGGTCGTCGGTAGCCGCGTCTCCCATGCCTCTGCCGCCCCTCAACAACACCATGGAGATGTACGTCGAACCCGTCGTCGAAAACGTGAGTACTGTTTCTTTTCGAGTGCTGTATGTATCTGTATCGCCTCGTATGTCTAGCGGATAGGATGGTCGACTGCGGAATCCGGATCAAAAGGTTCGATTCCCGGTCGGCCATAAAATTGTAAGGTATTGGGTTTTTCAGTTAAGAAATTCTCAGTGCCAGCCTGGAGTTGGAAGTTGGCGGTGAGTCTCTGAGGCTCTCCGAGCCTCGGAGAGCACGTTAAGCTGCCGGTCTCGGTTATTATCACTAACATGATAATAGTCGGTAAAGCCCGCCAACCCGCAATGGAGCGGCGTGGTGGGTTTCCTCTGTCCTGGAGTGGAGGCCTGTGCCCAGCTGTGTATCTGTATGGGGCATCGTGGCTCCCAAACGGATAAACGATATTGATTTAGCTTTCTTGTTTGAAAGGTAATGATTGATTGTTCTGTGCTATGATTCAAGAAAATCTGTTTAGCCGTTTGAAGATTACCAGCTCTTTTCTAGTTGATGAAGCTGGATGTGAGAAACTACCACTGATCGATCGATTCGAAATTTGGTATCCTGTTACTTCGATGATAACCTTGACCTAATGCTGCATCATTACATCTATAGGATACCCAACTTCTAACCAACTTGCAGCAGAGGTTAGGTGTTTGGAATTTTCTCAATGTAATGTAATGTTTTAACGTGTCGGGGTTTTTTAATTCTTACAATCAACTGACCTTAATCTTTAAATAGAGCAACAGTTGAAAGGTTAATGAAGTAAATACCTACGCCGCATATCTGACTTAAGTCATGACTGACCCCTAGTACAACAATATGAAATTATTGGATGAAGATAATCGCTATTGACTTATTGGTTAATATGTATTATGAGACACTATTAGGCTCAGTCAATATAGAAATTAGGGGACTAGTGTCACTATATATATATTAGATATTAATTCTATTTGGATGTAATAATAATGGCTTGAATTAAAGCGTGGTGGAAGCAAGAAGCTTTATATAATTTTGATTTTAAGCCTGTAAAGGACAGGTATTTTAATTGTCAATTAATATCCATATTCTTAAATCCTACGCAGATGATTATGTTAATTCAATTGAAAGAAATATTACCTGTGTGACTCTCTCAAGTTAAAAAAAAAAGTAGAAGTGATACAGTCTGGAAAACCGACATGTGGGACGTGGGCGTTATAAATCAAAATATGTATTTGTAAATACTGGTTTTATTAACAAAAGTAAAGCTTTCACAATTTCGATATCAAGTAAAAGTTCTGACGCGGACGATTTCAATATTATTTCTGAAAAAGGAAAGGAGATAAAATGTAGTACCCAGTACACGGAATAATGTTAATATGAATGTGCTAATGGTGTGAATTTCTGTGCTCTAATAATAACATGCCTAATAATAACAATGAATTCTTATCTAATACTAGTTTAGCTAGTATAGTATAGCTGATGCCCGCGACGTTGGATTTTTTTTAATGGAGAAGTTTCATGACGTTGTGAATATCATATTTAACACAATGGAAGTAAATATAGATTAAAACTAATAAATCAGTGTTTTTTTTTACAATCCATCAATAAATGACTGAGAAATGACGATTTAAAAGTTTAATTATTTAATGTAGAATGAGTTTTAATACCTAGCCGAGATTTAATACTTCTAAATTATCTTCACACACAAATTTTAATTTAAATCAATAAAGTCACGTTAAGTCCATTTATTTCTTTTATTCGGCTTTATAAAGTCTGTTGATAAGGAATTATGACGTCACGTCTCCCGTCTTGCCAGCGCAACTTTAAAGTTCCATAACTTTTTCATTTATTGAGATATTTTAATGATTCTTTCATATTTTTGTTTTATTTTGTCTTAATTTTCATATTAAATTTTAAAAAAATGGTAAACTTCTCTATTCCCACGGCATAAACAGCCTATGTCACTCTCCAGATCCTCAACTATACCCATGCAAAAAATCAAGTCGACCCGTTGTTCTGTTGCCAGGACAAACCAACAAACAAACACACTTTCGCATTTATAACATTAGTATGATTAAATATTTAGATGGCTTGAGTCGCCGAATGTGCTCAACTTTATAAATAGCTGACGCCCGCGACTTCGTCCGCGTGGATTGAGGATTTTTGGTACCCGTGGGAATTCATTAATTTACGGAATAAAAGTGGCCTGTTGTTCCAGACTATAATAATATCTCTGTGCCAAACATCCGGAACCATTCAGCCGTTCTTGCGTGATTGAATAACAAACATCTATACATCCATCCATCTATCCATACAAACTTTCGCATTTGTAATATTAAGTAGTATAGATGATTAAATGTTTTGTTGGCTTGAAAAAAATCATTCTCAAGTTTCTGTATGAATTTTGTCAAAGCTGGATTTAGATAACTTACAAAAAGCGATGTCATACATCGAATTGCTCGCCCTTGTACTTTTCGATAACTTTCCTCATCGATTTGGCTATTTGCTCCGGCCTGCTGTAGAAGTACTTGTGTTGACTGCTTCCCTCTTCATTGTAAATGTCACTATCGACCGTACCCTTTGGGGATATGAAGAGGATTCTGAAATATCGAAGAGTTACTGCCTAATTAGGTATTGAAGCGAACATTCAAAGGACGGTAAGGGAACTAAATGGCAAAAAGTGTAACAATTCAACAAACCAAAAACGAACGAAGACGAACGCGGCGTTAGGTATATTACACTGTAAAGCTGCATCCATCATCGATACAAAATTGTGGTGGTTAAGCATAAGTAAGTATTGGATTTTTCTGACAAGAAGTTCTCAGTACTAGCCCGGAGTTAGGAAGTTGGCGGTGCTTCACTCCCGTACCTCTGAGAGCACGTAAAGCTTCTGCGCCTGATCCCTCTCCGGTCGTGTCGGATTTTCCGTCCCTATGAGATGAGCCGTCCCAGCCGGATATAGTGTGTCCCAGCTATGAGAGAAAAGGAACAGAGAGCGCACCTGTGTATGCGCGTGTGCACACTTGTGCACTATAATTTATCCCGCGCAGGTGGCTAATCTCTCTGGAGGTAGGCCGTCGCCGTGGTCGAAATTCGATCGGGAGGACATTATACAATTGTGACAACGAAGTTTGGCTAATAGCAAAAGAGTGTTAGCCAATAAGCGGTTATTGAAAATGTTACACTTGATAACAATAATAATTTTACCATACTAGTATATTAAACATTATTATTCATCAATGCAACTAGATACTTACCTTGGAATATAAGTCCCATCAGGTGCGAATTTATTGTTCTTCGGCTCTTCTTCATCGATTAGGTTCACCATGACAAAATGTTGACTTAACGACTGAATTTCATTCGAGTTAGCAAACTTTGGCTTGAGATTCTTGCATGCAGAACACCAAGATTTGTGAATTATAACCATCACAGGTTTTTTGTGGTTCACTGCGATTTGCATGCCAGCCTCAAGCGATCCAGCCCATACATAGTTACTCCCAAATCCATTATCCTTACCCCCGTAAGAAGCACAGTGAACTTTAGTGAATATTAAAGCGAAAAAAGCTTTGGATAAGTGTCCAGCGGCCATATTATAAAGCAATATGAAAAATTTTAATTATTTTGGTGGCACGACGGATGTTTGGTCGCGCTTTGAACATTTTATTGAATAATATTATCTTTTCCACTGGTCAGCCAGAGGGTCAGCCATTTTGACAAAACGTTAACAAACGGCTAAATTTTTTAAATTTTAAAATGTCAGGAAAACGGGTTTTCTCTTTTACACTCTATGGTTATTCTTGTAAGTGACGTGCAACGCCATCTGTTCATAGGAGGCAGATTTACGTCGTTGACTGCAAAGAACACATTAGGCAGTACCAAAGGGAAAGCAAATGGTTTGCGAACATTGTAATAGATGGCGCTACTAGAAATCAGTAGGCAATAGTTCTATTGAAAATCTAACATGTGCAAAGCAAAGAATTTGATTTTGGGTTCCAAGTTCTTTCGATGTAAATGAATGAGAGTCGAGACTCGAGAGCTCAGAAATTAAGAAGTTACCTTGTTTGAGAGCTTGAGAGTGGTGTGACTTGGAATTTTAGGATGATTGCTTTGACATGACCACCTAACGAATTTGAATGCGCTACCTAGCAGTAAAGTTATGGAAATCATCTGTGAGAAACGGTTGACTACTTTGTAAAGAAAACGATTTCATTGTTTGAAAATAACTATACTAATTATTAGTTTATTAGCAATAGGTACATTGGTTTACTTATTGAGGGAATATATTAACCATTCTTCAGCGTAAACTATGTACCTTTATATTATTATCTTTACCGCTTTTAGTAACAGCTACGCCCAGTATTCTGTATTTCACAAAATGTTCTATTGCAGCAGTGATGACAAACTTTTCAAACCCATTCATGTGAATCGGCTCGTGCCAATGCGTGTATGTTTTTCTCCTATTTCAGATACGTCGCGCTTGACGTACCCTATTGGAAACAGCAGATAAAGTATGATAATTACATGTAATGTGTACGAATCTGCATCCCGAGAACGCATTTCAAATTGAGAACACTATTAGCTCGCACGCATCCAAAAATCAAAATTGGCGTCGACGGGGTGCTAGGGATTTAAATATTTCCAAAAAATATTTATCATTTAGAAACCTCGTTTTTAAATTTTAAAATACAATCGATTCTTCTTTGGTAGCTTATTTTTTATTTAAAAATAAGTTCTACAGCGTCGTACTAATTCGTAGTCGTACTAAAGCGTGTGATTTTTTTAAAATTATTGAATCATAATCTGTGCAAATAAAATACACTCTCATTTGAAGTGATTTTTTTAATTTGTGACTGTGTCTCGGACTCTTGGTGTGATGATGAATTTGTACGGGAGCACACGTCATAACAGAAATTTATATGGTACTGTGAGATCTATGGTGCCGAGGAGTACGCCCATACCTGGCGTTGAGGACTTTATTTTTACTCCACCATACTTTTACCATATACCGCCTCCGCCTCAATCATTAAACACTTTTCCTGGAAGAAAGAGACGAAAAAGGGTAAGTTTTTTAAATTCTCTGTTACTTTGTTCTGCAGACAGAAGCGAAATTTGAGCGAAATATATTTTTGATAAACATGTTGCAAGGACGTTTTTTCCACAGATTAAAATATTTTAAGACTACGGTTACAGTAATTGCAAGTTGTACTCACGTAACTAAGTATATGAGTAACTTACGAAATATAAACAGTCGTGTAAGCCCCATATATGTAAGCTAATGAATTACATCCCCTCCAGAGCTTATTAACAGACCAGCAAAATAACTGCATTGTTTTAGCTGTTTTAATAAAGATAAACTAAATATAATAAAACATTACACACTAGGTACACTGAATACTATATTGTTCAATGTTTCTCTTTTTCTTTAGACCTGTGTCCAATTCCAGATCCATGTTCACCTTATAACTTAGTCTCTCTCTGAGGAAGTAGGAACTATTTTCTTTCTCTACAGCTACACCCATTAAAAAAATGTAACTCACTGAATATTCATCAGTTTATTTTCCGCTGTCGATGCGTTTCACTCGATATCTCTCAATGAATAACGACATCAGTCGGTAAGACACGTAGAACGACGTGGAAAATACCAAGGCATCCAAGAGCATTTTCCTGAATACTTTCATGGTTGATTACAGGTAGCTTAAGAAAATTTCGATACACTTGGTTTTTAGTAACGTAAGGTTTTTTTATATTTTTGATTTTATCCTCTACAAGTTACTCATTTTTATGATTTTTGGCTTGGCTTTATTGAAAGCCCACAGATAATTTCAATGACAAGTTGTATAGAGTAAGGTGATAAGAACTTTTCTTGCGTAGATGCCATTTTGTTAAATGCAAAAAGTTTGTACATTACAGTGAGTTTAAAAAGATTCTTATCTCTATGGATTCTCTAGAACTGTTTAGCAAAATTATTAATTCTTTCGGTATTTTTTATTTTTGCTCAAAATTTAAGTAGCTTTACCAAGCTTTTCATATATTTTAAGATTATTTACTGCGATAAGAATACAATTATCTAAATACGCCCACTAAAGTTTGCAGGACACACATTAGATTTTACCTAGATTAACATAATACCCCAGTGTTCTTTTCAATTTCAATGCATCATTGTTAAACATTAGTGGCTAGCTTATTCTGTGGATATTGAGGGCCTGGTTTCGAGTCCCGGCTCATGCCAAAAATTATTTGGGGTTACAACTTACATGGCAAGACATTCTCAGCAGCCTGGAATTGAGAATTTTGGGGGTGTTAAATCCTCTCACAGCATAGGCACATTAAATTGTCGGTCTTGCACCTGTGGGTAGCAATCCCATGGGACTATGAGAATCAAGGAGTAAGTGCACCTGTGTTTGTGCCATGTACTGAGTCCGATTTATCACAAGTGTGTGCGGAAACAATATAATTTATGGCGACCTCCGTGGTGCAGTGTTGAGCCCTGTAGTCTTAACGCGCGGAAGTCCCTGATTCGATCCCCGGCAGGGTCAATTTGGGAGTTTATAATTTCTGAATTTTCCCTGGTCTGGCCATGCGATTTAGCGTTTCAGTGCGATGCCGTGTAGAAACCGAATAGGGTTTAATATAACTGCCATGCCCCTAACAGGTTAGCCCGTTACAATCTTAGACTGCATCATTACTTACCATCAGGTGAGATCGCAGTCAAGGGCTAACTTGTAGTAGATTTTAAAAAAACGTGCTCTACATTTTCCGCTTCATTGGTTCTCTCTCTCGCTCAACACGTTGAAATTGGCCGCGTAACTGAAATTTGGTCAGGAGGATAAAATTATTTACAATTATTCCCTGAAACATAATTAATGAGTTCTCTAATACAAACATCTTATAATTAAGGCTTAGGTATTTATTCCTGGCTGAAAATATCAAAAACTTCGGTTGAATTCAGCCCCGCCGACTTATTCCGCCTCGGCTGGCTTCGTCCCGGTTGTTCCGCATTTTTAACTCCCGACAGGAGTCCAGCCGTTTCTTGTCCCGGGCTTTTTAATTCCGGACTAAGTTCCGTCATTTTTGTTTCAGAGATGAGTCCCGCCATTTCAGGTTTTGACATTTCTTCATCGTCTATTATGTTTTGAGTCTGCTTTTGTTGAAGCTTCGATTTTTTCTCCCTATTTAAACTCCAACTAGGCAGTGTGATCATACCAAAAGAATATTCCATGAGAGTAGCCATGGATAGAACCATGAAAAAGAACTTCAGCTGTCCCTTCCTATCCATTTGATTTGCTGATTACACAAGAAAATCTCTTAGCATTTTAAATTAACGTATTTCAATTTTTCAAATGCGTGTTGTGCTTAGATTTTCTGATTTCAGCAGATATGATAATCAAACGACAACTGCTGACAAAAATGGCATTATGATTTATGACATCTCTGTGCATCTTTTACCATTCTTTTACAGATAATAATAAATGAGTGGTATAGGGTATGTTCCGATATACACTGCGAGCACTGTTCAGTGCTCTTACTGGGGAGAAACTCGTTCCATTATGGACTGACAGTATACTGCCGCAGTATCCTAGGGAAATATGACGTCATATATCGTCGCCATTTTTGTACTGTGAGCACTGGCATTTTAAGGTAAGGCGCTCTCAATGCTGACTGCCTTCCGTTTTAAACAGCAACCAGTTAAGCTAACTAAAAAGGAACGGCTTCGCAGTATACTAAGTTGACGTCTCACCTTACAGTGCTCGCAGTGTACCTATATCGGAACATATGGTAAAAAACTTAATTTGGTGGGAATGAATCTTTGGAAAAAACTAATTCAAGGCTTAAAGAATAATATTATTATTCTTCCGAGAAATTTACGATGGAGAATTCAATAATAGAAATATCGAAGTAAACGAATGCAACTCAGGAATGAAAATATCAGAAAATCTACTTACACGATAACCGCAGTTAAATAAAAATTTGTTTCTCAGTTCTTGGTAGGTATCATTAGCTATATTTGTTCGTAGTTAGCTTTAGATGGGTTAATTAATAATTATTACTTATTATTTTTATTGTTTACATAATAATGATACGCAGCTACAACAGACACGCTTACGAGTAAAGATTTAACAATTTGCTCCATTTCAGACGTAAATGAATTATTTACGTTTTAAATCAATGGTCTTTTATTTTTAAATTACATAAGATCGTTCGTTAATAGAATCTAGTAGGACACGTTTTAGAAACATTCAAATAATTTTAATAGCATCAAATATTGTAATCTAAACTTCTTACTACTACCAGATTTTTTTTAAATAGTTTTTTTTAGATAAATAGACAATATCTGGAAGGTACAATAGGTATTTATTAAATAAACTTCGGGCCCATAGGAATTAAATTATAAACGTCGCGTCCTACCTCTTAATGAAAATCTTTAGTTATGGCCCTAACCTTCCCTCATTCTAGCTGATCTATCGGACCCTGATCTTAAACTTGTATTAGCATTCATCACCATCATCATCGGGATTCGGGCGCCATTGAAGTTTGGCGTCAGTACTTGGGTGCCGTGAAATACCTTTCGAATTCCGATCCTTTGCAGCTGTAGCCTATCTATACTTAATATTATAAATGCGAAAGTTTGGATGTATGGATAGATGTTTGTTACGCCCTCAATCACGGCCCAACGGCTGAACGCATCTGGATGAAATTTGGCACAGAAATAGATTATAGTCTGGAATAGCACATAGGCTACTTTTTATCCCGGAAAATTGAGGAGTTTCCGCGGGAACCAAAAAACCTTAATACATGCGGACGGAATCGCGGGAATCAGCTAGTATTTCTTAATTGTAGGTACACGGGACTACTCTTAAGACTCCTAATTGTCAATGAGAGGATATTACAGTAAATAAAAGAAAATCAATAAAATAGAAACTTTATTAAAATTGCATGAACCGGCAGAAACCTTCTAGTTCTTCTAGTATAGAGTTAGATTTAAATTAGCATGGTCCTTTCGTGGGAGGAGGAGAGCAGGCGGGCCTTTTAGGTTCCTCTTTTTTGCATACATCCAAATTATTGGAAGGTGTGGTTTTACAATCGTATGGTAAGAACTCCTTTAGAATTTTTTCTGGAGCAAACGCTCCCATGCTGTAGTAGATGGCCAGCACAGACGCCCAGACAAAACCTGTTGAAAATTTTTATGTTAACTTAAAACGGCTTTTGAGGTAAGCACAGTTCAGTATTAAAAGCTCTGCTATGTTCCGAAAGGCTAATGCTGCTAATGGAGATTGTAGAATGGATTTGACTAAGCTCTAAGTACTTCAGTAAAGTTTGTACTTTGGCACAAAGTACAAACGGCCCAATAAAGGCCCTTAAACAATTTTAAAAGTGTATTCTTACTAGTATAGTTTAGAATATCTCTATCAAATATAAACCTTATGACTATAACGTGGGTCATAAAGATAGACTCATCAAGACAAAAAATAGACAAATTCCATCTTGAAAAACCTATATCCACTTGGGATAAAGCTAGTAAATCATAATGGTCATACTATACCTGCAAAGGCCAGATTTTGTCTCTGCTTAGAGAACCTTGCATCCAGATTCTTTATGGCATCGTAACGGTCTTTTATCGTAGCTCTGAAAGCTTTCAAGCTAGTAAGATGCCACAGGCGGGTCGGTTTGATGCCTCGGAATTTGTCAAGCATTTTGGGCAGGTGACCAAATATTATAATGTAATAATATAAATGTGGTTTTGGTAAGTTTGGTGGTTAGTTTTGGTATCCATCTGTATTGTGTGTGGAGCCTGAAAATACAGAAGAATATAGAATCAAGTTCCTACGAAATGCTTAAATGAGGTATTTTTCAGTGCTTTATTAAATGTCGGTGCTTTCTCATTGTATAAACTGAGGACGTCTATCTTCTAAGTTCTATGTAATTTCAAGAAACTGAACAGTCAGATATACTCGTATCAATGTAACTACACCTGAAACGGTTAGATCTAAAAACTTGAGATGATTGAAGGTTCTCTCTATAACATAGACTCCCACCCTAAATTACACACTAAACTTTAAATACTTCACTAGCTCAAAAACGACAAAAATCGTATACCTGAATGGTAAGCAGTCTGAATGGTAGACGCTAATCTGAATGAAACAGAATCTGAAAATAGATAGTTTAACTTAGTGCCAAAATAAGGTATTCTGTTGATATTGTCTTGAAAAAACATGGGTTGGTTGTGTTTGTAGTCTTGAAAAAACATGTTTTATAAGCAATTTAGGGCCAGTACTAGGTTATTAGTTACGAGTATAACAACCGCTGTGAAAAGTTAATGTACTACTCATTGTATTTTACCATTATGGCCATCGGCGACCGTCGCCTCTGGTGTTTTTTTCTATAACTGTTGCAATACAGGAGATAAATGCTGATGCTGTGATCAAGACCACCAGTTCCTGCCGGCTCATGACATTTTGATCTGATTTTGACAAATTTGAAATGAAATCTATATTTCCTTCAAGCCTTCAAGTATGCCTCAAGATTGACATATAAGTTTGATATTGGTGTGACATAAAATATTTTAAAAAAAATTCAAAACGCGTTTGTATAATCCTCGTATAGGCACAGAATAGGTACTTGATTTAAATATAAAGTAACAAAAACCATGATGCTAGATCCCTTTTTAAGGATCTATCTTCTCGTCTCACAGAGTCCACAGGTGACCGGAGGGGTGGCAGTTACCTCGGCCAACATATAAGTTTGGCTATTCAGCGGGGTAACGCAGCCAGCGTTCTGGGCACATTGCCTCATTAAGCGCAGCAGCATTAAATATAGATTATAGTTTTAATGTTTAGTTTTTAGTTTTTAATTTCGATTTTAAAGATTTTTTAAGAAATTGTATATATTATTATACGTTTTATTATTATAAATAAATAAATTTATATATAACGCTATAAAATAAAAACAAAAACCATTATCAAACCTTGATAAGGCGCAATAAATTAATTTCCTATTATATTATAGTTTCCAAAGGATATCCAAAAACAATAGGTAGGTATACGTAGAAATATTATGAGAAAAAATGATCGATGTAGGTCCGATCGACCTATCTATGTTGATTGAAAATTAAAAATTTGTCCTAGATACTCAGTATTAACTAGACTTTGCATATTATCAAGGTATTCAAAACTTACATGTACCTACCTACATGCGTAAAGCCTAACCCTATAGGAAAAAGTTTGACCTATAAGGTTAACGGGAAACCCATTCCGTTCTTGCGATATCCCGATTCCCGACATCGGATGAGTTTAAAATATGGCAAGGAGTTTGTCACGTAACCTGACCTGGTCCTGACCTGTCACCAAAGTGGCCGGGTATTAGGAGATTACCCCGCTGTAACAAAAGAAAAGGTCAAACCAGGTGGTCAAACCAATTCCGAAGCATCATTATATAAGATATAAACAAGATCAAGTTAGTCTTATCACCGAAAGCATATAAGCAGAGATGAGATTGCGTCACCACTTTCACTTGCATTTCCGACATTCTGGTTTGTAGCCTCTGCATACGCATTAGCCGGAGACTGTAATTATACTGCCTTTTAGAAAATAACAATTTTATTAACATAATCGCCGGTGTATTGCGTAACACTGTGAATGATTTACATTTAGATATCTGTGAACCTCTATATCATAACATGTTATGTCCATCTCCGCAACGACGGTAGGTACGATTTTGACTGTGGCTCCTTTATCCGAAAAAATAGGAATGACAAAATTTACTTAATCATCATCATTACAAATTCACAACCCATTGCCGGCCAATTACTCAGCACAGGGTTTCTCTCAGAATGAGAAGAATTTAGTCCATAGTCCACTACTCTGGCCAATCAAGAATTGATAGACTTCACACATTCGATTGCTTCGAACTCATTAACGAGAACTCTGAGATAGAAATGCTGGTTTCCTCACGATATAATATATTTTATACTTCACTACACCGCTAAAGAAAGTGTATGTATGACGATTCTTGACTTCATAATGTAATGTCTAATGAGAATGGCAATTATTTACAGCCTATGCGGAGTGACTATTCCTTTCCTACTGAGTTATCGCAGCTGGAATTAGTAGTCCAGCCGACTTTTATTAGAAATTTAAATTAGAAACGACTTCCAGGCTTCAAAAAATTTGTTGTGGAAGACCGTGTGTAATGGTACATCAAAAAGATGAAGATTAGATAGATATGAATATTCGTGATTTACTTAACATTAAATTAACTTTATAGGTGGAATGATTAAAAGGTCTATCTTTTGATATCAGATGGTGATGCATATGATATTGAATCGTATATTTGTATAACGAAAGGTTCAATTACGAACGCTGCTGGCCCGGGGCGAAATCGCGTGCATCTGCTAGTAAAAAATAAATTACGTAGAAGCACAGAGTCCAGGTAAAAATCCCTAGCATACTTGGATGTTTCTGTTTGTGTGCGTTGCACTAGTAGAACAGCTTTTAAAATTGGATAAGCTTCGTCCCGTGAAATCCTTTCGTCTTCTTTAATTTACGACCTTACTGGAATACCATAAAGTAGAAAATGAAACGTTTTTAATTTTTGATGGGACATTAGTCTCCGTAAAGGATCATTCCGTTGCGGCCTTCACCAGAGATGCATTGGACCGGTTGAATTGATCGATTGGATCCATCATTTCTATTTGACCAAATGTGTTCTTATACGACCATCCATAATTTGTGTTGTAAAATAATTAAATGATCTACTTACTAAGTTTGGATTTCTTAAACCAATAATGAATATATAGCGTTCACTAACTGATATCAAAGAATAAGATACTGGAATCGGATGTGATGAGGAAAGTGTGGTTGTTTTAAAATAGGCTCGATTGAAAAACTGGCTTGTCTAGTGACGGGTGCGCAGAGCTATATGTTTTTCAACTACAACTTAACTTTCAAGCTCCGAGCCTCTCAGAGTCCGTACCTTGTAGTGGGAGCAAAACCTGTAGATACTGTTCGTCTACTTCGAGGCGGAGTACCTGCTTTTATGTTGTCCCTTTCACTCTCGTCGCGGCCATGAGACCCTTGATGATCTCCGTTTCACCGCACGACTCTGGTATGCAAAGATTGATAGCGTATATGACCATTCGGTTTTGAAAGTCCCGAGAAATCACGCACGGTTAACTTTTCGCCGCCTGGCGTCCTTAGTTAGGATCGGACGGACGTGCCATGGAACTCAGCTTTTAAAACTTTTAAACTCCTCATTATTGCAATAATTTAAGTTAGTTTCGGTTAATACGGGTGCTGTAGAGTTTGTTTCTTGAGTTATTGTGTAGTTTACGTTACGTTTGGCTGTGGTTTGTGCGATAAAGAAAATTTTGTGTTTAGTTTCTGTTTTACGTAAAATTCCTGCGGGAAATTTTCCAGTTTTCAGACTGAAATGTGCAGTGATAGAGATTGGTCAGTGATTGGATAATGAATTTAAAATGGATCCAATGGTAGACAACGGATTAGTTGTGAACAATTTGAACCATGTCCGGAGTGACTCTCAGGTAAGTCGTAGCCTCGTAGGTATCGATGAGGCAAAACACGTTTGCTGTTGCATACCTGCCTATGAATAAGTGCAATGACTCCCCAATTATTCGTTTTCATGGTTGAATTGACATCATTATTTTAACTTCGTTATTGATTTATGTATCACCGATACTATCATTTATCTTTTACGCAGATTCATCTATATATTTGTTGCCGTTCTAAGATTTTAAATCAGTGCTTATCTTATAACCCTATTGATAACCAAAGATTTTGAAACCAAGTATTAGTTTAAAACTACTGCATGAAGATTCTTATTTCAAATCATCATTGCTATAAATCCATTTTATTCACAAAGGTCAAGGTCGTTCGAGGAGTGTGCACTGGATTTTGCTTATGTTTAAGAAACCTAAGTATTTTTGGTCCATACAAAACTAACAAAGCAAATACCTTACCACTACCACCAACACTACAGCCTATTAACGTCCCAGTGCTGGGCACAGGCCTCCAATCTCATAGGAGAGGGAATTAGAGCTTAGACCCACCACGCTGCTCCAATGCGGGTTATACCTTAATTCCTAATAATTTACATAATCTGATTTGTTGTTAGAAAAAAGAAAATCTGAAAGTTATTTCTAACAACGTTCGAATCAAAGATCAGAACGTATCTTTTAATTGTTATTATACCTATTATTGACACGGACAATCTTATTCGAATATATTATAGTTTCTTATCTTGTATTATCATTGTGTTAAATATTTCCCCGCTTTGATTGTTAAAGCTCGTTTTCGAGTAGGTAGGTAGGTACTTATTTTTAAATTAACGGATCAAGAAACTCGGACGGTTTTATTACCTGACGGACTCAACTGTTTTATTACCTGAAACTTCTTGGAATAATCAGGTGCACTAATTTGCTTTTTTTTGTCTAGCCCCTAAGCCTTAAATTGAAATCAGTCCTATAAGTCATAAATCTTCGAGAGTTTTATCCCAAATTGCAGCTGATAATTTCACAACGTGTAGAGTTTATGTCGTAAGTTACTAGCGTCTGAAAATCAAGTTTTTACCAACCAAAATATTACATCACCAAAACTGCCTAATGAAAGTATAACAGTATAAAGTATATCAGCTGGGTATAACCATGCATGTTATTTTACTTACCTAAACATACTTAGTCTCACCAGTAACATCCAAGTCTCAGGCTCCAAAGGGCTGAAAGCCTAAAAGTCCTAGAAGTCAAACCTACCAGAAGTAAATAAATACATAAAGGGCTCTACCTGGCTTTATGATCTATCATAAATTTCTCATGCTGTAAGTACGTAGTCCATTTAGGAAGTTAACCTGAGATTTTGTAGATAAAGATACGTATAGATTATAAGGTTTATACATCGGTCATGTTTGTCGATAACCCGGGGTATCTTGCGTTTTTTAATAAAAAATCTTAAAGGCACTAGGGAGCAAAAAGAAATGTTATGATTAAACAGTTCCCACATTACACAATGTGTCTGCTATTACAATGCAAAGCTACGTATGTTGATTGTTGTAATTACATACTTTACTGATAAGACACGATCTACGTTTCGAGTCAGTGGAGCATTCACTGTCTTTGGAGAATGAAAAAAAGCTCTTATTCCAAAAAATCTCTTAGTTGTCGTCAATGGATTTGCCTTCTGACACAGGTATTCTTATGCTTAACAGAAGGCCACAGCCACAATTACTTGTCAATATTGTATATGTAAATAAATCAATTTTTCAATTTCAATTTCAATCAAATCATTTCATTTCAATGGATAGTAGTCTTAGACTTCCACTGTTAGACATACTTACTAGGTCTCTTGTAGGGACACGCCGCGGTCTTTCGTCGTCTGTATCCAGTGACTCCATGGGACCGTGAGCCGTCCGTCTACCTAGTCTACCAACGCTGAGCTTTCTAGTGGCATTCGCCATTTTAGCACGTTAGGACTTAGGACCCCAACGTCTATGGGTTTTTCGAATTATGTGTCCATTGCTAATACAGTTTCGCAACTCTTCGAGCTATGTCGATCATTTACGGATATCCTCATTTCTGATTTGATCTCGTAGAGAATCCCCGTGCAGCATAGCTCTCTTCATCGACCGCTGAGTGACTCTGAGCTTTAAATTCAGTTTCAAGAAATCTGCATATTACTAAACCATCAATAGTAGAATATATTGATTAATTGGAAGTTTGAAAGTTATTTATACATCGTTGTGAATAATTAGCAAGAAAGTAGATTAATTTAATTCATTCACTTGATCGACAATTTTAGGCTTATTGGATCTGGAAAACGTAGGAATTAATTATGTTGGAAGGAAGGTAATTATGTTCGAACCAGTAAAAAGTTTCCTTCTTGTGTCCTTTAGAGTTTAGTGTAAAAATTTACATATTATACCTATGTTTCTAAATCATCAATTTCCGAACCGTTGGTAAAGCTGACATAATAGGAGCCATAAGCTGGCCTACTATACCTGAAATAAATATTTTAAAATTTGAATTTGATTTTCAACCTTGTATCATAATTGCCGGCAGCAATCTTCCGAAATCACCTGTCCGTGCATTAACAATACGTTCAGACAAAGCTGGAACATAACAATAAAGAGCCGTAAAATCGAATGGATCATCGTGCAGAGGAAAAGATTCATTTTTTGTGCGAAGAACGCGCAAATTTCGGAGGAGGCACATGTCAGATGACGTCAGTCCTCCAGCCGAAACCAGTTTCGCGCCAATTCGCAGCTGTCGTCGGCAAAGCGGTCGGGTCGCCGATAATTTACCCTTTTTACTTTATTTTCTTCTGCCCCTGCCTCGGGCATTCAGCCTCCGAGATACACCGTTAACTTCTCTGGTTATGGACTCTTGTTTGCTCTCATAATACTGATGATACTTCACAACACCTTAAAAATGTACTGAAGATGTTGAATAGATGCAGGCATTACTTTGAGGATGCACTTCCTCAAAGATGATGATGAGATGCTAGAAAAATGAAACTTATTCTGCTAAATCAACCCTCGAATGCAGAAAAGTTGCTTTGCCGATGAAATACCTAAATGATTTATTTATTTCACGTAGGATACTTTGAGTCTACTAGAGTACTACTAGGTACTCTAGAGTCTTGAGTGTATCATAAATGACTTATGATAATATGTCAAGACTCAAGACTCTACCACCGGATCGGAAAATTGAAAAAGTGAAAAGGTAAGGTATCCTCTAAAAGGGCTTCAAATTGCAATGTTTCCGTGTTGCAGCCGCCCTGAATTTGAAAGTCCTAATAAAAATTACATAGTCAATAGATGCGTACGATCAAAACTCAGGGAATAAGTGAGTACAAAGAAAAGAAGAACTCTGTACTATGTAGCAGGCAGGCATTGAAGTATAAATCGCTTTTAATGTCGAAGCAGGTAGGTTCTTTTCGTGTCATGGTGCAAAATTGCAGACCTGTGCCGTGTGCGAGTGAGTCATGAGTCTTCCCACGTTAAAAAACTTCCGATTCGCCCATTAATTTGAATAAATTGGATTTGGTAAATGAGCCAATAAAGTTGAACTATTTTATTTTTATTTGGCACAAATATTTGCTAAATCTGACCTTTTATTATGAAGGTTACTAGTTTGGCATTAAATTGAATTGTTTTTTTAAATGCTTTATAAAGTAGTACTTAAATACCTATCGTGATCATATTTATCTTATAATATACTAGCTGATGATCGCGACTTCGTCCGCGTGGTTTAAGTGTCTTGATTCCCGCAGGAACTCCCTATATTTCCGGGATAAAAAGTAGTCTATGCTACTCTCCAGGTCCTCAACTATACCCATGCCAAGAATCACGTCGGTTCGTTGCTCCCTTGCGAGTTGCGACGTAATTGAAGGCCAAACAAACACACTTTCAGCATTTATAATATTAGTATGATAACTTCGTCTTATTTTACGAGTATTTTCGTAATTACGGAACCTTAATTCATTCATATTTTTCTGATTTTTACTATCGTGCTTACGTAGTGAGATAAGTCAATAAGTCGTTAGGTATTTGAAGGGTCCCGCGCCTTGGGTCGCGCCTATTTTTGCCCAATTTTATATTGAGTTGCTAAAGCTAAATGTATCTTTACATATTGAGGCCAATTTTCTTGTACACCATTTTTAAACAGTTATATTGATATTGCTATCCCTTTCATAATACTCCATGCGGAAAGGGACAGCACTAGATAACTAGCTGTTATTTAAGTTAAGAGATCGTGTAAGACAGAATTGGCCACATTTATCTTCCTATACCTAGAAGTGTGATTATCAGTAGTAGCATACTAGTTATTATTCTGTGGTAGTAGTCAGTAGGAGACATATCTATTTTAGAATTCGGCATAAATTGCTAATATAGGTCACCGCCGGTTTAGCTGCACTTCCTTGCAGTTGCTTATTGCAAAAATAACTTTGATCGCACAGTTGCCACTTTCATTCAATGTAGAGGTGCCACAGATGTAGTACTAAGGTGCCTACCTAGGGCTGCCAGACGGAAAAATGGAATCAGTGATCTGTCACCCCAAACCGAAAAAGCTGCATAATAATTATTACAATATAAATTGGTTGTTATTGGTTGCATTTATGGTATTTTTGCTGCGACAATAAATTTTAGCTAATAGCGAATAAGCCTATTACGGGTAGTAGTACGGGACTAATAAACATTGACCCTAAAATAAAAAATGTAAAGCTGATTTTTGGCACAAGTGTTCCTTGGGGTCTGAGAAGTACCTCTTAAAAATTCCCCCCCCCCTAGGCCGCGGGCTTAACCCCCCACCCCCCCAAACGTCTCCCCAACCGCAGTTTTTTGTAATTTTCTCAAAAAATATTAGTGCTAGAAAAAAACTTTGTATGGTGAAAATTTTCTTCATTAAATTATCTACAAAATAATAGTTTAGTTCATTTCCATAACACTAATAGTTTCGGAGATATGTTAACCCTTTGTGCATGAAAAGAAAATATTTTGCATGTATGACTTTTTGTAATGTAGTTTCTTGTAATTTCCATAAAAACTCATAGAGCTACAAAAATATTGTCTGAAGCAAAATGAAAGGCTATTAAATTAGCTATAAAATGATATTTAGTTTATTTTGATAAGAGTAATAGTTTTGGAGATATGCCTACCTATTGTGTAAGATAAAGAAAATAATATGCAAATATCGTGTACGTTGTTTTTAATTTTCGAAAAAAAAATAACAGAGTTAGGAAAAACTGATTGAAGCAGTAAGAAATATAGTTAAATTACCTACAAAATAGTATTTAGGTAATTTTGATAGCACTAATAATTTCGAAAATATACCTGTCATAGTTAACATAAAAGCAATATTTTTCAAAATTTTATATGTTTTCTGTAATTTCTAGAAAACTATTAGAGCTAGGCAAAAAACTCCCAGAAGTAAAAATAAACACCATTTAACCACTTATTAAAAAAAAATTAGTCCATAAAGATAGGACTAATAATTTCGAATATATATCCATGTATAGTGTACGAAAAAAAATAAAAAAATTGCTAGAATCCTATATTATTTGTAATTTCCACAAAACCTATTAGAGCTGGAAAAAATCCCCGGAAGAGTAATTAATTTCACTAAATTACCCACAAAAAAGTCTTATGGTGAATTTAGATAGGACCAATAGTTCGAGAAATATGGCAACCTATATTCCAAGAATTTTTTTTTTTTTCGACAACCGTTGGTATATTTTTGAATTTTCACAGAAACTACTAGAACTAGGAAAAAAAACATAAGAAGCAAAAATGAACTTCATTAAATTATCTTCAAAACAATTTTTAGTTTTTTTTGATAGAACTAATAGTTTCGGAAATATGGCTGCCTAACTGGAATAAAAAACTAAACCTTTGTAAAATCCGTAAATGTTTATTGTAATTTCAAGAAAAAGTATTAGAGTTAGGAAAAAAGCTGTCAGGACTTAGTACAAAGATTATTAATTCACCTATAAAATAGTGTTTAGTTTATTTTGATAGGACAAATAGTTTTCGAAATATACCTTGCTGTTGTGTAAGAACCGGTGGTAGTCATGTAGACTTAGCATAGTACTATGGAATAAATAGAAATTAACCTCTAAATAAATAACGTATTTTTGATTTTAGGCGCAAATGATGTCCTCTTTTCTCCCCACTCCCACAACCCCCCTCCCACCTCCCACCTCCCATCTCCCCCCTCCCACAACTCCACTCGCACCTCCCACAACCCCACTCGCACCTCCCACAACCCCCCTCTCACCTCCCCCCTACCACGACCCCCCTCCCCCTCTCAAATATCTAGCCGATTGTGCTTTTTTGTAATCGTATTACAATTCAAGTATCAAATCAAATGTTTTTACTCAAGTAAACTTTCACAAGTGCTTTTGAATCGTCCAGTGAATCTACCATTGGTTCGGAATGCCGTTAACAGTTAAAAGTTAATCTGATAAAATTATCTGCAAGATAGCTGTTGGATGTTGGTGGTTCATTTACATTGTTTTTAGATAAATGCATATTGCATACCTACATATTATAGTTGAAAGGACTTCGAGACGTAGGTATTTATTATTATTATATTAGTAGGTATTATTAAAGCACATCATCATGGTCGTCATCATCACCTTCTTCCCCATCAATGGTAACATTTGCACACGAACCATGTCATTCCACCCGCATTTCCTTTGCAATCCTATTCGTTATTCTTCGGCCGACGCGACGCCTTGTCTTTGTTAGAACTTTGAACGAATATAAATAATAATATTTAATATATTATTTACTGAGTGTGGTGTTGTTTTGTAGATAAAGATATCATGATTATTACCTACTATTAATTTATTGTAATATAGCATCGATCATTATCAAATAGAATGTGTAGGTACAAAGTCAAAATTATTGCAAAATATTTTTCTGTCATGCACGTTTTCGTTCGTCATATTTCCGAAAGTATTCGGTCGATTGAAATGAAATAAAAAGCATTTTGTAGAAGATTTTATGAACTTTCATTTTGTTCTTGTTGTTTTTTTCCTAGCTCTTATACATTTTTTGCAAATCACAAGAAACTTACACGATTTAAAAAAAAAAAAAAAATGCGTCAAATAAGCCGGCATATTTGCAAAACTATTTATCCGATCATAATGATTTAAGTGCCATATGGTAGATTATTTAATGTTAATTATTTTCGCCATACAAAGTTTTTTTCTAGCACTAATATTTTTTGAGAAAATTACAAAAAACTACGGTTGGGGAGACGTTTGGGGGGGTGGGGGGTTAAGCCCGCGGCCTAGGGGGGGGGGAATTTTTAAGAGGTACTTCTCAGACCCCAAGGAACGCTTGTGCCAAAAATCAGCTTTACATTTTTTATTTTAGGGTTCCCATACATAGCTTGCACAAGTAGCCTGGGCTATAGTATTAGCTGTACTGATTGTTAGTGTTACACTTACACAGCAGTCATTTAAACCAGATTAGTGCCACCACCCAAATAAACAAAAGGGTTTTTCTAAGGGGTTTACCTAAATTATTCGACTTTTTAATAAAATTTATTTATAACGTACCTACCTAATATTAATTACAAAAGCCTATTTTATAAAAAGACATCGTCACAAAACATTCGGAAAATGCGGGTTGGGAAAAGGAGGCTATCCACTTCCAGTGTCCTCCATTTCGATACCCAATGGCAAGGCAACCCTAATCTTTCCAAGTACCGCATGCGGCATGCCGCCTAGAATGCCAAACACTCTGTTGCTACTACCAATCTTGTAAAATCAGCTTTCTTTAGATGAAAGTTTTCTACTACCGTATGTGTAATGCGTACCACTAGCGTTATGCGCCTGTTTTTCCGCTCGTCTTTTAAATTTACCTAATTTCGCCCTTATCTAAAAGTAGCTAACTATGTCCACACCACACTCTATCATAATTTGACATTATGACAATGCTTTGTAAGCACAGTTTGTAAGGCGTTGTTATCGTCGCGCTTTTTGTTTGTTCAGGCCTTTCTATACCGAGTAGAAGCAGGCGTTTTCTCGGGAACTCGACGGCAGGCGGCAGCTTTCTTACACGACCGGTCCACTCTCATCTTATGTATAGTTAATGGAATCTGTAACGCCTTATATGGTTCCAACAACATGTAATTTACTCATTTAGTAATTCATTAATAATTAAAGTTATGTAGGTACTTCTAAAACTGGCTAAGTAAACCCCTAACTAATTTTTGAGCGACATAAAATGAATGAACAAAAAAAAATAAGTTTAGCGACTGAAACACAGGTACCTAAGATTAAATCAACCAATGCATAACTTACGTCCAACCTATTCTATATACCTAATACTCGCTCCCCACGAAAAAATTCAGCAATAAGTACCTAATAACAAATTAAGATAGGTAGTTATAATAATGGCATTGCGTCACGCTTGCCAAATGCCAAGTGCAGTTAGTAGACCTAGACATTACACACCTCTGAGAAAATTTTGGGGAAATCTCGGACATGCAGGTTTTCTCATAATGTTTTTTTTTCACCGTTAAAGCAAATTTAATTTACCTAATTAACAAAAAAAGCAAATAACTCCGAAGAGACCGTCTTCACCTTTGCAGATGGGGAAGCCTGTTCAAAGTTCTAAACTCGTGTAAAACATAGAGACTAAAATAAGTAAAGATGAAGTATATACAGGGAGAAAACTCTGTTACATGGTATTAGCTAGCTAATGTGTTGCATTCCATTTTGTAACAGCCTACATTTCCTACCAAACCATCATTAACACGTCGATAGAGGTAGGCACAAACTCGTAACTTGCTAGTGGAAAGCTATGAGTTGAGTCTTTGCATAATGGATGTTGCACAGAAAATCAAACCATACTTTTACTTTTCGGGAACCGGTCAGCCGGGCCACAGCAAGTTGCTTACCGTGTCCAGAGAAACCTTTACAAATTGCTAATACACCAAAGTTTGATAAATGATATATTTATTTCACGTAGGACAACTCGTGTCACTTATAAACGTAAGGTAAACTTAAGACTCTATCACTGGTTCGGAAAACTGATTCTACTGAGAAGAGCCGGCAAGATGCTCAGCAGTTGCTCTTTTCTTAAAAAAGAAAAAGGTTAAAATAAGTAAACAATACAACACATACCTACTATACACTTCGTTACAAGTATTACACTGACTTGTGGGTCACTGTAATCTAGTAAAATTATAAATACGAAATTTTGGATGGATGGATGGATGGAAGGATGTTTGTTACTCAATCATAACGGCTTAACGGATGGATAGAAAGATTATAGTCTGGAATAACACATAGGCTAACACTTCATATCCCGGAAAATTATAGAATTCCCACGGGAACCAAAAAACCTCAATCCACGCGGACGAAGTCGCGGGCACCAGCTAGTGTTTCATTTTAAAAAAAGCCAAGTTTGTAGCAAAAACACCTAAAACTAATAAAACTATTTATCATCGATGTTATTAAATACTTTTTGTGGGCGGAACCAGTTTCGATAATATTATTTTATCAACCAGATATTGTAATTTACAATTTAAAGCGCTAAGTAGGTACCTACGTTTGGTTTATTTAACAGCCTATGAAAAAATTATTCTTCTTCCGGAAAAAGCTTAATTTTTGAACGATTGCTATAGGTACATATTTGCCTTGTGAGTGGCTTCGGCCTTGGCTAATGACCACTCTACCGACAAAGGCCGCGTAACGCCAAGCGATTTTGCGTTCCGGGTAGGATTAGGGGTATGGGTTTCATATAACTGCCATACCCCTAACAGGATCACTTACCATCAGATGGAATTGAAGTCAAGGGCTAAATTAAAAGGGAGTAAAAAGAAATAATAGGTGTAAGGTGGCCCCCACCAATTTATGTTTATCTTCCAAAGTTCCAATATTATTTTTTAGATCCCTATTTCGTGCGTTCTACTTTTCGGCCCTAGATATTATGACTCTATGTAGGTAACAGGACATAGAGTCTCAAACTATGGAGGGTAGAGTATCTCAAACGGCAAACCAGATGCTTTCATGAAAACAATATTTAGTAGCATTCATTCATAAAAATATACAGCGAAAAGCCATAAAAAGAAAATAAAAAACATGTACCTACTTATTTCCATAGACTTCTTTCAAATAATATTAATAAGGGCGGATAAACCAAAAGCCGGCAATGAATTTTCGGTTCCTCTGGTGCTGCAAATGTTCGTGGGCGGCGATATGTAAAAAATAATACATAATAATATTGAAAATATACTTTATTGTACACCATACATATAATATTATGTATTATTTATTATTATCTAAACTTAAATCTAACTGTACGTAATTATTACAAGTCCATGGTACAGTAAGTAACACGTTTATCATCGTAACTCTATGACGATAATAAAACGCGATTTCAAATCTAGAGCTAATGACGTTACCACGACATGACCAATGAACGCGCCTTTCGTTTCAGTATCGCACGTGTACGAACTTCAGACTAAACGACGCACCGCGCCGCGTCCTCTGAGGCGTCCTCCTTGTGTAATCTGTGCGCCGTCACGCCGTGCGCCGTCCATTTTGTGTTTGATTTTGACGCTGTCAAATCATCAAATGTGAAATGTCTATTGATAATGTCAAAATGAAGTGAAAATAATTGAGCACGTTGTGATGATTACTCCGAAATTATAAACTTTACTAAGATTTCAACATGTCTATGTTAGCCGAACCTCGTCGTAAACAAAAAGTGATAAATTTACGTGCTAAAAACAATGTCTGGAGCAATGATAGCACCAAGTTCGGACAAAGGATGTTGGAGAAAATGGGATGGAGTTCTGGCAAGGGGTTAGGTGCTAAAGAAAACGGTATTGTGGAGCACGTAGTGGCTAGATATAAAAATGATGAGAAGGGACTGGGTTTTGAAGACAGAAATGACCAGTGGACGAAGCACGAGGATGATTTTAATTCGTTGCTCGCTAACCTTTCTAATGGTAAGCATAACCTATACCTAGTTAAATATTAATTTGTTATTTACTGAGATTAAGGTACGTAAATATAACATAAGATGTTCTTATTATTACACATATGTAAAAAACATTTGCCTGAATTGATAGGATTTAAAAACACTTATTTTATTTTCAAAATATTATTTAATAATAATACTGATATACACATAAGTACCTATTCTTGATTCTTAGCTACTAATTTATTAATAGCAATATCTGTACAGCTGTGATCGCTAGCGAGTTTAAACTCTGGGTTCATCTATTACATCTATTAAACAATATGGTTCTATTTCCAGACCAACTAAGGGTAACGGTTTAATATAACATACCCCTAACAAATTAGCCCTCTTCTTATTTATGTGTTATTCATCATCGTTTACCGAGGTAAACTATGATGAATAACATATGATATAAAATATGATATTTTTAGCCTTTAACTAGTTAAAGGCTTAAAATATCATATTTTCAAGCAATAAATCAGTAATTTATTTTTCAGCTGAAGTTGGTACAGAAACCTCACATAGTGGCATTTCATTAGAAAAAAAGTCAAAGAAAAGCAAGGCCCGTATTCACTATCACAAATTTACACGAGGCAAAGATCTGTCACGCTACAGCGAGAAGGACTTAGCTAACATATTTGGTAAGAAAAGTTTTAAAGAACCAGAATCTACAGAAAGCATTAAAGAAGACACTGTAAAAACCACAGAACAGGTTTTTACAGAGAAAGGAAACATGGATGATTATTTTAAAACTAAATTGGCTGCTATAAAATCAAAACAACTTAACACGGATACCAATTCCCAAGATTATCAAGCATCAGATTATGCTTTTCAAGGCTTTTCAAATACTAAACAACTAGAAAATAAACAAACTGGCTTTGGGTATCAACCTTTTTCTTTTGATAGTTCACTAAAAGAGGATGTAATCCAAAATATTGAGTTAACATGTCCAGGCAATGAACCTAAAAGTAAGAAGAAGAAATCAAGGCAGAAGGATATATCCAGGGAAGAAATAATAGAGGGAAATAATTTACCGGAATCTAACCATGAGGTGACTCAAAAGGTGGAGATGGATGTAGCAACTAAAGTAAAGAAATCTAAAAAAAAAATACATATAGAAAGTTATGAAGAAAGTCAATTATTGTATAAGGTTGATTCTTCAGAATGCTTGCAAGATATGGGTGTAGTATCAACTAAAGTAAAGAAATCTAAAAAGAAAAAACATAAAGAATGTACTGAAGATACCCAATCACCTGATACTGAAGATAATTATTCAGAATACATTCAGTTCCAAAATAAAGAATCTTCTAAGAAGTCTAAAAAGAAAAAACATCAAGAAAGTGCTGAAGAAGAAATTCAGCTATGTGAAGTTATTAGCGAACTAAAGAAAAATAAGAAAAATCGTGTTGGAGACATTCAAGACCATTTATCTACAGAAGATAGTGTTCCTAAAAAGAAAAAGAAAAGAAAAAATCTAGATTTATGAGAATTAAATTATGAAAATATATTTTACTTATTATTTTGTATTTTTATTAAATCCTGACTGAAAACAGGTCTTTTGTAAATAATAATTATTATAATTGTTCCTTTTCTGATCCATCATTCTCCATACTAATACTATAAATGCAAAAGTGTGTGCCTGTCTGCTACGTTTTAACAGCTTATTTTTCAACCGATTTTGATGAAATTGAGTACAGAGATAGGTTGTTTCCTGGGAAGAATAGGCTACTTTCTATCCCGACGTTACCACGGGAATTAAAAAACTTTAATCTACGCAGACGAAGTCGCGGGCATCATCTAATCTATGCTGTTAAATATTGTAAATGCCAAACTTTGGATTGATGGATGTTAGTTACTCAATCACGGCTGAACGGATCTGCATGTTTAGCACAGAGACAGATTATTGACCTCAATCCAGGCGGACAGTCGCGGGCAACAGCTAGTTATTCATAAAACTTAATAGTTTTAAATATGTGCGGTGTCTCATTGAACTATTCTTGTATAATTTTATTGTATAGCTGGTACGTACACAGTAGACAGCTATATATTGTCATTCTAGTAAAAATAAAATAATAATCAGTGCTATTTTTTAACATTCCCGCGAAGTTGTGAAATTACGTATCGTGTATCGGAACGTTGTACGATTGCGCATGCGTCATCCGAAACGACCACAGCGGCCATGTTGTGTACAGAAATAGATTCGTGCTGTTGGCTTTTCGCGCGTGCTCGATACTTTGCATAAGTTATTTTTGTGTAATTTCATATAAATATACGGAGGAAAATTGCCTGATGTTGTAGACAGTTTCTGTTAATTTTGTTAAGTATTTTAAATTCAATTGAGATCGTCACTATTTACATAATTTTTTAAAAGTATTTCTAATATTTATCGATGATTTATGAGTTCAAATAAATTCACGTCACTAATTTGAATTTTGACGTATCTGTCACTGTCATCAACTCGTCACTCAAAAAAAGTCAAATCAACTGTAAATGTCGAAAATAAAACCAAGAAAATAAAAAGAAGAACGTAAACAATAACAACCACGTGGATTGGATTCAAAAATTTAAATGAGATCTAAACTATTCAAGAAAGCCAAATCCTGTAACTAGAAATACATTGTGATACGTGGTTACGAGCCTTCTGGAACCGTGTAATGGAGTAACTTTTACAAGAAACACGTGGAAATGATTATTCAAAATGAAATTGTACCCGTCGAGTCTTCTGAGGAGAAGCTAGCCATGGAATCGAAGAAATACCTCGTAGTGAAAAACCATGTGCGAGAAATTGCTAAGGCAGAGACCAGTAACTGTGAAAATAGCCTAGAACAGAGTATTATGACCAAGGATTCCTTACGTAGAGGAAATAACCTTAAGAAGGCACAAAAACAACTTTCCTCTTCTGACGACGAACCGAATGATACCAATGAAATATCTAAAACCGATTTAGAGGAGCTGAAATGTGTGTACAAGAAATGTAAGTCAATTTTGTTGAAAATCGAATCTAAATATAGACATTTACTAGACTTAGATGAAGATGATTGTATCAAACGAAAGAGGAAATATAGTCACACTGAAAAGGAATGTAAGTGCACCTTGAATAGTAAAGTAGTTTTTAGTGACGATGGAGAGGTAGTTCAAGCAGTAGGAAGCATGCATAATCATCATATTTGCCCAGATAGATTACCCACTTTTAATAGATACCAGCCTTCTCAAGAAGTACAGATAGAGTCAGAAAGTTTTGCGGTACCTCTACCTGATACTATACCAGAGCTAGAAAAGATGTTAAGAAATCCGTTAACCTCAATTTTGAGGAAAAGAGTGATAGACAAAATAAGAATTACAAGACAAGAGAATTTAAATATGATTAGGTTTGATAAGAAAAATCTAGTTGAGAAAGTAAAAACAAATCCGGATGAAATTATAGATTTTAAAGGCACTAACTTCTCGTTTATTGTTGGATATCCCAGTGAACCTGTATGACATAAACTGTGGTTGTTAAAACTGACTGATTTGGTCTGCAGGTCCAGATGGGATATTTTAACTGCTGGATGTAGAAATTTGAGATTTTACAACCGACTTATATCAATAATGTGGACCCCACTAAGAAAACGTTTGCAATGGGATTTTTTATAAAACAATTGTTAAGTATGTCAACTTTACATTTAAAATTAAGATTGAATTCTTAGAAATGATATATAAGTTTGATAACTTTGTTGTTTAATTGAGTTTATTTAAATTAATATTTGACTCATTCAATGTGTTTCACTTGGTCAGTATGTTGGCAGGAATGCCATATTGGAATAACTTGTATAAATACAAATATTTTGATGTTTGAAAGTTAGTCTGTTACGAGCAGACTCAGGGACTATTGTATACTATGGTGTTTAGGCAGCAATTCGATTTAGATCTTAACAATAACAATTGGGCCTGATCAAATTATTAATTATTGTTGTAAAGTTTTTATAATTAACTAATTACAAATTGCACTTAAATATTTAAATGTTGTTCCTAATTGCTGCTCAATTCAAATAGAGATACTGTTCAATGTTGTTGCAATTTCTTTTAGTATAAATAATTCTTATGCAGCTGCAGTACTATCTGCACTGACTGTTAAGATCCTTGGAGCATTGGTATTAAGGCGAGTCACCTCAGCTCAGCGGTGAAAACTGGTTTGCTAGATCAAATTTTTTCGGTATTTACTATTAAATAACGGTCTTACAACAAATATCCGATACACTTAAAGATATTGTCTAAAGAATGTGCTAATTTGTTACACGATAGGATGTACTTTACTCGATCAAAAAAAATCTTGAAACAGGCTAAATTAAAAGTTTAAAACGAATTTTTTATTAATAAAATTTTCGACTTTGCTCATCATTTTTATATGGATAAATTCCTCTTGAAGTATTAATGAGAACCTGCTAAAATTTATTTCAAACTGAAGTCCTATATCCATTTAATTCAAATTAATCCCAGAATTTGAACGTTGCCAAGCGGTTTCAGAATATACCGCGCTGCCCGCTTCCCCGCTAGTCTCTACGAGAAATGTACCGCGAGACGCGCGGGCGGCACCCCACACCTCACCTCCTAAAATCTTGGAGCTGACTCGCCTTAAATAGTGAATGTCAGAATTTGACTTATAATGTAGGCTATGATAGTTATCTTGAGTCCTTAAATCCATAATAATTACTGAGTATATTTATATAGTTTGTAATGTAATAAAAAATGTTTTAAAAATTAAGTAGAATTAATTTCTTTGTAAAAAAAAGAAAACAACTACAATAAGCTTCTACTATGTAATTTTTTAAAATAAATTATTTATAGAAATATTCAGAAAACACTTTTATTTACAACTAGCTGATGCCCGTGACTTCTTCCTGGTGGATAAGTTTTTCGATTCCTGCGGGAACTCATTAATTTTCCCTATGAAAAAAGTAGCCTATGTATGTATATTCTTTATAGCTGATGCCCACGACTTCGTCCGCGTGGAATAAGTTTTTCAGTTTAAATAATCAGTTCAGTTTCAGGAATAAATGCGAAAGTTTGGATGAATGTATGAAAATTAAGCAGTTCCCGCGGGAACCGAAAAACCTCCATTTTCTGGGATAATAAGTAGCCTTTGTGTTATTCCAGACTAATCTATCTTGTTGCCAAAGTTCATCAAAATCTGTTCAACCGTTCTGGTGTGATTGAGTATCACTCATTCGCGTGGCATAAGTTTTTTTCAATTCCCACAGGCACTCCTTTATTTTCCGGGATAAAAAGTAGCCTATATTACTATATAGGCTACTTTTAGGCTTAGGCTATACGGCTTTAGGCTATACGGTATAATACCCCTATAATGGTGAAACACGTACTTCTTCATATTTTAACGAAAACCCAAATGCGGTTTCATGGCTATAACTTGAGAAATTAAGGATTTTCATACAAACTCTCAACCCCTATTTCACCCCTTCGGGGTTGGAATTTTGAAAAACTCTGAAACACATATGTTTTCATTTTCAACCCGCAGCTCATATATCAAGGTTCATGGCTATAACTTGAGAAATTAAGGACTTTCATACACACTTTCAACCCCTATTTCACGCCTTCGGGGGTAGAATTTCGGGATAAAAAGTATCCTATGTCCTACCTCGTAGTATGGGCTCAAATTGTGCCAAGTTTCGTTTGAATTCATTCAGTAGTTTCGACGTGATGCGCGGCCAAGATACAGACAGACAGACAAAAATGAAAAAAATTACAGATTTGGCTTCAGTATCGAATAATGAGTGCCCTCCAAAAAAAATTTTCAAAATATCTTCAATGTACAGAATTGGACCTGTTACAGTTTTATTATAAGTATTGAAGCCTTTGCTTCATTTATTTAATTACAGTTAAAATCCTTTATATTTTATAACAACATCAAAGAAACCACTATAATTTATAACCTGTAATAGCCAATTTTTTAAAATAAATAACTGGTGCTCATTCATAAATTCATTAGCAACATCAAAATTGGCACTTATTTTCAGTCATTAAAAATTGTATGATGTTGATTTTGACTTTTCATTTAATTAATAGATACATAAAGAATTTCAAATTTTAAAAGAGAACATAAAAAAAAATTACATATATCCTACCACAGAAAGCATTTATAATCATTTTAAAACATATTACTTATTTTCATATTTTGCTATGTAAGCAAATGTTTGAGGGAATACAACCATTTATTACCTATTTTATTTCACATTTATTTTAATTTTATTTGAGCTAGCTTGGAGCTAAGTAGTCAAAACTGTTTATACTTATATTATTCTGATTCCATGCTTGTATCATGTATATTGAAGTTTTGTAGCAAAAACCTAGGTACCTATTTACTCATTGTTTTTTTGTAGCATGGTGTGTCCCATCATAATTTGGGATATTGAATCACAATGCAGGAGAATTTATGCCTTATCTCATATGAAATTAGGGCTTAATGCCCATGTATTATAATTGAATTAATAGTATGTAGATACAGAGTATAGACTGTCCATTGTATGTTAACTAAGTAGGGTTGCCACAATTTCTGAAGAATATAAATGGAAACATTTAACTTAAATTGATAATATATTGATAATTTAAAACAAAAATCTAGCTTTTAATAGCTTTCTTATTGATCAATAAAAAATATCTTTAACTACTTACTTATATTTTATTTATATATAATATGTACAGTGCATTTTAATTAAGCAACGTCAATGAAATAGGGATTTTAGGTAAATAAACAAAACATACTTTTGATTGAAGTAAGTACTTGTAAGAAGGGAGACACTACAATTAACTCCTTAGTTAAAGTTCGACTGGCAGCCCTAATGGTAACCCAGAAATGGTTTTGTAGGCGTGGGTTGGTTTTACATGCCAATTAGCACCTTATCTGCTTATAATAGGGTTTGAATAGCTAGCCTGGTATGCAAATTGGTAAATAGTATGGTTTGCGTATCGTATAGGATTGCAGGTTGAATGATGATACACCTATACAGACAGGGCCAACTGTTAGCTTTACCTTACGTTAGAAATTCCATCGCGGTACCCACTCCTACAATTTAACGATCGCAATGACCCCTTATCAAGTTACTAGTATACGCTACCATATAAGGTATGCTTTTGCACAAATACCATTGAGTCAAACGCAATAATGATTGATCCAGCTTTTTGCAGAATAAGGCTACAGGAAAAAAATACAAGGCGTTTGAGCGAAATATTCTAGGTCTTAAAGTTAGTTGAGAGAGGTCGGAGATCAGAATCAAATTACTTTCAATGGCACATACGCTCATAATCTAAAGTCAAAGGTTGAAGCTAGCTGAAGTTGCAGTGGGCAAAGTAATGTCACAGTAAACAGATACAACCAGTATGGAAACTATCTAGAAACATTCGAAACAGCTCACTCACACAAACGTTCGCATCGAATATGCGATGACGCGGCACTCACTACTGACGGCACTGCGAGGAGCGCTTGGGGTCTCGTCGATGCGGACGTTTGTGTGAGTGAGCCTGTTTCGACACACTTATATTGATATATTATTTAAACTGGTATTGTGAAGACGATCCCGTGCCTCAAAAAGCCTTTTGCCACGCCTGATCTCGCTCCAGGGTCCAGTCGCATCGGATTGCTGTCATATCGGACTTTTAGTTGAGAGAATGGAAAGTGCACCTGTATTTGCGCATTATAATATCAAGCCTTTGTTAAGATGGTTACTCTAGTCTAAATTGGGTCAGAAATCAGAACCAATTGTCTTAGCAAATCGTAATCATTTGACAGCTTAAAACGTATTACTCGGAACTGTTTAACGAGTTCATACAACGCTTTTTGACGTGCAGACATCTGTGAACTCCTTAAACAGGTCCAATTGGGTATTTGACTACTATTCAAATAAATTATTTTTTAGTGATTATTTAATAGAGGATCTCCCAAAAGTCATAATATCCACGTCCCCTGATAGTTTTATGTTGAACAACCATTTTAAACTATCGATTAAAGTAAAAAAGTGCGTCGAACTTTGATGACGTCACATTTTAAAATTTCATATAAATCCCATACTTAGGACGCGTTTTGACGTTTGAAAAAAAGTAGCTGATTTGACTATTTGTCAAATACCCAATTATACGTTTGACAAACGATTACAATTTCCTTACACAATCGGGGGGCAGGTTATTATGAAGTTGGATCGTACGTGGCAGTGTCAGTCGTAACAAGTTGGTCCTGTCTGTAGAAGTATTATAGGATTGCCGGTCGAATACCGATGCCGTATAATGTTTACAGCGTACGCGATAGCTTTGTGAAATAGTTGGAATTCGATTTGTTTGAGGTTTCGCGGTATTGGGTGACAACGACAGGTGCCGATTTAAGTAAATATATTATAGCGGTTCATTGTGTAGGTAGGTGAGTGGTGACAGCCCTGGGTTTCTATTTACAAATTGCTGTGTTATATTTATAGGTAAAAGAAATCGTAGCAATGCACAGCCTTATGTCCCACTGCTGGGAATAGGCTTCCTTTATCATACTAATATTATAAATGCGAAAGTGTGTTTGTTTGTCCTTCAATCACGCCGCAACAGAGAAATGGATCGACTTGATTTTTTGCATGGGTAAAGTTGAGGACCTCATGGAGAGTGATAAAGGCTTTTTTTTATTTCGAAAAATAAAGGAAGTTCCTGTCGTAATTTAAAAAAACTTAGGCCAAGCAGATGAGGTCGCGGGCATCAGCTATAGCAGTAATGAGATAATTACTTATAGGGACCTCGATGACTTCTCATGCAAAGTGGTGTACCGTGTATGTTGTGGCCACTGGCCATAATAAAGAAGTCTATGTCTTGTGGTTGTGGCAAAAGTACCTCGTGTACCAAGTTCTATTCTCGGCTGGGTCAATTTAAGAATTTATGCTCTACTATCTGATGCCCGCGACTTCGTCCCCGTGGAATAAGTTTTTTTGATTCCCGCGGGAACTCCTTAATTTTCCGGGATAAAAAAAGTAAAAAGTAGCCTATGTCACTCTCCAGGTCCTCAGCTGTACCCAAGCCAAAAATCACGTCTATCCGTTGCTCCGTTGCGGCGTGATTGAACGACAAACTAACAAACAAACACACTTTCGCATTTATGATATTAGTATGTGTGAGTCTGGTCTTGGCTGGTGGTTGCTTGTTACATGCTAGTGAAACTCTGCCAAACGAATAAATGATAGACCTGAATAAACGTCACTCTTTCCTTGGCAACAAAGTTCGTGATATAAATTTAAAAAAACCAAATTCCAGTGTCTTTGGGCCACTAATATACACAACTATTGCAAATTTCATGTCGATAGCTTCGGTAGTTACTGAAATAATCGAGTGTGACGGACGGACAGACAGACAGACGGAGAAAGTCGCACCATAAGGGTTCCATTTTACCATTTTGGTACGGAACCCTAAAAATACGAAATTGATAAACGAATACGAATTGACGAGAACCTCCTTCCTTCTTTTTTTGAAATCGTTTAAGTTTTAACAAAACCTACTCCAAGTGCTCCAACAATTTTACATTTATTTAAATTTAATTAAGTAGTAGATACCTCTAGTCTTCTACCATGTCGCTGATTCGATCTTGACAAGGTAATATGCACTTACAATCAATAAGGTATTGAATACAATGGGACAAGAATACATTCCTGAATTTAAACACGTTTATAATTTAAATACAAGACATAGCTATTTTACAACTACGTAATAGGTACATTGCTTATTATTTGAATTCAAACAATTGTTTATCCAAGATAAATTTATTAAGTTGTATCTATTTTGATGTGTAAACTATTATTATTATTAGGTTTATGAAAATGAGTGCAGCCGTAAGATTAGTGGGCGCTGTAAGTTTGTAACCGTAGAGTTATGTCAGAGAAGTACCTAGAGATATAGCTAGATAGAGAAAGCGGTTTAGTTTACGATAGAGGTAAGAAAAGAGCAACTGCTGAGTTTCTTGCCAGCTCTTTTCAGTAGAATCATCTTTCCGAACCGGTGGTAGAGTCTTGATGTATCATAATTCATAAGTGACACAATTTTGTCTTACGTGAAATAAATAATAGTACATTATGGTGAAAGTGTGTAATGTTGGTGATTACCGCTGAGGCGCCATTGAGACCCGAGCCGTTAGGTGTAGCCGAGGACGGTTATCATCAATACACACGTGTATCATACGACGTTTTTCAACACACTTGTGAAGGAAATAATACTAAAAAATAATTTTATTTAGTAGATAAAATAAAAAAAAACTATAACTCACTTGTGAATAATAGTACCTAATAAAAAAGTCACAGTTTGATTATAGGTGTCATTATGTGCCTAATTGCGGTGAAATTAGAGCCACTTCAAGTGTGTTGAAAATCAGTTACAGAAGTTTAGAATATAGTATAATAATTGAGACTCGATAGTCTAGGAACTAGGTGATTAGTTAAATTTCGTTTTTAGACATGTGTTGTACCTATTTTAGAACTAGAAGATACCCGCTACATTGTCTGCGGGATTTCGTTTAAGTCAATTTTTTTTTTAATTTCCTGGGAATATCCTTGTTTAACCGGGATTAAATGGGTCCTGTCTGTCTCCAGGATTCAAGCTATCTAATCTTTATCTTTCATCAAGAAATATTTAGCTTTTGAGCCTTAAAAGGCAATAGGTGTCGAACTTGTACCTGGTGGAATGTATTTTTGGCAATTTTCTAACACCTGCTGGGGTTCGATGGACGGTAAGTAGGTATGTTAATAATATGATTATGGCTGTTACGGTTACGTTGACAGGCACACGCATGTAATAGGTATAATCTGTTTGAAGTCCTGTCCTAACGACAGATTTCGTTGAATCAATAATATGCTCATTCATAGGGGCCTGTAAGTAAGATGCATACTAGCATCCGTTAATTTCAGGACAAACAAACTGTGTTTGCATATTTGCATACCATTCGTAGCACAACATGTCTCATGCGACCGAGTTCGGAAAACGTGATCTCGTTTGAGGAATGAACGCGACCCGTGTATATTTGAACTCGGTGTTATAATACCTTCGAACTTTAAACAAGGCAGTACAGTAATCTCGTATGGCGCGACGCAGCGTCATCGCTGGACGCCTACGATAGAGCCTTCGGCATGCCATTAGAATATTAAATTTAAAAAAAAAGAGTTTCGGAGCATTAAAACCCCTTTGCACGTTCACCGAGTGTGAATGTTAAAGGACGTTAAAAAAATTGATGTGTGTTTATGGCATTAGTGAATAATGTTTAAAAAATAAACTTACGATAGTATTGTGATAAGTGCGAGTGTTTGGCAAGTTTTCGATGAAAGAGCAGTGTACCGAGATGAAGTTGGACAATTTTGGATTTGAAAAATTACAGGTTAACATTATATTTTATTGCTTACTATTTATAGGTATGTATGTTATTTTTTTTATATAAGTTGGTTCCTAGTTCCTACCTAGAGACAATATTAAAACCCAACGAAATAGGTTCAGTAGTTTTCTTTTGTTTCATAAAAGTAATTTACAGCTAAAATATATAATCATATCATAAAGGATTTGGGCTCGGAGAAACCCAAAGACAATTGGGAAACCCTAATATAATTAATTAAAGTTTGATTTTATAAACTAGGATACAAATACTTTTAGATCCTGCTTATGACCTTGCACTTTTATAATCAACAATTCGTACATTCCTAAGCAATAAGCATAGAGCACTAGGTACTTACTTATATTTAGGTACTTACTTAAGTACTTACCTAGTATTTGTTTGAATATTTAATCATCCGGCTATATTCATCTACCCAACTACCTAGTAGGTACCTATCAATTCCGGCGCGGTAGTCAGAACCTTTTTAAATACTTACTTAATTCTATAGTCCGACCAAAATCGCCCACTATATATTCTAGATTTTCTTAACGTACATAGGTATAATTACTTACTAGAATGTTGATTAGGTATGCTTTTCTTTGATTTTCCGCCCTAAATAACCCTTGCCCAAGCAAGCTACCTCTGCATAAAATTTCATCAAAATCGATTGTTCTGAAAATTGAAATTGTGGTTTCAACTTTCAACCTAAGTTCCTAAATCCTAGTTAGGTACATTTACGTACTCCGCCTACTTGGCTGAAAATATTTTAATATTTTCACTGATATATAGGTACTCTACTAAAATACAGGTCTCTTTACAGTTAAATAAATACTTACGTGAAAAGGTAAACAACTTCTGCAGTTCTACATAAGTAGGTAACTAGTTATTTAACTAGCTTAGTTGTAACTTGAGCACTAGACTTACCTTGAATTGCAGATAATTTAAGTTAGAGGCTAGATGATAAGTGTTGTACGTACTACTTATATATTATGTAGGTAAGTAATAGGTACATAGGTACTTAAATTAATTCTTTTTTCACTGACTCAAACTTTTAAAAAGATTCTCCATTGGCAGTTATTATAAGATGTTCGCCGCGAATTTTTTTACGAGCTTATTAAGTACTAGCAGATGCTCGCGTCTTCGTTCGCGTGAAATTAGTTTTTTTAAATTCCCACGGGAACTCCCTAATTTTTCAGGTTAATATATAGCCTATATGACACTCACAAAGAATGTAGCTTTCTATTGGTACCAGAATTTTCAAAATCGGTTCAGTAGATCCAGAGATTACATACCCCCTACAACGTCACAAACTTTGCCTCTTTATAATATTACCATAATAGATATTAATTAATATTATCTACTCCTGTCATAGGTAGGTACATCGTCTATAAGGCGCAACGGTTGCACTGTTTCCGAAATCCGAGATAATGAAAGAGAATCTGCGTTACATTCCATTCTTTATTGGATCGATACTCAATTATAGGTAATTTATCCTATTACCTATTTATAAAATATTATTTTCAGGTATCAGGCAGGTAAGTATAATGCTTAGGTACTTTAGGTTCTATATTTTGTTCTCTGGTAGCATTGACTTACCAATAGAATTAAAAATGCAGGGGTCACAACTCACAACTCACGCGGCTCCAAATATTATAAGGTAGGTACAGGCAAACAATTTAAGAATATGGTATTGTAAAGTCTTGGATAGAAGCAGGCGTTACTTTGCGGAAGTCCATGACCATGAAAAAACTTGAAGTTTAATTTGCTATAATCCGCCACAGAAGGCAAATCTATGTGGTACTGTGCGTATCTCGAACCTGATACCAAGTTCAAGTTCGAACTTCAAGTTTTTTCATTGTATTGTAAGTCGTCTCTCATGGGAAAAATCACTCGGCCATACCCATCTCACTTTGCAGATATGATCTTTTTACTATAGAATTAACGCCTACTTGCGCTACATTAATTATGTAATTAAGAATGGCAAAGATAATATTTATTAACTTAAATCAATTTCCGGTATGAATTTGGGAAAATTCGTCAAAACGACAGGTCTTTTATAGTAAAAAAATATAAGTAGGTAGGTACAATACGCTTTAAATTCCTTATCCTACATAACCCTAGTAAACGGTTCCTACCTACTGTATGATGAAATGAGTAAGTAGGTAAATAAGTAGGTAAATTTGCTAGTAAGACAAGACCTTTTATGTTGAGTTTTGTGATTTAAATAACCCTTTAGTTAAATGGGTTCCTAATTCCTGTATGCCTAAATATCGATTCAATATCTTCACCTGATTTTCATCAGGCTTTGGGCCCACATGATCTGTCTCTAATACCACACGAATATCTAATACATACATAATAATAATAAGTAGATAAGTTTTATCAAGCACGTTTGGTTAACCCACACGGAGCTTTTATGTAGGTAGAGAGATGCCTACAATATGTCTCTTCAAAATGCCATGAGTGAAGAACAATTAGGTACCTATCAGAAGAAATAAAAAAGCATAAGTACCTACAATTTACGTACTTACCTACCTACTCATACTCAGACGCTAGATATATATAGTGGATATATATATACATAATATATGTATATGAGCGAAGCCTCGAAGGTAAGTTTAGAGGCTTGAGAGCGAAGGTTCTCTTATTGTAATTAATATAAATCCTACACCTGTTGCCTTATTGGAAAGGGCGTTAGGTCAATGTTGAGCTATATATTTATACAAGTAACCAATAAGCAATAACCATTTATAGATATGCCAACAAGTTGCCTGTTGATATAGGTGCCAACTGCCGACTTGTAGCGAGTAAAATACCGACAGAGTCGTATTGACCAGCCAAACCGAAAAGGATTAGGAAAATTCTTCAATCTTCATAAATAGGTATGAATAGAGCTTTATGATAGCTTTTCGAATAGAGCTGTGCGTTTTGACTTTTGATGAACATGTTTCCTCTGACCAAAGAGCATGAGGTGACACATTGACATGATGATCGATAATTATGTAAATCAACTTTCCATTTCTGAAATCTGAATAATTCAGTGAAATTGCACCTAAATCGGGCGCCCACAAAAATTGAAAGTTGACTCGTCTGCAGAGTGCAGGCTATGTTTATAAGGCGCATAAAACTTAGTTATTATAAAGGTATAATATGTATCCCAGTTCATCGACGTTGAGAGCACAGGAGGTCAAAAACGTTGACTCATCGAGAAAAATGCATGTAATCCGGTTAGGTGAAACCCGTAGGTATGTATATGCCTTAATATGATACTTAAGTCACACTACTTGCAATCTAATTAAGTTAAATATTTGTACGTACCTACTCTACTTAACTCCGTACAAGAAAGCTGGAGAGTGAATAAAACCACACGATGCCATATTGTAGGTAGTTGCCTTAGTAAACTGGGTAAAAATCTCGTAAATTTATGTATACTAGCTGATGCCCGCGACTTCGTCCGCGTGGAATAAGTTTCTTAAACTCCCACGGGAACTCCTTAATTTTCCGGGATAAAAAGTAGCCTATGTCACCCTCCAGGTCCTCCAACTATACCCATCCAAATAATCAGGTCGATCCATTGCTTAGTTGCGACGTGATTGAAGGACAAACAAACACACTTTCGCATTTATAATATTAGTAAGTATGATGTTAACCGGAGACGTATATTTATTTATTTCAGAAGAACGAAGAAGTTCATATTATGAATATAAGTACATACAATACTTATAAAACTGAATAGGTACAGTTCGCGCGCGAGTTGAATGCAGAGTGAATGTATGTGTCCCCATACATTTACTCTGCATTCCACTCGCGTGCAAATTATACTTAGATTATGAACGAGATGACTCCTGTCAAATAGGACCGAAAGTAACTTTTAAATATTTGCATTTGTCTTTTTTACATCCAGATTTTTAAAAAAATAACTAATTTATCTGTAAATGTGTGCCATTTTCAATCCACAATTTGTATGTATGTATTCAAAATAAAATCCAAACATGGCTCGTCTGTTGCATAAATGAAATGTTTCGTTGATGTGTAGGAGTCCGTTTATGGATAGACATTATTTTCGACCAGTCCAATTATAGCTTCGTTATGTAACGTGTTATGTAATTAAGTTTTTCCATTTCACTTTTCAATGGGGTTGAAAAGTTGAAGGTTGTACTCAACCTTTCAAGGTTGCTTCATGCATTGTGCTGTGTGCATCATTAGTAGAGATGGAAGGTTTAAGCTAATAGCTAAGGTTTGTAGTCGATAAGTTCTAATTTTATAATCAATGCAAAATGCAAAAAGCCCTTCACAATATACCTATTTGTCAGTAAAATCCGACTGATTTTGCCTGGTGGGAGGCTTCGGCCGTGACTAGTTACCACCATATCGGCAGACGTGCCGCTAAGCGATTCATTCCGGTACGATACCGTGTAGAAACTGATTATGGGTATGGGTTTAATATAACTGCCATGTCCCTAACAGGTTAGCCCGCTACCACCTTAGACTCCATCATCACTGACCATCAGGTGAGATCGCAGTCAAGGGCTAACTTGTAAGTGTTAACTTAGTGAATAAAAAAAATACGCCTTAATGAAATAATATTATGAATTGAGAAGAAATAATTGAAAAAGCTTCTTTCGAAAACGTATTCAAACAACAAATCACAAAATCTTTAAAAATGTATAAAAAGGAAGTAGGTACCTAACTACCACAATGATTTTCTAAGTAAAGCAAAAATTGTAAATCCTATTAACTAGTTAAGTTAATCATAAAGCCGTTAAAAGACACTAACTTCTATAGGGAGTTATAATTTAAATTGCTTAGGAATGTCAATGAAAACTTGGCTTGACTTGGTGACGTGGTCAGCTAATCGAATATTCTCTGGGTTATCGCTCAGCTCCGTGTACGTTCTCAGACTAATCTGCGTAATATTTGGGGCTTCTATACCTACCGTGCTACCTTCTACGATCTAGGCTGTACGTTTTACGGACTTGGGCTAGTACAAGCTTTTATTTAGTTCTGTTAGTCTCGTTAGACTGCCTGTGCACCAAAGCGGAGCAGAGCGGAGATTTTCGATTTTCGGTGACACAATTTTCGCGTCATCGATCAGTATTCTGATTGGTCTGCTTAACACAACACATCTCCGCTCCACTTCGCTTCAGTGGGCAGGCAGCCATAAGCTCTACTTCAATCTACACGCAACACACAATTTTCGTGTGGCTCAACAAAATTCTTCGCGTGTTCAAAACTTACTCGGACAGCGGTTAGTTTGGATAGCATTCCAAATACCTATCTAGCGTGTGTATCTAGTATCTACCTAATGTTACATTCACTCGCCTCGACAATAGCACACAGTAATAGATCGCTGATGCGAAGAATTTTGATGGATTCCTTATCGGTGTAGGTAGCTGGAATTATGACTCAGAGCCCTTCGCTATTCGTGGAATTTGATATGAAGGTTTCATTTCATTCAGATAACTGTTTATGATGACCACCTAGTTATTTGAACGTTAGAAATGATGATAATTCATTAGGGTTCTATGATCAACAAGGAATCCTTTAAATAGTTTTGCCATGTCCGTATATCTGTCAGTCCGTCTGTCCGCGGCTTAGCTCAGAGGCTGTTAGATTTTTAGCTTAGTGCAGAGCAATGATGAGGTATAGGTTGGAACGCGCTTGCCTAGAACATGCCTATTCACTCTTGCCTTGAAGGTTATATGTGGCCGGAAACACATGCGTTGGGTTCCACACCCTAGCGGTTGTTAGTACTAGAAAGCTGTAATTTGGTATGGATATACATCAAGGTATACACAGGTATATTTTCACGCCGACAAACCAACTACCTGCAACATAGTTTACCAAACTAAGCCAGTAAACATCCTTACAATGTTAACCAATAAGCCACTTAAGCTAGGTATTTCAGATGGCTATGTAATAGGATCTCTAACCAGATTAGAAGACGTGTCGCAACCTACCTATCGATAACAAAGGGTTTTTATGCAACACGTGCCGTGTGCCGTTATCTTCTGCGAATGTATCGAGGTCAGCTGTCAAAGAATATCAAAGACTGACCTCACCATAAAAAAATGTTATTCAATACAACTTTAGGACCATACTCAGAGGTATTTGCTTGGGTAGAGCTTTGACCTCTGCTATGAATTAGTTTTATTTCCTTCAATATCAATCAATCAATCACTATTTGCATTTATTGACCGAGCGAAGCGAAGGTCTCCGAGTCTACTTGAGTGAATTTGCACTTGTCCGTCCGTCCGTCCGTCTGTCAGAGCCTTATAACTTCTGAATTACTGAACGTAATTACTTCAAATTTAAATATAATAATATGTAAACCGATGGCCTCCAGCCGACTGTCTTAAAAAGTTATAAAAATCTTTATTTCAGCGGGGCTCTCATCTCCTCATAGAAGCGAATGCTAAGTAAAATATTTTTTATAGCGTTACATAGGCTTGCGGTTTATCGTTTTAAAGATAATTAGGAATAGAGTCCAAAAATATTTTTTTTTAAATTTTTCCCCTAAAATTCACGAAATGGGGGGCTTTCAAATTGGAGATTTTCTATAACGTCCAAAGTTGACCTCAGAACTCTCCATTTTTTCTGAAAGGCTGAGCCTGAAACTAGATCAATTATTTGAATTATATCCTTTACTTTAACAACAAATTACTAAAATAGCTAAATATTATAAGGAAACGAAATTATTTATTTTTAATTAGCCAGTATTTTTAACAGAACTTCAAAATGATGTCAATAGATGGCGCTCTGTAAAAGTTTATTCGTTTGTGCCAATGACCTATTGGTTTGTGCTTACAAATAATCATAGACTTAGAAACGTAGCGAAAAAATTCTATGTCTATGCAAATAATAGACGTTAGCAGTAGCACCATCGTACCGAGAATAAAAATATAGTCTACTGTTAGTACTGATGTCTATGAACGTAAAGATGAGCGCGCATTATATAGTTAAAACTATCTTATATGGATACCGCGAGGTCTCAGTTCGGGGAAAACCACTAGTTTATTCAACATAGGCGTTCTTATAGTTCGCGCGGGAGTTGAATGCAGAGTTTATGTATGGTGGCACATAGGTAGGTACATAAGCTCTGCATTCAACTCGCGCGTGAACTGTACACTGTACTACACTTATTGACGTCCAATTACTTATAAAACATGATGGTGATAATCAGTTACGGTATCTTACAACTTAAGCTACAAGGGTTCCAAATGCGCCCTGGTCTGAGAAGAGCTCACAAAAAACTCAGCCGGGTTATATTATTTTCTACACTGCAAGTTGCAAACCAAATACAATCAGGCTTTTATTCCCGGGGGGGAAAACCTTCATGGATACCTCGGGGAGGCACGGGGCGTATGTCTTTTAGCGACTAAAACCCCTTGTTCCGCGCATCGCCTAGAGTTGTTAAGGCTCATCTATTTTCCTTCTATTGTGCCTAAATTTATTTTCGAGACTTTAGGTTTAGTTAGATTCAGCTGACCGCGTAAGGCAGGTAGGTAGTTAACTACACAATGTTCTTTCGTTTCTTTGTTTCCGTAAACTCGCGAACGCATTGTGAAAATTGTCCTGTATCAAGATCAGATTGCATGCCCTTTCATATTCGGCGTGAGCCAGAAAGCCTTTGACGCGTATGGTGTGCCGTATACGCTTTCTCTTTGTCATGTTAATTGTTCTCTTGTATGAAATGACAGAACGGGACAGCTGTTACACTCAGAGGTCCGAGTGTAAAATTTCAAGTCAAACGGGACTTTAGGTAACGTGAGACATGACATGGAACTAATAGGTCACACGTGACACGGACGTTTAATTATTGGATGGAAAATGGGCGAAGAATCGCCTATGAGGACGGAAAATCTAGATTTGAAAACTCATTACAAAGGCAGATTCCATTATCTCCATTCTCAATCTATTGCCGGCTCACAACAGAGCACGAGTCTCTTTTTAAGGTTAAGGCCAGAGTCCACCACGCTGACCAAGTATTAATTATTGTTTAACTAAGAAACCCCTTTTTTTACCACCCGTATTTCATTTCATGCGAATTATTTCATGTCGGATTATGCGTTTGACGAACGATTACGATTTCCTTACACAATCGGTTGGCAGATCAGTCGAACAAATAACTTTTACAAGTGCTAACTATCGAACGGTCAAGTGAATCTATCATTGGTTAGGAAATCGGTTGGTAGGTATTCGTACCTAATGAAAAATAAAACCAATTATGTATATTGTATACCCATGCCATTATTACATCAGAACTGATACCTACCTCAGAGCTAAGCCGCGGACAGACAGACGGATGGACATGGCGAAAAATAAGCACTTGCAAAATACCACTTGGTTGTATGGTCTGTGACCACGCCCTACCAACTTGCGCTTAATTGTCGTCAAGAACAAGCCTATTTTGCAATAAAAATATGTGTATTCCGATCCAGTGGTAGATTCACTCGACGATTCAAAAGCACTTGTAATAGTCTACATGAATAAAAAATATTTGAGTTTTAGTTTATGCGCGTGGTCTTGAAATCTTCTTTCTTCTTTTCCAGACAACAGAACGCAACTCCGGTTGGGAGACGCACAGGGTCCGACTGAACCGCGTTCCAGGCTACGGATTTGGCATCGCCGTGTCTGGTGGTAGAGATAACCCTCACTTCGCGAGCGGCGATCCGTCCATCGCTGTGTCTGACGTACTACGAGGAGGACCCGCGGAAGATAAGCTACAGTAAGCTCTTCTGGCGCATATCCATACTAAATCCATACTTAATATTATAAATGCGAAAGTGTGTCTGTCTGTCTGCTACGCTTTTGCGGCCCAACTACTCAACCGATTTTGATGAAATTTGGTACCGAGATAGGTAACATCCCGGGAAAGGACATAGGCTACTTTTTATCCCGGAAAATTGAAGAGTTCCCGCGGGAATCAAAAAATCCATGCGGATGAAATCGCGGGCATCATCTAGTATAAAATATTCCATACTAATATTTTAGTTTATTTCACACTAGCTGATACCCGCGCGACTACGTCCGCGTGGTTTAAGTTTTTTTATTCCCGCGGGAACTCCTTAATTTTCTGATATAAAAAGTGACCTATGTCACTCTGCAGGTCCCCATGCCAAAAATCACGTCGATCCGTTGCTCCGTTGCGGCGTGATTGAAAGACAAACCAACAAACCGACAAACAAACACATTCGCATTTATAATATTATGTAAGTATATTGGAAAGTAGGTAAAATAGTTATAGGTACAAATACATCAATTTTTCTAACTTTCCTTTGGACATCGAAAAAGTTGGGTGTTTGATTTTCACCTACAAACACGAATTTCCACTTTCTCTATTGCAATGGTCAGTACGCGATCAAATTATACAGTACAAAACGCTCAATATTTCGGCACTTTTACCTATATTCGGCAGTTCCACTCGGCACCTAGAATCTCTCTAGTGAAAGCTTAAAATCAGATTTTTGGATACTGGCGACCAAATATATGTTTCTAATTTCTCACCATTTTGTACTGTTATCTTTCAAGAGTACTCTCATGAGCACACTAGATAAGTAGACTCTATGACTAGGCGAGTAGGACACCCTTTCAATCTACTAGCTGATGCCCGCGACTTCGTCGAATGAGCTCTTTAATTTTCTAGTATAAAAAGTAGCCTATGTGTAATTCCAGACCATAATCTATCTCTGTGCCAAAATTCATTCAGATCCGTTCAGCCGTTCTGGCGTGATTGAGTAACAAACATCCATCCATCCAAACTTTCGCATTTATAATAATAGTATAGAATATAGATTACATACTTAAACAACTGCTGATCTTTTCTTTCCAGAGTGAACGACAGAATAGTTTCGGTTAACGGTGTACCATTGGAGAATGTGGAGTACGCCCGAGCGGTACAAGTCCTCAGAGAGTCCGGGGCGACGGTGTCGCTCGTGGTGCGACGGCGAGCCCCCGCCCCGCCGCCCACCGCGCCCACCACCATCAAACTGGCGCTCACGAGAAACGGGAAGAAGGAAGGTGAGTTGATCTGTAGTTGTCGGTGGTCTGGGCGCCAGTCTCGTTCGTAGTACCTACCAACCTTGCTTCCAACCGTATCTTAGTAATAGCACAGGTAATAGTAACTATAAGTGTGGATGGGTATGGATTACTTAATTGATATAATAATGTCTCCTGATAGCCAAATTATATCAACATTTTATGTAAGGAGGCTGACTGTGAACTGTTCTGAGGATGACGAGAACCTGGTTTCGACGTTCGGGCAAAATTTAGGTACCTATTGAGGTAATCAAGTGCTAAGTAATTCTTAGTACTGAGTGAAGAAGTTGGCGGTGTTTCAGCTCTATGCCTCGGAAAGAACGTAAAGCTGTCGGTCCTGCGTCTAGTATCCCTCCAGTAATGTCGGATTTTCTGAAGCGAGTAGAAGGTGCATCTGTGTTTACGCATTCACTTGTGCACTATAATATATTCCACGCGGATGGCTAATCTGTGTGGTGATTGGCCGCCGTGGCCAAAATTCACTTTGGAGGACATTAAATGGAGGCACGGTTAAACTTTATTTTATCCTTTATAATAATAATTATTAATATTTTGATTTTCTGACGGGGACATATTAAATAAACACTATTCACTTTAATACTATTTATTCACACACTTTAAATTAGTTTTACATAAAAACATGACCTTTCCATTTTCAATAGCGATACCCGAGAGACACCAAATCATAGACCACAGAGTGTCAAAACTTATACGAAGTGACACAGAGTTATGACTACCATAGAAATATAATTGTATCGATAATTCAACAATAATATTATCTTAGTCTGAATATCTTATCCTCTCGCCAAATCACAACGTACCGTGAAATATATATCCATTAGTTAATAGGTACAGGAAATCCTTAACTGCATAATTTCTAAATTAGCGATGATTATGTGGATTGCCTTGAGTCTATCCGGGCACCTTTTTTTGTCTATATTGGATACACGTCGCAAGCGCATCTGCTTTAAAATATGTATTTTGATACCTACTCTCCTAAAATGCAATAATGCGGCAAAAATTCCATAAAATCCTCAGATAAAATCCAATCACAATGTAGCATTGTACACTATAAGCTTTTGAGCAGAATATTGATGCATAATTTACCTTTTATACCTAGTGTACTCACTCTTCTTTCAGACTTCGGCATTGTACTGGGATGCAAAATCTACGTCAAAGAGCTAACGATGCGGGCGAGAGAACAGCTGAACCAGGCAGGACAAGGGTTGTGTGAGGGTGACGTCATAGCGCGTATCAACAACACGGCAGTCACGGACACTATGACGCTCAAGGAGGCGAGGAAGCTCGTTGAGTCGTGCAAGGATCGACTCAACTTGGTGGTCACGAGGGAACTGATCAGGGAGGAGACCGTCACTAATGGCAATTACCAGAATAATTATAGTAGTTTAGGTGAGTTCTTGATGTTTAAAAAGTTTTATTCTTGCTTCTTGTCATCGAATTAATATTGTAATTGTAAATCAACCACATGAAGCCATTACGTCTTCCGGATTCTATATCATGGTTACCAGAGCTTTGGTGATGTGATGCAATAGCGCGTATAAACAATACGGTAGTCACGACACTATGACGCTCATGGAGGCAAGGAAGCTCGTTGAGTCGTGCAAGGATCGACTCAACTTGGTGGTCACGAGGAAACTGATCAGAGAGGAGACCGTCACTAATGGCAATTACCAGAATAATTATAGTAGTTCAGGTGAGTTATTGATGTTTAAAAAGTTTGATTCTTGTTCCTTGCCAAAGGTACATAGTGAAACATACTTTAAAAGCAAAAATGGAACTTATATTTACCACATCACTAACAAAAAGATTCTTTACTTATTCACCATTATGCTTTCTATTTCAGAAGCCACACCACACAACACATATCCCAACAGTGGGGAAGCGATGTCCAGTCCGTACTCCAGCAGTGGGCAGAACCTGTACGTCGCTGCGCCGGTGAGGGGCGCGGACAACAGACGAGGCCCGATGTCACACGACGAACAGCCGCCGAGACCGCCGCCGCCTAGGAACGATGGTATGAATCCCAGAGACATCCTCATTATCATACAACCCATAGCCGGTTCACTACTGCGCACATATGGCTTGGCAATTGGCATGAGAAGTGTTTGGCCATAGTGCACCTCAAACAGTTTCGAGAAAATTATGAAAAACTAGACTATATGATGCCCGCGACTTCGTCCGCATGGATTAAGTTTGTTTGATTCCCGCGGGAACTCTTTAATTTTCCGGGATAAAAAGTATCCTATGTCATTCCCCGGGATACAACCTACCCCTGTACCAAACTTCATCAAAATCGGTTGAACAGTTGGACCGTGAAAGCGTAGCAGACAGACAGACAGACACACTTTCGCATTTATAATATCCATACTAATATTATAAATACGAAAGTGTGTCTGTCTGTCTATCTGTCTGTCTGTCTGCTACGCTTTCACCGCTAATCTGTTCAACCGATTTTGATGAAATTTGGTACAGGGATAGGTTGAATCCCGGGGAAGGACATAGGCTTTTTATCCCAGAAAATTAAAGAGTTCGCGCGGGAATCAAAAAACCTTAATCCACGCGGACGAAGTCGCGGGCATCATCTAGTTATAATATATATATAGTATAAGTATATAGTATGGACTAAGCCATGCAAGTTTCCTAACGATGTTTTCCTTCACCGTTTGAAGCACTTAATTACTCCTAGTAGAAATTTCCGCCCCGCGACCCGCGACTCCCATATATAGGAGGTATGGGTTTAATATAACCACAGAATAGGTAATAGCACAGATATAACTACCATCGCCCTTAATGGTTAGCCCTCAGTAGAGCCCATTAAGGGCGATGGTAGTAAAGTATCTTAGACTGCATCATCATTAAGACATTTACGAACAGGTGAGATTTTAGTATAGGGTTGACTTGTAGCGGATACAAAAAAGAATGACATTTGAACAGACATGCTATAAAAATATATAGAAGTATGAATCAAGTGTAAGGATTTTCATTAAGGATCGTTTCATTTCAGATTATTACAGCAGTCGAAGGCAACTTTACGAAGAGGATGGAATGACGAATCAAAGAAATAAACCACCGTAAGTATCCAAATTGATATCATCCAAATCACAACTTAGACTTTCCATGATCCCTGGGGTTTTTTTTGTAACTAATCTTTCTATTCGTATTCGTTGTAACTAAGGCCCGCTTGCGCAAGGTCTTTTACTTTAAAATTTTGAAGCTGTCACTTTTTAGGAAGAGCATAATGCAGTTGCCAAAAATTAACAGCATTGAAATATTTAACTAAATAAATTAAGTGTCCTAGTAAGGAGATAACTGCACTTTTGGTAACTGTCGCTAGAAAGGCTGATTCAGTATTAGGTGGGTGCTACGCTCTCCACTGATGACAATAGTAAAGGTCTGCCTGCATGCGGTTGGGTCTTTCGCTAGATATGGCCGCTCAACGAAGCTCAATGGTTACCAAAAATGAACCATAACTAAAAAGCCTGATTCTTGTACAGGGTTAAAGTATGCGCAGTATCTATGTAAACAGTATAAAAACTGACGCTATTCATCGGGCCGTTCTCTAGATATCAGCTCTCAAAGACGTGATAAGCTTACAAACTATAAATAATTATCAGTAATTATTACATTGTATATAATACTAGCTGACCCGGCGAACTTCGTACCGCCTTAGTATGCAAAATTAAATGTAGGTATATTTTTTAATATTTCTGAGAGATTTTCTTAATATTTTTTTCCGTAAGAACCTTCTCCTAATAATAACAAATACAACAAAAAAGAATTAGTGAAATCGGTCCAGCCATTCACGCGTGATGCCGTGACCAAGGAAAACGGGTTTCATTTTTATATATAACTAGCGGACCCGGCGAACTTCGTACCGCCTTAAGGCCTATCCGCACACAACAGTGCCGGCACGTGACCGACAGTTCCGTACCGTACAGTTCCGTGACGTGCTATTCATATATGTCAGTACCGTGTCGACAGGTGCAGTAATTTTTACCCTAGTACCACAGCAATTTCACGTGAAAATGCCTCGATATTCAAAATCACAATTATGCTTTAATATTAGATGAAGATGAAGAAATTTACGTGAGAAGAAGGCAATGGGTTCATAAAGAGAAGAAGGAGAGTTCGCCACTCTATATAAACATCTGATAGAAAAATTATTGTCCATGTATTTTCTATGTGAAAGGTCATAAATTGCAGGATGTACACGGACTAATTCAATCAACTTTTCGTCGTCCATCTTGGAATACTGCTACCGTGTCAGGCAAAATATTGTCCGCCAGAAATTCACGTCGGATCACGGCGAGCGTCGGCGCAGTACTGACATCACTGAACGTCACTGTCACTGACGAGTACGGATAGCGTCGAACAAAATGTATGCTACATTATCATTTTTCACTGACACTGATGGATACGTTACTGATCGCCACGTGTCGGCACTGTACCGGCACTGTTGTGTGCGGATAGACCTTTAGTATGCAAAATTAAATGTATATTTTTCAATATTTCTGACAGATTTTCTTAATATTTTTTTCCGTAAGAACCTTCTCTTCTTCTCCTAATAATAACAAATACAACAAAAAAAGAATTAGTGAAATCGGTCCAGCCATTCACGCGTGATGCCATGACCAAGGAAAACGGGTTTCATTTTTATATATATAGAAAAGATGACGCGTCGTCACGTTGATTTGCTAATAAATATTATAAGGCGTAAAATTAATTACAGTCCAGGCCTTATAAGAGCAGGCCTGATGCAGGCAGGCACCTGATTTTAAATGATTACCGCCGCCCATGAACATATTGTAGCACCAGAGGAACCGCGAATGCGTTGCCGGCTTTTGAGATAGTTGTTTATCCGCCCTTTGAAGAGCCCCATATTATAATCATGAGGGAACACAGTATTTTACTATAATATAATGTTTTCTGTTGTCAGGAGTGAGCCCCGGTTGATAAGTTTCCAAAAGGAAGGTTCCGTGGGGCTGAGACTGTGCGGGGGCAATCGGTCCGGGGTGTTTGTATCCGGGGTGCAGCCCACCAGCCCCGCCGCGCTGCAGGGCCTGCAACCTGCTGACAAGATACTAAAGGTACTATATTTAATGGAGAAGTTTCCAATTTTTTTTAAAACAATGAAAATTAAGACAAAATAAATAAAAAATATGAAAGAATCATTAAAATATCTCAACAAATGAAAAAGTTATGGAATTTTAATGTTGCTTGAATTACGGTCGTATGACGTCACACTTACAATCTACTTTGTAAAGCCGAATAAAAGACAGAAATGGACTTAACGTGACTTAATTCAATTAAAAGCACCTAATTTATGTGTGAAGATAATTTTGAAGTATTAAATATAAAATTCATACACAAAATTTGTCACTCGAGTAAGATACAGCAATCGATGTACATTAAATAATTTAACTTCTTAAATAATTAATTTACCAGTAATTTATTGATGGATTTAAAAAAGGCCACTGATTTATTAGTTTTAATCTATATTTTAATTCCGTTGCGTTAAATGTGATATTCACAACATCATGCAACTTCTCCATTGGGTGTTTGACAACAAGTCAAATCAGGTACTTTTTTCAAACTTCAAAATGCGCTAGTATATGATTTTGTACGAAATAATGAATTGTGACGTCATCAAAATAAACGCACTTTTTTAACTTTTAAAATGGTTGTCGAGCATAAGATTAACAGGAGACGTGGATATAACGGCTTTTAGCAGGTCCTCTATCTAAAAAATTGATTTATTTGAGTAGTTTTTATATACTCAATTAGTAGTTTATCGTACTAACTACTTGTTATAGTTCGTGACACGAAAGAAGTTTAATAGCAGTGAAGTAAGGTCGTCCTTACTTCACTGCTATTAAACTTCTTTCGTGTCACGTGTCGGTTAGAGCAAATGTATTAGAAATTTTTGTAGAGTAAGATACTGATTATATTATCTATTTAGATAATATATAACGAGTGACCACCTCCGTAAATGATATATATCAATCTATTTTGGCGACCTTCCTAGCGCGGTGGTGGGTGCTGTGGTCTTATAAGACAGAGTTCCTGGGTTACATTCCCGGTGGGGTCAATTAGGTTTATTATTTCTAAATTTTTCTCTGGTTTGGTCTCACCCTGCCGGTAAAGAAGTGCCTTGTGGAACCTATTATATTATCGGTATGGGCTTCAAACCAGGTTAACCCGTTACAATCGACTGCGTCATCACTTACCACGTGAAATCGCAGTCAAGGGCTAACATGTAATAACGTAATTAGATAGAGTCAATATTATAAAATTATAGGTAAACGATATGGAAATGAAAGGAGTGACCCGGGAAGAAGCCGTGCTGTTTCTACTGAGCTTACAGGAACGAATAGACCTCATAGTGCAACACTCACCCGACGAATACAACGCCGTCGCTAGCGGGCAAATGCGTAAGTTGACAAACGAAAAACAACTTTGTCCCAACTGATTTAGAACTACTTTTAAATGGTAAAGGTAGGTAGTAGGTACATGATGTAAAATGAAAGCAATGCTGTTCCTACAATCGCCAGATGGATTTGTCGCTAGCGGACAAATGAAAAAAAAGATTCGCGTTAAATTGAGAACCTCCTCCTTTTTTGGAAGTCGGTTAAAAATTGGCTTTATTTTTACAAACTGTACTTTTTTGTGGGTAGGTACGTAATAAACTATTTATCTTGGGATCCTTTGATTTTCCCGGATAAAAAGCCTGCTATAAATGTCCTGTAGCCTATAGATAGGCTATGTAGGATGTATTGCGAAATTTTATTCAAGGCGGCTCAGTAGGGTTATAGCAGTAGGTAACTATAGAACAAAAGAAAGAAAGTAACAAACAGCTTAACAGGCACTCTTTCTGATTTAGAATATTAACTTATTTATTTTTATATATTTGTATTTGCAGCGGGAGACTCGTTTCACATCAAGACGCATTTCCACTACACCGAGCCGACGGAAGGCGAGATGTCGTTCCGTTGCGGTGACGTGTTCCATGTAATGGACACTTTGCACAATGGAACTGTTGGCGCGTGGCAAGTCTATCGGATAGGTAAGATGTCATACAGTTAAGCCATACACATATTCAGTTTGTTAAAGACCCCCAAGACATGCCGCTGGCTGCCAGCGTTTTGCCTCCTGATTTTCGCACGGTGTGTGCAACTGGAGTTTTCTGTGTTTAAGATGTTTTCCTTCGGTGTTATAGGAAGTGATATTTAACTGATTAACACGTTAATTACGAACAAAAATAAATTATTTGGGGTCAGCTATATTGTTTTTTTACTACTAACCCGTGGTGTTACGCGTGACACTAATAGTCCCCTAACAAAACTATCTGCATTTAAGCTACGGCCACCTTAAACCCCGAACAAAAAAGTATGACCTCAACACTCGACGTCGCGTGACTGGTCAAATTGAAAAATAACGCGATCACGCGACGTTGAGTGATTGACAAGCAAGACACAAGAGACATGCAAGGTTTTTTTATGTCCTTTCTCGTTACGACAAATATTACTAACACTTTAGTTCATTCTACTTTCTGGTGGGAAGTTTCGGCTGTGGCTAATTAGCATCGCGATTTAGCGTTCCGATACGATGCTGTGTAGAAAGGAGTAACCAAATAGTGGTATGGGTTTAATACCATCTAAGACTAACTTCTAAGTCAAGGGCTAACTTGTAGTGGGTAAAAAAGACTCATTAGTCTATATTTCTATTATCTAGGTCGCAACAACCAGGAAGTTCAAAAAGGCACCATACCAAACAAGGCGCGAGCTGAGGAGCTGGCTACAGCTCAGTTCAACGCCAACAAGAAGGAGATGTCAGGAAACGACGTCAAACACAACTTCTTCAGGCGGCGACGATCGACACATAGACGGAGCAAGAGTCTTGGAAAGGTACTTACTACTTACTTTCTCTTTTTTCTTTTCTCCTTTCTCTTATCTCTTACTCTTTTCTCTAATTTCTTTGTACGTTACGTTATATTTTTTGTAATCTATTCCATACGTTTGTTTCACAAGAAAAATCAAATTTTCCGATTATTTCACCTAACCTAATCTAAAAATCTTTATTTTGTCGGCCTGCACTGTTAAATCAGTAATTAAAGTTATAAACTTATGGGTATACTTATATATATAAAATAGTTATCAGAAAAAATACCTAAATAGAATCTTATCAGAAACTTAAAAACACTAGTGGTTCGCCCCGAACTGAGACCTCGCGGCGCCATCTATTGACAACAATGTGAAGTTCTGTTGAAAATACTGAAGCTCATTAAAAATTAAATAATTTCGTCTCCTTACAATATTTATCTAATTTTAGTATTTGTTGTTCAAGTACAGAATATAATTCAAGTAATTAATCAAGTTTCAGTCTCAGCCTTTCAGTAAATTTAGAGTTCTGAGGTCAACTTTGGACGTTAGAAAATCCCCATCCACTTTGAAAGCCCCCCATTTCGTCAATTTTAGGGGAAAAATTAAAAAAATAAAAATTTTTGGACTCTATTCCTAATTATCTTTAAAATGATATACCGCAACCCTATGTAACGCTATAAAAAATATTTTACTTCGCATTCGCTTCTATGAGAGCCCCCCTGAAATGAAGATTTTTATAACTGTTTAAGCCATATTCGGCTGGAGGCCATTGGTTTACATATTATGTTTAAAGCTGAAGTAATTGCGTTCAGTAATTCAGAAGTTATAATGCTCTGACAGACGGACGGACAAGTGCCAATTCACTTAAGTAGACTCAGAGACCTTCGCTTCGCTCGGTCGAAAATACCATATATAGACTTCTGACATTAAAAAGTCCAATAGTTTTATTTGCTCCAATTATCATCGTATTTGCAGAAAGTCAGAAACGTTGATGCCACAATTTCAGCCCCCTTGTTACGTTAAAATTATTGCTACAAGTGTAACCATTGCAAATAATAAGATTGTGAAATTTATAAAATATTTACTTAGCATTGTTTGATGTATAAGGTTTACATAAGGATCCAGTATTACGTATGATGTATTGTAAAAATGTTTTGTTTCAGGAGCACTGGGACGAAGTAGTGTTATCAGATAGCATCAGCAAGTTCCCAGCGTACGAGAGAGTAGTACTGAAGCAACCCGGCTTCGTCCGGCCCGTCATCGTTCTGGGCGCTGTGGCCGACTTAGCGAGGGAAAGGCTTCTATCCGAAAGCCCTGACAAGTTCTCCTCACCAAGTAAGTGTTTTTGATGACATCCATTTTCACCTTTACGATCAAAAGGTCTTAGTAGTAAAACGTCTAACTACTTGAAAAGTCTAATGAACAGTATGTCTATGTAGCAAAACGGCCATTCATCACAAAGCCTATATTATAGTAAAACGACTAATGAACAAATCAACGCACTTCATTTTTGAGATCTTTTAGGATGTGTTCACAAATCTTACATCTTTTGAGATAAACGACAGGATTATTTTCAGGATATGATATTAATATTATTTTCCTATAGGTCAATAGGTGTAATTTTAGAAATACCCATGTTTGCGGTTTCACATTTTTTAAGAGAATGATATACACTTAGGTAATCGTTTTGTGGTATTTACCGTTAACACATTTATTGATACTTTATAATACTAGTTAGACAGCTGTTTCATTTGGTGGTAATTGATGACGCAGACTTTTAAACAGGCTAATCTGGAAGGAACAAGGAACAGTTTGATTTTATCAAATCATTACTTTTATCCTCAGAAATGGACAGCACCCTCGAAGACAGCAAATCCAAATCGACCAGCATCATACGCCTATCAAGCATCAGAAGTATAATGGAGCGGGGTAAACACGCTCTATTGGACATCACGCCGAATGCCGTGGATAGGCTGAATTACGCCCAGTTTTATCCTATCGTTATCTTCCTGAAAGCGGATAACAAGCACATTATTAAGCAACTTAGAAGCGGTTTACCAAAGTAAATTATTATTTTTGTTAAAACTTCGTATAAAATTACTTATCACGAAATTAATGAATGGATGGATGTTTGTTAATCAATCAGGCCAGAACGGCTGAACGGATCTGGATGAAATTTGGCACAGAGATAGATTATAGTCTGGAATTACACATCGGCTACTTTTTATCCTGGAAAATTAAAGAGTTTCCGCGGGAAGCAATAAATTTCAATTCACGCAGATGAAATCGCGGGCATCAGCTAGTATTTTTTATAATATAAGTTAGGATTTGGGACTTAAATCCAAATTTTCCTATATTTTAAATATTTAAACAAAAATTTCGCTTTCCAAGGTCAGCCCACAAATCCTCCAAAAAGCTCCTAGAGCAGTGCCAACACATGGAGCGCGTGTGGGGCCACGTGTTCACACACACAATCACACTGAGCGAGGCCAATCAGAACACGTGGTTCACCAAGCTCGGCGATCTCATACAACGCACACAGCAACAGCAGCTGTGGGTGTCTGAGACTAAGGTGAGTTCTATACAAAGCAATGTGACTGTTGTATATGTTTGTTATGGGGACATGTACGGGCATATTGTTATGTTTTAGTCATCTGGGACTTTGAGGGTGTTTTTAAGGTTTCTATCTTATTTAGGCGGGTTTCAGAGTAATGCGTATGCCCTGTAAAGGCTTCTTGCGGGCCGTCCGCACACGAGTCCGTAGTGCTTTAAAACGAGTGTTTAGTTTACGGCTTGAACTGTAAATCGATATATATATCGATATAGTACGGGCCATATGTATTGCTCGTCTTAAACAAGCTATCTGCGTTTCTCTTTCATTATGTTAAATTGATCCCATAATATAAGTAACAATAGCAAAATTTTATAAAAAGTTATGTTTTGCGTTCAACTACAATGGGAAATTTTATATTTTGTTCAAAATTCCTTTTTCGGATCCCTTTTAAGTAGGTAACTCGGTACATTATAATATGTTTTAGAATAATTTTCTTAAGTATACGCAATTTTATATTTTCTAAGTGGTGTTTTTTCTTGTAAAATTATTTTTATTCGGCTGCTTTCAACTTTCTTCAGAATGTTATCTTTGAAAACCTCTCGATTCACTATCAAGTAGCCGGCTGGGATATTTTCATATTTTATGAACAATTAATCTCATTACGCTTGAAGGTATCTGTTGTTCGGTGCATTCGGGTAACTATGTCATCAAAACTTTATGTAGCCCTATCAAAATATGGATGTGGTCTTACAAAATTGGTATAAAGAACGCCACTCACTCTTAAGAGACTGAACTATTTACGTAATAATTTATACTCACTAGATACCTTATATTTCTGCTAATTCTGTTCTTCACAAGTCTCTACATTTAAACTGACAGATTTTAAAATAACGCTATAATTTTCACAACATTGTGAATACGATGTCAGTACTTTTATAGCTATCGATTCGGTTCAGTTTATATTAAAGTTTTGTGAAAAATTGATTTTTCACAAGACTGACTGATTGAGCATCTTCATATGATTATTATTCATCTAATAACAATTTATTAAGAACACCTCCATATTATTTGTCTTTATCTATTTATGTATATGTAAAGCATATTAACCAATTTCTTTCTGTTCTGTCTTGCGGCGGTGTAGCACGTTGAAATGGTGTCGGACATATACTTCCCCATCCCACCCTCCCCGTACCCCGCCTTTAGTCCCATCTCATATCCCATGAACTTCTATCCGCCGTCCCCACAAAAGCCTCGCACGCCAAACATGTCTCCATCAAACTCGATAAACACTAAACTAACAAAACGTCACGACCAGTTGTTTGACGCTAACCGAAATCATGTCCCATATTACTACGCTGAAACGTTAACCCCATGCATGCCTAACAATATGTACAGTGTGCCTAACCCTTATCTTAGAGGCAGACAATTCACTAACCCGTATGACGAGAGACAAAATTTGATGCAAAGATCCAAAGTTCATCCCAGATTACAAAATTCTAGTATCAGTCCAGAGCTTTCCCAAATTTTCAACAAAAGCAATGGTCCGCAATCCTTCAGACCGTACAGTGTTTTAGAAACATCTACAAAGTCACCACTTCCGAACATGCAAAGGCCGATCTCAGTTGTCCCTATATCAGATCAATTCAGACCAGCGTCTGTTTTCTTCAAGGATGATAAAGAAAAGTCTAATGAAGTGCCCGAATGGAAATCCCGTCTCCAGAAGGAAATGCCTCAACCGGTTTTAGACAAACCTTTACGACAAATTTGTCGTATCCCAAATTGTAAATGTAACGAAAAACCTTTCAGTAATCGTATTCGACTTAGCGAATCTCGAACTTTGCCAACCGTGAGATCTCTTAGTAAGACAAAAAATCTTTCATTGCCAACTCTTAAATTAGATGAGCTAGATAAAATTGGTAAGGAGGAAGATATTGAGGTGGTAAGAGACGCTTCTTCAATTAATAAACCTGTATCTGAAGAGCATTTAGGGTATATTTAGTTAGATAAACTAACAAGACAGGTATTTTTACCAAAGATGGTTACCATTAGAATTCTTTTATTATTAGAATTCTTTACTTACTGCATGTCGCTTAAGCTTATTTGCTTGTATATTTATTAGTATTGTGTATTGTTTCTGCTTAATTTGCATTTACCAATTTTATTGCTTAATGTTTTTGTGTGATTTTATTTATTTATTTTACCTTTGTGTTCAAGTTTGAACCCCCTAAAACAATTTATTAGGTTATCTAATTTGGATAAAAAATTGTGTGAATAATTTTGTACAAAGTGTTCAAAATACCAGTGTAATATACCACGTTTGAATTAACTGAATAAACATTCAAATGGTTTTAATATATAGCTAATCCTATTTTAAAATATTAGATTAAGACATTTGAGAATCTAAAATATTCTTCAAATTCTTCAAATCAAAAGTAAATAGGCATCTTCTAGGCAAGCGCGCTCCACCTTAGGCTGCATCACTACTTGCAAGCAAGTCTGATTGCAGCCAAGTTCTAGCCTATATATACTTAAAAAATAAATGCAATTTGAATGTTTATTCCGATTGGACCTTGCATTAATCATTCACAGACGCTAAACGTGTTTTTAGTTTCTGTAACGTTTTTTGAGCAATCATTCATTTGTCTTGTCTTATCACCCCATTCCATAACCCACCCTCGACGCCGCTGCGGTCAAAATGGAACACTGGAAAAACAAAATGGCGGCGTAATAGAGACCAGAGCCGCTGTCGGACGACTTTTTATTCTCCATGTCGTCGACTTCGGAAAACAGATTGTCGTACGCATCTAGTCCAGAGAGTGACTTGGAAGTGAGTCCACCCCCGGCGCCGCGACTGGTGAAGTCGTCATCTGACCCATCTATAGCCACCACACAAGACAACATGGACCGCGACGACGACATGAATCATTTGGCCGACGCGGTGCCTCCGCCGTATTCGGTAATTTACCCCATTACCTTTTTAACCAACCTTACATCTAAATATTTCTTAGAGTTAAGAGTTTATGCCAAATGAAAATCAATGTTGAATCTAATTTTGAAGTGAAACTCTTTTGGAATCGTTGTGATTTGAAAATTCGATGAAACGAAAAGCGACACTTAAAAGAGACAAACATATACATAATAGGATTTAGCCTGCGAGAGAATGAGATAGAATACAAGTTATATTTATGTATCTCATTCTCTCGTAGGCTACTTTTCTGAAGTTTCACTTCTGTCGCGTGTGCACAAAAAAAAAACAACAAACCCACGCACACTTTTAAAAAAAAATTAATAGTCTATACTTACTTTCTGTAATTTAATTGAAATTACATACCAGTTTCAGTAATGAGAATTTTATATCGCTTTTCATAGCAAATAAGTAAATCAAAGGGCATGATTTTTTTGGCATGGACCATGATTCTTTAATAACTATGTTACTATCAACTAACATTTAAAAAAATCATGCCACAAAATTACATTATTAAGTTTTGATTTTCCTACTATTATACCACTATAAAACCAACTGAATGGCTTATATTAATAATTATACTATTAATCTTTCTAACACCTATAAAGTATTATCAAGTATGTAACTATGATTTTTCTTTATCACAGCAAGGTGGCTACGACAGTAAATACGGATTTGCGAATGGCAATAGCGTGCAAAGCAATGGACCTAACCACAATCAGAACATGGCACCGAGCAACGAAGCACCGCCCTACCAATGCAATCCGATGAGCCCCATGACCCATTCACCGCCCCATTCGCCTTTATACGGTACAGGTAATTGATTATTTGGTCTTGCAATCCATACTAATATTATAAATGCGAAAGTGTATGTCTGTCAGTCTGTCTGTCTGCTACGCTTTCACGGCTCATCTGTTCAACCGATTTTGATGAAATTTGGTACAGGGATAGGTTGTATCGCGGGGAAGGATATGAGGCTACGTTTATCCCGAAAAATTTAGGAGTTCACCCGAGCATTAAAACAAAATCCACGCGGATAAAGTTGTGGGCATCAGCTAGTTGTAAATAAAATTACTTTTAAAATGGAAGACTTTCCAGGGAATGGTAGAGGTTTTAAAGCCTCTACAATTACAAAGGGGGGTTTGCTAAACCAGTTTCAACGAGAATAATAAGCAGGAACGAAATATAATATTATTGATGCCAAATAGGTACCATCCACACTCACCCTTATCCCCACTCCGAAACGCAAGTACGAACATTTACGTTAAAAAAATCATCAGTATGCTTTCATAAGTTCTAAGTGGAGGCACGGAGGTGCCCAAGTTTAGAATCAATAAAGATCCTTAATCTCACAAGCCGTGATTAGTTAAACAATAGTGAATTTTGTGTTCAACAAAAGACTGAAAAATCCTCTTTTTGTGCCTAGTGCTATAGTTATCTATGCGTACGCACGCAGTGAAGAAGCGGATCGCGGGAGGGGGTCCATAGTTACAGTGGTAGTGGTAGTAGTGGTGTTGTCAATTTGCTACCTGAGCCACCACCCAGACCTGATCCTTCGAAAAATAAAACAAAGGGGCCAGTTGCTTTTTAATCGCATGGAAATTCCTAGTAGAGTTAAAACCTCTATATTGTATATAGTTGTGTAAAAATTAACAGATCCTATCGTTACCTGGAGCAGAGTTATCGCCGCGCACCATAGGTTGATGGACGAGTACCTATTGTTATACTAAAAAGTAATAAAAAAAGACTAGAAATAGTATCGCTATATTCTGAAATTGGGTGACCTACTTCGGAGTGTACTGCTGAAAAACTTTTCGACTTTTAAACTAATAGTGTGGTGTAAGAATGAATAGATCCTATCGTTCCCTAGTGCCAGAGTAGCGCGCGCGCAAGCAGCGGTGACTCAGCCGGCGGGAGGGGACCGAGGGGAGTTAATATTATAATCCTTCTAACAATAACAAATCAAAACAAAAAAATCGCATCTTATCGCTGCATTTTGGAGTATTACTACTCGCTATTCAACTTCCCAGTACAGTTTGAACCTCCAAAGTGTGTAGCGTGGTTTAAGAATGTACATATCCTGTCGTTACCGCCGCGAATCATAGCTTGCGGAACGAGTTCTTTTATACTTACCAAAAAAATTAAAACAAAATACTAGAAATAGTGTCGCTATATTCGTTAATAGGTTGACATCCACTTTAGGAGGTATAAGAGTGTATAGTGTGGTGTAAGAATGAACAGATCCTATCGTTCCCTAGTGCCAGAGTTGCCCCCGCGCACGCAGGCAGCGGTGACGCGGCCGGCGGGAGGGGTGTTGCTACCCGCGCCGCCGCCCGCCCGCTCGCACCACGGCCTCAGGCACAACCCTACGGTAAGTGAAATTGTACTTGGCTCAGAAGGGCTGGAACCCAGAGCCGTAAAGCCAGTTAATAAAAAAAATTTAAATTGTACTGCATTGTGTAACATTTTAGGCTTTTAGCACTAACTTTTTGTGGGTTATAAAAATATTGAAAGCACCATCTCCATATATCCCTATAGAGTATAGACTTTAGACCAATGCAAAAACCAATAATTTTTCTGCTTTAGGAAATCATTTGATCACCATAGAAACTCGAATCCGCTTATTAAAAGCGTTCATTTCTTCTGTAGACAGAACTATCTTTTATGCCAAAATACTAAATCATTTCGTAATTTTGACGCTGGAACGTCGCTCTCACTGCTTTAGCTCGGGTTCCGAATGCTTTCAGTTCACGCGCGTATTGTATATATTTGCATGCTATGACACTTGTTACTTACCTACATCTATATCAGTTGTTACCATTTATTGAATGGGAGCTATCTTTATCCCTTATTTTCCCAATAAGATTTTGGCCTTGATGTTTTTCTTCTGCAAAACAAATGAAAATAACTTTTCATTTAATTAATGTTTAAGTACCCTAATTTATTTTTATCAAAAGCCGGCAACGCATTGGCGGTTCCTCTGGTGCAGCAAATGTTCATGGGCGGTGGTAAACAATTAACATCAGGGGACCCTCCTGCTCGTTTGCGCGCTATAGGATATATTTTAAAAACTAAATCGCTTTTTATTTTGGCTAGAACCGTCCAAGTGCTCAAGAGCGTTTGTTCGGGCCCAAAGAGGGTAACGATGAGACCGCGACGTACAGCGCGCGGCCCGCGCACGGTCAGGGCTCGCTTGATAGGCATCGACATCCCAATAACCCGGTGAGTGTACTAATACCCTAAGGACGTACGCTAAAAGTCGCGCGGATGCACCGAGCGTGCGTTCCGGACGTGATTTGTAAAATTGGGTTTTTGACAAGTCAAATCAGCAACTTTTTTTTTACGTCAAAACGCGTGCTTCGTATGGGATGTTGTATGAAACACTGAACAGTAACGTCATCAAAATTTGACGCACTTGTTCATCTATTCAAATAAATTATTTATTAAATTCCTAATAATGTGGATCCCCAAATGTGGTAATATCCAATCCAAAAGTGCGTTGAATTTTTATGATGTCACTGTTCAGTATTTCATACAACATCTCTCATCATCCCATACTATGCGCACGTTTTGACCTTTAAAAAGTAGTTCCTATTTTGACATGTTGTCAAATATCCAATTATATGGAAAACCTGTCGTATGCGTCCACGCCATTAACCGCAGCTTAATAGTTCTATTTTATCAATACAGACACCCGCCCGAGTTTTACCGTACGCCCTAAACATTCTCATTTACTATCCATGCTAATATTATTAACTGAACCGTCCGGCTTCGCTCGGTTTGCTTTACTTCGGGTATTACCAAAAACGTTAAAAATCTTCTTTTACACTGATCGCGATTTATTTGCTGTTACCCGTTGAGGAATTCCCACCAATTTCTGACGACCTCCGTGGCGCAGTGTGTAGCGCTGTTGCCTTAACGTGCGGAGGTCCCGGGTTCGATCCCCGGCAGGATCAATTTAGGAATTTATAATTTCTGAATTTTCCCTGGTCTGGCCTGGTGGGAGGCTTCGGCCGTGGCTAGTTACCACCCTACCGGCAAAGACGTGTGCCGCCAAGCGATTTAGCGTTCCGGTACGATGCCGTGTAGAAACCGAAGGGGTGTGGGTTTAATATAACTACCATGCCCCTAACAGGTTAGCCCGCTACCATCATAGACTGCATCATCACTTACCATCAGGTGTGATCGCAGTCAAGGGCTAGCTTGTAGTGGATTTAAAAAAAAACCTTCCATCTCCGAATTGTTCATCGGATCTTGATAGAAAGGGGAAAAGTACAGATACAGAGGTAAACTGATTTCCTTCCTTACTTCATTTACCGTTCTAAAATGTTAAGTCGCTTTACATTATGTACCTACAATAATCCTAAGCCGTAAGCTTTATTTTGTGTTTAATACTGGGTTTAACTCCTTTAATGCCCCCAAAGTACCTACCTATGTATTGTTCTATTCTATTGTTATATAAAAGATTCCTCGAATTAGCTTATCTCTTCGAATTATTCTAAGACTTAAGATAAATGTTGCTATGGTATTTAAATAGGGACGTAAAATCCGTATTAATATGAATGGAAAAAGTGTGTCTATTTATCTGTCTGTCTGCAATGTTTTAACGGCCCATCTGTTCAACCAATTTTCACGAAATTTAATGCGGATAGTTGCATCCAAGGGAAGGACAAAAGCTATTTGTTATCCTGGAAAGCGGAGAGGTTCCGCAGGTTTTTTCAAACAATCGAAATTCATCATGAATTTCGATTGTTTGAAAAAAAACTTGGCGGTTCCTCTGATGCTGCAAATGTTTATGAGCGACGGTAATCACTTAAAATCCGGTGACCCACCTGCCCGTTTGCTCGCTATTTTAATTTTTTGAATAATCACGCGTTCGAAGTCGCGGGCATCATCTAGTATTCTTATAAAATATAAGTTTGATTATTAGCAGCAGAATTCATACGAAGGCACGCCCAACTACGAGTACACGGGCAATACTTCCAACAACAACTCCATGGGCTCGTGCCGACTGCCGCCCAACGCTCCCGATGACCTCAAAGTCGCCCCGCCTACCATGTGAGTTCGAAGTATTTTAAGTTATAGTCCTTCGTTTATAAAGATCAAAATCGCTTGCATGCTTGACGTTGGTCAGACATTGTTGACACTCATAAACATCAGTCGCCAAAGACTGGTCCAGCTTCGTCTAGTTTTCACGCAAGAAAACTTTTCTTGACATCTGAGGTTATTGACATCAGTAGGGCGTACTCTAAAAGATAAAAATATTACGATCTAACCTACTTAAATTATTTAAACTTAGATTTAGTTCAATGGACCGAATCTTAGATATAAGTAAGTTAGATTAACTTATCTTAGTTTACGCCAGTTTTTATAAGGAGACACTTTATTATCGTGGTTTGGATTGCACCACTACCACCCTTTCACTTTACTACCCTAACTCGAAGAGCTTAGTACTTTTGAGTATATATGCACAAGATCTGCGAGGATATTACTATAGTTTTATGTCACGTACCTCGGTCATTACCGTCTCTAAAATAAGGATTATAATTCTAAAACACGAACGTCAACAATATTAAAACAATGGTAGTATGCCCCCTGTTTTGTCAAAGAGTCCATCTGCCTCGACATTTACGATATGATGATGAAGTCTGTTTTGTGGAATTTAGCTTAGAAGTTAGCTTTTGATGATTGTGTCTACGAAATAGCGTACTAGGGGAAAATTTCTTAAGATACATCTTACGAAGGTCTTGGGGGATAGATGGCGCTATATAACACTTGTAAATCCAGAGGTGTACGACCTCCCTGGCGCAGTGTTGAGCGCTGTTGTCTTAACGTGGGAAGTCCCGGGTTCGATTCCCGGCAGGGTCCATTTGGGAATTTATAATTTCTGAATTTTCTCTGGTCTGGTCTGGTGGGGGGCTTCGGCCGTGGCTAGTTACCACCCTACCGGCAAAAGACGTACCGCAAAGCGATTTAGCGTTCTGGCACGATGCCGTGTAGAAACCATCATCACTTACCATCTGATGAGATTGCAGTCAAGGACTTACATGTAGTGGCGTGATTGATTGATCGTTTATATGGCAGTCTGTCAATTACCCTAGTGTTAATAGATTATATAATCTAAAATTAGGAATGATGCCTATATAAAAAATAAATTATTTAAATTTAAAACTGATTATTAAATAGATTGTCTTCCAAAAGACCTAAAATTCACATCCTCGGCTAGTTTTAAGTTTGATAACTATTTTAAAGAAACGCACTTTTCGGTGAAATTTGATGATGTCACAACTGTGAATTTCATACAACTTCCATACTAAAAGTGCGTTTTCAAGTTTGATAAATCATCCCTATTTGTTTCAGTAAAATGGATCTCCCTCCGCCTACAAACCCCGCAGCAATGTCTGGCCAAAGTCCGCAACGGAACTCCAACTCGCATGAACATAACTCTCTCGATTATAGCAGAGCGCCTGACAATAACTACCGGTAAGTAACAATTAGAATGTACTTTAACCTGACTACTTACTATTACTTTAGCCCGCCAACCCACATTGAAGCAGCATGGTGGGTCTTAGCTCTTAATTCCCTCTCTCTTATGAGAGTGAGTCCTGTGCCCAGCAGTGGGACGTTAATGGGCTGTAGTGGTTAACCTGAACAGTTTTGATACTTTTTCATTGCCTAACGTCTTAGCTTACTTAAATAACTCTGAAAATTTAACCCAAGTAAAGCCAGGACGGGCTTTCCTTAGAATTAATTCTAAAGCTTTCTTCAGGGTCTTTCAGCTCTGTGTAAAACAAAAATCTGAAGTTTCAAGACCCTTCAACCCTTTCAAGCTTTGGCTTGAGTCAGTCAGTTTCTCCTTTTATAGAAAGAATGCCGTTTTTTAGTCAACCTGTAACTAATAATTAACCTCATAACTAACCTCCATCCAGTGACGAACAAATATTTTTTACCATTTTCGTACGCCGTTGTCTAGTTAAAATAACAAATGCATCATAACGTAAACGTTTATTTTTTCCTCTCAGACCAACAGATAACTTCCGCACCCCGCAATCCCGGCCGCCGCCCATGAACGGCAACAGTCCGCACGCGCAGAATGCTCACAACCCTCACAGTGCTCACAACGCCCATAACGCTCACAACGCGCACAACGCTCACAACGTGCCAACTACGCCCATGCACGCACGAGGGCCATCGTTACCCAACGTGCCCACTAATGATCACGCTAAATACAGGTAGGTAAATAAGTTTTTGGTTTATAATCGAATATATTAAATATTGGAGTTAACATTATTTTGTTTGTTCTTTGATGGCACTCGCTTTTCCCAGTTTTTTTTACCTGTTATTTAATAATCTCATGATTTAGGGTAAATAGTCCTGCCCCTCAATTTGCGTAATCGGTGTATCCTTTACCCTTTGTAATTTACTCTTGCCATTTTTTTTATCCACTACAAGCTAGCCCTTGACTGCGATCACACCTGATGGTAAGTGATGATGCAGTCTAAGATGTTAGCGGGCTAACCTGTTAGGGGCATGGCAGTTATATTAAACCCACACCCCTTCGGTTTCTACACGGCATCGTACCGGAACGCTAAATCGCTTGGCGGCACGTCTTTGCCATATTATGTATTCTCAATATTTTACGTAATTTGTCGTCAGTGCGCGCACAAATTCAGCCTCACAAGCGGACTACACGGGGCGAGCACCGCCCTACAAGCCCGTACCGCCCCCAAAGCCCAAACACTACCGCCCCCCCGACCAGCCGCACCAGCAGTTGCCTCCGCATCAGCACCAACCACATCCGAGGAACGGGGTACGTTGATTTATTTCCCTTAGGCCCACTTGCACAAGGAATCTTAAATTGATTTAGTTAATATTTTCACGCTGTCCCTTTTTGGCCGCTATGCATTTGATAAAAAGGGACAACAAAATTTAACAAAATCAGTTTAAATGTCCTTCTGCAAGCAATACAGAATGTTTGCAGGATGTGTCAACGTTTTCGTGTCATACCTATTCGTTTTTTTTTTCAATTTCTTTATTATAGTCCACTAGCTGATGCCCGCGACTTCGTCAGCGTGGATTATGGTTTTTTGGTTTCCGCGGCAACTCTTTAATTTTCCAGATTATATCTATCTTTGTGCCAACTTTTATGCAGATCCGTTCAGCTTTTCTGGCGTGATTGAGTTACAAACACTCTTCTCGCGTGCTTAGTATGGATTTTGTATGAAACATTAAGTTGTGACGTCAGCAAAGTTCAACGCACTTTTTTTACTTTAATCGATAGTTTAAAATGGTTATTCAAAATAAAACTATCAGGGGACGTGGATATTACGACTTTTGTGAGATGCTTTATTTAATAATCACTATAAAATAATTTATTTCACTAGTAGTCAAATACCCAATCGCTCTCCCGCTATAAGTTAATCGTCACGTTATTGCTCGTAGAGCATGGAGGCAGTGTCGAGCCCCGGGGCAGGGGCGGGGGCGGGGCCGGGTGCGGGGGGCGTGCACTATTCGCACGCGCACTCGCACTCGCAGCCGCACCGCCCGCCGCCGCACGGACACCCGTACCACCAGGTATTTATATATTCACTATTCCGCGTGGAATAAGTTTTTTTAATTCGCACAGGAACTCCTCAATTTTCTGGGATAAAAAAATTGCCTATGTTACTCTCGTCTTCAACTATGGCCATACGAAAAAATCACGTCGATATGTCGATATGGGGCATTGAAGGACAGACCAATAAACCAACAAACAAACACACTTTCGCATTATAATATTAGTATGATAATAATAATAATGTCCTCCCGATCGAATTTCGACCACGGCAGCCAATCTCCACAGAGATTAGCCATCTGCGCGGAAGATATTATAGTGCACAAGTGTGTGCGCATACACAGGTGCACTCTCTGTTCCTTTACTCTCATAGCCCGATGGGACGGAAGATCCGACACGACCGGAGAGAGATCAGGCGCAGGACCGACGGCTTAACGTGCTCTCCGAGGCACGGGGGTGTAACACCGCCAACTTCCTAACTCCGGGCTAGTACTGAGAATTTCTGGTCAGAAAAACCCAACACTAAGGCAGAAGCTTAGAAGGTCACCTGCAGGCCGAGTGGGAGTTTTTGGACGTATTCGATCCCGACAACGTTAGCTACCATTTAAGTATATGGAATGGATCGAACGCCAGCTATCAAGTGCTTGACAATACCATACAAATCGTAGTTAACGTTGTCGCAATCGAATGGGCAATCTGATTTTTAGGGATTATAGCCGCCCATGAACATTTGAACTACCAGAGGAACCGCCAATGCTTTGCCGGCTTTTAAGGAATTTATTTTACCGCTCCTTAAATATCCCCATATTGTAATTTCGAGGGTTTACCCAATTTCTATCATGAAATAGCGTATCAAGTCCCAAAAAGCACATATTGAAATACCAAGTTGGTTTATTTGTAATGACCGTTTAACTATCATTCATTCAGATTGTCATGGTAGGAAACAGTTAAAGAAGGAGTATAATTTTAAAAGGAAATAAAATATTTTTGGACTCTTGGGTGAAATATCACTGATAATTTCAGGAAAATACTCGTACCCGTCTATAAAAAAATGGGAGCATCCAATGCGTGGAACGATATGTTCGTAATAAAGAACCTCGCATTGGAAAAATCTGGCGTGAATTTTTCACCTGTTCAAAAATGTCCTTATTATTTTAAGTGACCATCAAAATGTCTATACCTGAATTTTTTTGAATTTTTCACCTGTTCAGACAATGGCCCTATTAAATTTTCTTATAGCAAAACATGTACGGCGGCGCCGGTGGGCAGATGGTGACACAGTCGCCGCCCTACGCCGGCCCGCCCTCGCATCGAGCTATCAACCTGCCACATAACCCTCATCTTATAGGTAACTATCACTTCTCTCTCCCTCTCTGCTTCGTATTCGTCATCGCTGAGGGTCGTGACGCCTTTCCTTTCACTATCATTTACACGCAAAAATATTTTATGCACTCGCACGCACAAATACCGTCTCCCACACACGCATATATTATACGAGACACCTTTCTGATTGTAGGTAAAATAATATTATTATTATCACGGCGACCAATCTCCAGAGAGATTAGCCATCTGCGCGGGAGATATCATAGTGCATAAGTGTGTGCTCATACACAGATGCACTCTCTTTTCCTTTACTCTCATAGCCCGATAGGACGGAAAATCCGACACGGCCGGAGAGAGATCAGGCGCAGGACCGACGGTTTAAAGTGCTCTCCGAGGCACGGGGGTGAGACACCGCCAACTTCCTAACTCCGGGCTAGTACTGTGAATTTTTTGTTCAAGTGTTGTTTTGTATGTAGGTAAAATACTTCATACCTATTTATACGTAAACGTGCACACACGTAGATACGTGCCAGCTCCCAGGTTATAAACGCTCACCTATTATGCCTAATAAACCTATTATGCCTTATCTGAACAATTTAGAGACAGTCCCATAAAATTATCTTGCCCGGTGACAGCGTCGCTAGTATATATTGAAAATAAAAATAAAACAAAACAAAACAGTTATAAAAATTAGTTCCAATTTTGGCCACCGGGTCAGATAAGCCCGGTTATCTGACCCGGTGGAAGATTGTGAACTGACTTAGCAAGCTTGTTGGTATGCTTGACCTCAAAAATCGCCCTCAAAAATTACATCGTTTGTTGGTCTTGGTCTTGATAAATGTCCGAGTTAAATAAGCAGCTTTGGCTTTAAGAATTAAAAAAAAACTTAAGTTATTCTTTATTTCAGATTTAGCGGGCAGCCGGGAACAACGTGGATCCGCATTCGAGCTTTACAGAAAACCGCAGCATATGCACAACTTAAGGTAACCCGAAAATCTTTACACATTTAGCACTCGATTTTTAGGTCTATTATAGACCCCCCTATAGAGTGTTACTGACGATTCCCTCAAGAACACAAAAATGTTATTAATTAATTGGAATAAAAAAAATGGTATTCAAATATTACGGGTTTATTCGTTAGTCACGAATGGCGAAGGCGGTGGTGAAAATGGTGATTTTAAAAATCACCTGTTTAAAAAAAACGCTGAGCCTGTCTTTTCTACACAGGTGATTTTTGAAATGGAAGTATTTGAGATAAAGGAATTTGGTCTAAAAAACCATTACCATTTCGTAGAACTCAAAGAAGGTAAAAAGAGAAATCTAACCCACACTTTGACTCCAAAAGTTACCAAGTGATTTTACTGTAGTTATCCATAATGTAAGTTGGAAGAAATAATATAAACAAACATATATTCTCTAAACTAGAAAGGAAACTCATTTTGCGATCTGGCTGATGATCTGATTCTTAGATCGTCCCAAGTATGCAGGGGGGTTACCACCACTGCTTAAAGCAGAATTACTTAAAAATGTCAGTTTGTCAGTTTCTGACAAGCTTATCTGTACTTGTAGCGAAATTCGGAACTAACAGAATCGACTCTAATTTGATCGTTAATATGTTTATTTTTTAGTAGAAAGTGGCGCCTACGCCACACACAGATAAGTTTGCAAAGCTGTACGCCATAATGAGTCCAGTGTCTTTGCCATTCGCCACTTTCGTGTAAACCGTGCCATAGATGATGTTATATGAAATCATTAATGCATGTTTCCGAATATATAAAAGGAAATCTTATTCTTCTTCCTCAAGCCCCTGTACAATTTGCTCTAACATGCAAACACCAATCGCTTCACAACGACTAACAATGTCTTGTCGGGCCACTGTATTAGTATGGTATCGTATGTGGTTATAAATTATATAGTATACATATTTGTAACATATATCCTATTTCTGGGCGTATAGAATAATAACGTATGTAATTTTGAGTAGTTATCTACATTATGAAAGATGAAACATATTGGCAGTGCGTGTCTGCATTTTAGTGCAATTGTTGATTTATTTAAAGCATATTGAACTAATTTGTCTCTTATTCTGTAGATTATTTTTATTAGTTATTCTCTTTTTCTCCTTTTTTTTTATTCCTTTATAATTATGTATCACTGTAAGTATTATTTATTTTATTTATATCTAAATATTTTATTTTAAAATTTACACATACTTACTTAATTTATTTATTTTTAAGATTTTTGTAAGATTTTGTGGTAGTACAATTTTAATTTCTTGTAAGACATTTATTTCAATATGCTTTTAGCAAAATCATAAATTCATCACTTATAATTTTATCATTAAACATCGGGACATTTCAGACCTTTCAATACAATTCGAGATATTTTAAAATGTTTTTCAATATTCCGTATTGATTAATCTGAGGTGTCCGGAAATCAGTATCATTGAGTAACTAAGTGGGGTTTTGGTTGTGGGTTTCCGCAGCTCCTCTGATGCCATGAACTCCAGTGTGGAGCCGGACGAAACGTTCTCACCAAAAACTAAAAAGAAACTATCAAAAAAACCGTCGTTCATAAAAAATGCCGTCCTTGACTTGTTCCGTTCGAAAACGAAAAATTCCCAAAAAGTATCTCGACAGAAGTCACTGTGCGATAGTGACTTGCAACAGAGATACCAGCAGCAAGCGCCCATGCTGAGGCGTGAGAAGTCAGACCTCGGGGATCTGACCATACATATGAGGAACACGCAAATAAGAAACCAAATGTTGCAACGCAGCAACTCGTCCTCATGCGAAAAACCCGTTTTAAAACCGATCCTCAAACGACAGAGCTCATTCTGCGATGACAGGAATGGCTCTATTTGTACGATAAGAGATTACGACGCTAAACCTGTCATAAAAAACCTCAGACGACAGAACTCGATGTGCGAAATAGAAACCGAACCTAAAGTTACCCCTTTACTGCGTAGACAGAACTCTCTCATAGAATATAATAGGAGAGGCGTTTACGGCCAGAACTCCAGCTTTAATATGATTACCAAAATAGATCCCATCTACCAAAGACAGCAGCAAATAAAACACGAACCATTTTATCCTACTCAACCACTACCTCCAGAACCGATATACCAAAGCAAAGAACATATTGTATATGATCCTATTCCTAAGCCGAGAAGAACTTACGCTTCTCTATATGATACCTCCAGTGAAAATCCTTATGCTAGTAGATCAGAAATATCAAACCAAAGCTTTGAAAGTCCCTATGGTACTCGAGAAACATTACCGATGCCCTTGCTGGATCCGCCGTATGCAACAAGGGCAGAATTTATGGGAGAAGATCCCTATGCTAACAAACATGAATTAATGGAAAATCCTTACACTGTAAAACATGACGTAACAAGAAAAAGTGAACCACTTTACAGCGAACTACCCTATTCTAGTAAAGAGCAAATGCTTAGACAGAGAATGACGTCAGAAAGTCCGTATGCAACAAAGGAAGATATGTTGCGTCAAAGATTTTCAGAGTCTCCATACAATACTAAAGAAGACATGCTTAAACAAAGAATGGATGGTACATACACTTGCAAGGAACCAATTTATGGTAAACGAACATACGAACCACCTCCGAGTACATCTTGGTCCGAAAATCCTTACGCCATTAGACCAGATCGAAGATTACAGACACCGATTAATTATCCTGGGAGAATTTCACCTATGACCAAAAGTATGAGTGAACCACCCTATGCTACTAGATCTGAAATGATCGGAAGAATAGGCCAAACCGAGTCACCATACTCTATTCGACCAGAAGTGAAATCTAGTTGTTCTGACAATAATTATTATGGCAGCAGAAATGATTCTTTCGATCTTCCACAGCAAATAAGACCTGCGTCAGCAGAATGTACGTATGTATCAAAACAAGAAATTTTGTCGCAAAAAGCTGCATTGTTAGCAAATAAAGAACAAATTTACGGAAGTAAATTAGAAGAAAAATTAGAACTAATCAAACAAAGAAATCAAGCAAAGAAAGAAAAGATTTATCAGACTAGATTTGAAGCAAATGAGAGCGATTCAATGAAAAGTAGAGAACCTTTGTATGTTTCAAAGAGAGAATTAAAGGACAGTGTCATATACGAGTCGCAGCAGGAAGCAAAAGATGTACCATTACCTGTAACCCAAGAAGGAAGTGCAAGAAATAGTCCATATGAGCTTAGCGATGCTAATCATTTGGTGCGCCGCGAACCATTGTATCAGACAAAAGCAGAAGCAATAAACGGCGAAGTTGAAACATTCCAAGAGATAGATTTCTCGAAATTACGTTTGACAGAATCTAAAACTGATGCCGAAAAAGAGAAATCACTGAAAGTGGAAAATAAAATTTTAAAAGGTGAACCTCTATATGCACCCAGATTACACGGTAAAGCCGTTGGTCATATTTCAAATGCGCTGAAAGTTACGTCTTCTCCCGTGCCCTATGAATCCACGACATCTATGGAGACTCATTATGCCTCCGAATGTAGCATGAACTTCGAGAACAAGCCACAAAGCACTCCATATACGTCACAAGACATAGTCGAACGTGCGTCAAAGACTAATCGTACAGTAACTTTTTGTGAACAAATACTTGAAAAGAGTCCAGAAAACAGCCAAGATAATTCCGAAAATGCATCATCTAGTAGAAATGAAACTACCGTTATAAGTAACGATAATACAGTAGTCAGTGCTGAGACGTCAGAGGTCAATGATTCTGCTAATAAAACAGCGGAAGTAGAACCTGATGGTCCTCAAACGACTTGGGGGATATTCGATAGTGAAGGTGGCATGTTAGAGGACAGGCATTGGGGCGTATCCCTGATCATTCCCCCGAAAGCAATCGCTCCGGGTATCAAGCAAAAAATCTATTTTACCGTGTCCGATCCACGACTGAGCCAGCGCGTGGGGGGCCCTCCCATCGATATGGATAACGGTAATGCTTTTGTAACGAAGCACGCGATGAATGTAGTATCGTAGACTGCACTTACTAATTGGCAATTAACGTTTGCGACTGGAATGGATTTTTTTAAATGCGGGTCCAAAATTATGGGTGTAATTGATGAATGTTTTGTGAAACAAAACACGTTGTCTAGTTTATATGGATATGATATTTACTGAAGTATAAGTTGCATGTAAATGGCATGAGGAATTTATATAACCCGTAGAATAGTCCGGCCCTTTTTTTGAGATTATCAAAAACACTTTACTAACTCACATTAATCAATCATCAGCACCCAATTTAATTCCCATTTGTTTGATTTTCTTAATGGTCTCGAAGTAAAAAAATGAATTAACTCAATCATGTGTCTAATACTCACAAATCATATTATAAGTAATTTCGAATTTTTATTTACATGTATGTATATAACATTCATATTTAGTCCATGACTAACATTGGGTAAAACGTATGTGGTTGTTTTTGCGCAGTTTCTACCAAACAATACACTCCTACTTAAAGGTGGAAGAGAAGAGAAGACGTCAGTGCCTCCTACATCCAACCATGTGATTTAGGTTTGAACAAAAGTTTGCAAATGTTTGTGTGCACTGTTCATTTTGTGCAACTAAGTATATTGGCGTCGAGTGGAAGTGTGTTTACCGTTTAATGGTGAAAACATACTCATAACACGCAACTTGCGTTGAATACAAGGCATGAGTGTTGATTCAAATCAAACTGTAGTATTTTCTCTGACCAAAATACAAATTCAACACTGCATGCATGCATCATTAACTTTTGTGAGTGAAATTGTGTCACGATATCACATTGCAATAATCGCAATTGATTTGATTGGCTGAAATTATGGTACTTTTTCGTGCTGCAACAGACATTTAAGCCAACAGTAAGACTGTTTTAAGTTTTTAGCTAATAAGAAGGTGATTGCTATGGTAATACCTACTGTAACTTTTAGATTTTGCCTTGGAAATACCCTTATTTGACTTGAATCAACATGCATTTCTTTGCATCTGGTCAAGTAGCGTGTTATCAATATGTTACTACCTTACATTTTCTTGTTTTCTTTTTGTTCTGGGGTCAAAAATATTCGTTTTGCATACCTTGTTCCTTTTCCGATGTGATTTGGATACATCCTTTGTATGGTGCTTGGTATGATCTGGTTTTTACTATGTTAGTTCATATGCTTTGCTTGGCTAATATATTATGCATTAACGTGTTGTGATTTGGGTTTGTGTGTTTCGTTTTCCTTGTTCCCTTTTATCTTTTACCGTTTAACTCTACTCTCAACTTATATCTGCAATTTTATTTTCATACCTCATCATTTCATCATTTTGCATTTATCATTATTTTGTTTAATAAGGTAGATTTTATTGATAGAAAATTAGATATAAAACCAGAAATATAAATAGTTTTATCTAATAATAATAATAAGGATTTTGCAATTTTCAGTGATTTCATTCAATATATTTACAACTTCAAAAAAGTATTGTACCTACGATATCATTAGCAATATATAACCATAGATTCTGAAAACACTATAGTATGAAAAATATTTTTTAAAAAAAGTATATTTTTCAAACCATTTCACGGAATATTTCAAATCAAAATTCACGTAGTTAGACAATCCAATACAGCACAAGTTTTAACCTTTTACACCATTTCTTCCATATCAACAAAAACTACAACATTATTTTCTTATAACAGGTGAAGCTATGCTGTCCCCACTAGTGATGTGCGGGCCCCAGGGTCTGGTGTTCCTCAAGCCGGTGACCCTGCGGTTACCGCACTGCGCTAACGCCGTCCCATCCCTAGGCCTCACCATCAAGGCGACGGACACAGAAGCCCATCTGAGCACAGATTGGGATCAGATACACTTACCTGCGACGACTACCTTAAACACTGTTGCGGTCAAAGTTGACCACTTTTAGATATCCATTATGAAGTTATATTTTTTTTAATTAAATTATTTCAGACAGAGTTGAAGGGAATTTGAATTGGAACATAAGTTAAAGTGCGAAGCAAGTTTTGCCAATAATCGGCTAAAAGTAAGAACTGGAATTTTCGGAATACATCAATTTAGCTCGCACGAGGCCCGAATTTGAAAAATGACACGAAGCTGGGTTTTGTGAAATATACAAAATAATTTTACTTGGAAATCGAAAGCCGTATTTAGGTTCGGTTTAGACCAAGTTTTGTACAGAAAAAGTTATGCTTTCAGAACAATTTGTCTCAAAATATTTCACTTCAACTCTGTATAGTTAATACATTGTTAACCATTTAATCAATTAATTAATTTAATCACATTTAATTAATTGTTAAATTTAATTTGTATTGCTCCTATTTCATCAGTGACTTTTTGATACCAGTTAGTACCTACCTGTGACTCTTATCTTAAAATTTAATAAGTTGACAAATCCATTTAAATTGTGGTAAGGTTAGTCAAACTGTTGCATTATTTGTCTTTTTGGTATTGTATTTATCTCATTTATGAAATATGTTCGTTGAGATTTTATAAAAAAAACATGTATAAGTACTTTATTACGGTATATTAGCATTACCACCAAACTTTATGACCGATAGTTTAGTGTGAGTGATACCGCATTCCACCCGCATTTATCTACGCAAAATATCTCTCTCTCCTCCTCCTCCTCATCACTGAGGTTCGTGACACCTTTCCATTATTTACGTAATGGTTGGAGTTTTCTTGGGATAATAATGCGGTGGGTTCCCACGTCTTTCCGCATAGCCAAATATACCTACGCAAATTCAACATGAATACTGGTCAAAAAGTTTGATGCGACCTATAAATGTTTAGAAAAAAAGCAAGGTTTTGTTTGTAATTCTAAAAACACCCACCTGATTCTAATATAATTATTAAATGTCGTTACATTAATGATTAATGTAGTATGTGGTGCTAGAATGTGACAATTGAAAAAATAAATTTAGGGATCATGCATATCTATGTATAAAGAAATTCCATTAAAATATAATATAAATGGATTCAATATTATGCTAATTAATTAAACTACTAACTATTGTTTCACTAGATATTTAAAAACAATGTCTTACCGTAACATAGTTTACTAATAAATATGTAGAATTCATAATGTTCATATATTTAATAACGTATTGTTTATATCTTTGAAGGTAACCTTAAATACTTAGACGCAGTGTTAAGCACAGACTAAAATCTATATTTTTAAATTGGCTTCCGTAGATTATAAATGGAATTGAATTAATCGATGAATTTGCATTAATATTGTTTTTTGATGGTAAGAAAAGCAAAATGTAATGTTACTTTAGATAAGTTCGGCCTTATCGGCTTAGTCATATACCTATGTTATACGTAGATATAAGTACGTAACCGGACGACACTGTATGTATATTTTATTGTTACTAGTGATTCGCTGGTTTTACCTTGACTCGATTATTAAATTTTATATCTAAAAAACTTTTGTTTGATTTGATTTGATCTTGACCCTAGGATATCTCGAGCACAGGTGGGTTACTACCATCGCATAAAGCAGTATTATTTAAATATAACACCTTTAGGTCACGTACCTTGACGCCTCAAAAATAGGGATTATAATTTTAAAACACGAACAATATTAAAATAATACGGCTTTAAGCGAGGGTAGTATGCCCCCAGAACACTGAGTGACGAGAGCGAAGATGTGTTTAGCGGACCAATCGTATTAATGGTAAATGACGTGATCGTTTTTTTCCGTCATATATCAAATATGTATGTATATACTTTATTGTACACCACAAAAACACAAAAGAAACAAGATACAAGGAAATTTAAAATATAGGTATAATAAGATGGTACAAATATGATTGGTCTTTAGCATCTCCGCTCTATGGTTTGTCTAATAATTGGATGATGATAATTTTGGCAGATGCCATTTGCATAGTACTGCTTCAGTCTGTCTCACTCTAGTCCTACACTATTGCTATACACCTCTCATCTGTCAAAATTATCGTCCGAAATTAGACAAAGCATAGTGGATACTTGCCGGACCTACAGCAATAGAAATGGTGCATGTCGTCTACGTCCCTTTCCCTGTACGTTGTTCCATCTGCACGTGCTTGACCGAGATCATCTTACTCGATGACGCTTGATTTGAAGGGACGATTATCTATGATGAAAAGCTAACTTAAATGATTTGTATAGTTAGTAGTTGCCAGACCGTTGGCTCTAATTGGCTGTACTTACATTCAATCCTTATAAGAATGGTCAGAGGTCATATTGTATCTGACGCTCTCACCCCTAGATATTGATATACGATGCGCAGTGGTGAGAGCTTTGGGAAGTTCCTGGGTTCCTGGCAGGGTCAATTTGGGAATTCATATATTTTGAATATTATCTGCTTTGGTCTGGAAGGCTTCGGCCGTGGCAAAGATGTAAGCGATTTATCGTTCCTGTACTATTGCTATTTAGAAACCACTAGAAACCGATCATGGGTATAAGTACGCAGTCTAAGAAGACTGTATCATTAGTCATCACTTACCACTATGTAAGTTCGCAGTCAAGGGCTAATCCTAATTGTAGTGGAATAAAAAAAAGACTAAGTAGGTTAGTTGCTGTACCAGAACCAGTCTCAATGGAGGCAGCTATTAGTGAAACTTATTAGTATTAGTAGTACCTAATCAGCGCACTGTCCTAATTAGTATAGAGCACTATGATACAACACGACAGTACAAAGCAATACCAGTTGCAAATTGCAACACAATCGATAGCCACTGAAGTGCACACGACGCACGACGACGTATGAAATAATTGTACATGACGCTGATACTACACGTACCCCGCTTTATCTCAAGCAAACGATGCGAGCAATCCAGTTGTTTTGTTAGTGCCTAGCTCTTGCTTTACAGGCTGCTTGCAAGCCTACGACTTTGTTCACATTGTAGAGTCACTATAATAATGTACCGACGCCCAACTCCAGACTGCTACGTGAGAATTTATTTTCATAAAAACCAAATAGCTATTTGCCCTGAATCTCAGACTTCAGATTGAAATTTGACCAAAAAGTTAAACCAAAATTAGGGCTAAAAAATTACATTAAGAAGGTCTATAATTATGAGATACTTAGCATTCCGATTAAGAAAAACATCGCCAATACCCTTCGAGCACTTAAGGGGTTAGATTTTTGAAGTAACGCTCTAAAATTAGCAATTTACCTGTCAAACATGATGCACCAGCAGCCTAGAGGATTCCATTTAATTTTCGTTGTCAGCGGTTTTTAGTTTGATTTGGTAACAAACAGTAAAAGTTCGCGCGCGCTCGTTGAAATCTTTTGTATGAACGTTTTACAAATTCTTTTTGACAATTATATTATTGACAGTAGTATCGAAATGTTTCATTTTCCAGTGATTTCTTTTTTCCACACAAAAGGACAAAGTATTACAATTTTATATTAGTAGGATTAGATTAATTATTAATTAACGTAGTGTAAGATTGATTGCAATTCAGAACAATTAGGTCAACCTAGGCGCAGACGAAATATAAATCTAGAATTAAATACCTATTACAAAACAAAGCTGTTGAATCTTGTTACGAACTGCGAATAACAAATGCACATAGCAATAATAATTTGATAGAAAGGATCGCTCTTCACATCACTTCTGTTACGCTTTTCGATAGCGTTATTGCTAGATAGGTAGTTAACTATATATTTTTGAGGGCTTTTCCGTGTGTAGTATACTTACTATACTTAGAGTTCCAACTTTGTCAGTAAGTATCTATTATCTATTCTGTGCCGTGACTTCAGTTTGGTCAACAGGACGTTATTATTAAATATCTAAAATATATCTATACTTATAATAAAACTGTAACTGGACGATTCCTGTACATTTAATATATTCTGAAAATTTTAATATATGCTTTACTATCGATATTGAGCCCACAACAGATTTTTATTTAATTTTTTGTCTGTCTGTCTGTATGGCCGCGAATCACGCGAAAACTAATGAACGGATTTAAATGAAATTTCGTATAGCGGTAGCTGATCTCCGGGGCAATATATAAGATACTTTTTATCCCGATAAAAAATAAGGTTCCTCCAGTATAGGGGTTTTTGTTGATTTTACTCCATAACTCAGTCAAATCTGAACTGATTTGAATAAATCTTTCTTTCTATCCAAAATCTTTCTTTAATTAAGGTATGTATCATCAGGTAAGTTTTGCCCAATTTTGTGAAGATTTGATAAATATTATCAGAGATAGAGGACAAAACTCCTCAACAGATAACAGCAATTCACTTGATTATGACTTAATAATATCTTTTTGGTGGCGTTTGAAGGAAACAAAATTAATTATAAAAAATTGCGACCAAGAGAAAATCTGTCAAGATTTTGCTTTTTAGATAAACAATAGTATAGGTACCAGGTATAAGTTGTATTTAGGTATTGATATAACTTAGTTATTTGAAAATAAGTGTAGGTTTAACGCGAGAAGAATAAAATCTCAATCCACGCGGACGAAGTTGCGGGTATCAGCTAGTATTCTATATTTATGGATTCCATTGCACACATTAGTCGTAGACCGTTGTCTTCTCAATAAGTGGCAGTAAGATCGGTATTCGAAAACCGATGTTTAAGGGTAGAATACTAGAGTCCGTGTCACGAAAGAAGCGTCCTTTAGAGGCAGTGCTGTAGTCGCATTTTAATACAAGTAGGTATGAATTTATTATGTACCTACCTATGTTAAATGTATTAGTTGTAATAAATAATTGCAGTGGGACTTCTTCCTGACACGGACCATAATAATGTGGTTTAATGGCGACCTCAGACCGGCAAGATCGTGTTCTGTTGCAATCCCTGCAATTCCTTGCAGAAATCCTCCTTCCTTAGAAATCCAGCAGTGGATGTAAAGTATCGTTTAAAAGACAGACACCTCTGCACTAAGCCTTCATTCTAAAAACTACTTCTGCAATCTCTCTTTTAAATTTAAATAATCATGTCGAATCAAGTAGGTAAACATCGTTGCATGTCTTCCCCGTATACGGCATGCGAGATTTTATCAAAAGAAGTTACTCTAGCCACTGAATATTCTATTAAGTTGTTGACGAATGACGTTAGCTCTATGACCACAAAGCACCAGGGAATATCAACATTGAAGAATAAATCGGCGATTCGCACAATATTCAAGATGTATTCGGGCAGTAATGAGCCCTGTCTCACGATGATCGTGCTGAACACTGAGCTTTGTAATCACAGCTGATGAGTTACTTCAATCATGCTTGTAGGTAAGTATAAGCCGGATTTAGTTTGGTACCTCAAATCAGGTATCATCAAAGAGGTGTTATAAAATATAATGTAAGTAAAGTACATAGAGGTAATTAATTTGTAAATATAATTAGTAATAAGTACTTTGAATGGTAAATATAATTACGAAATTCAGGTAAATAAAATTGTAACTCTACGTAGGTCTACCTAGAGTTAATCCTGTAAGGCTACTTGGAATCATAATGTGGCACTTATGTTATTTTTTTAAAGTACCTATGCAGCAATAGATTTCCTTTATTTCTTTACAAGGCTTTAAAATTGTCGTTAGGATCGAAATATCAATTTATGTTCGTGATAAGTATGAGCGACGTCTGACGAAATGCTCTCAGTACAGTGTACGCTGGAATTCACGATGATGAAGTGATTCTAAGCGATATTATAATTATAACCTGTCACCGTCTATGCTAGATTATCATGATTATTATCTACTTAGGTATGGTGATCCTAGGTTACCTAGGTACCTTTAAGTTATTATGAATTGAAATTCCCATCAATCGCATGGAAGGCTCTTTGAATGCGCAAACGCAGATTTTATTTTGCAATCTACATTTGCTAGTCTTCTCTTGTCCTCATATAGTTATGAGTAAGTATATTCCTTACACATACTATCGTTAGGATTAGTCCAGTAAAGTTTAAGCTACGTTTTTTATTTTATTTTATTCACTACAAGGTAGCCCTTGACTGCGATACACCTGATGGTAAGTCTAAGATGGTAGCGGGCTAACCTCTTAGGGGTATGGCAGTTATATTAAACCCATACCCCTAATAGGTTTCTACACAGCATACCGGAACGGTAAATCGCTCGGGGGCACGTCTTTGCCGGTAGGGTGGTAACTAGCCACGGCCGAAGCCTCCCACCAGGCCAGAGCAGCCAGGGAAAATTGAAAAATTATAAATTCCCAAATTGACCCTACTGGTAATCGAACCTGGGACCTCCGCACGTTAAGACAACAGCGCCCAACACTGCGCCAACCTAAATCCTCGCAAACGAAGTTGCGGGCATCATCTAAATAGATATTTAAGATGTCTCGGTTCAGTGACACAGTTTCTTGTTATTTAAAAACTACTCCAGTTATTTATACATAATATATTCTATTCTTGATAAGATTTGTTGAGACCTAAATGGCCAGTAGGCGGTAGACCTAAGAATATAAAAATTTCGTCAGCCTGACTATGACCTGTAGTTGTGTTTCAAAATTGCAGTCACGTCACAAGCTATCTCACCTATGACATGCGGCGATAGGTAGGAAATCTCGTATTAAAGTATCATTTGTGCGTTTGCGTATTATATAATAACAAATAAGTAATAATTTGTACGTTGCGCAGAAATATTTTGTTTCTTTTTACTTTGCTTTAAAACTAAATTAAAAACTAAACATTCAAACTATCATCTAAGCCGCTGCAATGAGGCAATGTGCCCAGACTGCTCGCGCTGGCTGCGTTACCCCGCTGAAAAGCCAAACTTATATGTTGGCCGAGGGAACTGCCAGCCCTCCGGTCACCTGTGGACTTTGTGAGACGATCCTCGCCCCACGACCCCAGGGTTTCAACACCTTTACTTGTATAATTTTGCCACATATTTCTTTGTCATGTCTTGAAAGGCATATTCATTCAATTAAATCAATAATTGAATAATTAAATTAATTAAATAAAAAAAGAATCATAATCACAAATCTCATGAATAAAAACATTCGTTTTATGTCATAAACAAGGTTAGAAACTAATGATCCACGAAAAAATTAAAAAGCTAACTCTAGCGTAACACTACCTCGTGCTCTGGGGGGGTTACCTACTCGTGCTAGTAAATGTACCTATTTAAAGCAATGTTAATCGCATCAGAATCAGTACAGTCGTTTTTAAAGAGTAAACCTATTATCTACCTATAGCAACAGATATACTTAACAATCAAAAATGTAATCTCCAACCCCATAAACATTATGCCGTCTCTGTTCCATCGCGGGTAAAAAAATAACAATCATCGAAACTACAAACAATTCTTTGACTTATGCATAAAGCATATTAATTTTCCCAGGCATGTTAACGCCATTAAACGTTTATATAATAAGCCACCATATACCTAAGTACAGGCAACATTGTGTTATGTGTACCCAACGCTCATTCTGGCACTGGCTTCTAAATTGATTGTGAACCGTGCGAGCGGGTCAAAAAAATCGATATTGAAGCAGATATCGATCCATTGTTCAATTGTTTTGCACGCCGTTATTTGAGCCTTAATTTTAGTCAAATGCTGAGTGCCATGTGTCGAAATATTCCCTGCACTCGGTAATATACGGTAATAAGATACCGTTGATTGGAAAAATGTATGCAGCCTTGCAGTTACGGCTGTATTTTTTTTATATTTTTCGTATCACAATATTATATTTCTGAAATACGGCCAGCCTTAAGTACTTAGTTAAAATTCACATTGTAAGTATAATGTATAGGTGTCACCGTAAGATTGTAAAATCCGTTAGATTATAATCTAACGGTTTCGATCCCGCTAGATTATAAACTTTCGAAAGATTGTGAACCGTTCAATGTTCTGAGTATTAATTTATGAAATATTTATTGTTTTTACGTTTTCTTATCTCTTTCATGTACAGTTCGCGCGCGAGTTGAATGCAGAGTAAATGTAAGTGTCACCATACATTTACTCTGCATTCAACTCGCGCGCGAACTATAGGTTAGGTTAGGGTTTGACATGAATATCCAGGTATAGTGCCCGGCCGCAGGCACTTAGGTTCTATCGGGTTAATATACCTAATATATTACAATTTACCGAAAAATAACGCGTTAAATTGTAAGCAGTATGTTACGGTTCACAATCTGTCGAAAGTTTATAATCTATCGAGATAAAAAACGTTATATTTTAATCTAACGGTTTTTACAATCTTACGGTGACATAGGCATGGCTTATTACAGTTACACAATCAACTGTATAAGAATTTTAGTATCAAAATATACTTAATTGTTAATTATTTATATTAACTTAATTATTTAAGTCTTGTTATTTTGTATATTAAGGAATCCTTGGATTTCATTCATATGAAAATCCAATTTTTAAAGGTCAAGTAAACAGAGAGAAAGAGCAAAAGAACGCCTGAATACTTTAACTACAATAATTGTAAAATACTTAATGGAATTAATGATCACGCAAGCTCGTTGAAGTCTTTTGTATCGGCATTTTACAAATTGTATGATCCAATTCTTCAATGTTACTTGAACACAGTCAATCTATTGTATCAGTCTAATAAAAAATATTGCTAATAGTAAAATAAATTGTCTTATCCAATGTTGGCCCTTTAAAAGTTTTAAATGATTTGATGATGAACTTTACAAAAATTTACTAAAGAAGATTTGTAGTAAGGTAATTATTTAAAAAAATAAAATAACATTTAAAAAGTAAATACCTAGTATAACTAATTTAGAATTTTGCTTGTAGGCTATTTTTATATATTCTGAAAAAATCATAATTTTATTTAGTTAATTGAGTCGCGAGCATGAAACCGTTTCACATCTGTAAAATAACAATGTTATATTTTAAGTTCTCATAAATCTCATATTAATATTAAGTAAACAGCTTTTGTTTTTCAAAGAATAATTGATTAACTTTCGACGTAAAATCACGTAATATTGATCATGTAAAATCATGATTACACCTACAATTATTACACCTACAATTCGCAAAGCAAGACTGAACTTTAACGCCCAAATATTAACAGCAGCGGTAAGCTTATTGAATTTATTTGTATTTTGTATAGCTCCAGTGACTCATAAAGTTACTTCATAGGTCGATATTAAATCATTTCTGAATACTTGTCGCCTTAATTTGTAGTTTGGGTAGTACCTCCCTTTTGGATGATAAATTAGGAAATGGTAACGCGAGAGCTAGATTACGAAATATAAGCTCGAAGGAAATCCATAAACTTATTGCTATAAATACATAGGGAAATTTTATTTTCAAATGTGTTAGACTTGTCACAAGATAGCTTTTATCTTATTTAATAGGTAGGTTTTTGGAAAAATCCCCGGTATTGTTTGATTTTCCGGGAAAATTTAAGCTCAGTAAAATATCACCTAGCACGATAAATATAGACAGCGAGCGGTACTATGAAAACACAAATATACAAGTACGAATCCTGATCGCGTGTGCTGATGGTTACAAAAAGCGTATAGCTGTCAAGCTTTAACACGACTTCGTGACCTCTAGCCGCGTGACCTCCGTCGAACCGGAGTACTCGTAAGTCTTGGGCACACTAACAACCGTCTGCTAATGAATGCTATAGGCACAGGCAGATAGTGTTTTTTGTATATTTTGTAGCCAAACGCATTTTGTAACTTACATGATGCTTAGGAAGGTTATTAAAATTACAAATTTTATAGGTATTAAGTGCGTTAGTACCTAGGTAATAAGTTTTAGGTTTCTCTATCTACGAGTTTGGTTCAAAAGAGAAAAAATCGAAAATTCAAATTGACATTCTTCCTTTGAATCGGAATCACAGTTCTTGTGGAGAGGTTGTTTTTTTCTAGTATTATCGGCAATGTGCATCACAAAATAAGCACACCCTCACATCCTATAAAGAGCTATCTCATCCTATGTCAACCTGAATAATTTCTAATCGTAACATGAACTAGTTAACTCTTGATGATTTAACGCGAGTACTTGATTCATCTTTCAGCTTCAGAAGTTTATATTTTGTAATTAAACAATCTTACTAATATTATAAATGCGAAAGTTTGGATGTATGGATGTCGGTATGGATGTATGGATGTATGGATGGATGTTTGTTACTCAATCACGCCCCAACGGCTGAACGGATCTAGATGAAATTTGGCACAGAGATAGATTATAGTCTGGAATAACACATAGGCTACTTTTTATCCCGGAAAATTAAAGAGTTCCCGCGGGAACCACAAAACCTCGATCCACGCGTACGAAGTCGCGGGCGTCAGCTAGTCATTTATATACTTAAGATTTATAACTTTAATTTTCCGGTAAAAAAATAGCCTATGTGTTATTCCATATAATCATATATAATCTATCTCTGCCAAATTTCATCCAGATCCGTTTAGGCGTTCTGGTGTGATTGAGTATCTAAAAAACATCCATCCATCCATCCATCCAAACTTTCGCTTTTATAATATTAGTATAGAGTATAGATTTATATTTAGTAAGAAATAAAGTTAATCTTATTGTTTCACTTCACTTTAAAATTATATAGCTTTATAGCTTTCAGTGTGTCAAGTGGCTTAGTTAGGGCATTGTCTAATAAGTGTGCTTCACAGGTGATAGCATCAGCTCAGTTGTTACATAGATCTTCTTCACAACGTGCTTTAGCTGCAAAATTTCGCACCTCATACATTTTAACCCCGACTAACCATCTACGCTAATATTGTAACGAAATGATTTTATTTGTTTGTGGCAATAAGATCTTATGAAATTTCCAAATTCTTTACTAAAGAATTAAGGTATAAACACAGAATAGGTACGTTAAATAGGACAGTGTCTTAGATCCATCTATTACCATTTTATTGCTCAACGAATGACCAGACGATGATATTTTGTTGATTTTTAAATGATATTTTTTGACGACCTCCGTGGTGCTGGGCGCAGTGTTGAGCGCTGTGGTTCTAACGTGCTAATTGAGTTTGATCGGGTTTGATCCCCGGCAGGGTCGATTTGGGTAGTTATAATTTTTGAATTTTCCTTAGTCTGGCCTGGTAGGAGGCTTCGGCCGTGGCTAGTTACCACCATACCGGCAAAGACGTACCACCAAGCGATTAAGCGATCCGGTACGATGCCGTGTACTTAGAAACCGTATAGCGAGCTGGCGAAGAATTTCGGGAAGGTCCTTTTGGCAAGCTGAAATTGTGAAAAAAAAAAATTTCGTCAATTGGCGAATCCAGTCCTGCCTGTCTGGTATTAGTCTGTTTTCTCAGTGTACGATACGTGATAATGATCATTGAGATCATATTAATAAAATAATCATAGCTTTATTGAAATAGGTATGATGTGCTTAATTTTCCTGACATACATCAGATGAATTTCTTGAAGAAGCTGCCTTAAACTTAAAATCCTACACATAACAATTATGAAACTAGAGTAAATTTCACAACACAAAGTTTGATGTTCTCGTTTAATTGAAATGAGACTATTTAGCAATCATTATAATGATGCTACAGTACAAGTGGTACAAGTGAGGGCAGAGTTGAATGTTGCACAGAGACAGTCCCGACTCTTCAACAGCGTCGCCGTAAATAAATGATTCGAGCCTCGTTAACGGAGGACGTGATGCCCAATCGAGCTAGATTTGTCCATTCGTTATACGTGAGCTGAAAATAGTGACACCGTACCTTCTTTTCTTTGTGGGACAATCCCTAGAATAGTTTACCACAAATGTCTCATACTTACAATATAAAAAAAAACTCGATTGACTCGTCAACGCCCAGCTCAAACTCCTACTTATCCAAACCTAGATAGCTGAAAAGCACAGAGGTTGCAATATAATGTGTATAGAATAAGGTCGGATTTTATGAAACTCCCACGAGAGCAAAGCCACGTGTGGTCGCTATTACCTACTTCCATAGGTACAATATTTTCAGCTGAATATTGAACTCCTTTCGTTTATACTTTAAACGAAAGGAGTATAGGCTACATAGAGCGATGACATCCAGAGAGTGGCTGGTATCGAACCATGCACGAAACCGAGGATAGGCAACGTTGGGGCATCTTTTTTTATTAGCTATTTAATAAAGCTAGGGATAAATTAAGTGGAAATTTAACTGGCCGAAGTCAGCTTCGCTTCGTTTGACTAACAATATTTATCCGCACAGATGTAGCGATTGACCTAATACTTATTTCATTGTTGATAAATGATAAATGATAAATGATTTATTTATTTCACATAGGACAACTTGAGTCACATATGATACGTCAAGACTCTACCACTGGTTCGGAAAGATGTTCTACTGAGAAGAACCGCCAGCCGGCAAGAAACTCAGCAGTTGATTTTCTCAAAAAAGAAAGAGGCTACAATATTTAAGCAATACAATACATAATGTAACGTTACAAGTATAACACTGACTTGTGGGTCACTGGATGCGATGCCGGTTGCTTCCATGCAACTTTGTCGTTAATAAAATCGTCGATAGTATAATAACCTCGACTTAACAAATGCTGTTTCACCCCGTCTTTAAATTTATGTAATGCCAAATCTAGAAACTCTTTTAGAACCATGTTATAAAAACGTACACTCGAACCCACAAAGGATTTCAGCACCTTGCGCACACGATATGACGCTGTTTCTAGCTTATAATATGGTGCTTGCAGTTTACTGCTGCTATATTTTTTGCTAGGTTTGGTGAGGAAACCCACACTTTTTAAGATCTTGGTCACCCTAATTACGAAGTGAAGAGATACATGTTTATTTGGGACATCCTTCATGTGATACTTAACAAATAAAGGGCCTGTGGTTTTGAAATTCACGACTTGCATATAAGATGCGCTTAATTAATAAATGCTTAAGATTTTACAGAAAGGCTTAATTTAAACCTACACATTACATACGTTTTATTGAAATAGATACTTAATTACTTACTCTAAGTAAATAATGCCTGCGACTTCGTCCTTTGTCCGATTTTGCATTCCCACGTGAACGCCTCAATTTTCTAGGATAAAGTTATTGCTTAACGTCCTGTTATATCTCTATCTTCGTTTCAAATTTCAACCAAATCGGTTCTGTCATTGTGGCGTGAAGCAGTAACAATAAACCATCAATAAACAAATCAAATATTCATTTATTCAATTTAGGTACACTGTAGGTAGGTACCACATTTTTTCTATGGTAGGTACACATATTGGCGTCAATTACTTACTTATTTATAAAACATGATGGTGATTGGTTATAATTAGTTACGGTATCTTAAAACTAAAGCTACGAGGGTTCCAAACGCGCCGGTCTGAGAAGAGCCCACAACAAACTCAGCCTGGAAACTTAGAACAAACACTCACATATTTATAATTAAAGTAAGATGATTTTACCGGCTCTTCTCGATAGAATTTAGCTTTCCGAAATGGTGGTTGAGTGTTATGTAATATCACAATTTGACGACATCCCTGGCGCAGTGTTGAGCGCCTTGGTAGGTCCCGGGTTCGATCCCCGGCAGGGTCAATTTGGGAATTTATAATTTCTGAATTGTCTCGTCTGGCCTGGGAGGCTTCGGCCGTGGCTAGAATAGGTAATAGTGTTACGATACGATGCCGTGTAAAAACCGATTGTTTAACTACCATGCCCCTAACTGCATTATTCATCTGATGAGATGATGCATTCTGCATCAGATGTGATCGCAGTTATGGTCTAACTTGTAGTGGATAAAATAAGCCATTCAATTAAAAGTATGCAATTAATATTATTTAAGTCAAGTACGGTTCCGCCTTACATCACAGATGTAATCATAAATGACCATCTCTATTCACTTAATTAAGCAACTTTAATGTAATGTAGATCTTGTTTGTATGACCCACCCTGAATGTGTACGTTTACTTAACATTACAATTAACAATAATGTAGTTTTCACATAGATTTATTATTTATCTCATTGAAGTTCAATTGTCTTCTCTAAGATTCCACAATGGATCTTCTTGAAAGCTTTTGAAATTCAATAAAACAAAAATAATAATAAAAGATTTGTTTGTAATTATAAGTAAGTATTTAAAATCTTTGGTTCGGAAGGTTTTAAAGTACCTAGCTATTATGTTTTTTTATCTAATTGTCACATCTTTGAAATCCCTGGATTTTCCGTTACACAAAGCCTAATATGTCAGTCTTCGGGAGATACGAGATTTCGTTCAAATCGCTTTTAATAATTATGGAACATGAAAAGGTAAAAGACGGACTGTCTGTCTGTCTGTGTAATAACACACTATCGCATTTACAATAATATCTATGGATTTTGTATACTGAGGTCGTATCACGTTATAATATATATTTAAAGTGTGTTAAATAAATATACCAGAGCTACGGCACATTAATAAATGCGAAAGTTTGGATGGAAGGATGTTTGTTACTGAATCACGCCAGAACGGCTGAACGGATCTGGATAAAATTTGGCACAGAGATAGATTAGGTATAGTCTGGAATAAAACATAGACCTTTTTATCCCAGAAAATTAAAAAGTTCCTCCGGGAACCAAAAAACCTCAATCCACGCGAAGGAATTCGCGGGCATCAGGTATTGTAATATATAATCTGGCCGTTCTGGCGTGATTGAGTAACAAACATCCATCCATATATCCATTCAAACTTTCGCATTTATAATATTAGTATAGATTACCTATGTAGTAACTAACTACCAAGAATGTCTGATATCAACCACATGACGGATTACTAAGTTTCGTGACAAAGTTATTCATGTTGTCATCGAAGCCTCAATCGTTTACTTCAGAAATATGATGAGTCTATTTACTTACCACGACCACAAGTAAATTATTTTAGCGAATGTAAAACGTACCTTAACTCATATGATTTCGGTTGATTTTCCATTACTAGGATATATTAAAGATAATCTAGTTCAATTTACGATGACCTCACATTGTAGTAGGGACCTGAACCAATAATCCTCCTAGTCAATAATCGACTAGTATTGAACTTCGACAGCTGCTATTTCATGAGCCTATAATAATACCCGAGTATGTAATCAGTAATTGTGTCCTAAAATTTAGTAATGTACTGTATTTTGATAGAAAGAAAATTGGCAGTCATGTTGACTGCCGATAGAAGTGAAAACGAATATTAAATTTATTTTTAATTTTTCTATTTTTTATTTATTTATATTTAATTTATATTTTACTTCCGTTGTGTTAATTTAGAAAAAAAAATTAAAAAAATTAAAACATAAACCTTAAAACTAAGGAATTAAAGTTTAATTACGAATATAGTATATTTATATTTAAGACCTTTTGTCTTCGTAACAGCGCGAGCATGTCGGTGATGCGGAGCATTGTAAAATCGTAAGGTTCTCAGCAAGCAGTTTACAGATACTTGACAAGTCAGTCAGTCAGTTTATCCCATAGGCTAAGAATATTTTATAATAATACTAACTGATGCCCGCGACTTCGTCCGCGTGGTTTGATATATACTATATATAGAATATATATATAGATAGAAGAAGATAGATAGACTTGCGAATGTCCACAACTTCGTCTTCGTCGTGGTTTGAGGATTTTGGTTCCCGCAGGAACTGTTTAATTTTCCGGGATACAAAGTAGCCTATGTGCTATTCCAGACTATATAATCTATCTCTGTCCAAATTTCAGCCAGATCCGTTCAGCCGTTGGGGCGTGATTGAGTAACAAACATCCATACATCCATCCAAACTTTCGCATTTATGATATTTTATAATGTAATTATAATATTAAGTAAGTATAATAGATGTAAGTTTATATGTAGATGAAGGATTAAGGTACCTGATGGTAGTCATGTATCGTGACATTTTGGTACGCTGATTGATTTGTTACGAAATACGATGACGAATCCCACACGAATGTAGGCTTGAATTTGACGAGGTACTATTCCCACCATCATTCTATTCCAGCATCATTATTGAAGGAAAATCAAAATTGATTAGTTAGGTACTTATTTGCATGCTATTTTAGATCAATGTAAGTACAAATGGGGCTCTCTGAACAAAGGTAACCTACCTACTATTTAGCATTTGCTTACCGCAATATGCAAATAAGATAGGAGATGCCCGCCACTTCGTACGCGTGAATTTAGGTTTAGAAAATCCTAGCAAAACTCTTCGGATTTCCGGGAAAAAAAGTAGCTTATATCCTTCCCTGGGATGATGCCACCTACCAAGTTGGTACGGCCGATATGTCGTGTAAACGTAGCAGACGCACAGACAGACACATTTTCGCATATGTATAATAAATTAATAACTATTAGTTGTATGATTTTTCATTAATGCTTTTTAAAAAGCGCTGAGCTTAAAAATATTGATTCTGTGGTACTTTTTTGCTTATAAAAATCCAATGCAAAAGCCGAATTATGTATAAGTGCAGACTAAAGTCCGCGTATGCTTCAGGTTCAACCCAAAGCTGTCGCCGGCTAAACGACAAAAAAAAAACCAAAAATGTGAACACTAATAAAACCGCATAATTGCCAAATCAATCATTTATTAAAACGAAATTAAAGTAAGGAAGGAAAGTGACGTTCTATTTATCTAGCTTTGCTAATCTCTAGCTGAGGTACTTAATTTAAAATATCTACTTAGAAACTTTTATAAATTAATTGAAACAGTGGTCTAGTTTACCCAATTTTTATCTTTCTCGATCTGGTTAAACAATAATAGGGAAAGTCTTTAGGTACAACCGATGTACTGTTTAAAAAGTCGATAGACTGCAAATCTTAATTAACGAATCTCGAGTTGCGATCGAATTCTTATTAGCAAGTTTGCACAAGATCAATTGTTAAGAGTCATCTCAAGATTACTGTAGACTTACGACTGTTGGGGACTGCGTGGTCTCTTACTTCTTCATATACAATAAAGAGAAAAGTCCTGACTAACTCACTGAATGACTCATCAGCGGGCATAGAAAGCTGAAATTTTATTGTTCATGTAGACAGAAAATTTTCCGGGTCCGGGTTTCTTAATACGCCTTTGAAAGAGAAGCCGCGGGCTGTTGCTTGCGTATTATTAAAGGCCCACAACGATGTCCGCGCGTGTCAAAAATCTCGTGGGAGTGTTTTGATTTTCCAGAATAAAAATTAACACTTTTTAGACGACCACTGCTGACTGCATACCGAAGCCGCCCAGTTTACCAATTTAGTAATTCAGAATAGCCGTGTTTGTATTTTCAAAAACGTTATATAAATTTCAACAATTCAACAAAGATATAAATTATTTGTACAAAATTTCAAATAGATAATATTAGCCGCTGAGCTCATATTATAATAGAAACTATCAGCGAGCTCCTCTTGCATACCTCTGTATCTAATTGTTTACTAACTAGGTAAGTTTAGATTATTTTTGCTACAATCACAATTTTTACATTTGTCTTATGTTTGCGTTGGCCTTAAGTTTACTGATGACGTATTTGGAATACAGTAACGGAAATGATGGCTATTTCTGAAACATGATTAGATTTATATAATCAATCGATAATTCACTCGACGGTTTTTGAACAAATCGTGAGCTACCTATTAATATCATCAAATGTTATCTTTGACCTAGCATTTTTCCGACATTTCACCCGGATCTGCCCTACCGAGCCTCGATAAATTGACAATAAGGCTGAAATGTACCTAAGGTAGAAAAAATCTTTTTTTTCACTTTATATGTAATTGCTTTTTAAATAATCTTATTTTGGTTTATTAAAATTATAAAAGCGTATAGGTACCTACCTAATTATTATAAAAGCCTCTAAATAAATAAAGGAAAAAAAAAATCAAAAACTGAGGGGGCACGGTAATGCCCCCGTGAACATTGAATGAACAAAGGTTTTTTTTTTGATGCGAGGCTTGGCGTATTTTTTGATTTTGATTGGATAGTTTTTGGCGCTTTTTATAAGTAGAAAGGTGAGGCTATAAACATAATTTACACAAGTTTACAATTATTACATCTAATAAAAGTATGCTCCTGAAAAAAACACCAAACTGTCGAAGATTTATGTACTTAAATGATAGAAAAACATGGATTTGACTCGCTCAAGTAATCAATTAATCATATTGCATAAGTCGTATTTAAAGCAACGGTTGATTTTATTTACTGCTTCTTTTCGCTAAGAAGGTAGATTCACTGGTACTACTTGTAAAAGTTTGTTTGAAAAAAATCTTTCGACTCGTACCATAACCACAAAAAAATATTCTCAAAAATGTTAGCACGTGAAAGTTCCTAGACATTCTGTAACTTGGCAGAGTTTCTGATATACAATACCTCTAGTACTTAGTTACGAAAAACCCTCTTACTTTACACTAAGTGATATTTATGACCATTGATACCGTAGCCGTACAAGCTAAAGACAATCATTCAAAACAAAATAGTAATCCTCGCTTAATAATCTGTCATCGAGTCACAGAAATATATACAGGATGTTTATATTTAATTAAATGATTTGCTTAACCTTAATGCTCTTTTTAATTTATGATTGCCGAAAATTTATTTTTTATCTTTTTTGTACCTAAAAGTTGCAAAATACGTAGAAACACAGTGGAGAAGGAAGCACTTATCTCTATAAGAGATCTCTACTAGTGACCCTTGGCAGTGGGAAAGGTTGTAAAAAAAAGTAGAGCTTGCGTGATAATGAGATGAGAATTGATGCTTTTTACGATAGTTTTAACTGAATAAGTAAAGGTAAGAAAATAACGTAATAAAATCTGTATCCCTGACAATATCGGAGGTATGCTTTAATTTAAAAACACCATTCAAAAATCAAAAGTTCGTATCTGTACAAAATAATTAACCTAATAAGTAGCTACTTCATAATAATGCTATCATGACTCGTTTGTACCGACAAACATGAGCAATAACTTTTATAATAATTATTGAATTATATTCTGCGATCCATGAGCAAAAAAAGTACACTCCGTATATTAGTAAGTACTTAAAGAGTAGATACCCACTAAGAAGAGATTGCAATGACGAACGCAAAGGAAAATCTCGACTAACGTGATAATCATTATGTACAGAACCACGTACAAAGCGTAAGGTTGACCCAGTTATTTGCAAAATCGCTTACATTTGTTATTTCGAGTGCCATCCATCCCTTCGAGAGGTGGTGGTTACTATGGAAATAGCATAAAAGCCTTCGCCAAAGCCTTTCAGGTACAGTTTGCGCCAACTAGCTAGCGCTCCGTACGTACACGGTGAGTTAGAAAATGTGTTACAAATTTTGAAAAAGATAAAATTGTTACACAGTTTAGTGGATCAAAAAAGCACAGATTAAAAAGTGGTTTTAAATGTGAAAAAGTGATTTAAAAAGTTTGGATTTCCACGAAAACCTCATGAAACTAAATGATTCATTCTAAATTGTATGCAATGAGTGTCGAAGTGGGCGGTTGGGCGCACTTGTTTTGGGCATATAGAGAATCCGCCCGCCCAACTTAAAAGCTCAATTTCTGTATCAATTTTATTCATCGTATAGTTATTTACTATAAACAGTCATTTTATAACGAATAATCGATTAATTTGTTTTTGGTTTTTAAATTAGAATAGGAATAAGTATAATTTTTTAAGTTGTTATATAAGTCGCGTTTATCGAAATTGAAGAGCGTCGCGTTTATTACAATAGCGTTAAATTTTATTTTGTAAAAAAAATTCAATCTTGTTTCGTATTTTGTAATAGATCGTAATTTTAGAATTTTTTTTGTGTAATAAACAAAGATACACTTAATAGATTTAAAAACCATCATACTAATAATATAAATGCGAAAGTGTGTCTGAAATCTGAATGTCTGTCTGCAACGCTGATGAAAAGTGTAGTGATAAGTTGCATCCCGGCGAAGCAAATTTTTGCCAGAAAATTAAGGAGTTCTCGCGGGATAAAGAAAACTAAATTCACGTGGATGAAGTCGTGGGCATCATCTAGCAAGTAATAAGTTTCATTATAACATGTAACAAACAACATGTCTATTTGTTAAATTAAAATTCCTCACACAATTAACTCTAGGTATGCGAATAATTAATAATGGGTAATGAAACCGTTTTTCACGCAATTTTCCCTTACGGATAATGGTATACAAATGAATTGGACGACAAAAAACCGTTCATTATGCTTTGTGCTCAGTAAGTACGAAACTCGGTAATACAATACACCAATGCAACGTTACATTGCATCGAAATATTATATTGGCTTTTAATTTTTAAGGTCGTTTTTCATAAATCAGACCAGATGAACTTCAAGGTTACGGTGCTTTACAGTAGAAAGTACAAGATCATTTTTCTTAGTTCATGATCATGATGACCATTATTACATACCGTTACACCGAAAACAAACTATTGTCTGAAATGTTAAGTGTGATCGCAGTCAAGGGCTAGCTTGTAGTGGATAAAAAATAAAATGTTTAAGAGTGCGGCATAGCCAGAAGCACCGATGAACTGTGAAGACTTGAAGAGATGTCTTGACCCGACACAATATTCAAAATTGTTCAGACATAGTCGTTTCCAAATTTATTTATTAATCTGTCAAATTTTTTAATTGGTCTTTTACAAAGTCTATTTTCACCTAACTATATTATTCGGAGTATATTTTTTTTATTCCACTACAAGTTAGCCCCTACTGCGATCTCATCAGATGGTGCCTAACTATGTGATGATGCAGTCTAAGATGGTAGCGGGCTGACCTGTCAGGGGTACGGCAGGTATATTATATCTATACCCCTTATTGGTTTCAATGCGGCATCGTACCGGAACGCTTAATCGCTTGGCGGTCTTTGCCGGTGGTGGTAACTTAGCCCTGCCGGGAATCGAACGCGGTACCCCCACTAAAAGACTACAGCGCTTACTACTGCGCCAGGGAGGTCGTCAAAATAATAAATATATGTGTATCAGTTTGGACTATTGCAATACGTCACTCCGAGATTTGACGATACAATCTTATTATATTTTATCCATACAAATTATCCTACATTAAAATTATTCCGTTACTAGCTGATGCCCGCGACTATCGTCAGCGTGAATTGAGGTTTTTCGGTTCCCGCGGGAACTCTTTAAATTTCCGGGATAAAAAGTAGCCTATATTATGTGTTATTCCAGAATTTAAAATATCTCTGTGCCGAATTTCATCCAAATCGAACGGATGAGTTCTGGCTTGATTGAGTAACAAACATCCATCCATCCAAAATTTCGCATTTATAATATTAAATATAGGTAATTATAGATTTGATTCACTCATCCCTACTTATAATATACGGTAAATAATTATGATTTTGTGGTGTAACATAATTTATCAACCAATCTTTTGTTTTACAGGTTTAGTTTAGGGCACATGAAGGGCACCAACACCATGCTACGTTTGTCAACGTTTTGTTGTAAGTATCTACCTACCTAAGTACCTATATTTTACTAGATAATGCCCGCGACTTCACCCGCGTGGATTAATTAATTCCCGCGGAAAAATGGCCTTCCCCTGGATACCAAATTTCATCAAAATCGGTTGAAGAGACTTTTTTTATTCCCGCGGGAACTCTTGAATTTTCCGGGATAAAAAGTAGCCTATGTCCTTCCCCGGGATACAACCTATTCCTGTACCAAATTTCATCAAAATCGGTTGAACAGATGGGCCGTGAAAGCGCAGATAAACCGACAGACAAACACACTTTCGCATTTATAATATTAGTATGGATTATCTTCTTTTGTGTGTTGCGCTTACGACTAAACGTTTTTCATTTTCTTGAACTCCGTTTTTGAAATCCGTCATTATCATCCATTGATAAAATACGTTCCAAGTACCTGAAAGAGGATCGTTGTACTTATCTTATAGATAACTTTTACCATAACACCGAGTCCTGTAATTAAACCATGAGCTGTAAGTGTATACCTATGGTTGTACCCGCGGGGTCTAGAAAGAGCCTTTGAAGCAGTGGCGTGCACAATATTCGAAGCCAGGGTAGGTATTGCTTAGTTAGCTACCTATTTTCAGGCAGCGCATGATGAAAAATAAGCATTGAGCTTTTTTAACTAGGGTAAGCAATGCTTTTATGCCTCTATGTCGTGCACGCCACTGCCTTGAAGGCAGGCTTTATATCGTAGGCCTCCACTAAGCAAAGGTATCAAGATCAAGTGGAAAGGGATCTTTAAATAAAATAACTGTGACTTATGACAGACGTACATAGACGTAACTTTAAAGTTAAACTTTAAGTGCTTATTTTACTACGGAGCCCTAAAATACCAAAAAAGTAGTTTTCAATTAGAAGAGATATCAAATTGTTATCAAAATATAAAAGTAGCATTATATCATCATTATCTCAAACCAATTTTCGTATATAGGTAAATAAGGTCGACTCATCTCAGAATGTGAAGAAATAAGCTCATAGTCCACCACACTGACCAAGTGAGGATTAAAGACTTCACACATCTCTCAGCACACTATGGACAATATTCCTATATTCCTTCACTATTTAACTAAGTTGAATTTCAGTTTAAAAGTATAAAGATAGATGTGCGAATCGAGACTCGAACCCCGGACCGCTGCATAGGAGGGCCAAAGATTTTAGCAGCCTAGGTAATTACGGTATTACCGCTTACTTTTACCCATTAAAAACTTTAAAATGGGTAATCATCTCATCTCAAAGTATTCATTGTGCCTATTTAGTTACTTCACATAAAGATGTAACCAAGTAACCCTGAACTGAATTCAAATTTGGCTATTTAGCTTTATTTTGATTTTTATCTCCTCACATTTTGGAGAAAAATGTTTGATATAGCTTTTGTTTGCTGCAATCTCTCGATCTATTCTTTTCGTTATAATTAACGAGACTTTATAGTTAGGTGCTTACATAATGTAAGTATGTAGCAAAGTTATATCTACTAAAAATAGTATATTTCATTACAAGTGTGGAAAGGCTGTCATTGCAAAGAGTTCCGACAAATGTCTACCCGAGCCGAGGCGCAGCCGATTGCGAGCGTTGACAGTCGGAACAAGTTGCAATGACGGTTCCGCACGTGTACTGAACGACTATTTTTAATACAGTTGCGAAAAAATGAAGCAATTTAATAAAATAATAAAAACACAATAAACTCAACTAACTTAACATTTATTTTCGTCGTATGTAGATATGTAACGACTTTTTGACTTTTCCGGTAAAATGTTCTCCGAAGCATTTTGTGCAATAATACTGAGTTCCGGTGGTGTTAATTCAAAAAAACTAGGATCGAAATTATTGATTTGTGCAAAAAACAACTAAACTCGCAAAGAAAATTTCTGAAAAATGGCGCCAACCATAGAATATAAGCAGAGTTTTTTTTTCTTCACCCATTCTGGTAGGCAAAGGGAACTATGTCCATACAGCCAAGTCTTCAGTAGAATTTTTTTATTGATATGAAATGAAAATGAAATTTAATGAGATGAAATGAAATGAAACCTAACCAAACTCATTCAATGAAATCATTAAATCTGATATTGAAACAAATTATTAGCTTATTTTTAGAAATATACGTATTTGCATGAATCATAAAAACTTCTATGAATTTTTTTAGTAAAAACTTCATGGTTGGTTTTTCTTTTTAATAGACATTATTTTGACAGTTGGGAAAGAGAACGCACGAGTTCGGGAAAGGTAAAAAAAAGCACGAGTATGTAATAGCCCACATCCCGAACGCTATACGTCCCTGCAATACGCCACTTTTTGAGCAACTGTATTAAAAAATGCTTAGCTTACCAAGTTCACAAGAATAACATAAAAAAACCGGCCACGCGCAGTGTAGAGTTTTTTAGTTGCCCGTCACGTCACATTTTATAAGTTGGTCGACTATTACCCACTCGTTAACTTGTAAAGCATAATTAGCTCTGATAGTTTTAAAATATTGTATAGAAGCAGGCATTATTTTTGTATTCAAAATAAATAAATTGAAATTGAAATTGAATTGAAATTTTGCGGAAGTCCATGATAATGAAAAAGCTAGAAGTTTAATCTATATGTGTGTTTACGCTATAGGCCACAGTAGGTAAATCTACCTATGCGGTACAGATGCGTATCTTGCACTCACTTGCGATATTCACCACACCACACAAATCCTCTAAACTACTCTCAACGTATTTTACGGTATTTTTTTAATTTGCTGGCATATTCCGTCCCCGTGGAGCAATCTTTCCCTGTAATATTTCGTCAAAATCAGCGTAAAAGTGTAACAGAAAGACAAATACAAATATTTATAATATTAAAATTCAAAATTAAAATCTTTTTTATCCAAGTTGACTTTGACAAGTGCCTTTGAATAGTCGAGTGAATCTACCACTGGTTCGGAAGCCCATATTCCTACCGAGCAGAGCCAGCAAGAAACTTGGTGGTTGCTCTTTTGAAATATTTACAATTTCATCAATGTGTAGCTATATTTATAAAGTAACCGTTGTCCTTAGCATTGCTGGAGCGAGTCAAATCCATGCTCTTTTATCATCTAGATAATCTTCAACAGTAAAATATTTTTTTTATTTTTTTTATGGATATTCATTTAATTAGTATGGATATACCTACTTGTAACCCGTACATATAGTCAACTTAAAAGATAAATACAAACCATTTGGAGTAGTTCACATAAAATAAGCACTAAGAATGTGTACAGCATTTAACTTGAAGTGTCGTTTCATTGTTCTTACTCGCAATAAACACTGAGCAGGCTACTTACACAGGTGCTTTGAGAAACAGCGGCATTCACGCGTTTTGAGAACGTATGATGTACAGAACGGACAGTAATGAATATTAGCTAAACACTTGTACAAATACGAATTAGTCCACGTAACTTACTTAGTATGACACTAATTGCACATTGCATTTCATTCATCAACAAGTGAACGTAGGTACCTAATTTAAAATTTAATATTTTTAGATCATCATAGATCTAAATTATAAATTTTCAATTAAATCGTATTCAGAACAAATGAATAGGTAGCCTCACCAACATTAATTTGAGTGCGGGAATAGAGTGTGCAAAACGTTTGCGCACACATTTCTGTCTTATACGTAACACCGTGCCGTGAGCCGTCCCTGTTGTGATTATAATGCCTTGACGAAATTGGGTCAAGTGAACATTCAGGATTGTTTTTAATTCCCGTGGGAATTCCTTCATTTTCCGGGATAAAAAGTATATAATATTTCCTCGGAACCTAACCTAGTTACGCCTGTACCAAATTTCATCAAAATTGGTTAAAACTTGAAAATATGGGCCTTGAAAGTGTAACAAACAAACTCACATTCGCTTTATCAAAAGTAAAACTTACCAGGAGGAGCCCTTAGGAAGACGTTGCCGATGCCTAGCGCCCGCCCTGGAACCCCCCAACCCCCAGTGACGCTGTAGCGGCCAGTAGGGCCTACGCATAACGCAGCATACTCAATCCGAAAAAAATTTTAGGTACTCTTAGGTTTCTAACGATTATTATCAGATGCTAGTGATATTAACCGGGACCAACGGTGCTCTCCGAGGCACGGAGGAAACGAAAAGGCCAAAGTCGGACTACCAAATTCGGTCACACATCCAATTACCGACTTAGGTCAACGTTGCTTAAAAATCACAATCGACTCATGTAACTATGCGTTGGCGCAACTAGGCCACAGACTAGGCCACTCGTCCCTCACAGTCACACCCACATATAAATATTAATTACATAAAAAATATTCATAAAATGACATTTTACAATCGATATTAGCTATGTTATGTTGTATTAGTTTTGTTACCATGACATCTCCGAGGTACTTAATCTTCATTAAATACGTACTATAGGTAATTATTATGTTTAGTAAAACCTCATCATAATTTCAAGGGCTAAACATAATACAGCTGGGTCCTAGCACTGAGTAGGTAAATAATTCAATATTCAGCGGGACCTAGAGTTATTAAAACTAGTGGTTCGCCCCGAACTAAGACCTCGCGGCGCCATCTACTGACATAAATGTGAAGTTCTGTTAAAAATACTGAAGCTCATTAAAAATTAAATAATTCCGTTTCCTTACAATATTTATCTAATTTTAGTAAGTATTTGTTGTTCAAGTACAGGATATAATTGAAATAATTGATCAAGTTTCAGGCTCATCCTTTCAGAAAATTTAGAGTTCTGAGGTCATCTTTGGACGTTAGAAAATCACCACTTTGAAAGCCCCCCATTTCGTCAATTTTGGGGGAAAAATTAAAAAAAAAATGTTTTTGGACTCTATTCCTAATTATCTTTAAAATGATATACCGCAACCCTATGTAACTTTATAAAAAATATTTTACTTCGCATTCGCTTCTATGAGAGCCCCCCTGAAATAAAGATTTTTATTATTTTTTAAGCCATATTCGGCGGGAGGCCATTGGTTTACATATTATATTTAAAGCTGAAGTAATTGCGTTCAGTAATTCAGAAGTTATAATGCTCTGACAGACGGACGGACGGACGGACGGACGGACAAGTGCCAATTCACCCAAGTAGACTCAGAGACCTTCGCTTCGCTCGGTCAATAAACCTTAAAACTAAGACATTAAAATTTAATTACGAATGTAGATACTATTTATACTTAAAACCTTTTGTCTTAAGAAGAACTGTGTCGGTATCGCGGTCGGTCTCGCGTATTCCATATTTTTACCTCCTACCAAAAAGTGCTCAACGCACCTAAAGAAGTTTGCACTTAAATGGCAGGGAGCCGTAGGATATAAACAGTGCAAAATCGCTCAAATTGTTTTGAATAGGTCCATATAATACTCGTAGTAACTAGTGGTTCGCCCCGAACTAAGACCTCGCGGCGCCATCTATTGACATAAATGTGAATTCTGTTAAAAATACTGAAGCTCATTAAAAATTAAATAATTCCGTTTCCTTACAATATTAATCTAATTTTAGTATTTGTTGTTCAAGTACAGGATATAATTGAAATAATTGATCAAGTTTCAGGCTCATCCTTTCAGAAAATTTAGAGTTCTGAGGTCATCTTTGGACGTTAGAAGTCACCACTTTGAAAGCCCCCCATTTTGTCAATTTTGGGGGAAAAATTAAAAAAAAAAAAAATTTGGACTCTATTCCTAATTATCTTTAAAATGATATACCGCAACCCTATGTAACTTTATAAAAAATATTTTACTTCGCATTCGCTTCTATGAGAGCCCCCCTGAAATAAAGATTTTTATTATTTTTTAAGCCATATTCGGCGGGAGGCCATTGGTTTACATATTATATTTAAAGCTGAAGTAATTGCGTTCAGTAATTCTGAAGTTATAATGCTCTGACAGACGGACGGACGGACGGACGGACGGACGGACGGACGGACAAGTGCCAATTCACCCAAGTAGACTCAGAGACCTTCGCTTCGCTCGGTCAATAATAACTAGTGGTTCGCCCCGAACTAAGACCTCGCGGCGCCATCTATTGACATAAATGTGAAGTTCTGTTAAAAATACTGAAGCTCATTAAAAATTAAATAATTCCGTTTCCTTACAATATTTATCTAATTTTAGTATTTGTTGTTCAAGTACAGGATATAATTGAAATAATTGATCAAGTTTCAGGCTCATCCTTTCAGAAAATTTAGAGTTCTGAGGTCATCTTTGGACGTTAGAAAATCACCACTTTGAAAGCCCCCCATTTAGTCAATTTTGGGGGAAAAATAAAAAAAAAAATATTTTTGGACTCTATTCCTAATTATCTTTAAAATGATATATCGCAACCCTATGTAACTTTATAAAAAATATTTTACTTCGCATTCGCTTCTATGAGAGCCCCCTTGAAATAAAGATTTTTATTATTTTTTAAGCCATATTCGGCGGGAGGCCATTGGTTTACATATTATATTTAAAGCTGAAGTAATTGCGTTCAGTAATTCAGAAGTTATAATGCTCTGACAGACGGACGGACGGACGGACGGACAAGTGCCAATTCACCCAAGTAGACTCAGAGACCTTCGCTTCGCTCGGTCAATGAGGTAAAGCAATTTATACCATAATATCCAGTTGCAAGGCCCAAATTATACATATATAACCTATTAATCCTAAACAATAATACATTTTTCACCATACATATTCGAAAAACGAATATTGGCTTCAGAGGATAGCGGGAGCAAAATGTAATATTTAGGCCCATGGGACTTTTCATTTCTCTGTTCTGATTGGACCGCGTTCGTGCTTTATAATTGAATTTCGAACGGAATTATGGCTGCTAGTCCAAAGAGGGAAAAAATACTAGTTAATCAAAGAGGTCGAACGCATAATGTATGAAGTTACCTTTAACTGCCCGGTTACGTTTTGGCGGCATTGCGCGCTGAAAAAAAAGTCATCTTCTTTTGTATCCAACATAAATATTAATGTTTAATTATTTCATAATAATTTATTTGTGTTTTATTTAAACTTTCAATATACGTCTACATAATGTCTATACATAGAAGGTTGATAGGAGTATCTTCTGGTTGGTCCGCGTTCGTGCTTCTGATTGGTGCTTAAAAGTATAAGTAATGTCCATACATAGTAGGTTGATACTCCTAGCTTTTTCTCATACGTAATGATGAAAAATAGTGTGTGTCACTCGGGGCCAAATTTTTTGTTCTCGGCCGGCGTATATTGAATTCCTCGCTTCGCTCAGGATTCTACTTTAGAATCCTTCACTTCGCTCTGAATTCAAAATAGCGCCCTCGGGGCTATATACTAGTCGTGATAGATCTGTGGATTCCATAACGAAGTTATCGACGAAGTTAACTTAAATGCTTCAGTATTAAGGTTTATATTTTAATAAAAAAACACACTTTTATTTTATTCACAATAAACAATTAATATTTATGTAATAAGGAACTTCGTTCCTATCTGGTGTCCTACGACACCACACGTTTTTTTAAAATAAATTTTACTAGGTAGGAATATTTAATAACTTAGAGCGATGAATAATACAATGTGTTATAGTTATAGATTAATTAGTTTACCTACGTAACCATTGATGTAGAATTTTAGTACCTATACTATTTCAATGTACGTAACAAAACGCACGTCTAACCATGGGCAAAGAGCATAAATGGGCTACGTTAGAGAGGGTGACATTTCCAGAGTACAGAAAGTAGGTAATAAACGTAAACCTAAAGTTATCCGTAATGACATAATGATAAGAACGTATAATAATTTCATTATTATTAAAAAATTTAATTTCTCAGTGTATAATTGTATTTTTTACTTATTTCTTAACTTTGCTGTTATAACAATTTATATCATGGGCGATTTCGGAAAGACTCAGGTACGATTACAATAATTTCCCCATTATGCGTAGGTAGTTTCGCAAACGCCAATCGAGTCGCTCCCACGCGATGTCATCTGCGGTCCATTGTGCTAGGGGAGGAAATGAGATGAAATGCTAATAAATACTTAGCCATTTGATTTCGAAATTGCCCTAAGTATTTTTAAAAATCCTTGATAGGGCCTTGACATCCGCAAACATTCCCTTTTTCAAGTAAAGGAGAATACATTTTGAGTTTAACAACATAATATATTGATTTTATCTTTTTCAGTGCTGCTGGCGGTGGCAGTGGCACAAAGTGGATATGAGTATGACAAACCGGGTAAACCATTCAGCCCTACATCGCCATCCTCAAGGCCTGGTTATCAACCGAGTCCAACAAGCGGTTACCCTACATCACCCTCTGGACAGGATTACCCAGGCTCTGGACCGACTTCAACACCGAGTTACCCATCTGGACCCTCGAACAATCAACCAGGATACAATCGCCCTCAAACAAGTTATCCTGACCAAAAATATCCAGGCCAATCTCCAAGTGGACCAGCAGGCCCAGGTTATCCTGGTCAAAAATATCCAGGCCAAACTCCAAGCGGACCAGCCGGCTCAGGTTATCCTAACCAGAAATACCCAAGTCAAACTCCAAGTGGACAAGCAGGCCAAGGATATCCTGGTCAACAATATCCAGGCCAAACTCCAAGTGGACCAGCCGGCTCAGGTTATCCTAACCAGAAATACCCAAGCCAAACTCCAAGTGGACCAGCAGGCCCAGGATATCCTGGTCAACAATATCCAGGCCAAACTCCAAGTGGACCAGCAGGCCCAGGATATCCTGGTCAACAAAACCCAGGCCAAACTCCAAGCAGACCAGCAGGCCCAGGTTATCCTGGTCAACAATACCAAGGCCAAACTCCAGGCAGACCAGCAGGCCCAGGTGGAAACTATCCAGGACAAGGAAGTAATTACCCAGGACCAGGAGGAATTTTTCCAGGACAAGGTGGAAGCTTCCCAGGACAAACTCCAGGTCGTCCCGGCTTCGGACCTGGAGCTCCCGGATTTAAACCTATTCAATCTAGCTTTGGACCAGGAAACACTGGCTTTGATGATGGTAATTATGAGGGAGGTGACTATTCGGCAATTCCCGGTGAGCCGGACGTAGATTACCCCATACTTTCCTATGTTCCAGAAACATCTTTTAGATGTGATGCGCAACCCTATCCAGGTTACTACGCTGATATAGAAACTCGGTGCCAAGTTTTCCATGTATGTGCTAATAACAAAACATATGATTTCTTATGTCCTAATGGCACTATATTCTCTCAAGAATTCTTTGTCTGTGTTTGGTGGAATCAGTTCGACTGCAACTCTGCATCTAACTTTTTCGAACTTAACGCAAATCTATATGATTATTCTATAATTGGCTCGCAATTCCCTGATGCAGGGTTATCTGGTACAGGACCATCATATCCAGGTACAGGCCCACTGGTACCTCAAGGTCAACCCGGTTTCCCTGGTGCTGGTCCACAAGGACCGAATGGCTATCCTGGTATAGGTACTCAACGTCCAGCGGGCTACCCTGGCGTTCGTCCTCAAGGTCCTACTGGTTACCCTGGTACTGGCTCTCAAAGACCTGCTGGCTACCCTGGCGCAGGTTCTCAAGGTCCATCGGGCTATCCTGGCGCTGGCCCTCAAGGCTCTACTAGCTATCCTGGCGCAGGTCCTCAAGGCCCTACTGGTTACCCTGGCACTGGTCCTCAAGGCTCTACTGGTTACCCTGGCGCTGGTCCTCAAGGTCCATCTGGCTACCCTGGCGCTGGTCCTCAAGGACCATCTGGCTATCCTGGCGGTAGGCCTCAGGGCCCCTCTGGTTACCCTGGCACTGGTCCTCAAGGTCCATCTGGGTACCCTGGCGCACGTCCTCAAGGTCCAGGTGGCTATCCTAGCTTTGGCCCACAAGGCCAACCCGGCTTCCCTGGCACTGGTCCTCAAGGTCCATCTAACTACCCTGGTCCTAGTTCACAACGTCCAGCTGGCTATCCTAGTGCCGGCCTTCAACGTCCATCTGGCTACCCTGCTGTTGGTCCACAACGACCAACTGGCTATCCTAGTTCCGGATCTCAAAGCCCAAAACCTAACTATCCTGCTGGCTCCGCGCCTCAAGGATCAGGTTCTTATCCTGGTGAATCTTATCCCAGTAGGCCAGAGCAACAACAAACTACGTCGTCATATCCTAGCAGCCCAGGGCAACAGACTCCATCTGGCTCTTACCCAGATAGCCCTGGACAAGGTCCCACGGAAACCTATCCCAGTATATCTGGACAGCGTGGTCCTGGCTCCAGTTCATCTGGAAACTATCCAGGATCTCAGGGCACAACGAGTTATCCTGGTACTCAGCCAGGCACAGGCTATCCATCAGGGAAACCTTCCGGGCCCAGTTTTTCACCAAGCACGACACGACCTCAAGAAGAAGATGACAGTGGCTTCCCCACGCCCCCCAACAGAGAATACCTACCACCTAATTGATGAAAATGTATTCATAGAATATAGGCTTTTAAGTATTACGCCAAGCCTCCAAATAAATCAGATAAAAAAGGTATTAAGTACGCCCAGAATGCTTCCTAGCAAACGCATTAAACGTTGACAAATGAAATTGTTGGTGCTAAATAGTTATTAATTTTATTGGCTAGATTGTAATTTGTAAGATTTATTTGATATTTTAAGGAGTGAATGTTTGGAAAAATTGTTAAGTATATAATTATGTATTATACTTACCCGTAAGTAAAAAAGATAAATGTTACGATAAAAATATCGAGACCTACCAGAAAGTTACCAAAACATGTGTTCGTAATAAATTAAGTAAGGTGCAGAACTTATACATAATTATTATGGTATTGTAATTAGTAACATATTTTAGTTTAAGTATGAAATGAAGCATTTGATTTTGTAAATAAAAATGTTTGCTAAATGAATAAAATACTTCCAGCAATATAACGATTGTTTATTTTAAATTCCTTACTATTTTTTAACACAATCTGTTTTAACAGTATTTCTTGCAAAAATAAAGCAGCATTATGTGTAGACCACTAGACACTATCCATTTCAGTCGCATAAAATAATGCATATTCATTCATTACGCGTAAAATAATGAGATAGAATTAGTTACATGATTTTGGCCCTTAAAATAATTATTTCATGGTGAGCTAGAAACTCGCAAATGGCAACCCCACATTATATGGAATGGAAAGTACTATAATTTTCGCAATCCCCGGTGACACTGTTGGTGGAGTTCTAGAGGATTGTCCTTCTACGATTTCTTGCCATCATCTCATCTACAGCTGTCAGTTCTGGGCAAGAAATTGGCAGATTGTTGCCTTCGAGCACAACTTTTACAAGCCCTCCTCTACTTTTGTAGTCATTTTGATATTTTAACACATTCTGTAATTTTCTAATGCTCAAATACGATAAATTATTATGAGCTAAATTTAGATATGCCAGTGTCATATTCCCAACACTGTAAACGTACCCCTTAATGTGCTTAATTGATTTTGAATGAAAAGGATCTTCAAAACGACCCAAAGCTTCTGTAGTAAGCATCTCAGCTTTTGTTTTTATATAATCATCATCTAAGCTCGTTAAATCTTTCTCTTTTTTTATACTTGATTTGTTTTTCAGAGTAGTCACAGAAGTTTTTCTTCTCTGCGACTTCTTGCGAAGTAGACCAGCATCATTTATTGATCTATAACAGAGCTCAACTAAATATTTTGCGTATATCTCATTTCTACGTTTTAAATATTGCAAACGTCTCCGCCGCATGTTCATTATTTCGTCAGAAGTCAGAGGGAATTCAATTAAAACGTCTAAAATTTGACCAGTACCGCAGTCAGTAATGCGGTTGTCGGCGAGATTCAAATACCGCAAGTGTCTATTACTTCTCAAAGCGTTACTTATATGTTTTGCCCCTTCATCAGTTATGCGGTTTGAGGATAGATTTAAAAGTAATAAATTCTGAGCAGAATCCGCGTAGTGCAACTTTGCGGCTATTGATTTGCACGCGTTGTCCTCTACATTACATCTACATAGAGAGAGATACCTAAGCTTCGTGGTTTCTAGTAGCATTGTATAGTCGGCTCCTGCCACTGACGAATCATCGAGGCAGATCTCAGTAATCGTAGATGTTTCAAGTATTTTGCTCAATTTATATATCGTGTACACATTTATCACGCATTTATTAATAGTTATTCGTGCCAAATTTTGGTAGAACGGTAATAATAGAGTAATTATTCTCAGCAACGATCGTGGTACATCCTTCATTTTTGTCATGAGAATTTCAGTTAGAGTATTGTAGTTGTCATACACCATGGTCACAGTAATAATGGGAAGCGGTTCAGAAGAAACCGGTATTTCTGTTAAAGAAGATCGAATAGAACTTTTTCGTTCAGATTTCTTATCCGGTTCATCAGGAACAGGTGGTAAGGACTCTGGCAGTACACTTATCCGTTTAGATTTAAGTTTTGTATTTGCTTGTTTAAAATTCTTGAGGTAATCTAAAAATAATAAATCAATGAAGGAAATTAAATGTTTAAAAATACCTACCGTTCAGTCAGTACACTCAGTTAGATAATAAAGTCTCAATAAATATCTTTACGGCTAAGGGGCGGAAAAATATTCTTGTAACTAACTGACCACCCCAATAAGAGGCCGGGTGTTTTTACTAGGCTTACGCTATCATCCCTTTGTAAGTTTAAAAGTGTGCCAAAGTCGTCGAGTAAACCGAACCTGGTTTAACTTCTTTCGGTGCAGTTACTGTGTATGGACATTGGAACCTTTCGCAGGCCATGATTAACATTTTGTCGAAGCTATGTAAGTCGCCATCGGCTTTCGTCTCTTCTCGAAATGCTTTCTCCACTCCTATCGATCTAATCGACCGAACAGATCTAACGGATCTCACACTTTTCGTAGATTTCGTGTAAGCCATATTTTCAATAAATAAAATTAATAAATAATTAAAAATAAATATCAAAAGTTATCTAAAAATCTATGAAAATATACATTAATAACAAAATATTAAAATATTTTATATTTCATAAAAATATGACAATGACAATATTTACATCATGTCCATCATAGTTATATGTCACCGTAAGATTGTGAAAACCGTTAGATTGTAATCTATCTAGCGAGATTGTAAACTGTCGAAAGATTACAATTTAACGCATTATTTTTCGGTAAATTGTAATCTGTTAGGTATGTCACCGTAAGATTGCAAAAACCGTTAGATTGTAATCTAACTAGTGTCATTATAAACTGTCGACAGATTACAATTTAACACATTATTTTTCGGTAGATTGTTGATCTGTTAGGTACAAGTATATTAACCCGATAAAACAGGTAGTTATGTCGAACCCTAACCTAACCTACAAGAAAGAGACAAGAAAACGTACAGTGAAGATTTCGAAAATTTACACTCAGAACATTGAACGGTTCACAATCTGTCGACAGTTTACAATTTCGCTAGTTAGATTACAATCTAACGGTTTTTGCAATCTTACGGTGACAGGTATATTAACCTGATAGAACCTAAGTGATTATACCTGATTATTTATACAAGAAAGAGACAAGAAAACGTAAATACAATGAATATTTCAAAATATGCCACTCAGAACATAGTACGGTTCACAATCTGTCGACGGTTTACAATTTAACGAGATAAAAAGTGTAAGATTGCAATCTGACGGCTATTGCAATTTTACGGTGACATAATATTTAGTACCTATACCTATTCCTATTTTGCAGCTGTGAAGCTGAATCCACCGATGTGAAAACAGCGCCGAAAATCATTTGCTCTCGATGACTTCGAGCATTAATTTATTTATCGAAGTAACCAGGGGCTGGTGTAGCACGGAAGTAAATAATCTAAGTTTAAAATGCAGCCAAGTTACAGGTCAGCTTTACAGTACTCACTACGCGATTCTAGCCACATCCACTCTCTAAAATATAATATGTTACTGGCAACAATCACAAAAAAGCAACTGACATTGACATATTGTGTCACTTTCGTAGTCATCGTCAGAGACAAGATAACCAGAGAGTCATCGTAGTCATTGTCAGTGCGTGATGTCATTCATTGATGTCAAGTTGATGTCAAGTCATACTGTCATTCACTGTCATTTGTCAATTGTCATGCTCAAAAATGGTTGTTTTGCTTTTAGTTTTGCCTTTTTTGAAACGTAATTCATTTGCTTTTTTAGTGGGATACAAGTGATTTTAAAAACATTATACGTCAATAACAGTAAAACAGGCGTAGGGTTAGATAATATAAAGTGGCTAAAACGCGTCAGTATTCGGTTACAGGAAGGGGAATTTTGTCGATAAATATTACGTATCATGTAACAGTGCGAACTGGTGCGAACTTGTGGTTATTTTGTGGCTGGAGCGTCTATTTTTGACCTGACGGTCTTCCTCAAGGTACGCTTATTATTTTGTTTCGTGAATCAGTTGTTGTAACTATAAGATTATGTTAGTAGGTATTACTTAATAGGGTATCTTTGATTCGAGGCAAGTCATAATGTCAAGGTCCTTTGTACTCGTAATTTTGACATCATCTCAATAAGCAGATGAGGCGACCGTAAACGTGTTGTAATATATGAAAGCCTGGGAAAATAATACTAGGAGATCAAACAGTAAAGCAAACATTTACTTAAAATTAATTTGGTTGAAAAGTTCATGTTGTATACAACATGAACTTTTACTTATGTAGTTATTGTACATACAATAACTACATAAGTAAAAAGAAGCACAATGAGTGTTACAGATGAGTGAAATGTATCAGAAAGTGATTGGTTGGCTCTTTTGTGTATTGTGTGTGTATTCACACAGGTTTTATCTGATATTTTTAGTACACTAGGGGTTTATTGTTGAGTATCACCATTCCATAATAGATAGTGAAAGTTGAGCATGATTGCTTGGTCACTAATTGCTTTACTAGCTGATGCCTGAAACATTGTCTGCGTGGAATAAGTTTTTTTAATTACCATGGGAACTTTTTAACTTTCTTAGGTAAAAAGAAGCCTAAAAAAGTCTTCACGTAAACTTTACTCATGCAAAAAATTACGTTGTTCTATGGCTCTGATGCAGGGTAATTGAAGGACAAACAAACACACTTTTGCATTTATAATATTTGTATGATAGACACATAAAACTGGATGTTGGTATATCTGCTTGTGCTTTCGTATACCATTCATCTAATTGCAATAAAATTATTGCAGATTTTTTTGGGACATACAGGAAGGTTTCTGGCATCGTACCGTTAACCTATAATTATGTTCATGCGTTAGTAGCTTAATAGTTTATCTCATACAACAAATAGAAAGATTGCACAGAGGTTCGTTTTATAATGTGGACAAGAAACTAGTGATGAAAGCGACTAGTCTCTTATTCATTTATATGAAGATACATTTGTATAAATTACATTTATCTTTAAAGTACAACTTGACTGTAACATGCAGACTAGACATTTGAATCCTCATATATAAGTCTCGACCATTTTAAGTTGAAACTCAGACATGACTTAAATGACTTCAGTTCTTTTTACAAATGGGTCTTGCAGCTGAGTTGAGCATGTTCTTCAATTTGGTTAAAGCCCTTATGTTAAAACGCTGGAATTGTAAGTACTCATTCATTAAAAAAAATAACATATAGAGCTGCAGATGACCCTTAGACATAAAGGATGAAAGTTTGTTTGTAATTTTTCAAGTTGTATCTACAAAAATTTGTATGTGGGCTTCTAACTATGTACCTATATCAGGAATCAGGATTTTTGGAAATTCTAGTAGATTATAGAAATTCCACTCGAGATAAGCCGGGAGGTTCACCTAGTCCATACTAATACCATTAATGTAAAAGTCTGTCTGTCTGCTATGCTTTCCGTAGCCATCTATATAACAGCTGATTTTGATGAAATTTGCTACAGATATAGGTTGTATCCTGCATCATCTAGTAATGAAGAAAGGGTCAAGCTGATTGTGCTATAGCCAAGTTCTATATTAGAATTGTTGTCGAATTTATCACTCCTACAGTTAAATGATAACTTTCAGTGGACTAATGAGATACTAGTTTTCCGCTAATGATTAGAAGAGGTTATATTATGTTTAATTGCTACCATTAATTAAGCAATGAGTTCACTATGCTAAATTAATTTATTACCTAATGTTTCCTGTCAATGTTCTCATAACTTCATATAATGCCATTGTATTAATGATTGTGACATGTCTACATAATAATAATGTTAATTAAGTAACATTAATTTAATTTACTGCTTATACTTATTATCATGCAATAAATGAATACTTGGTACAATGTGCCTCGGAGAGCACGTAAAGCCGTCAGTTCTGCGCCTGATTTTGCACACAAGGGTGTGCACTATATCTCACGTGCAGATGGATGTCTCTCTGGAGATTGTCCGCCGTGTCCGAAATTCGGTCGGGAGGACATTATTATGTGTGCAGGTGGCGTGCGTTCTTGCTCGTATAGATCAAACGTCAAAATCATACTAATATTATAAATGCGAAAGTGTGTTTATTTGTTGGTTTATTGGTTTGTTGGTTTCAAGTCCTTCAATCACGCCGTAACGGAGCAACGGATTGGCGAGATTTTTGGCATTTGAGGAATTTGTGAATTTTGACAGTTGAGGACCTGGAGAGTGACATAGGCTACTTTTTTTCCCGGGAATAACAATAAACATAAACCACGCAGACGAGGTCGCGGGCATCAGCTTGTAAATAAATAAAATATTTATTGACCTACACAATTAACTGTCTAAATTTTAACAAATTAACTTAAATGGTACATAAGTATTCTACTTGTGGTAAAAATGTATTGTGGGTTATGGAATATAAGATAATTGCAGGACATAATGAAATAAGCGTGCAAGATGAGTTGGCTCCGGAGCACATCGCTGACGCTGGCGAGACAGCTGTCGCGCACCCTCGACCCTCGCCACGACTACGAGCCGCAGGCGTGCTATAGCTCCTTCTGCAAGCATTGGCAACAGGCGCACGATATCATACTCAAGTCACAGGTATATTATCAACTTCCTCCGTATAGCATCAATTGGCATCATCAAATTCCTTTAAACACTTTTTGAGCAACAGAGTAGTGCATATGTGGAACAAACTGCCCAAGGATGTGGTGATGTCAACCTCAGTAAATCAGTTCAAGGACAGACTGGATAAGCACTAAAAGACAAAGCACAAGATTTGACATAGGTAGGCGCATCAGCAAAAGCTGCCTAGCTTATTATAAATATTAATAATAATAGTAGTATAAGCTTTTAATTTGCTGGGATAAAAAGTATATATAGCCCTCCTCTGGATGCAACCTATTCTGTACCGAAATTTGTCTAAATCGGTGAAAAAAAATGGGCTGTGAAAGAGTATGATTTTCTTTCCGAACCGTTGGTAGAGTGAAATATGACGTAACAGGAGAAACTTGTATGATGTAATAAATAAATTGAGTAGTGAGTAGCAGACAGACAGATACACTTAGTTTTACAGATTACAAGACTAGACGATGCCTACGACTTCGTCCGTGTTAATTAATTTTATTTTATTCTGGTTTGTTTTATTTATTTTCTGTGATAAAAATAAACTATGTTCTTCCCCGGGATGCAACCCATCTCTACATCATATTTCATCAAAATCGCTTGAAAAGATGGGCTGTTAAAGCATAGCAGATAGATAGACACACTTTTGCATTTATAATATTAGTATGGATAGAGGCACTGGCCCTGGTCTGGCCTCACCATACCATAGGGCAATAGGCTATCACATCTTTTCACAGTATAACACTCACAGTACAGTATGGTAAACTAAACAACTTGTCCATTCTAGCCCCAACACCTGCACGACGACGTCCTTGGTGTGGTCAATCACTTGGAGCAGTTAGCAACGCTGCTTGTGCTGGAGGCGCGCGCCAGAGAGCTTAGCCGTAACGCCAGTGCCGCCGCCTGCCTCGAATACCTGCTGAGCGAAAACCTGCTAGACAAGCTGTATGAATGGGCCATATGTACTGGCAAGTGAGTGTACTTTAGCTTTTTAACTATTTTTGATCTAGTTTCTCTGCATTATCTTCCTCATTCATCCATTATGCAAAGTCTGATATTTCCTTCAGAACTCCAGTACTAGAAACTACCTGAGAATGATGTTCCCATAAAGCATTTTGTTGATTATCCCATTTTAAATAAGAGAAAACTCTTCTGTGCTTAAAATTGAGGGCATTATCACTTCATTACATAATATCATTGACATTATATTGCAAACTCTCAATAGAAATAATTGTCCATTCTTCCGATTCGTTTATCAACTTTTGTTTCTACCATATCACTTGTTTCCTGTCTGATTCATTTGCTAGAATTTGTATATTATAGTGTAATTTCTATGAGACATATCATAAATAATCATTCATAAATAATTGATTAATTCTAGATAATTTAAAATTATTATGAGACTATTTAGTAGGTACAACAATTATATTAGAAATATAAAGTATATAATATTATACTTAAATCTGATAAAAAGCAGATAAAAACTTAAACATAATGTATGTATAATGATAAAAATAATAATAAGCATATATCTTATTATTGTTAATCTCCTGAATCCCTTAAACATTTTTTAAATCGTCATAAATTTTTAAATTATCGACATCTGGAGTCTCAGAAGTGTATAAACTCAGACGGTATGCACAATATTGATTAAACATTCCTCGAGTAAGTAACTATAAGATAAGAAATCATGCTATCATTTAAAATACGCACCACTCACCAGACTTGATGCTTCAAGTAAGTTAATTGGTTAGATGTACTAGAAATAAGTAGGGCATCGATATTTCGGAGTGAATACAAAAAAAATGCATAAGTTCCTAATATTTATATGATCATTGCTCACTCCACAAATATATTATTAATATCATATTATGTATTACTAAGCCGTGTAATAAGCCCTGTACATCTACTTCTTCTTAGTTTGATTTTTGGCTTTTATTTATGCCAAGACAGCACAATTTACTTCGCCAATGACACGTTGCTTGGAGCCTGTACATCTATCTCCATACATTTGGACAGATTTACCCCGTAAAGCGTATGAAGCGATAGTATTTGAGCGTCGAATCAATAATACGTCAAACTAAAATGAACCCTAACTACCTGGTATTCTAGCTCAACTTTGTCCATATTATGTTATATCTAAAAGCCGTGGGCTCATCGCAATTGCCCTGGGGTATCCGTAGAAATGGCCCGAGCGCTTCAAAAGCCAAAACTTCGGCTTTCGCCTAACGAGTTTTCAAGTCAATCTCGACAACTTTCTCGGCGACTCTATACTCTTCTCAATGGGCGATTTCATTGCATAAAAAAAGCAGATCCTGGTTGAATTTCTGGCTAGATCGATGTAGATTGTAGGATGAACATATTTTTATAGCCAACTAAGTATAAACTATAATAGGCGTATGTTATACGTGAGCGTCGCTAATAAATGCTAACTAATTCCGCGTTTATGAGTTTTGTATTCCACGCGAAGCGTTTGAGCTTGTTAGTTGACAACATAGTGTCATGTTATGCTCATTGGAGATGCGCAATAAGGAAAAGATTAATATAAAGGCAATGCCCATCGTATACAAAGCGGTTTACATTCCGCATTTCATTTCATACATATGCTTAGCAAATTACGTTACAAAGAACTCGTTAAGTAATTCGTAACTCTGTAAAGAAACATTTTATTTTTATTTGAGCAATAATGGCCCATTTTACAGCGTTCCGAGGAGCTCGAGTGTCTTAGTAGCTAGTATATCACCCCCTCCCTTCAGGTGGATAGGTAATAGGTCATTGGGGGTGATTCTGTTGTGCACAATCTCTAAACTAAACTAAAATTAGAGCATTACAAATATTGCTAACCCTTTCATAATACTTCCTACGGAAAGGGACAGAACTAGATTTAAAGCTGCCATTTTAGTTTAGTTTAGAGATTGTGTTATACAGAATCAGCCCCATTATCATCATTTCAACCCATTGTTGGTTCTCCAAATTCAAATCTCCTCTCAGAATGAGAAGGGTTTAGCTATAGTCCACCACGCTAGTGTAGTGCACGTACGCACCAAGTTTGGCAGACTTCACACACCTTTGAGAACTGTCCATATAGGTCCGAGGTTTACTCATGATCTGTGATATCTAAGTTAAAAACAAAAGGCACAAAAATTGATTGAATTGTGTTTGGGAAACCTGCAGTAAATAGCCGAAGGTAAATAATATTGATTGTCTCGACGCTAAAATGCAATAATTCGCCTTATCATCATTTTACGTTATATGATTAATTTGATTAGAAATGATAGGTATTTATATATCCTGATAAAGTGAATAAATACTCAATCTTATCGATGGCGTGTATATTTTCAATCAATGGCTACTGTGACTAATTAAAAATGCCTGACCTTCTTGGACTACGCCATATGTTTCGATTATTTACGGCCGAACTAGATTTAATGGTTTTGTTCATGGTCAAGACAACCAACTATTTCCATCGTCATTTCTAGAATAACATTATGAAACACAGTAAATTATAATATGTTATCCATAGCAATTTTTTGCGCGCAATCATCCTTCGATCAAAATAAAAATTATAGGTAAACATACCTAAATATAGAATTAAAATAGGTCATAAGGCAGATTTCTGAAATACCGAAAACAAACTTAATGGTTAAAACATACTGCGGACTTTTTTCACAAACTATTTTCAAGGCAAGCTCCAATCTATACCTCATCATAGCTTTATTGTCGTCAAGCGCAAGCCTTCTCTTAATGAAGGGACCGGACCGGACTAAACGTCGTATCATCCAGTAATGTCCAGTAGTCCTGATGGTAATATTAATTGCTCTTTTAGCATATTAGGGCATTTTTACAATATATTTATAACTATACTCATGAGTCAACATACTCATGAGTCAACATATTCATGAGTAAAAAAAATCTGCGATCTGCTTGATATAGGCAAACTAGAAAGCGCCGTAAGTTTGCGACTCCTTCTCTCCGCCTCAAAAAAGTTAAATTTTGAATTGAATGCCGCGTAGAAAAAATATTTACCAATTATTCATGTCTCATGTTTTAGAATATTGCCGTTTTTTTAACTTGTTTTGTAATTTTTATTTTTATTTGTTTCAGATACGAAAACGCAGTCCGACTCGAGCAACTCAAGCTATTTGGGAGTCTTATCAGTCATTATAGTTCTCAGGTAAACTTACTACACACCAACCCATTCAATTCATTCATTAGTACTGGCCGTGGTACTGTTTAAATTTAAAAAAAATGTCATTTTGCCGATAGAAGTGAAAACGAATATTAAAAAAAATATATAAACCTTAAAACTAAGGCATTAAAATTTAATTACGAATGTATAACATTTATATTTAAGACCTTTTGTCTTCGTAACAACGCGGTGTCGGTGACGCGAATCCGCAAGTGCTCAACGCGGCGTTAAGAAGTTTTCACTTCAAAAACAGTATAAAAAGTTAAGAACGTCTAAAGGAAGTAGTGCTACTGGTCTACTCAAAAAAACGTTAGAGATGAGCACATGCACCGGGAGTTCTTTCCGCAAACTAACAATGAAACAACACAAAAAAGAATAGAATAAATGGGTTTCTAACGAGTTAAAATTATTTCTGAATTAATGTAAACAAATTATATGTGATTTCCAGGTGATTGCAGCGGAACCATTTCTACGGCCTTTGTTGAAACTTCTCAGTGGATTCAGGAACCAGTTACCGCCGCCGAACCTTGAAAGTAAGTTGCAATTTCTCTTTAAACCCCGTGGGAACTTCTTCGGTGTCCGGGATGAAAAGTATAGCCAACTACAGTCCCACAAACTTATCTGACCCGGTGGCCAAAATTGGAACCAATTTTTATGCCTGTTTAGATTTTGTTTTTATTTTATTTTTCATAGATCACCGGGTCATATAAGTTTGTGGTACTATAAATGAAGTAACTAGAAGAAGAATTACTACAGCCCAAACAAGTACCCGTGTTTATTACTTTTTACTTGAGATTTTACTTGTGACGTAGACATACCCTAACTAAGAATATTTTATTATGAGAAACTAGATGATGCTCGCGAATTCATCCGCGTGGATTAAGTCTTTTGATTATTCTTAACCACCGGAACTCCTTAATTTTCCAGGACAAAAAACCTATACCAATTTTCATCCAAATCGGTTGAAAAGATGGTCGGTGAAAGCGGAGCAGATACACTTTCGCATTTATAATAATATTAAATAAATACTATGTATTTAGTATGCGTCATATTTGTGGACAAAGCTTAAAAATATTGTGTATTTTGGTTTCAGGTCGATTAGTTGCCGTATTGAATCAGCTATGTGTGGTTTTGATGCAAAATATGAAGTTCATCGACCTATTCTTTCTCACGACGCATACGCAGAACGGATCACAGGCAGAGTGAGTAAATAATTTAATAAATCTATAAATAAATTCACTCACTTATAATTTAGGTTTCCACTGAAAACGAGAAGAGATAGAAACTATTTCGTCACATTTCACTGTAATATCTACTTAATATTAATTATAATTAGTCTGAATAACAAATAATCATTTATTAGAAACAATAAACTACGGCAAAGCCGATATGTTCTGATAGTTTCGGTTACGTTACGGAGCTCGATAACATCCCTGATATCGATGGTTCTTACCAGGGATGTTATGGAGCTCCGTAACCGTAACCGAAACTATCGGATATCCGAAATAAAAATCTATCCGTAATCGTAAACGAATCCGATACAAAGGTTTCGAAAAATTTCGGATAGGGGCAGAATCTAAATGAGATATATTATGACAGGTTTTTGTTTTTGCGCGGCCGAGCCGACACACTAGCCGCACGCTAAATAAAAAAAAAACTAATAATTATATCTATAAAAAGATAATCCGGAATAATTGCATATCCATAACCGTATCTGAAACCGGTATAATATATTCCTATATCCGTATCCAGATCCGAAATTTCATATCGATAACATCCCTGGTTCTTACAGATTCATAATCGGTCGTCTGCTGCTATCGTCCGTGCATCGCGAGGGTTCTGCGGGCTCGGTGGCGCGCGACGCGTTCCTGCTGTGCGCTAAGATGTCCGCCAAGTGTCCGCCGCTAGCGCATTGTCTGTTGACGGGAAACGCTTGCCCTATACTGGCTACTGGTACGTAGAAATTATGGAATTACACTGAATACTTTATTTATACTTTTCGAATTTGTCTAATGCTGACATCTATAGCGTACTTTGACTTGGCTCAGAGAGTTAAAACGAGATGGACTTATGTGAGTAACATAAATCTGTCTCGTTTTAACCATGTCTTGAGTCTAAGCAATTACTACTTAAAATTTAGCTTTTATATTAATAATGTACTTTTCTTTTTTTTTCTCTCTTAATGTAATACTGTTTTGTTTTGAAATTAGAATCAGAATCAGAATCAGAATCAGTTTATTTGTTGAAATAGGTATACATAAAGTTGGTACATTTAAAAAATTTAGTAACACTATTTCATGCCGCTAGGGGCGTACAAATATCGGTCTTAAACCTAAAATTATACATTTAAATTTATTATCCCAGTATAATAATATATTGCTGCTTAGAAATTAATAGTAAATTATATCTAATAAGTAACAAACGTACATAACCTTAATTTAAATTTAATGACTAATTTGAAATAGTTATTTAACAAGTTTAAAATTTTTATCATTTGTATATTCTTTGACACAGTAATAATTTTTTTGTTTGAGTATCTTTAAAATTATTTGTTTAAATTTGGTGTAATTTAACATTCTTATATTTTCCGGAAGCTTATTATACATATAAGTAGCCATATAACATATATTATTTTTATATAATGCGCATTTTGGGGCAGGGAGGGTTAATTTATATTGTATGTTTCGGAGATTTTTTGTGACAGGATGTTTGTTAAATATATATTCATGTTTTTTGATAAAAGTTACACATTCTAATATATAAACACAAGGCAATGGTAATATACCTAGAAGTTTAAAAAATGGTTTGCAACTTTCCCAAGGTTTAAGCCCTATTAAAGCTCTTATGCATCTTTTCTGCATTTTGAACACATTGTCTGAATTTGTCGAATTTCCCCAGAATATAATCGCATATTTTATTGTAGAGTATACATATCCGTAGTAGGCAGTAATAGCTGCTTCTCTACTTGTATTTTTAGATAGTTTTCTGAGTGGGTAAATAAAAGTATTTATTTTAGAACATATTTCCGATATATACAGTTTCCAATTGCAGTTACTGTCTAATTTTATTCCCAAAAATTTTGCATCGTTTACAATATCAATTTTTTCACTGTCCATTTTTATAACTAATCTTGGGGGTTTTGATTGGGGTTGATGGAATAACATAATCTTTGTTTTTGATACGTTTAGATTTAAATTATTGTTAAGTAACCATTTCCTGATGTCTAACAATGTATTATTCAAATTTGATTGGAAGTTAATATTATTATTTTCATTACATTTTACTATTATTGTACAGTCATCTGCAAAAAGAATGGATGGGTGTGAGGTTTGTTTCGGCAAGTCATTTATGTAGACCAGAAACAACAGTGGACCAAGTATGCTTCCTTGAGGTATTCCAAGCTTTATTTGACTATTCGAGGATCTGTAGGTTTCTTCCGTTTTAGTTTTTGCACAATATCTATTTATTTCGCAAAGCTGAGATCTATTATTTAGGTAAGATTTTATCAAAGAATATGCGGTTCCACGGATTCCATAATTTTGAAGTTTTGAAAGGAGATAATGATGGTCTACATGATCGAACGCTTTGGTCATATCCATAAATACTGCAGCCACGTGCTGTTTCTTATTTATACACTCCAGCAAATGTTGCAGAAGTTTAAAAGTAGCTAATTGAGTCGATTTATTCTGTCTAAAACCATGTTGTTCTGGCGTTAATATATTATATTTTTCCAGGAAATCATATAATCTGATATATATAACACGCTCTAGAATTTTTGAAAAGACAGATAAAATTGCTATGGGTCTATAATTGCTTAGTTCAGTTTTATTACCTTTTTTGAACAGTGGTTTTACAACGGCGATTTTTAGTTTGTCCGGAAAACTTCCCTTTTCTAACATTAGATTAACTATGTGAGTTAATGGATAAACTAGTGCGGGGAGGCAGTATCGCAGAATTGCCTGAAATAAAGAATTTATTATATTATTATATAAGCAAAGTCAAAGTTCGCTCTATAGATCTCACAATAAGTCTACTCTGGTGCATCGGTACGTGTAACTTGGTCCGTCTTTCTGTTAGAGCCTTATAACTTGCTACTTAATTACTCCAAATACACAAATCATAATAATTTATTATGCCGAAAATTACAAGAAAAAAGTTATAAAAATCTTTATACTATAATTGCCTCATAGAATCAAATGGGGATATTTTAATTTATTTATTTTGCCAAATTATGTATAACTAGTTTTTTTTAAATAAAATTAGTCCCTTAATTATTAACAGACATACACACGCATCACACGCATATTTGTGTATAGTCGCACAAACGTATCCAAAAATGGAACTAATTTTTATGCCTGTTTAGTTTTCAGTATATCATTTTTCATATATACTAGCGACGCTATCACCGGGTCAGATAAGTTTGTGGGAGTTTAAAATAGTAATGCTTTCCAGGTCTAAGCGGTCTGTACTCGCTGCTGCCGCGTTCGCTGGGCGATACAGTGAAGCTGACGCCGGATGACGTCAACCGAGTCCACAAGCTCACGCTGTTCATCGACTCGCTGGAGTTCTGCAATGCTGTAGCGCAGGTATCTTCCAGGTCTAAGCGGTCTGTACTCGCTGCTGCCGCGTTCGCTGGGTTATACAGTGAAGCTGACGCCGGATGACGTCAACCGAGTCCACAAGCTCACGCTGTTCATCGACTCGCTGGAGTTCTGCAATGCTGTAGCGCAGGTATCTTCCAGGTCTAAGCGGTCTGTACTCGCTGCTGCCGCGTTCGCTGGGCGATACAGTGAAGCTGACGCCGGATGACGTCAACCGAGTCCACAAGCTCACGCTGTTCATCGACTCGCTGGAGTTCTGCAATGCAGTAGCGCAGGTATCTTCCAGGTCTAAGCGGTCTGTACTCGCTGCTGCCGCGTTCGCTGGGCGATACAGTGAAGCTGACGCCGGATGACGTCAACCGAGTCCACACGCTCACGCTGTTCATCGACTCGCTGGAGTTCTGCAATGCAGTAGCGCAGGTATCTTCCAGGTCTAAGCGGTCTGTACTCGCTGCTGCCGCGTTCGCTGGGCGATACAGTGAAGCTGACGCCGGATGACGTCAACCGAGTCCACAAGCTCACGCTGTTCATCGACTCGCTGGAGTTCTGCAATGCTGTAGCGCAGGTATCTTCCAGGTCTAAGCGGTCTGTACTCGCTGCTGCCGCGTTCGCTGGGCGATACAGTGAAGCTGACGCCGGATGACGTCAACCGAGTCCACAAGCTCACGCTGTTCATCGACTCGCTGGAGTTCTGCAATGCAGTAGCGCAGGTATCTTCCAGGTCTAAGCGGTCTGTACTCGCTGCTGCCGCGTTCGCTGGGCGATACAGTGAAGCTGACGCCGGATGACGTCAACCGAGTCCACAAGCTCACGCTGTTCATCGACTCGCTGGAGTTCTGCAATGCTGTAGCGCAGGTATCTTCCAGGTCTAAGCGGTCTGTACTCGCTGCTGCCGCGTTCGCTGGGCGATACAGTGAAGCTGACGCCGGATGACGTCAACCGAGTCCACAAGCTCACGCTGTTCATCGACTCGCTGGAGTTCTGCAATGCAGTAGCGCAGGTATCTTCCAGGTCTAAGCGGTCTGTACTCGCTGCTGCCGCGTTCGCTGGGCGATACAGTGAAGCTGACGCCGGATGACGTCAACCGAGTCCACAAGCTCACGCTGTTCATCGACTCGCTGGAGTTCTGCAATGCAGTAGCGCAGGTATCTTCCAGGTCTAAGCGGTCTGTACTCGCTGCTGCCGCGTTCGCTGGGCGATACAGTGAAGCTGACGCCGGATGACGTCAACCGAGTCCACAAGCTCACGCTGTTCATCGACTCGCTGGAGTTCTGCAATGCAGTAGCGCAGGTATCTTCCAGGTCTAAGCGGTCTGTACTCGCTGCTGCCGCGTTCGCTGGGCGATACAGTGAAGCTGACGCCGGATGACGTCAACCGAGTCCACAAGCTCACGCTGTTCATCGACTCGCTGGAGTTCTGCAATGCAGTAGCGCAGGTATCTTCCAGGTCTAAGCGGTCTGTACTCGCTGCTGCCGCGTTCGCTGGGCGATACAGTGAAGCTGACGCCGGATGACGTCAACCGAGTCCACAAGCTCACGCTGTTCATCGACTCGCTGGAGTTCTGCAATGCAGTAGCGCAGGTATCTTCCAGGTCTAAGCGGTCTGTACTCGCTGCTGCCGCGTTCGCTGGGCGATACAGTGAAGCTGACGCCGGATGACGTCAACCGAGTCCACAAGCTCACGCTGTTCATCGACTCGCTGGAGTTCTGCAATGCAGTAGCGCAGGTATCTTCCAGGTCTAAGCGGTCTGTACTCGCTGCTGCCGCGTTCGCTGGGCGATACAGTGAAGCTGACGCCGGATGACGTCAACCGAGTCCACAAGCTCACGCTGTTCATCGACTCGCTGGAGTTCTGCAATGCAGTAGCGCAGGTATCTTCCAGGTCTAAGCGGTCTGTACTCGCTGCTGCCGCGTTCGCTGGGCGATACAGTGAAGCTGACGCCGGATGACGTCAACCGAGTCCACAAGCTCACGCTGTTCATCGACTCGCTGGAGTTCTGCAATGCAGTAGCGCAGGTATCTTCCAGGTCTAAGCGGTCTGTACTCGCTGCTGCCGCGTTCGCTGGGCGATACAGTGAAGCTGACGCCGGATGACGTCAACCGAGTCCACAAGCTCACGCTTCACGAGTTCTGCAATGCTGTAGCGCAGGTATCTTCACTTTTAGGAGGAGAATGGTCTAGAGTTTCTTTAAAAGTTTACTTAAAATAATGTTTGATAGACGTGGGGTCCAAAGGTGCTGGAATGGAGACCCCGCACTGGAAAGTGCAGTGTTGGCAGATCCTCCACTCGGTATATTACACACCACAAGTCTGATAGAGCCGCTGGACTCAGGCGGCGCAAGACTGCGGACTATGGAAGACCCTATAAGAGGCATTGTCCAGCAGCGCGTCTATCGGTAGTTTGAATGTTACGACGACCAACGAATGTTTGATAACTCTATTTTCATGTGCAATCATTGACATAATAATACTATTTAACTTGATTATTACTATAACTATTCGAACTGCTAGCTCTGACATCTCGCGATCGTGCCTCTCTATCGCTTGTTCCGCGCTCTCACTTGCACGCTCAGGCTCAGGTGGAACGTGACAAAGACGTGCCGCCAAGCGATTTAGAGTTCCGGTACGATGCCGTGTAGAAACCGAATAGGGGTATGGGTTTAATATAATTGCCATGCTCCTAATAGGTTAGCCCGCTACCAGCTTAGACTGCATCATCACATCATCAGGTGAGATCGCAGTCAAGGGCTAACTTGTAAAGGTTATAAAAAAAAATTATTTCGCGCGTGCAGCCGGTGTTCGTTGATTTTTAAGACGTTATCAAGTCAATAGATGCATTTTCTACTAAAAATTACCGTAAGACATAATACTTTAGCTTTTGGTACGGAACTAAATGTAAGGTATTAAAATCCTATTGTCATTCGACAGGTCGCTCACCCATTAATCAGAAAGCATCTCCTAGACTTGCTGTACCAAGGCTTCCTGGTGCCAGTAATGGGGCCGGCGCTGTTACAGGTAAACATTACGCTGTGGGTTGATGGTTTGTCGTGGGGTTTTATGTCGTGTTCCATTACTGCAGGCTTAGCATAATTAGCGCGAGAAAAGTGTGATGCACGTCTTAGATTCTATCGAACTTTAACATAGTTCTTAGGTTTTAGCAGTTGATAAACTGTATTGATTTTAGGTCAAAGATATATGTTTGCTTACGTATAGTATCGAGATTCAGACGTAAAGAAAGAGAGAGACTATCGCCTCACTATTTCTTGCCCATTATGCTAAGCCTGGTGCATGCTAAGATAAAATAAGTTAAGTATACTTACTAATGGTATTTTATTAACCTTTTATATTATTACTAAAGTAATATAAATCTCTTATCTATTTATAAAAATAATATAGAATTAAATTTTTATTAATTATTTAACAACCATAGAATACTATATTATATAATAATTATAATTAATAAATACGTGATAATTTTGACACAAAATTTTATTAACAATTATTTTATATTTAATTTTTATTATTACGATATCTATTTAGCTATCTACTATTTTTATTATTCAAAAATGTGAGTACTGTGTTTGTATCAGCTCTTATGGACGTAATTCTAAAAAACGACTACACAATATGACTAAGTTTGAAATTTTTATGAATATTTGTTGCTTCCATACTTACTAAAAGAAGATCTCGTTTTGTGGTTAAGTTATTACTTATCACATACAGTAGAAAGACTGACTCACTCACCAACGCTCAGCCAAAACCTTAATTGGACCTTGAAGCTGAAATATTGCACAGATGTTACCTTTATAATGTAGACATAGAATAAGGCCCGGTTTTTTAGCTAGGTCGCTAGTTATACAATAGGCGAAACGTGTGCGATAAAACTTAATATTTGTGTGACCAAAAACAAACCTTACCTTACTCGTATTAAGAATCATTTTAACGAAACGTGTGGTCGATTTTATAATTACGTTCATATGAATGCGGACGGTTGTATACGATACAGTATGCGTCACGTAGGTTGAGAAATGGATGGATACTACGGTATTATTACGGTAGTTTGTTGTGGGCTCTTCTCAGACCAGTTCGCGTTTGGAACCCTCATAGCTTTAGTTTTAAGATACCGTAGCTAATTATCACCATCAAGTCTTATTCCTTGTAAACGTGACGTACAGAAGGCGTACTTTGTATCCTATTTTGAATAAAGATGCTTTGAGTTTGAGTTTATTTGAGATATGCGCGTTGGTGTGGGGTGCTCCGTCAGGGCACACTTGCATATTGATCTCGGAACTCAGCTATAGCTCCTTAAGAATATGGTTGAAATTCGGTTGAATGAGATCTTCTCTATCTTTCTTTATAATATGTAAATCAATATTTAATCCCTTATAAACACGGTTGAAATAAAGCCGAGTTCTGTTGTTATCTAAAAATCCGGTGTCCTTCCCTTTTTTAAATGTATTTAAAAGTTGTTTTCGAGTACAGTTTCGTATCAACTCTTGTGACGCATACTGTATCTGGTTTCGTGACGCGTGTGGTTATGGCGGTATGGACATCATGCCAGGTCTCACGGTTAAGTGACAGTATATTGTGGACTTTATGCCTATCATCCTAAGTCCTATTTTCATTTTTGCCGCTTCATGGGAATTCGCATCACATTGCGCTTTTTTAAAACCTTTATAAAAACACGGACAGATTTCCATGGTTTAACTTGTCGCTTCATTTGCGGTATGCACCCATATTCACTTACACCAAACCTGGTGGTTCACTGATTAAACAAAAAACTTAATTAGCTACTACTCATTCATTTTGCCATTTGTTTGTTTGTATTGCATAAAACTGCCACAAGATGATGTAACCATACATTATAATATTTGCTTGGTTTGTGTTTTTGATGATAAACTGATATTCAAAAGTCTCTCTAAATTATTTGACGCAAAGTTTTTAGAATACATACATATATAGCAAGCACATAGTCGTTTTAACTAATATTGCACACGTTTTAATATTAACAAAGTAATTTAACTAAAAAAAATATTAGTTTCACATTAGTAAACATTTTTACACACAATTGTAGATATCTTTTTTGCAATCAGTACAGTATTTGAAACCCTCAGTTGTTTGATTTCGCTCCAATTAATCCCTCAGTAAAACCTTTTTGCTTTTATTAAAAAAAACCTATAAGTACCCTCGTTTCCCTCCAATAACTGTCACTCGACCGCCATCTCTCGCTCGTGGCCACGAAACACGATGGTAGAAGAGAGCGGGCACCTTACAGAGTGGGGCCACGGAGCAGGCGACGGCCATGTTATACCTGGAGCTGCTGTTGAGATGCGTCACTCCTGGGGGACTGTTGAGAGTGATCCTGCAATTCCTCTTCACTTTTGAATACGATGGTATTAAAGTTATGGACGTGCTGTTGGGCAGATTAGATGGAAATTCGCAGGTAAGAATCCTTATTTTGAAACTAATTAATTTTTTATGATTTGGTACTCGTGGATTAAGGGTATTTAAACATTCCGTGGGAACTAAGTTTTCCGGAATATATGTTTTCTTTGCTCGTTACCGGTGTAAGCTATCACTTCCCCCCAAGATCTTTCAGCGGTTCCGCGTTTGAACTGAACCGCGTAAAGGTAACCGACAGACAGACATTATTCATTATCATTACTTATTGCAAAACGTAAACGCACGTATTAAATTATAAAATAAAAATAAATATGTATTTATTGCCAATTAAGTTACTCACTAAGGAACCTGTATCGCGGAGACAATAAAATAAACGTTTAGTGTAAAGCTGCTATTGTATGCTAACCGTCGAAAAAGTCTACTTACATAGCGAATGTACGTCTCAAATGTGTAGATCAAAAATAAATTATTATCGTCCATTTATTAATTTTTCAGCTGTCCTTGGTAACGTTATCACTAATGGAAACCCTCATAGACCTAAACTGCGAGGATGTGATGACAGAACTGATATACAAATACCTGTTAAACGGCAACCACCTAATGGCTACGTACAGAAATAAGCTATCTGATCCCGAACCATATAGAGAGGCGGCAGTAGCATTCTTAGGACTCAGTCCTAACTGCTGTGCGAGGTCTTTGGCGAAGACCAGGGAATGGGTGCATGAAATGGCCTTAAGTGGGAGAAGGGTGCTGGATATCAAGAGGGATGATGATAGCAAACGGTTGAATGGGGTACATAATGAGTTTGCTATGAACAATCTAGTCCACGAAGTTAATTTTGATTATGGGGTAAGTGATTTTTTTTTTACTTGAACTTGACTTAGGCACTAGGTAGTGGTGCACACGCAATTCAACTTAAAAGTAACAACATCATGGAAATTAGAAAAGTTGTACATACACATAAGTTTAAAGGTTTATTAAGTCAATGTAAAATTACTAATAAAATTTAATTGCTTTTTAAAATTAGTTTTGAAGGAATTTTATTGGTTTGGGCGACCCAGATTGTTTAAGTCTGTTTTTGAGTTTTATAGTCTGTTTGTATAGTAAAATAGTCTGTCTGCTCACATTACGTCATATTAACACGCGCAAAAGAACCTAAACTTTATTAACCGATAAAAATTCAATTCAAAACAAGAACCTTTTATCCAATTCAAAAAGACTGTTCAATAAGTTGGGGGCCGGCCCTCAAAAGCTACGTATTTCTGTGTTCCATTCCATTACTATTATAAAAATTGGAATGGAATAGTCGTGTCCGACTCGGTCTAGTCCAGTCAATCAATATGAAGAAGTCAAGCAAAATAAAAAGTTGTGTCTCGTGTCCCAACGTCTAAACGTAAAAAACCTTCAAAAAGACTTTTCCACGTTACCAATAGAACCTTTATAAAATCTGTTTTACAAATTAGCACTATAATTTCCTCGTCTTTTACAGAATCCAAACGAAACTTTATACAGCAATTACCACGCGTATCTTTGCGATGCTCGCTTCGAGATCGTCTCAAGAACGATCGCGTGTACCAACTGGAGTTCCAAATACCACCACGTCCCACCGAAACGAGAAACGAACAACAATTCCACTAAAGACATTAAAGAAATAGATATAGTCCCAAGTTCCTGTTCCAGGGAGCAAGACAGTCTTGTGTCCCTTAGTACCAGTGGTTACGGTACATTGAAAAATAGTGATACTTCCGAAAAAGAACCGCATAGCTTGAACTCTCTGAATGAAGTCGCGGAGAGTAATAAAGCTGCGGACCAGCAATGTGATGCGAATGATAGTAAAGATCACGATAGTTTAACGTCGATTGGAGAGAGCAGTGGTTACGATAGTTTTAGGTATAGGATGGATGGGGATGAGGATGAAGGGTTCGCGGAGGAATCGTTCAGGAAGAGTGTCGTGAAAAGTTGCGATGCTCGCGACTATGAAGACGCGCCTGCCGTCAACTGGCGTGCCAACCCTGGCACTATGATTGGTAAGTCATATTGTATAGAATGGATATTCTCATTAGTGATGTGCCGGATATCCGTATCCGCGCATATCCAAGGGAGAAGAAAGATCCGTATCCGTATCCGTTACTTTTTTGACGGATCTTTTACCTTATTAATTTATTTAATATATATATGATATTCTATATATAGGTGATTAGGTGCAATGAAAAACTATTAAATTCCATTCAGATTATATTTTATTTGTTAAAATCAAATATTTGGCACCTTTATATTGCAAACATTTATCATAGTGAGTTTCAAGGTCACGCGCACCGACACCGATTAAGTAAGAAAGTTAAAATCCGTATCCGCGGATATACTTTTTTAACGATCCGGCACGTCACTGATTCTCATAGATCAAAAATAATCTTATAATCTTGCCAAAAAAGTCGTGTAAAATGGAATTATGCATCGATATGCAGCTCACTCGTTAGTTTACTATAGCGCGGATTTAGGATTCTAGAGAACGAGAATTCCTTGATTTTCCTGGACAAAAAGTAGCCTATGCCCTTACCCGGAATGCAAGTTGCTTACTACCTCAGTATCAAAGTAAGTCCAAATCGGAAACACATGTGCCGTGAAAGCGTAGTAGACAGACAGACACAGTTTCGCATATATGATACATATTACATATTAGAAAGAATTAATATTTGTTGGTGGAAGATTTTATACGACTTATTTTGATAACTAGCTGATGCCAGCAACTTTGTCCGCGTGGTTTAAGTTCTTTTGATACCGGCGGGAAAAAAGAAGCCTATGTCACTCTCCAGGTCCTCAACTATACCCATTACCCATGCCAAAAATCACGTCCATCAGTTGCTCCGTTGCCGCGGGATTAAGGACAAACCATTAAACCAACAAACTAACAAACAAACACACTTTCGCATTTATAATGTTAGTATGATTTTGTCAGTGTGCTAGCAACACGGAGCAATTACCAATTTGCTTAATTAAAATGTCTTTATTTCAAAACTAACCATAGGAATAAAAGAACTTTTTGGTCTTCGGTTTTGGTTTATTTTGCAAGGGTCACTTTATAAAAAATTGTAATTATTATTTTAAGTCAGTCTAGCCTGCGAGTTACAACGAAAGAATCTAAAAACACATGTCAATGTCAGAGTGTATCGTTTGACAGCAACTGACAATGTAACGTTCCGTTACTCCAATAACTTGTGCATCTCTTTCAGGTCCACTCCTAACGAGTCTTCTAAGGAAAGCCGCAAGCTTCCTAGAAGCGGACGTGGCGACAACGTGCCGAGTATCGAGTGTGTTCTCCAAGCTCGCGTCTTTTCCTACTCCCTTGCTGGCTTCTCTACTGCTGTGTCCTTGGATCCAGTTGCAACCTAATGTGCCCTCGTTGTTCCAGGTATAGTATTTTTTTTAAAAGCTGTTTCAAGTTTGGTATTGGAATTCACAAACGTGGCGATGAAATGCACCCTGGCTTAGTAGTATGTTTTATTCATGCAAAGTGAGTGAGTGAGTGAGAATATAAAGCACCACTTTCTGCAGAATCTGGTAAGGAATTTTTGGTATATGGCAATGCTTAAAACACTTTAAAAGTCCAAACTAACGACGACGACGTTATGACGAAGTAAATTCTTTGAAAAAAGTTTTTGTTCTGGTGAAATCGAAGTGAGGTCATATTGTGGTATAATATGGCTTGGTTTATAATAGTCATATGAACTTTTACTATAATTATTTTGGGTTGCCTGAAGTTTGTTTTAAATATTTGGTATAATTCTTTTATGGCCAGGGAATTTAAAAATAACCTAGTGTGACGTTAAAATCTTTATAATTATTTAAAAAAATATAATAGGCAAGAAATATATAAAAAAAAAATAAGTTTTGTCTCATTTTCGCAGATACTTAGTAGATTAAAAGAAGAGGTCGACGAGTTGACGGACGGGTTGGTTAACAGCAACGAGTTGGTCGACAAGGCGAGGGTGTTCCTCATGCAGAGAGAACTCACGCTGGTGAACTCGCGGGCGCAGACAAATGACGATAGTGAGTATTGTGGATCAGTTAATGGATGGGTTGGTCAGCAGAAGCGAGTTTGTCGACAAGGCGAGGGTGTTCCTCATGCAGAGAGAACTCACGCTGGTGAACTCGCGGGCGCAGACAAACGACGATAGTTAGTATTGTGGATCAGTTAATGGATGGGTTGGTCAGCAGAAGCGAGTTTGTCGACAAGGCGAGGGTGTTCCTCATGCAGAGAGAACTCACGCTGGTGAACTCGCAGGCGCAGACAAACGACGATAGTGAGTATTGTGGATCAGTTAATGGATGGGTTGGTCAGCAAAAGCGAGTTTGTCGACAAGGCGAGGGTGTTCCTCATGCAGAGAGAACTCACGCTGGTGAACTCGCGGGCGCAGACAAACGACGATAGTGAGTATTGTGGATCAGTTAATGGATGGGTTGGTCAGCAGAAGCGAGTTTGTCAACAAGGCGAGGGTGTTCCTCATGCAGAGAGAACTCACGCTGGTGAACTCGCGGGCGCAGACAAACGACGATAGTGAGTATTGTGGATCAGTTAATGGATGGGTTGGTCAGCAGAAGCGAGTTTGTCGACAAGGCGAGGGTGTTCCTCATGCAGAGAGAACTCACGCTGGTGAACTCGCGGGCGCAGACAAACGATGATAGTGACTATTGTGGATCAGTTAATGGATGGGTTGGTCAGCAGAAGGGAGTTTGTCGACAAGGCGAGGGTGTTCCTTATGTAGAGAGAACTCACGCTGGTGAACTCGCGGGCTTAGACAAACGACGATAGTGAGTATTGTGGATCAGTTGATGGATGGGTAAGGAAAATAATGAACCGAGATTCTAGTCTCTCTATTATCATAAGTATAGAGCAGGTAGATATATTACATTACGTGTTAAAAATGAAGAGTTCATTAAACCGTAAAATTAAGAGTTAGGACTCTCGACAATTATTTATGACGGCTTTACTATATGAAATAAAACACTTTTAATAGTGTTACTGTTGTTTATCATAATAGAATTAGTGTTTGTTTTTCACGATTCACAACCAAGAAGAGTAAAGTTGTCCTAAATAATATCTTCTTAATATATAAAACAAAGTCGGGTTTGTTCGAACACTTATAACACTAGAACGGCTGAACGGATCTGGATGAAATTTGGCACAGGGATAGACTATAGTCTGGAATAACACATAGGCTTTTTATCCCAGAATATTAAAGAGTTCCCGTGGGAACCCTCAATCCACGCGGACGAAATCGCGGGCATCAGCTAGTTACCTATAAATGTGAAGGTAAGTTTGTTTGTTTGGTGTCTTTGATCTCTCCTAAAGGCTGTTTCCTATTATCAGGTCACACGCAACGACCGAGTTCACCCGCTCAGAGAGGAGACGAGTCCCCATTCCGTAGACTGGAGACCAAGCGACGGAGCTTCTCCTCGAGTATCTCCAGTATGTTCAATAGGAAGGCCTCACGTGAGTTCACCATAATAATATCTTATCTGGCCCGGTGGCCAAAATTGGAACAATTTTTTATTTATTTGTTTACATCAGGCAACTAGGCCCATAGAAATATATACATAATACAACATATAACACAGTAAAATAATATTAATACATATGAAAATAATTATGAAACAGTAGGGATCCTGGATCTGGCTTCCCTGAAGCGACGGTAAACTATGCCCTCAGGCCAAAAGTCTGAGCTGAGGAAGACGTCTTTGCACGAAGCCGGAACAGTAAGGACATACGAGCTGAAGTAGGTTGTCCTACTGGACTTAAGTTTATCCAGGGTCAGCTGCACTTCAGCCATCTGCGAACAACCAGATTCTCGGGAACCTTCTGCAGCTGTTCCATGGCGATTTTTATACGTGTTCAGAATATACCGTATAATATCAGCCTTGGACGTCTCGGAATTTATGCGGGAAACATATATCATAATGTTAGGTACCGCCGCTTTCAAGGTGGTATTTGTCGTTTGCGCTGTACCACGAATATTTCGAAATTTATGCCTGTGTAGTTTTTGTTTTTATTTTATTTTTAATATATACTAGCGACGCTGTCACCGGGTCTTGTGAACCAAGTTTGTGAGACTGTACATTTTGCTACAGTATTTATCATACCCATGCGTTGATAGCCTAGTCATTTAGGCACCCGACCTCCTATACGCGGTCGCGGGTTCGATGATTCGATCCCCTCTAACTTTTCGGAGTTATGTGTGTTTTAAGATATTAGATATCGCTTGCTTTAAACTGTGAAGTAACCAAAAAGAACAAGTACAATAATACTAGAATATGGCCGCGACTTGGTCACCGTGTGTCAAATATAGCGTGAGATTTCTCGGATTTTCTGTCTTTTGTCCCTTTGTCCCTCTTCATTTTTTCAACTATATCCACGCATAAAGGACTTAAATACGAGCGTCATCTAGTAGGTGTATAAAAGGAAGAACTGACTGACTGATGTCAACATCAATCAAGATGCTGTCTTTAGAAACCTTTGATTCGGATTGTAAGTTAACTGTATTAATAAACCTTGGGGGTTTGTTATAAGAACATAAGCTCAGAAATTAGGATATCAGTTAAGAGTTAAGGATAACCTTGGAATGGCCTCAGGGGAACTTCTAATATTTTAACGTTTAAACTATCGTGAGTGATATTCATTTTAACTATACATATAATTACCGGTTAAAACTCACGTTATGTCGGAAAAGTGCCCGACTAGTTTCGAACCCGTTTGGGGGCCTTAGTCATTAATCTTTCAACGGCCGCGTCGCGCGAACAGGCTCATGAATAAGGGCCCCAAACGGGTTTAAAACTAGTTGGGCATTTTTCCGACATAACACGCGAGTTTAACCGGTATTTATGTATAGTTCAGACCTTCTTATATTTGTAAAACTGTTGCAGTATCGCCGTCACAACAAAACACGCACAGTCCACAAAATTCGGCGTACACTTCGCCCGCACAAAAACGTCCAATCTTCACGCAAGAAATGTACTGGAACCAATCGATCACAATGAGATCCGTCCTCAACGCGGTCATATTCGACGAATGGCTCAAGGAACTATCCGCAATATGTGAAGAGCAGGCCTTACGGCTGACCGCCGATTACTACGAAAACGACACTTACATCCGAACGGTCGCGTTATGACTGTTGGCCAATGCCTCTGAGGGCAAATTAAAAAATAATAAAAGTATCTCTGATACATTTGTTTAAAAACTTTCATTAGATGCCTTAGAAATTGTAAACTCGATTATGGGTCATAGATTTATCAGATATCTGTGGAGACCGGCATTAAGGGTATGTTCCGATATACACTGCGAGCACTGTAAGGTGTGACGTCAATTTAGTATACTGCGAAGCCGTTCCTTTATAGTTAGCTATACTGGTTGCTGTTTAAAACGGAACGCAGTCAGCACTAAGAGCACCTTACCTCGAAAACGCCAGTGTTCACAGTACAAAAATGGCGAGAATTTATGACGTCATATTTCAGCGGCAGTACACTGTCTGTCCATAACGGAACTAATTTCTCCCCAGTAAGAGCACTGATCAGTGTTCGCAGTGTATATCGGAACATACCCTTCATATGTTGGCCAATGCATCTGAGGTAAATTAAAAATCATATAAGTATTATCTCTGATACTTTCGTTTAGAAACCTTTTTGGACGTCTTAAAAATTGTAAACAGTCATACTTGATCAAGTGATTGTCAGCTATTTGTGGAAACCAGGTCTTACATACAGACGGTCGCATTATAGCTGTTGGATGATCAGAGGGCAACTAAAAAAAAAGTATTATCTCTGACACTTGCGTTTAGAAACGTTTTAGCTATGCCTTTAAAAAATTGCTAGCGGTCAAACTTAATGAATCAATCAAAAAGTATCAGCCCCTGTTTGCCTTAGTATAAGATTTTACACCTCACTAACACATTATGCTGATAGAATTCGAGCATCGAAACATTTTAGCGTTAAAGTAATATAACTTAATTGTCCTGTTTTAAGACTCAAGTTCGTTGTTCAGCTACAACTAGCGTCCCAAGCTGAAATTGCCTGATGAATATGGGCGGTACTGAATTTTCGACTTTAAACCAAAAAAGCTTCTCCTTCCTTTCCTTTTAAGCTTTTCGGTTTAAATTTTGCTTTTTTGAAGTAACTTTTTTTCGACGCTCGCATTTTACGCATAATTATATCAACTTTGACACGCGAAATCTCATACAAACCTTCATGTAAAGGCCAGGTCTTATACGTCTCGGCAGAGTTATATAACTATGAGAATAAGAACTGTCACTCGAGAGACAAGGATAGAATTATATTTGTCATCCTAATAGCATCTTGATATGATAGTATTTTGTATGATACTTGCGTTTAGAAACATTTTAAGGATGCCTTAAAAATCCTGTGAACTACTACTACTGATGTAGTAACTTTGTTTTTAATCTAACTTCTACAATCAACTCTCAACTTTTTGATTTCTGTAAATATTTAGAAGTAAGCCTTTTATAGATAAAACCATATGGATCATAGAAACGCATTTTTCGCTACAGTAAAATCATTTTTATTGTTGATTCTGGAAGTTACAATAGAAAGAAAAGTTTAATATTAAGTGATAAATTATAATTTTTAAAATGAAACGATTCTTTTAAAGAGAACTTTTAATTCTTATTGAATCTAAGGACAATTATCTTGATTTTATTTTTCTTAGAATGCCAACTATTTTTATTTTTATTAAGTAAATAGTGAAAGAAACATTTCTGTCGCCTCACTTATAACGCATTAAATAAAATCCTATTTGTAGTGCTAGTATCATTTTTCACTTGAGAGGAAACTAACTAGTAAAAAATCATGATACCCGGGTTACCTAAAAATCAACGTTTTTGTATAAATTTAAAACTGCCGTTCCATACTACTCCATGTCACGTAAAACACATTGAAAGCATACCTATGTATGTTTTCAATGCAACTTAAACACCTAAGAAACAATACTGCAACACCCGATGTAACAAGACTTCAGTAATCCCCTCGCGATCCAAGAGATCCAGAAACTTTTTGCCGATACACGGGTGTTGTCATGAAACAACCTAATACGCATTGCGTTGTGTGGCGTAAAATAGATTTCGGCATGCCGCATTGTCGCATTTGCTCTGGCGTATAGCCTTAAGGCGTCAGGCACGAAACTAGCAACGGCGACAGCGGGACGATGTGGTCCGAGAGCTGGCGACGAAATTCAGGAAGGTCCTTTAGGCAAGCTGAAATTGTGATAAAATATTATTTCGTCAATTGGCGAATCCAGTCCTGCCAGTCTGGTAGAGCGTTTGCGGTTATTTCACTACTACGCAGCATATGACATTTGCAAAAATAATCCAAAAAATATTGTTTAGGCAACTTGATTTATTTTATCTTTAAATTTAGTACTTCTAGAATTCGAAAAAAATCCCAGACATTTTTGTCGGTTCTAAAGTATTACCAGACCTCTTCAAAAATATTTTATTAAAATTCAGCCAGCTCTCCGACTAATCGTTGTCCAAAACATTCAATTTGTAAATAGCCCCGCCGCCGCTAATTTCGTGCCCGTACACTAGAGTAAACTAACGGTCGGTTAAAACTCGATTGATCAGGTTCTCTGAAATCTTAACTAAATTGATGACTAGAATACTTTTTGGTAATGTTACGTATTGCATAGTATATCATTGCTTAAAGGCCGGTCAATTTAGTGAGATTGTATATATTTGCGGCAATAGTAGCGTATAATAAAATCGAGGCGGTTATTTGAGCGCCCGTACGTTCCTACTATTATGGGCTACAATAAAAGTGTAGGCAGAGGTGTAGATGCCAGTAGGTATAATGTACCTAAATATCACATACTTAATTATAAGTACCTAACTTTGCACGTAAGATAAAATAATTGCAATTAATTTTAATTATTGAATGCCATGAACGTAATTTTGAACTGTGATTTTAAAATGTTCAAAAAACAAAATTGGATTATTATAATTTATGAAGTATAAAAAATTTCAATATTTTAAAATAAAATTTAAGTAACTAAGCTAAGTTATTAATGTTTTAAGTTTTAACAATGCAATAAAATAACTTTCAGAGAGTTAATTTTCTTTTTAATTAATTAATTATCTCATGTTTTTATGTCGTATTCTATATTTTAATTTAGGAAATTTTGTAAATGTTTTTGTTTGTTTTTCTGATATCACAATTTCGATGTTAATTTTATTTTAAATGATATTTTAATTTTCGACTTGATTATTTTAGTTATTTCATTTGGGTGTAACAGAACTTTAATAAATTTTAAAAAAAATAACGAATTAAAAGTTTCTATATTATACGTCTTACTAACGTAGAAACCAATGTTACTTTCGTAGTAATAAGAAATACATTTGTCCTTTATTATTAAGTGTTGTTATGCCCAAATCGATGCCATTATTAATTTTACTGTTTTGATTTTTTAACTGTTGTTATATTCGTGCAACGAATTTTGAATCGTGTTTTGAATGTTCTTATTTTTGTTGTTAACCTCTATTAGCACACCTACGCATTCGCATTGGCAAAATCTTTTTACTACCACGTTTGAAAGTGGTGTGCTAATAGTAAATAACAGCTACAACTTGCGTCTTGAAATTAGACTTTATTTCAGAATTATATGAACAAAAATAATTTATTTGTAACATTTTTTACATCAATTATTGTAAGTTACGAGAGAAAAAATGCGCAAATTTATTAGAACCTTCGTAACGTCCTCTTCCGTCCACGGAATGTAACGACTATAAGGCCCGCTCTACACTCATGCCGCGAAAATCCGCCATCGCCGGAAATGTATACTATACTATTACGGATATTATGTCGGTTTGGTTGACCATGACTGCGAATATGACTATGAAAAGCGGTTACCTAGTGTTTGTGAGATTGCCAGTACAGGGGATAAAATACACGGCCCCGACTCGCGAGTGAGTTAAGAACGGGCTTAAAATATATTTTTAATGAACGTATCGTATTTAATTTGAAGCTTTTTACAAATTGAATGTTTAAAATAACTAGTTTATTTTAAATGTGTGTCAATAAAGAACCCAGTTTTAAAATATAAACTAATTTTTATATAAAAATAAATATATTTTTTAATTACATACTTAATTATATTATTTATTTCCTAAGTTGTGGAACAAATGTCACATTTGTGCCGTAAAGCCTGTTCACTAAGAAATTTATAACTATACAAGTAAATATTATGTAGGCATTTATTTATTTCAGATACATGATCATATACAATATATTAATAATTAGTTTATAAACTGACATAATTATTATGTCAGTTATTAAATTAAACATTACAATAAAATCATTATAATATTATAAAAATCATCATTATTATTGCAGTAAAGATGTAGCCTTAAACTGGCTGAGTAAACAGACTTTTAGACAGACTTTCAGAGTAAACAGGCTGATTTTTATCAATGTCCACTCGACACCGTTTTTCTTAATTTAATGCATTAATTATTGAAGTGAAACTTCTTTAGAATCGTGATTTGAAAATTCGATGAAACGAAAAAGAGACATAATAGGACTAATATTATATTTATCTCATTCTTTCGTAGGCTACTTTTCTGAAATTTCACTTCTGCCGTGTGTGAATTGCACACACAAACACACACACACACTGTTTTTTATTTTTAGGCCTTTTCCGATTTATTACACTTGCCAACACATTTGATACCACTGAAATAAACTTGCCAAGACTATCTTATGACACGCACGTAAAATATAAATTAGTGCTTAAACTAATGGGAAAGAATAACACCAGATTAAGATACACTCTAACATGCTTATCTGTGCATATCGATCGATTTAGGATTGACAGAGCGTAGATTTTTTGAATAATTGGCGCCTTCGCCACATGCACAGAAATATGCATGTTGAAGAAAGTTTGAAGAATAACTATGCCCAATTTATTGGCAACAAAGGTGTTTGTACGCCAATAAGTAGTATACCTACCTATATTGAATAAACATTATTTGATTTGATTTGATTTGATTTGTAAGTGTACCTAATATTTTCAGTGCGTGCCAATATTCAAACCGAGTACTCGTTGCCTGCACAAGTTTGATAAAATGTACATTATGAATTAATTATTATGATATTCATTTTCTTTATTTTATTAAAGTTGTGAATAATTTCTAACCATATTTTATTTCAAGTTTAGGTATTAAACAAGAAAGATGGATACTTCGAAAATTCGAGTGATTTTTGAAAACGAGTTCCGTCGCGGAACGAACGCGGCAGAAACAGCTCGCAATATCAATGTTTCGTTTGGAGAGGGGACTGCTAATGAACGCATCGTGCGATTTTGGTTCAAACGCTTTCGTGATGGAAACTTTGATTTGAAGAACGAACCACGTGGAAGACCGCCCACACAGGTGAATAACAATGAATTGAAAGAGATGGTGGAAGCCGATCCGAGCCAAACTACTTTGATAAATCAAAACCTAATGTTCGTTTTAAAACTTTATTCCTCACGATAATGTAATATTCTTAGAGTACCTAATTTAATTATCTTCTACAATCTCTATAATCTGTTTTTCCACTCGTGCCTTTTTATCCATTAGCGGGAAGCGCCCTCATTGGCCCTCAGAATCCTCTCTTTTTTAATTATTTTATTTTACGGCCCTGGATTCAAGTCTTTAAGGCCATTTTATTGCGAATGTCGTACCACAGAACATAAAACTAGAAAATCATGACATTCGGCCATCCACTTTTGGGCAACCTCCCGGTGCACAATAATTAAAATGTATGAAAGTAAGTCAACTATTTACAAATCAATTTTTAGGAACGTAGCTCGACATAAATAATTATTAAATTTACACACAAAACATGTTCAAATGTATCGCTATTTACCTAAATAATTAATGAATTCCTTAGACAAATCAGTACAGTACAGTTATCGTTTTTGTCTGACGAACTATAGATTCTAAAAATTTAATCAAATTAGGTACACTTTACACTTATTATAATAATACAACATGATGGTGATAATCTGTTACGGTATCATAAAACTAAAGCTACAAGGGTTCCAAACGCGCCCTGGTCTGAGAAGAGCCCACAACAAACTCAGCCGGTTTTTTTTTATATCACCATCTCACAAATATCGTAAATTACTAAATTAGATTTATAATTTTAACAATTAATTCGCCGCCTGGAACAATTCAAACCCATGTCTTCCTCATCCTATTATTCAAATAATCCTTTACACTGTATCTAATATAAATTTTCAATTAGTTTACGTTTTACAAAAACTTTGAACTTAATCACTGAACCTTTAAAAATAACAAAATAACTTATTATTGATATATATTAATTCTATTCTTACGTATTATTAATTATAAACATTATATTCTTAAAAATAAATACCTACTTATAACAGAAAATCATGACACTACCCAGGACTAATTCCTGGGTAGTTTGGCTCGGATCGGCTTCCATGGTTGGAAGCCTTCCGCCCTTCCTTCCTTCATTCCGCCCACAGCGGCATGGTTTAACGTTACCTTACCAACAATATTATTGACTCATTTGCGTCCAGCAAAACTAGCAGTGAAACAGCCCCGACTCATGAATCGATCTTCACCATTACTGCTCCATGATAACACGAGACAGCACGAAAAGACGTTTTAACTCTACAGGAACTGCAATTAAAAACCATTCGTCACCCTCCATATTCGCCAGACCTTGCTCCAACGGACTACCATTATTTTCGTGACTACCACAATTTTCTACGTGATAAAAAGTTTTCTTCTCAGTTTGTCGAATCTAGATCACCAGAGTTCGAACGCAAAGGCATAAATGACCTTCCTATTAGATGGCAGCAATGTATAGATAATAATGGTAATTATTTTGATTAAAATATGTTAAATAAAAAAAAACGCATTTCAATTTTTCAGTACAAATCGGCAATTTCATACTTTAACCATTATAATTCCAGTCCCTATTGTCCTATACTAGATAATATTATTTATTAATGCGAAAGTGTATTAATTGTTTGTCAGTTTGTTCTTCAAGCCGCAACGCTGCTTTATACGGATCGACGTGATCCTTATTTATACATAGATATAGTTGAGGACCTGTGAGCTCCTGGAGAGTGATATAGGGTACTTTTTATCCAGGGAAATAGTTTCCCCGGGATTTTCCAAAACCTGAATCCACACGGACAAAGTTGAGGGCATCAGCTAGTGTAAAATGAAGCAGGAATCGTCAATAGACTATCGCACCTAATGTAATATTGCACTAAGTTTATTGCGGCATAAAATACACTTCCGGAGGCTGTAAAGTTAATGTTACCCTCTCGGTAGAGTGTAGTATATTCCTTGATGTTACCCTTTGTAGCTTGGTCACATTGTCGCATGTTGTTGATACAGTGCGGAACAGCTCTAGCCTTATAAAAATGATTAAGGTGGATGACAAGAGTCTGCCCGCGAAATTCAAATTTAATTTGGTTTTTCACAATTTGTAAACTAATACGACAAAGTAGGCTTATGGCATTCAAATTGCGAGCCTAGGAATATCATCTTCACAGGTTTATATAAAAATCTTTACTTGAAAGTGTCCAGTTTAAGAAATTAGTCAAAATAATGAGTTTGACGTGAGTTACTCACAAATTAGTCATTATTTTGACTAATTTCTTAAACTGGACTTAATTTCTGAACTGATGCCTTGAACGTCAGTAGGTAATTTGAAATTTGACAGCATCGTTTGACAGTGACAACGACTGTCAAGCTGTCTGCAAGTGCATTGAGCATTCTGCAATTGAATTTGAATTTTCAATTTTGTTTGCCCGTAGTAGTGTTCGTGCTATTTGCGTGATGTTTTTCGTAAAATAATTATTTCCGCCACGAAACTACTTCGCGGATGCTTGCCGATTGCATCACGTTCCCACGAAATGCCAAGCGGGACGAATCATATAGTTCTGTGTTCATAAACTGAATAAAATGTCGTCTTTCGTAAACTATAGGAACGAGAGCATAGTGGACGTAGTCGAAGCGACCACAAAAGACAATATTACTTTCTACAAAATCGTGGTTAAAGTGGGAATTGTTCAGTGGAATGTGCTACATCGGTACAATGACTTTGTGGATCTCCACGAGAGACTGGTCAATGACCATGGCGTAGCCAAAGACCTGTTACCACCAAAAAAAGTTATACGAAACAAAACCCCAAAATTCGTCGAACAAAGGCGAGAAGCGTTGAACGAATACCTGAAGAACGTGTTTAATTATCTCAAGTTAACCATGCCATCGGAATTTGCACACTTCTTAGACTTTCACATGTATGACATATATTTTTTATTACAAGACTTAGCGAAAAAGCTGTTTTTAGAAGGCGATAAGTTATTGGAGAGTGAAAAGTCACATAAATTTAGCCTGTTAGAGGTTTGTATTTACTTTTTTGGTAATAAACATGATTGGGTAAACTAAACAAAGCACAAAACTTTATCTTTTGATGATAAAACTATACTGAGTACCTACCTATTATTAGATTACAAAACTCAAGGTTAATGTAAAATCTATGAGTCAGTTGGCCATGTGACACACATCTTACTTTACAGGTTTTATGGATTTCCATTTTATCAATGTTTCCTTAATTTTCTTACCTCAGTAGTTGATATACCTAATATAATCATTATATCTACATAAGTCTATAAGTTTTTCTGTTTGTTTCCTTTCACGAAGATTAAAATAGGGGATTTTATTCCCTAGACAGACATGTTTAAATGTAAAATGCATTCTTAGTGCACCTTAGAAGACTCAAGGAATGTCCTCCAAATTTGAAATCTCTAGGACCTCGGTTTAGACTGTACTTTGTCTGACAGTCAATCACTGTACTGATTGATTGACTGAATTGATATTAGAGAAGAGATAAACGCAATAACCTTTTAAAAATTGTTTTTTTTTCAGTTGCATGCGATCAGCGAGAGATTTAAAATGGCATGTCCACCAACAGAGAAGCAAGATCAAATGTATGATTTCAGTCATATACTGGATTTCTGCTCTCAAGTATCTTCCCTAAGTATAGAAGGAAGCTATGAAAAATTGGGTACCAGCAATATAGTACCAAACGATCTACATTTTGATCTCATACCATTCAAATCTCTAGGCGATTTGAAGATACTGGGAGTGCCAATGGGATGTATTCAGAGTGTTGGTGAGTATTAGCCAACTTAATAAAAAATTACTCAAAACATGCACCCTGAATGAATTATTTATGATACTCCAATACAACATAATATTATGTGTAATAAAATCAACTGTTATTATTTTCTGTAGTCCTAAAAATCAAATTAAATATAAGTTTTGTAAATTACCACAGGGACTCCCTTACTTTTCGGGTTAATATATGTATAGCCTATGACACTCACAAATAATGTGGCTTTCTATTAGTACCCGAATTTTCAAAATCGGTGCAGTAGATCCAGAGATTCCCTACAACCTCACAAACAAACTTTACCTAATTATTATATTAGTATAGATTAGGTACCTACTACAGATGATGATATATGACATAGCAAGTGTTATGACATTCCTGTGACACTAATAATAGTATGCAATGTGGAATTATCAGGAATCTTGGAAATATAGTATCAGTTTGACAAAACTGAACAATTTACTTACTGAATTTTTCTTTTCAATACTTTTCAGGCAGCCTCCGTGATACACTTAACAGTCTGTCTGTTCACGTTGCCAGTGTGATATCAATGAACGAGTTTCTGTTGGTTGACGTGCTACATAAAGACCCTTCTAGTCTAGCTGATACTGTGGTTAGTATGGAATATATTCTTTTTTTACTAATTGTACACACTTTTTACACTGCGAAAAATATTATATATATAATTTTATTTTCTCGATTTATTCCTAGATTTCACCAAGTCCTACAATTTATATCAAACCAATAATTTTTTCACAAGTGTGAACACCTCAATATTATGTTCTTGCAATAAAAAAATTCGCGCGAATATTTTTCGAACGTAGCCTCAATATTAACTCATATCCTCTAATATGAGATGGATAACAATAAATTTAATGAATGTCCTTCCGACCAAATTTCGGCCACTGCAGCCAATCTCCACAGAGATTAGCCATTTGTGCTGAAGATCTTATAATGCATAAGTGTGTATGCAAACACAGTACACTCTATTATATATTACTCTATACTCTTTACGTGCGGCATGGGGGTGAAGCACCGCCTAATTCCTACCTCCAGGATAGTACTGAGAATTTCTCGTCAGAAAAACTCAATGCTTAATTATAGCCCCACCCGAATCGTATCTGGTACCTCGTCATCCGCGGTTGAAAATGCTAAGCACTGGACCACTGAGGCAGTTATAAGAAAATAGTAATAGGCAGTTATAAGAACATATTATGTAGTATCATCAATATATACAATCAGAGTAATTTCTAATAAGAGAAAACTAAACTCCGTCACTTACTTAAATGAATAGAAATACATAAGTTACACTAGCTATTACAATTCTTTACTAGGTTATCTAGTTTGTTAGTCATTAACTGTGACTCATAGTTCAATACATCTGTTTGTAGGTTCACATCACATTCAATACATTAGGTCACGCGTGCTGCGCCTTATCTAATGAAGTTACGTTCTAATCACACATTATGGTAATTTAATAATATAAAATAGCAAGTACATTTTAAATCTGCGGTTTAAAACTTATGTAATAATATTTTTATCATGTCATAACTTCCATGTTTTTTAAACCACCCATATTGTAAAGAGGCTGTGTAGCTGTTGATATCTAATTAGCTCACACAAAACTATTTAACCGACTTCAAAAAAAAGGAGGAGGTTCTCAATTCTTCGGAATATTTTTTTATTTTTTATGTATGATCCCCGATTACTCGAAGACGCCTGGACCGATTTTGAAAATTCTTTTTTTGTTTGAAAGGGTATACTTCAAAGGTGGTCCCATATAAATTTGGTGAAGATCTGATGAAGATCTTCGAAGACAGATAATGGAACTCCTCAACGGATAAGAGTACATTGCTCGCGATCAGTGTAATAGCTTAGTAAACAGTAGGTTTTTAACCAGGCATTGCATATTTTTAACCGACTTCAAAAAAGGAGGAGATTCTCAATTCGTATGTATGTTCCCCGATTACTCGAAGATGCCTGGACCGATTTGGAAAATTCTTTTTTTTTTTGAAAGGGTATTAACTTTCCAGTTGGTCCCATGGTCATTAGGTCTGATGATGGAATCCTGGGGAAATCAAAGGAACTTAAATTTTATAAGGACACGAACCCAGATAGTTATTAGGTACAGGTCTGTCTACCTTTCGAGAACCTATTTTATATTTACAGCACTAAAAAGCAAACAATAAAATTATTTTAAAATACGAAAAATTTTAATTTGACGATGCCTTACACGATACGATAGTAAGAAGATTAAGAATAAGATCAAAAGTTTCCGCTCTCTGACTTTGTGCCGATATATTATGAGCTTTGGAAAAAAATGGATCTTTAAAAAAAACACTTTCTCGCTTTTCCAAAATGTAAAAGCCCCATTCCATGCAAATATAGATTATTTTTTGCTAATCTAAATCTTACACTAAGTCAGATAACGATTTATTATGGAATCTGTATGCTAGGTCAAATATGTATTGAAAACTAACCAATTTTTTGTAATTTTTACAGATATGGAAGAAGCTGTCTTCTATAAACTTCGTGAGTAACAACATAAACAAAGTCGACTGGGCGATCAAACTGGTGCCAAAGCTGCAGCGTTTGAACCTTTCATCCAACAAATTAACTGAGCTTTGCGACATATCCTGCCTTCACGAATTAAGAGAGCTCAACTTATCTATGAACAGGTTTAATCTATGCGAGAATTGGCACGCTAAAATAGGCAATATAGTCAAAATAGATCTATCACAAAACAAAATAGAATCTCTTCAGGGCTTTTCGAAGCTTTACTCTTTAGAAAGCTTAGATTTAAGCTGCAACTTAATAACGGATGTGGAGGAGGTCCAACATATTTGTAACTTACCCTGTTTAGAATATCTATGGTTAACAGCCAATCCCGTTGCATCATCCATAGATTATAGAGTCAAAGTCATAGAGCAATTCAACGCGAGGATGACGGAAATTTGTTTAGATAACGAAAAAGCTTCGGAAAAAGAATTGGATACAGCTAGAGTGTTGCAAGCTCTACGAATAGTCAAAGAAGGTAAGACGCCAAGTTTCTTGCAAAATAACAACACAAGTCATAGTTTTAATAAGAGTTGACGACAGAGAATCGATTTCGGATCGATTATCGAGTATATAATGATCTATAGAAATGTTTTTAGCTATATTATTACCTAGGTTATAGGTAAAACATCACATAGTGATAATTTTTGTTGTATTATGTACATAATGTACTCTTATTAAGTATTTATAACAGACATAATATTGTATTATTTTAAGTAAACCGAACAAACGGCCTTGATCTTTGCGACGTTACATTTTCCTTAATAATTAAAAGGCTGAATACAGAAACGTCTTTTTTTAAAATTCATTATAGGCTTGACCACAATCACACCTGATGGGAAGTGATGATGCGGCCTAAGATGGGACGCGCTTGTCTAGAAGGTGCCTATTCACTCTTGATTTAAAGATACCGATTTATATTGTAATTGGTAGGAAACACAGATTTTGGTAGTGTTCCAGACCCTAGCCTAAAAATTATTGACATGTATTTTTTGTGTGTGTGTTAAAAAACACATGATGAGTGTTCTAAATACTAAGTACTAACATTCGTTTCCGTATTTGGCCTAACGTAGCTTAAATATTTCTGTGGATGGAATATATGACATTCCATTTTGTTTAGATGTATTTATTTTCTCGGGTGCTCGCGAGTAAAACGATTGTAGATTACTGTATTAATTCTACGTGTGATATGAAAAGGAAAATAAAATATTTCCACGTGCATTGCATATGTCACCGTAAGATTGTAAAAACCGTTAGATTATAATATAACGTTTTTTATCTCGATAGATTATAAACTGTCGACAGATTGTGAACCGTAACATACTGCTTACAATTTAACGCGTTATTTTTCGGTAAATTGTAATATATTAGGTATATTAACCCGATAGAACCTACTGAATATTCATGTCAAACCCTAACCTAACCTATAGTTCGCGCGCGAGTTGAATGCAGAGTAAATGTATGGTGACACTTACATTTACTCTGCATTCAACTCGCGCGCGAACTGAACAAGAAAGAGACAAGAAAACGTAAAAACAATAAATATTTCATAATATGAAAATGAAAATGATTTATGAAAAATACTCAGAACATTGAACGGTTCACAATCTTTCGACAGTTTATAATCTAGCGGGATAGAAACCGTTAGATTATAATCTAACGGATTTTACAATCTTATGGTGACACATACACTGCACGTGGAAATATTTTATTTTATAGCAAATTGGATTCTCAAAAGTCTAAATAATATATTAGCTTTAGTATTATATATTATATGATGTCATTTTGATCTTATTTATGTGATATTATAACAACATTATTGTAAGTTTTAACGCAATACTATAAAATTTTGTTTCGACGTATCTATATATATATAAATGAAACCCGTTTTCCTTGGTCACGGCATCACGCGTGAATGGCTGGACCGATTTCACTAATTCTTTTTTTGTTGTATTTGTTATTATTAGGAGAAGGTTCTTACGGAAAAAAATATTAAGAAAATCTCTCAGAAATATTGAAAAATATACATTTAATTTTGCATACTAAGGCGGTACGAAGTTCGCCGGGTCAGCTAGTTTTTGTATAAAGGAAAACAACAATCAGTGTTATAAATGATACATTAATTTTACTGTATTTAAAATATGACAAATAAATTTCTAATAAAAAAAAATTTATTGGTGCTTCTAACTCTTTAAATCTAAATTATTTTTGCTTGTTATGTGTACCTTTACAGATTTTTTAAAAAGTGGTTCGCTGCTTATGGTATTAATTCTATGTAAGTATTATAATAATTGTGATTATAATGTATGGAACATTTTGTAATTATTGTTTTAAGGGTGTAATAATTTATAGTAAAAGTTATTTCAAATGTTTTTTTTTATTTAGTACACAACAGAAGTAAATAAGGGTCTCCCCGCATCTATCGAAGCGGAAACGGCTTGAGCCGGTCAGAAAAAGCTATTTGTCATACGGAATTAAGAGTGAAAATGACGTCGCCCGCCATGTAGTCTAGACAATAAAGCTAGTCGAGCCCAACAATAATTCCTCAGGCGACGAAACTATAAAGGATCATAAGTTAAACGTATTTTATAATTAATATCCAATAAAAAATCAGAAAGGAAGTGAGGTTTTTTATGCTATAGGTACCTAATTGTTAAAGCAGGAAGGTACATTATCGCGTAAACGCAGTTTAGGTTTGATAATAAAATCGGTGTTCTGCATGATTATTTCGTTTGATATTTCAGTTTTGAGTGTACCTAACCTACTATTATTTTAAAAATAAATCAATAAAAAATTCAATCATAAATATTAAGTTTTAGGTATAAATAAGTACCTAACTTCCGGATGGATTTTTTGTTGCATATTTTTGTATAAGTTTTGGTTCATAGTTCATACCATACTACAACCGTACAACGTTTCAACGACTGAGGATTTATTGCGGGGGTCTCCATACAACAAACCGCCCCATTGCCGAGACTACTGGCCGCGCGATGTGATGATTATCAACGGCTCGACGTTTAAGAGGCCGGTTCGCGCCGCTCGCAACTTCTATTCGAACCGCAAATATAAATTTGCCGGTATATTGCTATCTCTATTTCACTGATGACACATGATCGCGTTCAAGCGAGATAGCAATATGAGCTTACAGAATTTGTTATACATTTAGTCTTGTTCCGTGAATACCAAAAATGATGAATGAAAACTTATCGTGCTTTTTACTTCGTTTTGTTATTCTGTAACTTGACAATATAGGCTATGCTGCTGACCAATTAATACGTAAGATATCGTTGGTTTTAATATAAAACAAATAAGAGGGAAACATGTCCATCTTGTCGTAAAAATATGCAAAACGCAATTCATTTACATTTCATTTTAGGAAAGTATTTTGAAAACATATAAATCCAGGGGACTAGATAAATACAATTTGAATCCAAATAAACTCTCATTTTGGTGGAAATGTTCTCGAATTATTAATTATTTTGGTATTACGTTTGTATGGGCAATTCATTCTCCGCTGGCACCTTAAGCCGTATACATTAAGCTTTTCCTGACCATCGACCGGCTCAAGCCGGTTCTGCGTCGAATGTCGATAGATGTGGGGAGACCCTAAGTAAACAAATCAAAAGTCGAATTTAACCAACTTTTTTTATTGTATTGAATCTTGATCTGAAACTTAGGCGCGGGATAGGTATATACGAGAAGCGGCGCGGCGGAGGTGTGGCAGCGGCCTGATCGCGGAAATAAGAAATTCGTCCGCGCCACGCCGCCTCTGTATACGAGTCTCGTCTTGTATATGTCACCTTAAAATTGCAATCTAACGCTTTTTATCTCGATAGATTGTAAACTGTCGACAGATTGTGAACCGTTCAATGTTTGAAATATTCATTGTATTTACGTTTTCTTCTTTCTTGTAGGGTAAGGTTCGACTGCGGCCGGGCACTTAGGTTTTATCGGGTTAATATACCTAACAGATTACAATCTACCTAAAAATAATGCGTTAAATTGTAATCTGTCGACAGTTTACAATTTCGCTAGTTAGATTATAATCTAACGGTTTTTGCAATCTTACGGTGACATAATTATACGAGTAATACCCAGTACCAGAACCATAAATCGCTTTAGATACTACAACGCCAAATCGCTTGGCAGGATGTCTTTGCCGGTAGGGTGGTAACTAATCACGGCCGAAGCCTCCCACCAGGCCAGACCACGGAAAATTCAAAAATTATAAATTCCTAAATTTACCCTGCCGGGGATCGAACCCGGAACGTTAAGACAACAGCGCTCACCGCTGCGCCAGAGAGGTCTTAACAAAGAGGGGGATGAAAATGAAACCAGAAAATATTTTAACATTATTTATTAGGAATTAAAGTATCTACATTAACTCTTCAACCATTTAAAACCTAATAATAAGCATATTCGCTACAAGCCACATTGAAAATTAGTTTAGCTATCAAAGTACTTTCGCGGAATTATCAGAAAGGAAGTTCCGCGTCGGTTTTATTTATATTTGTGTTATAGACCGCACGAATCGCTACATTTTTTTATCCACTACAAGCTAGCCCTTGACTGCGATCTCACCTGATGGTAAGTGATGATGCAGTCTAAGATGGTAGCGGGCTAACCTGTGAGGGGCATGGCAGTTATATTAAACCCATACCCCTTCGGTTTCTACACGGCATCGTACCGGAACGCTAAATCACTTAGCGGCACGTCTTTTGCCGGTAGGGTGGTAACTAGCCACGGCCAAAGCTTCCCACCAGACCAGACCATGGAAAATTCAGAAATTATAAATTCCCAAATTGACCCTGCCGGGGATCGAACCCGGGACCTCCGCACATAAAGGCAACAGCGCTTCATACTGCGCCACGGAAGTCGTCAAAACTTTCAATTGTTTTCATACTTAAGTGAAAAGATTTTCAAGGCTACATCGAATTGTAATGAGCCGATTTTGATTGGACTTAGCACAGTATGGAAGTTTGAGTATGCTTTTAAACTACGCGAGTCTGGCTTCATTAGTTCAGTGGTTGTTCTAAGGCCAGGATTACACTTGTAAGTTCTAAACACTAGGTCGCTCCTCATGAGTTCCTCATTCAACGAAATTACGTTACGAAATGTAAACAGTCTCGTATCGCACGCAGTTGTTCGTCATGTAAGTTACTTACCAACGTTACTTTTGTAAAAACTTACAAGTGTAATTGCGGCCTAAAGAGTAGAGCACACATAACTAAGTAGGGATAAAAATAAATGACCTAAATAAAGAATAATATTGTTTCTTTGTTAAAATATTACTTAAATCTAAACATGACACACAGGCATACCTAAGTATGTAACATAATTCATTTATATGAAACTGTGATTTTGTACATTATTTCACAATGTCATAAAATATTTACATAATTTATATTTTGTCAAAACACTTTTAGGAATTATAAATATTTATTTTATTAATTACTTAAATATGTATTAATTTTTAGGACATATTTTTTATTTATACCTAATAGTATTGTAATGCAAAGTAGTTAACCGCGAATATATAAGTAGCTTATTAAATAAAACCATTTCTGGTATACTAACTTTCCCTAACCAACATTCATACAAAAATATTTTACTATACAACACCACTAAACTATCCAACACCATATAAACCAGTCTTTTCCATTAATAATATAATCAATTATTAATTAATTAATTAATACTTAATATTATTGCTTTAATCAAATAAGGCAATGTAAAAGCCTCGCTGTGGACCAACCTTAACATTAACACTGGCTTTTACCTATTACTTTATTTAATATCACATTTTACAGTATACTTAACATACTATAATAGCATAATAATAAAATTATGATAATTAAACCTCTTATTAGCAAAAAGTAAATATTAAATAAGCATAATGTTATTGCTAAATTTACATTTTGTTGTTTATTTAAACAAAAACCGTAATAACCGAATCGTATCATAAATGCGAAAGTGTGTTTCTTAGTTTGTCCTTAAATCGCGCAGCAAAGTATTGTCTTTCGACGTGATTTTTGCATGGATATGGTTAAAGATCTTTAGATCGACATCGACATACTTTTTATCCCACATTGCCACAGGTTTTTAAGAACCTAAATCCCAGCAGCAAAGTCGCGGGCATGATCTTGTTTTCCATACACACAAACAATCTATTTCAAAAAATAATACAGTTTGAATATTATTCTTCTTATTTGAATTAATGAAACAATTTACCCAGTGTTTGAATAAATGCATAAAGTTTTATTCTATTAATCGACACCGTAATTTTTTTAGAAAATTATTAATATACATACTACATTAATGTAAAGCCAAAATTAATAGTTTCAATTTGGTTTTGGTTGAAATACTATATTCGAAGAGATAGCTGCACTTTTGGTAACTATCGCCAGGAAGGCTGATTTAGTGTTAGGTAGGTGTAGGGGTCTCCTCTGATGACGATACTAAAGGTCTGCCCGCATGCGGATGGGGCTTTGACTATTTATCGCAGCTCAGACGTGTTATGGTTACCAAAAAGAAACAATAACTAGGAAGGCTAATTCTACCTATACCTACCTACCTGTACCTATGTGAACAGTATAAAAACTGACGCTATTCATCGGGTCGTTCACTAGATATACGCTTTGGTCCTATTTCCAAACCTCAACATGAGGCGAATGTGGGTAGTGTGAAATGGAACTGCTCGTCTGTACACTGGTACAGCGGAGCGCGCGCCCGCACGCCGCTCGCCGTTGGACGCTGCCTCGGATCGTCGGACAGCATCAGCTTTAGCACTTCCGTCTGGAAAATACGAGATTAATATATCACTAGATGATGCCCGCGACTTCGTCCGCGTTGATTAAGTTATTTTGTATTCCCCCTGGAAATTCGCAACAATTCCTGGAAAGCCAGCAATTCGCAACAACACCACACCAACTACACCAACACCAACTAAAGACTACAATCGTGCATTGTCGAGACAAAATCTCCTGAATATGCTACGGTGTCGGTGTGAAACATACGTTGAGAGTAATTTGGAAGATTTGTGTGGTGTGGTGCTATGCCAGTGCGAATTGCTGGCTTACTGGGCGGTGAATATCGCAAACTGCAAGTGCAAGATACACACTGTACCGCATAGATTAGTCTACTGTGGCGGATTATAGTGAATTAAACTTACTAGTTCATTCATTAAAAAAATGCGGTCAATATATGGACCATTTCCTCACCTCGTTAGGATAACTCTTCTGGAAAGGCTCGGGATAGTTTCCATTCCTCAGGCGCATCAAACAAGACACCCTCTCAGCCTCTGTTCCAAACGGGTGGAGCAGCTCAAATAACACCAGCCCAAGGGAATAGATGTCCACTTTGTAGCTGTACGGACGACCTAACAGCTGTTCTGGAGACATGTATAGATGGGTACCTGCAAGAAAATGCATTGTTTTAAGTTCTTTTTTATTAGTCCACAAAACTAACTTCAATAGGGATGATGACAAATCAATCAAATCAGCTACTCTTTAACAAACTCAAAAACGCTCTTCTAGTATGGAAGTTGTATGGAATTCACAGTTGTCACGTCATCAAATTTCAACGCACTTTTTTTCTTTAATTTATATTTTAAAATGGTTATCAAACTTAAAACTAACCGAGGATGTGAATTTTAGGACTTTTGGAAGGCCCTCTACTTAATCAAAACATGTTAGTTGAGGTGATAAACATCACGAAAAGGAGTAAAGTGGGTATTTATACTTCTATGATTAAGATTAAAGGTGAAATTTTGGACCATGTTAAATTTACGTGCTCTCCGAAGCACGCGGGTGACTCACCGCCGACTTCCTAACTCCGGGCTAGTACTGAGAATTTCTTGTCAGATATACCGCCAACTTAGTACTGCGACTTTCTTATCACAAAAACACACCTGCGCCTGATCTCACTGTTCGTGTCGGTTTTCCGTCCCATCGGGTTATAAATGTAAGAGACCAAGGAATGAACCTATGTTTGCTCAAACTTGGGCAGTTTGTGAGAGTAAGGGAGATACAGGGTTTACTTGTGTGTGCTCACACTTTTGCACTATAAAATCTCCCGCGCAGATGGCTAATCTCTGTGGAAATCTCCACAGAGATTAGCCATCTGCGCGGGAGATTTTACACATCCCCCGGCCCCGTCGGCCAATCGGCCGAAATTTAGTCGGGACCGGGAGGACATTATTAAAAAAATTGTTACTTCATTTTTTAAAGTGAATTACTGATTTAATGGGTGGCGGCAGATAATTCCAGCATTTGGTTTAGTTTTTTCAATATCTCTCTGAATGAATGGAAATGTCTCTCTGAATGTCTTTTATGAGGAAAATTTGTCCAAATTCTCACCAACTCGATGCGTGTGACTGGCATAAGCGTTTATCTCTTGCGGATGCTCGCCATCTTGGGAGTTTTCTGTCATTGTGGTCACGAGACCGAAATCCCCAACTTTGACCTTGCCGTCCGGCGCGAAGAATATATTGCTGGGTTTGAGGTCTCGGTGTATGAGACCAGCGAGATGGACGTACTCCACTGCTGATACTATCTGACTGAATAGGGTTTTGATCTGAAACAAGTACAAAAGTTTTCACTAAATGGCTCAAACCTATTATAGTTCTCGTAATTCACGAGCGCGCGTGAACTTTACTTGTAGTTATGCACGTACACGCACACATTTACACGTACACAAATGTATACAGATAGGACGTTAACACAACAGGCATACAACTCTGTAAAGTAATTTTAGTCAAAAAGTTATGGGCTTGGGATTTGGAAAGTAAAAACTTGTGCTGCCTCAACCTCATGTTGTTTGCCGCCGCCGCTTGTCGTAAGTATGCCTATACATACTTACTACAAATATTACTGAAGTATCTACATAAAGTACAGGTCAATAAACGACTCTTGCGTTATTATTTTGACGCAATAAAGTGCAATTCAGCTCGCACGGCGCTGCGGTCTTTAGCAGATAAACGCTTCTCCAATGCATAAACTCATAATATCTCTTTCACTCTCATTATGACGCAGGTGCCAACGAAGTCACCGCCACCTTAGGTAAATTTCTAGAGTTAGGTGACCATTTGAACCAGGCCTGTATTTACCAGTACTGAAATATGCATTGGTATGTGTATAATCTATCAAACAAAAAGTAGATACCCAGGGGGCAATACTACCTTCGCTTAAATCAGTATTGTTATAATATTGTTAACGTTCGTGTTTTATAATTATAATAACCTCTGCCTATAACACTGCATATAACTGCCTCGTTGGTCTAGTGGTTAGAATAGTCGACTGCGGATCACGAGGTCCTGGGCTCGATTCCCGGTCGGGCATAAAAATAGGTATTGGGTTTTTCAATTAAGAAATTCTCAGTGCCAGCCCGGAGTTGGAAGTTGGCGGTGTTTCATCCCCTTGCCTCGGAGAGCACGTTAAGCCGTCGGTCCCGGTAATTATCACTAACATGATAATAGTCGTTAAAGCCCGTCAACCCGCATTTTTTTTTTTTTTTTTATGTCAACCCGCATTGGAGCAGCGTGGTGGGTCTAAGCTCTAATTCCCTCTCTCTTATGAGAGTGGAGGCCTGTGCCCAGTAGTGGGACGTTAATGGGCTGTAGTGGTACCTAATTTAGATAAATAAATAGTAGCCGCGGCGTAAGTTGAACCCTGCGCAGAAACACATTTGGGGTGTCAAACGCTCCTCGTTCATGCTCTGCTCGGCTCTGTAGTACAATGTACTGCACAGACGACCGCCATTTTGGTTCAACTTACATACAGTCGATTATACTTTGAGTTTGAGTATACCTGATCCCTCCTAGCTTCCCAAGTCCGGTTGTTCCTCAGCCAGTCGTGCAAACTGTCCCGTCTACACAGCTGCATCTGTATGTACAGATACATCTTACTGCCGCTCGCCTCGTCTGGTGTGCGCACGCACATATCCAGGGACCAGTGACGCGTGTGACCCTTCTGGAAAAAAAAGGTTTAAAAAAAACTTTAAGCTGCCCTGATTTTTGTAGTGAAAACTTCTTTAGCCGCGTTGAGCACTTTTTGGTATGGGGTAAACTTGTGGATTCGCGTGACATCCTCGCTCCGACATGCTCGCGTTGTTACGAAGACAAAAGGTCTTAAATATAAATATACTACATTCGTAATTAAAATTTAATGCCTTAGTTTTAAGGTTTATTTTTTTTATTCCACTACAAGTTAGCCCTTGACTCCGATCTCACCTGATGGTTAATGACGATGCAGTCTAAGATGGTCTTAAGATTGATGTATCTATTGTAAACTGTTTTTCAGTCGCTTTTATATTTTAGTATTGTACTATATTAATATTTATGAACTCGGAATTTTCTCTGCTTTTTTTGAAATCCCACTCAATACATTGGCAAAAAAATAATTTTAGGGTACCATAATAACGAATCGATTGACACTTCATTCATCAAAATCGGTCCAGTAGTTCAGACTCTACGATGGAACATAATATATACAAACAAACATACACAGACTGCTAAAATCATAAGGGTTGCCTTTTGAATTTTTTTTTCATCATCATCATTTCAACCCATTGGCTCATTACTAAGCACGCCAAATCCTTGTCATTCTAATGTAGTCTACATTAGAAAGACTTCTAAAGAAGAAGACTTCTTAAGAATTCTTTCTAATGTAGACTACATTAGAATGACAAGGATTTGGCCATAGTCCACCACACTGGCGGATTGGCAGACTTCACATTATGAGGAACTCTCAGGCATGCAGGATTACTCACAATGTTATCCTTCATATATATTTTAATTTCTTGAACGAAATTGATTTTTCTGAAATTTCTAAACTGATGTGATTTTTTTAAGGTAATTTATTTCATAAGTCTACAACGCCAACACAAGCCTTAAAATATGGCATGTACTGGATTTGGATGAGAGATTATCTTCCTCAATGACAATATAACCTAGGGGAGGATATTCATTGGATTTGGAATAACCTCAATATATATAATTAGCACACCAATTCCTAAGATCTGATTATAGCTAGACAGCCGATAGCAGAAAGATGAAATGGAAAAAAAAAACTAAGTTTGTATGAAATAAAATTGACGAAAATACAGGAAACATACCTTTTTCTTCTTACTGAAGCTGTCCTTAGCAAAACTGTCGCTCTCCTTGACTTTCTCTAGTATCTTATTAGACATAATATCCTTTCTCGCTTCAGATAACCCGCTGGAATGTTCAGATGGATTCTCGAATACTATGAAGGAGTCATCGTTATCCCCACTACCATTCCTTGACAGCATGTTAGGGAGTGTGACGTCACCGTTGAAATGTTTTGTGGGGGACGCTGACGTCAGATGGGGGTCTTTGGAGGCATTCTCACTGAAAACTATGCTGAACGAGTCGTTGCAGCTTAGCGACCTGTAATATTGGTATTATGCTCTTATTTTAACTATGGTAACACGTAATAGACTAAGAGATAGCTGCACTTTTGATAACTATCGCCAGGAAGGCTGATTCAGTATTGGGTGGGTGTAGGGCTCTCCACTGATGACGATAGTGAAGGTCTGCCCGCATGCGGATGAGTTTTCACTAGATATGGAGGCTCAAAGACGTGTTATGGTTACCAAAAATGAACCATAACTAGGAAGGCTGATTCTTGTACAGTATTAAAGTATGCGCAGTACCTATGTAAACAGTATAAAAACTGACGCTATTCATCGGGCCGTTCACTAGATATCACCTCTCAAAGACGTGATAAACTTACAAACTATACATAATTATTAGCAATTATTAGATCGTATATCTCCTTGCTATTAATTTTCCTGTATCGGATTGTATTTACGATTTTAGTATTCAAAATAACTTATATCACCTTTTAGAACGCCTGTGATAATACTATTTTTTTAAATAATACTGCTTCAAGCGATGGCAGTAAGCCATCGATATATATGTAAGTACTAGATGGGCCCTTTCATAGAAAAACGCCGGGCCGCCGAGATGCGGAACGCGTTCCGCATCTGTCTTTGTTCCCGTCATAGCGCTGTCACGATCGCTCGTCGTGTAGATAATTTGTTATTATTAAGTTATCATCTAAAGTTTAATTAGTTTGGCACTGTATAATTTTTATTTATAGGTAAGTGTTTCAATTCACAATCATACATTTCTAAAAAACGTTATTTAATCTTCCTTTTTAATATTTTTATCCATTACGCAATCATTTAACTTCCGCGGCAAACTGTATGATTTTTTTTTTACTAACTGGCCAGTTAGTAAAAACTTTGGGCTTTGGGTTCCAGCCATAGAATAGTGAGCCCAGTACGATAAAAAAATGCAATCAAGATTAGAGACGGGCAGACCGTACAATAGGCATTAATATTAAAATTAAACTCTATTTAAATTTAATTTAATATTATTATAATAATAATATGATAAAATTTATTATTGACGTGAATTAAATTTTTAACTACAATACATTACAAGTTTTTAGCATTAGTAGTTACTGAATTATGCAAAGTGTGACGGACGGACATGTCGCGCCACAAGGGTTGTTTCCTTATCATTTTGGTACGCAACCTTAAAAATGATTTTATTTCTGTCAATTTTCGACAAAACTTCAGTATCAATAACTAAAAAATTATAAAATTTAAAAAACCCACGACGTACTGCAACTCCCCATTCAGTGGACTTTGACCTTAAAATATATCTAAGAACCTTCTCACAAGCTATACATATCTAATGCAAAAAACCGCATTATAATCGGTCCAATAGTTTTACAGGAAAGTTGTAACAAAAGTGGTAAAAATAACAACATCATACTATCATTTATCGTTTACCTCAGAGAGTACACTGATGTAGGTATTATTTTCAACAAGCGTATCTGTACTAACCTATGACCGAGTTATATACGTTTTCAAGCTGTCATTCAGCAATGGCGGATATTGCAAGCAAGTTCCCGCTTTTCAGACTAGATGGCGTTGATGGCGTTGCTAAAAATCGCCCACATTCTTTGTTTGACAGGGCCCGTCTATGTAAATTGAGGTCGTTGCAGTAAGCCCACTGAAAAGTACTTACCGGTTTCGTCTAGGTTCTGACAGTTTTTTTTCATAGTCGAGTGCGTCGATACAGTCGTCCATACACTTTTGCAAGTTAAGTGTGACGCTGCCTCCCTTGACCGGCGACTTGTCGGCCGGAGTCGCGGGCGAGGTGTAGTCGTCTGACATCACCACTGACGCACCGCCCAATTCTCTGTGTGTATAAAATTTAAAGTACATTAAAGCTTGTAGTGGAGTGAAAAAAAAAGTTGATAGCCTAGTGGTTTTGATATAGGACTATTTGAGTAGTCGAGGGCTGTTTCTTTCTATAAGTACCTACAAAGCAAAAGTGGTTAGGTAAGCGCGCTATAACTTGGACCTCAACAATAAGAAAGATTGTCGTCCAACTAAAGCCTATCTTGTTTTTAAACAAAAAGAGAGAGAGAAACCCCAAAAATGACAGATAAGGGATATAATTCACAGCTATCCTATAGTAAAATTATTAAAATTGGTTTGCTGTTTATAGTTTGGAAAAAATATCAAAACTGGTTGGCAAATACGGCCATAATGTTTCTTTACTTGCAGATCATTTTAAGATAAGTTGGAAATCAATTGTTATAACTGAATTTTAGTTTATTGCTAACCTAAACATTTGAAGCCAGAGTTACAATTCGCTTCACACTTCGCATCCGTAATTAATTGTAATTAATTAACAGTCAATCGCGATATAAAAGTGATATCAAGAAATTGTAACATTTAAATACGTCAGTAAACGTCATCGAGAAAAATAGACTATTATTTCGTTGGGTAAACCTTCCCTGACTGATGACAGCGGCCACACTACCATAACTGGTGACTGCGGTCAACCATCACTCTAGCCAAATTATTATTTTTTGCTTACCAAGTAGATTAACCGCAAATCATTTTATTTACTCCCATTCACCAACTTCTGAATATCATACATACATCTGAAGGTCATAATTACAGACTGTAACATACGACTTTTATCTAAATGATCGTCTTCAAGAGACATTTGAAAATGCATGACCTCGAGTCAAGCCCGATAGGCTGTGAAATCAGTTTTTCATTTTTTTTTATCCATTACAAGTTAGCCCTTGACTGCGATCTCACCTGATGGTAAGTGATGATGCAGTCTAAGATGGTAACGGGCTAATCTGTTAGGGGCATGGCAGTTACATTAAACCCATACCCCTATTTGGTCTCTATCGGAACAAATTTAAACGTAAATCGCTTGGCGGCACGTCTTTGCCGGTAGGGTGGTTAGCTAGCTACGGCCGAAGCCTCGCACCAGATTAGAGAAAATTCAGAAATTATAAATTCCCAAATTGACCCTGCCCGGAATCGAACTGTCCAGTCATTTGGTGCTCAAAAAGGGGGATCAGGTCACCTGGAAAGTTTTCCGGGAGTTTTGAAAATTGACGATTTTATAGATACCACGTATTTGTCGGTAAGGTGGTAACTAGCCACGGTCGAAGCCTCCCACCAGGCCAGACCGGGGAAAATTCCGAACCCGGATCGAACCCGGGACCTCCGCACGTTAAGGCGCTGTGTGTGGTCAGGGGGGGGGTCTCCAAAGCAGTGTATCCATTAAATGGTGGCATATGGAAGATTGAAAAAAATATATGATGTTTTCAAGACCTTAACTCAGATATTGTTTTATCCCAAAACACGATTTAAACAACTTCGCTGCATAAAAAATAAATTCAAACATACCTCTTATTTCAGTTTTCAAATCAACACATCTCCAAATTGAAAACCTCAATTTACTTGAAAAATATATCATTAAATTCCAAATTCTAAATGACATCCATTGATTTATTAATATTTATTAAAATGTACACATATTTTCTGTTTTCCATTGTATTCCGGTTTTTCGAGAAGCGCTAGCTCATTTTCACCTCCGCCAGTGTTCGAAAGAACTTCACAGACGATGGATCTGTGCTCCTTTGCTCCAGCGTTTAAATCGATATTTTAAAATGGTTTTCAAACATAACATGAATAAGACTAATGTTTATTCAACATGAATTGACAGAAGACGTGGATATTACAACTTTCGTGAGCTATCTTCTTTTATATAACTAAAAATACATAATCAAATAAAGTATGAATATGTGTTCTCTGACCAAACTTTTGACAGCTCGAAATAATGATGCCGTAATGCGCTATCCATTCGATTTTTGACAACAATCGACTTCATTTACGAAGAAGTTTTAATCGATTTGACACATTGATATTACAACTTTTTGTATTGTTTTATAAACATACCCAGGCGTCTAAATGTCTTTTTTATGTATTAAAATAAATATTTTTGGTGAAGCAATGCTGTAAATGTATATTTTATTATTTGGCAACATCAATAAGGCAGGTCATAGAAACCATCCAACGCCAAAGATGACGCTACTTAAATGACAATCAAGTGAGCTTGTGTTGCAGCTTCGTAATTATTTTGAAAACTATTTTCAAAATTAAAATCGTACTAGTAATTACTAGATTGACATACGAGTTGCGAAATATCGCATAAAAAGGCACGTCGCTTCACTATTTAAAAAAAAAACTCCTGCTGGTTGTAACAATGACGTCTTTTAATATTTCCAAGAAGTAGGTATTATAGTTGTCAAACATCCAATTACTGTCAGAGGGTTCACTGCCATCGCTTAAAGCAGTATTACTTAAAAATGTCAGTTTTATGTCACGTACCTTGAAGGTCCTAAAATAAGGATTATAATTCTAAAAACACGAACGTCACCAATATTAAAACAATACGGATTTAAGCGATAGTAGTATGCCTCCAGTGCAATTTTTGATATGAATGGAAAATAACAAAACAGTGGTAAGACAGAAAGGAAAACTGAAAATCAAGCATTGCCACTTCAGCTTGCTACTGCCTACTCGTCCGCTCTCATTGGACCAGACCGACCAGATAAAATTATTATATCGAAAGCTTGCTGAGTAAGGATCTAGTAGTGTCTCAAATACTTCAAATAAGTGCCTATTGCAAGTTTTATTACTAATTGATTGGATATTAGATACCCTTAGGGTTTCGTTTCAGGGACCCGGGAGTTAGAAATTTCCGGGAAATACGTCGTTGGTTTTTTTTGTGATTTCCCGTTTTTGTGTACTTATAATTCTCCCTGACTACTAGGGCATGCATTCGGTGCTGTGTTTGAGTACCGGGAAATTTTGGACCGATATTGGCAAGGAACCGGGAATTCCCGGGACTTTCGATACTTTCGATACTACCTTAAATTATCACAAAAACACGGCTAAGACATTACAGAAAGTATGAAATAGACCAAATATTACAAAATTCACACAGGAATATACTGAATATTACTATTCATTAGGCATTATACAAAAATTTATCGCATAATATTTCACACAGGACTGTAAATTCATGATTTTTTCATGTACTTGTACCATAACTCGCTTCGTTACAAATTTCAAAGTTTTATTGTAGTTCATAGGTTTTACAGAGATTGCGTCTTGTATGAAAATACACTTTGAAAAGTTGAAATTTTTTTTATCGTGATACGCTCATATGTAACTACTTTTATAGCAATTAGAAGCCAGTGCAAATATAAATTTACTACATCAAGCAGCTTATGAGAAACAAGCCTTGACACACGGACAACAAAGTGATCCTTTACGGGTCTTTTTTTATAGACAGGCGTACGTAGTAACCTCACCTCAAAGAATTACAAATGTTAATCTAAATCAACAATATTTTCCAACCCATACTCAGTATTCCCAAGAGAATCTCGTGAAGATGTTACTCTCTCCTATTCTGTGCCGTTTTTTGGTTTTGCCGCACGCTGATTTGGTCTCTACAATTATATTGGATATGGTACCTCTTAGTATTTTTGGTATCCATTCACCGTCCTCCCCGTACGTATGGAGGATCCTAGGATCGAGGACCCTAGGATTTTCTAAAGACGTTTCCTATCAGCCATAAAGAGTCTCGTTACTGCTGCGTTACTGTCCAGGATTCACATCCATACATAAAGATTGGACTGTTCACAGTCTTGGTTTTTACATAACATTGTATGGAGAACTCCTGAGCATCTTAGGGAATTATGGATACGGATATCCATATTTTCTTTCCCTCTGCTATTGGTATAATTGACAGTGGAGTCAAAAATCAAAATTTAGTAGCCTCGGGCTTATGAGGTATAATTTATATTACAGTCTATCAATATTTTCCTGTCAATCTTCATGTGAAATTTATGAAAGTAACGATATAATTAACAGAATATAGCATAATCTACTGTAATTTATTATGGCTGAACAAATTTTATTCCAGTGACAGATCCATCAATTCATTGATCTTCAAAAAAGCTCTTCTCTGCTGGTAAATAATACTTACCAGAAAGACTAACATACGAAACTGTACGAAGTGGCAGTAAAATAATCGTTATAGCCAAAGTAAAAATAGGGGGTTTTAAACTAATACCTCGAATTTGTGAGCATAAAATACAGTATAGTGAATTAAATTATTGTTACATGCAGAAATATCCACACTTAATTAGAGAAGAATCGACAGAATGTATGTACTTCGAGTCTCAAAAGTATCAAAAGTACCGGTTTTATGGTGTGGAGAACCGGGACTGAAAATTATTCAGAAGTACCGGGAATTTTTGGTACCAGGAATTATCGGGAGCATGCCCTATTGACTAGGTACCTCACTCGCGCAGTGCTGAGCACTATTGTCTTAACGTGGGATGTACCGGGTTTAATCCCCAGCAAAGTGAATTTGGGAATTGGGCGTATTTTTGTAAAATTGTACATGAAATAAAATCGATATTTTTTTTTCATCATGTTTTGTTATTTTATTGATAAATTTGTGTTTCTTAGTTATTTATCTTTATGAGCAGTAGCACTGTTTACAAATATTATGTTAAATTATAGTAAAAACAATCATTTTAAAATTAAGTGACGGAGAATTATTCCATTGAGTAACTAAACTTTATCTCACAAAAGGCACTTAAAAAAACAACTTTAGATAAGATTCACAGAAGTGTTTTACTAGTCTTACCAATCATGCCAATCACAAAAATAGGACAGCAAACATAAAATAACAGAAACACTATCAAAATTTGATAATTTTAGTTCTTTTGACTAACGTAAAGGCAAATTTATGTCATAATTTATTATATAACTTCTGAAATAGACAATGCTTTTTATTTTTGTTTTTGCAAGTTACGATAAAAAATATACATTTAAATATAACATAACAATAACTTATATTAATGATAAATTGTCAATATTATAAGCATTTATGCAATATTAGCCGATGCCCGTGACTTCGTACGCGTGGATCAAAGTTTTGTGGTTCCCGCGAGAACTCTTTAATTTTTCGGGATAAAAAGTAGCCTATGTGCTATTCCAGACTATAATCTATATCTGTGCCAAATTTCGGCCAGATCCGTTCAGCCGTTGGGGCGTGATTGAGTAACAAACATCCATACATCCATTCATACATCCATACATCCATCTGTCCAAACTTTTTGGAGGATTTTTTGAGAGGACAATTTGTCAGTGGAACCTTGACAATTACTCAAAGGAAAAGTAAGGGCACTGATCACAATGTTAAGAATTATTGTACTTTCTTACCGTAAAACTATAATAGTCGTAGTAGGTACTTTTGAGTATTTTAAACTCTTTATTCTTTATTTTGTACTTAAATTATGTAAAATGTCGTCTATAAAATATAAGTAGAACTTCCAACCAATGTATAGTATGTTAAATCACATTGTAAGAATGATTATAAGTAACAATTTTTTTTTGCGTTTCGTCTTCTTCGATTCTCCCTTTCTGATATTTTATCTCACCTCGGATATTTTTCTTGTTCTAGATTTTACGAGCTCCAAGTGTTATTTTCTTATATATTATTGTTTGAACTTTTAAGAGTTCCTCTTTAATTTCTCTATATGCCGCCTTGTTATTTCACCAGATGTCAGCGCCATTGTTACACCTGAATAATTTAATATATAATATAATACTCGTTTCCAATGCAAAACTCGGGGCCGTAAAAGCTTAACCGTGTACAAACCTTTAGAAATCCATTGAGTACCAATTTGTTCAATTGACTGACAATTTCGAAAGAGTTACTTAAAGGACCGTAATGAATTCACGGCAACAATATTTTCTTGCATTGTATTTCAAGAATTTAAATATTCTGAATTTTCCCTGGTCTGGCCTGGTAGGAGGCTCCAGCCGTGGCTAGTTACCAATTACCACCCTACCGCCAAAGACGTGCAGCCAAGCTATTTAGCGTTCCGGTAGGATGTCGTGTAGAAACCGATTAGGGATATGGACTAGGGTTTAATATAACTGCCATACCCCAAACAGGTTAGCCCGCTACCATCTTAGACTGCATCATCACTTACCATCAGGTGAGATCGCAGTCAAGGGCTAACTTGTATTTAATTTAAAATAAAACTGGATATAAGGTACATAAAAGTAGCAATACCTATTTTTAAAAAAATCCCGGTTCTCGGGAATTCCCGGGAATCGGCCAATTTTATTCCCGTTTCCTGTAGTTGAAAATTTGCCGTTCCCGAGATTTATTTTTAATTTTGATTGAGTGGGATTTTTAAAAAGTTAATTTGTTTAGTTTCACCCAACCTAAGTCCAGTTAATTAATATAATAGGTTTTGCTTCGGACATAATATTGTCAATCAAACTTATAATTTTAGAGTACGGAAACAACGTACAAATTTGAAATTTTACATAAATTGGCTAATTTGCGGTTTTGGCTCTTACGAAGTTCTACCATATAGATAATTCTGTATGTAAAGATAAAAAACTGTAATCATGACACCAAAATTGTATGATGTATGTTTCTTCGTTTTTTATTTTTGAGTATTTTTCAAACACTGTAAATAATACTATGTGTCTGCAAAAGACTAGAAATTGATTTCAATGATCAATTTCCAACATCTTTTTGCTATTTAAATTTTTTAAATAACATCTGTATTTCTTGTTTCTGACAAAAAATGAATATCAGACTCTTAGTCGGTAAGTACATTGTATATGCGTATGATATTGATTTATGCCACAATTATACTTGTAATTAACTCACGTAAGTAGTTTATGTAAATAAGATACTTATGTAACTCTAGATGATGCCCTCGACTTCGTCCACATGGATTAAGATTTTTTGACTCCCGCGGTAACTGTTTAATTTTCCAGGATAATGGTTCCGGGTAGCCTATGTCCTTCTCCGGGATGTAATCTATCTTTGTACCAAATTTCATCAAAATCGGTTGAGTAGTTGGGCCGTGCAAGCGTAGCAGACAGACAGACACACTTTCGCATTTATTATATTTTGTATGGATATTAGTATGCTGGGCTAGCTAATGCCCGCGACTTCGTCCGCGTGGTTGAAGTTTTTTTTATTCCCGCGGGAACTCCTTAATTTTTCGGGATAAAAAGTCACTCTCCCTCAACTATACCCACGCCAAAAATAACGTCGAACCATTGCTCCGTTGCGGCGTGATTGACGGGCAATTCAATTAACAATCACACTTTCGCATTTATAATATTAAGTATTAAAATGGATTTGCACAGGATATGCGATTTACAATAGGTATTTTGTCAATTACCTACTCATGTAAGAGACTTTGGTAGGTACGTGATTTACTCACTTACGTTATTCTATCAATTTCACAAATCTTGAGTTACCGTGTTTTGTCATCCGAGGGCATCCGTGACATGCTATGACAAGCGCGCGAAAATAATGAAAACCGCGACGGGAGCGCCACCCGGCCGAAGTTAGCATAACTGACGTGAGGGGTGACGACTGAGGAGAGCCAACCTCTCGATTTGTGTTTTGATTTTAAGAGCTGACAGCGCCTTAAGACAACAGCACTGAATACTGTGCCACGGAGGTCGTTATAAATAAATTATTCTAATAATACCTTGTCAGATTACCTCATCCAGTAAGCGTCTCTTTGTTCCTGCCACTTCGGTGGAGGTTCTTCTAGCCACGCGTTGAAATAACGCACTATATGCTCGTGTTCCAATTTCGCTAGCGCTCGCACTTCACGTAAAACGCGTTCGCGTTTTGATTCTCTGCAAAAAAAACAAGTATTTTGATTAAAATATATATAAAACTAGATAAAGCCCGCGACTTCGTCCGAGTAGATTGTTTTTTTTTTATTCCAGCGGGAGCGCTTCAATTATACGGGATAAAAAGTATCCTATGTCACCAAATACCAAATTTCATCAAAATCAGTTGAGTTGTTGAGCCGTGAAAGCGTAGCAGACAGACAGACACTTTTGCATTTATAATATTAGTATGGATTACGAAAGATCTTAAGAAAATCTGCTTTCCGAACCAGCAGTTATGTCATGATGATGGCGGTAGAGTAGAATATCCCTATTATAACCTCCTAGTTCAAAGGTCTTATTTGAACGTCAAAGAATACTGCCCAAATACCCTGTTCTAAATGAAGGCCACTGACACATTATATAACCATTGAAGGTTTGCTATGAAATAATGTGTTATTTTTATTTCATAGCAAACCTTTGCAAATACACAACACAACACAAGGCAGAAGGAAAACAGAAGGGGCAAAGAATTTCGGCCTCAATTAGAAGCGAAACTTTTGGCGATGAGGAGTGCTTCGTTCCACCACAATCACAGTGAAGTGGAAGAATTCCAAAACCTCTACCTGGCAAGGAGCTGAACTAACTAGCACGTTTCTAAAAAAACTCACCGTTTCGGCAAGGTAATCCTCTTCACAGCATACGAACAATGATCTATATTGTTTCTGGCTTCAAAAACCACACCGAATCCCCCTTTACCCAAACACCTCAACGGGGTAAAATCGTTCTCGTACCTTCCAGAATATTCCGTGCCGTTATTCGACGGAGGTCTTTCGTAATGTCTCTCCACGACTATGACCTCCTGGTTTAAGGGTAAAGGGGTGGGAGGTCTTATTTTGGGGGCGAAAAATCGGGGCCATATCATTAGATTCATGAGTAATGCGGAGCTAATGGCGATGAGGAGGACTTCTTTCCACCAGAACCATAGAGAGTAAACATGAACGTGGACGTGATGATGGTCGTTCGGTTGGTCGTCGCTGACGTTTGGTAGGACGACTTCCGGGCCGTCAAACGAGTCATCATTTACTTGGACTGATTGGTCGCAGGTTTCTTGGAGGTAGAGGAAGAAACCTGTGTTATCTGTGGACGATATGTATGTATTACCTATCTAAATTATTATTATAAAGTATATGATGCCCGCGACTTCGTCCGCGTGGATTGATGTTTTTTTCATTCGCGTGGGAACTCTTCAATTTTCCTGGATAAAACCTCGCCTATGTCCTTCCCCGAGACGTAAACTATCTCTGTACCATATTTCATCAAAATCAGTTCAGTAGTTTGGCCGTGCAAGCGTAGCAGACAGACAGACAGATAAACTTTCGCATTTATAATATTAGTATGGATATAGATTTTGTAGGTATTTGACAACTTGTCCCATAAGTAACTTTTTTTCAAACATGAAAACGCGCGCTTAGTATGTTTCGCGTATTTAGAATATACCTACTTCTACGTACGTATTGTATTTCATACAAATCTATTCTACAATAATACATAGAATAGATGTATCGAGAAAAACAAAAAAAAAACAGAAACTAAGTTATTGTTAATGTTTGATACTTTTTCAATTACTATTATAATATAAGTATTTTTTAGTAATTACCTTAGGAATACATGAAAAGAGATAAGAGACGTACTAACCTTTCTTGCCAAAGTTGCCGTGTAAAGCAACTGCAGTGATCGCGTTAGAATCTGCGTCGTGCGGCGGCAATAGTGCTGTGTCGCTGTCGGCGAGTAGTGCTGTCGATTGTTTCAACTTCCACGGGATTGGCTTCACCGATATCGATGTTTCCATCTTCTGTGCGTAAAGCACGCTCTCTTGGATGTATAGCTGGCAAAATAGGATTAGTTTTTTACAGTTATTTGTTTTATTTATGGTGGGTGTATGATATAATTCCAGAGGAAAATAGACTTAAAAAGGCTTGGATTTAAAGACCAAAATTCAGTGATATTATTGAATTTTGATATAACAAAGTTAATTAGTTAGTTAAGGCTGTTGAAATTTTTTGTTTCGAGTTGTGACTCTTGAATTCGTTTTATTAAACGTCGAAACGCGCGCTTTGTATGGGATGTATGAAATACTGAACTGTGACGTCTTCAAAATTCGAAGCACTTTTTTTACTTCCATCGATAGTTTAAAATGGGTTTCTAACATAAAACTAATGGGGGACGTGGATATTGCGACTTTTAGGAGATCCATGAATTAAGAATGACTAAAAAGTAATTTATTTGAATAGTAAAATTCAAAAGCTTTTTAATCAAATAGACTTTTTACATATGCTTATGAATAATCGAATGAATCTACCACTGGTTCGGTATGCCGTTCCTATGGTGTTAGTATAGTAGTTATTACCTGTGTGTTGTGTACTCCCAAGTACAGCGAGGGCACAGAAGGGTTGGCCTCAGCGATGGCCTGAGCTGCTTCCCACAACACGTCCATGTGTTCGAGCAATCCTCCTTGCAGTCTCCACATGTTCGCTACTGGCGCGTCTAGCTGAAGAGAGACAACAAAATTATTGTTTTTTTACCACGAAATTTAAGATACCTTAGTTAACTACCATAGTTTAATTTTCACCATCTTCTTCTTCTTGTTGATGCGGCTTTGCAGGGCTCTGTAGCGAGACCCAGTATCACTTTGACCGTCGCCGATCTATTGTGATCGCCACTATCTAAAGTTCCTGACCAATGTTGCTTGCCGCTAGAAACAGCAGCAACTTTTTGGCCGGGATGTTCTTTGCCTCTTCAGGGTCTACAAGGTGTTTCCCTAGGAGGAGGCTGCGTTTGTGCATTAACGCGGGGCAGTAGCAGATAAGGTGCAGAGGCGTTTCCTCAGCCTCACAGCAAAGCCTGCACATGTCTGTTTCTCGGAGCTTTAGGTTTCACCATCACAACTTTTAGTACAAGTTTTGAATAAACATCTTTCGATTTTGACTTTTATTTGAGTTAGTTAAAGTTACCTTATGTTGCCACAAGGGCAGATTTGAGTCGGACTTCCTAACAGCTACTACGCCTTCTGGTAAAGCCACGGCTACAGCGACGGGGGTCGGCGGGCCGCTGGCCCCCGCGCATTCGCTTCGGCTGAGGGCCATTTGGTGTTCTGCTACACTGAAGTTCCATCTAAGGAAAAATATTAGTACTCAGCTCAGTATTGTAAGTAATTATTTTTGAAGTGAAACATTCTTCAGGCGCGTTGAGCACTTCTTGGTACGGGGTAAAAATGTGGAAACTTCACCAATTAAGGTTTCCACTGAAAACCAGCGCTGCAGCCTGCTGTAGCATGATGCTGAGCTGGAGATCTGTATTTGGTCACACAACTTTGTTGCTGTACCTGATGTGATAGTTTCTTGACTAGTACTTAGATTGTGATCAAATAAAAAACATTTTCTTTCTTTCTAAACGCGAGACCGACAAAGTTCTAGGTCTTAAGTATAAATAATATAGTACATTCGTAATTAAACTTTAATGGCTTAGTGTTAAGGTGTTATATTTTAATTATCTTAAAAGAGTTGTGTTGTTATTTTAAATATCCGTTTTCACTTCGAAGATCGGCAGTCCCTACGACTGCCAATTTTTTTTCCAACGACCTCAATTTACATAGACGGGCCATGTCAAACAAAGAATGTGGACTTATTTTACTAACGCCATCTAGTCTGAAAAGCGGGAAAGAGCGATGGCGGGGACAAGGACAGGCTTATACATGTGAGGGGCATGCACCACAAGTCGGACACCCAACTTTTTTCTATGAAAGGGCCCATCTAGTGTAGGTTCTATATATCTCGACTTTTATCAGATGACGTAAATTAAACGCTATTCAATTGCAAATTTTTGAGAGCATAATATATTGACAGTGCTAAAATTTTTCGGGCACTTTAAAATTAATTCACACAAAACGTTTTTGCTCAACGTTTCTGATACGAACCGCTATAGCTTGGACTTTGGAATGCTCGTCCGTGCTTCGACAACCCTATCTCCTGCCACCTCAGTACCTCCAAGTATCTTGAGCTAATAGTCATCTTCTAGGCAAGCACACTCCAACCTTGACCATTCTTTTTACGGGAGAATATTCGAATATCAAATGTGAAACCTAATTATTGTAATACTCACTTCATCACGACCCGCACTCGCTGCCTCGCTGTAACACTCGCTTGAGCTACTTGAATATTCGTACATGGAAATGGAATCTAATTTCAACTTTCAATACTCACTTTTCAGTCCTCGAGCATGGTTCCAAGGCTCTCAGTGTTGGAATGCCTCCTAAGTACCACCTATATTCGTTTTACGTGTGAATATTCGAATATTCAAACGTGGAACGTAATTCCAATACTCACTTCTCAGACCCGGACCGTGGGTCTAAGGCTCTCACAGTGTTGGAATGCCTCCTCAGCACTAAAACATCGCGCCCCGCGCTCGCTGTCTGCTGTTCGCTGTTACATCCGCTGGAACTACATTCGTATATGATTTTGCCGTCCTGAGCGTCTACCCCAACCCATAGGGTTTCTCGAGCACCTGCCGACAACAATAAATTTTAAAGCTTTTGCCAGGGTCCTTGGAAAAAGCCTGGAAGACATGCAGGGCAAGGTATTTTTAGAAATACGGATCATGGCAACTCAATCAAATCAGCAAGTCTTTATCAAACTTACAAAGTGCTTCTAGTATGGAAGTTTGTATGAATACATACTTAGTTGTGACGTCATCAAATTTAAAGACACTTTTTTCTTTAATTATTGATAGTCTAAAATGATTATCAAACTTCAAACTAACAGATGTTAATTTCTGGTCTCTTGAAAGACACTCTATTTTATAATAATCAGTAAGAAATGATTTATTTTTGACATAGGCATCATCCCTATTAGTATATATCCCAAATTGCCGGGAGTCGTAGCCGGCACAAAATAATTAGCCAAATAACAGGTTTTGTCGCCTTTTTTGTGCAGAAAAATATTCGAGTGGGTGAATTTATAATACTATTTATTAGTATTGACATGAACTTGTAATAGTTTCAAATTCACATTCTGCATGTTAATTGATGATTCACCAACCTATTAGGCAATTATATCATACGAAGCTATAACATTACAGACTACATTATCTATTGATAAGATAAGTCCATGTACATACTTAATTATGTATAAATAGGTAAACAAACAAATTATCTATTTTGTTTGTGTAAAATTCGTTGAAAATTTTCATGTTTATGACGCAATAAAATTATGCGATTATGTCTATGTCGTTAAATTGTATTGTATAACTAGCATATGCCCGCGACTTCATCCAGGCAGATTTTTTTTTGCTTCCTGCAAGAACTCTTTACTTTTGCCAATATAATGGATGCCTATTGCCTATGTCCTTCGTGAAGACAGCCTACAAGCGTATCGTGGGGTGCCCTGCAGCATATCCGAACGATGATTGAAGGAGGGAAGGATGAGGAAAGCCGAGCCGATAACCGAGTTAGGTATTGCTCATTACAGGATTCTTATGTCAATAAATTTTCAGTAGCCTGAAGATGGGCTGATGGCAGAATATGGGGGTGCTACATCCCGTGTGCAGAGTTCATTTTAGTTTAGTTAAATTAGCCATAATCGTAATCAGTTTCTACACGAAATCCTTCCAGTAGGCTGTTAACTAGCCACGGCCGCAGCCTCCCCCCAGACCAGACCTGAGAAAATTTATGTTTATAACTATATGTGAGTAGAAATATAAAAACCAGAATTGAACCAATATTCTTACCCGCTATGACCAAGTCTTCAGAATATTTGAATGAAGACGACAATAGTTGATCGGCGTCAAAAGGCAAAGGTTCGATCGAGTCTCCGCTTAGACTGTAGAGGGTGCCGCGTAGCGATGGCACTAGTCGTACCCATTTGCCATTTGACGTGAGCTGAAAAAAAAACATATTTATATCACTGACTAAGGAAATACGTTCTTTCCTATCATTCGTTCGACAGAGGTGTCTAGATTCTAGGTGCGGCGTTACTGGGAAGTGACGAAGGGAACATCTAGATATAGGTACATATAGAGATTAATAGAGATACTGTATACCACTAGATGATACATTATTATTCGACGGCGGGCATCATCTAGTTAGTAACTGTATGAATCTTTGATGAGTAGAGCTTATGTAAATATGCCCTCAACCATGTTTGAGGGTATAGTTGTAAAAGTAATTTAGGCGAATTATACTTTTAAGTACATATAATCTAAATTAGCTAGGTACCTGTGCAGGTATATTTCACACATATCTAGATAAGGGACAAAACACATAGACACGAAACGATGTCTTATTGTGGTACGAATGACGATGCACGGTACGACAACGTATCAATGAATCTGCAGGTCCTGTTTTCTTATATATTTTTTATCATTATAATCATCTGTTTTGTCCCCTAGCACGGGACGTTCTTCCACTAAATAGGGATATGAATTATTGATCTACTTGTACATCAATGTTTTTCGTCATCTTTGACTATTAAACCTCAAATGCTGCAATGGCGCATTTACGAGACGACGCCGTTCCGTGCATCGTAGGTAATGCGATGCGATGTCGCATAAGAAAATTAACTAAACACAAAATTTCATTCATATCGGCAGAGAAGATTACGATAGACTATTTTAAATTATGTTATGTAAAAACCTTTAGGCTGACTCATACTTCACATAATAGAATTCAGGTGAAAGCAAATAAATTAAATAAGGTACAGTTAAACTGGATAGGTGACTCATAAGCTTGAATATAACTTGAATATACTCATAAGCTATAAAATTTTGAACCAATAACTATTCCAAAAAAAAACAAATATATGTAACATTCTTTAGCATTAACATGACTGACTGTATAATTGTAGCAGTTTTCATTGAACAAGAAAGTTTGTACAGTTTTAAGTTGATACAGTATCATAATTTATTTATACTACAATAAGGTTACAACCTTTAGTGAAATTACCACTAGTGAAAGGTAATACTTATATGTATATATAAATATTCTGTCTGTTCTATTAGGTTTCAAAATCTGAGCAAACAAGTAGGCATTGTTTGCATGGATTGAGAATTTTTGGTTCGTATGGGAACTCTATAATTTTCCACAATAAAAAGAAGAATATGTGTTATTCCAGACTATAATCTATCTCTGTGCCAAGTTTCATCCAGATCTGTCCAGCCGTTCTGTCGTGATTGAGTAATAAACATTCATCCATCCAAACTTTCGCATTTATAATATTGATCAAATCAAATCAAATCAAATATTTTTTATTTAAATAAACTTTTACAAGTACTTTTGAATCGTCAAGTGAATCTACCACTGGTTCGGAATGCCATTCCTACCGAGAAGAACCAGCAAGAAACTCGGTGGTTGCTCTTTTTTAAATAATTCATTTACAATTACTATATCAATGTGTACATAAGTAACCGCTGTCCCTAGCATTGCTGGAGCGATCAAATCCATGCTCCTCTATCATTTCCATAATCTTCAACAGTATAATAAGTTTTTTTCAGGAGCATACTTTTAATGGATTTCTTAAATTTGTTTATTCAATTCATGTCAAAGACGGGCAGACAGAAAGTAGCCCCATTCCCGCCGGTGGCACCCGTTCACGAGCATGACGCATGATCCAGCCATTGCTTCGCTCGACCATATTTGAGGGAACGTAACAACCCGCACCACACGACACCACCACAGAAATGTTTAAAGAGAGCGTGACATACTCAGTCTACCCGTATCAAAGCATCGAATTGAATACTAATATTCAAACACTAATTTATAATAAGTAACCGCTGTCCCCAGCATTGCTGGAGCGATCAAATCCATGCTCCTCTATCATTTACATAATCTTCAACAGTATAATAAGCTTTTTTCAGGAGCATACTTTTAATGGATTTCTTAAATTTATTTATTGGCAAGTCCAAAATAGGTTGTGGAACTTTGTTATAGAAAATAATGCCCATTCCCACGAATGACCTTCTGACTTTTTTGAGGCGGAGCGATGGAGTCACGAGCTTATTACGGCCTCTAGTTGGCCTATCGTGCAGATCGCATTTTTTTTTATAATTATGGATGTGCTGTTTTACAAAAATTATATTACTGTAAATATATTGCGAGGCTACTGTTAGAATACCAATTTCTTTAAATTTCTCTCTAAGTGAATCACGCGGTTTTAAATTATAAATTGCTCGTATAGCCCTTTTTTGTAGTACAAAAATTTTTTGAATATCTGCCGCTTTACCCCACAGTAAGATTCCGTAAGACATAATGCTATGGAAATAAGCAAAATATACGATCCTGGCAGTTTCGATGTCAGTTAACTGTCGAATCTTTCTGACAGCGTAAGCAGCAGAACTAAGCTTGCCAGCAAGTGTTGATATATGGGTGCCCCATTGAAGCTTTGCGTCCAAGGTCACCCCCAGGAACACAGTAGTATCTTCTATTTTCAACATGTCATTATTTACCATTAGTTTTATATCACTTGTGGATCTGGCATTCGGAAATGCGAACTCAACACATTTAGTTTTTTTTGTGTTTAAAAGTAGATTGTTAACCGTAAACCAGTTCGTGACTTGAGAAATTGCAGTATTTACGTCGTCAAAGTTGTCCTTATGTCTATCGACTTTAAAAATCAAGGACGTATCATCAGCAAATAGTACAATATCGCAAGTGTTACGGACAAAATATGGCAATGATATAGATGATGTTGTTATAAAAAGGTTTGACTTCATTGTTAAATAGGATATACAAAATAAATTAAAGTCTAATGCATACCTCAACATGATGTAGATTAGATGAAAGCAACGGCTGGGTTTCCAACGCCCAGACTTTGATTCCATCTTCTGTAGAGAATGCTGTGACCTTTCCATCAAGCGTGCTCACTATCACCAAGCTGCACAGAAAGTACCAATAAAATAAATAAAACATCACTAGGTACCCATATTATTAAATATGCAAGAGCATGTTTGACTATTGCTTTGTCCTTCAATTATGCTGCAACAGAGCAATGGGTAATGTGATTTTGTTGTGAACCTAGAGAGTGACATAGGCTACTTCCCTCTATCCTGGAAAATGAAAGATTACGCACTGGATTTGGGAAACCTGAATCTTTACAGACAAAGTTGTGGGTCTAGCTGGTTTTAGCCTAATATTTTATTAATTTGTATGCTGTAAAATCTGCTAACAAATACCTGGACTTTAGAAGCATATAGTTAATTTAGGTATGACAATGGTGAAAATTGGCATTCTAAAAATTGAGATAGATATAGTCCTTCAAAACTTCTCTGACCCCATGACAGCGTTCCTATTATCACATTTTAACTTGCCAGTAATTATTAAAAATAAAATGATATAAAAAACTAAACAGTCATTAAAATTCAGCAGGGAATAATAAACCAAAAATGGTTTTTTACATTAAGTAGTTTACAGTAAGTATTTCAGTCATTGCATCAAAGTATTTTTTTCTTTATATTGCTTAACTAGCAAATGCCTGCGACTTTATCTGCGTGGTTTGAGGTTTTTGATTCCCGCAGAACTCTTTAATTTTCTGGATTAAAAAGCCTAGGTACTATTCCAGAACGTAATCTATCTCTGTGCCAAATTTCAGCCAGATCCGTTCAGCAGTTGGCTGGCCATCCATCCATCCAAACTTTCACATTTATAATATTAAGTAAGATAGATTATACATAATATAACTTATAATGTAATTATAAGTTAGGCTAAGGGTCACAATAAGTGCACACAATATTTTTATAAATGATAGTAGCTTTAGTTTTAAGATACCGTTACTGATAATTATCACCATTATATTTTATAAATAACTAGACGTCAATAAGTGTAGTATACCTACCTATATTGAATAAAACATTATTTGATTTGATTTGATAAAATATATCAAGTACACTAATATGAAATTAATATATAAGTATAAGTAAGTAATTCTCTATAAAAAACAAACAACAGGCATACAATGTAAGTAATTTGATTACTGGATTAGCATATACATGCATAATAATTATAAATTTAGGTTAAAAGATAAGTTATCAAGGTCGTCATAGATTGGAGTAAGCTTTTGAACATCATTTCTACTTTTCTAGAATCCAGTTTAAACAAATCTACATGTTTCAACGTGTTCAAACAATGCCATTTGAAGAATGTGTACCTATGCTATAAGCATAGGTACATTTTCTTCGCCGATAGGATATAATGCAAACAATGCTTATTTACCAATCCTATAGACTTTAAGGTGCATGACAAGGGTCTGCCCGCGAAATTCAAATTTAATTTGGTTTTTCACAATTTGTAAACTAATACGACAAAGTAGGCTTATGGCATTCAAATTGCGAGCGTAGGAATATCATCTTCACAGGTTTATATAAAAATCTTTACTTGAAAGTGCCCAGTTTAAGAAATTAGTCAAATTAATGACTAATTTGTGAGTAACTCACGTCAAACTCATTATTTTGACTAATTTCTTAAACTGGACACTTTCAAGTAAAGATTTTTATATAAACCTGTGAAGATGATATTCCTACGCTCGCAATTTGAATGCCATAAGCCTACTTTGTCGTATTAGTTTACAAATTGTGAAAAACCAAATTAAATTTGAATTTCGCGGGCAGACCCTTGTCATCCACCTTAACTCAGGAATTCAAGTCTGTTTTTCCTGTTATTTTTCAGAATTAGTGACAGCTTTTACATTAGAATTTTATATTTCAAATATAATTTAGGTTCAAATTAACTTACTCTTTATAAGCCGAAGCATCGTTATTAGTGTGAGGATTACAGAAGGGCAGCTTCTGAATAGTATCAGCTCGAATGTATGATACAAAACATGTAAGCACAAACGCCGCTTTTAAAGCGATCATCCGCCAATACCACGCCGACATATTATCACTGGAAAATTATACTTGCACATCGCAAAACCCTCCGCACGGGTGTTTCTGTTTATTTAAATTATGAAATTTCGGAGCAAATTATGAGGTTGAAAACAACATTTTTTTTTTTTTTTTTATTTAACTGGTTTAACGGCTCTGGATTCCAGTCCTTCTGAGCCTAAAGTTCACAGAACAATATAAACATAAAATATTACCCTAGGCGGGCTGAAGTTACATTAACAAATTAACAAGTCTCACTATCACTCTATAGTCTATCTTTTAGCTTTGGTCACAAAAAGTCAAAAAATTCTACAAATATGTTTGAAAAGTTTACATCGGTTCACTGTTTGTTGTTTTCATTGTTTTTATATATCTTGAGCACCAGAAATAAAGGAATATAATGGCCGGAAGAACTTTTTATCAGCTAATAAACTTTGAAGAGTATCAGGAACTTTGCCATCGTTAATATCTTGAATGGAGCTAATGAGTAGTAATCTATTTAGACCAAATTGACGGCATTGAAAAACAAGATGATTTAAGTCGCCATTCGTTTCACCACAATATTCACAATCTGCATTTTCTTTCATTCCCAAGCGATGTAGGTGGGTGGCCACTCTGCTATGTCCAAATCTCATTCGGTTTATAGTCGTAATGAATTTTCTATTATTAATCCCTTTTTTATTATACCAAGGAGTGGCTGGCGGGCTTTTTTGTATTTCATGGTACCAAATTCCTTTGGACTTGCTTATTTCTTCCCAATATGACTTCCATAAAGATTTCAAATCATTGCTTAACAAGGCATATATATCTGTGAATGGTATTTCCAGCATTGAGGAGTGATCTAAACATGTTGATGAGTGTACATCTCTAGTAGCAACATCTGCTACCTCATTCCCAGTTATCCCAGAGTGTGAAGGGACCCACATAAAGGTAACAATCTTCTTTCTTTTATTAAGATTGTATAGCATATTTCTTATATTATATATAATGTAATTTTTTTTGTAATCTATTTTATTAGATTCAATAGCTAGTATAACACTTTTCGAATCAGTTACAATGAGAAACTGTGAATTCACAATATTATTAATGTACAAGAGAGATAAGTATATTGCATAACATTCTGCTGTAAAAATAGAGCATAAATTATGAATTTTAAAAGTTTTAGATATTTTCTTTTGTGAGTCATAAAAAGCTGAAGAAGTATGCTCTTCAGATTTTGAACCATCTGTATAAATTGTATAAAAGTGATTATCAGCTAAATATCTTAACATTTCCACTTGAGAATTCACTTTTTCTTGACATATAGTAACATTGGCATTCATTAAAGCATCATATTCTAATTTATATAAAGGCCATGGTTTGCTTTTATACATATTTTTGGTTTGGGTCTGTGAGTATAAAACAATCCTTAGGATGTCTGGTAATCGACCAGATAAAAGCATATTTACATCAATGTAGCTATCATCAAAGTTAGCAACTTCATAGGGAAGTATTTTTCCTAAAACTAAACTATTTTTTGAACTTATTAATTTAACACAAAATCGTTCAGCAATTTCAAGTCTTCTTATTAAAAGTGGAGGAATACAACTTTCTACTTCCATTACATGAATTGGTGTAGAGCACATAGCCCCAGTTATTATACGCAAGGCTTTATTCTGAATTATGTCTAATTTCTTTAAAACCAATTTATTAGCATTTAAATATGCTAATGTGCTGTAATCAAAATGACTTCTAACTATACTTTTATAAAGCATTGATAACAACTTTGGGTCAGCTCCCCAATGCACACCTGCTAACGATTTTAAAACATTCAGACCCCTAAAGGCATTTTTACATAGATTATTTACATGTTCTTGGAAAGTTAACTTCTGATCAAGCAATATTCCTAAAAATTTTTTTTCCAATAACCAAGGTAATCTTGTGTTATTATATTTTACAAAGTTATCACATGAATTATTTTTTTTGGAGAAAATTAGAGCTCCGCTTTTACTAGGACTGATGTTTAATTTTAACTTATTTGAATAATAATCATGGACTTGTTCCAATGCTAAATTTAAATTATTTACAGCTATATTTACATCTTTATTTACAGTATATACAAGGAGATCATCAGCAAATTGCAGAAAGTTTATATTTCTATCTGTAATGTATTTACTTATTAAACATGTATATATATTATATAGCAAGGGAGATATAGTAGCACCCTGCATAGTGCCTTTGTATACATTTCTAGGACCATGTATAATGTTATTAAATTTAACATACATAGTTCGGTCATATAGAAAATTAAAAATCCATTTACATACTTTTCCAGGAATACCAATCTCACACAGAATATTGACCAGTATGGAAGGATCTACATTATCAAATGCACCTTGTATATCAAGAAATGCACAAACTGTGGTTGCATGACTGGCAAATGAATGATTTATATCTGAAATCAAAGAGGCAAAACTGTCTGCTGCACTTTTTCCTTTCCGGAAACCAAATTGCTGTTCAGGTAAAATATTATTTGCTTCTATGTAATAGTCTAATCTGTTTTTTAACATGTATTCAAATAATTTCCCTACACAAGAGGAAAGTGAAATTGGTCTGTAGGAGTTAAAGTCATGTTCTGATTTATCAGGTTTCAAAATAGGTATCACACATTGCGTTTTCCAAGACTTTGGAATACATTGATTGTCCCAAAGCAAATTGAAGATTTTTAAGAGAGTTTTTTGTCCATTAACATGCATGTTGCTAATAAGTTTGTATGGAATATCATCTAACCCCGGAGTGGAATCTCTCCTTGATTGGATGGCTGCAGTAAATTCATGCCAAGTAAATGCTTTCAATAGAAAAGAACTACTGTCACTACCTATATGATTAAATATTGAATTTAAATTTATAATATTGCTTTCTTTTTCAGATGGTACTACTGTGGGTGCATATTTATCTAAGAAAGAAGGAATCCAATCATCATTTTTTGATGGCTTATGTACAGGTATCCTCTTAAATCTCCTAATATAATTCCAGATATAACTTATCGGAGTATATCTATTAAATGAATCACAAATTCGTCTCCAACTTGCTTTCTTTTTTTCACTGATTAATCTCTTTTTAAAGGCATCAATTTTTTTATATTCTATGTAACTTTCTATTGTCGGGTTTAATTTATAAAATCTTAAAGCATTTTTACTTTTCTTTACAGCTTCCAAACAGTCTGCGTCCCACCAAGGAACTGGTTTTCTCATAACAAACATATTAGGTTTGGTAATTAAAGGTACACAATCTCTCCTTATTTCTAGAAGTAAAGTGCAAAAGTTTTCATAAGTAGCCAACAGATTAGATGTATCAATTGTGAAGTTTTCAAACGTTTTTTTTGTTTCAGCCTGGAACTTTGACCAGTCTGCTTTTTTATAATTAAAATGTTCACACGGTTCTCCTACATCATACTTTTCAACACAAGTATATAAGTCGACTATGGTTGGGTAGTGATAACTACCCATAGGATCATCATATACATGCCAATCACATAAAGGAACTAAAGAAGGACTAACACATGAAACTACTATTCATACTGGGCAATAAGGACAACTATAACTGGGCAATAAGCTCCTTCAAGCCAAACAAAGCGTGTGGAGCTGACGGTGTTGGGCCTCTCCTATTACAGAGAGGTGCAGCGCTGTTAACTCCGCATCTGGTGAAAATCTTCAGGACGAGCTATGCCTGGGGATACATACCAGAACTTTGGACTAAAGTAAAAGTCATTTTTATACCTAAAGCAGGGAAGAAGGACTATGCTTTGCCAAAATCCTTCAGACCCATCAGCCTTTCCTCGTTCTTGCTAAAGACAATGGAAAAAGTGCTGGATAGGTATATCAGGGATGTGTTTCTCATTCAGAGACCCATCCATAGCACCCAGCATGCCTACTGCAGAGGTCGCTCTACAGAGACTGCCCTGCTAAACCTTGTAGATAAGGTTGAAAAGGCACTGGAAGATAAGGAAATTGCCCTCTCGGCATTCCTTGATATTGAGGGCGCCTTCGATAACACTCCCATCCGCACATTAGTGGAAGGCCTAGCCAGGAAAATGGCTGACCCTACCACAGTAAGATGGGTAGAAGCGATGCTCTCTAACCGAATAGCCAAGATTGAGCTAAATGACTCCTCATCAGAAGTGCTCACGACAAGGGGCTGTCCTCAGGGGGGAGTTCTTTCGCCTCTTTTGTGGACCCTCGCAGTCGATGAGCTTCTGAACAGGCTGGCTGACCTTCAGTTCGATGCCCAAGGCTACGCCGATGACTTGGTAGTTACTGTAAGAGGTAGCTGCCAAGGCACCATCTCGTACCTCATGCAGAGGGCCCTCTGCACTATTGAAAAATGGTGCAGAGAAAACGAGCTGAATGTTAATGCGGCAAAAACCGTATTGATTCCATTCACCAAAAGGCGCAAACTCGACAAGCTCGTGCCGCCCCGATTGAATGGCATAGAAATACCCTTCTCAACTGAGGTTAAATATCTAGGGGTAACCTTAGATCAAAAACTTACATGGAATCCTCATGTGAACGGTATTACTAGTAAGGCAAAACAAGCCCTAGGCATCTGTAGTCGGCTAGCGGGGACTAGATGGGGAATCAAACCCAAAATAGCCCTCTGGCTCTACACCGCCATTGTGAGGCCGACGCTATCGTACGCCTCCGTGGTCTGGAGTAGGAAAACGACTCAGAAGACTACACAAAGCAAGCTAAGCAGTATACAAAGAACTGCTGGTCTGCTCATCACAGGAGCCATGAGCACCTCTCCGGGAGCTGCCCTGGATGCATTGCTGAACCTACCGCCCCTTCACATCTATTTGGAAAAGGAGGCGAAGGCTAGCATGTACAGGATTGTCAGCCAGAGGGAGGTGAACTGGCTATCTCAAGCAATGAGATCTCTCCATGACTCAGTGCTTGAGATACCAATTTTGGGAATGCCGTCTGACAGCATGATCCCAAAATATCACTTCCAGAGGAACTACTCTGTGGAAATTCCTGAAAGGGATAAATGGTTGAAAAACCAAATGACTTGGAGACAGGGCAGCCAAAAATGGTATACCGATGGATCCAAGTCAGGCAGTGACGTGGGCTGCGGAATATATGGCGAGCGACCCAAGGTGCGACTTCGTCGGAACCTAGGGAAGCATGCCTCCATATTCCAAGCAGAGGTGTATGCCATAATTGAATGTGTGGAAACCCTACTGCAAAGCAACACTGTCAACAAAACAATTTACATCCATTCGGATAGCCAAGCAGCTCTTTCAGCACTGTCCTCAGTGATCTTCAACTCGAGGCTGGTTGAAAACTGCTGGCAACTTTTGAACACCTTAGCCAATGCTAATAAGGTGATCCTCCGTTGGGTCCCAGGGCATGCGGGTATTGACGGCAATGAAAGAGCTGACGAACTCGCAAAGCTAGGAGCTAGGGAGCGGCAAACTGGACCTGAGCCTGTGTGCGGCATACCTAGGAGCCTGGCCAACCTCACCCTGTTGACCTATTGTTATTACGAAACACTGATTCGCTGGCGAAATCTACCAGGAATGAAACACTCTAAAGCGCTAGTCAAATCCTTCAACAAGAAGGCCGCCGAAGCGGCACTAGCGCTTAGCAGGAAAAATTTGTGCATACTAGCGCGGGCAGTGACGGGGCATTGCGGGCTGAACAGACATATGTTCAATCTAAAGCTCCGAGAAACGGACAAGTGCAGGCTTTGCTGTGAGGCGGAGGAAACGCCTCTGCACCTTGTCTGTTACTGCCCCGCGTTAATGCACAAACGCAGCCTCCTCCTAGGGAAACACCTTGTAGACCCTGAAGAGGCAAAAAACATCCCGGTCAAAAAGTTGCTGCTGTTTCTAGCGGCAAGCAACATTGGTCAGGAACTTTAGATAGTGGCGATCACAATAGATCGGCGACGGTCAAAGTGATACTGGGTCTCGCTACAGAGCCCTGCAAAGCCGCATCACCAAGAAGAAGAAGAACACATGAAACATCAATAGAAGATTGATTAAAATTAATACTTCCTACTGTAGTTGGAGATCCATTATTTAATATACAAAGATCGCATTCATCCAACATGTTATAAATATCAGTGCCTCTAGTTTTTGTTGTGAGACATCCAAAAGCAATATGATGAGCATTTAAGTCACCCGAAAGAAGAAGTGGCTTAGGTAAACTGTTTATAATTTGTTTTAATCTTCGGACCTTAAAGCGACCCCCACTGGGTGGAGCATAAACACATAAAATGGACATATTGCCTAGGCTTGTAGTAAGGGTTATAGCTACTGACTGCATATAATCATAGAACGGTGTAGGGACAACAAAATATTTGAAACTATTTTTAATTAAAATTGCTACTCCACCACGTCCATTTTTTCCATTCTGATTAATGAAATTGTAGTTAGGAATGTTGATAGCTCTATTTTCTCGCAGCCATGTTTCATTTAACAAGCAAATATCTATATCGTTCTTAACTAGGTAATTAATAAGCAAAGGTTTTTTATTATTAATAGATTGTATATTAAATTGTGAAATTCTAATAAATTGTTTATCCATTGTTTTTAAGATTATTAATAAGCATTTCTTTTACAACTGATGTAGTAAGTTTACGGCCTGAGTTACCCATGGCCACCAATGCTCCAATAAGTGCTTTCAAGATAGTATCATTTGTTATAATTTGTTCAATAAGAGTTTCATTATTATTAGTTGTGGTATTAGTTTGGGCAGTTTCTGTCTTTGATTTCTGTACTTTAGGAGTGTTATTAGGTTTAACTTGTGATTTATCTACTGTAACTGTATCTATTTTTGTTTGTTTATTCATTGCAGGGAAGTTTTCATTATAGTTGTTAAATAAATTTTGTATTTGTTTTGTTTGTAAAACTTTTGAATAAGAAGATTTATTATACTTTTCCTCCATTTTTTGTTTTTTTATTGGACAGTCTCGTGATATTGCAACGTGAGAGCCACCACAATTTATGCATTTAATTACCGCATTTTCCTCACATTCAGTGTAGCGATGCTCCTCTGCACATATAGAACATCGCTGCACTGACTTACAAATTCTTGCTCCGTGATTAAATTTGAAGCATTTATAACATTGTAAGAGCGGGGCAACATACTGATGCACCCTATATTGGAACAAGTCCAGATGTACATATTCAGGTAAGTTGGTTGATAGGAAAGTTATACTTACTGAACTAAACGGTTTAATTTGACCATTAACTTTCTTGGTGAAGCGACGCACAGCGACAACCTCATATTTTGATGATAGTTTTTTGAATAATTCCTCGTTACTTATACTTATGGGAACATATCTGAGTACCCCAATCGTTTCCACCGCACTTGCTGGTATGAATGCCTTATATTCGTATTTATCCAGGAAATTCTCATTTTTTAAAAAATCATTGGCGTTGATTGCTCGCGCGAACACCACCCCAACTTTAGATGCGTTTATTCGTCTTATATTAATTACTCCTTTAATTTCATTTTTAAAAACTCCCGCCAACATTAAGGGATTGGTATTGCCTAGTTTGACTCCTTCTTTACGACTCTCAATAAAAACCGTGTATTCAGCCATTCCTACTGATTCAGGGAAAACTCTTTTATAATTTAATTTGTGGTATGGCTTGTAAAAATCGACATTTTCCTGCTGCTGGTCTTGACTACGCCTCGGCGGTTTCCTTTTCCCGCCCGCGTCGTTATCCATGCCTGTGTTCAAACCGTCACTATCGGACGGCATTTTTCTTTATTTTTTAATGAAAATTAGTTAATTTTCCTGCACAAGTCGAAAACAAAATAAGTATTTTAAAATTTCAATTTAAAATACGCGCTTCTTGTTTCCCGCCAAAAACAAGACCTTGAAAACAACAGCTGAACAACAGCCACAGACGGACGAGTCGATTACATTCGCCGTTCGCGTCGCGGTACGACTTTCAACGACTTCCACGTAAACTGTCAATGCCAATTTGTTGAAAAATTTCTGCAGGGCGACCGCGTATCTTCTGCATCAATCATTGTTACAATATTAATTGTTTTGATTGGCTGAATTTATGGTATTCCTGCTGCGTCAATGGATTTTGTCCAATAGTGGAATACTGTTATCCAATCAGAGGTGATTGCGATGTATCAATGATTGATGTAAAAGATACGCAGTCGTCCTGCAGTTCAAGTGTCAACCTGTGGTGTCAATGGCATGCACTTCGCTTGTTTTTTTAACTGGGTTTACGGGTCTGGGTTTTAGCATAGATTTATGTCTGTGGGTTTTAGCCCCTGAAACTGAAGTAATCAAACTCAAAGTTTTGCTTGCATAGACTTTACACCCCAAAGAGCAAAAGTGAAGAAACAACATTCAGCAACGTAACAGCAATGACTTTAGTTGGACTTTTTTATAGTTTACAGTTTCTAAAAATCTATAATCCGCTATAATGGTGTGTTTACACTTACATTTATACCTATGTCGTCAAAGCCCAATTATTTAATGCAGCCAGCATTCTTGCCACCATTCCACACGGGCATGATTTATATAGTAATTAGGTTAGGCTAGCTAGCATTAATTTCTATTGTATTATTTTCTATGACCATGATATAAAGTCTGTAGGTTTGTCAGGTTGTTGTCACTTGTCAAACTTATGTCATTCCATTTTCGCTTTTCGGAGCTTTTCGCTCAGGCTTTTCGCTTGCATTTCGCGCGCTTACTGATAACTGACAGTCTATTTTTTTGAAAACATGTCACCGGTTCACAAAATAACTTATATCTGAAACTTTTAATTTGCTAATCTGAAACACCAAATTCTATTAGTTATTTGTTAGATCTATAATAAAGCAACTGTAACAACAATGGTTCGTAATAAATCACATTTTAACTGTAATTTATCTGAAAAGTGTCAACTATATAACCAAAAAGTTAAAAACTATGAAATACTTTGCAGCTGTGTCTAATTATGATACAGATGAGACTTTCATACAAACTTTCAACCCCTATTTAACCCCTCTGGGTTGAAATTTTGAAAAACCCTTTCTTAGTGAATACCTAGTCTTTATAAAGAACATACCCTCCAAATTTCATGTCTCTAGGACCAGTTTAGGCTGTGCGTTGATATATCAGTCAGTCAGGACTAATTATTTTATGTATACAGATTTAGTGTATAATATTGTTTAAATTGTATTTTCATTTTAACCCTGCTGATACTAGGTATGTTAAAATACTATTTCTTTGCGTACTGTAACATATTACTTACTGTAAAATGTAAACTTTCAAAATAAGTACTGCAATGAAGAGATAAAATAAAAACAGTGGTATTCATAAGAATCTGTAAAAGATTTACATCAGCATTTTTTGTGTTTTAGAGTTCACCAATACCTGACACACCGTCGGATAGAGAGGATGCGCGATCCCGGATGACGTCACCGGCCCGGGATTATGAGATGTTTGAGGATGAGGGCGCCATCTTAGGGGACAATCCTGAGGAGGAAGAGGAAGATGGGGAGGAGCTGTTTGGTGATAATATGGAAGCGTAAGTGATCTCAGTGTTATATTGCTATCCAGTGATTAGATTAATTTGCTATCCAACCTGTTTATGTTTGCACACTGTTTCTGACAATAGATTGTGTACGGGAACTTTCTACCTTTACAGCTATTATTACCTGTGGGGAGTCTACACGTCCACATCATAGCGTAACCCGACGCACAAAGAAAATGCGCAGATCTAACGATCCGAACAGGAATCAGCACCCGATGTCATGACGTGCAATTTAAAGGTGCCACCATTTTCACCAGATGACCCTGAAATTCGGTTCGCCATATTAGAGGGACAATTCGGTGAAAATGGTGGCACCTTTAAATTGCATGTCATGACATCGGGCGCTGATTCCTGTTCGGGATCGTTAGATCTGCACATTTTCTTCCCCCCCACAATACCCACAATTTTGCAAAATAAATGATGACACCTACCACCAAGTGTCTGTTAGTGCTGTAAAGGCCAGAGCTGGTTCTAGTAGAGAAAAAAATACCCTTTTTTAATATGTATGTTTTTTAACTTTATTTTAGTGGAGTTAGTTACTTTATTTTTATAATAAAGTACTTTACTGCTAGCAACCCATCCCAGCTTCTCATGGTAACCAATGAGACGAATAACAAAATATGATGATTGTTCTAACAATGTTTGCAGATTTAAATAACTAGCCAGTAGTGTGATTTTTAAGAGATGTAAAAATTGCAGAATCTACCTATAATGAATAGGAAAACTGAAAACTGAATAGCATTGTCAACCTTGCAAGCAAGAGACTGGATGAAGAAATGTCCACAAATGAAATAACTTGGGTTCTTGAGTCTAGCCAGGTATAGACAATACTTAATTACTCTTTTTTGTATACAGTGACTACCGTCCAATGCCAGCACTGGATCGGTATGATGCAGAGGACCTGGACGATGATGATTATGATGCCATGTCTGTCGGAGACCGGGTTGCTGCTGAACGGGAGCTCCAGAGAAGGGACAGAGATGAAGGGAGAATCAGAAGGGATGATCGGGATTTGTTGTATGGTAATTGGATTGTTATTATCGGAACAGTGTTTATATGTCCACACCTGAATGTAGGCCTACATTCAGGTGTGGACATAAACATTCCTATGACACAGAAAGTCTACACTCTACACTCATCAATAACACACTCTTCGTATTATAATAACACTTTATTATAACTGGCTATTTGCCAACTATTCAAATCAGCAACTTTTGACCCCTTTCAATTAATCACATTATGGTAGGACTTTGCTTGGGATGATAATGTTTGACCTTTGACGACCTCCGTGGCGCAGTATGTAACGCTGTTGCCTTAACGTGCGGAGGTCCCGGGTTCGATCCCCGGCAGGGTCAATTTGGGAATTTATAATTTCTGAATTTTCCCTGGTCTGGCCCGGTGGGAGGCTTCGGCCGTGGCTAGTTACCACCCTACAGGCAAAGACGTGCCGCCAAGCGATTTAGCGTTCCGGTACGATGCCGTGTAGAAACCAAAGGGTTTAATATAACTGCCATGCCCCTAACAGGTCAGCCCGCTACCATCTTAGACTGCATCATCACTTACCATCAGGTGAGATCGCAGTCAAGGGCTAGCTTGTAGTGGATTAAAAAAAAATGTGGTGGGCCTTTCCACATCCATCGCATTAATTCCCTTTAAGTGATGGTAAAAAATTTGTAACAAAATTGTAATAGGTTTAAAAATTTTTGCCTTTCAGATGAATCGGACGAGGAGGGCGGGGACGCGCCGCGCGCTAAGCGCCGCAGGGCCGCGGAGAAGGCCGCTACAGGTTCAGATGAACAAGTGGAGGAGGGTATAGAGAGTATTGAGAACTTGGAGGACACTAAGGGATACTCCACCAAAGAGTGGGTCTCAATGCTTGGGCCTAGGACTGAGATTGCCAACAGGTAAGTAACATTTATACCACTTAGGGCTTCCAAAAGACCTAAAATTCTCATCCTCTGTTAGTTTTAAGCTTGATAACCATTTTAAACCATAGATTAAAGAATAAAAGTGTGTTGAAGTTTGATGATGTCACAACTATGTATTTCATACAAACTTCCATACTAGAAGCACAAACAAAGTTTAATAAAGAGTTACTGAGATCATCTCTATTGTGCAATAAAATCTCATTGAAGTATGAAATTAACATATTTATTTATGCATGTCACCGTAAGATTGTAAAATCCGTTAGATTATAATCTAACGGTTTCTATCCCGCTATATTATAAACTGTCGAAAGATTGTGAACCGTTCAATGTTCTGAGTATTTATGAAATTTTTATTGTTTGTACGTTTTCTTGTCTCTGTCTTGTACAGTTCGCGCGCGAGTTGAATGCAGAGTAAATGTAAGTGTCAACATACATTTACTCTGCATTCAACTCGCGCGCGAACTATAGGTTAGGTTAGGGTTTGACATGAATATTCAGGTAGTGCCCGGCCGCAGGCCGGGCACTTAGGTTCTATCGAGTTAATATACCTTATATATTACAATTTACCGAAAAAAAACGCGTTAAATTGTAAGCAGTATGTTACGGTTCACAATCTGTCGAAAGTTTTTAATCTATCGAGATAAAAAACGTTATATTATAATCTAACGGTTTTTACAATCTTACGGTGACATGCATATTTTAATTGAAAACGTCTTTGCCAGGTTTAAAAACTTCCTACGCACATACACAAACAGCAAAGGTCAATTCGTATACAAGGAGCGCATACGTCGCATGTGTGAGCACAATCAAGCTTCTTTCCATGTCGAGTTCGACGTGCTAGCGCGCAGGGAGCAAGTGCTAGCCTATTTCTTGCCAGACGCGCCGTTCCAAATGCTGCAGATATTCGATGAGGTGGCCAAAGAGATTGTGCTGCAGATATTCCCGAGCTATGAACGCGTCACGTCGGAGATACACGTCCGTATTGCTGATTTACCTCTCATAGAAGAATTGCGAACATTTAGGTAAGTTTAAAATTTTGAATTTAATTTCAAACTGTGCCAGACCATTTTATTTAGTACCTATTCGAAATTCGAATCATATCATCAGTACGCGTCGACAGCACAAAGGTACTGAAGAAGCCTGTTAAGACAAACTATTTGGTAAATATTAACACATTAATTAGACGTCCTAGCAGGCAGAGAGAAAGTGAGCAGCAGAGATTCATGTTTGTATCCATATGTAACCGGTTCTTATAACATCAGCTAATTTAACATCGAAAAAAACTTGTTACCAATGAGTACGCTGTTACGGCACGTGAATTTTAAACTTATCTTTGTGGATTTCAAAAATGTCACAACATTAGTTTAATTAAGTTTTTTTTTGTGATGAGGCAGCTATGTTTTTTATTTCAGGAAGCTACATTTAAACCAGCTAGTGAGAACTCTAGGTGTTATAACAGCAACTACCGGAGTTTTACCTCAACTTTCAGTAGTCAAGTATGATTGTAATAGATGTGGTTACATTCTGGGACCATTCGTCCAGTCGCAGAATTCAGAAGTCAAGCCTGGTTCATGTCCCGAATGTCAAAGCTCCGGGCCATTTATGGTAAGTTATAAAAGAATTATAATCTGCCCTCCAATTGTCTAAGGAAATCATAATCGAAAGTCGAAAGGATAATTGGGATAATAAGGTAGCTTTAGTTTTAAGATACAGTGGCTAATTATCACCATAACGTCTTATACTCTGTAAACGTGACGTTCACGAGTTTTTGAGTTTAATTCGACCTTTTTAAGGAGTTTGTAGATGCCTGCACGTCAAAAAGCATGTATGAACTCCTTAAACATTTGTTATATGCATTAAGATGTCTAATTTTTATGATTTGCTTAGACTATTGGGCCTCAGATGTATGATTGGGGAAGAACATCTTAATCATTTGATAACTCAAAAGAATAGCTACCTCCTCTTTAGGTAGTTCATAAAAGCTTGTCAATTTGCAAGCATCTATGAACTCCTTAAACAGCTCGTATCAGCCATATTTTGTTTATAAAACGTGTATCAAACAGGGAATCCTGCACGTGTTTAGTTTTACTTCAACACGTTAAGGTTACACACATTTATTATTGAAGTGAAACTTCTTTAGAATCGTTGTGATTTAAAAATTCGATGAAACGAAAAAGCGACACCAAAGGGAAGACATAATATTCATAATAGGATTTATCCTGCAAGAGAACGGGATAGAATACAAGTTATATTTATCTTATTCTCTTGTAGGCTACTTTTCTGAAGTTTACTTCTGCCTTGTGTGAACACACTTTTTTTTAACAAGAAAACTTTTATTATCGTCCATATCAGGTGAACATGGAACAAACTGTGTACAGAAACTACCAGAAAGTGACCATCCAGGAATCCCCTGGTCGCATACCCGCGGGGCGAATCCCTCGCAGCAAAGACTGCATTCTGTTAGCCGATCTATGCGACCGATGCAAGCCTGGTGATGAGGTGGACCTTACCGGGATATACACTAATAACTATGACGGCTCACTCAATACTGAACAGGTATAATTATGATAAAAAACAGGTCAAATGCGAGTCTAGACTCGCGCACAAATGGTTCCGTATCACCATACAATTTACAATTCTTTTAGTAAATAATAAGAAAGGTGTCATAACAACACATAATCAGCGGTGAAATTACTGGCTTTCATATGGGGCTAAACTGGTAGCGCCTGACAAACAATTCGACACCCTATGGGTCACCCCAATTATCGTTTTTTTTCCTATACTAGTGCCGTGAATTTCATGATTGTAGTTCGACGGGAAGTACCCTATAGTTTTTGATTTATTTGCGAGAGTCAAAATTTGCAAAATATGCGGCATAAACGGCCGTATCTTTTGATTATGTTAACTTAGAAGCTTGATTTTTTACAGCTCCAAGGGATCATAGACTTAGAGTATTTGATATTAATTTCAACTTGATACCTCGGACTATGAAGTGATCCTTTAGGGGTTCTTTTTTCCTCTTGTGGTACGGAACCCTAAAAAGGACTAAAGTACGGCCATTTTAAGCGCGGACAAAATGTAAACAAACAAACGAGAGGTCGTTCGCCTAATGAAGGGGTAAACAACACTTTGGTCTTCTGTAAAAAATAATATAATCTATCGGTTCCTTGTACGGAGTCTATCTTTTTATTCTTGTATTGTAATTGATTCATTTGTAATCAACTTTTAAAAAAGGAGGAGGTAAGATAAGATAAGCAATTTGACCCAGATGTACCTTTGTATGTATTGAGGTACCGTCAAGGGCTACGTTTACGTATTTATTAATATGTTTGAAGATAAAGCCCGGAATTTTTGATCTTAGAAACTAATCACTCGTAGCCGTTGTAGTTTAGTAAACACAAACAGTAGCTATTTTTCAGTCATTAGTAGCAGAATTCGGTTTAGTTTCGCTTCCAATCTGAGCAACTCTGTGATTTGGAAAGTCGATAGATATGATTATTATATTATGTTTAATTCAAAGGCAAAGAAAATAAACAAATGAAGTAATTATTCATGTTTTTTTTTTTTTTTTTTTTCACAAATTCTTAAGGTTCACGTAGCAATTGTGTAATTATTCGCAACATAAATTGATCGTTGATTACTGAACTACATAATATATTTACATACGTTAGTACTACTATAGTACATTATGAATCATGATGTTACGACGCGTAAAATGTTACTTACACCTATGTTTCGGTGGTGAGACGTCACGACTTTTATATTATGCGCGAAAGAGACAGTTATAGTTTTGGCGTAGTTAGTTAGTTTCGTGAGGGTTTCATAGTGAAGGTGCGAACTTTTGTCCGCGGTTAAAATGGCCGTACTATAGTTCATTATTTATTTAATTACTTTTTTTTTTTTTTTCTTTATTTATTTAGGGGCTTTTATAATTAATAACATGTCAGCCCCATTATAAATTTAATTACTTAATTATTTCCATATCAGCTAGCTTATTAATTAAATTAAATTTCTTTTTTCCAATAAACTTTCTTCTAGGAGTCCTTTTGAATCGTCAAGCGAATCTACCACTGGTTCACAAGATTAGTTTGCTTAGTAAAATAAATATTTTTGTTCTAGGGCTTCCCAGTATTTGCAACAGTTATTATAGCAAACTACATAATAGTCAAAGACTGCAAACACATAGTGGATTCGCTCACAGATGACGACATTGCCAGTATAGTCAAACTGTCAAAAGACCCGCAAATCGGAGATAGGATCGTCAAAAGTATAGCTCCATCTATATTCGGACACGATTACATCAAAAGGGGCTTAGCATTGGCTTTGTTTGGAGGAGAACCTAAAAATCCAGGTATATCACAGACTTTAACTATGCCCAAATTGTACAACCTATTTTCAAATCCATTCTAATATAAATGCGAAAGTGTGTGTCTGTCTGCTACGCTTTCACGGCCCATTTTGTCAACCGATTTTGATGAAATTTGGTAAGGACATAGGCTACTTTTTATTTCAGAAAATTAAGCAGTTCCCGTGGAAAAAAAACCAACGTGTACGAAGTCGCGGCACGCATCATTTAGCAAGATTATAAAGGTCAAAGATAATAAGTAACTTTATTTTAACCTTGTTTCTAGGTGAAAAGCATAAAGTAAGAGGCGACATCAATGTTTTGATATGCGGAGATCCTGGTACAGCAAAATCACAGTTCTTGAAATATACAGAGAAGGTATGCCAAATAAGAATATTTAGATACATATAGTGAGCTGACGCCTCTGATATTTGCGGACGAGGCAGCTCTATGGTTGTAGTGTAATTCAAATACATAAAATAAATATAAATAAATAGTCTTTTGACGTTCATTGTAATTTATTTAATAAATTATGTACATTTTTCATCTCTACCCTCAATTTCCTAAAAAATATTTGACGGCCATCTTGGTCTTTAAAATAGAACTCCCGTCATATTCAATCAACACTTACGAGTATAACTGGGGGTATGAGCAATTTATACTATATTATTTATCAGTGTAGTCCTGAACTATTAGACAATCGATCTAATTTGTCACCCCACACCTTTCTAGGCTGTGTTTGAAGTCGTCCCAAATAATCCTCGTAGCGGAGATAAAAATATAGAGTTATTTCACAGATCGCCCCAAGAGCTATATTCACAACCGGCCAAGGCGCTAGCGCAGTCGGTCTCACAGCGTACGTAAGAAGGAGTCCCACTACGAGAGAGTGGACTCTAGAGGCCGGCGCGCTCGTGCTTGCCGACAGAGGCGTGTGTCTTATAGACGAGTTCGACAAGATGAACGACCAGGACCGCACCTCTATACACGAGGCCATGGAGCAACAGTCCATATCCATATCCAAAGCGGGCATCGTCACTTCCTTACACGCCAGGTGAGATGAAATTTAATCTCAAACTCAATTTATTTATAACATATAGGACATAACAGGTGTCTCTTATGTTATTTCATGTTTTGACTTTACCACTGGTTCGGAAACCAGATTCTGCTAAGAAGAGCCAGCAGGAAACTCAGCAGTTGCTCTTTTTTTTATAACGAGATATTACAATACGTAGGTATATAACCAACAAACTGGCCCACCATTTTGGCGAGATTTATATTTTGTAAAAATTGTTGTATCCATTTTTGAAATAAATAAATTTAAAAAAAAATGGTTGACCATTGCCATCCCTAACCATTTACTTTAAGATAATATTAACTATGTAACAAACGATTTAAATAAATGAAATGAAGGTATGCCATGCCATGGCATTCCTAACGAAAAGAACCAGTAAAAAAACGGTGGTTGCTTTTTTTTTAAAAAAAATGTTTTACAATAAATTCAATTATGAAGTACTATCTGATGCTCGCAATTTCGTCCGCATGGATTGAGGTTTTATGGTTCCCGCTTTTTCCTATGTGTTATACCAGACTATAATCTATCTCTGTGCCAAATTTCATCCATATCCGTTTAGCAGTTCTAGCGTAATTGAGTAACAAACGTCCATCCATCCATCCAAACTTTCGCATTTATAATATTAGTATAGATACATGTATTATTTAAACACAATCCCAATACATATCTAGAGCGTATCTAATCCAAGCTTTTTATCGTTTGTATCTTTAATTGTATACCTATGCTTTTTTCACAAGTGTACTTATAAAATAATGGCTGAATTTTTCTTTTCAGGTGTTCAATAATAGCGGCGGCCAACCCAATAGGCGGCCGCTACGACGCGTCGCTAACGTTTACGGAGAACGTGAATCTATCCGAGCCGATCCTGTCTCGTTTCGACGTGCTCTGCGTTGTGAAGGACGAGGCCGATCCAATGCAAGACGCGCATCTGGCCAAGTATGTGATCTTATCATTTTATGAGGCAGAGCGATGATACTAGTTGACGCAAGAAAACTCAGCGTTTGTAGATCCCCCCAAAAGGTGCACGATCCTAAGGGAGAGGCGTGAGACGAGGTCCAATATGCTGCTGGCTGTGGGTATGTTCGATCTAGGCTAAGGTCTCTAGACCCTGACAGTCAGGCGCAGTGTTGAGCACTGTTGTCTTAACGTAGGAGGTCCCGGGTTCGATTCCCGGCAGGGTCAATTGGGAATTTATAATTTCAGAATTTTCTCTGGTCTGGTCTGGTGGGAGGCTTCGGTTTAGGCTTCTTACCACCAGTGGCGTTTTTATAGTACAAGCCAAAAAGCCAGGCTTGCGTTGCGAAATCCTATGATATACCTACTATCAATAATTATAAAATTATTATAAAATATTCAACTACTTTACGCAAACAATGTTTAAAATTCGCGCGCAGTGATCTGTCAAAACTAAATAGAGGTCAGTGGCCCGCTAGCATGCCGCCGCGCGCCGATCGCGTCCGTAGAGACGCGAAGTCCTCCGATAGGATGTAATGTTCCATCCCGCTCGCTCATATTGGCTTGCAATGGGGCTTTCAATTCACTCTTCTCTCTTGCTGAGAAATGAGTAAATCAACTATAAATATTATAGGTAAATATAGTCACTTTGTATGGCAGCATTATGCCCGGCTTCGTAGTGAACTTCGTGAGAATTGTGGCGTCAATAAGTGTGAAGTACGTATATGTGCCGCCTTGCGATTTGCGAAACAACTAGTTTTGTTTTTGGGTAAAATGTAAACAAACAAAAATTGGTGATTATGTTTACTAAGCATTTAGAAGTTTGTGATATTGATGTTTGATAAAAAATTAGTTCAGATGAAATAAAAGTTCTCGTATCGTATCTTACAGTCAACTCAATATCGAAAATGTGTGCATTGGTGAAAGGATATTTCTTTTGAGGAGAATACCACGGATAAAACAGTTTCAAGCCTGAAGGTAGGCTAGGTACCATATTATTTCTAAAGTCCTAAATTTGCAAGTAAAATGCATAAAAATTTAAATACAATTGAATAAGATCAGCGTACGAAACAAATTACTTATCTTGCTTTGATTGGTAATTATAGACTAGGTATTCTTTGATTATAGGTATAGGTAGTAGGTATCTAATATTATGAATTCGACTGGCTGTTGTTTCGGTTTTCGTAAAATAACGTTCTTCATTTCACAAATTTACAGTTATGGAAGATGTGAATTAGATTTTAATACTTATCCTATAAAATATACCTATAGCTGCCTTGACCTGGTTTTGGACCCTAGGCACGCCACTGCTTACCACCCTACCGACAAAGACGTACCGCCAAGCTATTTAGCGTTCCGGTACGATGCCGTGTAGAAACCGTCTAGGGATATAGGTGTAATATAACTGCCATAGCACTAACAGAGGCCCAATTGTCTAAGCATATTGTAATGATTTGACAGCTTAAAACGTATTACTCGAACTGTACGTGCGTACATGCTTTTTGACGTGCACGTCTAAAAGTATGTACGAACTCCTTAAACAGGTCGAATTATACGTTTGACAAACGATTACGATTTCTTTACACAATTGGGGGCAGCTTAGCCCGTTACCATCTTAGACTGCATCGTCACTTACCATCAGGTGAGATCGTAGTCAGGGCTAACTTGTTGTGGAATAAAAAATGATGATGCCCGCGACTTCGTCCGCATGGATTGTTTTTTTTTAATTCCCGCGGGAACTCTTCAATTTTCCGGGATAAAATGTATCCTATCTCCTTCCCCGGTATGTAACCTGTCTCTGTACCAAATTTCATCAAAATCGGTTGAGTAGTTGAGCCGTGACAGACAGACACACTTTCGCATTTACAATATTAGTACGAATTTGTCTCACCCGTGTCGCTAACAACGTGCAGGAGCTAACCTAATAACTCCTGTACTTAATATTTCAGATTCGTAGTTAGCTCGCACATAAGACATCACCCGACGCAACGCGGCACAACACTGGACGACAACACAGCAGATGACGACTACATTCTACCACAGGACCTGTTAAAGAAGTACATTGTATACTCCAGAGAGAATGTGCATCCTAAACTGCAGGTAAGCTTGTGTTTTTTGCTTTTTTGCATGGATTTGATTGCATGTTTGACTATAGAATGTGAGGTCTTGTCGGTCTGGCCAAAAGATAAGACAAGATATTTATTTATTGCATAAATACATGTGAAGAATTCTTACAATATTTTTGGGAACAGTGTACTACCAAATACGGCGTGCAATTAGCAGTTTACAGCATAATATTGGGGCTGATTCTGTAGTGTACAATCTCTAAACTAAACTAAAATTAGAGCATTACAAATATTGCTAACCCTTTCATAATACTTCCTAAAGAAAGGGACAGAACTAGATTTAAAGCTGCTATTTTAGTTTAGTTTAGAGATTATGTTATACAGAATCAGCCCCAATATCTACTTATTATTCGTATTTACTGAATGCATTTGAACAATTATTGTTTAAACACAAAGCAGTACATCAATAATTATAGTTAATAAGAATAAATCATATAGTTATCCTTGAAATATAAATAAAAGCTGAATATTATGAACTAGGTTATGGTACTTTCCAGGTACTAACAATATACTTATATGAACATAATAAAAGAGCATAAATTACATAGATTTAAAGACTGTGTCAAACAGCATTTGTTAAGTCGAGGTAGGTCGATAGTATAATAATACTATCGACGATTTTATTAACGACAAAGTTGCAAGGAAGCAACCGGCCTCGCATCCAGTGACCCACAATTCAGTGTAATACTTGTAATGTTACGTATTGTATTGCTTAAAATATTGTAACCTCTTTTTTTTTTTAGAAAAGAGCAACTGCTGAGTTTCTTGCCAGCTCTTCTCAGTGTCCGTATCATAAGTGATACAAGTTGTCCTATGTGAAATAAATAAATCATTTTATTTCATTTAGCAATAATACCTATTTTGTAGCCTCTCAAAAATCAACTTCAACTCAGCTCACCGAACACTCTACACTGGCGAAGCAACCTATGCCCCTGTGGCATGCATACCTAAAAGCCAACATCTGGGAATTGAATTGAACAATTTTGCATCAGCTAAAAGCAGTGTAATGTCGAAGGATACAGTGATGTATATTGTTCTCTTTTTTACAGAATATGGATCAAGACAAGGTAGCGAAAATGTACAGTCAGTTGAGACAAGAATCCCTGGCGACAGGCAGTTTGCCGATCACCGTCAGACATATTGAATCAGGTTAGTTCACCGTTTTACCGCAATCCATACGAATATGACAGAATACTCAATAGTACCTTTCAAGTACAGAAAAAGTACTCCGCAAAGACGTTTTAATACATAGCAGCTAGTTATCTCTGTATATAAAAAGTGTCCGTCGAAGGGGCGCCACCCATCAGGGTAAATTTAAAAGGAAGCTCCAAATATTATTAGAGGTAGGTTTGAGAAATAAACAAGGAAAGAAAACATTCATCATTATTTTGTACAACGTAAGTTGTTTTTTTTTTTCATTATCACCATTTCACAAACATCTTAACTAAGGAACTATCACAGCCATTAGAGCAAATCATTGCTAAGCTTCCTTGTCATTTAAATAATCCTTAACATGGTAATAAGATTTTTTTGACATAACTGCCATGCCTCTAACAGATTGGCCCAGAAACCAAGTAGGGGTATGGGTTTAATATAACTGCCATACTCCTAACAGGTTAGCCCGCTACCATCTTAGTCTGCATCATCACTTACCATTAGGTGAGATCGCAGTCAAGGGCTAACTAGTAGTGGATTTAAATAAAATCAATAGGCTTCTCTATTGCACGTTACAGTGATCCGTATGAGTGAAGCGCACGCCCGCATGCACTTGCGCGTGCAAGTGAACGAGGAAGACGTCAACTTGGCCATCCGGACTATGCTGGAGAGTTTTGTGGAAACACAGAAATACAGCGTCATGCGCGCTATGAGACAGGTAATTATCCCTAACTAGTTGATGCCCGCGACTTCGTCCGCGAGGATTAAGGTTTTGTAAATCCTCCAGGAACTGTATCTTTTAGTACAGTACCTAGTTCGTCAAAATCGGCTGAAAAAATGGTGCGTAAAAGCGAAGCAGATCGACAGACAGACACATTTTCGCATTTTAAATTTTAATAGGTACTTATAGATTCTTAACTTTACTAGCATCGCAGGAATCTAAAAAAATAAGTAGTGTCCTTTATCCGTGTGGATCGGAAACCCTGTGGGAAATAAGAAATCATTGATTTTCCTGTATAAAAACCTTATGTATGTCCATTGTAAGAATAACACCTATCGCTACGAGTATACTTACTAAATATTGTCAAGACTGGTATAAGGATTCTTCTAAACTAATATGTATAATAAAGAGGAAAGATTCGATTGTTTGTTTGTAATGGATAAACTCAAAAACTACTCAACTGATTTTAAAAATTCCTTTACCTATAGAAAGCTACATTATCAGCGAGTAATTATTGATAAAACTGTAAATAAAGGAGATGAAAATTTGGGCTACTATAAATGTGCTTTTACAAAAAAATACTTATTTAAGTAATAATTATATTAAATTATATTTCTTTTCACAGACCTTCCAAAAGTACCTCTCCTACAAGAAAGACCACAGCGAGCTCTTATACTACATTCTAAGACAGCTCACAATGGACCAACTCGCATACATGCGGGGTCTACACAACCACTCACAATCTACAATAGAGATATCAGAGAGGGATCTCACCGACCGAGCCAGGCAGATTAACATATCTGATCTCAAACCTTTCTACGATAGCAGGATATTCAAACTGAACAACTTTAGTTATGATGCCAAAAGAAAAGTCATTGTTCATACTCTACCCGAAGTACCCACTGAGTCGTAAAGAACTAATAATATTGCTGTGTTCCTTGCACATTTTGTAATCTACTTAGTGTAAGCGAGACAAAAATCTCTTCTATAAATAGTAATTGTTGCTGAGCCGCTCTTACACAACCACTCACAATCCACCATCGAGATATCAAAGCAGGATCTCACCGACCGAGCCAGGCAGATTAACATATCTGATCTCAAACCTTTCTACGATAGCAGGATATTCAAAATGAACAACTTCAGTTATGATGCAAAGAGAAAAGTCATAGTTCATACTCTACCTGAAGTACCCACTGAGTCGTAAAGAACCAATAATATGCCTGTTCTGCATTTGGATATTTGACAACTAGTCAAATCAGCAACTTTTTTTCAAACGTCAAAACGCGTGCTTAGTATTGGGAGTTTGTATGAAATATTGAATAGAGTAGGATTTTTAAAATTCAATGAGAGGGTGGAATTTTGTATCTTAAAACAAATTTTTGCTGTTTTTAATGATTTCTCTTACTACATTTAATGACAGCAATGTAGTTTGATGTTTAGATGCATGTGTGTAAACAGTAGGTATTGGTTCTACTAATTGCCGGAGTTCTTTCATGACATGGTCTCTCATAATATTATTATTTTAGTACCTTGCTGAGCTCGCAACATTAAACTGTTTTCAGGAAAACCATACAGCTTCAATTCTCATACTTAAAACTTTTTAAACATATACAAACAAACAACAGTCTTCATAGATAATTTAATCCACTATTGAATTGTTGAATTTTTTTTGAACTTTTCATTCATATCTGTGATCACAATACATTTTTATCTTTAAGAATCAACGTTGTATACCCACCTAGTAATATTAAAATTTTTGTTTTAAATACTGAATTAAGTGCCTTAGTATATAACTACATTAATTAATTATATTATTGTTGCTCCAAACCAAGCCTATTGCCTATTTGCTGGTTCAAATTTGTTAATTGACATATTTTGTAATTGTATTTTTATATAATAAAAACCCGTCTGTATTGGAATTGTTTCATTTCTTTTGATAGCATGTTCCCAGTATCTGACCAGTCTGTTATATTACGTTGTCCTTCAAGTCATTTAAGAGGTCTCAGTACGCGCGACCGAAGTTGCCGGCGCACGTGGGTAACCTGTTTGCTCTTTCACATAACATTGTGTGAGAAAGAGATAGACTCAGTGTAGCGAGTGCATGCGCGCATACTTCCGTGCTACCTGCGTCCCGCTCCCGCTCCGTTTTGGGTGAGAGGCGCGATAATTTTCATCAAAATCAAGCGCGCGAAAAGGGTTGAACAGTCCTTTGGGAAACCCGTTTGTTTGCAAAAACTACTTCATGTATGTTTACAGAGTAAAGTTTTTCAACTAATGAATAAATAAATTATGTTTCTTGTTAAATTGTTTTATAATTTTCATACTCCTAATCTTATTTATTTGTGCACAAAGTTGTCAGCAATTTAGTGTGAAAATAGGAATATTTCAAGGCTCGTAACTTTAAAATCAATATTTTTTTCAATATAAATAAACCTAGATAATGACGAGACGATAATCGAAATAATAGGTACTTCGTTTTGAGCGTACAATAGCAAATAATGTAGTAGGTAATTACGAAATTATGTTTGTATGAAGCAGGTACCGGCTGGAGTCTCTTTGAGCTCTGGGTCTATTACATAACATTTCCCCTAAACTGACCAACTAACTAGGTAGCTTAACTGCCTTGGATTGATTGATTTGTCTCAAGTCAGTTAAGATTCTAAACTTAATGTATAATATAGGTATTAAGAAAAATTATGTAATATACTAGATAGATTAAAGACAACACGAAGAAAAGCATCCTGTTAATAGTAGTTGTTCCTCATTTACGCTATCAACTGATTGGAGCTGAGGATTACTACATTTTGCCCTCAATTGTATTTACAGTCAATAATAAAAGCATAAATCAATTATTTATGGGACTCCTAGTGTACAATTAATATTATTTCAATACACACAATTTTAATTATTAAAATTTAATTTTCAATACAAAGGACCCTGTAATGGTTAGCGACGCCGACTGGTGCGGCAATAGAAATATTGAAAAGATTTTTTTTGACCTCATTATTCAGTAAGATTCTACAAAATGGACCTCGAGCTGGACCACCACAAGTCGCTTAATCATTACTTAGTTAGGACTCCATTACTATAGATTTCAATAGGCACATAGGAAGAACCCTTAATAATCTCAAGTAACTTAACTTAAATAATATAATATGTAAAGATGATGATGACGTGAATTACTAAATGGTTTTATTTATTTATTTATTTATACATTCTGTACCAGTAACTTAAAAATAATATAATTAATTTATAGTGCAATGATTGAGTATCCCCTCTTAACTATATGGAATTTGACATTTGTAATTGTAATTATGTACTATTATCATATTAACATTGATTATTTTACATTATTTTCTTTCGTTTTTAATTATTGTAATTTGGTATGACCTTTTTTAATATAATTTACTTATTTTCTTTTTTTAATCTGTAATACAACTTTGATGTTATAAACCAGATATTCATACACCATTATTTCAAATCAAATCAAATCAAATATTTTTTATTCAAATAAACTTTTACAAGTAGGTACTTTTGAATCGTCAAGTGAATCTACCACTGGTTCGGAATGCCATTCCTACCGAGAAGAACCAGCAAGAAACTCGGTGGTTGCTCTTTTTAAATAATTCATTTACAATTAGGTACTATATCAATGTGTACATAAGTAACCGCTGTCCCCAGCATTGCTGGAGCGATCAAATCCATGCTCCTCTATCATTTACATAATCTTCAACAGTATAATAAGCTTTTTTCAGGAGCATACTTTTAATGGATTTCTTAAATTTGTTTATTCAATTCATGTCAAAGACGGGCAGACAGAAAGTAGCCCCATTCCCGCCGGTGGCACCCGTTCACGAGCATGACGCATGATCCAGCCATTGCTTCGCTCGACCATATTTGAGGGAACGTAACAACCCGCACCACACGACACCACCACAGAAATGTTTAAAGAGAGCGTGACATACTCAGTCTACCCGTATCAAAGCATCGAATTGAATACTAATATTCAAACACTAATTTACTAGTGGTTCGCCCCGAACTAAGACCTCGCGGCGCCATCTATTGACATAAATGTGAAGTTCTGTTAAAAATACTGAAGCTCATTAAAAATTAAATAATTCCGTTTCCTTACAATATTTATCTAATTTTAGTATTTGTTGTTCAAGTACAGGATATAATTGAAATAATTGATCAAGTTTCAGGCTCATCCTTTCAGAAAATTTAGAGTTCTGAGGTCATCTTTGGACGTTAGAAAATCTCCACTTTGAAAGCCCCCCATTTCGTCAATTTTGGGGGAAAAATTAAAAAAAAAATATTTTTGGACTCTATTCCTAATTATCTTTAAAATGATATACCGCAACCCTATGCAACTTTATAAAAAATATTTTACTTCGCATTCGCTTCTATGAGAGCCCCCCTGAAATAAAGATTTTTATTATTTTTTAAGCCATATTCGGCGGGAGGCCATTGGTTTACATATTATATTTAAAGCTGAAGTAATTGCGTTCAGTAATTCAGAAGTTATAATGCTCTGACAGACGGACGGACGGACGGACGGACGGACGGACGGACGGACGGACAAGTGCCAATTCACCCAAGTAGACTCAGAGACCTTCGCTTCGCTCGGTCAATAATAAGTAACCGCTGTCCCCAGCATTGCTGGAGCGATCAAATCCATGCTCCTCTATCATTTACATAATCTTCAACAGTATAATAAGCTTTTTTCAGGAGCATACTTTTAATGGATTTCTTAAATTTATTTATTGGCAAGTCCAAAATAGGTTGTGGAACTTTGTTATAGAAAATAATGCCCATTCCCACGAATGACCTTCTGACTTTTTTGAGGCGGAGCGATGGAGTCACGAGCCTATTACGGCCTCTAGTTGGCCTATCGTGCAGATCGCATTTTTTTTTATAATTATGGATGTGCTGTTTTACAAAAATTATATTACTGTAAATATATTGCGAGGCTACTGTTAGAATACCAATTTCTTTAAATTTCTCTCTAAGTGAATCACGCGGTTTTAAATTATAAATTGCTCGTATTGCCCTTTTTTGTAGTACAAAATTTTTTTGAATATCTGCCGCTTTACCCTACAGTAAGATTCCGTAAGACATAATGCTATGGAAATAAGCAAAATATACGATCCTGGCAGTTTCGATGTCAGTTAACTGTCGAATCTTTCTGACAGCGTAAGCAGCAGAACTAAGCTTGCCAGCAAGTGTTGATATATGGGTGCCCCATTGAAGCTTTGCGTCTAAGGTCACCCCCAGGAACACAGTAGTATCTTCTATTTTCAACATGTCGTTATTTACCATTAGTTTAATATCACTTGTGGATCTGGCATTCGGCAATGCGAACTCGACACATTTAGTTTTTTATGTATTTAAAAGTAGATTGTTAACCGTAAACCAGTTCGTGACTTGAGAAATTGCAGTATTTACGTCGTCAAAGTTGTCCTTATGTCTATCGACTTTAAAAATCAAGGACGTATCATCAGCAAATAGTACAATATCACAAGTGTTACGGACAAAATATGGCAAATCATTGATGTACACTAGGAACATGAAGGGACCCAAAATGGAGCCTTGAGGGACACCCATTAGTGAGGCTGATCCGGATGACTTCACATCGTTGACACATACTGTTTGAATGCGATTACTGAGGTAGGATGCAATGAGGCCAAGCGCAGTGTCTTTGACTCCATAGTAGCTCAACTTAACTAAAAGCGTCTCGTGCTCAACGCAATCAAATGCCTTAGACAAATCACAGAAAATACCAATAGCATTCTGTGATTTCTCCCACGCGTCGAATATATGTTTTAACAGCACGGCGCCCGCATCAATTGTCGATCGACCTTTAGTAAAACCATACTGCTCGGAGTGAAGAAGTTTATTTGAATTAAAGTGCTGAAGCAGTTGGTTGAGCATAATTTTTTCAAATATCTTGCTGAGTGTTGGCAAAATTGAAATTGGTCTGTAATTATTTGGATCGCTTTTGCTACCCGATTTAAAAAGTGGAATCAATTTACTACATTTCATAAGGTTTGGAAAGGATCCTGAGTTTACAGACTCATTAAAAACTAGAGCAAGATATGGTGCAATAACATCAATAATATTGCCGATTATTTATAGGTAGAATGTATAAGGCTCTCAAACTGTAATCATGTCAACTTTATATCACCTACATTCTCATGAATAAATTATTATTTTCAACACACTTGCTCATAAAGTGGCTCTAATTTCAACGCAATTAGACACACGACACCTATAAATAATCAAACTGTGACTTTTTCATTAATACTATTATTCACAAGTGATTAGTTTTTATTTTATCTACTAAATAAAATTATTTTTCGTATTATTATTATTCACAAGTGAGTAATAGTTTTTTATTTATTTAATCTACTAAAACAAATTATTTTTTAGTATTCTTTTCTTCACCAGTGTGTTGAAAAACGTCGTATGATACACGTGTGTATTGATGATTACCGTCCTATGCTATCTTAATCAATGGCGCCTCAGCGGTAATCATCAACATTACACACTAGTACCATAATATACTATTATTTATTTATTACTATTGAGAAGAAAAATGTTCTTTTGACCTCGTTAATCAATAATTTACTACAAAAAGGACTTCGAGTAGGCATTCCAAATCAGAACAATTCAGATTGTGAATTGGAACTGTTTAAAAACACTATTTTTATGTCTGACTCACTTGGAGCTTATTTTTATAACCTGAAAGGCTCACTCTCTAAAATAGTATGTTGGTAATAAAAAACCTTATTTATTGAAATTCTTTTATTTCATTTATGCCAAACATTTTTCCAATTAAAATAAAAACCTTTCTTATCAACTTTTTTTTCATCATCTTTTATTTTATATCAAATTAAATCAAAACAAATTCCCTAAAACACATCTTAAATGTTCAGTAGGTGATCTAAACAATACAATTATTTAAACTACATTTACAAGCGTATTTTTACAGCTTTTAAGTCTAGGAGTTACATTGTTAAAACATTCATGCTAAAATATTAAAATCACGAAAATATAAAATCTTTCTTCCTAAAAATAATTACCATCCCACTAATAAACAATAAATATTATAATAACTTACAACAACTTTTTTACAAGACTAATACATAAAACTAGAGTCATAAAATCAAAGAATTATACAATTAAATTGTTTATCAGCATTCAGGTAACAACAAAGTCAAAATATTTTTAAAATTATAATTGCAATGCCAGTATATTCAATATGGATTAACATGTAGAATAATCCCTTAACTTTTAAATGACCAGCATTGAAAATTGAACCTTACTGGCTAATCTCTGGAACCTTTGAAACAGAAAAGTGAAAAAGAAAATAATTTAATTAAAATTATAATTTGTAATAAATAATGCCATTTGGGAAACCCTATTTATTGGTAACAAATTCTGTGACCACCCTTTAGGACTCCCTTCCCAAATGCACTAGTATAATCAAAATAAATATAAAATATAAAGAAAAAAATAGAAATATAGAAAAAATGGATAGCTATATAGCAAAAATGTGAGTTAGAAATCCCTGCTATTTAATTTAAATTTAAAAAAGGATGCTCAAATGGTTCCACACACATACTTACATACATAGTTTCATTACAGTACAGATAATATATAATAATAAATCAATTAGTCGCTACCCGATTCAGAATCACTGCTGCTTCCACTATCGCTGTCACTCTCAGAGTCGTTGCTGCCACTGTCACTGCCGCTGCCGCTGCCTGATGAGTTGGAGCTGTCGGATTCTGAGCCTGATGAGCTGCCGGATGAACTACTACCAGAACAGTCTGAGCAATCAGATTCATTGGGGCGCTTCTTTTTGTTGGGTATTGAGCATTTGCCATCACTGGAACAAAATAATATTTAAACTTTTTTTGTATACCTACTTAAATCATTATGCCTAGTGCATATGTGGTAGCCTGGTTGAATTAACTTCAGCATTCTATTTGGGTGATGGGTCATGATGATAATGGTATGGGTAGTTAGCATTAGAATAGTATCATTTCTTTTCTTGGTTTGTAATTTCTGCACTTCTCATATTAAGTATGTCTTGTAGAAGCGGTAGCAGTAAAAAATACTTATATTTGTTATCAATGACCAAAAAACAAAATGGAGTCCAGACTTTCTGGTGACCATTGACCATGTGCTACTTAAATGAGGGTAGGTAGCTATCAAAAATTAAATTTCATACTAGGTAAATATTGTTTACATTCCCCTACATATATATTTTTATACTAATGAAGTTATAAAACCCAGCAGGTATTATTCAAATAGAATAAAACTAACCAATCCACAAAGCTAGCAAATTTAAGCAATTATTGTTAAAAATGAGGGTAGATTGAATTGTCGCCAAACTAGTAAAAAATTGTGAAATATGCAATTCATTAACATTATTTTAGATGAAAAGTGTATGATTTGTTAAAATTTAAAATAATGAATGGAAATGTAAAAATATTAAACTTCATTGTGGTAAAATACCTGCAACTGCTTTCCTGTTTCGATTTTAAGTTCTTCTTTAAAATCTGCGACCGTGATGGCCGCGTGAGGATCTTGCGCTTTCCTTTGCATTCGTAGCTCCAATGTCCATATTCGAGGCATTTTTGGCATCGTATACCCTGAGGAAACGCTGCCGCCAATGCTGCTTGCCTGTTGAAAAGCAAAAGAAAATGTTAAAAACACAACTAGGAGGAAAATAAAAATAAAACGCATTATTATTACGAAAAAACTTACTTTTTGCGTTCAGCCTGATGTCTGTTATAGGTACCCAGAGTCATCTTGAAATTGGAATAGGTAGGGCTCCGTTAACAACGTTGAATTCAAATCACGCAAGGGCTCAGGTAGCTAGTCGAGAGGGCACGTGTCCGGCGGAATATCTTATTCTTGCGGAGTCGGGATTCAATATAATCCGAAATTAAAAATTAAAAATACTAATCCGCGTCAAGCGTGGCCGATCACAAAATTCACAAAATTGACGATATGTCAAATCAATTGTCATTTTGATAAACTTACACTATAACACTAGTGATTTCCAAAATTATCGATATCGATTTTTGAATAGCCTTCTAGGTATATAACCTTCTAGCGTATATGAATTTCATAGAAATAATATGTAGGATCTAACGGTCCAGAAGAATTTAGTTTAGTTTAATATTTCGATTTAGTATATCAATGGGGCTGATAAAATTAAAATATTAGAAATATTGCTAACCCTTTCATAATACTCACAGGAAAGAGACAGAACTAGATTTAAAGCTAGATTTTAGTTAATTAAGTTTAGAGATTGTGACAGAATTGGCCACAATGTTTATATGTATAATTATTTTAGTCCAGAAAGAGAACATTACTACGAGTAACACATATGAATATTAAGTCTATCAGTAATAGTACGGGACTAATAAACATTGCCCCTAAAAAAAACTTGAAATAATTTTTTAAAAGGTACTTCTCAGAAGAAGTACCTCTTAAAAATTCCCCACTCCTAGGCCGCGGGCTTTAACGCCCCAACCCCCCAAATGTCTCCCCAACCGCAGTTTTTTGTAATTTTCTCAAAAAATATTAGTGTGAGAAAAAAACTTTCTATGGCGAAAATTATCTTCATTAAATTATCTACAAAATAATTTATCAGTTCATTTCGATAAGACTAATAGTTTCGGAGATATGTTAACCCTTTGTGCATGAAAATAAAATATTTTTCATGTATGGCTTTTTGTAATGTAGTTTCTTGTAATTTCCATAAAAACTGATAGAGCTATAAAAATGTTGTTAAATTACCTACAAAATAGTATTTAGTTATAGGTAATTTAATCAAATTTAATCCTTATCACACAGACACATAAGGACCACTACGCACGCAGTATAAAAATGAATCCAAGTGAGACATCGACAACATACCGCGGTGTCCCTTTCTAACAGTGGTCTTTGTGTTGCTTTTTCACATTTAACATTAAACGGTACGTTTATAAAAGAAATCTGAAAAATGGTTATACTATCGAATTAGTCACCTCCTATCCTCCGATTAAAATTTCAAGCATTTAGAAAATTAGTACGTCAATAATTCACTTGTTTTCGTGTTGAAGGCGGCAATCGTAGTAGTAATAAAAATAAAAATGGTGCAACCATGGAATTATTATTGTAATGATGGTTGCAACAAAAACGGCCATTTTGATGAATCTTACGATCGACGACATTTCTCAAGATTGCGTGAATTTATCTGTAAAAAATGGTGAAAATATGCATTGTGGAAGCTTGTAAAAGTGAATATCATCCGGATTGTGGGTTATCTTTTCCTAAGTAATTGTTTAGTTTTGAATGTTACAGAAATTCGGGTGACATAAATTTAGGTACCAAGTATACGGGACAAGTATCGTAAACTATGAAACACGAATTATAACAGGATAGATATTTTTTTCATATTTCAGATTACCAAAAAATGATACATTGCGTGTTGAAAGTGGATAAGCATTATACCTAGTGGTAACAGAAAAGTGACCCAAAATTCTGTATTATGCAGTAAACATTTTATGCCAGAGGATTATATTCCTAATTTATCACGGCCCGTTTTAAAAGAAAATGCTCTTCCCACGATTCCTCATGGTAAGCAAGATCAATTTTATTTTTATCTTGAATAGGTACGTTTACAGATAATGATAAAAATCCAGCCCGTAACTGTTCCACTACTGGGCAAAGGCCTCTTCTCACTAGGAGAATGCATGAGCATTAATCACCACGCTTGCTCACTGCAGGTTGGTGATTTCAGACTGTCAAGTCCAGGTTTCCTTACGATGTTTCCTTCACTGTATGTGCTGTATCACCGTAGCTCTACAGAATGAAATTAAAAACATTATCAAACATGGAGACTGGCATAGTGATGAGATGAGTTAAGGAGCGACCAAGAGTTAAAAATATTTTTTGTATGAAAAATTTGAGCATGTTGATAATTTTATATACCCAGTATGTTCGAAAAGTCAAATATATATGGCTCGAAAAGCCAAATATGTATGGTTCGAGAAGTCAATTTATGTTTCGCTTTACAGCAATACCAGTTTTATTGAATTTTTAACCGACTAAAAAAAAAATTATAATAAATATTTTTTGTTAAACCATCACCGATAATTATCTATTTTTACCTAAATGCTTCGTAATTATCGATCCTGAATGGATCGCTGGATCCAGGCGGCGCAAGACCGTGGCTTGTGGAGGACCCTACAGGAGACCTATGTCCAGCAGTGGACGTCCATCGGTTGACGACGACCTAAATGCTTACTTGTGTAAGAGAACTAAGAGGCAATAGGCACTACATATAAAATATCAACATCATTATAAATATAAATATGATTTTTTGATTTTTATTTCTTCATAGAGGTATATTTATATCCCGTATATTTAAGTATCCCAAAATTTAAAAATAGTGTGGTCACTTGTGGAAAAGGGACACAACTATCAGTATGGTATCTCTCACTCGGCACACTTTATTAACAGAGCTCATTCCAGTTGTACGTAGTACTTATTAGTTCCATGGCACAGATATAAATATTATGTCTGTGGCCGTGGGTGTCTGAGCCCGTCAAATATAGTAGACTTGTAGAATGTAGTCTTGTACCTCCTTTTTCTGGTCGGTGTCTTGTACAAAATCATATCATACAACACAGATACAACCTCAGGATACAATTTATTACCTACTTAATGTATGTGACATAAGTTACTTGTCTCTGGTGTTTATTAACCTCTAAAAAATAAAATTTAAAACATTGTACATCTCAAAAATTTTAGATAGCGTAATGTTAGAAGATATTGAAATGTTTTATTTATAAAAATAAAATATGGCAAAGTATATCGCTCAAATAATCGTCCTTGGAGCACAGGTCGTCGGAAGAGCCTTCGCCAGAGCTCTTCAACAGGAGCTAAGAGCTTCTCAGGAGGCTGCTAAAAGGGCCGGAGGTGGCCCGGAAGGTGCAAGACGAGCGGCGGCAAATGCCTCAACAGGACTTACATTAGAAGAAGCTATGCAAATTCTTAATATAGATAATTTAGACCCTGAAAAGGTTAAGAATAGCTATGACCATTTGTTCACTGTAAATGACAAGGGAAAGGGTGGCTCATTTTATTTACAATCGAAAATTGTTCGAGCTAAAGAAAGAATAGACACAGAACTAAAATCCAGTCGACCTAAAGCAGATCAAAGTCACCCAAAGGATACATCATGAATTGAATACCTTATAATGCTTTTTTCATTGTAAATTATAGATAAATGTTTTAGTAAAACGAATTTAGTTTTCTAAAATATTTTATTATGTAGAAAATGGACACAATAGTGACTAGAATACATCAGTCTTCATATACTATAAACATGATTATGTTGTCATTAGGTACATTAAAAATACCTAAGTAGGTAGGTATATAATTAACTGTATAAAATCAAAATCATTGGGCATGCATAAGCATCATGATAAGAGATCAAATAAATTTCACTTAGCAATATCTAATCTATCTTTCTTGAGATTTTATTCTAATAATAAAATCCTAACAATCCAAAGGCGATGCAGAACAAAGCAGACTGATTTACATCTAAAGCGTGTTATATATTTTCAAAAAAGCAATAGTAGGTATACTGCAGTTATATGCCTCATATATTTTTTTTTTGTGGAAAGTTACTTTTGTTTACCATCTCCTAAACAATTTTAGTATGTTTCTATTGCAGATAGCTGTACAAATAACTATATTATATTTTAACCTAAATATATTAATGGATACAAAATAACACAGAATGGACTTTCTCTCTCCACATCACATAAATTAATAATTTTACATGTGAACGCAAGTACATTGTAGCATTTTAAATAAAATAACCTATATTATGCTTTATTTGCTCTAAAACTTTTATCAAATGGAAAGTAAGAAAATATATTATTACTAATATAAGTTATTAAAAAATTGAGGTATTTGAGCAACAGAAGACTTTTAAATGATTTTAGTGTACCATTATTTACCACTAATATTCTTATATAACTAATTCAACACTCATTACATTAACATGCTAGAAATGTCATAATGTTAAAATATTTGTAAAATACATTGTTAAAATATTTGTAAAATACATTGTCCAAATATTGTAAAAACCTGCCAAATCCCAGTTTGTAAAGCGTTTTTTTATTTTATTTTATCATTAGGCAGTTTGACACACAAGCACCCACACTTCTACAATAAAATCAAGTAATAATTTGTGTTAGAGGCAATAAATAAAAATTATTTAGTTCTGACTAGTAATGTTAATAAATAAATTCATATGCTAACTATATAGTTTTTATAAATATAATTTTAACAAATATTCAATATTATATTGGCTGTGGTAATGAATAGCAGAATTTAAAACAAAATTTTTCAGTATGTACAATATTAATAATTATATAGTTCCTTGACTAGATAGAAATCTGGCTAAACAAAATCTGGAGTATATAATGCAAAAAATTTGTAGGATTTTTTGCTTATCATCATACTAATATTATAAATGCGAAAGTGTTTTTGTTTGTCCTTCAATCATGCTGCAATAAAGCAACAGATCAACATGACATTTTGCATTTTTTTTAATTTTTATATCTGGAGTATATAATGCAAAAAAAATGTAGGATTTTTTGCTTATCATCTTACTAATATTATAAAATATGCGAGTGTTTTTGTTTGTCCTTCAATCATGCTGCAATAAAACAACAGATCAACATGATATTTTGCATGGGTATACTCGAGGACCTGGAGACTGACATAGGCTACTTTTTATCCTGGAAAATTAAGGAGTTCCAATGGGAATTAAAAACCTATTCCACACGGACGAAGTCGCGGGCTCCAGCTAGTATTACATATTCCTTTAAACATTTTGATAATATTATAGTTGCACAACATGAAATTATACTTATGACATAACTCCAAATATGTAACCCCTTAATGTACTCACCCTTATATTGTGCCGCATATAAAATTGATGTCAATATTTTATGATATGCAAAAGATTAAAATTCTGGCCTAATATGCAAAATTTGGTCTCACAATTTAAGGTTTTACATCCATCAAAACAACTACCTCATATGGACTGCACTCAGACATACCAAGAGTGTTGCAAAGCCAACCAAAGAAACCTTTCTCAAAATCACTTACATCCTTCCACCAATTTGCACCACTGAAAGTTAGCTGGGCTATACCAGCATACAATCCTAGCCCGATAGTAAAAATCACTATCAAAAATGGATATGACAAAATCACTATTGGTGCCAATAACACCTTCTTTATACAGCTAAAATCTTCAGTAACATGTGTAAATACATTATACCAAGCCATTGTACCCATGTAGAATGAGTACATGGCAGAAATACATGCAACAAATGGGATGCAGAGTAAGCTAAATAGAAATATATGTGGCCCATTATAAAGTGAACACTTGGAAACGTCCATTTTATTGTATTCCTCAGCTACAATAGCTGCTTCAATAATCTCAAGTTCTTCCCTTGATATATTTAACTTTACATCAACATTTTGTCCTTTTTTCTTACCTCGCTTTATGGTTCCAGTCATAGTTAAATACCCATCCTTATTTTCAGATAATGAACATTCAGGGGAAATTGATCCTTCCGATTCTACTCTTAGAGCAGTGATTTCAGTGTCAGTATTGTCGGTTTCAACAATTCCTGGTGCAATGTTGACTCGCTTTAGCCTTTTAGCACTGTTTTTAAGGCTGTCAGTCAGTGGGCCCATTTCAAAGCTGTTTTCAGACTGAGTTTGGGATAGACTGTTAGGTGTGGCACATGAACTTTCATTGTTGTCTGAATTTAGAATTCTGCAGCTCCGTTGTACATCACTGTCATTGAATTCTCTGAGGTCACCATGGCTGGAGCATGCATCTGAAGAATTTTCATATATTGGTGATAAATCTATTATTTCACGACTGCTGTTGATTGTGGAAAGACTCTGGTAGCCATTTTTCTGTAGCTTCTGATCTGACTGAGAATTTGCTTCATTGTTGTCCTCATCATTGACATCATTGATGATTGGAAGGTTAATCTTCATGTTGGACTTGAGCCCATCCATTGTCGAGTGTATGATGCCATTCACTATATTATGTTCGGAAACGGGTGATAGACCATTTTTATATTTTGATGGCAATTCATTGTCTCCAACTCCCTGAAAGAAGATTCCAGATCTTTATTAATAGTCAGAGAATACCTTTTTTAAACTACCTATAGTAAGTCTACAATCTATTAAAATTTAATGCGGTAGTTACCTGTACCGTAATAATGTGGTCCACATGACCGGCTATCGTGATTGATTTTTTGCCATTACGCTTCTTAGGTAGAATGAATACAGGCTGCTCCACCTTAGCCATGATAGATGCCTACTTGACAAAATATATTGAGTTTAAGTTATAAAATTCGTTGTTCGGTACACGGCAACCAAATACAATAGGTTTACTATAAACTAGGCACCTACTGGGTCACTAGTTTATTTTACGTTTCTAAAAAACAAAGCAGGCAGAAGGCACGAACGAACATACACTTTGATAAAGCCGTTTATTAAGTTTTTAGAATCGAATACCAAGATAATCGAACATCTCATTCGGAAAATCTGTGAAAATTTACACTGCCACCATTTTCAACTCCAAACTCCATAATATTTATTTATTTTTTAAACTGGCATTACGTTGAAGCCTTGATGGTCTGTGTCTGTGTCCTACAGGGCCGTCCGAGCTAAGCTATGAAAATATGACGAGGTTAACTGGTTAACTTGTCTCTGGTGTCCTACATAGTTAATGTCATAGATAATACACTATACGTTAATGTCACCACTCACCAACCAGAAAAAGAAGTCCTATTATGTCCTATGTGCAAAGACCTTACATAGTAAGTGTAAGGTCTTTGCCTATTATTGTCTTTTGACCACAGACCACAGACAGTGCCTATGACCCACAGTGGTTATATTCTCTTTGACTCAGATTAAACTCAGACTGCCACAGTCTGTGGCCACAGTGCGGTCCTCCGCTAGGAGTAATAAGTGTTCTGTGGTGCGGTCTGCCTGCGCTTACTATAAAGTTATCTGTGGTAATTATTTTACCCAGATTGGCCCAGATCACAGACCAATATTACCCTGCCCGGATGACCCAGAGCCGTAAAGGGCAAAGGCTAGTTAGTAAAAAAATTAAAAAATTATAACCTTAAAAAATTGAATTTATATTTTATTGCAAAGTTGATTGATATGATTAAAGTAGGATTTTTCTAGTTTTCTGAGTAAAACTAAGAGCTTTTGACTTTAAACTCTACGCATATTATCAGAAAAATGCTAAAAGTAAGCTAAGGATATACTATAATCGTATATTTATAGGTTTGCAAACATGTAAACATAAACATAACCCTCATTTCAGGGACTGGCGAGCCTAGTGACCGGCGGAGCTTCAGGCCTGGGTAAAGCAACTGTAGAAAGGCTGGTACAGAATGGAGGGAAGGTTGTTATTCTAGATATACAAGGGACAAGGGCACAGGAAGTAGCGAAAACACTTGGCGAAAATGTACATGTTTCTGTTGGTTGTGTAAGAAACTTTTATATAATCCTGAATATTAGACTATAAATTGAGTTTTTTCTGTCATTGTGTACTTATCATCATTATTTCAACTCATCACCCGCTTGACACTGAACGCATGTCCTCTCAAAATGAGAAGCTGTTTGGCCATACTCTACCACAAGCCAAGTGTGTATCGACAGACTTCTCTTCTCATACCTTTCAGTAATGTAGCAGACAGACAGACACACTTTCCCATTTATAATATTATTGTGGATTCTCTAACCAGGTAATCTATATATATTAAAATCAATTGCTGTTCATTTGTCTCGCTAAAACTCGAGAACGCTTAGGCCGATTTAACAGATTTTTGTTTTGAAATGTTTGTCGTAGTCCAGGGAAGGTTTAAATGGTGAGAAAATATGGCAAAATTTAGTTAAGACGCGCGGACGAAGTCGCGGGCATCAGCTAGTCTTCAATATTAATAAAGTGATTACAACATAAAAGTTAATTATCTATTGGATAGAAGCAAGTGTTACTTTGTGATCGTCGATGATAATGAAGGAACTAGAAGTTTAATTCGCTATAATCTGCCATAGTAGGTAAATCTATGTGATCCAGTGTGTATCTTGCACTTGTAAAGTCTTACAATCATGCATTGTCGAGTCAACATATGTAAAGAATAATTTGGAAGATTTGTGTGGTGTAGTGAATAATGCAAGCTTCAAGTGTACACACACAACACACTGTATCACATAGATTTACCTACTGTGGCGGATTGTAGCGAATTAAATTTCTAGTTCCATCATTAATTAATCATCTGTGTTCAATTCTAGGTGACATCTGAAGAGGATGTGAAAAAAGCACTAGACCTAGCCAAAACAAAGTTTGGGAGGTTAGACACACTTGTCAACTGTGCCGGCTTTGCACAAACTAGTCAAGTGTACAACTTTAACAAGGATAAGGAAGCTGGAATGGAAACTTTTGTTAAATGTGTAAATGTAAGTTTTGATACAAGTTTAAGAAGTTTAAAAAGACTCTTGTCTTAACTAGCTGATGTCCGCGACTTCTTCAGTGTGGAATAAGTTTTTTTAATTCCAAAAAAAAAAGCCTATGTCACTCTACAGCTGATCTACCCATGTAAAAATCACATCAATGTTTTTATCTGTTACGGCATGATTGATGGACCAACAAACTCATTTTGGCATTTATAATATTCGTATGATCTTACAAGCTGTGATAGCCTAGTGGTAGACACCCAACTTCCTAATTATGTGGTTACCGGTTCAATCACCGGGTACGCACCTCCAACTTATGTGCGTTTTAGGAAATGAAATATTACTTGTTTCAATACATGAAGGAAAACATCATAAGGAAACATGCATGCCTGAGAATTCTTATAATGTTCTCAAATGTGTGTGATCTTCAGCACTTGGCCAGCATGGTGGACCATGGCCAAACCTTTGTCACTTTGAGAGGAGACTCATGCTCTGTAGTGAGCAAGCAATGGGATGAAACCACATGATAACCTCTTCAGAGTAACCTTTGTTAATACTGAACAACTATTAAAAATTTTTTTTGAAAGTTCTGATTAAAACACTTTCTTTTTCTTTGTGAAATAATGATGATTCAGACAAAAAAACTCATTTTATTCTATTCTAGCAAACTAATATAAATGCGAAAGTGTGTTTGTTTGTTTGTTGGTTTGTCCTTCTATCTTTGTGATTTTTGGCATGGGTATTGTTGAAGACCTGGAGAGTGATATAGGCTACTTATCCTGAAAAATTAAGTAGTTCCCGCGGTAATTTAAACCACGCGGATGAACTCGCGGGCATCAGCTAGTCTAATATCTTTTCAGGTAAACACAATAGGCACCTTCAATACAATAAGGCTAGCGGCGGGGTTGATAGGCAAAAACCAACCGACAGAGGATGGACACAGAGGTGTTATAATCAACACAGCGTCAACAATCGCATACGAGGGTGATATAGGCCAAGCGGGGTACGCTGCATCCACCGCTGCTATCATTGGAATGACCCTGCCGATCGCTAGAGATCTGTCCTCACAAGGGATCCGAGTTATGACTATAGCACCAGGTGAGTATCGATCTATTGGGTAGAATGAAATACGGGGACTCGATTAGTTCATCACTCAGGCTTTTGTTTTACATATTCTAATGTACAGTTTATGCCCGCAACTTGGTCCAAGTGGAACCAACGTGGTTCCCATGGGAACTCATTAATTTTCCGGGGTAAAAAGTAGCCTATGTGCTATTCCATACTATAATCTATCTCTGTGCCAAATTTCATCCAGACCCATTCAGGCGTTCTGGCGTGATTGAGTAACAAACATCCATCCATTCAAACCTTCACATTTATAGTATGATTGATTGAGTAACAGCTGTCAAGCGCTTGAATTTTCCATACAAATCGTAGATAACATTGTCGCAATCGAATGGGAAGAAAATCTACTAGGTACACAGGAGTTTACCACCACTTCGAAAGGAAAATTCTACTGTTAAAGTTAAATATTGTAATTTCTTCCACAGGTGTATTCGACACTCCACTAGTAACTTACTTACCAGAGAAGATGCTGGAATTCATAAAGCGCATGACGCCATTTCCCTCGCGTCTGGGCAAACCTGAGGAGTTTGCACATCTCGTCACCAGCATTATAGAGAACCCCATGTTGAATGGTGAAGTAATACGGTTGGACGGTGCACAGAGGTGGTTCCCATTATAACCAGCTATAATTGATTAAAAAAATATAACTGCCCTGACAATAATAATTAAAAAATTGGGTATTTGACTACTATTCAAATAAATAATTTTTTAGTGATTATTAAATAGAGGATCTCCCAGAAGTCGTAATATCCACGTCCCCTGATAGTTTTATGTTGAATAACCGTTTTAAACAATCGATTTAATTTAAAAAGTGCGTCGAACTTTAATGACGTCATATTTCAGAATTTCATATAAATCCCATACTTGGACGCGTTTTCACGTTTGAAAAAAGTTGCTGATTTGACTTTGTTTAATACCCAGTTATAATTATAGCCAGTGTCACTCGGGATGATGTAAGGGTTCTAATGATGCCCCATACATCCAAATCTGTTCAGGCATTTAGAAGTTATGGTGTAATAATGAAACTCACATACATACATGAACCCTGAAAACATTACACTCCTTTTTTGGGCAGTCGTGCAAAAATAGTGTAATGCACGCGACTTAGTCGTTCGTGGGTTTGAATAATTCCGCGGGTACTTTGATTTTCCAAGATGAATAGTAGCATATTCCTTAGTACATCCTTCCCCTTGATCTAACCTACTTCTATAGCAAATTTCATCAAAATCGGTCGAATAGATGAGTAGTGAAAGCGTAGCAGACAGACATATACACTTCCATTTATAAAATGAGTATGGATTAATTTAACGACCACTAAGCATTTAAATACAAAAATATAGCTTTATCTGTAGGGTTATAAGACTAAATAAATGTTTAATATCATTAGATTAGAAGTAACGTGTTTTATTTATGAAATTCTTCTGAGTACATCTTGTGCCCACTGTAATAAATAGTAGGAACGACGTAAATAGAAGGAAATCATCGATATATATAAATGTAGGTACTAGATGGGCCCTTTCATATAAAAAAGTTGGGCGTCCGATTTGTAGGGCGTGCTCCTAAGTTGTATAAGCGTGTCCTTGTCCCCGCCATAGCGCTGTCCCGCTTTTCTGACTAGATGGCGTTAGTAAAATAAGTCCACATTCTTTGTTTGAAGGGTCCGTCTATGTAAATTGAGGTCGTTGAAGGAAATACATAACGACGTATCTTACAACTATTCGTATCGTACCTAGTAAACAAATTTCTTAGCGAGCATTTTTTTCTCGGATCTTATTTTTCAGTGAATAATTTCTAAATTATTTTTGTATCTCTAGCTAACAATAAACCAAAAAAAGAACTAACGAGCTTGATTTACATTACAAGGCTCCTGATATTTAGATGTCACTGGATGAATGGAGTCTAATTTAGGTACCTTGTACCACTTCAAAGGAATGACGAAAAAAAAGGTCAAGGTTTTTATGAACGGTGACTTACAAGACGTTTGCTACACTTTTTACAAACCATAAGCATAACGGGTGATAGCCTAGCCCTAGCCTAGTGGTTGAGACTGCCCGGGGTTCGACTCCCATCAGGTACGCACTTGAAACTTTTTGAAGTTATGCCCGTTATTATAAGACTAGCTGACGCCCGCGACTTCGTACGCGTGGATCGAGGTTTTGTGGTTCCCGCGGGAACTCTTTAATTTTCCGGGATAAAAAGTAGCCTATGTGTTATTCCAGACTATAATCTATCTCTGTGCCAAATTTCATCAAGATCCGTTCAGCCGTTGTGGCGTGATTGAGTAACAAACATCCATACATCCATACCGACATCCATACATCCAAACTTTCGCATTTATAATATTAGTAAGATAAGATAAGATAAGATAAGATGTGCGTGCGCTCACTGCGCTTGCTTCAACCACAGCGTACCTAAGTGGATAATATTCATATTAGCCGGTCCCCGCGACTTCTTCCGCCTGAATTTAGTTTCTTTAATTCCTGTAGGAACTCTTTAATTTTCCGGGTTGAAAAGTATGGCCTATAAGGCAAGGCCTTCTTATGTTCTTCTCCAGGATGCTACCTATCACTATACCAAACATCACAATCGGTTGAAAAGATGGGCCGCTAAAGCGTAGCAGACAGGCGGACAGACAGACACACTTTCATTGTTCTTACTGTGGATCACCGTTGCAGACAGTTTGCTCTTGCCGCCCCGCAGAGTTGCTCTGTCTAGTCTTGCTCTGTCCGTTGGATGGTTGGTAGAAAAAACGTACTTATCTCCTCGAGTATAGTCTAGAATTTAACGTGAGCCTGCTGGCGTTAGGCGTACGTCTTGCGCCATTTTGCAGGTTTTCCGGAAGTGTGTGAGGTCACCTTAAAACTTGTTTTCGTAGGGCCAGTGTCGCCCGCATCTTTAGGGACGTGTTATTGTCGCCTACTGAATGTAAAAGGCTAGTGAGGCTTTATAGCTACTATTTTGAAGAACTGGCTTTAAAAACATTGTAAACTGCTTTTGTGAGGCAATTTGTTATGACTGACATAAATAATCAAACGCCCACTGTTTGATATCGAAACTATATTATGTTTTATCTACAAGACCAATAAGCAACGGTAGGGGGAGATGTTATGGGGCTTTGAACATTTTGGCCTACCTTTGGACCGCCATTTTTTTTTCAAATTAGTAGTTGCCACTCATAAATGATAAAACCTGTATTAACCAATAGCTGACTGGCATTTAGTTTAACATACATACCTAATTTTTATAAGTTTAATTGACCGAGCGAAGCGAAGGTCTCTGAGTCTACTTGAGTGAATTGGCACTTGTCCGTCCGTCTGTCAGAGCATTATAACTTCTGAATTACTGAACGTAATTACTTCAGCTTTAAATATAATATGTAAACCAATGGCCTCCCGCCGAATATGACTGAAAAAGTTATAAAAATCTTTATTTCAGGGGGGCTCTCCATAGAAGCGAATGCGAAGTAAAATATTTTTTATAACGTTACATAGGGTTGCGGTATATCATTTTAAAGATAATTAGGAATAGAGTCCAAAAATATATTTTTTTTAATTTTTCCCCCAAAATTGACGAAATGGGGGGCTTTCAAAGTGGAGATTTTCTAACGTCCAAATTTGACCTCAGAACTCTAAATTTTCTGAAAGGCTGAGCCTGAAACTTGATCAATTATTTGAATTATATCCTGTACTTGAACAACGAATACTAAAATTAGATAAATATTGTAAGGAAACGGAATTATTTAATTTTTAATGAGCTTCAGTATTTTTAACAGAACTTCACATTTATGTCAATAGATGGCGCCGCGAGGTCTCAGTTCGGGGCGAACCACTAGTTATTAACACAAGCAAGCAAGCACTCACTCACTCACTAGGCAAGTTACGCATAAACGTCATTAAATACAACCAGGGCTGTGAATCTTTCGAATTTCAGTTGAGCCGCAGTTTAAACAATGTAATATTGTGTGTAGTTACTTCGAAACTAGGGCTAGCTTGATGACCTCCCTGGCGCATTGTTGAGCGCTGTTGTCTTGTCGTGGGAAGTCTCGGGTTCGATTCTCAGTAGGGTCAATTTGGGAATTTATAATTTCTAAATTTTTTCTGGTCTGGTCTGGTGGGATGCTTGGGCCGTGGCTAGTTACCACCCTACCGGCAAAGAGATACCGCCGTGCCGATAGAAACTGACTAGGGGTTTAATATAGCAGTCTATCATACCCCTAACAGCTTAGCCCGCTACCATCTTAGATTGCATAATCACTTACCATCAGGTAAGATCACAGTTAAGGGTTAACTTGTAGTGGAATAAATAAATAAATTGTAGTGTATTAAAAAATATTAAGATATCTCCTAGACTTGTAGCTTAATGTCGCCTTAGAATTACGTACGCATTTTTTTAATTTTGTAAACTTATTTTATTTGTGTACTGAAACAGTGTAGGGTAATAAAGTAAACCACTTATAAAGGCGGATCCACACCTGAGCACGCGTACGAATCGTGCACGCTTGTTATACGTGTGTCAGGCGTTATACGAGCAACAATTATAGTTAAAATAGTTTGCTGTGGACGAGTTCACGTGTGGTACAAGTCACGGCGTGCACATGTCTTTTAGTTTTTCGTGTTGAGCGAAATCACACAATGGACTGAACAGGACTAACCCCTCGCGCGAAATGCGTTTTATCCAGTAGTCTAGTGCGCGCTCCATATAAAAGTGATAAATGCAGACTTTTTGTCCACAACAGCACGTCCGTAGAGCGAGTGACGCGTCCGTAACTCCATAGCCGTTATAAAAACGTCGTATCCACGTTTCTGGTGCGTACGTAGGTGTGGAGCCGCCTTAACAAATTATTGTCACACGAATTTAATTCTTACTGCTATTAATTTATGAACGTTCGAGCTTGTAAATTTATTTTTATACTACTTACCGTCATATTGATGCCAGAGTGATTCAAAAGAAATTTTATCTCTATTGAAATCAAGGGACATCAGTACCGAAAACTAAAGAAAAATGTTTTATAAGCACCCCGTAGAGTGACCTTACCCGTAAGCTAATATACACCTTACATTATGACAATAAAGCTTTTTTTCGTGTGCGTGAGTTTGGAAGTCGTTTATAAGAGAACAATCGTATAGTGATCATCAATCATACTTGTCACATGCATCGTACACGCTTTGTTGACCATGTCATATATATTATTATGACAATCCAAGATGCCTTCTGTATATCAGTATTTCACTAAGATTTAGTTGAAACCAGAAAATAATTAGGTAACTGGTGGGCGGACTGCTACCAAAGAATCGATAGGCGTTGGGGTCTCAACATGGTGACACCTCAATGGAAATCGCATGGTTGGCAGCACTAGGTGAATGGAGACATATCAAGGGAGTTGCAGGAAAGCGCTGGATCCAGGAGGAGGGCGCCCGAGGGTCGTCATCCCTTTCCATTAATAACATAATGGCAGGGGTTTTCTTAGGATAAAAATGCGGTGGGTTCCCAGGTCCTTCCGCATACGACTCGACTTAGAGTACTTAGAGGACTTAGAGTACTTAGAGGACTTAGGTTTCTAACGATTATTATCAGATGTCGGTGATAATAAACAGGACTGATGTCTTAACGTGCTCTCCGAGGCACGTAGGAGACGAAAGGCCAAATTCGGACTACCAAATCCGGTCACACGTCCAGTTATCGACTCGGGTCAACGTTGCTTAATAATCGCAATCGACTGACATGCGTTGTAGCAACTAGGCCACTCGTCCCTTAGTCGAAGTCCCTACAAGAGACCTATATTATGTCCAGTGCATGAGTTACATCGGCTGATGACGACGCCGAAGACCGTGGCTAGCAATTGGGGACCGGAGCACTCCGGTACCACCTTCCATTTGACACTCAGATTTCTCCAGATGTGATTTACCCGGTAAAAGCGGGCACTGCAATTCGTGAACAATGCACTAGAGTACCTACCAAAGAGACGTTAGTTCTCTTTGTGTGTTCTATCCACTCTACGAAGGGAGATATTCTGAAGGGTTCAAATGTCTGATATCACCTTCTCTGTTTTCTGATCGCACCTTACTTACATCCCCACCACCTGGATTTGGCAATGCATCGGCGGTAGGAACCTCTGGTGCTGCAAGGGCGCCCCGCCTGCTCGATTGATCTCTAGCTTTCATTATTTAAAAAAGAACAGCTAAGTACTTACCTGCTTAATGATTTTGAGATAATGGATTAAAGTACGGAGTGGCGGGAGTGCTGACTGTGGATTGTAGTTTATTCACATTGTTAAGGAGGGATTTGTAGGCATGAAAAAAACTGTAGCTAGCTACTTAAAACGGAAAATTGACGACAAATACCAATAAATTAAAATTAAATTTAGTAGAAGGAATTAAATAATTGTTAATTATAGGTTTTTTATCTGTAAGTAGGTCTCATCGGAAAAGGAAGTTTAAATACTTGTATTCTAAAGATAAAAAACTGATTACCGATTTCTCACGTCATTAATACTCGAGCCATGTTTTGAATAAATTACTGATGTTAATAAAATTTTACCGTGTACGAAATAGAAAGGATGTTTTAAGCTAAGTCGGTTTGTCAGGGGTCAGAGAAATCAGCAATGTACATAAAACAAATAATATTTTCCGTCGAGACTAGGTACCTACATAATTTTCGGTAGCTACCGCACACCGCGTTTCAAAAATGGTCCCAACTAATTTGCCACTTAATTGTCTTTTAAAATAATTACACGATTTAAGAAAATGAGGCCTTGTTATCTTGTACATGTGCAATTTAGTACAATCTTGTTACTTTTTCACCAACAAGTTAGTGTGTTGTCCCGAAATTTCCAAATTAGACTCCACCGTACTTCTCAGTAGGGATTCTAACATAATAATTTATACGTTATAATTAACGTTGAAGAACAGTCGTTACTAAGGGAATGAAATAATTTTGTGAATACGCAAATAAATTAGGGGGACTCATTCCCTTCATAATAATTTATGGATATTTCTACACAGGTGCAAAAGTTTGGGTGGAAAATTAGGTAACTGCCTTAATGGTAACTTTAGGTTCATACATGCATCAGCCAATTACATTGGTCAAGCCACGTCAAGCCTTCGTGCTTGGGTGCTAATTCGTAGTGTTATCCATTATCCATACTAATATTATAAATGCGAAAGTGTGTCTGTCTGCTACAGTTTCCCGGCCCATCTTTTCAACCGATTTTGACGAAATTTGGTTCAAAGGTAGGTTGTACCTTGGGGAAGGACATTACCTCGGAAAATTAAGGAGTTCCCGCGGGGAAAAATTAGTTCAAAATATCCTAATCCACGCGGAAGAGGCGGGTAGGTATCATCTAGTTGACTATAAATAATAGATAAGAAAAAAAATATAACAAGGGGAACATAGTTAGGTAAATAAATGACTAAAAAGGGGAACATTCAAGGACGAGGAGCAGACACGTTTGTAAATTACAAACGGTCTGCTACGATATTTTCTCGTATCCGGATTCGAAACTGTACCTACGTATAACATATCCATGTAGGTACGTCCTTAGACCCAATTGCATTATGAACTGCTCGCTGAATATGAATTAATGATCTTGTAAGTTGTTCTTGACTTCAAAGCTCACAGGAATCTGAATGGGCGAGATTCCGAACATGCATTTTGATTTAGTAATAGCTATAAATAGCAAATCCGTGTTAATGAGATCAAGTTTAGCACTGTTACTACCAAGGCTATTGGTAAGTATATAGAAAGTAATAGATTTTGTACCTGGCGTATCATAATATTTTTTTTTCATTTCACTAATGTGGAAGGATGCGCAGGTCTAACGTTCCGGTGCGATGCTGTGTATAAACCGATAATTAAGTCTTAAATAAGAATTTGTTTTTGCTCTTATCTAATTTAATTTTACTTAGATAAGAGCAAAAACATGCTACGGACATACAAATTTGTGGTGCGGACAATAAGATCCACTCATTCACTTAGATATGGAGCGAACTGGAGAAGCTGACGTTACGCCATACGTGCAGCCGTTTTGTCTTGTCCGGTCCTTAGTGTGTGCCTATAATGTATTGCCGTAATATGTAGTTAGATAGTAGGGTAGGCAGGGGTAATAGCGCTCACTGGGTAATGGCGCTCACCTCTGTAACTCTGTCAAAATGGAACGTAGCAACACGCCACGTAGCTTGAAGCGCGAGGGGAAGGCTTCTCTAACAGACAGAGATGCAAACGGACAATCAGCTCGCGTCATGCGACCGTGAAGTGAGTTTCTTCGTTTGCCGCCCCGCTGTTCTAATTTTTGGTTAGGTGTTTTTTGTCGGTAAGTCCAAAACTTTAATGCTTATTTAATTATTAATTTTACTTTTCTGACAGTAAAACTATTCTATTTTGTGATATACATTATCACAAAATCAATATTCAACAATCGTGAATATTTTTTTTTTAAATTTTAAATTAATTACAAAACGACCGTTTGGGGTTATACCGCTCATCTGAGCGCCATTACCCCTTAGCGACTTATTATTTTATTGTTGTAGATATGCCAAGACATCATCAAAGTAGGTACCACCGCAGAAGCGGCTTGGACCGAAGAAGACCTTCAATCTGTCAAAGAAAAGAAGAACAAACATATTGAACAAAAATCTTACAAGAGAAATTTTTTACAAGAAAATTCTTCAGAGAGTGAAGATGAAGAGCACCTTTGCGACTATGACAGTAATGACGAAATGAATGTGGATGATAAAAATTATAAAAAAAGTGTTATTTGCGAAGAATTTGGCAAAAATAACGAGTTGTGGTATCGCTGCACCATCTGCGGACTGTGGGCTCATGCTATATTATGTTCAGGGTGGGATTCGCCAGATGGATACATCTGTGATTTGTGTCCAAAAATATAATATTTCTATTTCTGATTTGTCTTACCTCTAATAATAATAATTATTTTATATTATAGGGGAAGTCCGGGCAAAGTGGACACCTTAACCTTTGACAGCCCATAGAAAAAAAATCTAAAGACATAGAAATAAAAGCGAGACTGTTTGGGAATCAGCATTTATTAAAGTTTCTAATATAATTAACAAAAAGAGTGTAACATCAATACTTTGCTTATAATTATCTATAATATTACAATTAGTATCACAATCCGCTTTGCCCAACCCACCGGGTAAAGTGGACAGGATCATAGGGCAAAGTGAACACATGGTTAATTAAGGAACAATTACCGTAAAAGGAGACAACAATCAAAAAATTATAAAAATAATAATGAGAAATTATAGTAACTAATCAGTTATCAGTGCAATGGTCGCAAATAAATATATCCGTTCCTTCGAAAGCCGTACATTTTTCGTGACTCCATTGCTGACAGAAATTACACTGAATCCAATCATCAAGTGGTTGACCATTGACTTCAATATAATCTTCTGCACAAAAGTTGCAAGTGTATTTTTCATTATTTTCGATTTGTTTAGATTTCTTTCTAGTATTTTTGGTAGTTTCAATATCTTTGGTCATTTTAGCATTTTTGGTCTTGCCAGTACTTTTTTTAAGCGTAGTTTTTGTTTTTAAATCTCTGTTAAGGTTTTTCAGTACTTTGGTGTTTGCATTAGCAAATTTAACTTTTTGTTCTTCTTTTACCGGTGTGCTGGTAAGTACCTCAGACTTCTGAATTTTTCTTTTGCGAGTCCCCGTGGGAATATGTGGGCTTGGGAGAGGTTTTATTTCTTTTGGACTATAATATGATACTGCTGAAATAGCTGAAGGCAGTAATGTTGTTTCATTGGCATCTGAATCTCCTTTATTTGGTTTGTTTGAAGGTGGGGTGGAATCAATCATAGAGAGGTCACAGACATCTTTATTAATACTGTTAATCTGGTCTTTTTCGTCTGGTCTGCTAATGATTGGAGGTGGTGTCGAATAAGTAATACGTTGGTCCACAGCTGTGTTTTCAGTTCCTGAATCCACTCGCTCTGCTGTCGATGTGCTTTCTTTTTGTCCAGAGGATGGTTGAATATCAGGAGTAATAGATGAGATGTCTTTTAGTGGGTCTTCCTCATGTAAATCTGAAATTATTGATGGTGATACACCTCTGGACTCGACGAATCCTGGACAAGACTCTAGTAGCAATTCATTATTTTCTTTTGTCGAATTGTGAACTTGAACTATCACAGTCATGGGTTCAAGAGATTCAATGTCATCGTCAGTTGAAGAATCATCAGAATTATTTTTGGAAGTTTCACTGCGTCTTGATGAACTTTGGGTTCCTGATATCGAAGGTCTGATACCATCGTTCATTGTCTCAACTTCTTGATTAGTTGATTCCTGAAGAGTTGCTTCGGAATTTGCGATATTGCGATCAACCATCGTTGTCGAGGACGGTGCGAAATCTTTTTCTTCCCATATATCCATATTGGTTGGCCAAATCCCCGAAGATTGAAATCCTTTGATGGCGTTGTTGGGAGTGCTGCATTTCAAATATGCTGGAGTAAATAATCTGGCGACATCATATTGATTGACTATTCTTCCTGGATGAGCCTTTTGAAATCGATTAATTTCTTGTTCGAAATATATTTTTAAAGAACCATACACAGCAACGTCCAGAGGTTGTAGCTTGTTGGAGGTATGAGGAGGCAAAGATAAGATAACAACGTGGTTTTGGCTTGCGTATTCCAGAACTGGATAATGTTTGTGGCTTTCATGGTTATCTAATAGCAAAAGAACTTTTTTTTCTGCAGTTGGCCGAACGTGACCAACAAAAAATTTCAGCCACTCTAAAAATATTTCCCCATTTATCCACCCTGAAGATGAACAAGTTCCCCGAGTCTCTGGAGGAGAACCATCCAACAGACGATCTTGCATCCGTTTACGGGCAAATATCATAAATGGTGGTAAGAACGATCCGGCAGCATTGCAACAACATACAATAGTTGTAGTTTGTCCACGTTCTACGCTGGAAATGACGCCAACTTGTTTCTTTCCTTTGACAGAGAGAACTTTGGGTGGTTTATTTGTTGATGTTTGGATGCCGGTTTCATCAACGTTGTAGATCCTGGTACCGTCAATGCCATGTTTTTCTGTCTGGATAATCAGCAACTCGTAGAATCTTTCCACTTGCGGACGGTTGAATCCTTTAACTCTAGCAATTGAAGTTGCTTCTGGCACTCTTAGGGTGATTTGAGGATTTCTACGCATAAATCCTGCTAGCCAATCATCACCCGCCTTTTCATTTTTGTCCCAACTTTGTGGATACGTAAGATTGTTCTTTTTTGCGTAAATGAAAACTAATGCTTTGAAATCTTCTCGAGTCAGTCCATAAAAAACGTTATCCATCTCTTGCAAATAAGCTTGAAGGTCGCCTTCCTGTTGGTCGTTGAAAACTTTACGAAAACGTCCAAGCTGAGCAGTCGAAGTACCTTTTTTCCAATGCCTGTACAGAGTAGCATAAGGTAGGTTGTATTTTTTTGCTGTTGCTTTCACAGGAACACCAGCATTGCAGTCAGCTATTGCAAGCATCATGGCGTCCTCACTCCAATTGGCTTGATTCGTTTTTCTTTTATATTTATAAACCATCTGAAACATAAATAATAATTATTATTTTAATAAATAGAATCTAACATTCACACAAATTGAATCTAATACCTACTAAACTAAAGTTTGTATTTGTATAAACTAATAAAAACTTGTGTAAAATAAATGAACAGTCATAATTGAAATGTCTACTGGGTAAATCGAATACTACTGGGCAAAGTGGATACCATATTCACTTTACCCGTGTTCATTTTGCCCAATAGGCAAATTTTGAACTTAACCTAAACTGAAATGAAAACTACAAACAATATCTCGACAAAACTCGCAGTAATTCAACACGAAAACATGCACTTTTCAGACATTACCACTGCAAAACGGTAACAATATGTATATATGCATAATTATGAAATTACTTACCTTGAAATATCGTAACGAATCACCACTTTTTAATTTTTTTTGTTTTATTCACAAACGACGCGCGTCCTTGCGCTAGCTCTCTTTGTTTACAACTGAGGGGTGGGGAGCGGACCTCGCAGCAGGCGACAGACGTGTTCGTACGCGCCATTTTGGAATAGTGCAGGGTATTCACTTTGCCTGGGCTATTCGCTATGCCCGGACTTCCCCTACTATAATAATTGAAGTTGATTTGACATCGAAGACCTGACTATATTTGTTAAATTGAAAAAGGCTATAATCTTACATACAAATGGGATAATTGATGCTAATTATCCCATTTTATATATTTATTTAATTGTATAAGGTTGATCTCATTAATATTTCTTTAATTAAAATGTATCTTACTTTTTATATTCCAAAAAGCATGTTTGAGCGTCAATACCCCGTACCCTGAGCGGCATTACCCAAAGTCAGGGGCAATGCCGCTCAAACATGTTTTTTTAATAATGTTTTCCTACTACTAGTAGGTTAAAGATATATGTTTTTGTTGTTAAATTGTTGATTACTCGATAATTAAAGACTTTGTTACTTTTCTTAATTTTGATTTATAATAAATAATTTAAAAAATACACCATGTTTTCCTTAAGTGAACGCCATTCCCCCTTCCTACCCTATTCTGAATCTGTGGTATAACTTTGCTTCCCAGGGTTGTTTCCTTGAATGTTTATGTCTAACGGTAAGGTAATGTTGTTGGCTTTAAAATGATTACGAATAGGTACCTATAGGTAGGGGATAGTCTAACTCTAGGCAATAAAGCTAGTTGACCCCAACAATAACTCCTCAGGCGACGAAACTGTAGGTATGATAAAGTATCATAAGTTAAACGTATATTATAAATATTCAATAAAAAATCAGAAAGGAAGTAAGGTTTTTTATGCTATGCCCAATTGTTAAAACAGGAAGGTACATTATCGCGTAAACGCAGTTTAGATTTGATAATAAAATCGGTTTAACTATCAATGTTCTGCGTGATTATTTCATTTGATATTTCAGTTTTAAGTGTAAATATACTACCTACTATTATTTTAAAAAGAAATCTAGAATATATTTAGTCATTATTATTAAGTTTTAAGTATACCTAACTAACTTCCGAATGTTTTTTTTGTTGGATATTTTTGTGTAAGTTTTGGATCATAAAACCCATAGCGAAGTTTCATTGACTGAGGAATTAATGCGGGGGTCTCCATACAACGGACCGCCCCATTGCCGCCTAGACTAGGAGGTTAGAGCATAATTTGACAACGTTGGTAGCTTAGACTTCGCAACAATGCTTGTAATCTGGATGAATTATAAATAGCCGCAGTGGGTCATTGTATGGCGCCCTGCTAAGACAGGCTACACACAGTCTCGTAGAACAGACAACAGACATATTATGTAACTCTCATCTATAATACCTACAACAATTTTCATAATATCGTGTAATAACCACGAATACATATAAAAGGAGATACCTACCGAGCTGGGTCCTCAGCTGAGATTGTATTATTTATTTATTTATTTAGATATCTTTATTGCACACAAAATATACAGTATACAGCTTAAAACTAGTAAGACTACATAGAAATGTGCAAAGGCGGTCTTATTGCTAGAGCAATCTCTTACAGACAACCTTTGGTGAAAGGATAAATAAACTGGAGCGCGGGATGGTGCTGTATTTAAAAAAAAAAAAAAAAAATAATAATAAGTAATGCATACAAGATACAGTACATAAATAGACCAATAAATATATATACCTACATATACAAGTATACCTATATAAATAAATATATATCTATAATATATACTCATTAATAAATTAAAATATACACTAATAATTACAAAGAGATAAATAATGATTATACAAGCGACTTTTGAAAATTGAGAGCGATTTGGAATGGCGGATTTCAGAAGGCAGACTATTCCACTGTATTACAGACTTGCACGTAAAGGAGTCGCCATAATACCGCGTATGATGGGTGGGAATATGCAAGCGGTTATCCTTGCACGACCGCAGATGTTGGCGCTCAATGTTCGAGCCAAGGTAGGAAAAGCGCTGCTTTAAGTAGGAAGGAGTTTGTGGATTGTAGAGAATGGAGTAGAGAAGAGAAAGCAGGTGTAGATTACGGCGGAGTCTTATTGGTAGCCACTTCAAACGGGCTCTGTATTCTGACACATGGTCATACTTACGAAGCCCGAAGATAAATCTTATGAACAGATTCTGGAGACGCTCGAGCTTATTGAGTTGTTCCTCAGTTAAGTCAGGATAGGAAGAGTCAGCATAGTCTAAGATTGGAAAGAGAATAGAATGGGCCAAAGAGATTTTAGTTTTGATGGGAAGAAAATATTTCCAGCGTCTCAGACAGCCAACTGACGCAAAAACTTTCCGGCTTACCTCAGTCATTTGAGGTACCCAGGACAAGGAACTGTCAATGTATATGCCAAGGTTTTTAACAGGGGAGCTGAGGTCTAAAGTTGCTGCGCCAAGCCGGACCGGGGGTAATTCTTCTAGAACGATCCTATTGAGTTGCTTTGTCCCACCTACCAGAGTAACTTGGGTCTTTTTCGGATTCACATGCAACCCATAAGATTCACTCCAGGAGTTTATGCGGTCCAGATCACGGTTGAGGCTCTCAATAGCTGAGTTGATTTGGTGAAAGGGTGCAGCAGTATAGATTTGGAGATCGTCAGCGTAAAGGTGATAGGAACATGAAAGAAGATCAGTAACAGTATTAATGTAAATGGCGAAAAGAAGAGGGGATAGGACACCACCTTGGGGCACACCCGCAGTGATTGGACTGTAGGAGGACATACGATTATCAGTTTTGACGAGCTGCTGACGACCACGTAGGTAACTGTTAAACCAGGAAATGACTTCAGAGGAAACATTAATAGATCTTAGGACGCCAAGGAGCAGGTCAAAGTCAACAGTGTTAAATGCGTTGCTAAAGTCGAGAAGAGCAATAATACTTGTCAAACGGTTATCCATGTTGCACCTAATATCGTCACAGACCTTAACAAGGGCAGTGACGGTACTATGGCCAGCCCTGAAACCGGATTGGTTAGAGCTAAGGATATTGTGTTTTGTCAAATACGTTTGAAGTTGACTATGGACTAAGCGCTCCAAGACTTTAGAAAGGAAAGGAAGAATGGATATCGGTCTGTAGTGAGAGAAAGATGAGGGGTTCTTTATTTTTGGGATAGGAATCACATGTGCATATTTCCAGGCACATGGAAATTCATTGGAGGAGAGGGAGAAGTTAAAGATGTGGCAGAGTACAGGCGCGACACATTCAAGGAGGAGAAGTAACATTTTCCGATTAATGCCGTCGCACCCAGCTGTACCAGACTTTATGCCTTGAATATGCTTTTTAACTTCCGCAGTAGAAACTGGTACAAAGTGAAAAGCAGGGAAATTGGAAGTTGGCAGGGAACTGAGGTGACTTAAAGTTTTCACCTTGACGCCGTTATCAATTGGGCAAATATTAGCAAAATGCTTATTAAGGGCCTCGAGGTCAAGATTAAGGTCAGCATGCATTCGTTTCCGTCCAATGCCAAGGGATTCCAGAAATCTCCAAGTCCCAGCAAGATCACTGTTTTCGATTTTGGAATGTATGAACTTGCGCTGAGCATCTCTGCATGCTTTATTGCAACGATTGCGTAATAGTTTGTATTTAGCCAAATTTTCATCTGTCGGCTTTCTTTTATATTTAGACTTCGCTGCATTACGCTTCGCCATTAGGACTCTAATGTCTTTAGTTAACCAAGGAGCTGGCAGGTGCTTTAACTTTACAGGTCGAAGAGGAGCATGTTTGTCGAATAATTCAGTTAGCAGCGAATTAAAAATTTCCATTTTGATATTTATGTTTGGAGCACCTAACACAGCATCCCAATCTATTAAATTAAGGTCACTCATGAAGGAAGTATTATCAAAATGTTTAAAGCAGCGTCGCATAATAATCGTCGGCTTTAATTTGGGTGGGCGAATCTTATAAGAGAGATAAATAAGGTCATGATAGGAGAAGGCTTCCGCAGGGAATTGACCATAGCTACTTACATGATCAGGAGACGAAGTTATCATTAAATCTAGTTGTGATGGAGTGCAGTTAGGGAAGAAATGAGTGGCTTTGGTAGGAAGGATGTGGAGATTGTATGTGACTCTATGGTTTCCTTCATATACTACAGTTCTCTAAAATCTTGGGTGTTGGTGGGTGGGTTTTCTTGAAAGAGATCACGTTGGTGATAAGGTCGCTCTATCTTTTTTATTATGTTTCTCTGAAAGTACCTACTTTAAATTCTTTACCCCAGATATACAATAAACATGTTTTAAATAAGTCCAAGTCACTCAGACTGCGATGGAGAGATTTATGCTCAGAGTTTCTTTACATGTAGGTAAATACATTTTACTCTGCACTGAAGTAACCGACAGCTCCACGGGTTGCGAAGCTAAAGTGGCAAAGATCGGAACACAGTTCGTTGAATCGAAAAAGTTGGGGCTCAAAGGACAAAGGTGCTGGAAAGGCGACCTCGCACGTGAAAGTTTTGGCAGACCTTCAAGTCCCACTAGGGTGGACGGACGACAACAAGCGAGTCTTAAGAGCCGGTAGTAGTTGAAGTCAGTACCTACATAAATTAGCTAAGTAGGTACATTTCTCAATAGTAGGTATACCTACTACGCTGATACCCGCGACCTCGTTCGCGTGGATAAAGTTTTTTTGGTTCTCGTGGGAACTCTTTAATTTTCCGGGATAAAAAGTAGCCTATGTGTTATTCCAGATTATAATCCATCTCTGTACCAAATTTTATCCAGATTCGTTAAGCCGTTTTGGCGTGATTGAGTAACAAACTTCCATCCATCCATTCATCCAAAATTTCGCATTATTTACAATATAAGTATAGAAGTATAGATTTTTGTGTAGGTTTCTGCTCTCTTTGTCGGTGTGTCACTCAGGCATCCTGTAGCGGACCGGTTGTTATATGTAACAGCAGTTGCATAAGACAAAAGACCAGAGCAGACAATGATTTAAGCGATTTTTATAGGCCCATTGTTTTCAATAATACCTTATGGATATCGGCCGCTTGAGTGAAAAGCCTTTTTATTATTTTCTTTTTAATTTGAATACTACGGTTTTGAAAGTAGGACTTCGAAAACAAAATTTCAAAAAATATTATATTTAAATGTTGAAATAGGTTTATCTACTAATAATTTATTTGACTGCCTCGTTGGTCTAGCGGTTAGCATAGTCGACTGGACTGACGAGGTCCTGGGTTCGCTTCCCAGTCGGGCAAAAAATTTTTTTTTTGGGTTTTTCAATTCAGAAATTCTCAGTGTCAGCCCAGAGTTGGAAGTTGGCGGTGTTTCACCCCCGTGCCTCGGAGAGCACGTTAAGCCGTCGGTCCCGGTTAAAGCCCGCCAACCCGCATTGGAGCAGCGTGGTGGGTCTAAGCTCTAATTCCCTCTCTCCTATGAGAGTGGAGGCCTGTGCCCAGCAGTGGGACGTTAATAGGCTCTAGTGGTAATTTATTTGAATCAATTTACGTTTGACCATAGGTCTCGTAGAAGTAATCCATATTACCTACTTATTATAAATGCAAAACTTACGAAAATGTGTCTGTTACGTTTTTACGGCCCGTCTGTTCTACTGATTTTGACAAAATTTGGTACAGAGATCCTACTTATTTCGGAAAATCAAAGATTTCCCTCGGGATTTCACCTATTCCATATACTATTTTTTTTTAATTTAGATTTAAATTTATTTCTTAGTTTTAATTAAAATATATGTTGTATAATAAAATGAGGTATAGGTATATAGTTGTAAGTACCTAATAAACATATATCATAATCATCAGTCATTACACTCAATCTCAATATGTACAATATTATATTCCTATACCTACATAGTAAGTTAATTATTGCATTATTTAATAACTGCACGTCTCCTACCTCAGTAGAATTTGATTTCCAGCCGGTGGCAATCGTTGGAGCAGCATACCAAAAATAAAGACTCATTTTATATTAAAAATTATAGTATTGGGGTTTTTTTTTTGGATAAATTCATGAATTTTTCCTTTCAAGGTTTTTTGTACGAACGCTTCGAATTTTAGGGTGGTTTGTTTTTTGTTGATAGGGGAAATCGTCAGATACCCGATCTCTTTTGGGAAGGACTGGGTTTAAATGTGGAATTTTTACCCTTTAAAACCTCCTCGGTGGCCATTTCCCGCGCATGATGAGAAAGGCTCCGGGAACTGTTACGAACTTACGGCGGTGGCTGCCTTGCGCATCACCCAGGGCTCATTCCTGCGCAAATTATACCCGACATCGTGTTGTGTCCAACAGCCACGACAAATATGAAGGCTATCTAGGCTAGTTAGATTCATATGAATAGGTAAATATTTGGTTTGTGAGGAAGTCACACAAATACCAGTCGACAGTTTCACACAGCCGACCGGTCCGAGGCTCGAATTCAGTCATTACTTTGAAGATGTTTAACTGGCTAATGAAGCCCGTGTATTTATTGCTTTGTACGGGCCACGGTCCAACATTATAACATAGACTAGAGTGAAAACATAGATACACAGTGTGTAGAAGTAACTATGTCGAACTTTAATACCTACCTATTACTACCGTACCCCTAACAGGTTAGCCCGCTACCATCTTAGACTGCATCATCGCTTACCATCAAAAAAAATTATACCCACTTATACAGTAGCGCTACTTGGTGGCCAAAAAGCCTGTTTCCAAAATTTGTATTATTTTCTCAACCAAATGCTAGCCGACTACATAATTACTGAGCACAGATCTGCCCTCAAAATGAGGAGGTTTAAATTAAAGCATACTCCATCACGCTGTTCGAGTGTGGATTGGCACACACATTTTTGGGAACACTGCAGGAGAATCTCAGTTATGCAATCTTCATTGCGTAGGTACCTACCATGTTATCTTTTTCTAAAGTGACCTTTCAAATGATATCAATAATTTCCTTAAACGCGCATAATCTCGAAAGTGAAAGTGATATGATTCGTAATAATGTAGTGTTTTTAATAGAAAAAAATGAGCAATTCACACACGGCAGAAGTAAAATTTCAGAAAAGTAGCCTACGAGGGATTGAGATATATATAACTTGTATTCTATATCATTCTCTGGCAGGCTAAATCCTATTATGTTCATATGTTTGTCTCTTTTTAACCGACTTCCAAAAAAGGAGGAGGTTCTCAATTCGGCGCGTATTTTTTTTTTTTTAGTATCGCTTTTTCGTTTCATCGAATTTTCAAATCACAACTATTCTCAAGTAGTTTCACTTCAAAACCGCGTGAAATCAGTCTTAGTTTTAAATGTTAACACACATAATTATACGCTAAAGAAGTATCTTTAACGACGAAGTATCTTTAACGACGAAGTATCTTTAACGACGAAAATGTGTGTTCAAAGAGTACTTTGAACACACATTTTCGTCGTTTCATCAGTCAATTCTTGACAGCCCAATTCCTTTCTATATTATCCACGAGTCTGCGCTCCGCATTCTAATTACCTTGTATCGTAAATTTCCATACATTGACCGGTATACGCTAAATTCTACATGTGTCGGCCTACGACTTACGGTCGCATTGCTTTTGTGTGGAGTTCACGGGACGTAGATCCAACCAGGTATCTACTATCTACCTATATAGCCTATAGTACAGGATATAATAGATTTTTTTATTCCACTATATAAGTTAGACCTTTACTTTAATGGTGAAGACGTATCATGTCATCATCATCAACTAGCTGATGCCCGCGACTTCGTTGGCGTGGTTTAAGTTTTTGGTTATTCCCGCGGGAACTCCTTAATTTTCCAGGATAAATAGCCTATGTCACTCTCCAGGTCCTTGACTATTCGCATGCCAAAAATCACGTCGATCCGTTGCTCCGTTGCGGCGTGATTGAAGGACAAACCAACAAACAAACACACTTTCGCATTTATAATATTAGTTTGATATTAGTTCATACTGATATTATAAATGTGAAAGAAATATTTTAGTTATGCAATTTCGATCAGAGTTAATATTATCAGATACTGTATAGTAGGTATTACTATGTTTAAGCACAAATTGTAATGTTATTTTAAGCGTAACTTTCTCATGTACTCTCATGTAAGCGAACTTTTGCTCTTTTTTGGGAAATAAAACTTTTTGTAAAGTATGTATGTAATCCTATTAATTTTTATATCGATATACTAGAAAAATCAGACTATTTCCTAACAGAGAAATGAGAAATATTATCCTCCATCTAAGAGATAATATTTTATGGTAGTCTCTAATGCATTTCTAGAGTATTACCTAAATCGTAGTTATATTCTCCGCGTGCACAATGATAGATTACTGCTATTGTTTCGTGTGAAATAAAGTACGGTGTCGTGAAAAGTATAGAATTAATACTATAATAAAGTTTATCTTATCTCCAACTAGCTCATCCACTCTGGCTTCTCTCGGGTTCATCACATCATCCTATTGTCGGCTCACTACTAAGCACGAGCTTCCAGGGGTTGTAGCCATAGTTCACTACGCTTATCGAGTGCGGAATGGAAGACTTCCTTTCACCATTAAAGCAAATGACAGCAAATAATTTCTTAAAACGCACATAGTTCCGAAAAGTTAGAGGTGCGTACGTAAATGGGTATCGAACTCCCGACCACTCGAATAGGAAGTGAGTGTCTAAACCACTAGACTATATGACCGCTGATCTCGGGTTGAATTCCTAAAAATCTTTTGTTATTTCTATAAAGAACAATGTTCATTGATATGTGAATCAGCCATTTTATCTTTTTTTTTTCCGCTGACAACTTCTGCTGACCCAAACGTTAATGGTTTGCTAGCCGTTTATAGGAAAGTCCATGCTCAATTCATGTATTTGATGGGCTAGGCGAGATAAAGATGATAAACTCTTGTATGGTCAGCGTAACCATAGACTGATGACCCGGACTACTTGACTGACTGAGAAAAAACTACATAATCCTAGCGCAACTAATATTATGTTCGTAGCGAATCAAGTATGGAGATTCCTAATGCATTTGCAGGGTGCTACCTAAATCGGACCCATAAGCCAGCGTGCATGATGACAGATTACTCCTAGGATTAGTACGAGTTGCACATCTCGTGATCTATGGTAAGCTTTCGAGCTTCGAAACACAAAACAAAACGTCAGCGCGAAACCTCGGCGGACTACGCGCACACTTTTACACAGAACTGGACAGATCTGCGCGACATGACGAAACGTGCTTCTAATTCGCGCGTTTTGCGCGGATGTCTTGTTATTTCATGTCAGTAGTGGTTTTTCGCCTTAAATTTGATCAAAAGTTTATCGATCTAAACTCAAGAATTCAGTTGGTACTAGCCACCGATTTAATTTCTTCAAAAGACCTAAAATCTAAAATTATTCGTTAATTGGCAATTTCACGAATAAAAGTGTTTCGATGATTCTATTTAAAACGATGGTCACTATATAAAAGCTTATACTAACCCTTGTTATTGTTGCGTGCAAAAAGGGATTCGCTGCGGCCCCGGCCCATATAAAAGACATCAACGCTGCTACGAGTTCGTAGCTCCATAGAGGTTATAGTTAACGCTTACCAAGCAAATATTTGGGTATGCTATCTAATATTCTAATGCAGTGAAGTAAAGAAATGGCCAAGTATTTAACAATATAAGTATGCCGGTATGTATAGGGTATATTACAAACTATATGAAGTCCGCGTGGATATACGAAGTCAAAAATAGTTTAAAAAAATAGCGGAGGAGTTCTATAATTTTCCGGTAGGTATAAAAAGTAGTCTTTGTCACTCTCCAGTCCTCAAATATACCGATACAAAAAGCAATGTCAATCCATTTCTCTATTATGACGTAATTGAAGGACAAATCAATAAACAGACACACTTTTACATTTATACCTAACTAGCTGATGCCCGCGACTGTCCGCGTGGTACCTATTATTTTTTTTGGATTCCCGCGGGAACTCCTCAATTTTCCGGGATAAAAAGTAGCCTATGTCACTCTCCAGGTCCCAAATATACCCATGCCAAAAATTACGTCGATCCGTTGCTGCGTGATTGAAGGACAAACCAACAAACAAACTGACTTTCGCATTTATAATATTAGTATGATATTAAGTAAGTGCTCTTATCTACGAATTATAGATTTTACATTGCATCGCGTATAATTAGACTAATTTTGTTAAATAAGGCGTCAGTCCTTTTATTTAATGAATAATTGTTTTGAAACAAATGTATATTTTTTTGTATTTTGCTTTTATTTAGAGACATTTATATAAAGATACATAAAACTTTATTTATGATGCCTCGCATCTTTAAGAGACTTTAATATAAATTAGATCAATTTAAAAATTACGGGTATTATACAGAATTACGCGATAGCTTTTTAAATTAACCTTGTAGGTATGTCTTTTTTCGACCACAAATATACCACGTTTAAAGAACGTCTTATGTTATGAATCACAATAATTAGAAATGACCTTTGGGTGGACAGTGAGCAATCTGTATGGAATGCAGACTCCTGGGATATTATAGGGTCTAAACAAAACCTTCAAGAATTTTGTTCTTGATGGCCGTTTAGTTCTTTCAAAAGAAGTTAGTTCAAAGGATTTAATTTTACTGTAAGTAACTTTTGTGTTTAGATCGCAATATTATTTAGAGCTTAACGATAGCAATCCTGGCCGGATGAAATGAATAGTCTTTAAGTTTAGCCAACTTTTATCTAATTACATTAAATCTCTCGTGTAACCTCTACACGTTTAACCATTTACTCGTGCAAGTTTCAAATGAGAGGACAAATATATTAAAAGTGTTTTATTAATACCTATTTCTGTATTGTCGCTTACATAATTAAAACTATGGTTTATCATTTAATCTTAGAAATCTCTGATTTTAATATTAGAAAATGCAAAAGTTATAGCTCAACACGTTCATAAAAATGGATTTTTATGAACGTATTGCTATATTTTTTTAAAAGACTTTTTAAATTATTACGACGACCAATTAGTAGGTATAAACACTTTATTTATCAGAAAACAGGATAAAACTTTTAAGACGCATTTTATTTTAATGAGATGGCTTTCCGCCTCTTAATTTAATTATAGTTACATAATAATTTAGGCAAGGTTTCGTCACTTCATTAACTGATCAGCCAAGAAATTAAGAAATCCAATTAATTGAAGGTATTTTATAATATTGATTTATGTTGCGTTACATTTAATTTTAGCATTGAGTGTTTAAATTTTAACGGAAATAAAAGCTCTTAAAGTGATCTTAATGATTAACAATCGATGTTTTACTTTTAAACATTTTCGTGCCTATTTTGTTGTATTTATATTAGGGTACATGTAGAAAAACGATGTTTTAATTTTACCCTTAGCAACTTCCTTAACGAATTTCGAGTCGGCAAATTAATGGCAATTAAAAATCCAATTAATTGAATTAAACATAATATATCGGCGTGTATCGACTGAGGCCACCGCCATCTATGCGATAATCGATAGGGAATGTTTTAATTAGGTTGAAGATTGAATCCAGACGGCCGCGTTACGTCACGTCATGGTGGTAAGCCCTTTAGGGCCTACGGAACGGATACACGACGATTTCAAATTCATTGTAATCTCACTGATGGACGTCTTCTACTGGACAAAGGTTTCATGAGGTTTCCAAGGCTCTCGTTAATAGAATGCTTGTGATTGTGCGAGTAAAGAACAATGGGCATTTTCGTAACATGCTTGGACTAGCAAAATAAAAAAAAAGTTACATTGGTAAAACAAAATTCATTTAATTTGCTTGAATAAATGTAACTTATTCAAAATATTTTAAAACTATGTAGAGAAAATTGATGTGTTTTAAGGTTATATGGTACATTATTAATCGTCATCGTAATCGTTTGTCAAACGTATAATTCGACAGGTTTGAGTAGTTCATAGATGCCTACACGTTAAAAAGCATCTTTCTCTGTTTCAATACTGAGATTTGTAGAGTTTAGTACAAGGCGTCACATCATGTGGTTTGCGAACGAACGACATACCTTTTTTCTTGAAATTTCAATTTTCATGACAGGTCCAAATGTATTGCTATCCCTTTCTTAAGGCTCACTGTGGAAAGAGATTGAACTACTTTTAGACCTGTCTATCTAGTTTAGTTTAGAAATTGTTTACAAGAAATCTATTGTAAACAATTTCTTTTTATCAACTACAAGCTAGCCCTTGACTGCGATCACACCTGATGGTAAGTGATGATGCAGTCTAAGATGGTAGCGGGCTAACCTGTTAGGGGCATAGCAGTTATATTAAACCCACACCCCTTCGGTTTCTACACGACATCGTACCGGAACGCTAAATCGCTTGGCGGCACGTCTTTGCCGGTAGGGTGGTAACTAGCCACGGCCGAAGCCTCCCACCAGGCCAGACCAGGGAAAATTCAGAAATTATAAATTCCCAAATTGACCCTGCCGGGGATCGAACCCGGGACCTCCGCGCGTTAAGGCAACAGCGCTACACACTGCGCCACGGAGGTCGTCGTCTAAATTAATTTGTGAGATATAGAGCTGAGATATTTTTCTCTATTTTATTTTTTTATGAGGAATCAAATATATCGATGTTCATGTCGTGTCGTTGTCTTCCCGTCGGATGAAAAGTGTTCACACGGGTACGTAGAAACATGTACTGCCGGATGTGCTTTAGGCGTGCAATTTTTGTACCCGCAAGCTCCAAGTTACGAGTTTGTACTTGGCGATAAGTGCCCGATACATTTTAAATACATAATAACCATCGATATATATGTAGGTACTAGATGGGCCCTTTCGTAGAAAAAAATTGGGCGCCCAACCTTTAGAGCACACTCCTAACCTGTATACCTAGCCCTGTCCTTGTCCCCGCCATCGCTCTTTCCCGCTTTTCAAACTAGATGGCGTTAGTAAAATAGGTCCACATTCTTTGTTTGACAGCGCCCGTCTATGTAAATTGAGGTCGCTGATAATAACACATTAGACCTAAATAAAAAATATGTACCTACCGTCATATCTGAAACACGTTGAGATATTTTAAAACGTTACGAGGGTTCCAAACGCGCTCTGGTCTGACAAAAGCCCACAACGAACTCAGCCGTGTTTTTTTTATTATCACACACAAAACATCTTAAACTAGTTGGATCTATTATGAGCCGCTAGAAACATTTATTCACATGCACTTTTATCATTTATATAATCCCTTACATTATAATTGGATTTTTCTTCGTTGGAACTTTTCATTTTTCCCCCATCTAACTGTCAATAGCATCAAAGGGTTTAAAAGGGCGGCTTCAAATACGATCGCTTAGAAAATAACTACAATACCACGAGCAAAGATGAGCCCGACACACTTTTTGCATTCCAAAACATCCAACATCACAATCTATGGGAAAGTTATTCTTGGAATGAACGATAAGACCGTACTTCCTCCGCCATTCCTCTCTCTCCAACACCATAAATAACCCTTCGACGGACAGAGACAGGTAGACGAAGGAATGTCCCTTTACAATTTTATTATTCATCGAAAGTCGCGTAGGTACTAAGACATTATGTTATTTGTAAATAATGAAAATTAGATGCGCTGTGAAAAGTGTGTGATTATGCAAAATTATTGTGTTCGCGTACGATCGCAGTTATTAGGGTTCCGTGGGAAATGACTGAGGACCATCTGAGAATATTATTACTATCTTAGAACTTATAGGATTGACCTTCGCTGCGCTTCATCGCCATTCATCATCAACCAATCGCTGGCCCACTGCTGACGATTCTCGTATCAAAATAAGGTTTTTTTTTCACTACAAGTTAGCATTTGACTCCAATCTCACCTGATAGTATGTGATGCAGTCTAAGATGGTAGCTGGTTAACCTGCTAGGGCTTGGTTTCTACACGGTATCGTACCAGAACGCTTAATCGCTTGGCGGTATGTCTCTTGCCAGTAGGATAGTAACTAGCCGGCCGAAGCCTCCCAGACGAGACCAGGGAAAATTCAGAAATTATAAGTTCCCAAATTAACCCTGCTGGGGATTGACCTCCGCTCGTTAAGACAACAGCTCTCAACACTGCGCCACGGAGGTCGTCATTCCAAAGTCCACCATGCTGGTCAATAGTGGATTGCCAGACTTAACAACTTGATAACTTGATTTTGATGAACTCTTAGTTATACAAGTTTTCTCACGATGTTTTCCTTCACCCTCAAAGCTCCCATTCCGATAACATTTCTTCATTTGGTGACAGAATCCTAGAGCACGCCAATTTATTGTGCATAGAATGAGCCTGGCTGGTCTGTGCGGAAATGCAGCCTTCTTTTTCTTCCATCTTCCTCGAGTATTTAGATTAGCTATGATTTTAATCAAAAAAAGCATAGGCAAAACAAAGATTTAGGTGATTTTTCCTATTTTCTTAAAGGGTCTTCACACGTTTGCGATTGCTTGTTATTTGAGGGCGAAAACTTTTATGTGCAACGCGCGCACTCGCGTGCCAGGACAAGCCCTCGTTCTACTCCAACGCGGACGTTTTGCGCAGACGTTTTTTCTGGTCCTTAGCCTTTAGTGTATTTTCACTCTTACGTGAGGTAATGCAGAAAAGGTAGTAACAAATTACTCAGTACGAGGAATAGGTACCTAACAAAAATTAAATAATATAATATATATTAATATATAATATAATAATAATATTACAACATAATACCATCTGTGTAGTGCAGCTTTATGTAAGTAGTAAAAACTGACCAACTGGGTGTAGAAAGAGTTTTGGCATTTGTAGCCATTACTAAAATTCTACATCAATGTTTGTAGCTTTTCTTTATAATTTAGTCAAATGATTATCAAAAACTTCCCCCGATCGATATCGGATGCTTCAGCTTGTCATAGGCATAGACTTGAGCGTAGCGAAAAAATCCTATGTCTATGGTCATAGGTAACACGTGGGGATAACGGAATGATATGGTAACAACTTTTATATACGACCACTAAAAATGTACATTTTTCTATAAAACAACTTCGACTTTTGAGAGCCTCTCAAAATGATCCTATGATAATATGATATTTTGATTTATACAAGTAAATAAAACACAAGTGTATATTGTGATTTGGGGAATATTCCATGCCTTATATAATCCAAACATACCTACGTTTTTTTGTATCTATATGCTAAAAAACTGCTAAACCGACTTTAATCAAAATCGATTGAGTAAAACAATAATAGTTTATAAAAACTAAAAAACACGCTTTTGACGCAGACACTCCGGGTCTCAGGAAAACAATCGCTAATCCTGATTATCCTAGTAAGGATAACGGGTCAAACTATTTGAAATATTGAATTGTCATCGGTCCTTAATAAGTATGCCAAATTTCGAGTTAATCCGACGTTTTAAAAGGGGTCAAAATCATGTTCAAAGATTCCGTTACATACTAACATACATACGTCTGAAGCTAATAAAAAGCGTGTAAAAACAATAACATGATCCGTCTTAATTAAATATCAAATAAATTGGTCGCCCTTTTACTTGTCAAAAATATAATATGGAAGCAAATTCACGGGCAAAGGCTATCTTTAACAATTCCTCAGTAAAGCCACTTCAAGTTCTGCAAAATTATGTGAAATCGTGACAAATATGTTTATCTCCTTCTGATATGGGTAATAAATTTAGGTAGACAAGGACAGACAAGCGGAGCTTGAGGCTCACTTGCGGGACATCGACCAGCAGCTTTCAGAAAAACTTAACTTGCGAGTAGCAGCGATGTAACTCAAAAGCATTTTATAATATTTATTTAAAAAAAAAAATTCAACCAATCATGTTTAAGATTTATTTATTGTTACAAATAAAAGCTAAATAATAATTTAATAAAAATCGCACTGAAGCACACATCGTGCGTTTTCTAAATATCTCAATCAATTTATAATCAGTTTTCTAAGTTAGATAAATATAAATTTTACCTAACTTATGTAAATCAGCAAGATTAAAAACTTACCTACTGCTTGCTGGCGAATTTTAACTGATTTAGAAATTGGAAGAAAGCTCTAATAATTTAAATGTCATTCCGAAGAATGGTAGTTGAATATGGATTTTAGATAGAGTCTTATAAAATCTCTTAAAGATGATTCAATAAAGAAACAAAGTTACAAATTACAATCCGTGCTTAATCCGTGCTCAAATAATAGTAAAAAGATCAACAAATAGTTAAATGCACGAAGAAACATTCTTTTTTATTTTTCAAGATAAACATCCATTCAAAATAATATTACAAATATTTACAATAGCCATCCTCCAGAAACTTTAACGTTTTACCCGTTAATTAGTTGCTCAACATTTGTTATTTTATCTATCTATCTATATTGCACGGTTTTGATAGCTTGAAGCGAGCTACAGCCTTATAGGTCTGCGGTTACTTGCCCCGTGGACATCGACAAAAACCGTGCAGCCTGCGTTTATCAATGTGTGTGTAACACCGTGTAGGTACGAAGGCACGCACACACTCAAGCACGCATACCGACTGCGCTCGCGCAGGGGAAACTGAGTTTTGCATTCAAGAGTCAGTTGTAAAGCGACTTTTAGGGTCATCAAACGCTTTATAGTGAACCCTTATTAACTTTACGCGTCAAATTTTCTGTACATATCAAAACAAAAGTATATAAATTAAGCTAGAACGTTCTTTAGTGTAGTTTTTACGGATTTTTGTCATTGGGTGTTGTATTGTAACCTGTATTTGCGGTACTAGTGTCGTAACGTGTAAGTTTGTGATCAGTGGAGCTGTGTTCAAAGTGTGGTGGTTAATAAATAAGTGTGCCATGGATAGATTGTCTTTTACATGAAAATGTGGAAGGACATTTTCTACGTCAAATCTGTAAGGAAAAAGGGGTGCGGGAAATAAGGTATGTTTTGCTTGATATGTATCAGGTACTCCGGTAGGAGCTTTGGCGTGAAACTTTCGTCGTTTTCTCGGATAAGAGTTGTCGCCCATTAGATAGGAAGAAAACAATTTAGTACTAATATTATAAAAAGTGTGTTTGTTTCTTGATTTGTCCTTCAAGCACGCCGCGACAGGGCAATGGATGGTTAACATGGTTAAAGGTTTTGAGGACGAGAGTGACATAGGCTACTTTTATCCCGGAAAATTAAAGATTTCCTCCAGGATTTTTAAAACCTAAAATCACGCGGAGAAGTCGGGGACTTCAATTTGTTTTACTGTTACTACAGGTAGCTAGTTAGTCCTAAGTAAGCTTAAAGCTAGCAATAGGTATGATGTAATAATGACGTTGTAGTCTATTAAGGAATTCGAACTGAAAACCTTCTAAAAGTTTATAATACCGTTTGAGCTGTAGGTATGGTGCACATAATATGTTAGTCATTTAGCTTGTCCTTTTATATATTACTATACTAGATGACGCCCGCGACTTCGTCCGCGTGGATTAAGTATTTTTCAATTCCCGCGGGAACTCTTTAATTTTCTGGGATAAAAGGCCTATGATAGGTGATAGGTGATAATAAAAAAAACCCGGCTGAGTTTGTTGTGGGCTCTTCTCATACCAGGGCGCGTTTGGAACCCTCGTAGCTTTAGTTAAGATACCGTAACCGATTATCACCATTATGTTTTTTAAGTCAGTAATTTTTAACGACAATAAGTGTACCTACAGTGTACCTATACCTATTGAATTATGAATAAATGATTTGTTTTTTTATCCGCTACAAGTTAGCCCTTGACTGCGATCTCACTTAATGGTAAGTGATGATGCAGTCTAAGATGGTAGCGGGCTAACCTGTTAGGGGCATGGCAGTTAATTAAACCCATACCACTATTCGGTTTCTACACGGCATCGTACCGGAATGCTAAATCGCTTGGCGGCACGTCTTTGCCGGTAGGGTGGTAACTAGCCACGGCCGAAGCCTCCCACCAGGCCAGACCAGGGAAAATTCAGAAATTATAAATTCCCAAATTGACCCTGCCGGGGATCAAACCCGGGACCTCAAGACAACAGCGCTACACACTGCGCCACGGAGGTCGTCAAAATGTCCTTCCCCGGCATACAACCTATCCCTGTACCAAATTTCATCAAAATCGGTTGAACAGATGGGCCGTGAAAGTGTAGCAGACAAACAGACACTTTCGCATATATAATATTAAGTATGGATTATGTATTGATTCAAAGCTTTGGTAACGAAACTTCAATGTTCCTGTTGCTCTAAGAATTAGTCTATTTAATGATTTGTTAAAGATACCGACAGATCTCATCAAAATAATTCAGATTGACTTATTCATTTCATAATATGATAGAGAATAATCAGCATGTTATCTGTATTGTTTGAATAAGTCGCCTTGTTACGTAAAAATGACAGCTACAGCGTACCGATCGCAATCACTTCTGCCCCCGATTGTCTAAAAGTTGCCGAACAAATCGTCAAAGTTCGGTCAACATACACAAAATTAATCTCTAATTCAATGCTGTTATGGTTTATTTTACTTTGACGCCGAACTTTGACGATTTGATAGGCAATTCTTAGACAATCGCACCCTGATTGGTTAACTTTCTTTCGCTGTTGGCCAAAATCCATTGACGCAGTCAAAATATCATAAATTCAGCCAATCAAAACAATTTAGACTGTAACAATGATTGATGCAGGATTTACACAATCAACCTGCCGATCGCAATCACCTCTGATGGGTTAACTTTCTTCCGCTGTTGGCCAAAATCCATTGACGCAGTCGAAATACCATAAATACAGCCAATCAAACCAATTGAGACTGTGACAATGATTGATGCAGGTTTTACATAATTAGGCTACTGGTGTCTTTGATGTGCGAATTTCAACCTTATTGGATTGCGAATGATTACTTAGTTACTACAAAGAACACTTCCGAGAGGAAACTGTATTTTGGCTCTATCATGAAGATCGCATACCTAGTTATACCCATAGCTGTATAATATACAAATTCTAATTACAATATTATAGTTGCTATAAAAAGACTCCAAAATCTAATTATCACGTATCCCGTACGTATTTGGTTACAGAATTTAGTTTTTTTTCTCATCTAACGGTAAGTACATATTTAGAACCGGTACTCAACAAAGAGTGTTTGGATATAGTGGACGTAGAGCCTTATAAGTGCTACTGTACAACGCACTGATGTTCCTATATCACGAGGAACCAGTTTATTTGTCAACTTATGTTAGTACTTAACTACGTAAACTATATACTAAAAATACATACTTTACGTATAGTTAAATAGTAACATATTATATATACGTAAAATGAGTGCTACAGTGTTGGGTGTGTGAGATTGTAGCAATGATTGAAGCTCATTTTTACATAATAGAGTTAAATAGACATATAGTTGCTTACTATCAATAGGCCTCATAAGAAAATTCAGAGCCACAGAGTAGGCGTTAGAAACACCAGCTATGCTCTGAGCTATGCGATTTAATCATAAAATATGATCATAAGATATATCTTACTAACTATAGTTCAACGAAGAACTATAGTTCAACTATACAATCGTTGAACTATAGTTCAAGGGGTCGCAAAGCTGAAGTGGCAATCGGCGGGTAGATTGATAGAATCGATTATAGTATTTTTTTAAATCGTACCATCTACTACAGTCCGATTCAAACTTTATGACGTCTTAGCAACGTCTCTGAAGTTATCCGCAAGTATAGGTTACAGCCAACTGAACAGCCGCTGGTACAGCCAACTGAACCGTCCCGCTGAATATTGTATTCTGGGCATCGAAACGCACAATGTTTGATGATGATGATGAGAAGTCTTAAAGTTTGAATCGGACTGTAGCAGATGGTGTAACTATGGTGCAATGACCTCTAATTGGCTGACATTTATAATTGGGTATTTGACTACTACTCAAATAAATTATTTTTTAGTGATTATTAAATAAAGGATCTCCCAAATATCCAGGACTCCTGATAGTTTTATGTTGAATAACTATTTAAAACTATCGATTAAAATAAAAAAGTGCGTCGAACTTTGAAGACGTCATTTCAAAATTTCATACAAACTCCCATACTAAGCACGCGTTTTATGACGTCTAAATAAAAGTTGCTGATTTGACTAGTTGTCAAACTGACGTTGTCGCAAGGTAATATCAATCAGTCAAACAACATTTTACTAGGAGAAGAAGAAAATAACTACAACAGCTTCAACCACAGAAATAGGAATCAGCTTATTAGTGACTTCAAAAATCGTATCTCACTTTTGGTAGATACGTACCAATAAAGTCCGGATACTATCGCGGTACGGTTCAGTACAGTGGACGTAAAGCCTTAGGTCTGTGGGTGCTACCGTACGGCGCGCTGATGAATTCGATGCAATACCAGTTTATTTGATCAGCTTATATGTATATTTATAGCGGGTAATTTAAACCCGATAACGAAGTCGGAGGCGGGCTTTTGTTGTCTTTAATTTGTGAAAACTTATACCTACACTACATTATTTTATAGACATCTTAATTACTGTGCGCCGGGTTTATAATATTAATATGACCATTTAAGTTAATATGTACGAGTAGACAGTACTACATGTCACCCGCGACTTCGTCCGCGTGGATTTTGGCATTTTGAGAATCTCGTGAGAGTTCTTAGATTTTACGGCATAAAAAGTAGCCTAGGTCCTTGTCCGGGATACAACCTATATCTGTACCAAATTACGACAAAATCAGTTGAACAGATGACGCGTGAAAGCGTAGCAGACAGACAGACACACTTTCACATTTATCTATACTAATATTAATTATAAATAAATTTTAAGTTTTATTTGTAGCTCACAGCTACAAAATTTTAATTTATAAAACAAAACAAGACCTAGGAAGCGTAAGCATTAAGTAAGCACATACTATTCGTATCCTCGATGCGTAGTTTCGATGTGCAGTTGCAGTAAATAACAATCCCCGCAATGCATATATAGGTATATCTTAGTGTGCTCAAGCCAAAGCCCCTGAGTTACTGAGCCGCGTTAACAGATGCTGCAAACAAGTCTATCCTAGCCTTTTCCTGGTGATTTCTCGCTTACAACAAATCTATTATACGGTAGACTAGATGATGCCCGCGACTTCGCCGCGTGGATTGAAGTTTCGGTTTCCGCGGGAACTCTTAAATTTTCCGGGATAATAAGTAGCATATGTCCTTCGCCGGGATGCAATTCCAGGGACCTTTAATACAATTCCTATATCTATGACTAATTTTCATCGAAATCGGTTGAAAAGATAAGGCGATAAAGCGAAGCAGACAGACAGATTGACAGACAGACGACATACTTTCGCATTTCGCATATTATTAGCATGGAAGTATAAATTATACTTGAGATTAAGTAGGTATACCTTTTAAAGTCAAAGTCGAGTCAAAGTATGTTAATTCAAAATTAGTAGTATCCGTAAACAGTACACTTTTAGAAGGTCAATTATACAAATTATACAAAGGATAAGAAGTGATGGTGATAATTACTTACGTTATCTTAAAACTAACGCTGCTAGGGTTCCAAGCGCGCCCTGGTCTGAGAAGAGCTCACAACAAACTCACCCGAGGTTAAATTACTACAAACAATGTAATCCAAAATAATGTAAGGAGTAGTATATAAAGAAAGATAGTAAGCCACCCGGCGAAATTTAACACTCTCAAGAGTCATCGACGATAACCGACAAGTTTTCCACTGCTGATTATAAACTACCTTTTATAAATTGCTAGAGCTAGACGATGCCGAGGACGATTAATTTACCGGGATAAAAGTAGAATATGTGTTAATCCAGGGTGTAATCTATCTGCAAATTTCAGCCAAATCCGCCTAGTAGTTTTTGTGTGAAAGAGTAACATACAAACTTTCGCCTTTATAATATTAGTGTGATAGAGTGATTATGCTCTACCGGCAAATACCGAACGTTTAGGTTCCGGTTCAATGCCGTTCAAAAGGTTAGCCCGCTACCACCATATCTCATCATTATCACTTACCACCAGATGTGATTGCATTCAAGGGCTAACTAGTAGTAGCATAAAAAATACCCTGTCACCCGCAGTCGAATACGCTAACCTAATCTACTAGAGTAAAAGACCAACGATTCTGTTAAATGAAAAGTGTGTTTGATGGTTTGTCCCTCAATCATGCCGCAACAGAGTAACGGAACGACGTGTTTTTTGCATGAGTATATATTATTTGAGTACCTGGAGAGTAACACAGGTTTTATCCCGGTTTAAGGAGTTCCCGTGGGAATTAAAAAGACTTATTCCATGCGGACGAAGTCGCGCGCATCAGCTAGGTCAAGATAAATCGAGCATCCTCGCGAGATTTGGTGAAACTTCACACGCAAGCGCGGTGCTCCGCTCAGTTGATGTAACTGCAGAGGATCCGTGGGAAAATCCAATAATTATATCTTTTCTCTTGTCACTTTATATCAAGACTAGGCATTTCACTCCAATATAAATTAAACGAGTTTCCTGGGAAATACATAGAAAACTCGAGGAGAAATCATGATACGCATTTAAATTACTTAGGTTTATTTATACCTACATCTAAAAACTAGTTAGTTAGTAACAAGAAACACATCGTTGGTCAAGGTGTATTCCTACTATACCTAGGTACAATAATAACAAGTCTGCCCCGGCACAGAATATTTAATACTAGCTAATGCCCGCGACTTCGTACGCGTGGATCGAGGTTTTGTGGTTCCCGCGGGAACTCTTTAATTTTCCGGGATAAAAAGTAGCATATGTGTTATTCCAGACTATAATCTATCTCTGTGCCAAATTTCATCCAGATCTGTTCAGCCGTTGGGGCGTGATTGAGTAACAAACATCCATACCGACATCCATACATCCAAACTTTCGCATTTATAATATTATAGTAAGATTGCCCGCGACTTCGTCCGCGTGGACTACGTACAACCTCTAATAAAACTTTAAAATTTAAAAATATTTACCCCTAAGGGACGTTAAATTTTCAAAAATCCTTTCTTAGCAGAAGTCTACGTCATAATAGCTCTCAATGTCAAATTTCAGCCCGATTCGTTCACTGGTTTGAGCTGTGCGTTGATAGATCATTCAGTCAGCCACTCAGCTGTTACTTTATATACTCGTAGATAGAAGAAGACTATACGTAGCCCCGGCCGCAGCAGCAGCGATTCTGGTACAGGCATGAACTGTGCGTTTTAACCATTTACCACTTTAGGCAGACTTTCACTATCATCATCAGTGGAGAGTGTACCTATTACTGAATCTGCTTTTCTAGCGATAGTTACCAAAAGTGCAGTTATCTCTTTGTCTATTAGCTAAGTGCCAACTAATCCTTATGTACTAGTTCTTTATGACTAATACACAAAATGAATAAATCCCTATGGTATGGTTCATAACATAAACAATGAAATTCGGACAGTGTAATTTTTTTTTCAGTACGATGTATGTTACAGCTCAATGCTCATTATGTATGCAAATCTTACCTTGTTATGTATGTATGTATGTATGTATATACTTTATTGTACACCACAAAAACACAAAAGAAACAGATTATTAAAATGAAAACTTATAACGTAGGTACAATAAGGCGGTCTTATCGCTAACCAGCGATCTCTTCCAGACAACCTTATCGATACGGAGACATGAGCAAGTGAACAGTAGGAGGTGGTGCATAAAATTAAACTTAAATACTAATAGATACATAAACTAACCAATATCATAAAATTATAACATATTAGTACACTAATATATACAAAATAAATAAAATAGACATACGTAAGATTTAATACATAAATAAATACATATTTATATAATGGACAAATTAAACATGTCGCTATTGATGATTACAGAGAGACAAGTAATGATTTTTCACGTCAATTTTAAACTTATTAAGAGTTTTAGCTCGATGTATTTGCGAGGGCAGTTCATTCCACAAGCTAATGGCCTTGAACATAAATGAATTTTTGAGATATTTTGTCCGATAAGATGGCACTGCAAGAACGTCTTGTTATCTGCAGCGAAACATGATGGAGGGGAGTTTGCCAATTCCCTGAACGCATTCGAGCCAATTTGAGTAGGTATTTATAGAGCTTAATTTATTTTACATATAAAAGAAGGCAACATATTGCGTTTCAAATAAATATTTCATTAGCTTTGATCTCATATTCGTTCACGAGAAAGTAATATATTATTTTTAGGATTCCGTGGTTAAAAACCCTTAATATTTTTGTTCAGTCCGTCTGTTAGTTCGTAACGTGTGTAGTATCTAAACAGAAAAAATACGGGGTATTATTATGTAGGGGTATATTATGTAGGTAGGTATCTTTTGAAATTGAAAAGCGAGAGTGTGTATAGTGACGTAAACTACGTACACTCTCGAATAATAGTTACTTTTAAAATGTTTTGAGATTCTTCTACAGTTTTTGGTAAAATGTACCATTTAAAAAGTAATAGGTAATAATCACCAACGTAACTTAAATATATATTTTATATTTTTCATTCCACTACAAGTTAGCCATTGACTGCGATCTCACCTGATGGTAAGTGACGATGCAGTCTAAGATGGTGGCGGGCTAACTTGTTAGGGATATGGCAGTTATATTAAACCCATACCCCTAGTCGGTTTCTATACGGCATCGTACCGGAACGCTAAATCGCTTGGCGGTACGTCTGTGCCGGAAGGGTGGTAACTAGCCACGGCCGAAGCCTCCCACCAGGTCAGACCAGAGCAAATTCAAAAATTATAAATTCCCAAATCGACTCTGCCGGGGATCCAACCCGGGACCTCTCACGTTAAGACAACAGCGCTCAACACTGCGCCAGGGAGGTCGTCAAAAACAATAAAAATATAACAAATTTACTGTGTAGATAAACAAAAGACCAGTATTTTATTCTCTATTTAATCAATTTCTTATTGTAGTGTCTATTTCAAAGTTTGCAAATATAATGACGTAATACCGATGACAACATAATAATTTGGTTCCATCGAGCTGATCTGATGATGGGCCCTGTTGGTGCATAGTGGAACTCTTCAATGGTTGCTATCCTTCGAGTTTGGGCTCATTTGGTTTGCTGAGTCTTCAGCACACAACACAATAATTTTATCAGCTTCATTAATTCTTTACAAGCAACTAGTATGGCTACGGAACCGTACCATATTATTCGTGATCTGACACGCACTTGACCTTGTTATAAATTTTATTACGAGTAGTTTGAATTCATCCGTTACTGTTACTAATATGTACAAATTCGCCTTACAGATTAACTACTCCAAATATCGGCGGTTCCCACGCAAAGCGTGCAAAGTAATGCGCTGCGTCACGCGAGGCGAATTTTAATGTCCGAAACGTCACAATAATTGTACTATTAATATGTTTAAAGTAACAGGGAAGACAGTCGTGCTAAGTAATATTGTTTTAATAGATTTTTATTTGCGCGCTTATTGCGAACACATGCAATAATAGAAAGGCGCGGTCAGACAGTATAAGTTTGGCTATTCAGCGGGGTAACGCAGCCAGCGTTCAGGGATTGGTTCTAGGCACATTGCATCTTTAATGTTTAATTTGATATTTTTGTGATTTAATAAACTAGTTCTCGAATTGGGGCGCAATTGAATAAATTGTTTATTGTGCAATACATTCAGACAAATAATTATGATGTACTAGATGATGCCCGCGACTCTTTAATTTTCTGGGATAAAAATATAGCCTTTGTCCTTCCCCGGGATACAATCTATCCCTGTACCAAATTTCATCAAAATTGGTTGAACAGATGGGCCGTGCAAGCGTAGCAGAAAGACAGACACACTTTCGCATTTATAATATTAGTATGGATATGGATAATTAATCTATAAACTAAAATGACAACTTAAAAAATATATATTTAATGCTATAAATTTCATAATACTCCCTGCGGAAAGGGCTAAGGGAAAGGGAACCCGCAAAAATCCCAGAGGTTAGTAGGTAAGTTTGTGGAATGAAGAATTTAGTGCCCATTCCAGACTTAATAAAATGCAAATTCAAGGCAGGAACATTATGAACCATATTTTTCAAGTTCCTACCTCGCCCTTTATTGGCTATTTCCTTGGACTAACCACCCGTATCTCGTATACTAATTCGAACATGCAAGTACTTTTTAATATTTAACTTTTTTGGGTAGAAAAATCTAGCGTACCTAATTACAATATTTTACTCAGGAATACTAGTGGTTCACAGCGAACTAAGAAAGACTTCGCGTCCTGTGAGTTAAGTGGCCAATGGCCATACTGCCAACGCTTATATTTGCAGTATTATTGAAATTGACAGTTAGATGTCACGTACCTTGACGTTCCTAAAATAAGGATTATAATTCCAAAAAACGAAAGTCAACAATATGGCGATTGGCGCCAGACCTACCGGTAGACGTATAATACCTAGAACGCTTTCCAGTGATTTTTAGGGTTATATTTTTACAGTTGAATAATTTCATTTTTCTCCAAACAGAGCCACAATAATTTAAAATTGACATTTCAAACAACGTGTGCTAAGAAAGAGTTTGTTAATTTTAGTTTTGTTTGATAAAATTATTGACTGATATTAGTATTCAGGGTTAGTAATAGCATAGTGTAACTATAAAGTATAGTAGATAAGTAGTATCGTGTTAAGTACACGATATTAACTTTAACACCTAATATTATACGTAGGTTTCAGATTTGATTTAAAGTTAGTTTTGAGATAGCGGCTAGGACAAAATTAACCCGAAAAGTAGAAGTAGATTCAACGGGGTAAAAAAAGCATAAAATATATGTGGACGCAATCGCGGGCTTCTTCTTATATAACGATGTATTATAAAATACCTACATTCTAACGTCATACATACAGAGGTAGTTAAATCTAAAATGAGTAAGCATAATACGAACCGGATCCCGCATGAGCATGGTCACATAAATGAAAACGTCAAAGGTTTCCAACTCACACAAAATATGTGTCTGCATGGTCGTAAAGCGGAATTGTCCGGCGTTCCCATGACCGCGTCAAGATTATCACTTGGTTTACCGCAAACTTGCTACTTTCTCGTGGACTGCTGTTTTTTTTTCTTTGGTATAATTATCTCTACGTTTTTGTCATAGCGATTGGTTTAGTGCTAAGTATTAGAATATGCTCGGCTGCTCGGAATACATTATTTTTAGCTTTGTCAATTACAATCTTACTAATATTATAAACGCGAAAGTTTGTGAGTATGGATGTATGTATGGATGTATGGATGTTTCACGCCAGAACGGCTGAACGAATCTGGATGAAATTTGGCACAGGGATAGATTATAGTCTGGAATAACACATAGGCTACTTTTTATCCCGGAAAATTAAAGAGTTCCCGCGGGAACCAAAAAACCTCAATCCACGCGGACGAAGTCGCGGGCATCAGCTAGTTGAATATAAAAAAAACAATCGAAGTGATTTATTGCATGTTTGGAGAGTGGAGTATTCAGTTTTGACAACACGCGAATTGCGAATTTAAAAAAAACATCCGGACGAAGTGACGGGCATCGTCAAGTATAAAATATCTCTATTCTGGTGATCAGGTTTAATAATGTTAAAATACCGTATGTGTATTTTGTGTGCCTAAAATGTGGAGATAAGTTACATACTTACATACTACAGGGACTAAATATATTATTTTGTACAGAAATTAGCACTTTAGCTATAAACTAAATAGGAGTATTAAAATGGCTAAATAAATAAATATTAATAAATATCTAGCAACTAAATAAGTAATAAACTTCTCAGTATCTTCTAAGATGGGGGCAATAAACCAAGCAGCCGAGGCTATTTCAATAACAAGTAGGTACAGATATATATTTTACTCATTGTGCACTGTGTAATATTCATGTTTGTAGTCGCTCGATAAAATAAAGTTGTACCTTCTTCTATAACTAAGTATAATATGTAATAGTTAATTGGAAAAACAAATACGCAAAAGTAGTACGGACCACTTCCATCTTGATCAGAGTCGCAAGAGTGTTCCATCCACTGCTTTTTACGCTGACTCTAGCTGTATTAGGGCTAATTTTATTAAGTCCCGCAATAGTAACAAGGCGGTCATTTTATGTCACCTCTGATTTACGACTCGAATCGGCATTCCAGTCGCGTCGGGTTCTAGACTTGGCTTATATGGAGTTTCAAAGAAATCTAGCGCTTAGCCGATAGATTTGAAACGCTCTAATCGTGTTCACTAATCTGTTTAATACAACTTTGATTGTGCAGTCATTAAACATTATTAATTTTGTTAAAACTTAATTGGCTTAGGAGCAATGTACTCGTTACGTCTTAAATGTCCACTGGTAATAAAACTTATAAAGTCTGTTGTCTAGCAAGTTACTTACACTGTTTAAACACTAGCAGCAAGTCCATTTCTGCCAGAGTAACTTTTGCAAGTTGTATATTAATATAACCTTCAGTTTTTCTCCATAACTCTCTACTTAGGTGAAATTGATTGAAAATAGAAACAAAATTGTAAGTAAAACATTCAATAAATTTTTGTCAACCTCGCTGGCGCAGTTTTGAGCACTGCGGAGGTCCCGGGTTCGATCCCCTGCAGGGTCAATTTGGGAATTTATGATTTCTGAATTTTCTCTGGTCTGACCTGGTAGGAAGCTTTAGCCGTGGCTAGTTACCACCTTACCGGCAAAGACGTGCCGCCAAGCGAATAAGCGTTCCAGTACGATGCCCGTGTAGAAACCAATTAGGGGAGGGGGGTAGTTTAATTGAATTTCCATGCCCCTAACCCGCCAACATTTTAGACTGCATCACCATTTACCTACCATCAGGTGACATCGCAGTTAAAGGCTAACTTGTAGTGGATAAAACAGAAAAAGTCACTTAAATTATTAATATATATCTCGTAAAACGATATTATTCAAGTGAGTAACAGATAAGGTAAACTGGAAAGTATAATAAGACAGCTTTATCGCAAAATAGCTGTATTACAGCGTCAAAATACTCGGGGAGTGTAGATAAAACTCTATGTAAATTATAATAATAAGATACGCTTTATAGCACTCTTATAACGCCTGGATAAGTATATAAAGGTACGTTGGCGAATAATAAGCATACATTATGGCCCTTTAGACGAGATTATGCTGCTGGCGATCAACCTAATGCCGACATTGAAAGTAACTTGTAGCTTTTTATTTTGTCCACTAGTCGCCGCAGGTAAATCGTAGGTGCATGTTTGGGTCGCTAAAATGCTACTATGACCTTAGGCTGTATAACCTAAGACTACTAGATAAATAAAACCTGCATTTATTGCAAACTAGCAGATGAACTCTTTAATTTTCCGGGATAAAAAGTAGCCTATGTGTTGTTCCAGACTATAATCTATCTCTGTGCCCATTTTTTTTCAAATTTCATCCAGATTCGTTCAGCCGTTCTGGCGTGATTGAGTAACAAACATCCATCCATCCAAACGTTCGAATTTATAATATTAAGTATAGATACTGTTACAGACATGAACTGCAATTTTCAACTCTATTCTTTGGTTGAATTTCTAGCTTTTGCTCACGGCTTCAGTAATTGAAAGCGGCTTAGATTTTGAGATAAACCCGTAACTTAGGGCAATTAACGTATAGTATCTGTAAATATGAGTCTATTAAGTATTCTCATTTAAAAGAATAGCTTCCGTGATTGTATAATTCAATCGAAATAATTATTATCTTTGATATTTCTAAATACAGTATATCACTAAAATTTATTTATTGTTTTCGATATTTATATTTTCTGTTTGCATCTGTTATATTCTGTAATCTACAAGGCTTCAAATTCAAGTCTACTTCACATCTTATGAAGAAAAGTATAAATCAAAATGTTGTCGTATATTGTAAGTAATTGAATGAAAAATAAAATATGCGATAGGCAAAGGAATTTATTTCCATAAAAATATGTATTGGTTAAGCTGCAAAAACTTAGCTCACTTTGTGTGCTTCATTTTATCTACTGCCTATTTGAATTTTATCCTCAGGATAGTATGCAAATTGGTCGGATAAATTTTCCATGTGACTTTCAGGGATATAATTTATACGCTTATTAACTTTATTCAAATCAAGTCACCCGTTCGTGAGGATTATATTAAAATATATTGCTTTAGATTGAAATTAAAAAAATGTTAGGCAAGTCAACGACTTTTAATTTACTAACGTAATTACACAGAACACTCTAGGGATCTATGATTTCGTCTGGGGTGGAAGCTTCAGGTAAAGACGTGCCGCCAAACGATTTAGCGTTCCGGTACGATGCCGTGTAGAAACCAATTATTTATTTATTTGTTTAAATCAGGCAACTAGGGTTGTATTATGTTTATACTTCTATGAGTATAAACATAATACAACATGTAACACAAAAAATAATTAGTGATTAAATGAACTTACAATGTAAAGTTCTATCATAATAATTATATGAGTCACTTCATTCGAAGATTAGTATATAGCCCAATCAAGGAAGAAAAAATAGGGGAAATAATTCGTGTAAAAGCGATTTTTAGCATGGTTGTAGGGAATGGTGTCTGAAGCAACATACTCAAAGTACTGATGGAGGGGGGTGAAGCTAACGGGTAGGGGGGGGTGTAAAGGTCCCATTTTTAAGTTTTTCTTAAATAACTCGTAAACAGTGGCTCATAGCAAAAAAAAATCTTTTACTCAAATAATCTTCATAAAATTCTCAACAAAAAAGATTCTATACACTTTTTCGCTGGGATGAATATTTAATGAGATATGAAGGAAAGAATATGGACAATAATAAAACAAACTTACATTTCTTTAAGTCGGTATGTGATTTATTAAAAAAAAACTAATTGTCTTCTAAATCATGAACATCATCATAAACATCATCAACATCATCGTAATCGGTGTTTTCGATGGGGCCTCCGTTAGTGCATGAACCGGAGCGTACACCGCAGACACTGGAGCAAGCAATTCCTGCTTTCCGGCAGCCGCATCGCACCCCACACCCAGTCGTGCATCGGCAATATATGGTGTTGAGAATGGAGTCAGGTGCCACTGGATCGTTGGTTGTCACGGGCTTTAGGATGTCATCGTCTCCTCTGGCCCAGCCCCATTGAGTAGGTGGTAGGGGGTTGCCGAGCCATTGTTAATGTATCTGTGAAAGAAGTAATAAGATAACCGTAAGTATTTAGCTCAAATATATATTTATATTACAGTATTTGACAATTTCTGTGAATAATGATACCTGCAGGTACACTCTCAACGAGTGCTGCTTTGAAGCTCCTCTGGTAGGAGGAAGAGTTGCCAGATCTGATTTTGGCTTCATCAATGCTCTTAAAAAAGCTGAGTAGCGGTATTTATTGAGATTTTGTTCCTGGGCAGGCGCTTGGTAAATTGCCAGAAACAGTTTCTCGCCGGCCTGTTCAATACTTTCAGGTGATGTTGAAGGTTCACTGAAAATATCTGAGATGTTTTGGGTCAGGTCTGGTTTAGCCGTGAACAGCTTAGCAATTCTCACTTTGCTCTTTCCATAGATTGCGGAGGTGGTGTAGCATCCAGAGAAGCTGTGGAGAAGAAGAATTGTCTTGGCAAATGGAAGCTGTTGAAGTTGTCGCACTGAAAACAATTTGGTCTCCACCTTTCCACGCCCTGGTTTTTCCACGCCCAGCAGCAGGGATTGAAACAACTGTTGCAACAGGAGATGCTGATGGTACTATTGTCAGGTGCGGGTTGGATAAGGCTGCCGTTCATCCAACTGTTGTAATAGTTGGGGAGGATATCGACTTGGTAGTTCTCCTCATGGGATTGGCTCCACCAAATATTAACGTGTTCTTTATGAAACCAGGGCGTGGAAAGGTGGAGACCAAATTGTTTTCAGTGCGACAACTTCAACAGCTTCCATTTGCCAAGACAATTCTTCTTCTCCACAGCTTATCTGGATGCTACACCACCTCCGCAATCTATGGAAAGAGCAAAGTGAGAATTGCTAAGCTGTTCACGGCTAAACCAGACCTGACCCAAAACATCTCAGATATTTTCAGTGAACCTTCAACATCACCTGAAAGTATTGAACAGGCCGGCGAGAAACTGTTTCTGGCAATTTACCAAGCGCCTGCCCAGGAACAAAATCTCAATAAATACCGCTACTCAGCTTTTTTAAGAGCATTGATGAAGCCAAAATCAGATCTGGCAACTCTTCCTCCTACCAGAGGAGCTTCAAAGCAGCACTCGTTGAGAGTGTACCTGCAGGTATCATTATTCACAGAAATTGTCAAATACTGTAATATAAATATATATTTGAGCTAAATACTTACGGTTATCTTATTACTTCTTTCACAGATACATTAACAATGGCTCGGCAACCCCCTACCACCTACTCAATGGGGCTGGGCCAGAGGAGACGATGACATCCTAAAGCCCGTGACAACCAACGATCCAGTGGCACCTGACTCCATTCTCAACACCATATATTGCCGATGCACGACTGGGTGTGGGGTGCGATGCGGCTGCCGGAAAGCAGGAATTGCTTGCTCCAGTGTCTGCGGTGTACGCTCCGGTTCATGCACTAACGGAGGCCCCATCGAAAACACCGATTACGATGATGTTGATGATGTTTATGATGATGTTCATGATTTAGAAGACAATTAGTTTTTTTTTTAATAAATCACATACCGACTTAAAGAAATGTAAGTTTGTTTTATTATTGTCCATATTCTTTCCTTCATATCTCATTAAATATTCATCCCAGCGAAAAAGTGTATAGAATCTTTTTTGTTGAGAATTTTATGTAGATTACTTGAGTAAAAGATTTTTTTTTGCTATGAGCCACTGTTTACGAGTTATTTAAGAAAAACTTAAAAATGGGACCTTTACACCCCCCCCTACCCGTTAGCTTCACCCCCATCCATCAGTACTTTTAGTATGTGATAGCAGACACCATCCCCTACAACTATGTCAAAAATCGCTTTTACATGAATTATTTCCCCTATTTGGCAGTTTTTGGTCTTCGTTGATTGGGCTAATAACTGCCATACCGTAACAGGTTAGCCCGTTACCATATTAGACTTCTATCACTTGCCAGTACCAGGTGAGATCGTAGTCAAGCTTTAACTTGTAGTAGAATAAAACAAATACTGCATAAGTACCTGTGCATATCTCAACACTATTAGGTATTTTACCTTATCTCAGACACAAGCAACAAAATGTCCACTTTTTCTACATTCATTCCGGCAGATTTAGAAAAGTTAAAGTGTATCTATCTGCTATGACTCAACCCTAGTTATGCGTACCTACTTGACAGAAGGTAGATTCAAAGTCAAGCAAGCATATAATGCGCACAATGAGATATCTCGGGACGAGAGATAGAGAGAGATGTCGTTGCCGACAAATTTTCCATTTACCTTAACATACATAAAATCCTGTATATTACGAGAAAAAAAAAGTCGGCATGTTAGGGTTCGTAGAGAAAAATACAGATAAGAAACATTACTTTTATCTCTACTTTTGACGTAACGAGACAAGTCATATTATGTGTAACCATGTCAGTATCTATAGATAAATAGAGATAACGGGTTGACATAATTTTACTCGTTGTGCGCATGCTAGCCCTACTGGAGTTATTGCATTCTCATTCATTCTTACAAATCTCTAGTAGCATTTTAGCGGCCCACCCAAGTCCATAAAGTGAATCTAGGCACTAGGTACTAACTATTAAGGAATAACACGATACCGTTTTTGCATAGAAATCGATGCTGCATCATTCGCCGTACCTATTGATATTACAATTTGTTTGCATTCCGTTTTACCACTGCATTTAACATACAAAGTAACGTATAAAGGAGAGTGCACTCAGCCGCAAGAGCCGTAAAAGGCGCAAATCTTACAATCATCTAAGTCTTACAATCTTCTATATCTATACTAATATTATAAATGCGAAAGTTTGGATGGATGGATGGATGGATGTATGGATGGACTAGCGAATGCCCGCGATTTCGCCTGCGTGGTTTGAGGTTTTTTGATTCCCGCGGGAACTCTTTAATTTTTCGGGATAAAAAGTAGCCTATGTGCTATTCCATCTATCTCTGTGCCAAATTTCAGCCAGATCCGTTCAGCCGTTGGCGCATGATTGAGTAACAAACATCCATACATCCATCCAAAGTTTCACATTTATAATATTAAATATTAAATAAGATAAATAAGATGGATGGATGGATGGATGTTTGTTACTCAATCACGTCCGAACGGCTGAACGGATCTGGATGAAATTAGGCACAGAGATACATTAAAGTCTGGAATAACACAAAGGCTACTTTTTTATCCCGCGAAGGGTATCGTTATGTTATGGATTATATGAGTACCTATCGGTTAAGTTAAGGAGTTCCCGCGGGAACCAAAAAACTTCAATCCACGCGGACCTAGTCGCGGGTATCAGCTAGCACCACACGCCGAGCAACTTGTACCTAATTTGTATACTGTGGCTTCCTGCGTTGCATCACGTGATTCCGCTGATGTAGGCATTTCTTTAATGCTGCTGAATGATGCTGCTGGGAAGTCACTTTCATTTTGTGTTTCTTCTATTTAGTGTACTTGCGTCTTTTGCTGTTATTGCAGCTCTTTTACTCTTTCTGGCCACTCTCGTGGCTCTAGCGGCTTTTCCAGCTCCTTCGGGTTTTGTGAATCTTCGGGTTTTTATGGATCTCACGTTATGTGATTGCCGTTGTCGCTGTATTTACATACAAAGTAACATAATACTGAGTTGCAGTCCTTGCAGAACTCAGCCAATTGTGTAGGGTTTGAACATTCTTCGTATTAAATGAAGCGTTAAGTACGCCTCTTTCGGAACTCTCTTGCAGCTCTTGGATTTTTGAGAGTTTTAGCCACTCTTGCGGTTTTTTGCTGCTTTTGCAGGTTGTTAGATTTTTGCAGTTTTGGGATTTTTACAGCTCTTGCGGATTTTGCGCCTTTAGCACGTCGATCATGGTATACGATCGCCTTTGCATTTACATACCAAGTAAAATAATATTGAGTTGCAGATCTCGGCCGCTTATTATGGTTTGAAATCAAATCTCTGTTATTGGCAGCTATTTATTTGCATATAACTGTCCTTTTTGATTTGAGAAAAGTATGTACTACCTGTGGCGCGGTGATAGCTTAGCGGTTAAGAGTTGGTGCCTCCTAAATAAATATAAATAATAATTTATTCATAAGAATGCAGTTGATATAAAGTTAAAATAATTATTAGTTTGTGAGCCTTATACACTCAACCAATTAATGGTGTATTAATTTGATGTTTTGCCTATAGTATTCGATTGTTAATTAATGTAAGTAAAATTAGAATAAAATGTAATATGATACTTATACATATTACAATTTCATTACGTGTAAAATTTTATATTAAAGGGCTACTTAATTATTGCACTATAAATTATTATCAGCATCAGATTTAAAAATTTTTTGGAGAGTCTGAAATTGAATCCCGAGTAAGCACCTCTAACTTTCGAAGTTCTGTGTATTTTTAACCGACTTCAAAAAAAGGAGGAGGTTCTCAATTCGTTTCTTTTTGTATGTTTGTTACGCGATTTCTCCGCCAATTATGAACCGATTTTGATAATTCTTTTTTTGTATGGTAGTTCATACTTCAGAGGTGGTCCCATTTTAATTTGGTGAAGATCTGACGAATATCTCCGGAGATGGAGAACGGAACTCCTCAATGGATAAGAGTAAATTGCTCGCGATCAGTGTGATAGTTTAGTAAACAGTATGTTTTAACCATGCATAGCATAATATCTTTTTTTTTTAGGGTTCCGTACCAAAATGGTAAAAATGGAACCCTTATGGTGCGACTTTCTCCGTCCGTCTGTCACAGTCGATTATTTCAGTAACTATTACAGCTATTGACATGAAATTTGGAATAGTTGTATATAATAGTGGCCCAATATCATAGAATTCAATAAAATTGAAAATTATTTTTAGTTTAATTAAAAAAGTGGGGAAAATCAGGGGTTTGAAATTTCAAAGTAGGATAACTATACCAAGTGGGGTATCATATGAAAAGACTTTGTACTTGACTTGTCTAAGTTAGACAAGTCGACGAGTAACGATTAAACGACGTTATTCTTAATAACGCTAAGTTTTTACTAGCGTTCTGGTTACACCCTGTATTTTAAAACAGTGGGGCCACTAAAAATTGTGAAATAAAAAAATTTCAAAAAAAAAAAATCGACTTCAAAAACCACAAACACTAAAAAGTAAAAAATAATTTAATTTATTATGTATACAAGAGTTAATGTAGTTCTATAATAACTTTTCTATAATAACAACAATAACAACAATAATGAAGAGTAGGTAGACGGTTCATGCGGCTAATTGGTACCGACTCCAAAAAATGTTATTATAGAACTACATTAACTCTTGTATACATAATAAATTAAATTATTTTTTACTTTTTAGTGTTTGTGGTTTTTGAAGTCAGTTTTTATTTTTTTTTTGAATTTTTTTTTAGCAATAACATTTCGTGGTTTTTGTGATTGTCTGCAAGTGTGGTTTTCTTGGTACAATCTATACTAATATTATGAATGCGAAAGTTTGTATGGATAAATGGATGGATGTTTGTTACTCAATCACGCCAGAACGGATCTGGATGAAATTTGGCACAGAGATAGATTATAGTCTGGAATCATATACAGGCTATTTTTTATCCCGGAAAATTAGAGTTCCCGCGGGAACCAAGACACCTCAATCCATATGGATAAAGTCGTGGGCATCAGAGAGTTACAATTATATTTTTTTTTGAGAGAATTTCAGTAAAATCAGACGTGATTACGATTGTCACATAGAAGTAGCCTTAAGTTCTTTCCGACCTTTTTCCTTTCTCGGGAAACGGAAATAAATTATTCGGTAGACATAATCGTTCGAAGGATGTTATAAAGCAGTACAAAATTTCCTCCATAGTAAAATTATAAATGAGAATGTGTGTCTGTCTGCTACGCTCCTGTCCGTTCCTGCGGGAATAAAAAAACTTTAATCCATGCGGAGGAAGTCGCGGGCATCATCTAGTCTAAAATAATCTCTTACGAGTAAAAGCGGTTTCCACGCTTATTTACATTAATAATTACTGGCAACACTGTCGACTCGAGATAGACGACATAATATCAACATAATATTTTAATTAAAGGGACATCTGTCGTTACGATGTAGTTGATATTGGAGAAGGAACATTAAAATCTATGAAGCACGTCAATAAACCAATAAACCGGCTAAATTATGTGTGAATCATATGATTCCTAATCTTATCCGTTTACACAGCTCCCATAATTAAGCCGTGTTCGATGCCGTAGCTACCTCAATGTGAGTTATCTAATCGAGACGCGTACCTGTTTCTAGTTTACATATTACAAAGTTAATTTAAACGGAGCTTTGGCTACGTTTTCAGCCAGAGGCAAGTAACTATGGGATAACTGTTCAATAAATAGGATTTAGCCCTTGTCAGTATATGGAAGACTAGATGATTGGAGTGGATTTAGTTTTTTTATATTCCCGCGGGATCGCCTTAATTTTCCGGTATAAAGTAACCTATGTCCTTTTCTGGGATACAACCTATATCTATACCAAATTTCATCAAAATCGGTTGAAAAGCATAGCAGACAGACAGACACACTTTCGCATTTACGAAAACGTATTATTTGGCCGGTCGTTTATTCCTAAGTCATCCTGTTTTCCTCATAAAGAAGTGGACAAAGAAGAGAAGGATAAAAACTTTCACTAAGTCCACTAATTACTTTTCCCACTTAAAATGTATGGTTCAGCATAAGTGTTGTAATTTTTTTTAAATCAACGTTGACGCAATCGAATCGGAAAAAGTCTCCTCTATTAGATAACTAGCTAATACCCGCGAATTCGTCCCCGTGGATTGAGGTTTTTCGTTTCCCGCGGGAACTCCTTAATTTTCCGGGATGAAAAATAGCCTATGCCACTCTCGAGGTCCTCAACTATACCCATGCCAAAAATCACGTCGATCCGTTGCGGCATGATTGAAGGACAAACCAACAATCCAACAAACAAACACACTTTCGCATTTATAATATTAGTATGAAGTATGATATCGTAGCAGCTAAGGTACCTCCTACGTAATGACAGTAAAAAAGAACATCTGCTAAATTTTTTTTCCGGATCTTTTCATTAGAATTTCTTTCCGAACCAGTGGTAGAGTCTTGACTTTTGACATATCATAAGTGACTCAAGTTGTCCTATACATGATATCAAAGTATAAACCAACAAACAAACACACTTTCTCATTTATAATATTAGTATGATAAATAATAATAATATGTTGAAGTTGTCAGTGATGTTGATTTTAAACTCGATTGACATTTTATGTTTTTACAGTGCAGTGCCATACCGTATCGTTATAAATGACCGGTATTATACCAGTATGCAAATGGCTGTATGATTTATTCAACTGTCATGAGGAATATGAAAGAATTCGCTTGTTTAAATAATAACGCCATTAGATAATTTCTAATCTGAATAAAAAATAAATAAAGTAATTCACACAAGTATTTGCACTTAAGTACTTGGTAACAATTAAATACTAGTTCCTATTCAAAGACCATATTCTTATGTAAAATGTACCTATATAATATTGCCTACTTGAGACTACCAGGAAGCAGTTTCTAGTGAGAAGAGCCGGCGAGAAACCAATCAGTTTGATTTCACGCCTTTTTGGAGTTCCATACCTCAAGAAGAAAAATTCTAACCCTCATCGGATCATCTCGTTGTCCGTCTGTCTGTCAACCGCCTTTTTCTCGGGAACGCGTATAGGTATCAAGTTGAAATTAATATCAAATACTTAGTTCTACGGTTCCTTGGAGCTGTATAACAATCAAGCTTCTAAGTCAACGCAATCAAAAGATACGGCCGTTTATGCCGCATATTTATGACACACGCCACTAAATCAAAAGCTATACGGTATTTCCCGTTGCCCTAGAAATAGGGATGATGCCTACATCAAAAATAAATTATTTGTAACTGATTATTAAATAGAGGGTCTTCCAAAAGACCTAAAATTCACATCTTCGGTTAGTTTTAAGTTTTATAAGCATTTTAAAATATAGATTTAAAAAAAGTGCGTTGAAATTTGATGACGTCACTATTGTAATTTCACACAACTTCCATACTAGAAGCGCGTTTTTAAGTTTGATAAAGAGTTGCTGATTTGATTAAGTTGTCATCATCCCTATTTCGAAAGAAGCATGAAATTTGAAAATGAAATTTGACTTGACAATGCACGGTTGTAAAGTCGACTTTTACAATCGTGCATTTTCGAGTCAACGTCTCCTTAGGATGAGCTTCTTGTTCTTCGATCACCTATGATTTGCTAAAACGCTATTGGCCAATCTGTTCGCAGCAAGAATCCACCAAACACGACAGTGATTGATGCAGCTTGTACGGACTATTGGGCTCCAGAAATCTTTGCCTGTGAATTAAATTGCTGCTCTACAGTCTTTAGTAATCCAAGCTCTATGGTTATGTCAGTTATTCTGATAACTGCGGTAACTGGCACTCGGTAAGCTAGTTTCCCAAACGATTTCACAACGCTAGATTGAAGTTAATCGGTGAACGTAGAAAGGGTTTCGATGCAATCGGTCCAAATATGGCGTTGGTGCCTATTGTTGAAATAGAGCCTGCGCTGCGTGCGCCGCGGTCCCGAACTGGGGGCTTACTACCATCGCTCAAAGCAGTATTATTATGAAAGGACTGGAAGTTTAATTCACTATACTCTGCCACAATAGGTAAATCTATGTGGTACAGTGTGTATCTAGCGATATTCACCACATCACACAAATCTTGCAAATTAAATTCTCAACGCACGTTTCACTCCGACACCGGAGCATCTTCAGGAGACGTTGACTCTACAATGCACGATTAAGGCTTTACAATATATTTACCTATTGTGGCCGAGTATAGCGAATTAAACTTCCAGTTCTTTCATTATCTATGGACTTCCGCAAAGTAACGCCTGCTTCTATCTAATAAGTATTAAATTAGTGTTGACGCTCTTGTTTCAGAAATAAGGCCCTTATTTTAGGAACGTTAAGGTACGTCACATAGATCTAAAATTTTAAAATAATACTGCTTTATGTAACAGTAGTATGGCACCTGACTTATGACAGCTGATTCTATTTATCGGACTCGGTTGAGAAAATATTTCGAGTTTTATGACTGTTGTTTCGTCATCTTTACGTATCCGAGACTAACTAAGGGCCTCTTAAGAAAGCGCATAGTCACTCAGCGGGTGATCTCCCTTTATCTATTCCGTGGAGAGAACTATGTTGAATCATAGTTCTCTGCGTGATCATATTTGAAATGAGATGATTCCTTAAAGAACCAGAGTAACCAACATACCTCAGAGTAGTGAAGCTGAAGAAGCAATAGGTTTGAGTTTTTTTAACTCCCGCTCTCCTGGATTTTCCGCGATAAAAAGCTCGTCTCTTATCTACCAAATTTCATCCAAATTGCTTGAAAAGATGGACCCAGAAAGAGTAACAAACAAACAAACTGACATTCGCTCTTATAATATTAATAAATACTATAGATGATGCCAGCGACTTCGTCCGCGTCGATTAAGGTTTTTTGATTCCCGCGGGAACTCTTTAACTTTCCGGGATAAAAATACCCTATGTCCTTCCCCGAGATGCCCCCTATCCCTGTACCAAATTGATGAAATTTGGAAAAAAATCGGTTGAACAGATGGGTCGTGAAAGCGTAGCAGATAGACAGACATACTTTTGCATTCATAATATTAGTATGGATTATATTAAGATGCTATTGTGTTGTGACTTGTGTCCACTAACTCTAAACCAACCAGCTCATCTCCACGCAACGGCCTAAGCTGTGTTAAATTGGGTATTTGAAAAATAGTCAAGTCAGCAACTTTTTTTCAAACGTCAAACGCGTCCTAAGTATGGGATTTTTAGATGAAATTCTGAAATGTGACGTCATTAAAGTTCGACGCACTTTTTTACTTTAATCGATTGTTTAAAATGATTATTCAAAATAAAACTATCAGGGGACGTGGATATTACGACTTTTCGGAGATCCTCTAAATAATAATAGCTAAAAAAGAAATTATTTGAATAGTAGTCAAATACCCAATTGAGTCCAAAGATCCGTGATTTCAATCCTTGCATGCAAACATCCGCTTACCATTTCAAGACAAAATAAACGAATTAACCAGTTTTCAAATTTAACAATAGTGGGTTTTAGCAATTTTATCTACTTAATCAATGGTTTTACTGCGGGTTGCGAGAAACATTCGTGTAAAGTTACGTATTTCAAAATGTCACTTGTTCGATTGGCATAAATTACGTGCCAGCGGCCATATTGCAATATGTAAAAGTAAGTTATGGATATTGCGAGACAAAACTAATTTGAGATTATTCAATCGTTCGACAATAATCCGTTGGTGTGGTCAGAATAAATCAATCAGGATATAGAATGGGGATTGGTATCAGGTGTTTTAAATATCGGATTTTGTATCTCACTCATACAAAAATGTGTAATTCAAACCCCCCCCATGCCTGTAGCATAAAGTGAAATGTGACTTCATAACAGACGTAAGCAAATATGTCTGTTTTCAAGTGAAACTTCTTTGAAAATTCGTTGAAACGAAAAAGCGACACATATTTCATAATAGGATTTAGCCTGCGAGAGAATGAGATAGAATACATATATATCTCATACTTTCGTAGCCTACTTTTCTGAAGGTTCACTTCTGCCGTGTGTGAATTGCACATACACACTTTTTTTTATAACGCGTACTGATGTGTCATTAGACACCTGCGAGATGTCAAAATCATACTTGCATGCTCGCTTAGTTTTTCTATAAAATATTGTCCTTAAAATATAGCTTGATTAGAATGACAGCTGTCTGATATAACTCCAGTTGAGAAAGGAAGAGAAAAAAGCACAAGCCACATCTATACTTCTAAACCACATTTTTACTTTTGACGACCTCCGTGGCGCAGTGTGTAGCGCTGTTGCCTTAACCATGACCGTAAGTCAGTCATAATGATCGAAAATTGCCGAAATTATTGTAGTATTCTTTTCATGTGAAGTAACTGTGTGTGTCATATTAGTAGAGCTCAAACGAATACACCAATATAAATAAGTTTCTTGAAGGTAGTTCATTTGGTTCATTCCTAGCTGCTTTCGGGATCTCAGTCATAAACTTATTCAATATTTTTATGAGATTTTTTTAAATTATATTTTTATTTTTATTTAAATTAAATGGGGGTATTTTTAAATTTTTAAGTAATTTATTCTATCATTAAGTTGTTTGCACCTAGACACAATAAATACATTTTAAAATGTAGAAAAACCGCGCTTACTTGCATGTTTCTTTGAACTTTGAATTTCAATTTACCGATTAAATTTATAACGTAGCAAAAACTAACGTGGAACAAATTGGCGTGTTCAATCGGTTATTCATGATTAGGAACTTTCAATCAAACCATTTGCGTATTTATCTTGAACTTTTTATAGTATCTAAGTACGAGTAGGTAACTTTTTATTCGAAAGGAGTTTGGATTCACTTAATTAAGCTAGAAATCGATTAAGATTTAACTTTTTTTTTCTGTCTGGGCTCATGGGTATCAGCTCTGGGGCTGCACCAAAAAGCATCACACTTATTATTCAAAAGTATCAAAATAAAGTATTTTTGGGATTATTGTTAACGCACCTTAGCAGATCCGAAACGATGATATTCACTGGGACCGCAAAGTTGAATATGTCGATAGAATAATTGCGAAATTTGCTGAAGTCCACAAACGTCGCGTTTTCCATCACGTAAACGTTGAGGCGATCCAGCTGCTCGACGTAACGCAGTTAGTGAGGAAACTTAAAAGGACCAAAACGTATGAGCTAGCTTTTAATAGTGAATAGTGATTAGTGATAGTGTAGTGTATGTACCTATTGCCTTAAAGAACATAGTGTCTTCAATAAAGAAAAAATAAATACTAAGACGTGTCAGTGGACTAGGTATTTCTTAGAAAGCAAAAACCCGTTGAACTCTTTTGTAAGCTTTTACTAGGGTCACAAAACCGTAAACGACATTAGTGAGTCAAGATGATAATTATTTCAAAATTCACAGTATATTTTATGTCCAGCCATTATTTTTGAAAATACCTGCATATTAGGCATCACTTAGCTAATGCACTTACCTATGCCATAAAGGTGGGCTTGTATACAATGGCTAATACATTACAAGTGGTAAAGATCCTTATTATCTGAAACACAAAGGCCATAACTCAATGAAATCGTTTATTATTATAGGTAATATTTTCATCTGCACTTCTCGTATTAAGTATCTGCTTTCGCTGTTGGAAATATCATAGCCATTAGGGTTTACAGTTTCCAATGTCAGGCGTTGGAAAATATGAGGAACAAACAATTGTACATGGCTAAGGTGTAAATGCTAAAGACAAGTACGTACTTAAAGGAGTTAACTACTTATCCCGGATGGTGATATTTGAGATTCATCTTCTTCTTTCCGTGCCTCTCCATTATTGGGGGTTCGCTGTCATCTCTTCATTAGAAAAATAAATGTACCCCCGAAAACGAAAACTTTTGAATCTCTAGAATTTCGCGCCAAGAATCAGCTTGACTCTTTGTGGACATGCAGCCAGCATTTTTGCCGCCATTTCATGCAGACGTAAAGCTGCAAAATTAGATTAGGTTAGCATGATAATATACCTAAGTTTTATTGTAACGTTTTCATAAAAAAATTGAACCTTTACGTTACGTAAGGTTAACTTACGTATTTCTCGAAGTAATAATAATCTTAATAAGCTAATGAAGTAATCATCATGTTATGGTCCCGCCCTATTATATTCAAATAGGTACAACTAATCTACAGTTTCTATTAAATACAAACAATTAAATACAACCAACTAACATGACACTACATTATACGGTTACAGCCATTTTGATTAGTTTGACGTTTCTATGAATTCAAATTCCGAAATACACTTTGGCGCCAACATTCACCAAAGCCCACGCCTCGTCCTTGGAACTTCTGGACTTGGCTAGATACATTTAATACTATGTTTTAATAATTATAGAGTTCTAATTTGAATGGCTTTTAAGTGGTACAATAAATGCCCATCATGCTACACTCAACAGAGTATTTCAATTCGCAATAATATAAGTGTCAGCAAGTGATTAATTAGAAAACCAACCTAATCACTAATGTACCTACCTATTATTTGCAGCTTGTACAAAATAATGTTGTAATCTTCTTATAAGGCTGCGTGAGAAACGACTTTTTTCTGAGTGTATATTTATTATAGAGCCTTTTCATCAATAATTGACAATGTTTTTCTTATATTACTTTGGTTAAATTAATTTACAACTTTACACTACCGATTTTAATTCAAATTCATTTATTTGCAGACACATGTTTCATACAAAAGGTGGTAAACAGAATGACAGAGACAATATTTCGATTTAAAAGGCATGTAAAAATAATAATTATTCATAATAACAAATCGTTTTTGTCTGAGAGCCTATTGCCGGTCGGTCTCCTCGTAACATGCTATCAATTCTATGGTAGTAAAATATAGCTGATATAAAATATAGTGAAAGTCGTCATTCACGAACACGTCCGTGATCTGAATAGCTCAAGTTTAATGATATTATCAGCTTCGCGTTGGTGACTTGTGAGTAGTGACACATGCCTACTATGTCGTTATAGTATTAGGTCGAATGAGATGGAGTGCCTAACAATAAGACTTCGGGTGCGTTTCCACCAGAGATATGCTACGTTGCTTAAGCTACCGATGGGTGTCAACTGATCTTACATCAGAAACATACGAAAATCAAGCGCTTCTATTGGAGGGCTTTACCTACATCTCTGGTGCAAAGGCAGCTTTAGTAATCTGAGATCTATAGAGCTTTGCTCAGACATAAGTGCGTGAACCTATTATGGGCTGGAGAGGACGAAACTTTCGCGCGAATCTTCTGCTTCGAAAGGGAAAAACGTTTTGTTTTGTCACACTAGTCTATGACTCTATGTCTATGAAAATTGCAACTCCTTATGTAAGTGATTTAAGGTACTTTTGTCCGTCAGACAATAATTATATTTGTCCAAACTGTTTTTAATCAAATAAATATTATATGCGAAAGTTTGGATCGATGTATGGATGGATGTTTGTTACTCAATCACGCCCGAACGTCTGAACGGATCTGGATGAAATTTGGCACAGAGGTAGATTATAGACAGGAATAACACATAGACTAGGCTTTTATCCCGGAAAACTAAGGAGTTCCAGCGGGAACCAAAAAACCTCAATCCACGCGGACGTAGTCGCTGGCATCAGCTACACTGAGAAAAATGTCATTTTTTCTTAATCTTAAATATGGTGAAATAATCTTAAACCATGTGCGTTATTCTAAAATAAGTTGATAGTAATTAAATGTTATGCTAGAAACGAATTGTTTGGATATATAAAGCAATATTAGGATACTAGTCATCGTAAAAATCGGTCACATAAAATTACTTTATCCTTTTCTTGTAATAACACGATGTAATAGGAAATAATACACTTTCTGAGGAAATAAGATGATAGTTACAATTATGTTTATAATAATTGTAAAACATAAGGAAAGTGTTTCCGTATATTATAAAGCTTTCCTACTATGAACTTAATGTATACTTATAATAAAATTGTAACAGGTCCAATTCTGTACATTGAAGATATTTTGAAATTATTTTTGGGAAGGCACTCTTCAATCGATACTAAAGCCAAAACTGTCTGTCTGTCTGTTTGTCCGTCTGTCTGTTTCTTGGCCGCACATCACGCCGAAACTACTAAACGGATACAAATGAATCTTGGCACGATTAGAGTTCATACTACGAGGTAGGACATAGGATATTTTTTATCCCGAAATTCAGCACGGTTCCCTTGGGAGAGGGGATGAAAATCAAAATATATATTTAGTTGTAACTCCCTTATACGGCGACCGATTTCATTCATCTTTTTTTGTTAGAAAGAAGATACTTCAAAGATTGATCCATAAAAATTTCAAGGTCATTGGTTTTGTAGTTTAGAAGTTACAGGCATCATAACCCTCAGTATTAGGTCCAATTAACTTCAAACCCGGAATGTAATTTGAAAATTTGAAATAATAGTCCTTGAATACCTTAGAAGTGTATTAAAGAAGTACTTTTCAAAATTCCACCCCCTAGGGGTTTAAATAGGGGGTGAAAGTTTGTATGATTCCGTCATTTTTCAAGTTGTAGCCATAAAACTTAGTACTTATTTGGGATTATGGTTAAAAATGAAGAAATACGTGTTTTACAGGTTTGGTAAATTCCGCACCCAAAAGGGGGAAATAGGGGACGAAAGTCCGTAATTTGATTTTTTTGTTTTTAGAAACTTAATTCGACGCGGACGAAGTCGCGGGCAAAAGCTAGTCTCTTATAAAACGCTGAAGTCACCTTGACGTAGTAATAAAACAATTATATGTGTAATGTAATTTCACTTATAGTGAATGCATCACATTTTATGAACCTAAATCATATTATTATTATGTGAATCCTATTACCGAAACAAAAATAGGATAAAGTCCTCGAAAATACGATGACGGGAGCACGACGCGCGACGTTCGCGACATGTCTTAACTCGAAACTTTTCATTTGTGGCTTCGTCTATTATTTATATTTTATTCTGTGCTTCGTCCCCGTGGAGTGACAACTGAACGTGGTTATTATGGGTTATTGTGCGACTAGAGTTCATGTGACATTCTTTTCTTTATAAATAATAGTATAATATTATAAAGGAAAGAGATAAAATTATATTAGTTTTAGTTAATAATATGAATCAACATCAAGCCACTTGTGACTTGCTGATCAAATGGAACCTGACGGACTTTAATGAGCAATTTGCCGGTAAGTTGACTACTTTTAACTAAGTACAGATCTTTTTCTGAACTGGGCTTTCAACCTCATTAAGTTATTTCATATACCATGTTAGGTAGATACCTATTCATTAGGTACTCATTGTGTCATGGAATACCGAAGTAGATTGTAATGCTACTTAATTGCTAATCACACTAATATTAAAGGCAAAAGTTTGTATGTGTGTAGTGTGAAATGTGAATGGTTACTCCTTCAAGCCTCAACTAGGTACTGAACTACTGAACCGAATTGGTTGAAATTTTGAATGGAGATAGATTTTTAAGGTGGGCTTAAATTACGCTGTAAACACTCACAATTCACATAGGTACAGTGTGGGTAGCTGGTTTTTCCGAAATTATAATACACAATCATGTGTATTATTCTGTCGCTTGTTTGCTTGTGTTTAATGAATATTTACATACCTAAAAAGTAATAAATGCAAACAAGCGGAATTAAGTAGTGATAGCCTATTGCTTCAGGTCATTTCATTGGACTCTGACTTTTTATACCTATGTGCGTTTGTGAATATATTTTGTGAAACATAGTGATGTAATCTGCATGCTGGAAAGTTCACTAGGAGTACATAGTTCTCAAAGGTGTGCGAAACCCACTAAGTATATCCCTCTCATTCTGAGAGGAGACCCGTGCCCAGTAGTAAATAGGCTGAGACAAGCGGAATTATTTACTATTATTCTATTTTCTTTCCAGATTCAAAACCAGAGACGAGAGTGATCGCAGCAATTTTGCTGCTGGGTTGCTTATTTAATATTCCTCCCGCTCGACGATCCAAAAAAGACTGGCACGCGAGCGTGACGCGAGCCGAGCAGAGATACTAGACGGCTTCGTGACCCACGTCAAGAGTGAGGCAGAAAATTCAAACAATTTTGGTGACCGATACAGATGATGTTTATTTTCATTGCTGTATGCTAGAAACTATTGAATTTAATTTTCATTACAATGCTTAAGAAGTGAAACGTACAAGTAAGTCTTATCTGTGTTTTCCATACCAATATGCTGTTGGTCCTTGCCCAAACACACTAACTCTAATGCGAGGTAATACGTCTTATGTGTAATTAATTCGTTATAATTGATTGGATGTAAATAAATAGTAAGTGCTGCTCATATATATGTATCGGTAATAATTGAATAAAATATTGAATTTATGCTACTTATGTTATTTCTTTTGTATGTTGTCTCCAATCTGCCCCTATTAGAAGTGTTTATTCTCAGTGATTTTATGTATTTCTCACTTTTAAGGTTCTTGTTATGTTTTAAGTTTTCAGTTTCTTCCTCTATATTTATCTATGCTTTCCTTCCTCTTGAGATGAAAGGAAAGCATAGATAAATAGTAGGAAAAATAATAGGAAATAACTTGAGATGCGAGGAAAGCATTTAAAATATCAGGACAAATAACATGAATAACCTGAGATGAGAGGAAAGCATAATAAATAGTAGGAAAAATAATAGGAAATAACTTGAGATGCGAGGAAAGCATTTAAAATATCAGGACAAATAACATGAATAACCTGAGATGAGAGGAAAGCATAATAAATAGTAGGAAAAATAATAGGAAATAACTTGAGATGCGAGGAAAGCATTTAAAATATCAGGACAAATAACAGGAATAACCTGAGATGAGAGGAAAGCATAATAAATAGTAGGAAAAATAATAGGAAATAACCTGAGGTGAGAGGAAGGCATAGATAAATAGTAGGAAAAAGAATAGGTAATTACCTGAGATTAGAGGAAGTCATAGATAAATACTAGGACAAATAATAGGAAATAACCTGAAATGAGAGGAAGGCATAGATAAATAAGAGCACAAATAATAGGAAATAACCTGAGACGAAAGGAAATCATAGATGAATAGTAGGAAAAACAATAGGACATAATTCGAGCTAAGAGGAAAGAATAAATAAATGGTACGATGAATAATAGGAATAATTCGTGTTATGGGGAAGGCTCACTTAAATAGTAGGAAAAATACTAGGAAATCACTAAATACTGTATACGCATCATGTTACAGCAATGGTGACACGTCATCATAATACACAATTATCAGCAGGAGCAGTAGCATCTTCGTACTTTTTGGTGATATCAGTATGCTCCGTGCTTGATGTGAATTCACGGTATTTGTGATGAAAATTTTTCTCAGTGTAGTAATAATTATAAAAGAATTCAAAATTGGCTCTATGGTTATGCCAGTCTTAGATTCCAGTGGTTTTGGTGTTCTGTAAATCAAAAATAAAAATCTACTTGTATACCACTGACAAGCGAGTTCAAGAGACAAGTTCTTAGGGAAATTGGGACTGGAATCTTGGGCTATTAAAATTTATAGTACTATGCCAATTATAAACTAAAATAGGCGTTTAATCTCACGCCTTAGGGTATCAAAACATTTCATAACAAGCCCATTAAGCCAATTCATACATGACACACTGGACAGTAAGTACAAGTCAATTTAAGTAAACACTAGTTGCAGCCAAGGGCGATGCGTGGGCTAGAACTGGCGCCATCTCGAAGCATGTTATTAACCTAAATATTAATACAGTCTATGCAGATACGTTCTTTCCTACCAGTCGTTCAACGGAGGCGTCTAGACAGAGCAACAAGGACGCGACGGAGGTAACTGGCAGAATTTTCAATACAAAATCCTGTAGTCTAATGTAAAAGGAGACGGTTCAGATTTGTATGGGGCGTGGGTCCGGTCCCAAACACGTTATTTTGAGACAGAAATGACTCTATGGCTGAAGGCCGATCTTGGAAACGTATCGAAAACTTGAAATACATTTTTATTTTTTTCACGTTATTATTGACCGAGCGAAGCGAAGGTCTCTGAGTCTACTTGGGTGAATTGGCACTTGTCCGTCCGTCCGTCCGTCCGTCCGTCCGTCCGTCCGTCCGTCCGTCCGTCCGTCTGTCAGAGCATTATAACTTCTGAATTACTGAACGCAATTACTTCAGCTTTAAATATAATATGTAAACCAATGGCCTCCCGCCGAATATGGCTTAAAAAATAATAAAAATCTTTATTTCAGGGGGGCTCTCATAGAAGCGAATGCGAAGTAAAATATTTTTTATAAAGTTACATAAGGTTGCGGTATATCATTTTAAAGATAATTAGGAACAGAGTCCAAAAATATTTTTTTTAAATTTTTCCCCCAAAATTGACGAAATGGGGGGCTTTCAAAGTGGTGATTTTCTAACGTCCAAAGATGACCTCAGAACTCTAAATTTTCTGAAAGGATGAGCCTGAAACTTGATCAATTATTTCAATTATATCCTGTACTTGAACAACAAATACTAAAATTAGATAAATATTGTAAGGAAACGGAATTATTTAATTTTTAATGAGCTTCAGTATTTTTAACAGAACTTCACATTTATGTCAATAGATGGCGCCGCGAGGTCTCAGTTCGGGGCGAACCACTAGTTTACTTTACTATTCTAAATTCTTATATTTTTAAGACAATCTATGTATTTTCCTCTATTCATTGTAGAGTGTAAAAAGAGTCCACCCAAAATTAACCTTCTCTTTTGTATGCAGTTTACTACCTCTCTCTACCATAGGTGAGTGTTCCAACTGTGATGGTAGCCGGATCTGTCATTTGTATGGGCGTGGACCCACTGTATAAATATATACTTATGCTGTGATATTACCAAGTACTATAGTCAGCTTAGGCGTGTATCAATTATTGGACGTTTTAATCGGGAGCTATCGATCAGACATTTATTTAGAGGTAAACTTCAATCGCGATTAGGAACTTAATGGTGGTCTAATTATAGAGTAAGTAATCTTTTTCATTGTATGTAGGTAGAACGAGATGATGCCCACGACTTCGTCCGCGTGGATTTAAACTTTCTTTTAAAATTCCGTGAGAGCTCTTGATTTTCAGGAAAAAAGCCTGAGATGCCTAGCTGTATCACATTTTGGCAATATAGGATTAAGTGAAATGAAATGAAATGAAAATCCACTTTATTGTACACCAAACTAGATACAAAACAGACAGACAAGCAGATACAAAACAGATAAATATAAACGAGTTAGTTAGTTTCCAACTCCTATTTGAAACTGGAAGTTAGTCAGGGTTACTCTGTACTACGTAGGTAGTTAGGTACCTACAGAGTCAACCATAGAGAAAAAAATAATAGGCAGTGTATCTGACTCAATCCAAACCGATTTCGTTAATACTCACCTAGCAATTTTCTTCCCGTTTAAATTTTTTCAAGCGCAAACAAAATTTCATGGAAAAGATTCGCGTTTCTCTTGTATAAAACTTATTTCAATACTTTTTTTCCGTTTCCGCCCTCCTTTTTTAATGAGATCCGATCCCAAAAGTACAGCTTAGCTGTTCCAACCTTTCCAAACTTGTCTCGTAGCCTACAGGCATTCGCGAAGATTGCTAAGATAACATAATTATATTACACGAACACGGTCATCGACCCCGCATCACTCATCGCCTACAATCCTGTCTTCACTATGATTATAAAACGATTTATTGCACTCGAGTGTTCGGAATACTCGGAGATTGATGTCGATAAATATTACGAGACACAACATTGTCTCGAACAACATTCAATAATACGCCTTATTTTTTAAACAATAAGAGTGACTGAAAACTGTGGGGTTTCGTAAAAATCGCAGCCTCCTTTCCTTCAAACCGAACCGCCATCCGCCTACACTCGGTATTCGCAATTTATTCGATTCCTAAGACGTGATCTCCGGGACATCGATGCTAAAATATTGTGTGGCGATTGTTTCCAATTTACGATCGATTCTGTTCCAACGATTCTCGATTATTTATTCGCTTAGAGATTTATTTCGTCTATTAAGTTCTATTACCCTTTATAAACAACTAGGGCTGGCTGACTAGATCCTCTCGGATGCAGTTAGGTAGGTACTGCTAGGTAGGTACTAATTTCTTAAAAAATCTTTGCTTAGACAATACATTAAAAATTAAAAAAAATGTTTTTTGCATCAAGGTTTCCTAATGTTTTAGACCTAGTTTGTTGGAAGGTTTTTATCTTTATTTGCATCATCATCATGATCCCAAACCATCGCTAACCCGCCTCAGCCCAGCCCCCTCTAGCCAAGTTACATACGTTTCGTGTCTATTCTCTTTCTATTATCGTTAACGATTTAGCGAAAGCGATTAAAAACGCAAACCATAGACTAATCACTTATTTTTTTTCCTCCGTTAAAGCGTTATCGATTATAGAAAATGAATAGATACGAAACGTATGTAACTTGGCTAGGGGGGCTGCCCCCTTCCGATGGAACCCTATAGCTCCCGCTTAAAAGACAATCATTGTTACGCTTTTATATATACCATAAAGGTCGTCAAAACTGCCAATTCAAATTCAAATTTATTTATTCAAATCAGATACACTTATTGTCGTCCAATTACTTATACGCGCCACAACAAACTCAGACAGGTGTTTTTTTACTTATCAGTTATCACCATCTCACAAATCTAAAGGAACTATCAGAGCCATTAGAGCAAATTATTGCCAAGCTTCCTGATTTACTTACTGCTTTTAATATGTAATTGTTTTTTAATTGCAGCCAAAGTTTTGTATCCGACGATACCTTGCCTAATAGTTACAGTCATGACTATAACACGTGTGTGCCCTTTAACTCGAGTCGCTACTTGCGCTAAGGTTGTGTATTGTGTAATGGTCCAGTGTATGTAATTGTTTCAAATCGAAACATGCGGTACATTTATGTAGATTTCCTAACGGCATATCCTCTGCGTATGCGTACAACCCGTTCCTTGTACATACTGGGTAACTTCAAATACATTAGGAACATATTAGAGAACGGATATTGCGTTAGGTTAAGGCACTAGGTTTCAAAAATTCCAGTTACTTAACTCAGAGGCTTTTAGACATAATAAAAAGGTTTTTAGAATTTTGTTGTTAGAAAAATCATGTATATCCGTTGCGCCGTGATTGAAGGATTAAAAACAAACAGAGATACGGGATAGGGCTACAGATTTGAGTCAATTTATAAAATCCATTTGAACCTGTCCGGTCAGGTCACTAAAGGAAATGGCTGTGAGAAAATATATGCAACAATCTCGCAACAATGTATAGGAAGATGATTGCAACAATGTTACCATAATTGGACTATAACGCTAAACAGTAATGTCGGCTCAATAAATAAGATTTGAGAGAAAATATAATAGAAGAAGATGATTGAAACAATGCTACCATAATTGGTATAAGCAAAACAGTAGGTTCCGATCGATTTGTCATTATGCAACAGTTACCATGTCGATGCACCCTTGGTCCTTGTCCCTGCAGTCACGGATGACATCCGCGATTGATTTATACATCCATTGTGAGACATTACGAGTTGAACTCAATAATGTTATGCTATGAACATTGATGTAGAATTTTTTTAGTACCTGCTATGAATGATTGATATCAATATTTTTAATTATTATCATAAAAATAATATGTACTTCAGCGGGGTAATGTAGCCAGCGTTTTCGGCATATTGTCTCTTTGCAGCGGCTTAGATAATATTTTTAATATTTAGTTTTAAATTTAGATTTTAATGTAGGTATAATTGTAATTCAAAGTTTTCATTTGAATTAAGTTTTTATATGTCACTTTATAATATAAATAATAAAAATTACTTACCATGATAAAAAAAGAAGTAGAGGAATTACGGATGATAACATCACGGTCTAACGAGATACATTCTTATTTAATGGAGACTTCTAAAAACGCTGCAGCGGTGTGACTAGGGCATGCAGTCGATACTGTGTTTGAGTACCGGGAAATTTTGGACCGATACTAGCACGGAAAAAACAAGGCTAATACATTACAAAAAGTATGAAAGTGAAAGTAAATATTAATATTTAAATATTACATTAATACATAATATTAAATTATTATTATGCCAAAAAAAAAAATATTAAAAAAAATATTTAAAAAAAAATTATTAAAAATAATTAAAAAAAAATATATTTATAATATTTAAAAAAATTGTCTCGTAAAATTACACAAGACTCAGTCCTTATATTATTCATAGCATAGCATTTTTATGCATATAACATAGCGTAAGCATAGCATAGCATAGAACATATATAGCACAGCGTATAACATATAGCATGTAGCAGCATAGCATATGCTATATGCTATCATAGCATAGCATATAGCATAACGTTTATCATATAGCATAGCATATAGCATATAGCATAGCATAAGCATAGCATGTAGCAGCATAGCATATAGCTTAGCATTTAGCATAGCGTATAGCATATAGCGTAGCATAGCATATAGCACATAGAATAGCATATAGCATATAGAATAGCATTATCATATTTATGCTATATGATATAGCATTATTAAATTTATGCTATATGATATATGCTATCATAGCAAAGCGTACTTAGCATATAGCATAGCATATAGCATAGCGTATAGCATAGCATGGCATAGAATTATATTGGTATATTGCTATATACCAATAATATATTAATAATATTATAGCATAGTGAATGATAGTGAATGGCCTTGATCTACTCTACTTTTACGCTGTGATAAAACTAATTCGTCATGAAACTATAGAAAAGCTGATCCAAAAGTAATGAAATACATATTTGAAATACATCTAAAGATCCTAAAATAATTTCATCCTGATTATTGATGAAAGAATCATATTTAAACGGGTCATAGTTGGGTATTTGACATATTCAAATAAATTATTTTTTTAGTTATAGTTTTTATTTAATAGTCCCAAGTCCCGATCTCCCAAAATTCGTCATAGCCACGTTGACATGTTATAGTCCCACAAACTTAAATGAAAATTAAAATGAAAAAAAAAAAATACTTTACAGGCATAAAAATTAGTTCCAATTTTGGTCACCGGGTCAGATAAGATAAACGGACTGTAGTTTCATGTTTGAAAACCATTTTAAACTATCGATTGAAGTGATGACATCTCAATTCAGTATTTCATACAAGATCCCCGTTTCGACGTTTGAAAAAAAGTTGGTGATTTGACTTGTTGTCAAATACTCAATTCCTGGTACATACTGAATCCCGGAATATGAGCAGACCATTTTTTAACCGAATTTTTAACGTAATAGTAAAAAACGTACGTGCATAATAAAAAAATATATATTTTTATAACTTTCACGTACAATTAAGAAATCCGTTTGATCGTCTCGTAATTATTTCTCAGAGCTTTTTTTTATTTAAAAAATCATGACCATGACAGTTTTTTTCAACCGTGTATAAAAAGCGTAGCATGAACTTTAATACAAGGTTGTTTAATAACCAAGCTAGAAAAATGCTGTAATAAAGAGCCATCTAAAATAGGCAACGCCGCGGGCAGAACCACTGTAAAATAAAGCGATCCAACCTTTAAGTCGTTCTGCAATTACATCGGTTTGTACACTGAGTTATATACATAGAGATGCAGATCTCATACACCAGCCGTCAAAAAGCTCCTGCAAGGTGATGTCCATGACTTTCATCTGTTTGAATTTTAAATGTTTTTGAGAATTTAGTATGTGCGAGTGGATTAAAATGTAGTAAGTAAGAGTATGAGTACAGTGGAAGTGTACTAGTGTTTTGAAACTCAGTTTTATTAATTTCAGAACGTGGTTTATGGTAAATATAATAGTACACCTATTGATAAATAGATGCTGCCCGCGACTTCGTTCGCGTGGTTTTATATTTTTTGATTCCCGCGAGAACTCTTCAATTTTCTGGAATAAAAAGGAGCATATGTACTTCCCCGGGATGTTACCTATATCTGTAAAAATTTCATCATAATCGGTTGAGTAGCTGGGCTGTGAAAGCGTAGATGACACACTTTCGCATTTATAATATTAGTATGGAAAATAAGAAAAAAGTTTACTAAAATTAAAAAGCTACTCTACTAAAAAGCTCTTATTAACTAATCAGCGTTTTGCAGGAAATCTCCACCTCTTATATATGGCAGCTCTCAGGGTTTATACCCGTAGAGCAATTTGAAAATTTAATTGTCCAATAAATTATGTAACCAACATCTTGACAGTCTTATAAACATTACGGGGATGTTTTATTTTCATAACCATAATGTTGGACTCGTTCTGTCGTATTTCATTGATTATTTATGTTGGCACAAGCAATAGCTAGCGGATGACTTTATACAGGGTGGAGTTTTGTCTGCGGCATTTAGGTAAAATATAAAACTACTAGCAGATGCCCGCGACTTCGTCCGCGTGAAATAAGTTTTTTAAATTCCCACGGGCACTCCCTAATTTTTCAGGTTAAGGCCTATATGACACTCACAAATAATGTGGCTTTCTATTAGTATCAGAATTTTCAAAATCAGTTCAGTAGATCCAGAGATTACCCTCTACAAAGTCACAAACTCACAAACTTTACCTCTTTATAATAGTAGTATAGACTATAGATTATTATATATAAATAAATTTAAACCGAGCAAACACGACTAATGGCTATTTAGGACGGCATTTGACGATTTACTACCCATATTTTTTCTATGAAAATGTGATATCGTTAAATTGTAATAATAATATCATTTAAGTATGTTAAGAGTACCTTGTACTACTAAAGGTTTTGAACCTAACCTAAAAATACTATAAAGTTTGAAGTAGGTAGGTACCTACTTCAAACTTTATGAAAAGTTTTTGTAATGAGACCAATAATTATTGGTGCTAAGAAACGATGTGATGCTAGTTAAAATATATAATAAGTGCACCTGACTGGACGATCTTTTATTGTTTATCTTCTGGCCTCACTAGCCGTTCCCAAATTATCATCCTGTATATAGGACATGTCCTATAGGACTATGCGTTCTCAAGAGGAACGATTATGACGCGTCGTAAATTTTCAAAGTTTTTTAGTATCCTTCTAGTAGTATAATCAGCTATATTCATAGTAAAACTGAACGTATTACTTTTCTGAATAACTTTGGGAATGAGTCCATATGTCGTGCTTCGGCACGATTGGTGTCAAAAGACACCAATCATATTGAAAGTGTGTGGGACATTAAAATCTCTAGAAATATGGCATCTCTCTGCCAAGGTAAGGTTAGGTAATTTTCGTCCGAATTTTACGACCGTCAAGAAATACCTTCAATAAGATTACTAGAGAAATCAGAAATCCTCAACCACATTACCTTAAGCCTCAATTTCGAAGGACTGATTTTGTCTATCTGATTTATTGGTGAGGTCCGAGATTGATGGATAGACATTTTTTGGATAGATTGATTTTATTATTGCTTTCCATTAGGCTTGGACGTACCAATTTTTACCTCATCATTGCTTTTTATACGATCTATAGATCGGTCGTGATATTTATAGCCAAGCGCTAAGATTAAATTATTATCATAAAGCGAAGAATGCTGCCTTGAGATGAACTTTGTAGTAAAGAAAAGAGATCTATAAATAAAATAATAAAATACTCGCATCATGACTTTTATCTCAATTTTAATCTATCTTATATTTAAAGCCATGAAATCTTAGCGTGCTTGAAAACCAGGAATTTTTAAAATGCAATTAAGTATAAAAACCTATGACTTAACTTTGAGAAATGTGGTGGTTGTTGTTTAACACTGGATGTCTACAAGCTGATGAGATTCTGAGGATATTCTCAAATCCCTCAACCATAAAAATGCATACTAAAACAGAACATTAGAATAGGGATGATGACAACTCAATCAAATCAGAAACTCTATATCAATCTTAAAAACGCACTTCTAGTATGGAAGTTGTATGAAATTCACAGTTGTGACGTCATCAAATTTCAACGCATTTAAAAATGGATATCAAACTTAAAACTAACCAAGGATGTAAATTTTAGGTCTTTTGGAAGATCCTCTATTTAATAACTAGCTGATGCCGCGACTTCGTCTGCGTGGTTTAAGTTTTTTTTATTCCCGCGGGAACTTCTAAATTTTCCGAGATAAAAAGTAGCCTATGTCACTCTTCAGGTCCTCAACTATACCCATGCCAAAAATCACGTCGATTCGTTGCTCTGTTGCGGCGTGATTGAAGGGCAAACCAACAAACAAACACACTTTCGCATTTAATATATTAGTGTGATCAGTTAGAAATAATTTATTTTTTATATAGGAATCATCCCTATTTAGAACCATAAAGTAATAATAAAACGATCCTTTTCAGATTTCCTGCACCATGTCAACCGGAAGCTGCTCCGGTCCAGGGGTGTGCGGAGGGGCGAGACGAAGGCCTCCGCCACCACCGGAGCCTGCCCTGACCCTGGCGGCTGACTTGAGTGAACTGAGCCTAGACCAGGGCTACCACACCTTGGCTGATTGTGGACCACCGTCAAGGAGGAGGAGGGATAACACCCTAACTGATGCTTTATGGCTGAAGATACTGTCTTATCTTGAGGTAATTTTCTTTAATAAAATATCAAATCTATAGGAATAAGAATTAGGATTTTGACTAAATCATGTTAATATTATTATGAACCCTAGTAACCCGACATAGATTATATTATATTTTTTTTAATTTGACGTTTTGATGCAACACTCGACCATAGGTTGTCCTTTGATTGTTGTATGTGATTCATCAAGCATTCTCTGCCTCGGTTAGTTAAAGTGGGTTTGTTTTCATAATATTATATCTATTAAATGCATTGATGTAGAATTTTAGTACCTATGTTTTGAAATAACTGTGATAACCTGTAAAAAAATATTTGTACGTCAGGGTTGCCTGACTGGATATGTAGGTACCGGCTTTCTAATTCATCAACAAACATCTCAATTTTACAAAGGACCAAAAACAAGTCAGTTCGGATGCTTGTGAAAGGTGTCGATACACGCAGGATAAATCCTTATTCCTAGTATACCTGGGTGAACTAAGCCTAAACCAGAAATGCATTAACCTTCACAAAGATCTTTATACCTACTGTCTTATCTTAGAGCTAATATTGGCCTCCAGTGTTGCTGACTCATTCTGTTACCTGAATACCCCGCTGTCGGACCGAGACATGCCCCTTGAATCCAAGGTCTAAAATTCTCACGAAATTTTAGACCAAGTAACGGAGCTGCGGCATTTTCATTTCAGGTGTCGGACCTCTGCCGCATGTCCCGCGTATGTCGGCGATGGTCCCGCTTTGTCGCCAGGCTGTCAGCGAGGCCGGAGCCATGGAGAAGGATAAGAGCAGCTGGACCCTTGGAAGTAGCTGCTAGATGTGCTGGAGCCAGGGCTGGACCTTGCGTTAGCGCTGTTCGGGAGTGGCGGTCGAAGACTTGTGCTGTAAGACCTTCATCATTTTCTTCTTCTTAAAAATTAAAACTATGAAGTACATTCAAATCTAAATTAAAAATTATATATTAAAAATATCATCATTATACCGGATTGGGTGATATTTTTAATGATTAGTTTTAACTAGCTGATGCCCGCGACTTCGTCTTCGTGGATTGAGGTTTTTTGTTCCCGCGGGAACTCTTCATTTTTCCGGGATAAAAAGTAGCCTATGTGTTATTTCCAGACTATAATCTATCTCTGTGCCAAATATCCATATTATGCATATATTATATATATAATATAGAGTCGAAGAGAGTGAGAGATTGTTTTTTTTAAATATATATAGCGAGCAAACGAGCATATATATATACATATATATAGCTATAAAGTGGCTAAAGTGACTCCAAAATTCATGTAGGCAAATCAGAGGTGCGATTGTGTAAGAATTGCCGATCAAATCGTCAAAGTTCGGCTTCAAAGTAAAATAAACCATAACAGTATTGAATTAGAGCTTAATTTCGTGTATCCATTCTCATACGTTTAGGTATGTACGATACCCTACAATCGGGGGGCAGAGTCTAAAAACTAAATCGATATGAAATCGTAAATCCTGCACCAGAGATAATTTGTGCTTCCTAATAAATTTTGTAATATTTTATCCAATTGGCATTTCATATGAATCGTTATATTTCATTTCTTTCATTGTATGCTCATTTGTAACCATTACTAACGGTATAACGCCTCCAAAATTTTGGCAAGTCTAGTCTAGCCTGTTCTGGACGTTCTATTCACATAGACTTGGCAAGGCTGGCTGACAATACGATTAATGGGTTTTAGGTTTTTTTTTGATAGCAGCTACTCGTATGTGACTCGATCTTTTATTACCAATTATTTTCGTGATTGGTTTATAACACCATCTTTGACTTAAAGATTTAGATTTATTATTCTACTTTTTGTGCCCAATAGCTCAACTTGGAAACCATAATATTAATAGAAGCCGTATATTTAAATCGTATGTTAAAAAATATCCCACCAGTTCTCACATGGTAGAGATTATGGACTTACAAGTAACAAACATATCTGAAAGCGTTAGGTAAATTCTAATAAATTCCAGCGGCCGAATCCATATTATTATTCCAGACAATATTCGCTCTCTAGTCAAAAAATAGCCAGTATACTTTGACAGTGCAATCAATTTATCTGTTAGTGACAAAAAGAGAAGGGATTATAGGAATCAATAAGGAAACGGCGCTAGCGCCGTTCCTACAAATTGATAGTACGATTTAAAGAAAGTCTTTTGGACCTGAGACTGAGCTACTAAAAATATTTGTTTGATTTTGCAGGTGACCGTGGCTGGAGCTCAGTTGCTAGTGGCAACGTTTAGGAATCTGACACACATAGCTTTAACTGGCTCTAACACCATGGACGCTAGGGCACTCGCACCAATTATCACCGACTTGATCGATTTAAGGCACATAGATCTGACAGGTAAGCTCAACTAACTTACCTTATGTAATCATGTACAGGTAAGTGAAATCTTAGGTAACTATTCGGTTTTTAAATAGCTCCATATAAATAAAACAAAAGTACCTACTCTTTTAATTAATTACAAAACTTTGAATTGTAAACTGCTCACAATACCTCAACCACCAAAATAAAAATGAAGACGTGAGACATTTAATTCATTCATGATCATGAAATGATGCAAGTCATGACAAGAACTCATAAACTCTTAGTATTAATAAACTCAATTTGTTAAATTTAAATTTTGTTTTCAAAGTTCTTCGGTGTGGACAAGGACTCTGAACCCACTTTGTTTTTGAAGCTTAACGTTGTACAAGAAACTCTTTAAATGGCAATATGGCGATTCGACCTGCCTTGGAGACCCAGATAACCCAGAATCTTAGCCAAGTTGCATTCAAATCCGTTCAGAAATTACGGCGTAGTATAAAAAGCTCTCCTCTAATTAATTTTTTAAAAGAATATTCAATATGCAGAAATGGTCCGGTTAACAGTTTTATTGTAAGAATAGATATTCAAATTACTCGCTTGGTCAGTTTGCTCAACAGAATATCATGCTATTGCAGTAAGACCGGTCCCATTTTAAAGAACGATCGCGTCAGTCTAAAAAAAACTGGGCTAAAAATTAGGTGAAAAGCCTCAATGTTTCATCGTGTTTTAAAAACTTCTTTTTGTTTTGATTAATTAAGGTCTGTTTCTGCCACTTAACGCGTCCATTAATTATCTTATAACATTTAAAAATCATCCCTTATACTATTCATTTTATCTCCAAGTTTCTTTTTTCACTGTTACAAGTTTCGTTTTTGAAATAATGTCACACACCAGTGATTAGTGAAGGATACATTGGCCACAATTGGCAACGTAATTTACCTTTCACTTTTTTAGGGTTCTGCAGTCTACACGGAACCCTTACAACATCAAGTTAATTTTAAACTTCTTCTTGACTTAGAATTGGCGATCTCCTGTTTTGTTCAACAATTTAATTTCCTTCAATATTTCAGGTTGCCCAAACGTGGACTGGCCTGAATGGGCGTGGTTAGAGAGTCGTTTAACTACGAGAAGACCGCCTATAGAATACATAGACCTAACCGATTGCAGCGCAGTTACCGATGCAGGGCTATGTGCCTTGCTGCATACGTGCCCGTCATTGCAATACCTTTACCTCAGAAGATGCACTCTAGTCACAGGTAATTTTCAATTATTCATAGTTTAACTCATCTCATACTCATAAGAAATTTACGTAGAACGTTTATCTTACGTTAAAAAATTAAAAGATTCACAGGTAAATAAAAATATTATACCTTTTGTCACAGAGAAGTTGTATATTTGATAGTTTATTGCATTCTAAGGTAAGGTTATTTTCTATAATCTATTTGTAGGTACGCGATTCTGTATAAATTAACATGGTTTCATTGAATTTTTACAGATGCTGGTGTCCGGTGGATACCATCCTATTGCGCACTCAAAGAATTGAGTGTTTCTGATTGTACAGGAGTTACGGACTTCGGTCTGTATGAATTGGCGAAGTTGGGACCTGCGTTACGATACATTTCTGTAGCTAAATGTTCTCAAGTAAGTTACCTTAACTTTTTTAATAGCTTATGCGAACATTTCCTCTCCATACCTACATCCACCAACCCGTATGCATCTAAGCTGGACATAGAAGTTTTCGAGAAAGACACGGTCAGTCGTCTTCAATTGTAGGAAGTGGGTAGATACCACTTACCACTATCTCCTTGATGTCCTTGGTATACCTTGGATTTATATACGCAGAATAACGTTTTTATAAAATTATATCAAGTCCTCTTTGATAAAATGGAAACTGAGACAGGTATGTTAGGTGATAGTATGTTTAGATAATAGATACACATACTTATTTGTACAATTTGTTATAAAAATTAACTCCCACAGAATTGCTGGAGAAGCAGATTTTAATTTTAATAAATCCAACATTTTCGTCTGGCATGAGTATGGCATCAGTAGAAAAACTTAAGATTTTATATTTTTAGATTTTATGAGAAATTCCAACTCACACTTTAAAACATTTAAATCCATGCGAACGAATCTGGTTTTAGTTTTACTTTGTATGGTTACAGGTATCAGATTCGGGTATCCGGACGTTAGCGCGACGGTGCTATAAGCTGCGTTATCTCAACGCTAGAGGTTGCGGCGCTCTAGGTGATGACGGTGTGGAAGCTATCGGCAGGGGGTGCTCGAGGTTGAGAGCGCTAGATTTAGGAGCTACTGACGTTTCGGAAGCTGGCTTACAGGTACATCGTAATTAAAATACAAGCAAACATGTTTACTGACTATGTATATGTTTAATCATGCATAGAAAGACTTTATTGTTGCCAGCAATATCCCCTATTCTCTGAGACGATTAAATTTAATAAATTGCCTGAGAACCATCTATTTGGAGGCTGTTACCATAGCTATCAGCTTATTACCCTTTGCATACCTACTCAAATAACATTCCAGTAAATATGTACCATTAAAATGGCTAGAAATCATCCTCTTCCTGCCCGTGGGTGCATTTTTAACATAACAAAGCGACATATTTTTTGGGATTTGCTACCCTACTCAAAAACAAACCTGTCTAAACTTTTGATTAGACTTCACGTACAACTTTTTTAAATGTTTAGAGAATGGTGTGTGTCAACGGCGACAGCGTATTTTCTGTGATTAACAATTCAATGATACCTATTCTTAATAGTCCGATGGTAGGTCCGGTGTAGTTTGCAGTATAGCACCGTTTTACTCATCGATGTTACGTAGGTACTAGATGGGCTTTCCTAGAAAAAAATTGGGCATCCGACCTGTGGAGCGCACTTCACACTTGTATAAGCCTATCCTTGTCCCCGCCATAGCGCTGTCCCACTTTTCAGACTAGATGGCGTTAGTAAAATAGGTCCACATTCTTTGTTTGACGTGGCCCGTCTATGTAAATTGAGGTCGTTGGTTTTAATAGTTTAAAATGTTTACAGTATGACGTCAGAAGTGATTGCAACAATCACTGGCTGCCGGCTGGCTGATATTCGCTTACAGTTTTCTAATATGCACATTAGAATAAATTCAGTAAATCACTGACATTGCGATCGTTGCACTGTAATACATTCATTCGTTATAATTATCAGTACTTTCGTACCCACTAAGAACTCAGGAGTGCCTCAAACATGGACAACCATTCCAAAAATCTTTTTTCTTTTCAGATATTAGCTCGCTGCTGTCCAAATCTAAAGAAGCTGGCTCTAAGAGGCTGTGAACTAATAGGCGATGACGGATTAGAAGCTGTGGCGTACTACTGCCGAGGTCTTACGCAGTTGAATATACAGGATACACCGGTCACGTTAAGAGGATATAGAGCGGTTAAGAAGTATTGCAAGCGATGTGTCATCGAGCATACGAACCCTGGATTTTGTTGAAAGTTGTAAGAAAAATTGGCTTTGTGTTTTTATCTATTGAATGGAGTAATAAGCAAAGATGGAGAAAGAGCGCTACTGCCCTTCCACGGCTTTCAGAAGTATGGGTGATGTAGCTAAAAAAGTGCGAATGTGGTTTAAGCTTAAAGGTTAATAAGAGAAAATTGGAGAATTCTCTCCAATTTTCTGGAACGTTTAAAGATCTATCACTCACTCATCACTTATAGACGCTAAAATATAGCAAACTACATCTTGAAATGCTATAAATTGTGATTTTGCATTGCATTTGGGCAGAAATTTAAACTTACCTGTGAAATAGTGGTAGTAGTCAGGACTTACCTGTTACACTTTTATGTTAATTGATAACTATACTTATATTATGAATGTTATACCGAATGGATGTTTAAGGTAACGGAGAAAAGAGACAAATAACTCAATTATACACAGGTGCTTTGATTATTATACGTACATTGTGTAGGTATATGTTGTAGATGTTATAAGTTACGCTTATAAGTAATTTGTAGCTAAGTAAGACTCTGTATATAGACTAGATTTTAATCAAAGTATAATAGCAATATTAACGAGAGTTGGGGCTATACTGCCGACCAATATTATTCAAAATGACAGTTTGATGACACGTACCTTGACGTTCCTAAAGGATTATAATTCTAAAACACGAAAGTCAACAATAATTAATCAGTATGACTTTAAGCGTTGGCAGTATGGCCCCTGTTATTAGCCTTGTTCAATAGGCAAAAGCAATGTATATTATGCCATGTTTCTTATTTACTTTTTTTATCCACTACAAGCTAGCCCTTGACTACGATCTTACCTGATGGTAAGTGATGATGCAGTCTAAGATGGTAGCAGGCGAACCTGTTAGGGGCATGGCAGTTATATTAAACCAATACCCCTTCGGTTTCTACACGGCATCGTACCGGAACGCTAAATCGCTTGGCGGCGCGTCTTTGCCCGTAGGGTGGCAACTAGCCACGGCCGAAGCCTCCCACCAGGCGAAACAATTTATCTAAACAGTTTATATAAACAATTGAGCATACAAAATTTTCTTCAAGTCTAGATGAATGTAAATTAATTCGTAAACTTATTTATAAGTACTAAAGTGGGCAAATGCGGTTTATCTTATGCGAAACTGAATAGGCCCAACGTACGTCGATAGTTATTATTCATGCTTCACCGTCGAAGGACTGTGCCGTGGCCGGAATACAACAGTATAGTATCTATAGTCTTTACTCATATTATAAATGCGAAAGTTTGGACGGATGAATGGATATTTGTTAATCAATCTCGCCAGAACGGCTGAACGGATCTGGATGAAATTCGGCACAGAGATAGATTATAGTCTGGAATGACACATAGGCTGCTTTTTATCACGGAAAGTTATAGAGTCCCAGCGGGAACCTAAAACCTTAATTCACGCGGGTAAAGTCGCGGGCATCAGCTAGTATATTTAATAATTCACGCTACCCGCCAAGAACCGGCTGTTTTTGCAGCCAGCCCTTATTATTGTAAGTTAGCCCTTGACTGCGATCTCACCTGATGGAAGTGACGATGCAGTCTACCACTATTTTTCCACCCTGGGGTTTGAATTATCAAAAAACCTTAGCGTTAGCTTACGTCATAATTATTAGCTATTTAGCTAAATTTCAGCCCGATCTATCCAGTGGTTTGAGCTATGCGTCGATAGATCAGTCAGTCACCTTTTTCTTTTATATATTTAGATATCACAGCTATAGAGAAAAAAAACAGGGCTTAGTACCATAGAATAGGTCATAGTACAGTTGTTATTTCGTAAAAATTATTGCTACAGTTGAACGATCGCTATTACCTCTGATTATTTTACACTTTTCTGCTAATATGGATGATGCCTATGTCAAAAATAAATTATATATCTTACTGATTATTAAATAGAGGGCCTTCTTAAAGACCTGAAATCCTATCTAGGTATATTTGAAGTACAGAATTAGGAAGAAAATATTATAAAATTTGAAAAAATATCGCAGAAATTAGGTGTAAAAAATAAAAATTGTATTTATTCTGTGCCATAGAAAATAAGTGCAACGAAAACCTACGTATTTTAATAAGTGTAAATTTTATAAACTGTGTAAATTTTAATAAGTGTAGTTTACTAAATGTGTAAAAATAAGAGTAGAATATTACTTAACATCCTATAAATATGTATTTATGATTGCAGAGAGTCTTTAAAAGATGTTTTTGTTTATGACAAGCTATTTTGATAACAATGCCATTGTTATTTGAGTTTTGATTATTATAATATAATTTATACAATGATAATATTGTTTTTTTTTTAGTTTCGCCCCGCTTCGAACTCATAGCATATTCAAAAATAACTCTATCTCGAAGCTCTATGTTTAAGTTTACCAATTACTATTTAATTATTTTTTAAATTTTTTTTTGGTAATCTCACGTAGCACCCTAAGGTTATAAAGGCAGTGTAGGTTCCCGTAGAGCATCGAGTCATGGCATCGACGTTATAATAAAGTCTACCTAAAACCGTACCGTAGTCTACATAAAAAATGTAGAGAGATACATAATAATATCTATTATTTTAATATGTATTGGTTTTTAAATTATGTCGAAGTAATAATCATTGTCTACATAGATTTAGAATTGGTCTCGCTGGCGCTTCACGAGACCAATTCTAAATCTATGATTGTCTATATAAATTTTATAATGATCCATTTGAAATCCACTTCGAAGCATGAACTTTAAACGGTACAAAAGGACTTGTCACTTATGCGACGGTGAAATCCTGAGCAATTCAATTTCCAGCCTTAAATCCATAAACGGAGAGCTCAAATAAGGTTGGAGATGCCTCGTTTGTTTATCTACCCTTCGTATTATGAAGAGCATGTCGAACAATTGCCAATTCAATTTACGCTCAACCTCAGCACATGCTCTGCGCAGTCAAGGTTAATCAGGCGATAAGGGTGTACGAAAAACGAGGACTAACAGTTTTCAATTGAATTTAAGCCATGTGATAATAACCTAAAAGTTAAAATTCTCTTAAAAGTGAATATGTTTTTCTGTACTCGATAAACGTGTACGCGAAAAACGAGACTGACAGCTTTGAACGAATCCAAACCGTGTGAAAATTGCTTTAAAGGTAAATATCTCTTATTTCAGGGTTTATTAGGGGATATTGTTATTAGGATGAGCGTCAGTGTATGCTTCAGTACATCGAATAGATTGCACAATAATAAATGATTACTGGCTATTATTATTCGTTTTGTTATTCGTTCCACAGCTGGATAGATGTTTTTTTATGTATGCTGTGTCCACGTCATGGAACTAGGAATCTGCTTATATGGTACGCTTAGTGCTAACTGGTACTTACTAGATGAGTATACGAGTTACGAAATATCGGATAAAAGGGAACGTCGCTTCACTGTGGTAAAAAAATATCTGTGTCTATGAAAAATTGCCTTTTTGTCAATGGTTGCCTGTCAATAATTATAAAACTTGATAGGTGTGCTCATATATATGTCAAAAGTAAAATTAATGGTTGGACAGATTATAAGGACGGTTGGCAACCCTACCACATGTGCGTCCAATCGAGCCTAATTTTCCTAAAGTAGGTAGGCTTGACTCATTCGACACAAAATGCGAGTCAATTTTTTCCAGTCAACTCATGACCGTCATTTGTTAAATTAGGCAACATATCACCCACTGAGCGCTCGTAGATTTGGTAATGGCATCGTAAAACTTAGGTTAGGGCTCAGCCAATACGTTTACGTGTAAATATCAAACGCTGTGGCTCATAAAACACGATGTCGATCTAATTACCTGAACGCTTTCAAATACTAAGTAATAAAACATTCTTATTTACGATGGTACAATGTTGAATAATTTAATTCGGCTGGCATTTAATATACCAATCGTCAGAAATAAATGGTTACTAATATCATAAATGTGAAAGTTTGGATGGATGGATGGGTGTATGGATGGATGGATAGATGTTTGTTACTCCATAACGTCACAACGACTGAACGGATCTTGGCACAGAGATAGAAAATATGCTGGATTAGCACATAGGCTACTTTTTATCCCGGAAAATTGAGGAGTTCCCGCGGGAATTGAAAAAACTTTATCCATGCGGACCAAGTCGCGGGCATCAGCTAGTTCGAAATAAATAAATCCTTTATTTGCTAGATTGTATATAGGACATAGGTATACAAAAGTATATAGTAATATTATGAAACCCATACCTACCTCTAAACGGTTTCTAAGATGTCTTTAAGGCTAGTCAGTCTAAGATGGTAGCGGGCTAACTTGTTAGGGGTTTATGTCAGTTATATTAAAACCCTTGGCGGCACGTCTTTGCCGACAGGGTGGGTTAGACTTGCTAGACTGGAATAAAAGGATTACTTGTAGAGGAGTAGAAATTGAATAAAAAAAGTTGAAAACTCAGGCCCGTATTGATAAACTTTAGGTATGGATTGCCCGATACTTAAAAACGTTTTCTTAGCTGATGTCGGGCCATAGTCACGTGCTCGTGACGTCAAAGTTCGTAAATAAAGGCTGTTAATATCTTTACTTTGTAGATTTTATAGGATAAATATGCTGGCTCTAGTAGCCCACTTAACATAAGGAGGATGATTAAAACTATACACGCGAAGCAGTAGGTACTTGTAGTTATTTTAGTACACAATATACTATTTATAGGCCATAATCGCACTTATGTACTGGAAAATTTCTGTTTATTTTTACCTTATCTATTTGTAGATTCAATCGCTTTAAATGTGTGGTTTTATCAATCCCTGCAATGGAAATAGACTATAGAGTAGCAGGTAGCACCACCAAGTGATTTAAAAAAAAGTCTGGGTGTGCAATTCACACACGGCAGAAGAGAAACTTATAATGTGATAAATGTAACTTGTATTCTACCTCATTCTCTCGCAGGCTAAATCCTATTATGAATATGTTTGTCTCTTTTTGGTGTCGCTTTTTCGTTTCATCGAATTTTCAAATCACAACGATTCTAAAGAAGTCTCTCTTCAAAAGGACAAATTCTACATCAATGGGACTGACATAAAATCATCCCCACAAAGACATAGTAAGCTTTTTACTCACACATAATATATATCTTTAAACTATAGGTAATACACTTAGCCATCGCCCATCAGAGTAAAGAACTAATCTTAGATCTTTACTCTATTAAACTTTTTTTGTCGTATTTATTATACCCAAATACGACTAAAAACTTGTACACCATGGTGCAGCCCGTTAAGTTATATAAATAAATAAATAATTTATTGCTTATTGCTCTAGCATAATAACAACTCTGCGGGCCCTGCGCTAAAATCGACATCGGAATGCTTTTCATAAGATAAGAATATTTTTAAATTGACTGTATCATGCAGACACCACACTTCCAATCTGTACTAATAATATTATGAATGCGCAAGTGTGGCTGTCTGTCCGTTTGTCTATCTATTTACCTGTGACCTTTTCTGAGCTCATTCGCTTGGCCGATATTGACGAGTAAAAATATAGATCTTGCATCCACCACCACCACTCTCATATGAGAGAGGTAATTAGAGCTTAGACCCACCACGTTGCTCCGATGCGGGTTCGGACTTTAACAACTATTATCATGTTAGTGATAACAACTGGGACCGACGGCTTAACGTATTCTCCGAGGCACGGGGGTGAAACACCGCAAACTTCCTAACTCCAGGCTAGTACTGAGGTTTTCTAGTCAGAAAACCCAATAATAAATAATATTATGGCCCGGCACGGGACTCGAACTCGGGAACTCGTCGGCCGCAGTCGAACATGCTAACCACTAGACCAACGAGGCAGCACTAGATCTTGCATGCAAGAGACAAATATGAATTTTATAATATCGGAAAATCCGAGCTAAATATATTCACACGAAGTCACGGGCGTCACCTAGTATATTTAAGTTTATCTTTGTTTTATTGTTATCTTTGACAGGTTGGCGTTTGTCTACTATCACAGATGGTAGATATTGATATAAGTAGTTGGTTATAATATCAATTTGTAATAGTATATTGTGTGCCTAGGGGTGAAAACATTTTTCATCCCGCGGCACACACTATATTTTTCATATAACCTGAATTAAAAGTGCGAGTTTTATTAAAATTGTATTTCTTATTTATTTTAGTTGCTAGGTTGTTGTTTACAAATATGATATCTGTCAGTTTAGTTGATTGTTAAAATGACAAATAAAAGGGTTAGAAATAAACAAAAGATACTCTGACAGGATTGAAAGGAGAGCTGCTACGTCATCCAGCATCCATGAAATGATTCGTCTGAAATTGACTAGTTTCAGGTGGCTCAACAGGCATTGAAACTGGCATTTTCAATGCGATTTTTTTTTAAATTCACTCAAGGCGATAGGTCTGGGACGTTAATCTTTAGGTAGTTTCATTTTAGAGGCAAAGTTGAAGCAAACGACTTCGAGTTCCGCGCCCCGCTGTGTCATAATAAATTAAATATATATAGATTTAGCATTGGTCGGTGAAGCGCGCGAGCCCAATACTAAATCTATGATTAAATTATTGTAAATGTATGTTTACTTAGTGTAAAAAAATCCCTTTGAAAAGAGCACATGCTGAGTTTGTTGCCGGTCCTTCTCAGTAGAACCTGCTTTCCAAACCGATGGTAGAGTCAAAACATGTCGTAACATAAGATAGACCTGTATGTCCTATTTAAATTGAATAAGTTATGAAAACAGCCATAGACAAATGTTACAAATTCTTACCTGACCTTAAAACAATAAGATAGTAGGTAACTAATAGTAAAAATGCTGAAAAATCAGTAAGTAGGTAACTAACTGAATTTTTAGCATTTTTCAGACAACAATTTTCCGAACAAAGAATTTGGAACAAACACTGAAAAACAAAATCAGCTCAAGACGTTTGAGTTTGAATAAAACTTCTCTTCGTTTCTTTGATGAGGCGTTTGTTTTCGCGTCTATTCAATTTCCGAAAATATTGTTACAGGTGAAAATAAGGTCAGAAAGTGAAACTCCAAACTTGAAATACTTACTTATTTTTGCTCTCAATTCTTATTATTTATATCACTACAAGTTAGCCATTGATTGCGATCTCACCTGATGGCAGGGGGCTAGCTTGTTAGGGGTATTGCAGTTATATTAAACCCATACCCATTAACCGCGGCCGAAGCCTCCTACCAGACCAGACCAGAGAAAATTCAGAAATTATGAATTCCCAAATTGACCCTGCCGGTAATCGAACCCGGGACCTCCCGCGTTAAGGCAACATCGCTCAACACTCCGCCAGGGAGGTCGTCAAACTGTAATAACTATGGCTTATTTTTAAAATGCAAAGCTACAATTTTTGACCCGTTGCGGCTGACAATGATTTATTGCCATATTTTCCCCGGTATGTGCCGGTACACAACAGTGAATAGATCTATCCTTGTCCCGTTATTCCTATCGTTTCGGGCCCTTACCTCACCTTACCTCACCTCACCCCTTGGGCAGTAAATGAGTTGTGGTGTTCTGACCACACAACCCAATGCTACGAGCTATGGCTACGAGGTTTTGCTACGAGCTACGCGCAACTAAGTAATTTTAAGTAGCAAAATCTGCGAGCACAAGTTATAAAAGTCTACTTGAAACTGGGATTTATACGTGAACTAGTTTAACTACCTGGGTTTCACTTGGGTTGTATTTTGTTAAATCCTTTCTGGAAGACAATTTGCGTCGACGAGACTTTGTTAAAAAAAAAACAACCCTTCAAAACCCAAAAAAGATTGCAGACGTGATAAGATATGTTAAAATTTGGAGTATGATAACATAGCTTAGAATATTCTGTAGCTTATGTCCCTGACCAGCGCCCCTGTTTTCTAACTCAAAAAAAAAAAAAAAAACTTCTTTCAAAAAGTAAAACCCACTCGAATGCCACTTATCCATTGAAGGTTTGCTGTTTGCTATGGAATAAAAAATAACATTTCGTATCAAACCTTCAATTTATGTCAGTGGTTTTCATTTTTGACAGCCACAGAGTTGCAGAATAGGGGAGCAGGTCTATTAAAAGTCGTATATTAACCCTTATATTAACAAGTGGGCGTTACACTTTAATAATAAAACTTAATTTGTTATCGGCACATCAACTACTTCAAAAGCTAATAAAAGAAATTCAGAAATCCGATTTCAGTCATGTCCTTAACATGTCATATTTCTTCATTTCCAGACTAAGGATCTCAAGTGCGGAAAGACAGAAAATATTTTATTGAGAAAATAATATTATTATTGAGCAGCCATCGCAACTGCTTAGGGCAAAAGTACACTACGGAGAGAGCTAGACAAACCTTTGCGCAGAGCCTGTTACGCTAGAATCACCCTGTATCACGAAAACTTGTGCATTCATCGTACTTGGCGTATCCAATATAATGTTTTTGTCGACCTACCCACTTTTGCAGATATTAGTTTATGTTATAATTTTTTTTACAAGTAGTTAAATATCAATTTATTGTGTGTAGGTATAATGTATTGTTTGTTTATTTAAGTATAGTTTAATATAATAGGTAATTAATTATTGACGCATGGTGTGCGGTAAAACTTGTAAAGTTTACCTATGTTGACACCGTGTTTATTTGTAACATTATTATTGTAATTTTGTAATGTATTAATAAAAAAAGGCCCACGTTGTATAAGAAACACGTTTCGACGTGTCGTGGTAGTCCGTGCAGCCAAATATACACTAAGGACAGCGTGGTACCCCCTAGCTTATAAACTTCTGAGCTGCTGAAATGAGGAGCCGTTTTTTTGTGGCTATTTAGGGAGGACATTCCATGCAGCAGTGGTATCGGTTGCAATGACGACAATTGCAATGTACGCTACTTTTATCAGTTGTCCTAGGTGAACAAGATACGTGGTAATGCGACGCGAAGCGACACAATGCGAAGTGACAGCAATAAACATTAGCTGACCCCCGTAGCCTACGTTGTCACGCAGATAAGTTTGTCATTTTCTATGGAGTCGTATCGCGTCACGTCGCTTTTGTCACTCACCTAGACAGCGTATTAGGTGAACGTGAATATTTTTACCAGAGTTTTAAAATGGAGGAAATTTTCAATTAAGCGCGAATTGTTTTAACTTAGTATAAACACTCCACCTTAATCCAACATTTTAAAATTTTACACACTTAAAATTAACTAGTGGTTCGCCTCGAACTGAGACCTCGCGGCGCCATCTATTGACATAAATGTGAAGTTCTGTAAAAATACTGAAGCTCATTAAAAATTAAATAATTCCGTTTCCTTACAATATTTATCTAATTTTAGTATTTGTTGTTCAAGTACAGGATATAATTGAAATAATTGATCAAGTTTCAGGCTCATCCTTTCAGAAAATTTAGAGTTCTGAGGTCATCTTTGGACGTTAGAAAATCTCCATTTTGAAAGCCCCCCATTTCGTCAATTTTGGGGAAAAATTAAAAAAAAAATACTTTTGGACTCTATTCCTATGTAACTTTTTAAAAAATATTTTACTTCGCATTCGCTTCTATAGGCGTATTCACGTAGAAAGCAGGTTGCCTGCGCCGATCTACCAGCGCTTATCCGTACTGGTCCGCGCAGGTAGTCAGCGCAGGTAGTCTGTACCGAGTCTCCATACTTGTGTCAAACCAGCGCGGACGTGGCCGACAAGTTCCGACCTGCTCCGATCAGCGCTGTTATGTTGCCACCATGGAGACTCGGTACAGACTACCTGCGCTGACTACCTGCGCGGACCAGTAGGGATAAGCGCTGGTAGATCGGCGCAGGCCACCTGCGCTCTTCGTGAATACGCCCTATGAGAGCACCCCTGAAATAAAGATTTTTATTATTTTTTAAGCCATATTCGGCGGGAGGCCATTGGTTTACATATTATATTTAAAGCTGAAGTAATTGCGTTCAGTAATTCAGAAGTTATAATGCTCTGACAGACGGACGGACGGACGGACGGACGGACAAGTGCCAATTCACCCAAGTAGACTCAGAGACCTTCGCTTCGCTCGGTCAAAAATAATACAGTTCAGTTTACAGTGTACAAACCCTTTGATAGGTTAGCCACTACTATCTTAGACTGCATCAGCATCGTTTGCCATCAGGTGAGAGCAGTCAAGGAAATAAAGATGGATAAATAGTGTGTGTGCAATTCACACACGGCAGAAGTGAAAGTTCAGAAAAGTAGCCTACGAGAGGCTGAGATAAATATAACTTGTATTCTATCTCATTCTCTCGCAGGCTAAATCCTATTATGAATATGTATGTCTCTTTTTGGTGTTGCTTTTTCGTTTCATCGAATTATCAAAACACAACGATTCTAAAGCAGTTTCACTTCAAAAAGAAAAAAAGTTTATTGTGAAACATTTCGGTAATTTTCATAGAGAATTACCGTCATTTCGTCTCAACTCTATACACCATATGCTTCGAGCCTGATTTATATTACACGTGGAAAGTTATTTACATCGCTTTTCCATGCGTGTTACCGTTTCGAAATGCTTCATTTTAGTCGATTTATTCATACCCATTCGAACCTTCGAAAATTCAAATGAGCTAAGGATCTATACGTATAATAATATTATGTCATCTCAAGGACGTCTTTATTCCCCCGATATTATTACACGTTTCACAAATAAGTTATTTTAACTCCACGAAAATTATTCAAGCATGCAATAATTATAACGGCAAAGACGCCAATCAATTAAGCGTTCCGGTACGATGCCGCGTTGAAACCGATTAGGCGTACCTATGGATAAAGTAATTTTGTAATTTTAATTATAGTGTGAATAGAATTATAGGTATTTTCTTGATAGGAATAGGGATGATGACAACTCCAAAATCAGCAACTCTTTATCAAACTTCAAAACGCACTACTATTTGTTGTATGAAAATCACAATAGTGACGTCATCAAATATCAACGCACTTTTTTTCTTTAATCTATATTTTAAAAAGGGTTATCAAACTTAAAACTAACCGAGGATGTGAATTTCAGGTCTTTTGGAAGACCTTCTATTTAATATTCAGTTAAAAATAATTTATTTTTGATATAGGCATCATCCCTATTCAAATCTTCTTAATATAATATATAAATCACGTGTCACGTTGTTTGTCCGCGATGGACTCCAAAACTACTTGACCGATTTTAAATTAAATTTGCACACCGTGTGCAGTTTGATCCAACTTAAAAGATGGATAGCTTACAATCTTAATTTATAGCCTTAATATATATAAATCACGTGTCACGTTGTTTGTCCGCGATGGACTCCTAAACTACTTAACCGATTTTAAATTAAATTTTCACACCGTGTGCAGTGTGATCCAACTTAAAAGATAGGATAGCTTACATCTTAATTTATAGCCTTAAAATATATAAATCACGTGTCACGTTGTTTGTCCGCGATGGACTCCTAAACTACTTAACCGATTTTAAACTTAATTTGCACACCGTGTGCAGTTTGATCCAACTTAAAAGATAGGATAGCTTACATCTTAATTTATAGCCGCAATATTATTTTATTGCAAATTATTTGTCTATTATTTGACATTCACAATAATACTATAAAGAGGTAAAGTTGACGTTGTAGGGGATAATCTCTGGATCTACTGAACCGATTTTGAAAATTCTGGTACCAATAGAAAGCCATATTATTTGTGAGTGTCATATGGCTATAATTAATCCGAAAAATTATGGAGTTCCCGTGGTAATTTAAAAAACTTATTTCACGCGGACGAAGTCGCGGGCATCTGCTAGTGAAATTATATATTTCATGACGGTATAGTAAATACTCTCATACTACTCACTCTCTACTCTCATACTATGATATCATATAGGACAACTTGAGTCACTTATGATACTCGTATGTCAAAAGTCAAGACTCTACCACTGCACCGGTTCGGAAAGAAATTCTAATGAAAAGATCCGAAACAAAATTTCAGCAGATGTTTTTTGTTACTGTCATTACGTAGGAGGTACCTTTAGCTTTACCTTAGCTGCTACGATATCATACTTCATACTAATATTATTAATGCGAAAGTGTGTTTGTTTGTTGGTTTGTCCTTCAATCACGCCGCAACGGAGCAACGGATCGACGTGATTGTTTGCTGGGTATAGTCGAGGACCTGGAGAGTGACATAGACTACTTTTTATGGCGGAAAATTAAGGAGTTCCCGTGGGAATTGAAAAGCTTTGAATTTGCCGCGAGTTTGACGTGAGTTACTCACAAATTAGTCATTATTTTGACTAATTTCTTAAACTGGGCACTTTCAAGTAAAGATTTTTATATAAACCTGTGAAGATGATATTCCTAGGGGCGCAATTTGAATGCCATAAGCCTACTTTGTCGTATTAGTTTACAAATTGTAAAAAACCAAATTAAATTTGAATGTCGCGGGCAGACCCTTGTCTTCCACCTTAAGAAGCAGGCGGTGTCCCCCGTGTCTCGGAGAGCACGTAACTGATCTCCAGTCTTCTCGGATTGTCCGTCCCATCGGGCTATGAGAGTACAGGAACTGAGAGTACACACTTGTGCACTATACTATCTCCCGCGCAGATGGCTAATCTCTCTGGAGATTGACCGCCGCCGTGTCCGAAATTCGGTCGGGACTCGGGAGGACATTATTTTCGTTGAGGCATTATGTCAGAATTTTTTTTCTATCTATAAAATAGTATTTTTACATTAGATTAATCCATCATCTCCTTTTAATAATGCTAGTAAAGTAGTATATCGGAATTGACCACTGAGATAAATAAAAGTTTATGTATGTAAGACGTAAGTATATAATTATGAGCAACTTTTTTTTCTTTAGGACACACTGTGTAATGTGTTGCATAATTATAGTGCATAAAAATCCATTTACACTTTCTTCCCTGTTGCATGCACAAAGTCTGAGCAAGTTAGAGATTTGAATATTTTAAGTTGTCTCACCAAAATTTGGTATTTAAAGTATTATCTGAGGGGAAGTCACAGTACAGAATTTAAATGGGAAGTCACGCTCATTCAGCAATCCCTCTGGCCCTGAAGGCATCCAAATTATAATTGGCAGGGAAAAGGGATATGGGAAGTTTTCTCACTATAGCAGCGCGTGTAATGGCATGTGACGTCGCCAACTATGCATGATATTGTCACTATGGCATTTTACACTATAATCCCATGGAAATAAGACATAATATGGCTAAAGTTTAGAAGTGGTAGGTAATGTCTCAATTTCTCATATGGAAGAAGGTCCTTATATAATGTAATGCAAACTATTTGGCAATCTTTGCCTTTCTACATTTTTTTAAAATCCACTACAAGTTAGCCCTTGACTGCGATCTCACCTGATGGTAAGTGATGATGCAGTCTAAGATGGTAGCGGGCTAGCCTGTTAGGTGCATGGCAGTTATATTAAACCCATACCCCTATCCAGGTTCTACACGGCATCGTACTAGAACGATAAATCGCTTGGTGGCACGTCTTCGCCGGTAGGGGTGTAATTAGCCACGGCCAAAGCCTCCCACCAGACCAGACTATGGAAAATTCAGATATTATAAATTCCCAAATTGACCCTGCCGGGGATAGAACACAGGACCTCCGCACGTTAAGGCAACAGTGCTACACACTGCGCCCCGGAAGTCGCAGAAGCTCTAGAAAGATGTTTCTATGTGCTCTTAGAAAGATGATAATTACGTACCTACTTAAAACCTGACGCAGTGGCTGTCCTATCCTACAAGTGGGAGGTTTCCTTGAGGCTCTCTAGGATGTGAAAGAGCCGAGAGCTCCCGAGGATACGATACAATCCATACCTAAAGAAAAAAAAATTTCAGTTCAGAGACTAAATTCCAGAAAATGCAGAAAATGGCTTCAGTGAGGTTTCTTCTTTAGTGGCGTCTCTAGTTTTAATGATTTCGTTGCAAATTCAAAGCAATAAAATTTTAAGGTATTTAAATTTATGTAAACCTCTTTTTTTACAAATATACGCAAAACTTCAGTAGCTTTTGATTCTCACTGAAACAATCACTAAAGTGTTTTTTTTCCAACTAATATGTACCTAGCAAACATTTGACCAATGATAAAATTGTTAAAAGCCGCGTCACATGTATATTGTATACCTATGTATTAATTCACTTAAATATATTAATTGAGTGACAACCATATCTTATCGTATCCGATAAAATAAATATTGTGTGTTTTGAATCGGCTACATTTTTAGTTTCCGAAAACACTTGGTGGTGTCCATACGCGCGGTGTTTATGTTATGAATTTTTCTAATTTTCCTGAGCACGATACTGCCTGGGGTTGTTTTCGTGGCCTGCCAGATTCCCCGTAGTCATCAACTCATCAGTAAGGTTTCGGCCTTCTAATAGGGTGCACGTGTTTGCGCCCGCGGTAAAATTCGCGCCGCAAAGTTCCGTTCGTCGGGTTTAATTGGTGTACGCAATAGTGTGAAACGGTTTATTTTTTGACTTTAATTTGGATTAATCCCGTTGCATTCTGGTGAGTATTTTTTAAAATAATGATAATAAACATATAAAGTAACTTTGAGTTGTTTGAAGTAAATTAAATAAGTAGGTATACTTCCTTAAATTATTTCCTTCCTTATTTATTTTCCTCAAAAAATTTTAAAATGAATTATGAGAATTAATGAATATAAATAAATTATTTGAACTAATAGGAAATAAAAAAATATTTAATCTAATTATGTGTTCGTCGGTTTTTAATTTTGAAATACTGAGTTTTTTATCAGATCTTGTTTGAATAGATAATCTAGCGACATTAAGTGTTATCAATAAACATACTTATATTATATTTTTTGTTTCGCTCTATTTTCTAACATTATTATTTTAGACGAATTATATATCCGTGCTTATATTATAAATACAAACGTGTGTTTGTCCTTCAATGAAGTCGCAATAGAGCAACGGATCGATGTGATTTTTTTCATGCGTTTAGTGTAAAACTACGAGAGCATGTCACTCGACACAGGCTACTTTATATCCCAGAAAATTTAACCCTGAGAAAACTTGTAATTGGCGTTATACTTCTTTATATTTATTTATCCATTAATTAGTTTTTGCTGTAAGTTTTCCGAACAAAAAAAAACCAATAGAATCTATAAAAGCGGACGCGGGCGTAGAAAAACATTTTTTTAAATTTTTATTGCGTGATAGGCTTGCGCTTGTCGACAATCATGCTTAGTGCAAAGCAATGATGAGGTCTAGGTTGGAACGCGCTTGCCTAGAAGATGCCTATTCACTCTTGCCTTGAAGGTACTTAAGTTGTAGGAGATAAAGGTCTTCAAAGGGCGGACAAAGAAATATCTCAAAAGCCAGCAACGCATTGGCGGTTCCTCTGGTGCTGCAAATGTTCATGGGCGGCGGTAATCACTTACCATCAGGTGACCCGCCTGCTCGTTTGCTCGCTATATATATATAAAAAAAAGAGACACGTGCGCTGGTAGGGTGTTCCACACCCCAGCGGTTTGTGTCAGACATGAATATATATATATGATATGATATTAGAATGACATGGCCAGGTATGTCACTCTTATGGACCTAAACTAATTTATGTCCTTCCCCGGAATGCAACCAATCGCTGTCCCCAATTCTGTCAAAATCATGAACAAAAAACGTAGCAGATAGACAGAAAGATAGACACACTATCCCATTTATACTTAATAAGTAATTAAGTAACGTTATACAAAAAGGCCAAAACAGCTGCCAAAAAACTTGGCATCCTGAACAAGGTGAAGCGATACTTCACGCCAAAACAGCGCCTCGTTCTCTATCAGGCACAAGTCAGATCTGGCATGGAGTATTGCTGCCACCTTTGGGATGGATCCGCCAAGTACCAACTCGATACATTAGACTCTATAGATCGCCGGGCCCGAAGGATAATAGGCGATCAATCACTTACGCAGGCGAAATTGCTCAGTTTACAGCACCGACGCAATGTCGCCTGCTTATCGGTTTTTTATCGGATATACCATGGAGAGTGTGCTCAGGAACTTCACAACCTTGTTCCTCCTTCCCCGTTCTACCACAGAACAGCGAGAAACCGTCTGCGTTGGCATCCTTATGTGGTTGATGTTCAATCGGCCCGCACAAAACGTTTTTGCTCGACGTTTCTGATCCGAACCGCTAGGGTGTGGAACACCCTCCCAGCGCACGTGTTTCCTGCCACGTATAACTTAGGTACCTTCAAGGCAAGAGTGAATAGGCATCTTCTAGGCAAGCGCGTTCCAACCTAGACCTCATCATTGCTTTGCACTAAGCATGATTGTCGTCAAGCGCAAGCCTATCTCACAATAAAAAAAAAAAAAAAATAAGTAATATTTGTATGGATTTTATGTCTTTAACTATGCTTATACGATATGACCTGCGACCCAACCTACTTTATGAAAAACTTTGAACTCTATAGGTAGGTAATTCTCATTAACTATTAAATAGGTAAGTTGATTGGGAAACTTGGGTTTGAAAAGGCTGGTTTTTGAGCATTTCCTATTGGCTCATGGTATGCAATTTTGCATCAACGAATCTTACAATTCCGAGATCAACTCTAGTGATTCTGAAAATGTATGCAATGGGATCAATAGAAAAATAAATGTCCGCAATTACAATCAAAAGTCTGGATACATGCCTGAATGGGTCACAGCTCAACACATTAGTTTTGTAATTTCTTTATTTTGCGAGTACCTTGTTAGCGAATTGTTCAAGTTCCGACTCCTACATAGTTGTCATGCATGAAGACACAGACAAAGGCAGGCGTTCAATTGATATATTAGCTGCGAAATATTGTTACCGTTGAACAAAATGAAATATTGCTCAGGCAAAAAGGGTAATATGAAACTACTAGATGATTCTCGCGACTTCATCCGCGTGAATTAAGATTTTTTGATTCCTACGCGAACTCATTAATTTTCCGGGGAAAAAATGTAGCCTATATCCTTCCCCGGGATACAATCTACCCCTGTACCAAATTTATACAAAATCGATTGAGTAGATGGGCTGCAAACAGACGGACAGACAGACAGACAGACACACTTTCGCATTTATAATTTTAGTATGGATAGTTTAAGTTTAGTATCGCGTTGTACACGTCTTCTTCTCCTCATTTGTATATTATTGACAGTGTGGACCGGAACGCTAAATCGCTTGGCGGTACGTCTTAGACTTACCTATTTCTATAAGGTGACTTTGAATTGTTATTTAAAAAAAAGGCACTGCACTCTAGTCCGGTTTCTGTGTGGTGCTCCTTAGGGCGGAAACACACAACGGGCAGGGCAGGACCAAACGTCCGTGTCGTTTGGGAAACACGTTTCGTGGTGTCACGGGATTATATTTAACATAATATTATTATTATTAATAGATTACTAGCTGATACCCGCGACTACGTCCGCGTGGATTGAGCTTTTTGGTTCCCGCGGGAACTCCTTAGTTTTTCGGGATAAAAAGTAGCCTTTGTGTTATTCCAGACTATAATGTATCTCTGTGCCAAATTTCATCCAGTTCGGGCGTGATTGAGTAACAAACATGAATACATCCATGTACATCCAAACTTTCGCATTTATATCTAATATTTATTTGATTTGATATTTGATTGATTGATATTTGATATGCAGCTCTATAAAAAAGTGCGCTCGCGGATTTTGTACTCAATTCAATTTCTTAAGACTCTACCATCGCATCGGTTCGAAAATCACTGTTCAGTTCTACTGAGAACTCGAACCACGAAGAAGCTCAGGAGGAACTATATGGAGGTAAATATTTTGTCCTTTGTGCGTTTTCGCCCTAAATCTGAGATGGTTATAAATTATAATAGTAACCTCTATAACTAAATTGTTTCATTATTGTTCAATCCCACGTCCTACTTAGGTTGACAAAAGCGGCGGTCTCTTAATATATTAGCTCCGAGCAAGCTCCGAGAGATATTGTTCCCGTGGAAGAAAATTAAATTGTTTTGAAATGAGATTTTACCCCGGTAAGGGGATAATATAGAACTAGCTATTGTATCTTCTGGGTGTTTCCACTCATCTTATGTTGCGTTATTATGTACGAGGTAATAAAAAGGAATTGCTTTTGCTTAAGCTTTTTATCTTTTAAAGACTTGTTTATCACCCATTTTGTCAAAATAAAGGGGCCACATAAATTGCAGAATTATCTCGCAATTTGGAAATAAAATCGCATAAAGGCGAGACAGTTAAGTATTATGTATCTAAAAATCAAAGACATCACAGGTTACTACTTATTATTAACCCTTCCGATAAAGGTGTGTCGCAAAGTGATTTAGCGTTCCGGCACAGAATAGGTAGGTTCTGTGGTAATAGTACAGCTGTTCCGGTACGATGCCGTGTAGAAACCGATCAGAGGTATAGGTTTTATATAACTGCCGTACCTACCATTAAAAGGGTTCGCCCTAGTGCATGCAATAACGGCTTCGGTGCCGAATATACGAAACCCGTTTCTGAACGAGATTGAAACCGGATAACCGGGTTTTCCCGGTTCCTGCTAACTACAGAAATAGATTAGATAGATTTTTAGAGTACTTACTATTTTATCTACAGAATGCTATCTCTTTATTAAGTAAAGTAAGTAAAAGTAAAATATACTTTATTGTACACAAAGAAATGAAATGATAAAAAAAAAAAAACAATCATATTAATAGATAGGGCACAACAGGCGGCCTTATCGCTTAAACAGCGATCTCTTCCAGGCAACCTTAGGGCAGAGGAAACTTTTAAGAAAGCGGGAGGGGTGTACTGAGACATAATACTAATAAATAAATATTATATACATAAAAATAATGTAAAAATATATAGAATAAATACACAGTATAGAAGTAATAGATAATAGACGACAGATGAATAAATAAATTATAATGATAGATAATGTTGTTTCAATTTAGTTTTGAAGATAGGAAGAGATTGAGATAGCTTAATATCCAAAGGAAGAACGTTCCAAAGCCGTATAGCAGTTACCGTAAAAGAATTTTGATAGAAGGAAGTTATACATACTTATATATCTTTACTAGAGGTCGCCCGCGACTTCGTCCGCGTACAATTTCTGATTTCCCATGAGATTATGAATTTTTTCTGCTGCAATAATCCTAGCTACGATATGAAGAGGCTTATATAACTAATGCAGGTTTTTTACTTTTAACTAATAACTGAAAATTGATTTTCATGTCTATACTTCAAAATCTTTTATGTAACCTTCCAACCTCCATTTCACCCCCTTTGGGGTGGATTTTTGTAAACCTGCTTATATAGATTTTTACTTTTTAAAACTATTAATTTAAATGCCAATTTTCATGTCTGTAACTTTAAAAATTTCATGCAAACTTCATACCCCCAACCGTCTCCATTAACACTATAGAAGGAATCTACCTTCCAAATTTCAGTTCGTGAGATATCGTGATTAGTCAGTCAGTCAGTGAGTGAATGAGTGGTATTTCGTATTTATATAAATAGAGGAATATATAATATTTGCTATTTGTTCTGTAATTTTGATGGGTTTAAAATAGCGAAACCCAACAGATAAACCGCAACCATCTTAGACTTCAACGTTATTTATCACCGAGTAGTAAACCTATTAAGAGCTAATAGCCTCATTTTTTCTTTGAAATACATCTCACCACTTTCAGGCGGGGTACGAAGTAATAATGTCATTTCAGCATGTCGCTGTTCGCAAGCATGTCGCTGTTGGCGAGCATGTCGGTCACGCGAATCCACAAGTTTACCCCCTACCAAAAAGTGCTCAACGCGGCTAAAGAAGTCTTCACTTCAAAATATCCGCACAGCATGGCCTTACATTGAGCAAACAGACAATCTCTCTTTGATATTAGACTCGGTATGCGTAGGCATGTTCCCGTAGATACGTTGTTTGATAAACGAACACACGAACGGGTTATTCGATTACGCAAACGTCACTCAATGTATCAACATTCAACTAAGTGGCGATTCAAAAGAATTTGGTGGCGTTAAAAATAGAGGCTTCATATGAAATTTTATTTAATGAAATTTCGCCAATGATTTTTAATTATTAATCTAGATGTTTACCTTTTACTCGCTTACAGACTTCGCTCTCCCACCCTTTGATTTTCCGAGAAAAAGTCTATATATATGTCAAGATCTTTAACTAATATCGTTGCAAGCAATCAATATGATCCGTTGTTTCATTATTCAACAAACAAACACACTATAGCATTTATAATATTGTTAAGATATACAAGACTTAGTTGATGCCAGCGACTTCGTCCGCGTGCATTGAGGTTTTTTGGTTGCCGCGGGGGATTAATTCTCCGGGATAAAAACTTATCATGTGTTATTCCAGGCTATATTATAATCTAACTTTGTGCCAATTTTCATTGAGATCCGTTCAGCAGTTCTGGCATGATTGAGTAACAAACATCCATCCAAACTTTCGCATTTATAATATTATATAGAGAGATATATAGATATAGATTCATGTTACCTATTAACTGGTTCATCTGATAAAATGAATGACATTTTTGCGGCTTTATTTAAACTGAAATAAAATGTCTATAAAATGAAACGCCTCATACTTTTACCGTATACGTATAAAATTGATTCCTAATTCCCAGTTGTCGTTATCAAAACTATTACCACAGAATAAGTTACACAGAATAAGGTAGGAGAACTGCTATTACTTTCAAAGAAGTTTGTGAACGAGTTTTTTCACTTGATTCGAAAACATGTTTATCTCTTTCGAGTTCCGAACTCTCAAAGGACCGCGTTAAGAAAACATAATAATTCATCGATTTCACGTTCGAACCAACTTTGTGACTGTTACATAATTTACAGTCTGTATATCGGACTGGCTGTCTGTCTCTGCGTTATGTGGGCATTGCATATATATAAACATCCATAGCGTCTGTATGTCTGTCTATCGGTAAGCTCTTTATGATTTTGACTGGAGACGGACATTGGCTTCTTGTTTTATCTCGGATGATAAAAGAGTACACTCACTACTTTTGTCCCAGAAGATAAGGGTTCCCGAGGGTTTTTAAAATGTACCTAACGCGCGCAACAGTGGGCAAAATACGTATTAACATTATAATAATTTTGGCCTCACCAATTCACTTGAATAACACTTAACTTGAATAGTAATTATCTAGCATATATTTTTGTAAAGGTACATACATAATTAGAACGCGCTCTGGTTAGAGAAGAAGCCTTCAACCAACTCTGCTGGTTATTATGCTATCGTCACCTCAGCCTCACAAAACAACATTCACGTCAAAACTTGTTACAACGGAAGCTAAATGTATTCAGCAAAATGTAGTACTTATTCGTTATTTTAACAATCAATACTCAGAGCCTAAAAAGTTTTGCTTTCTACCGGTACATAATGTAGATCAGTGCAAAGCCGTTTCAAGTGGTATTACTTAATTTATTAAATAGAAAAGATCATTTTTACTTTTTATACGACTGCCTGAAGAAAGTAGTAAGTATATTGTTTTCAAGGTTCATGTATGTACTCGTATGTATGTGAGTTTGTATATTCCACTATAACTTCTATACGCCTGAACCGATTTTGATAAATGAGGTATCGTTAGAATTCGTAGCTTATTCCGGGTGAAATAGGCTAGTAAAATAAAAAATAAAAATTATGGGGTGACCATGGTCCCATGGACTAAACTTGAAAAAAATATCGAAAATAAGATTAACTATATAATTATCATGTACAAAATTATGAGTAGATTCCAAAAATATACAATATAAATGCGTTTTTTGCTCGTAAAAGCTAGTTTTTTTTAAACGCATGCGATGCGCTTACGACTCAGAATGCGTATATAAAATAGTGCACCATAGCTACTCACTATTCTACTCCATATTGCTACTAATTGAGCCAGTGCAGTGGTTCGAGTGAACACGTCGAAATGAATGCGTGCACGCACGTTTGGTTTGTTGAAGCGCGAAAATTAACGTGCATTTACGCTCGTATGTCAGTGAGAGTGTATAACGCGAAGAGAGATGATAGTCTGTAACCGCCCTGAGGAAGAGTCGGGTAAGTTAATTTCCTGACTGAAACAGTCAGGAACAGATGGATGAATTATGCGCTCTTTACAACTTCACATAACTTCAAAAGTAAGCAAAATCATCAATCTTCGTCGAGATCCCAGTAAATTGAGTGGACTCAACTTATAAGGCTCTACTATCGAAAAAATCGTTACACATTTTCTGCCATACATTTAACGCAAAAATCCCGTAGCGTGATAACTAGCCACGGCCAAACCAGACCAGAGACAATTTCACACGGGAACTTGTTTTTGTAGTGTAGGAGCAAATTCACATGGGAACTATTTACCGGAACAAAGTATATACCTATTATATCCAACGCGTGATGCAACCTATCTCTGTTCAAAGGACATTACCCAAATTCGCCTAAGAATCAACACACTTTTGAAATATACAATAATTCTTAGCTTATTTTTTAACCTTTATTCCAAATATTAGATTTCAACGGACACTTCAAATTAATTAAAAAATAAATAAATGGGTATTAAATTGAATACCTACCGTTCTTTTCCGTCTTGTAACTTACAGGTTAAAATAATAAACAATACCACCGCTTGAGCGCTGATTCTGTAACTTAAGAAATAAGATTGAAGCGACAGCTTGAAGCGCTGGGTGCGCTAGTATTCCGAATCTCGCAACGCCATCTATTGAAAGTACAATAAATTAATATTTATAACGCCATCTGTAATGTTTTTGGTGAACTACGACGAAACTTGTTGACGATGATATTTATTTTTCAAGCAGATTGAGTCGAAATAACCTCAAAATTGAAAATATTTTTGGTAATACATAAATTCTCTGAAGTGTCCGTTGTTCAAATCTAATTACAATAAGATATATGTGTTATTTTGAATCCGATAATGTATGTTTTATGACTGTTGGTTCTTAGGCGAACTATGTATGGGCGCTGGTCAATGTCCTTTCGTCAAGATCGGTTGAACAGACGGGACGTGTAAGCGAAGCATTCAGACAGACACACTTTCGTATTCATTATATTCTAGTATGGATGGAGTTTGACCCAAAGGGAGTAATTTTTATGTAACTAGTTATAAAATTTGTTAATTCCACAAATTTAGGTACAATTATGTTATAACTTTATCAAAATTAATGAAGGGTCCTCCTCATTAATTTTGAACATGTTTGGGGCTACTCAATGCATTTGGGTGTTGTGTTATGGATGTCATACATTAGGGTAACTTTTCTAATTATTGAATTCATTCTATTAAAAGTTTAAACCATACAGCTAAATTAATGCGAAGTCGCTGCTAGTCAGTTCAGCTCGAAATTTTATGTAAATTTTGAGTAAATTTATGTACATGCTGAAGCGTTGCTTGCAGAAAGGCCGATTTATCCATTTAACCCAGAGTTAGCCTGCTACTTTAACAGAATTCGTATAAAACTTATAGTGACACGGAAGATATTATCGTAACTTTGAAACGAACAAGATCTCTCTCTCTCTCTCTCTCGCACTCACAACCACATACACTCAGCTCACTTTATCTTTACTTCATTACCTATGTAATATTATTGTAATATAATTCTCATGAAATTGTAAATCTGGGGCTACTTACAACTGCGTTAGTTTGAAACTGCAACACAGTTTCATATATAGTTCCATAGAATATATTAAGGCTCCAATGTAATTTGACTCATAAATAAATTACTAATTTCAATTTAAAAATAATTAAATGTCTTCGTATAACAACGCGAGCATGGGGCAGCGAGGTGTCGGTGACGCGAATCCACAAGTTTACCCTCTACCAAAGAGTGCTCAACGCGGCTAAAGAAGTTTTCACTTTAAAAACTTCTGTCAAAATTTTAAACCTATTCCTGGGCTTACCGTAACCCGGCGTCTCTGCAAGCGGGCCTAAAGAGCGTTCTGCTCCTAAAGTTTGCAGAGCACTCCACACGCGGCACCTCAAGAGAGTGTGTGGTAGACACATACATGTTCCGATATTCGAGAAAGTATGTTTTCAAGGTTTGGTACCTACTCAAACTGTAAAAGTACTGTAAGTCAAAACCGCTCGCGAAAATAAAACAAGGTTATTTCTAGAATTCAAGGCTGTGTTGGAGCGATGCCCCTGGTGGATAAATAAAATGCCGATGAACAGCAATACAAGATTCCACAAATTATTCATTTAAAACAAAATTATAAACTGTAACACTGTCGAGGAAAGAGATGTCTTTTTTATACTAGCACAAAATGGAAATGGGCAAAGCACTGTCTACGCGTTATCATACCGTGGCATGACGTCATCGCCCATTCTTCATCCGTCAAGTCAAAGTCAAAGTCAAATAATGTTTATTCAATATAGGTAGGTACACTACACTTATTGACGTCTAGTTATTTATAAAATATGCGCCCTGGTGTGAGAAGAGCCCACAACAAACTCAGCCGGGTTTTTTTTTTTTTCATCGTCATCATCATCTCACGTCATCTCCCCCGTCTTGGGTATTGGGGGTTCCTTCGTAGCCTAATTCCCAGAATGTGCTTGTTCAATATGGGAATGAATAATCGAGCACCTACCTTAAGCACCGCCGTGTGAGTTGAAACCGGGCCCGGTCGTCGATGTCTCCCAATATTAAACTGGAATTGGGTCACTGGTCCAATTTGCTGTCACCGTCACAATCACAAAGTATATCACAATAGTATCAGGACGAGTACGGAGGCACCAAATAATGATTAGAAAAGGGCGAATTACACTGGGACGCGTGTATTAAGCGACCATTGATTAGCATAGTAGTAATTAGTTCCTGATCGCGCCGCTTCAGGTGCAGCGGTTCGCTGAAGCAACCAATGGGATGCATTGGCTACTCTTCCCTCGGCCGCCAGAGGGCACTCGAAGATCAAACCCATTGAACAAAATAAAAAACAATGCATTATGTTAATAACAAAAATAGCTCCAAATCGTGTTGATCCTTGAATACCCTGTTCCGGTACGGAACAGTGCTATTTGATAAAAAAGGCTAAACTATAAGTTAGCCCTTGACTGCAATCTCACCTGATGATCGGTGATGATGCAGTCTAAGATGGTAGTGGGCTAACCTGTTAGGGGCAAGGCAGTCATATTAAACCCATACCCCTAATCGGTTTCTACACGGCATCGTAACGGAACGCTAATCGCTTTACTTTTAAAGCGTGCACACTGCACACTAGCTCGAATCCGTCGTAGACATTTTGTCCTGTGTGTCTTCGCTCTAGTATTTGGAACACGACATTCTCGGCTGATCAGAAATTCATTGCAATCTAACTTCATCTGCTATTCCATTAAGGAACACGTAGCAAGAGAAGTTGACAATGTCCTGGGGACTTACTACACTACATCTCTTAAAGCAGTGTTATTTACTAGCTGATGCCCGCGACTTCGTCCGCGTTTGTTATTCCCGCGGGAACTCCTTAATTTTTCGGTATAAAAAGTAGCCTATGTCACTCTCCAGGTCACAAATCACGTCGATCCGTTGCTCCGTTGTGGCGTGATTGAAGGACAAACCAACAAACCAATAAACCAACAAACAAACACACTTTCGCATTTATAATATTAGTATGAATATGATATGACGTTCCTTAGTATAAGGATTAAAATTGTGAAACATGAGAGTCAACAATATTATAGTAATACTGCTTTAAACGATAATAGTAAGTCCCCTGCAGCTTCTTACGACGACGTTTATTAAATTTCGCACTGCCACTACCACAGTACAGTTTAAAGGTGGCTTGGAATACAGTAAATTCCCATTAGGAGTTGCAGTTCTACGAAACTTGGGACCACATTTCGCTGACCCCTAACTCAATATAAAGCAAGTTTCTGAGTGCCTGCGAAAAACTAGAAAAGGGAAATGGTATTTTAAAAGAACTACATACTACTAAGTATAATTAAACTAGAGGTTTAATTATATATTTTTAAAACTATAATTAAACTAGTGGTTTAATTATGTAAAATTCATAGCATATTTAAGGCGAATGGTACACAGTCAATCTGAACCGCTATCCGCGATCAAAGATCGCGATCCAAATAGATCGTTTACAGAATGGATTGACGATCAATAGTGGTCTATTTATTTGACGATTCAAAAGCACTTACAAAAGTTTATTTGAATAAAAACATTTTTTTTTTTAATTTTTGAAAGCAACGAAAACGATCGCTAATCACGATCCAGATTGAATGTGTACTGGACGCCTATGAGATTACTTAGTAAGTTAAATATGTTTCCCGGAAGTTTGTATGTGATATATATTCATCCAGGCCTACTCGTATTAATGAGCACGGGTATCCTCTTAGAATGAGAAAGGCTACGCGAGCATGATTTATACATAAATGTATAAGTAATTAGGTAAGGTTAACTAGCTTTAAGCTCTATTGTACTATTTCCAATAAATGTATATAGTTTGCGCGCGAGTTGAATGCAGAGCTTATGTATGGTGACACATATTGCGCGCGCGTTATTGTAAATGTAATATTAAATCTGCATTTTAAATGCGGTACGATATGAAATCTCTTGAATTTTGTCCAAAATATTTCAAAAGGAAATCTTTTTGTAATTTAATAGAACTTCATATTTTTTATAAATACATACTTTCAGAAATAAAAAAATTCAAAATTAGGCATTCTTCAGTTGACTTAAACTGCGCGAAACTACACTTGCAGTTAACTTCCGAGAGGACATACGATGTGAATAGGACAGAGGACTATACAAATGTATATTTTTATGCACACCCTACGTGTGTTAACGTAACACACGTAGGGTGCCTAAATCTGTTTACCATTAATTACGTGAAAGCTTAGCGGCCTATCAACATCACGGTCGGTAATGTGGGAAGATCCGTGTGTAATCAAACTTTCTGTTTAACTATCTGAGCCTACGTTGATATACCAAACAATAGATATTCGTGAAAAACCAATGACGTGAAGAAGTTTGCTTCTCTCTAAGACGAGCATTGAGCTCATCTGCATTGGTTTATTTTGAAAAGGCAACGAACACACAGACCCACAAACGCTTGTGCATCTATAATGACATGGAATTCGATTGGGAAATTGCAATTGCATACAATTTTGACAAAAACAATATTGTAACATTTTTATTAATATTTTAAAAAAGTAAGCACGACGAATCGTATTATTTTATGTAATGTACAAAAAGGGGGTTGGTTCACTTTTAGGGCTTCTTTAGTGAGCGCCACCTCACACATCCTATTTTCAGCTTTCCTTATCCAGCCATCTTCCGCCACTCTTTTTGTCGGTGCGTATTAGGAACTGTGTATCTTTAATTTTCGTTTATCAATGTAAAATCAAAGAATTCGTGCAAGCACAAACTATGGTATTAGTGGTCTAATATATTACATGATAACTATTATGTAACAACGTAAATCTGCTAAGAGCATGTATTGTTTACTGGCAAACAAATAAGTTCATGATGGATAGCGTATGTTAAGGTGCAAATATATTATTTGCTGTGTGGTCTGTAACACCTTGCAATGGAATCAGAGGTGCAATCATGTAAGGATTGCCGATGAAATCGTTTAAGCTCGGCAAAATAAACCATAAACCATATCACCATTGAATTAGAGCTCAATTTCGTGTATCCATTCTCATTCGTTTTGGTATGTACCTAAACGTACGTTCGTAAAGAGTAAACTAATGTGTAGTTTACTCTTTACGAACGAATAATTATAAAATATTATAGAATAGTAAATGAACGCATTTTTATATCACTGAAAGCATGCTTAATACATTTATTTTTATTAATTATATAATTTATATTCATCAAAATACAATTTACATGGTCATTACATGGTCATGGAAACATAAACAAGTGTTACCATGGAAATTTGAAGTCAATAACGTAACGGAGAAAGTTTATTTTACTCCCCAGTTTTCATAGCCCGGGCTTATAATATATGAAAATTACTAAAGGAGGTAAACTCCAAAACACAGGCGAAAACGTGACGTGTACATAGTTATTATATGGATGCCTGGTCTTCTTCCACCTCCCGTTATTCCAGGTCATTTCTGCCTCGTACCTGCAAATTATGGAACCAGCTTCCATCTTCTGTGTGCGGATAAACAAATATCTCAAAAGCCAGCAACGCTGGTGGTTCCTCTGGTGCTGCAAATGTTCATGGGCGGCGGTAATCACAGACCCGCCTCCTCGTTTGCTTGCTATATATTTTAAAAAAAATATTCCCACTTTGAAACATAATATGAAACAAATTCGAAAATCTTCGCTCTTGAAGTCAGATCAAACTATCGTAATCTACAGGTTGTCAGTCACAAATTCACAACGAGAGCGTTCATTTAATAAACAATGGACTATTTTTAAATGAAAGACTTTTGAGAGATTAAAAATAGTATGCAGACGCTGAATCGTAATATTTTCAGTGTTTTCTTACAGATGACCACCGAGAGATATGTCTAGAGAATCAAAATGTATGTCAATCTAGGGGCGTATAGCAGACCGACATACAGACACATTTTCGCATTTATAATTTTAGTATGGATATCATTAAAAAATATTCCAATCGTTAGAAAACATTTTTGCCCTTGAGATCAGAATGGTGCCCACTCAGTCTCTACGCGCTATTGGATCGGAACGCTTAAAAGCTTGAAGGCACGAATTTGCCGGTAGAGGAGTACCTAATAGTAACTATAAAATAGCTACAACTTTTTTAATCTGTGCCAGTTATAGCTAATCAAGTTCGAGCGGCAAATATTCTTTGTATTAGTTTGAAAGGAGCTGGGCCCACTCAAGCGACACGGCACGGAGGTGCACTGCGACATATTATTATTGTTCAAAGAAAACTTGCCGATACGTGCCGCGCCGCGCCACGCCTCTATAGTGGGGCTAGATTTTTAACCACAGCGTCAACTGCGTCAGGTCATCAAAATATTTTCATTATGCATCTTTTTTTTAGGAATGCTCTGGCTTCTTTTAACTTTATAAGCATGTAAAAAAATCTTTGAAGTTAAATTATAGCGACTTTGCGCAATAAAAATGCTAATTAGCTACTTTTATGAAATTCAAATAGGATCGATTTCCTTCAGATTGTACAGGAGCTATGCAAATCAGATTCGGCGTCCCTGAATAATCTTGTCTATCTTTTTCTTTATAAAACTCGACGGAAAAAGAGGGATGTTATAACCCTTTTACTTTTTGACTCGTGTTTTTAACCTACACTTCGAGAAACCTGATACATTTATTTATGTATTTTTTGTAATACAATTATTTCATAAGTTTGCTCGTACAATATTTAATAGAGTTCAAACGATATTTTGTTTTATATTCGAAGGTGGCTGTACTGGTATGGTGCTTAGCTATGTTTGATGAAAATCTTGGATAGAAGCAGGCGTTATTTTGCGGAAGTCCATGATAATGAAGAAACCAGAAGTTTAATTCGCTATAATCCGCCACAGTAGACAAATCTATGTGGTGTAGTGTGTATCTTGCACTTGCAGTTTGCGATATTCACCGCCCAGTAAGCCAGCAATTCGCAACGGCACAACACCACACCACACAAATCTTCCAAATTATTCTCAACGTACATTTAACTGCCTCGCTGGTCTAATGGTTCGCATGTTCGACTGCGGCCGACGAGGTCCCGGGTTCGAGTCCCGGGTCGGGCCGTAAGTGTTGGATTTTTCTGACTAGAAAATCTCAGTACTAGCCCGGTGTTAGGAAGTTGGCGGTGTTTCACCCCCGTGCCTCGGAGAGCACGTTAAGAGGTCGGTCCCGGTTATTATCACTAACATAATAATAGTCGTTAAAGCCCGCCAACCCGCATTGGAGCAGCGTGGTGGGTCTAAGCTCTATTTCCCTCTTCCCTATGATAGTGGAGGCCTGTGCCCAGCAGTGGGACGTTAGTGGGCTGTGGACAAATCTATGTGGTATACTTTGCATCTTGCACTTGCAGCTTGCGATATTCACCGCCCAGTAAGTAAGCAATTCGTACCAGCACAACACCACACCACACAAATCTTCCAAATTATTCTCAACGTTTACATTGAACTCCGACACCCGCGGAAGCATCTTCAGCAGATGTTGACTCGACAATGCACTGACTATACAATCGTGCATTGTCGAGTCAGAAAATCTGTTCAGTGGCTTAATAATTATCAGCTTTTACCAGCCGGTGTATTTTGATAACCGGAATGTCAAGTTGCCACTTATGTAGTGACGTCAATGTTTGTACTTGGAGTGGTTTGTTGGCGCCAATTGATGTGATAACTCCTTTACAACTTAATTTATGAAAGGGTTCTTCCCTACGCGTAGATATATGTTACTATTAGCTGATGCCCGCGACTTCGTCCGCGTGGATTGAGGTTTTTTGCTTCCCGCGCGAAATCTTAAATTTTCCGGGATAAGAAGTGGCCTATGTGTGATTCCAGACTATAATCTATCTCTCAGCCAAATTTCTAGATCCGTTCAGTCGTTCTGGCGTGATTGAGTAACATACATCCATCCATCCATTCAAACTTTCTCATTTATAATATTAAGTAAATATTTAGAAATTTCCATACACAGTAGGTAACGCCACCATACAATTCAGGAACATAAATATACCAACCAAAATCAAGAACGAAAATATACGATATACGGAATCTATCTCTACTTCTATACTAATACTATATAAATGCGTAAGTTTGGATGGATGACTTCGTCCGCGTGGTTTAAGTTTTATGATTCCTGCGGGAACTCCTTAATTTTGTGGGATAAACTATACCTTTGCCAAAAATCACGTTAATCCGTTGCTCTGTTGTGGCGTTATGGAAGGACAAACCAATAAACCAACAAACAAACATACTTCCGCATTTATAATATTAGTATGATATGATGTCTAATGCCACCTCGTATAGGCAAATTGGATAAAATAACGTAATAATATTAGTAAGAAACACAATTCCAAATTGCTATAGTAGTTACTGAAATAAGCAGGTGTGACAGGCGGAAGAGAGGCCGTCTCGTAATTTTTTCCTTTTGTTACGGAATCCCAAAAATCATGGAATTAAGGACTCAAATTTCAAACCCTTTAATTTTGCCGTCAATGCGACATTCTCTCACCAAAGGTTGGTAGAGATTGCTCAGTAAGCAATAAGGCCGCCTTTGCATACCGAGTTTATAGTTAAATTTACTTTGTATTCTTCTTTCATGTGCGCTGTAAAGTATCTATCTATCTATTTGTCTGTCGTTTTTTTATGTTCCTAACTAAATAATACCCGCGACTTCGTTCAAAAATTACGTTTCTTTAATTCCCGGGGAAACTCCTTAATTTTCCGGGTTTAAATATAATAAAAAGTATAATAAGAAGCCTTCAGATAATCTTCCTCTGGATGTATCCTACGTCTACCAAATTTCATCAAAATCGGTTGAAAAGATGGGCCGTTAAAGCGTAGCAGACAGACACACACGCTTTTGCATTTATAATATTAGTATGGATTTCACTAAGGGCTGCCACTTTTGCCCCACCTTGTTTGTTTTCTTAATGGGTTTTGCTTGCTTGAATATTTATGATAACGTTTGATATTCATACTTTGCAAAGGCTCATGTTATTTCAGCTGTTAGTGTTATTGATAGGTAAATTATACCTATATTATATAGAGGAGCAAGTATGACGTTATAGAAAATAACTTCATTTTTGTGTCTTTTGGTGTTGAAACCTTGGGGTCGTGGGGTGAAGCTAGATCATTTTTTACGGATCTATATTCTCGTCTCAGAGAGTCCACTGGTGACCGGAGGGCTGGTAGTTATACCTCGGCCAACATATAAGTTTGGCTATTCAGTATTCAGCGGGGTAACGCAGTCAGCGTTCTGGGCACATTGCCTCAATGCAGCGGCTTACATGATATTTTTAATTTTTATTAAATTAGTTTTAATTTATTTCATAGATTCAATTTTAATAAAGATTTTTTACAATTTCTATACACCTTTCTTTTTTTGCTCTTTTCTAGGTTTTACAAATAAAGAAAGTAGAAGATATTATAGAGAAGATATTTTTCAAAATGTCTTCAAATCATTTTTTCCATTATTTTATTTTATATCAATAATCTAGTCTTGGAGATTTTGCGACCAACAAATGAGTCAAATACAAAACAATCTAGACATACAATCGGTAATATTAATAATAATCTGAGATTACTTATAGGTATCAATTATGCGGGCCAGTAGGCGATACACTTGAGATATCAGACGCCACTCGATACTAAAAATAATTTTATCTTGAAAACTGCGACATGTAACCCGATTTCTTTTTCTTTGTGATTATAATGTATTGTTCTCCTACTTGTTCGGAAATTACTTCATTATTAAAAAAAAACAATACATCAATTGACTTTTTTCTGGCCGCACTTACTCAAATAGGAAATCAGATCAAATTTTCACGATGTAACCCATACGCAGTGATACTGCGTGAGTTAAGATAAGTCAATGCCATCTATCGGCAATGCAGAATAGCTTTTTTAACAAATTCGGTTTATTATTTCCTGGCAAATCAGACTAAGATACTACACAAATCTCGGCCAAATTTTAAAGTAAGTAAAAGAGGCTGTGAATAGTAATTCACAGCCTCTTTTACTTACTTGAAAAGTTTACTAAAACAGTCTTTATTTATAATCTACACATTCAGAGAGAGTATATTTAAAGCGCATCTCGATTTTCGAAGGATTCTTGAAAGAAAAAGGTCATAAAACTAACAAACTGCGGAGTTTCTTCCCCATTGACCTTCGCTCTACTATGTGAAATGAAACAACAAACAGACAACCTCTCGGTTACAATGCTAAATGAGAACGAATAAATGGTTAAACGTGTAGAGGTTCCACGAGAGATTCAATGTAATTAGTTAATTTATAATAAAACAATACACAGTTTATGTAGTTTTACATTACAACAATAATTAATCCTTTGACTAGGCCATAGTTGCTACTTCAGAGCCGTAATCAAAATAACGATCTAAACACCGAATGTATTCAGTAACCTCCGCCAAGAATCAAACGATTCTTCCCCATTAACCATTTGCTATACTATCCACGACCACCACCACTACAGCTCATTAACGTCCCACGGCTGGGCATAGGCCTCCACTCTCATAGCATTAATCAAATCAAATCAAATCAAATATTTTTTATTCAAATAAACTTTTACAAGTACTTTTGAATCGTCAAGTGAATCTACCACTGGTTCGGAATGCCATTCCTACCGAGAAGAACCAGCAAGAAACTCGGATTAGAGCTTAGACCCGTCACGCTGCTCCAATGCGGGTTGGCGGGCGTTAACGACTATTATCATGTTAGTGATAATAACCGGGACCGAGCGACGGCTTAACGCTCCGAGGCACGGGGGTGAAACACCGCCAACTTCCTTAAATCCGGGCTAGTACTGAGAATTTCTAGTCAGAAAAACCCAATACTTAATTATGACTCGAACCCGGGACCTCGTGTACCTCAGTCCAATATGAAGTTCGGTTTCTACACGGCATCGTACCGGAACGCTAAATCGCTTGGCGGCACGTCTTTGCCGGTAGGGTGGTAACTAGCCACGGCCGAAGCCGACCGACCGACCAGGCAAAACACACATGAACACTAGACCAACGAGGCAGTGCCCTCTACTATGTGGAAATTAAAATATTTGATGCGGGTACCTCAGGAGTACCTCTCATACTGAACATTTATTTTTAGCCTTGCTAGCAACCTAATGCAGTGAAAGCTTAGTTAGAAACAAAAATAGAAAGTAAGAAACAAAAATAACTAAATCAAAATCAGTTTTTTCGTTCGGGAGCTACGAATGCCACAGAATATACACAAATAATCTAAGCACACAGGTTAAACTTATAACAAACACCAGCTCCGTTTGCGTCGGAGATTAAAAATAATCATAAATTATTATTCTCCTTCTAACTGACTTCAAAAAAAGGAGGAGGTTCTCAATTCAGTTGTATTTTTTAAAATGTTTGTTACCTCAGAACTCCGTAAGTTATAAAACAATTTGCAAAATTCTTTTTCTATTTGTTTGAAGTTTCAAAATTCATGGAGGTCGTGAAAGCCTTGGATGTGATTTTAGTTTGTAAAGAGCGTCCCTGAAGGACAATTTTATAAGCTTTTGTCTTGCTTTCCATTTTGAACGTAAACAGAAACTCTTTTATGTTTTAGGTAATTAAATTTACACTTCTCCAGCAGTTTGGTTAACAATTTCTTTGTGTTACAAAAAATAAAAGACAAGCAACATTAAAAAGGATATATAAAAGGTATTTCTTAAGAATCAGTGGATTTGCTTCTTTTTGTTTGAAAAGTTATTTGATCAAGAAAAAGCTGAGCCGTTTGAAGATCATCGGCTTTGTAGCTATAGATAGATAGTTATCAGGGTCTGTTGATGGAGCAAGTAATGAAGATACATGGGTGAGGGTACCAAATATATATGAGTTCAATACTCAAGTTATTTATTATGTGTAGGTCATACAAGTGTCTCTTATGTTACGTCATTTTTTGTCTCTACCACCGGTTCGGAAAGAACTCGCACAATCAAATTCTACTAAGAAAAATAAGAAAATTTCGAGAGGTTTTACCGCTATAGCATGTCATTTTAAGTGCTTATAATGTAAGTATATTTTCTGGAAAGTTAGGAGTCTGAGAATCGAACCGATGGCCTCTCGAACAGGTCTATATTTAAACTAGGCTATCTCCGCTTCTTACATTATATGATATAGGGTATCATTTCAACAACCAGAATAAACCTGGGAGTAAATAATCCGCTTCAATTAAAACAAAGTTTTTATTGTGTTTCTTCCATGTGAGTTCATAACAGCTTATACACACGGCGTATTTAATACGCGCAGACCTTGCGATACATACGCGAGTCTAACGCAAGTTATACACACCAGAAGCCTCTACACACGTCCACAAATTCAGAAGTGCATTTGTATGGATACATCGATAAAGACGTGCTGTAGACACGCGTATGACTCATTTAGGCACGAACTAAAGAAGACTATGTGATCATTAAAACGCGCGTAAAACACAATTGTAAGGATCATCTCAGAAATAGGCACCGGTTGATCCCCGCTTAATATTTTTGTACTCTCATTTAAACCCACAGTTACGACCCAAACACCAAAATATTTAACATCCGTTGTCCACCGAGCTGCGACTCGTAGCAGACTGCCCTATGAATATCAAAACGTTTGTATTTAAAGATATTACCTCCATATGAATTGAATGAAATGTCGCGAAATAAGTAAAATTGATACCTATCGAAATAATAAACCTAACACAATACAGACCCGCTGTCAATGCGCGTAATGGCCGCGATTGTATCGATGCAAATGCTACAATTTGCTTTGTGAACTGAAAATGCGCAGACACTGCGCGTTCGTAAACGCGCGTCGCCTGCGCGTGTAAATCACGTCGTGTGCGTAGGCTTTAAGATCATGGTCAATATATGAAAATATTCATAAACATCTCGTCATTGTTTTAGTTTAGCGTAACAAGTGTTATCTTATCAACTAATTCCATTTATCGGTTTCGTGTTCAAGAGTATACCATAAAGATTAACACTATCTGTGTTTTCCTATATATTTAGTCCCATATGAAATTGATACTGTTTCGGAAAATTGATTTTGGTGGACACAGAATTTTAGAAGATTCAGAGTGAATTGATTTCTATAGACTACTTATACTTCCAGAGCATAAAATAATTTGATATATTATGATTATGAGGCGTCGCAAGCCAAAAAAAGACTGGTACTTAAGCTTGGCCTTGTTTTGTTGACGGGGGGAAAACTTCTTGAGATACCCGACCTCCTGGGGGGAGACCGGTAGGGTGATTGTGTAAAAATGACAGCTACAGTGTAACGATCGCAATCACCTCTTGATTGGTTAACATTCTTCCACTATTGGCCAAAATCCATTGACGCTACAAACATGCCATAAATTCAGCCAATCAAAACAATTGAGACTGTTACAATGATTGATGCAGGTTTTACAAAATCGCCCTGCTGGTTAGGTGGGATTTGTACCCACTAAAACTCCCTCGCTGGACATCCTCAGCGAATGAAGAAAGGCTCCGGGAACCCATAAGAACTTGCGCCGATGCCCCCCATGCTAGGCTCGAACCTGGGCCAACGACCTCCGTGGCGCAGTGTGTAGCGCTGTTGCCTTAACGTGCGGAGGTCCAGGGTTATCGAACCCTGGACCTCCGCACGTAAATTGACCCTGTCAAGTCAATTTGGGAATTTATAATTTTTGAATTTTCCCTGGTCTGATCTGGTGGGAGGCTTCGGCCGTGGCTAGTTACCACCCTACCGGCAAAGACGTGCCGCCAAGCGATGTAGCGTTCCGGTACGGTGCCGTGTAGAAACCGAAGGGGTATGGGTTTAATATAGCCCGCTACCATCTTAGACTGCATCATCACTTACCATCAAGTGAGATCGCAGTCAAGGACTAGCTTGTAGTGGAAAAAAAAAAAACACTAACCCCGTCCTCGTGTTCCGTCTAGCAGCTAAACGCCATGCCAAGCTGCCGTCTTCCAGCCTATCTTGTGTTGTAATGAAAACAAAATCTTTACTTATTTTAATACATACTATAAATGCGAAAGTGTTTCTGTCTGTCTGTCCATCTCTCGGTCTGCTACGCTTTCCCGGCCCATCTTTTCAAACAATTTTGATGAAATTTGGTACAGAGGTAGTTTGCATCATCTTTTTATCCCGGAAAATTCAAGAGATCCTGCGGGAATCAAAAATCTTAATCCACGCGGACGAAGTCGCGGGCATCATCTAGTAATATTATAAATGCGAAAGTGTGTCTCTCTATCTGCTACGCTTTCACGGCTCATCTGTTCAACCGATTTTGATGAAATTTGGTACAGGGATAGTTGATATCCCGGGGGAGGACAAGGTTACTTTTTATCCCGAAAAATTAAGGAGTTTAATTAACGGACGAAGTCGCGGGCATCATCTAGTATGTGTATAATGAAAAAACCGACGAACATAGCGCTCAAACTGGTTTCAAGTGACCCTCGTTTCTATTCTAGATAACGATAGGTATTTCCTTTTCTCAATTCTATTTTGCAGGTCATTTCTTGAAGAAGTTTTGCGACGTAACGAGGTACGGCGGTGTCGCTATAAAAGAATATTGATTACAAACGTATGTGAACAAGACGATACTGGGTATGTTCCGATATACACTGCGAGCACTGATCAGTGCTCTACTGGGGAGAAATTCGTTCCGTTATGGACTATGCTGCCGCAGTATCCTAGGGAAATATATGACGTCATAAATCGTCGCCATTTTTGTATTGACGTTTTCGAGGCAAGGTGCTCTCAGTGGTGACTGCGTTCCGTTTTAAACAGTAACCAGTATAGCTAACTATAAAGGAACGGCTTTGCAGTATACTAAATTGACGTCACACCTTACAGTGCTCGCTGTGTATATCGGAACATACCCTGTAGCACATCAATCAGTTGGTTTGTTTTGTTTGTATGTTTATACTGCCATAAATTTTATAACGGTATTACGTTCAGATTAGAATTGGCTATTGAACTTGTGTGAACAATGTCAAATATATTTAACAAGATGACGACCGAGACTTCGTTTATGATAGATTCGGGAACTCTTTTATTTTCCGGGATACGAGTAGGTAGGTAGCCGGTGTCCTACTGGATGCAACCTTATCTCTGTACCAAATTTCGTCTAAATAAGTGGAACAGACGGACTGTGAATGCGTAGGCTGCGTAAATTTCCTTGGGTTTTACCCTATCTGCTACGCAGTGTATCAAAATCCCCGAAAACCAGAGGATGAGTGGCTTCGACTGTGGCTAGCTTACCACCCAATCACTAAAGACATGCCGCCAAGCGATTTAGCGTTCCGGCACGATGCCGTCTTGAAACTAATTAGGGGTATGGGTTTAATATGCCATTTATAATGTGCCAGTTATAATAACTACCATACCCCTATTATATTTTCAGGTTAGTCCACTACTATCTTAGAACTGCACCATCAATTCCCATCAAGTGAGATCGCAGTCAAGGGCTAACTTGTACTTAGTAGTGTGTAAAAAAAGAGTTTGAAAATTATTAATTCATTTCGTAAGGTAAGGCGCAGGGAGAATTTTTTTTAATTGGTTTACATATTAATTAGTATTTCGTACTTTAGGTAATTAATCTTATGCATTGCAAAGATCCGCTACAAACAAAATCAAATTACATCAAACTACTTGGATATGTCCGCTAGATTTAGTCGTGTGTTTTAGGTTTAAAACTCAGTGTAAGCTCTTTGGTTTTCCGAGATAAAATGTAACCTAATTACTCCGTTGAGGCGTTATTGAAGGGCAAATCAACAAACACACTTTTGCATGAATAATAATAAGTATTATTGAAGGACAAGTGAAAAAGGATGTTTTTCAAATACCAAAATATTTTTCATCTTGTGTGCAAGCGAGTAAGGAAAAGAGAAGAATTTTAACGGCTACAATTTCAACAACTTGAACCAGTGGAAGCTGAGTGTTTTCTTCGCTATTGTAACATCTGTTGCCCGCTTTTAAGACCATTTCTAACATGCCTGGGATAGCGCTCTCTCCAGATATAAAAGTTTAGACATTTTATTGTAAGTAACTGCAAACACAGGCTCTGACCAAATCTATATCTATCTTTTAAGACTATACCAATAAATACTACATAGTTAATTTAAATGCGAAAGTGTGTCTGTTTGTCTTCTACGCTTTCACGGCCCACTAATTGTTCAACCAATTTTGATGACATTTGGTACCTTTAGGGAAAGGTTGTCTCCCGGGGTAGAACCCTACAACGCTACTGCTTGATCTTAATGAAAGATGGACATAGAGATCATGTACTTTTACTGTAGGGTTTACAGCACCACTAGCTGATGCCCGTGACTTCGTCCGAGTGGAATAAGTTTTTAATTCCCACGGAAATCCTTAACTTTCCAGGATAAAAAGTAGCCTATGTCACTCTCCAGTTACTTAGCTATACACATGCAAAAAATCACGTCGATCCGTTCCTCTGTTGCGACGTGATTGAGGGACAAACCAAACAAACAAATAAACCAACAAACAAACACACTTTCGCGATCCATGGTAATATGGTTAACGTTAAATTTGCCTAGCAAATATCTCGTAGAGTGAGTGGCACAAGTCAGCTCATTCTTACATTCATCAATGAACTACTACATGCCGATTTTCTTTACGAATGTGGAAGAAACCTGACTTTGGTAACCCAAACTGGTATCAACCCTAAGTATAGAGTATATTTTGCTAACGTTATTAGAGATAGACCGAAGATAGAGATAGACATCTTCTAGACTTGCTAGGATACTTTTCAGGGTTGCCATGGGATAGGTATTTATTTATTTATTATTATTAATTATTTAATTAGAATGGATAACATCCAATTACACTAATTGGGTATTTGACAACTAGTCAAATGAATTATCAAAAAGACGTAATATCGACATCCCCTATTAGTTTTATGTTGAATAACCATTTTAAAGTATCAATTAAAGTTAAAAAGTGCGTCGAATTTTGATGACGATACAATTCACCATTTTGTACAAAATCCCATACTAAGCGCGCGTTTTGACGTTTGAAAAAAGTTGCTGATTTGACTTATTGTCAAATACCCAGTTTAAAAGAACATAATGCAACTTAAAATTGATACCAATAATGATCGAAAATTAAAATCTAAATTATAAAACACTAACAATAAAATGAGAGATGCATGCTTTGGTATTAAAAATCCTAAATCCACATAAAGTCGCGGGTCACAGCTAGGAACACATATTTTCTCATGATTTTATGATAAATCATAAGACCTTCAACTCTAATGAAAGAGAAACTGTAAGTAATTGTTATTACTGCTAAAAATAGCCGATCTTTTATAAACGTTTGAATCCCATCAATACACTAAAATTAGAATAGATTTATGTATTTTTCCTTGGGAAAAAGAACATTATTGATATCGTAGACGTGCATAGCTGGTACGTACTCGTAGGTCAGATAACATTGAAAATAATAAATTAATTAAGTTAGCTGATATTATAACATCATTGGCGCAGTGGTAAACTTCGTGGTCAATGGTCATATATGTGGGGTTCGAATCCCGGTAGTGGTAATTTGGTAATTTGTATCATCCATTCCGAGAGCCTTTTGACTTTCCCGAGATGCAATCTATCTTTGTATCAAATTTCGGCAGAAGCAGACAGACAGACACACATTCGCATTCATTATATTCGTATCGATAGATATACTAAAAGATGTCCGCGACATCGTTCTTTCGTGTGGATTTTTTAACCCCCCTGGGAATACTCAGATTTTCCGGCATAAAAAGTATACTTAAGTGTTATACTTAGTATAGTAGTAAACATTTCTTTGATAACTACTTTGACACTACATCACAAGTCGTCACGTAAGTAAGTGCCAGGAAAGAAAAAGATATAAGCGAATGCATACGAATGTAAAGAAGAGACTATGATTAATTTTAAAATAGTTAAAGACACAGGTAAAAGATTAGCTCTTCATGAAGAGAAAAAAACCTGTAGTACTCAAAAAGAAATCTGCATATCTTTTATACAGATTTCTTTTTAACCGACTTCCAAAAAAGGAGGAGGTTCTCAATTCGGCGCGTATGTTTTATTTTTTAATGTATGTCGGTGCATATCTCCGTGGTTTCTAAACCGATTTGAAAAATTTTCAGTGGTTAGAGGAAGCTCCCGAGGTTGTCCCATAAAAAAATCTGACTCCAAATCCTCAATCCTGATGCTGTAGGTGTACCGAACTACATGAAATCCTCAAAACTAGGGAGTTAGGAAATTTTGATGGTGAATTCATATAGTAGGTATCAAGTCACGTGTATACAATACAACTCTGAGTCCCAACTCCTCAACCCTGATGCTGTAAGATACAGAACTCCTTAAAAATAGCGATTTAGGTTTTTTTATGATGATTTCATATTGTAGGTGTCAAGCAACGACTTCATACTTAAACCCAAGTCCCAACTCCTCAACCCTGATGCTGCAGGGTACTGCACTCCTAAGCCGTGGGGATTTAGAGTACACTAAAAAGTTAAAAATAAAAATTCTTTCCAAAAAACCAACTTCCAAAGCCACTGTAAAGTAAAAAATAATTTTGATTTCTACACACTATGTTGAAGTCGGGCGAGTATAACAAAGATAGGCATAGGTGACCCATCAGGCTCGCAGTCGGCTTACCAAAGCAATTTGCAAGGAAAGTGACCTTTAGGGAAACGATACAACGGAAATGATACAAATAATCTTATCATACTTCATACTTTCATACTAATATTATAAATGCGAAAGTGTGTTTGTTGGTTTGTCCTTCAACCATGCCTCAACAGAGCAACGGATCGACGTGCTTTTCGGCATGAGTATAGCTGAGGACCTAGAGAGTGACATAGGCTACCCGGCTTATCCCGGAAAATTAAGGAGTTCCCGCGTTAATCAAAAAACTTAAACCACGCGGACGAAGTCGCGGGCATCAGCTAGTTATACAAATAATTCTCTTTAATTTTAAATTAAGTCAAAGAAATGAACTGCCAAGTTTAAATAGGTCCACTAAGCTGTTCAAATTGCGATTTAATCTCAAAGATTTAATTTTTAATACCCGTTTTATTTTACGGCCATCGCCGCTTGCCACTCGCGTAAAGCCTTTAATAAATTACCTACTTGTATTACTTTTATAACGTTGAATCCGACGTAAGCGTCCTATCGACCAGTTTTTTAGGGTCCAGTTATCAGTTTTAAGTATCTGTTTCATAAGATTGTACTGGTCAGATCTAAATAAAACCGGTTCATAATTTTTATTAATAATATATTTTTTACCTTTTGCAAGAAAAGCGCTAGCCGAAAACAAAAATTACTCCCTCGAGACTGATAACTGATACTTCTTCGATGTATGTATTTCAGTAAATCATTTTGGAGTTTCCTAGACAGTTGTTTGAAAAAAGATCGATGAATTCCCAGTAGTTCAACGGTTGAACTAATAAGTTGAACTAGTGGGAAATACCCAAAATAATGACTTTCAAAGTTCATGGCATGACTACTGAACCCTACCTTGTATGTTTTGACACGCACTTGACCAGTTTTATTTCAATTCATTTTAATTGCCACTTTCAATCTTTCAATGCAACTTCGCAGGAAATCGTATCTTTTATCTCTCTTGTACAGTGTTCTTTTCAACCCAGCTGCTCCTATTATATTAAACAGATCCATTGCAAAATACCGCATCTAAATCTGCTTTGTACTTTTAAAGAAACAAGGTAGCATATAAAAAAATCACGATAGCACCACAGCTTGGTGGACTATGGCCTTGAAACATATCTAAAAACCATCTCAGAAGCAGCTATACATATCTAATGCAAAAAACTGCATTATAATCGGTCCAATAGTTTTCCAGAAAAGTGGTAACAAAAGTGGTGTTTCTCACTCGGGTCGATCTCGCCGCTTTGTGGATAATTTAATTCTTAGAATTCCTTCTCATAGCACTGCTTTCACAGTTCTTTTCCATTAAAGCTGTTCGTCTTTGGAACTCTCTCCCTCTTAATATTAGGCGGGCACATTCAATGTTTATTTTTAAGAGACTCCTAAAACACTTTTACACCTCCTTACTTTTGTAGGTGTATTCAATTCATTAATTTATTTTGCTTATATCCAAATTATATGCCAATTGGATATTTTTACCGTAATCGATTTTTTAAAATGGTTATTGAATATAAAACAATCAGGGGACGTAGATATTACGACTTCTGGGAGATCCTCTATTTAATAATCACTAAAAAATATTTATTTGAATAGTAGTCATTTATATCCAATTGTATATTTAAGTTGTATGTATATAATAATATGTGTGTCTATGTATGGTTTTTGTATAAAACGAGTATGTTTTTATAAATATGTGCATACCTAATTGTGCAATAAATATATGATAATAGTCTCTAGATTTACTACTGTTATACTCGTATCTATTAATTGTACTAACCTACACCCTCATTCCAATTTTCTGTTATTATTTCCTTTTCTAGGTTGCCTGAAATGAGTGAAAGTGAATTTATTTTGCGGGACGCCTACGTCGAAGTCGATGCCTAGTAAATATTTATATTTCCTCCAATTTATATCGGATCGACTATTTTTGGTCGTCTGTGATAGGCGTAAACAGTCGCTTGAATAATAATTAATTGCGCCGTGAATATTTTTCGCCCTTTCAGCAGGCCGAGTGGGAGATAATTTACGTATTCGATCGCGTCAACGTTAACTATTACCATTTATTTCGTAGATGATGCCCGCGATTTCGTCTGCGTGGATTAAGGTTTTTTGATTCTTGAGGGAACTCTTTAATTTCCCGGGATAAAAAATAGCCTATGTCCTTCCCCTGAAAACAAACTATCCCTATATCAAATTGCATCAAAATCGGTTGGTGAGATTTTTGTTTTTTGATTCTTCCTAAACTCTTTAATTTTCCGGGATTAAAAGTTGCCTATGTGCTTCCCTGAGATTGTGTCTGTGGGATAGGTTATCCCTGTACCAAATTTCATCAAGACCCGTTGAACAGCTGGGCCGTGCAAGCGTAGCAGATAGACAGACAGACAGACAGACACAATTTCGCATTTATAATATTAAAATATGGAATATGCATTGATCGAGCTCCAGATGTCAAGCGCTTGACAATTCTATAGAAATCTTTCAAACGTTGTCGCGATCGAATGGGAAGAAAATCTCCCACTAGGCACCCAGTAGATTAAGCTTATTCAGTTCGGAATTCGGATATCTTCTATACGAGATTAGATTTGAAAGGAGGATAACTGAATAAGTCTTTGGGCGGACTGTGACGTGGGTAGAGACAGCAAAAAAGTCGATCTTTTAAATAATTTATGTTAGGTACTCTTCTATTCCAGCCTTTAAATAATTCGAATAAAAATTCGATAAGCTTCTATTGAACAAGAAATTCTTTAAAGGCAGACACAGCCCGAGTAGGTACCTACGCAATGGTAATTGTAATTGGTACGATATTTATTTACTGTCTGTTGAAGTAATGGTTTAATTTTTCAATGATATTCTATTTAACGAATAGATATGAAAATCACATAAAAATTAAGTACCTAGGTACATATTTAAATTATTAAAGAGAACAACATTAGTAAAAACATAATTATATTTATACTAGCTGATGTCCGCGACTTCGTCATCGTGGAAAAAGTTTTTTTAATGCCCACGAGAACTACTTAATTCTTCGGGATTAAAAGTAGTTTATGTCACTGCAGGTCCTGAACTATACAAATCCAAAAAATCACGTCCGTCCCAATAGAGCATGTGAGGTGATTGAAGGACAAACCAACAAACAAACACACTTTCGCATTTATAACATAGTGAAACATAAGAATATTAGTAAGTATAAAGTTTTCTGTATTCTGTTCTAAGTAGTGAATACTACTCAATTTCATGTTCAAGTATACGTACATTTTTCAACTACTTACCTAAAATTTTCAATGTTTTAAAGTTTTTGTTGTCAACGTTTCGACGCTTAATAAAATTCCTCTGTTATAAAAATTAACTACGTAGTTACACAAATATTAAAAGTTCGGAAAATCTTTTATTTTGTCATCTAGGCATCTCCAACACTGTCTTATAAGACCACAGCGCTCACCACTACGCCAGGGAAGTCGTCAATTTCAGAATTTATGTCAGACTACTCTTTCCTTACTTTATTTTATCCCTTAAGGCCCTATGCTACTCCAGCGGAAATTTCATTCTGAGAGCAAGGTATCAGCTATCGCACTCCAACGTCTGTAACCGGTTGCGAATGGCCACAGTGTAGAATAATAATAAAACGACGCACCGCATTTGCATGAATTCTTAAAGTTGTAGTTCCATTCAAGTTAGCTCTGTTAGTTTTCGCGAACTTAATAATTATGTTTATTAATCTTATTAATACCTAATAATATATGAATTATGTTTATTAATCTTATTAATACCTAATAATGATATTGATTACCTTTAATTTTTATAGTCTAATTTTATGGTATAAGTCTGCTAAGTGGTTCGTTTATATTGATAAGTTTAGGTTAATTAACAGTTTTCTCTATGATTTTACCGAAACAGCCTTAGTTTTAGATTGGTTGTGGGCGTTGTAGGTATGATCTCAAGAGACTTGAAACCTAATCTAAATTTCTGTTATTATTTATCTTATCCGATACCATATACATGGAAGATTTATCACATCGGTTATTTGAGGTTATCACTGAATGTGCGTATGATATTATATTTCTTTGTAGAGTTTGATTAAATTCTTTTTACTTTATGTAAAATTATAAAGCCTGAATAAAATACAACGCGTTACAGGCTACAACAGAACGACGAGAACGTGTGTAACTTGGTTTTAAGAATTAATTGCATGATAATGATAAACGGTTTATTTATTTCACGTACCTAATACCTATTACTGTAATATCAGTACTTATATTACTAAACTATAAGAAAGGCATGCACACTGCAAAATGCGCGTAGCAGCCAGTAACCATAATAATATATGTCGTGCTTTATTTAATTTATCCTTAAAACCGCTTGAGATGCTTGTCCAGTGTTTGATTTGACGTAATATTGTACTATTGAGGCGCGAGGTGCGAAATTTGCGACGGCCGAGCGATAGCGGTTGCGGGGCGACAGCGATTGGCACCGAGTTTTTAAAGAAGAAACTCGTTTTAATTTGAAGTCATCAAAAGATGAAAAGAATAAGTTCGTAATGAAAATGTTCATTCCAACATAATTGCGGCCACTGGAAATCTTATCGGACTATGAGATTGACGAAAACGGGAGCACCCCCATAGTCTAATAGGAGGCAAACTTCTCATTTCTGAACCAAAACCATTGATAGGATTGCCGAATGGATAGGTACATTGAAGGATACAAAAATCGAGTTAAAAACTCATTAACATTAGTAATCCTACCCGGGACCTCTTGATTCTTGTATTATCCTTGCAGCTGCCGTCGCGCGTTTGGTTTGTTTCAATCTTTAATCGCAACCCTTCCACACCTACATCGAAATGGAATATTCACCAAAGCGTGAATATTACCTATCATCACTGGGGCCATACTACCATCGCCTTACAGCCGTATTATTTCCTTATATTTAGGATCTGGAGAGTGACAAAAGCTAATATAATAATAATAATTAGTTTTTATTTCAGCAAATACAAACTGCCAGCCCATAATTTGTTATTAACAATCACGTCTTAAGACTCTTCATTCGAGCTGTAACGGTTCGGATCAATATTTAGCTCTTTTGTCCCCTGAAATTTTATTATTCATAGCATTAAAACTCAAAATTTATTTATACCAAATTGTAGGCAAATCGCTTATCTACCACAATGACTGACAACATTTTGAAATTAATTAATAGATAGTTCCTTATCGCGAAAATACCAAGAGGCTGTTATTGAATCTTGGATTTTGTGTAAACTTTGACGTTAGCGAACATCATAATTTACTCATTGTGGTCAAAAAAAGAGATACTTTTATTGAGTATAAGGTCCTGAACTACAATAGTTGAAGAGAAAAATTATTAATTTGCTATTATTTGTATTATAAAACTCGAAACAAAGAAAATTTCATTTGACAAAATTAAGGACCCATAAAACCGTCATTTTAGGAGGTTATTTAGCTTAATTTGCAAAGAAAATTCACAACTCCTAATAGTAGGACATATTTTCAATTATATAAAGCAAAAAAATAATATTTTTAACAATAGTTTACTTCTAAAAATAAGTTTCAAACACACAACAAAACTGCGCGATCAAGCACTAGGAAAACTAGTCGTAGCCGAGGCTTCTCCGAGGGTGGACGTAACGCTTTTTGTCTCCGCAACTCAAAATAAAATACGTAGAATATACCTGAGATTGTAGTGCGATTGTCACTTCTCAATAGTAGGCATTTTATACTCGCTGCTTTTTCTTATTGATAGATGAAACTATTTTGTTTTAAAGAGTTTAGGGTTTGTATTTTATACTTTATAGTTATACTAAAGGCAAATTATATTGATGGTAAATATTTAAATAAGAATTCAGACAAGGTCATGTTTATCAGACTGTTATAAAAAACCTTTGCACATTATTCAGAAAATTAACTAGAATTAGTTATAAACAATGATTAGTTATTAGTTATAAAATTGCATTTATAGGGCTTGTGGTTAAATTTACTATTATTATAGGCTGACCAGCAATCTCTACTAATCCCCTTGTCGTTTTGAAATTTCAGTCAGTTCATGAACACTCGTTCATTGTCTTTTATGGCATACGCGCGGTATCTTGTGTTCGATTGTGAAATTGACTTGGGATTTTATTGGTTTGATTTGCATTGTGATTTGGATATTGTTTACCTTTGGATCGATGACCTCCAGCTTGAATTACTGACTGATACTGCTCACTATTGGGTATCGTGTTATATAATATATTAAATAGGTAAGTTACTATAAATTTTTAATTCTTACTAATTATAAATGCGAAAGTGTATTGCTGTCGGCCTGTCAATTAATTACCAGCATGGCTTATCCACAGATGCCTTGAAATTCAGTCCAGGGATGCAGCCACATGCTTGTACATTAGTAAACATATGCAATGTGCTTTCGGACAGTCTAATGTACTGTACACTTATCAGCCTTTTCCTACTTCCTCAGTTCACAGTTCACACCTAGACTACTCAATGAATCAAATATTTAGGTTTATCGATTTTGGCTGTACGTTTTCGGTCAATCAGTCAATCACGAAAAAATTTAATTAGGTTTTTTGTGTTATTTTTATGTGCCTTTTTGGGATCGAGTTTTTATTTTACTGTCAAAGTTATTTATTTCTAACAAATAACAATACACTCGTTAGTACAGCATAAAGTTATTTGAAAAATTGGCTGTAAAGCTGTATTTTTTTACTACCGCAGGCGCAGTAAACTTCTATTGTTATTTTGGTAAACTGAGTATACTAGCGCAACACCTGCAGGATTATATAGTTTTATTACCTTTTACAAGTGGTTATCGTTTACAGAGCGGCACTTGATGATTGTGTTTTATATTTGCCGAACCGGATCTTTCTTTTATTATTGTACCACTATTGACCCGTGATCGCTATTGTTATCATGATAAACAAAAACCTACGTTGGTAAAACACCTGCATCTGCACGTGCCTATCAGTTTTATTGCACTGTTTTCTTTCATTTTTTAGGATTCATGAAAGTAAATAAGTTATTTTTTTCAGATATGGGTTCTAAAACTCCAATTTTCAAACTAAAAAGAAAAAAATATTTACGTAGTGAACAATTAGCGAAGGCAAGGAAATTAATAAAAAGTGCTTCAAAAGCTGAAAGCGCTCTATGGCTTGAACTCAGAAGATTTTTGTTGACGGCATCAACATTTACGGGTATCGTAATCGAGCGTTCAATCACATTGGGGTCAAAGTAATATGGACCCAAAGGCTCTTGATTTAAAGTCACAAATTCCAACCGATTTTTATTTCAAACGTTTCCATTTGGAGCGCTGGCTGTGAATGCATACACGAAATTGAGCTCTAAATCTTTACTGTTAAGATTCATTTTACTTTAACGCTAATATGTTCGAATGGTTACGATCAATCGAATTTGTAATGTGAAAACTAAGACGAAACGTAGTGACATGTATATAAATGAACCATACAAATTCTAATAATTTTATATTGTAAAAAACATTACGTAAAAATCAAAATAATGCTAATATTTTTATTTCTTTTTGTACAAAATGTATCTTTTAACTAACAGAAAACAAGTAAACAAAGACAATTTATGTTATAGGAAAACATAGTTTAAATGTGATTTTGTAAATAAATACGAATTATTCTGCATTTTTCTTTATATCTTGTCTTATATGAGTGCAATAAAATAGAGAAATTATAATTCGTCCGCGTTTTTTTTTTAAACTCCTGTGGGAATACCTTAATTTTTCGGGATATAAAGTAGCCTATATCCTTCCCCGAGATACAATGTACCTCGTACCTGTAAGCGTAGCAGACAGACAGACAGACAAACTTTCGCATTTATAATATTAGTATGGATGTACCTAGGTACTTAAAAACATCTATACTAACAATCATGCAACCTACTCTTTATATGAATGCATTTTATATTAAAAAAAGTTTATATAAAGTGTAAACGTATGTAAAGTGAATTAAAAACATATTTTTTTTAATATTGAAAAAATAATAGCCTGTTTGAAAATGGGATTAGGATCGAAACGGTTTGTCAAACTACATTGCACCCGACGCCTTCTGTTCGCTCGTTTGAACAAAGGACTATCCGAGACAAAGGATTTACCAGAGATAAATACCTAAACTTGCGAAGCGGCTCAAGGAATGAACGCTCTTAACCTATGTTAGTAAAAAAAACAAAACAAAATACCTAACCTAACCTAACCTACGCTTATACCTAAAGTCTCGAACATCTACAAGGCTCGTTGGGGCCTCCTAGCGAGAATGCTTTAAAGGCTATAAATGGTGTGCAATAAATAATATACATACATTGTTGACGTTCGTGTTTTAAGATTATAATCCTTATTAGATGATACTCGCGACTTCGTCCGCGTGCATTAGGATTTTTCGATTCCCGCGGAAACTTTAATTTTCCGGAATAAAAAGTAGCGTATGTCCTTCCCCAGGATACAACCTACCCCATTATAAAATTTCATCAAAATCGGTAGCACGGATGAGCCGTGAAAACATAGCAGATAGCCAGACAGACACACTTTCGCATTTATAATTTTAGTATGGATTTTAGGGACGTCAAGATATGTTAGATAAAGCTTTCATTTAGAAATAATACTGCTTTGAACTATGGTGGTAACCCCTCTGGATTGAGCACGATATATTTGAAATTGTTGGATTATTCAAATTGTTGGACCCTGGGTGAATTCTCTCTCATATGGTGCGATATTGAAATGGGGAGTTTTATGGAGTCGAATTTACATGGAAAAGGTTCCTACTGAATTCTGATTATCATGATTGATTTCAAATATCTTTCGAAGCTAAAGGAAATTTGAGGACGCGTTGGAAAGGCTGAATTGGTATGATCGAATAAACTTTGGATGTTCTTATCCATCTTTGGACTAATGATTTTTTTTAAATCACCACGAATGACAACAACAGGTCTTTGAACTTTGGATTGCTGCCATCGCTTTGAGCAGTATTATTTCAAAATGTCAAAAATAAGAATTAAAATTCTAAAACACGAACGTCATTAATGTATGTATGTATATTATTTATCGTACACCACAAAAATACTATAGAAACCATTGAAATAGAAGTATAGGTACTAAAATTCTACATCAATGATAGAAACAGATAACAAACAAGAAAACTTAAAACGTAGGTACAATAAGGCGGTCTTATAGCTAAGGAGCGATCTCAATAATAAAACAATACAGTACTTTAAGCGATGGTAATATACCCCCCGGTTTCAATGACAGAATGTAACGCTACCAATCCCAGTATAATCTACAAAAAACGTAGCTTTGGGTTTTTCCAAAGTGATGATTCCGATTACTGGTATCATTGCAAGATTACAGCGAACAAAAATTAAAGAAAACAGCTTGCGTTTTTTACTATCATGAAGCTTTTAAAGTGTAATAAGAATGGTTTTCTGCCACATTGTGATATAATTTGATTCAATACATTTCGTAACTAGTAGCTGATGCCCGCGAGTCGCGACATCGTCCGCGTGGAATAAGTTTTTATCAATTCCTACGAAAAATCCTTAATTGTCTGGTATAAAAGGTAGCCTCTGTCACACTTCAGGTCCTCAACTATACCTACTCATGCAAAAAATCACATCAATTCATTGCCTTGTTGCGACGCGATTGAAGGACAAACCAACACATAAACACATTTTAAATTACATTTATAATATTTAGTATGATAGGTATTAACTCAGAGCACATAAGAGTGAAATGAAATATTCTTTATTGTTCACCAAAAACATAACATAAATAATCAAAAACAATATTACCTTATGCCAGTTTTTTTCTGATAATATCTCGTAGGTATACTTATATTATTATTACATAATACCTAAGTGAAATTGTTATTTCAGCGCAAACTATGCTTACATTAATATTTTTATACAGCAATAAACAAAAAATGAAATAACGGCGAGTTCTAAATCTTCAGCGGAAAATCGACGTGCAAATAAATATTTGCAGAGACGTTAAATAATTACACCACCTGCGAAAGATTTACCTACAGTAGGTACTAGGTAACCACAGATTCTTGATTCTAAAAATACCGAACTCGTAGTTTTAAAGCTCAACTTTTTTTTAATCCACTACAAGTTAACCCTTGACTGCGAGCTCACCTGATGGTAAGTGATGATGCAGTCTAAGATGGCAGCAGGCTAACCTGTTAGGGGCATTCCAGTTATATTAAGGCGAGTCACCTCAGCTCAGCGGTGAAAACTGGTTTGCTAGATCAAATTTTTTCGGTATTTACTATTAAATAACGGTCTTACAAAAAATATCCGATACACTTAAAGATATTGTCTAAAGAATGTGCTATTTTGTTACACGATAGGATGTACTTTACTCGATCAAAAAAAATCTTGAAACAGGCTAAATTAAAAGTTTAAAACGAATTTTTTATTAATAAAATTTTCGACTTTGTTCATCATTTTTATATGAATAAATTCCTCTTGAAGTATTAATGAGAACCTGCTAAAATTTATTTCAAACTGAAGTCCTATATCTATTTAATTCAAATCCCAGAACTTGAACGTTGCCAAGCGGTTTCAGAATATACCGCGCTGCCCGCTTCCCCGCCAGTTTCTACGAGAAATGTACCGCGAGACGCGCGGGCGGCACCCCACGCCTCACCTCCTAAAATCTTGCAGGTGACTCGCCTTAAACTCATACTCATAAATCCCCATTCGGTTTACTTCGTTCGACTTGACTTCGCTTTGGCGGTACGCCTTTTCCGGTAGGGTGGTCCACAACCAAACCAAACAACCACAGCCAAAGCCTCCCACCAGGATTTTTTTATACGTAACACAGAGTACTACCTATTACTACGTATCCGTAGTGTGTTTCCACCAGGTGAGATCACAGTCCATAGTACGGCTTCTTAGCTTGAAATACGGTCCCATCCGGAAGAAAGCATGAAACTTGGCATGCATGTAGCTTTGACATATATAACTCAATATAGAAGTAGAAACACCTCTAGAAATGATTTTTTCCCCCCCTCCCCCCCTATTTTGTATGCCAAATCGTGTTTTTTTAAAATTTTCAGGAAAACAGTTATAGCTATGAAAAAACTGTCAATAGCCGAAATGTTCTTCATTAAATTCCCTACAATACATTCTTTGGATGTATGTTGATACAACTTATAGTTTTCAAAATAATCTAACATTCATTGGTGTAAACACAGGGATTCAAGCAATTTATTAAAACTACCAGTCAAGTTCAGTGAAAAGTATGTTTATTTTAATTCATATCGCAGGAATCTCCCCCGCACTTACAGAGACCAGTACAGGGAAGCCCTGACTTCCTACATAGGCATCGACCAGTTATGCAGCTGCGGCAGGAGCACTTTGTTAACTCATTTACGGATGCCGAGGTTTCTTTTTTCGTGCTCAATAATGGAGTCCAAACACCACCTTCTTTCTTCCATCCCCAATCCTCGAAATCAGGATATTCAGGGTTTGCTATCAAGCACCAAATGTTGGTGGCAGCCTATCCATAGCCCGCCCCCTGATAAATAACGTCTTTCTTGCTTGGTCGATATCTTCCACGTCGCTTGTGTTATCGTAAGTAAGGATAACATATCTTGCCAAACGTCCAAATGATGAGTTTCAATTTTGTGTACGGGCTGTGATAATTGTTGGAACACTTTTGTGACTTCAGGGAAGGACTTCCACGTTTTCCAAAACGACTTCTTTCCTTTCCCACAGAATCATGATACAGTATCACAGCCTGTCTGGACCGAGTGTAGCCACGAGTTGGTGGAATGAAATACCTAATACGTGAAGGTTTTCCTACACTGAAGGATATCCACAATTTATTCAAATTAAATTTTTTAAGCTAATTGCAATAACAACAGCATCCGTATCCATAGTTCTAATAATGACGTTAGTGTGACCATACCGGAAAGCGTGAAAGACATGGAGGAGGATCCAGAATCCTCTTCTTCTTGTTTAGACTTCAGGGAAGACATGTCTACGGCATCGTTACTCAAAACTTCTTCGCCTTTGGTTGCTACAATTTTTTTTATATGTCGGACCTGCTGGAGTCCATCGGCTAGGAAGTTGAAGAGTTCAATTTTGCTCTCCGTTCAACGAAGAAATTTTTGCCAGTTTTTAGGTAGCTTTTTTTGTCTACTCTTTTATTGGCTACGTTACGAACCAGAAGGGAAATTAAGTAGATGTCGTTTTTGATGTCTATCATGATGATAGTCTTAAGAATTCCACCCGTGAAAAACGAGGAACAGGACTTCGTTAAAGGGTCATATCAACGAGCAAACTGGTCCAACATATTAAAAAAAAATATAGCAACCAAAGAGGAAGAAGTTATGAGTGACGATGCCGCAGACGTGTCTTCCCTGAAGTCTAAACAAGAAGAAGAGGATTCTGGATCCTCCTCCATGTCTTTCACGCTTTCCGGTATGGTCACACTAACGTCATTATTAGAACTATGGATACGGATGCTGTTGTTATTGCAATTAGCTTAAAAAAATTATTTGAATAAATTGTGGATATCCTTCAGTGTTGGAAAACCTTCACGTATTAGGTATTGCATTCCACCAACTCGTGGCTACACTCGGTCCAGACAGATGCAGTTGTATTTTGTTATTTCATGCATTTACAGGCTGTGATACTGTATCATGATTCTGTGGGAAAGGAAAGAAGTCGTTTTGGAAAACGTGGAAGTCCTTCCCTGAAGTCACAAAAGTGTTCCAACAATTATCACAGCCCGTACACAAAATTGAAACTCATCATTTGGACGTTTGGCAAGATATGTTATCCTTACTTACGATAACACAAGCGACGTGGAAGATATCGACCAAGCAAGAAAGACGTTATTTATCAGGGGGCGGGCTATGGATAGGCTGCCACCAACATTTGGTGCTTGATAGCAAACCCTGAATATCCTGATTTCGAGGATTGGGGATGGAAGAAAGAAGGTGGTGTTTGGACTCCATTATGGAGCACGAAAAAAGAAACCTGGGCATCCGTAAAGGAGTTAACAAAGTGCTCCTGCCGCAGCTGCATAACTGGTCGATGCCTATGTAGGAAGTCAGGGCTTCCCTGTACTGGTCTCTGTAAGTGCGGGGGAGATTCCTGCGATATGAATTAAAATAAACATACTTTTCACTGAACTTGACTGGTAGTTTTAATAAATTGCTTGAATCCCTGTGTTTACACCAATGAATGTTAGATTATTTTGAGAACTATAAGTTATATCAACATACATCCAAAGAATGTATTGTAGGGAATTTAATGAAGAACATTTCGGCTATTGACAGTTTTTTCATAGCTATAACCGTTTTCCTGAAAAATTTAAAAAAACACGATTTGGCATACAAAATAGGGGGGGAGGGGGGGAAAAAATCATTTCTAGAGGTGTTTCTACTTCTATATTGAGTTATATATGTCAAAGCTACATGCATGCCAAATTTCATGCTTTCTTCCGGATGGGACCGTATTTTCTATTTTCTTGAGCTAACGAGCCGTACTATCCAGGGCTAACTTGTAATGAAATATTTAAAAAGCTTTTACGAGTGCTTTCGAATTTACTCTCCTACACTATCTACAGCGTTCAAATACAAAGTTGTTTTAATATTCCCTTTATAAGCAAGAGTAACTTGAGATACCTAACCTGACCTAAAATAAACGATCTGATAAAATACACTGAAGTGCTTGTTGTTAGGATAAGATAAAATAATAGAAACTTGAAGACGTACCAAATGTTCCAATCAATGAAATCTTAAATTTCCCAGCGGTGATTTATACCAAGTTCATTTGTAATCTTTTTTAGTTAGATATTTTATAATAATATTTATTTGAAAATTTCAATGTAATTGTACTGTACTTAGAAATACTAAGTTACTAGCTGATGCCCGCGACTTCGTCTGCGTGGATTGAGGTTTCTTGGTTCCAAATCGGTTTCAAATCGGTTCAATCCTTGCGGCGTTAAAGAGTAACTAACATCTAAACTTGCAAACATCCAAACTTTCACATTTATTATATTATAATAGGTTAGGACTACAAAGTTAGTCCTTGACTGCGATCTCACCTGATGGTAAGCAATGATGCAGTCTAAAATGGTAGCGGGCTAACCTGTTCGGGTACGACAGTTATATAAACCCTAATTGGTTTCTACGTGGCATCGTACCTTATCGTACGACATCGCAGAAACGATTTCTATACTTTCCTTTTCTTTAATAATTAGCTATTTCCTTGAAGTCGTGTCGTACAAAAAATTATAATTGCCAATTATTGAGAATTTATTCTAAGTCAGTTTGTTTGGAAGAGATTATTAATTTTTTGACAAATGTCACTCATTGTGCTTTTCTTGTTTTGTACAATAAGGCATTTTTAATATAATTTTTAGGGTTCCGTACCCAAGGGGTGCAACGGGACCCTATTACTAAACCTTCGCTGTCCGGGTCGGAATTTTCACAGAGTAGATTGTATTACTATTGTCACTATAACAAAAAATGATAAAAATTTAATAAATCCATATACGAGTACATATCAATACTCATATCCACACTAATATTATAAATGCGAAAGTGTGTTTGTCTGCTACGCTTTCACGGCCAACCAACCGTGCAATTCAACCGATTTTGACGAAATTTAGTATAGCGGTAGGTTACATCCCGGAGAAGGCTACTTTTTATCCAGGAAAATTAAGAAGTTCCCCGGGAATCAAAAAAACGTAATTCACGCGGACGAGGTCGTGGGCATCATCTAGTTAAAAAATAAAGGGATAAATTAAGAGGGCATTCATTATAATAAGAAACGTGACTTTTCCGGCGTTTTTTGCTCGACCTAAACAATCTCTTGAACCATAAAGGTACTCGTAGACATATAAAATTTTCAAAGAATGAGTGGCTAATCTGCTATAAGAACAAGCAATGAAAGTTGGGGCACCTTCTAGAGTTATAATTTAGAAGTTGTCCCAAATAAACTTGTATTTAAAATTATTTTTCTCTCATTTATTTGTGATTTCTATAAAATTATTCCTAAACATGTTTTACATAAATATATAAAAATATTACAAAATTATACGTCCCACTCGTTGCGGGGAAGGGCCCAAGCAGCCGGTGGTCAGGGCTCCAGAGAGAGGAACCTCCTCATAATTCGCGCCGTCTCAAGGATAACGCGCGTCGTCTACTTATTATGATTATTTTATCTGCTTCGTTGGTCTAGTGGTTAGCATGTTCGACTGCGGCCGACGAAGTCCCGGGTTCGAGTCCCGGGTCGGGCCATAGCAAGTATTGGGTTTTTTTTAAAAATAAATTCTCAGTACTAGCCCGGAGTTAGGAAATTGCCGGTGTTACACCCCCGTGCCTCGGAGAGCACGTTAAGCCGTCGGTCCTGCGCCTGATCTCTCTCCGGTCGTGTCGGATTTTCCGTCCCATCGGGCTATGAGAGTAAAGGAACAGAGAGTGCACCTGTGTATGCGCACACACTTGTGCACTATAATATCTCCCGCGCAGATGGCTAATCTCTATGGAAATAGGCCGCCGTGACCGAAATTCGGTCGGGAGGAGGACATTATTATGAATATTTTGTACGATGGTACGGAACCCGTCCTGTGAGAGCCCAACTCGCATTTGGCCAGTTTTTTACTGAGACTGCGTGGGTCTTATCTAGAAGAAACTCTAATTGCTGAATAAATAAAAATTTAAAGTAATTAAGTTAAGTAACTACAGTGTATTTCTTGTAGTTGAATATTTCTGCTTTCCATTCTGCCATCCGCCAGTGATGCTGTAAATAAAATTAAAAGAAAAAGATCACCTTTAACTGCTATGGCGTCATTATTAACTAACCTCATTCATGTTTAGTTTTTAACTCTTGAAGTAAGTCAAAGTGGACCGTCTCCTTTCGGCAATATTGATTTTGTTGTTGAGCTTTATTATTATAAAAAAGGACAGACTTTTTTAAATTCAAACTCTAACTATACTTATTCAAAATTGGTATAGAGTACACCTTTTGAACATCATGTTTACAAAGTATAAGACGCGATGGTGATAATTTACCACGGTATCTTAAAACTAAAGCTACGAGGATAGCTTATGATATCATAGATAAATGAATCTAAATCTACCATAGAAAAGCTTACTTAATTATCGACAACATTATTTATCGACAATGTATTTTCTTTGTTACAGGTTTTCGCAGCGTGAAGTGTTAGTGCTGTAGCAAATATGTAGTGAAAAAAACAAATGTTTTGTGATTAGTGATGTGCATAACGTGAGATATCGATATGGGATGGTGCGTTTTTCTCGTACTGGTCATATCGGCGACGGTCAGAGGTCAGAATTGTAGGGGTCAGGAGCATAGGGAGAGAGCCTGTGAAAATATATGCGATGATGACGGAGTGTGCAAGATTAGAGCAGCACTATTGCTGCCGAGGAATACGACGTACGATGCCTGTTTGCCAGTGGTAAGATTTTTGTTATTATTTTTATATCAAGCGTGAAATATTTTTTTAGTACGGATCAGCCCTTGACTGCGATCGTACCAGGTTAGTGATGACACAGTCTATGATGGTAGCGTGACTGTAAAATTGTCAACAAATCCGTCATTACTCATCTAAGATCTGATCACTGCGGGCAAATGATATCTATACCTAGCTCTAAACAAAATACAACTAAAATAATAAAGTATAGGCCAGTTACCACTAAAAAAGTACAGAAATTTAAACATGAAATTTCAAATAATTTACCTACGCTCGATTTTACACAGGGTGGTCCGGATGAACTCTATAACACCTTCGTTGATCTGCTAAATTCTCAATTTCATTACATCTTTAAAATAGTAGAAAAAAATTTGTTTAAGAACCTTAAATTTAGTGACTCGGCTACTATTCGCATTTATAAATGTAGAAACAAGTTGTTTAGTTTGTATGCCGAAAAGCAATATAATTACACATTTGTTAAATACGTCAGAAATTATTCAAAATTATTTCTGCATACAAGCAAAGTCACTTCATATAAAACAAAAAAATATTAATTCAGATAACAAAATTAAAGCAGTTTGGGAAATAGTCACCGATGAAATTGGGAAACATAAAGTGGACGACAATAAATTGGAGCTAAAAATAACAACCGTATTGACTGCAAAACAGAAATAGCAAACACATTTGAGAACTTTTTTCGAAAATATTCCAGTCACCACGACTAGTTCCCTTAACTCCTCGCCAACAGAAGCCCATAAACTTCTCAAGGATAATATCACCGAGTGCAGTGTGCTGTTTAAGTTTAGACATGTGACCATGGGGTCACATGTCTAAACTTAAACAGCCCACTGCACTTATGATATTATTAAAGTATTTAAATCTTTGCAACTTAAATAAACCGGAGAGCTATGGGGTATATCCGTAAAAATAATCGGCAATATTATTGATGTTATTGCACCATATCTTGCTCTAGTTTTTAATGAGTCTGTAGATTCAGGATCCTTTCCAGACCTTATGAAATGTAGCAAATTGATTCCACTTTTTAAATCGGGTAGCAAAAGCGATCCAAATAATTACAGACCAATTTCAATTTTGCCAACACTCAGCAAGATATTTGAAAAAATTATGCTCAACCAACTGCTTCAGCACTTTAATTCAAATAAACTTCTTCACTCCAAGCAGTATGGTTTTACTAAAGGTCGATCGACAATTGATGCGGGCGCAGTGCTGTTAAAACATATATTTGATGCGTGGGAGAAATCACAGAATGCTATTGGTATTTTCTGTGATTTGTCTAAGGTATTTGATTGCGTTGAGCACGAGACGCTTTTAGTTAAGTTGAGCTACTATGGAGTCAAAGACACTGCGCTTGGCCTCATTGCATCCTACCTCAGTAATTGCATTCAAACAGTATGTGTCAACGATGTGAAGTCATCCAGATCAGCCTCACTAATGGGTGTCCCTCAAGGCTCCATTTTGGGTCCCTTCATGTTCCTAGTGTACATCAATGATTTGCCATATATTGTCCGTAACACTTGCGATATTGTGCTATTTGCTGATGATACGTCCTTGATTTTTAAAGTCGATAGACATAAGGACAACTTTGACGACGTAAATACTGCAATTTCTCAAGTCACGAACTGGTTTACGGTTAACAATCTACTTTTAAATACAAAAAAAAACTAAATGTGTCGAGTTCGCATTGCCGAATGCCAGATCCACAAGTGATATAAAACTAATGGTAAATAATGATATGTTGAAAATAGAAGAAACTACTGTGTTCCTGGGGGTGACCTTAGACGCAAAGCTTCAATGGGGCACCCATACATCAACACTTGCTGGCAAGCTTAGTTCTACTGCTTACGCTGTAAGAAAGATTCGACAGTTAACTGACATCGAAACTGCCAGGATCGTATATTTTGCTTATTTCTATAGCATTATGTCTTACGGAATCTTACTGTGGGGTAAAGCGGCAGATATTCAAAAAAATTTTGTACTACAAAAAAAGGGAATACGAGCAATTTATAATTTAAAACCGCGTGATTCCCTTAGAGAGAAATTTAAAGAAATTGGTATTCTCACAGTAGCCTCGCAATCATCAACAGCACATCCATAATTTAAAAAAAAATGCGATCTGCACGATAGGCCAACTAGAGGCCGTAATAAGCTCGTGACTCCATCGCTCCGCCTCAAAAATATCAGAAGGTCATTCGTGGGAATGGGCATTCTTTTCTATAACAAAGTTCCACAACCTATTTTGGACTTGCCTATACACAAATTTAAGAAATCCATTAAAAGTATGCTCCTGAAAAAAGCTTATTATACTGTTGAACATTATGTAAATGATAGAGGAGCATGGATTTGATCGCTCCAGCAATGCTGGGGACAGCGGTTACTTATGTACACATTCATATAATAATAATTGTAAATGAATTATTTAAAAAGAGCAACCACCGAGTTTCTTGCTGGTTCTTCTCGGTAGGAATATCATTCCGAACCAGTGGTAGATTCACTTGAAGATTCAAAAGTACTTGTAAAAGTTTATTTGAATAAAAAAACATTTGATTTGATTTGATTTGATAATCATAGAAAGAGAATAGACACGAAACGTTAACTTGGCTAGGGGGTATAAGTTTAAATTTTCTAATTTTTAGGTGGAACCAGTGTTCGAGTTGGCACTACTCGACAGCGTAGTACAAGACGCGTTTCCTCCGTGGCTGCAATTTGAATGGATGTCGTATGACGTGCAAAACTGTGACGCAGCGTACGCCGTCATTTCCGCCATCGACGCGTACAATGACTGCGCGCACGTGTTCTTTGGACCATCTTGCGAATTTGCACTAGGTAAGCCAAATAGTTAAAAATATCGTAATCCGAGTTAATTATTTAGATACTGTAAGCATAATTCCAGAAGTGGGTGAATAATTAAAATTACTTTAAAAATATGTTTGTACTCTCTTTAAAACGTGCACGAATAAATGGTTAAACGTGTAGCGGTTTCACAAGAGATTTAATGTAAACAGTTAATTATAAAAACTTGGCCAAAGCATCACAACAACAATAAATTAATCATTTGATCAGGCTGCAGTTGCTACTGCTAAGCTCTAAAACAAATTGCGATCTAAACACAAAACTATTCAATAATCGCTGAGTCTGCCGGCAGGAGACTAACTCAACTAAGTCAAAATACTCGTGCTTATGCAAATTAATCCAATATGGCGTATCCCCGCCAAAGAACAAACCGAATGAAATACATCGAATGAGTCAAATATCGGTTTAATTAAACCTCCATCAATAAATAAATTAACAATCATTTATCTTTTCTAAAAATTCTACTTTAATATAAAAGCAAAGCTGACAATACTTAGAAACGGGTTCACCTCTGCGTAGTTCGCTCCAATTTTCACACTTTATCACAACACACACAATTATCTCTCTTATATGATGGATATGGGATGGGATGGGTTTCGTTGGGATAGAATTGTAGGCGCATTTCCTCCGTGGCTGCAATTTGATTGGATGTCGTATGACGTGCAAGACTGACACAGCATACGTCGTCATTTCCGCCATCGACGAAGAATAACTGCTCGCATGTGTTCTTTGGACCATCTTGCGACTTTGCACTGGGTAAGCCACGGAATAGATAAAGGGGTAAGCAAATAATTAAAAATATCGTAATTCGAGTTAATTAAAAAGATATTAAGATCGGCTAAGTAAAAAAACACGTGTTCTTTGGCCCATCTTGCGATTTTGTAATGGGTAAACAAAATTATAAAATCTTAATTAACTACGGACTCCGCAGGCGGAGGACACAGAAACCACGGAGCTTCACTAACTTACTTTATTAATTGAATTATTGTAGCTATTCACATTACTTATATCTAGACTATACTATCTAACTGCCTCGGTGGTCTAGCGGTTAGCATAGTCGACTGCGGATCACGAGGTCCTGAGTTCGATTCCCGGTCGGGCATAAATTGTTAGGTATTGGGTTCTTCAATTAAGAAATTCTCAGTGCCAGCCCGGAGTTAAAAGTTGGCAGTGTTTCACCCTCGTGCCTCGGAGAGCACGTTAAGCCGTCGGTCTCGGTTATTATCACTAGTCGGTGACGGATAATAGTCGTTAAAGCCCGCCAACCCGCATTGGAGCAGCGTGGTGGGTCTAAGCTCGAATTCCCTCTCTCCTGGAGATGGTGGAGGCCTGTGCCCAGCAGTGGGACGTTAATAGGTTGTAGTGGTGGTGGTGGTAGACTATACTATAGGTATGCAACTCCGCTCGGAGAGCTATAGGTATCTAATACAATAAAGCATTTATCTATCTATATATCTAATCCTTACTTACAATCTAAAATGTAGCACACCAAACTGCGGTGCCGTGCCACGCGATCTTATAATGCGAGTCTCTAATATTACTCAAAATTAGATCAAAATTAACAAAGTAGAACCCAGATACAGTTTCATATAAAAGATCATATAAATCAAAATACACAGACCAATTTGATAGTGGTCATTCCTTTACCTGTAATATAAAATACGAGATGATACCCGCGATTTCTTCCGCGTGGATTGATTTTTTTATTCCCGCGGGAACTCTTCAATTTTCCGGGATAATAAGTAGCCTATGTCCTTCCCCGGAATGTAATCTCTGTGTACCAAATTTTAACAAAATCTGTTGAGTAGTTGGGCTATGAAAGCGTAGCAGACAGACAGACAGACAGACAGACACACTTTCGCATTTATAATATTAAGTATGGAAGTATGAATAATCATTGTAATATTTTATATGGTGACTATCTATTGTTACTCCTTCTAAGTATATTTATTATTAATATTCGGCACCAAAATAAATTTACCAGCGATCTCTCAACTAGGTTTCTTTCACATAAACAAAGTGATTTAGAACCAACAACAAGAAAACTAATAAAAAGATCGTTGGTCATATACTTATCTGATTCTTTTTGGTAGATATTGTGTACAAGTTTTATTATGATAGCGACATAAAAATAGGACAGACGCAGTGAAAGTTCTTATGTCAAGGCTACACTTTATATACAAATAAGTTCTATCATTTCATGACTACCGACGAATCAATTTGAAATTATGTTTTTCTGACAAACATCAACTTTATTCGGCAGTTTTCAACGTTATTTGAGATGGAGAAATCGGTCCTTAGTGGTGTGAATATAGGTCTCATTTGATGTAACAATATCACGCTTCGTAAAGTTGAATCTACTTTTTTGTGTCGGAAAAACATTTTGTTGTGTCGCGCAGGTCGCTGTTTTCAGTCGTCACCCGTACAAAATCATACTATGTGATAATATTATAAATGCGAAAGTGTTTTGGTTTGTTGTTTTATTGGTTTGTACGTTTGTTCTTCAATCAGGTCGCAACAGATCAACGAGTCGACGTGATTTTTTGCATGGATATAGCATAGATTTATTCTTGGGTTCGCGCGCTCGAACCCAAGAATAAATCTATGGGATATAGGGAGTGACATAGGCTATTTTTATCCCGGAAAATTAAGTTGTTCCTGTGGGTATTAAAAATATTTATTTCACGCGGACGATGTCGCGGGCATCAGCTAGTACATAATATTATCATCATAATAACTAATACAAAAACGGTCTGAACGAGGCTTTATTCAAGGAGACGTATTTTGTTGCTTTGATTAGCTGTAACAAAAGTTCGCTCTATATCGACACTTTGAGAAGGTGGTATCGTCGAACATTTTGTTATATTTTTGCGACCGGATTCAAAATAAGTACAAGTTGTTTTTCGTATATTATCTATATTGTTGTCTGTCATCGTACTCGTCATATCTGAGGGTCGGGATTATTTTTTTTATTTTAGTAGTATAGCAGTATACCTAATGGTAGGAGCTCGGTGAAGTACAGGGGTTACTTTTAGTCCCAAAAAATCACGGGATTAAAAAAAAAATATAAATCCACGCGGACGAATTCGCGGGTATCCAAATTTAAATGTTTTTTTATTCAAATAAACTTGTACAAATGTTTTTAAATCGACAAATAAATCTACCACTAGTTCAAAATGCCATTCCTACCGAGAAAAACTATAGCTAGAAACTTATCAGGGTAGTGAGTATCAAAATAGACTCGCCGTCTACAACCGAAGGACGTCCACTGCTGGACATAGGTCTCCTGTAGGGTCCTCCACAAGCCACGGTCTTGCGCCGCCTGGATCCAGCGACTCCCTGCGTCTCTCTTGATGTCGTCCGTCCACCGTGCCGACGCTACGCCTTACAGTGCGGGGTCGCCATTCCAGCACCTTGGGACCCCAATGACCATCGGTTCCTAACTATGTGTCCCGCCCATTGTCACTTCAGCTCCGCAACTCTTCGGGCTATATCGATGACTCTGGTTCTCCTACGGATCTCAATTATTAATTTCTGATTTGATCTCGTAGGGAAACTTCCAGCTTAGCCCTCTCCATCGCCCGCTGAGTGACCCTGAGCCTTCTTATCAGGCCCACAGACTTAAAATAGACTGTATTAAGATAATTAAACTATAATGTTGGCATTGTAATAAAGTATCTACAGACTACATTTATATTTTAAATATAAGTAAAATAAATGTTAAAAACCAGTAAAACATCGAATAAAATAATAACGTGTGTACCTGCGTACGTAATAGATACAATGGAAGTAAAATATAAAGCTCTCATGTATTTTGTTCACTGGTTGTTAATTTATTCAGGCGGAAATTGTGTACAGTTCAATTACGCGAAAAGCTACATAAATGGGGTAAGCGCGCATTGTAGAAACGGGCGGCGTTCTTTCTCCGCACCGTGCAATTGGTATCTATGGTTTTTTCTAAACGGAATATTCTGCCACTGTTTTTTTTTAATTTAGATTCAGCCCCCCGATTGTGTAAGGAAATCGTAATCTGAATCGTATGTCAGACGGATAATCCGACCTGTTTAAGGCGTTCATAGATGCATTCACGTCACAAAGCATAATATATGAACTACTTAAACAGTTCGAGTAATACGTTTTAAGCTTTCAAATGATTACGATTCGCTTAGACAATTGGGCCTGAGGTTGGTCCCATCTAAATTTCATGAAGATCTGATGAATATTATTAATTTGGGAAGAGTGCCCATCTTTTCAATTTTATATAAAGGTTGCTTCCCAGGGAAGGATATTGGCTACTTTTTATCTCAGATAATTTAAGAGTTCTTACGAAAATAAGGAAAAAACGTAATCAACGCGAACGAAGTCGGGGCACCATCTAGTATGTAGTCTAATACAATAAAAAAACCCCGCGGTTTTATTGCATAGTGTGGACTAGCCCTAACCGTGACATACGAGGGTGATGTTGCTCATGACAGCCTTTTAAAATGAAAATGGTATTTGTGGATAAATATCCCGTATAGATATTTACTGGCACTAAACTCAATATACGAGTAACTCAAACTTGGCCGCTTGGTCATTTGACTTAGGTAATTTCTAAATTTTAAGTTTCTAGGTCTTTTTGTTTTTATTTTATTTATTTCTTAAGAAAAATGTACAAAATAGACAATTTATAGATCAAAAAGCACTAAAATGAAACACAGTCTGGTGTTTGTAATTTGCAGCCCCTAGGGCTGAGAAAAAGGTTTGAGCTGCATTTTGATTTGTGAGTGAGGCGCGGGATTTAGACGAGAGGCGCGGCGGCGGTGTGGCCTTGGAAGTATGAAAGCAGCGTCCAAGCGGCGTCCGCGCCTCGCCACTTCTATGTACCTGGCGAGTGGCGACTGGCGCCCCGTCACTTGAATACATTTTGTTTGAAATAAGATAGAAGGGGCGTCGTGCCCGCGCCGCTCCTGCACCTCGCCCGCTCCCATCGCCTCTCGTGTATATCCTTAGTTTTCCTCTTATATGTACAGAAGATTAAAACATAGTATTTAAAATAATCCATAATGCTTAATATACTAAATGCGAAAGTGTGTCTGTCTGCTACGCTTTCACGGCGCGGCCCATCTGTTGAACCTATTTTGAAGTTAGAATGAAATATTTAAGTCACGGTTGAGTGTGACTCAAGTGAGGGAATAAGTCACGCAGCGCTATGCTATGAATACTATTCTTATACTCATCACCATCACTGCGTGCCTTCTTCAAAACGAAGTTTGGCGGTCATCATGCGAAAATCAAATCTTCTCTATTTTGAACCGCATCTTTTAGCCTTGGATAGCTAAGCCCTGTCCACCCCCCTAATATTCTTATACTACGTATCTACCTATAAAAGCTAATTAAAGATGAGATTTATTGATGGAGTTCATTATTACCTCAATTTGCACGGCTACGTGCCTTTCACACCTTAATGTTCTATAACAACCTTGTTTTATTACTGTCGTTATTTAAAAGTGGGAAGTTTTCCACCGCGTTAATATCAATTAGGTTGCCGAGTTCCGACCAACCAAACTGTGATGTTTAAACAACAAGTACGTGAAGGCGTCTGTCACATTATTATAGTAGCCGCGGCGTAAGTTGAACTTTGCGCAGAAACGTATTTCGGGTGTCACACGAAGTGCGGTATGAGGTGCGCCGCGAGCCCATACCCCTCGCTCCCCGCGCATGCTTCGCTCGGCTCTGTAGTACAATGCACCTGCGCAGACGACCACCATTTTGGGTCAACTTACATACAGTCGATTGTATCACAATATAGGTACATCCAATACTGAATAGGCACTGCTATTAGGCAATACGCAAGTAACATTGCGTCTCATACTGGGAATCAGTGAAAGGGTGAAAACATAAATTGTGCTCCGTCTGTCTGTCTGGCGGACAAAAACATGTGTGTTTCTCATATACTTAACTGCGGCGTTTTGTACAACAACAGACATGATTTGACAGATTTGTGCGGACAGTAGAAGTGTGTTTTTGTCCTAATTTATACCTAAGAATGACATAACTTTCTACAACAAACGTATACCTAATTAGGAACATGTGGTTTTCTGACCAGCGATTTTCGTTAGTCAAATTAATCAGAAAAAGCTGTTTTTATTTTTTGATTAGCTATAAATTAAAAACATATTATAATAACGAGATAATGCCCACGAGTTCAACTGCGTGTACTTATTAAGGTTATTGATTTTCGAGCAAACTTTTAATTTACCGGGATAAAAGGAGTCTATGTCCTTCCCCGGGATACTGTACTCGTCAAAATCGGCTGAATAGATGGGCTGTGAAAGCGTAGCAGACAGACAGCCAGAAAGGCGGCCTGACAACCTATATTTATATATTATTATAATATTATTATGCATATATAATATACTAGCAAATGCCCGCGACTTAGTCCGCGTGGATTGAGGTTTTTCGGTTCCCGCGGGAACTCTTTAATTTTCCGGGATAAAAAAAAGTAGCCTATGTGATAATGTGTTATTCCAGGCTATAATCTATATCTTTGGCAAATTTCATCCAGATCCGTTGAGCCGTTGGGGCGTGATTGAGTAACAAACATCCATCCGTACATCCATCCAACCAAAGTCGCGGTAATCAGGTAGTCGTAATAATATCACTTAGCTTGGTAGGAGATAAATGGTATTTACGCGCGGAACTTTATTCCCGCATTTAAGCATTATGGCGATAATAAAACGGCATTATTAAAACTTGAGGCGTAAAAGCCGCATTGCCAAGAGAGTAGCATCAGTAATATTGCAATATTGTTGATGAATAACTATAGCTGCGGACATGCTGCCAACGCATAAAGCCATATTGTTTCATTATTGTTCACTTTCGTGTTTTAGAATTATAATCCTTATTTTAGGGACGTCAAGGTACGTGAGATCATACTGACATTTTGAGTAATATTGCTTAAGTATTGCTTTAAACGTTGGTAGTATGGCCCCTGACCTGCTCTCAGTTTGCTCAGGTAAAGGCTCTGAAAATTCCTTTGAGGCACAATTTTACACATATCGTTAATCGTAGCCGACGCAGGCACAAGCTCATAGAGCTCGCTAAGCTACTTCTACCCATAGATTTATTCGATTGAATAGGGCCCCCAAAAATTCCCACTGTTCCCACAGTTACCAAAGTTTGAAAAGAATCGAGATATTAAAAAGTTTGAAAATAACTCCAAAACCCCTCATCTGGGGACTCGGCTTCTAACGGACCATTTGACGCCTTTAGAATGTCTTTCCGCAGATACCTAATCGGTAATTTTCGACAGTCAGGCTGCGTCTCCGCAACCCAAGGGGGCAATGGGCGGGGCACAATTTAAAAGAAAAGTTTTTGTGTTTAGCTTGACGTAGACCTATTGAATTCAGTGTGACGTCATTTTTTTTTCGTATTCTTCTCAGCCAACCCTTTTTGGTTAGATACCCATAATAGAGGTGCATAAAAATTAACTAGTCCGCCATCTTTGGGAGTCCGGCATATTGGTTTAGAATGACGTCACTTAATTAACCATGCATTGCATTCCAAACTAAACGTGTGTGCAAAATATCAGCTCAATCGGTTGGGGTTAATTGTTTTAAAATTCAGTTGCAAGATATTTTGACTTAAAAAAAGCTTGTAAAAACATAGGCATACATACACGAAGAATGCATTTTTGGAAATTTCACCCCTGAATGAGGTATGAAATTCGAAACACAAAACCTCGTATAGCATATTATTTTTTAGAAGAGTGTTGAGTTCCGTTTGGGGCAGAGCACTAAACTTTATCAAGTTGTCTAGAAGTTCGCCTAGGATAAGACAGGCAATTTAGAAAAGAACTTTCATAAAAGGAATCAACATCAGGTCCAGATATTACAGCGTTTATTATTAAAAAACTTTTGGAGTTACCTTCTAGAAATTTTCAGTTGCATGAATTACCCCCTGGGCCTTGAATCCGTATTTTACATACCTAGTAAATGCGAAAGTCTGCCTGTCTGTCTGCTGCGCTTTCACCGCCTATATTTTGTACCAATTTTGGCGATATTTGAAACGGAGATACGTTGCATCCCGGGGAAGGATTACTTTTAAGCCGCAAAATTAAAGAGTTCTCTCAGGAATCAAAAAACCTTATTCCACGCGGACGAAATCGCGAGCATCATATAATTTTTATCCAGGGTCATCACCGTGCTCGATCAACGTGATCTCTGAAGCAAGGCACATCAATTTTGGAACTCCAAAATCGGGCACCCATCCAGTTACCAACTTTGGGCAGCGTTGCTTAGCTAACGTAATCGAATAGTTTGCTACTAATAAGTCACACGTGTCTTAAGCAAGCAGATAAACTTGAATACCATTTTATTATAGTATTAAGACACTCATTCTAGCTTTCCCCAAATGGTAATTACTTATATACACTGTCCTTTTATGCTAGAAAATCTTACAAGTATTTTCATAAACTAACATAAACTGCATTTTATGAGACAAAAGCGGGTATAAAATATTATGCGCCATTTAATATGTGTGCTGGATGTTATACGTAATTTTATCTAACTACTGTTTGTATAATACGCGCGTTTTAGGGATCCTTAGTAACACAAGGAACTCTTGTAGTTCAGGGTCTCCTGAAGACGGCATTCGAGTCCCAAAAAAATTTTTGTTTTATCGAGTGGTAACCGATTGAACAGGTAGGTATTTGATATAATTCTGAGGTTTCCTAAACGCAGCTTTTGGATACGTGTCAATTAACACGATTACGAATAGTTTTTAATCGATAACTGACCCGTTTCGCACTAGAAGCGACGAGAAGCGACACGACGCGATACGACTCCATAGAAAACAAAGTCTTCGCGACAACGTAGGCCACGTGAAGGGTCAGTTACTGTTTGATACTGTCGTGTCGCGTTATATCGAGTGGCGGTGTTGCGTTTGTCGCTCACGTAGGACAACGGGTTAGCTCATAACTTTTATCAAATCTTAATGGAAGCGGGTGAACTTGGCAGGGCTATGGCAGTTTAATTAAACCTTACCGGTTTCTACGCGGTATATACCGGAACGCAATTTAATTCGCACATGCAATGTTAAACCTTCATTATTTGATCGTTTACGCAAACCGCAAGATACATTTCATATTATAACATCGGTTTAGTTTCTTGTGTTAATATGAATACCTAAATCATTTTGACGGGCATGTGAAGGGCTCATGTTATTGTTCAAATCAAAATCGCCTTGGGTGTGAAATGGAGAAGCTGGCTCTATCATATTATTAACTAGCCTTCGACACGACTTCGTACACGTGGATTAAGTTTTCTTTAATTCCCGCGGGATTTCTTGTATTTTCCGGGATAAAGCCTATGTGTTATTCTATCTCTGTGTCAAATTCGTTTTTATTTTACGCATTTTTGATTTTATCCCAGTGTAAGCTTTTAATTTTTTTACATTTAGGCGCATGTTGTGACACCTGTCATAGCATAGACTTAGAATGTACAAAAAATCCTATGTCTATGTGTCATAGATTGTACATTTAACAATTTGTGTAATTAGTATTTAGTTTGTAATTTTTTCAATGTATCAATTTTTTGGTCGTCCTAATAAATATAAATAAATAAATTCCATCCAGATTCTAGATTAGTTCAGCCGTTGGAGCGTGATAGAGTAACAAACATCTATCCATCCATCCATCCATCCATTTGTATAAGTGTTAGTATAGATAGTATAGAAGTATAGATAAACATTCAAAAAATATTACAAATATAAACACTAGCCATCGTCTAGAAACTTTAACCTTTTTGTGAGGATGGTATATAGATATAAAAGTATAGATACTCGTAAGTAGTCAAAGTCAGCAGCTTGCGGAGTCCGACCACAAATGAACAAACTTTTCTAATGCATTTCAGCTTTTGCCCCAGTTGAGTTCACCAAAGCTTTGTGGAAATACGACAGCCAAAATTTTCGATTGAATTCTGTTTCATCTAAAATTTTAGCTAGAAAATAAATCCATACTTTCATACTATAATATCTATACTAATATTATAAATGCGAAAGTTTGGATCGATTAATGGATGGCTGGATGGATGTTTGTTACTCAATCAGGCCAGAACGGCTAAACGGATCTGGATGAAATTTGGCACAGATATAGACTATAGTCTGGAGTAACACATAGAAAATTAAAGAATTCCCGCGGGAACCGAAAAACCTCAATCCACGAGGACGAAGTCGCATCAGTCAGAGTCTTAAATATTAAAAACTCCCTGGGGATGAGTTCCGCTGCATAACGTCTTTTTTTAATGATTACAGATCTACCTTAAAAAAAAATGACTTTTATCTATTTTAATTTTTAATATTAAATTGAATTAATTTAAAGACCAAACGAAACAATTACAGATCTACTTTTAAAAGTATATATTTTGACTTAAATATTATGTATTTTAATATTAAATTGCATTAAGTAGTTTAAAGACTGTGTCGAACAACATCGGCTAAGTCGAGGTTAAGTTATGTTGTAATAAAGAATTTTTAGTGACATTGTTGCACGGAAGCAATCGGCTTCACATTAGCTTTCTTGCCGGCTCTTTTCAGTAGAATTTTCCTAACCGGTGGTAGAGTCCTGACACAGTACGTTATCCTACATGAAACAAATAATTTCAATAAAGCATTCATGATTTTTCCACAAAATATTACAAGTTAGGTAGAGATTATTAATTTAAATTAGAGAGAGCGTAATATGATGAACACAAAGTTTACATTTGAAAGATTTTTTTGAAGGATAATTAGCTTTTCCTAAATCAAAGAAATAGAGGAAAAGTTAAAAGAAATCTAAGTAAACAAAACTTTTCCACTCCAACAATAGATATATTTTAGAGAGCATATTTAAGTACTTAATTTGATTAATACAAAGTTTACTTTGCAAGTTTTTTCAACGTAAAGGAACAAAATAAAGAAAAATTTAAATGAAATCTAAGTTAACAAAGCCTTTCTACTCAACAAAGGCCCAATATCTATTCTTGAGCTTGAAATCACACGATAGTACCACCAGGTATTTACAAAAGGCAATCTTGTTAACATAGCCCTAACTTAACTTCTGCGAAATTTCAATCTGGATTTACTTTAGAAATATGGCTGAAAAATTGGCTCAACCAGAGGGTTAAATGTACTCCTTGTTAAAATTACTCCTACTGAACTTTATCCATTCTACCATTGCTTTAAGGAGTATTATTTTAATATTGTTGACGTTCTTGTTTCAGGAATATAATCCTTATTAGGGACGTCAAGGTACGTCACTGCCTCGTTGCTCTAGTAGTTGGCATGTTCTACTGCAGCCGACGAAGTCCCGGGTTCGAGTCCCAGGTCGGGACATAATAGAGTACCTATTGGGTTTTTCTGACTAGAAATTCTCAGACTACCCCGGAATTAGGAAGCTGTCGGTGTTGAATAACGTGCCTCGGAGAGCACGTTAAGCCGTCGGTTCCGGTTATTATCACTAACATGATAATAGTCGTTAAAGCCGCCAACCCGCATTGGAGCAGCGTGGTGGGTCTAAGCTCTAATTCCCTCTCTCCTATGAGAGTGGAGGTCTGTGCCGTAATGGGCTGTAGTGGTGGTGATGGAAGGTCCGTCATATTAATCTGACATCTTAAAATAATACTGTTTTAAGCGATGGTAGTATGAAGAAAGTTCAGTAGGAGTGAATTTAATTTTGAAAACTCATTCCTGTTTGAATATCTTTACCAAGTAAAATTGTAACAGTCATAGCCTTGTGGTTAAGACGTTCGGCCTTTTTTTTTTTTTTTTAATTTTTATTATTTTACAAATTTACAATAAACACATACACATTTTATACCCAGGTAGGAGGTTCGATCCTCGTACGTACTTACAACTTTTCTGAGTTATGCGCGTTTTAAGGTCTAGCCCTACTATCAGACGCGTCGCGGCGCGGCACGTAGTGGCAAGCATTCTTTGTATGAGGTTGACGAAGTCGCGGGCGTCTAGGTATCATATAGTTCTTGTACTTCGTCGCTACACTCTTGACAGAGGGGTCGTGGTCGTCACGAAATGACGGCTTTTGTGGCAGATGTTACGCGCATCACGAGCATCCGCCACATCTTCCTGCTGGCTGACAGCCTGGTACACTCGTGCAATGAACCGCCAACAGCCGACTTAATTTGGTCGGTCCATCGCATGGGTGACCTTCCTGGCGCTCTGGTGCTCTTCACCTATTTAGTCCTAAGCAAATTACGAAACAAAACTAGCTATTATAATACAAACGGAGCTTTCCATAATAAATATTGCATCACAATTCCATTTTGATAGTTTGTTTGTATAATGATGTACATTTTGCGTTCATGGATGCTTTGTGTTTGAGAATTTCAAATGATATGCAAGGTAATGTTTATTTCAACTTTGCTTGTTTATCTAACGATTTTGACGACCTCCCTGGCGCATTGGTGAGCACTGTAGTCTTATAGTGGGAGGCCCTGGGTTTGATTCCAGGCGGGGTCAATTTAGGAAATGAAAATTTCTGAATTTTCCTGGGTCTGGTCTGGTGAGAGGCTTCGGCCGTGGCTAGTTACCACCCTACCTACCAAGACGTACCGCCAAGCGATTTAGCGTTCCCGTATGATGCCGGTTAGAAACCGATTAGGGTAGGGACTGCACCATCACTTACCATCAGGTGAGATCTTTTTTTTTTCAATACAAGGGCTAACTTGTATTGAAAAAAAAAAAGGTACTTAGAGGTGCTGTCCAATCACGAAATGAAAACACAAAAAATTAAGCAAGCACATCTCGCAAAAAAATTGAAGAAATAATTAGTAAAAATATAAATTCCCAAATTGACCCTGCCGGGGATCGAATCCGGGACCTCCCACGTGAAGACAGTGCTCAACACTGCGCCTGGGAGGTCGTCAAAACCTAGTTCTAACTCTATCTAATCGAGCAAATTATACTCCGTCCAATTAGAAACATGAACTGTTCGCCACGGTGTTCATTGCAATGTCAACACAATTACACGAAATGACAACAAGCCGCCCTTACGAAACGGTCCTTAATTAATTCTATGTAATAAACTTTATTTATTTACTTATTAACAAAGTAAAAACACAGCGTAAGTATACCTATATGGGTCCACGCTGGTTACCTTATCATACCTATATTTAGAGAGATAATAATATAGAGATAGGCAACTGCATACTAATTTGAATTTAAAAATTAAAATTAATTTAAATTGATGAAACATCAATAGTCTCTTTGAAATTCAAAATCTATCATCTTACCAATATTATAAAAGTAAAAAACCTCAATCCACGCGAACGAAGTCGCGGGCATCAGCTAGTCCTTTAATAACGTCGTAACGGATCTAGGTACATACCTAAGTGATTATTTCAATGGATTTAGCTAAAAGCTGGAAAACACTAAAGACTGCTTACAATTATTAACGAGTACCAAGGTGATTCTTAAAAAACTGAAATCCAAACGAACAACGTCACGACTCACGGTCAATGTAATATAAAAAATATTTAAAAAAAAGAGTAAAAACCGACTTCCAATGCCACTGTAAAGTATAAAAATAATCTTGATATTTTCATTTTCTACACACTTTATTGCCGTATAAAAAAATACAACCGAATGGAGAACCTCCTCTTTTCTTTGAAGTCGGTTAAAAATATGTGAGGCGTCACGCCCCCAACAGAAACGAAGCTAAATTCTGCCTCGGTTACACGGCGATTTCAAGGAGACAACACGCACAACCCAACCAACGCGGAACCATTTTTATTAGTTCGTAAACTAACTGCTTGGATCAAAGATATCCAATAAGTAAAGATTTTGAGACATCCAATCTTTTAAAGCCTTTACCCACGGTAAAATGAAGAGTGATATAAAATTTTTCCCTTTTATTTCAGCCTCCGTCGCCCGAATAGCCAAGTTCCTCGGCAGCTCTGGCACCCCTATCCTGACCACTGGCGGCTTCAGTTTCGACTTTGTGGAGAAAAAGCAGACATGCGATAACGAGTTCTACATGATGGTGCGAACTGGCCCCGTTGGTTTCAAGGACCTGGCATATTTCCTCATAGATGTTATGCGACAGTAAGTACGAGTTCTTGCATAATTTGAATGGACTGACTTACTATACTAAAGTCTACTATACTCGTTTGTCAGCATCAGTGGTTTGTATAGCCAAGTTTTTAGCCGCAATGCACCCCTATTGTGACCACTGGCGGCTTCAGCTTCGACTTTGTGGAGAAAATGCAGACATGCGATAACGAGTTCTTCATGATGGTGCGAACTGGCCCCGTTGGTTTCAAGGACCTGGCATATTTCCTCATAGATGTTATGCGACAGTAAGTACGAGTTGTTGCATAATTTGAATGGACTGACTTACTACTACCATATCCCAGGATCAGTGGTTAGTATAACCAAGTCTTTAGCAGCACTGGCACCGCTATCCTGACCACTGGCGGCTTCAGCATCGGCTTTGGCTTTGACTGTGACTGAAATTAGTTCAAAATGACATTATACTTAAGAAACTAAGAACTTAAGAACTTTTTGACGACCTCCGTGGCGCAGTGCGTAGCGCTGTTGCCTTAACGTGCGGAGGTCCTGGGTTCGATCCCCGGCAGGGTCAATTTGGGAATTTATAATTTCTGAATTTTCCCTGGTCTGGCCTGGTGGGAGGCTTCGGCCGTGGCTAGTTACCACCCTACCGGCAAAGACGTGCCGCCAAGCGATTTAGCGTTCCGGTACGATGCCGTGTAGAAACCGAAGGGGTATGGGTTTAATATAACTGCCATGCCCCTAACAGGCTAGCCCGCTACCATCTTAGATTGCATCATCACTTACCATCAGGTGAGATCGCAGTCAAGGGCTAGCTTGTAGTGGATTAAAAAAAAAAAAACTCTACCATTCGCAGCATCTTTCTTTAGCATAGCCAAGTTCCTAGCCAGTGTAGCTGCTGTAGTTTTATAGTTTATGCTAAAATGGTTTTAAGGCTATTTAAGGCTGCATCATCACTGTTTGCTTTGATTACAGCCCAGCGTTAGTCTACTAATTCATAGAAGAAAGGAAAAATCCTTAAAGAGAAAAACACTTATACTTAAAATGTTTTCTTGAAGTTTAGATGTAAAGGTAAACCTATAAACAGGGGTAATAAATTAAGGTATTTTCGGCTTAATTTTACGCGCGCATAGAAGGCTTTTACGCGATATTTTCCTAACCTTATTGAGGCGTCGTCTACATTGTGCTTATAGCCTTGTTTTATTTGATACCTTTGAGTTCTGACAAAGCTCCTGTTTTTATTAAATTACTATCTGATGTCCGCGACATCGTCCGCGTGGAATAAGTTTTATTAACACACAACAGGAGGTTCAAGTGCGGAAACCTGCCCAGTAGGAAGATTTTTTTTAAAATTTCCACGGGAACTCCTTCGTTTTCCGGGATAAATAGTCTATGTCACCCTCCAGATCCTCAATGTCATGTCCATGCAAAAAATCACGTCGATCCGTTGCTCTGTTGCGATGGACTGAAGGACTAACCAACAAACAAACACACAATCGCGCTTATAAAATTAGTGTGATATTTTAGAGACTTTCCGAAAGCGCTATTTGCTAACTTCATCCCATGGATCCATCCATCAGCCTGTATGCGTCCACTGCTGGACATATGCCTTCTCGAGAGCATGCCACAAAACACGGTCCTCCGCCTATAATAATAACTAACTTAATTTTCATAATTTATCCTATTTTATTTAGGCTAAAACAAGAAAAAAATCCTGCGGTTTCTCTATCTTTGAAAGTTTGTCAATCTCTTGTAAATTTTGTACGAATTTGAGAATTGTTTTAAGCTGTAATTTTTAACATTATATAAAAGAAGCCACTGGAAAGGTAGGCTTAGACAAAGATAGCAATCTCTTGGAATTTCCAAATCATTACTAGATAAGCATTTTTAAAAGTTTATTTGAATAAGAGTAGACATAATATAAGGTTCAGTTTAGCGCAGAAGCTTGCAAAAATATTATTTGTTTGAAATTATAGCCTCAATAATAAAGATGTAGGTATTACAATGTTGCCATCTGAATATAAAAAGAACGAAGCAGAAAAATATATTGTTTTGGAGAAAAAAACTAATAATAATAAATTTTTCTATCATAGTTATGCGAGAGCCGTACGAAAATATTCAACAGATTCAATCTATCTTTTATAAGGTCTTATTACTATTCCACGAACTCATTTTTTTGAATGAAAGATATATAGATATTATTTGTACATCATTTGGTAGTGTCAAAGCATTGTTTGCAATATTACATTTTTGGGAATATTGGATTAGGTACTTACCTTATTCATTCTATCGTGTTTTATTGCTTTACCCTTTGAGGACAAAAAGTCTGCGCGCGCACAAGGGTAGGTAGAGTGCTGCACACAGTGGCGGATTTGCCCTAAGGCCCAGAGCCTAGAGCGGACAGATATTAGGGGCAATCAAGACAAAAAATTCAGAGATGGCGAGACTAATTCTGCATAAAACCGGTTTAAAGGTTTTATTTAAATGTGCAATTATCCCTGAAACCTCGGAAAATATTACAAACTATAGCAGCTATATTCGATATATTAGATAATCGATAAAAGTTGTCAATATAGTAAGTTCATTATTTAGTCTATAATATGATGATGGGCGCTGAGAAAGGGATGCGAAAGGCCTAGGGCGGCCACTGGCTGGCTGCCACTGGCTGCTGGCTGCACAGACTACCACGAGAAGACAAAACGTGTTTTCCATACGATGAGGGCGTTTGGCACGGACGTTCTTTCCTGTCTTGTTCGTAATAGTAATAAGAAAGAATAGCTTCTACCTAATAGGTAATAAGTTACCAGTGTAGAGCGATGTCCAAGTCGTAGAATTATTTGACGTAATATTTAAAATGATAATGATTGGTAATTCAAATCCAAAAATCAAATAGATACCTAATGCGGAACATAATGTAGGTAATATCTTTTATAGAAAAGGTGTTATACATGCACACTACTATTATAAATGCGGAAGTTTGGATGGATGGATAGATCTTTGTTACTCCATCACGCCAGAACGACTGAACGGATCTGGATGAAATTTGGCACAAAGATAGATTATAGTCTGGAATAGAACATAGGCTACTTTTTATCCCGGAAAATTTGAACAGATGGGTCGTAAAAGCGTAGCAGACGGACAGACAGACACACTTTCGCATTTACAAAATTGGTATGAATAGTGTGGATAATAGAATATTAACTTTCAAGTCACGCAGCGTTGAGGCCAGTGGGCGCAACACGTAGAGGTTTCATGGGGGTTAATCTAAACTATGAGATGAATACAACAACTGGCCACCGGGTCATAACTTTCTGTAATTTAAAATCATAATATTGTTTTACTATAAATATTATTACCTACTATTACTACGATTTACCTACTTAGTACTATCTGGCTATTTGCAAATTAAAAATTAAACATGAACACAAAAATTTAAAAGTATTGTAGTTTTGGGCTCTACTTATCGTCAATACAATTATTGTAATAATTTAAACTGCCACCAATTATATTATCAATCAATCAATCAATCAATCAACTTATTTATTCAATATCTAAGGTACACTGTGGGTACTGGGTACACTTATTGAAGTTAAAAATTACTTAATGATGGTGATGATCAGTTACGGTATCTTAAAACTAAAGCTACGAGGGTTCCACACGCGCCCTGGTCTGAGAAGAGTCCACAACAAACTGAGACGGGTTTTTTTATTTTTTTATTATCACTATCTCACAAAATATCATCTTAACTAAGGAACTATCAGAGCCATTAGAGCAAATCAATGCAAAGCTTCCTTGTCGTTTAAGTAATCCTTTACGTGGTAATAAGATTTTTCAATGAGTTTACGTTTTACAATAACTTTGAACTTATTCAGAGACATTAAACTAGATGATGCCCGCGACTTCGTCCGCGTGGATTAAGCTTTCATTTCCCGCGGGCACTCCTTAATTTTCCGGGATAAAAAGCCTAGATAAATGATCTATGACCTTCCTCGGGATACAACCTATCCCAGTACCAAATTTCATCAGCTGAACAGGTAGGCCGTGAAAGCGTAGCACATTAGAGAACAATAATTGAACTTGAGGTTAAGGGAACGTAATTATAACTTCCATCCCTTTATAATTTCTCGTGAGAATACTAGAGATTCTGCGACTTTTGACATAATAAGCCCTTTCAAAATATCTATCAACAAACTCAGATAGCCGTTTAGTCTTTAAATAAGTAATTTACGTAATTTTTTTACAAGATTTTATTTAATTGGCAATGTTTTTATTTATTTTATTTGTTTAATAAATTACAATCAATATACAATTCGCGCGCGAGTTGAATGCAGAGTAAATGTATGTGTCACCATACATTTGTTCTGCATTCATCTCGTACTCGTGCAGGGTTATCATTAGAGCGAAGAGAGCGACCATGAGTGTCACTCGAAACTCAAACCGCTCTTTGAGATAAAAAGGAAAATAGGTAAGGTAGGAAATCTTTAATTTTCCGGGATATAAAGCAGCCCATGTGTTATTCCAGACTATAATCTATCTATGTGCCAAATTTCATCCAGATCCGTTCAGCCGGCCTGACGTGAACAAACATCCATCCAAACTTTCGCATTTATAATATTAGTATAGATTAAGGCAATTTGTATTGTAGCCCTAAGGATAACTATTACATTCAGTGACTTTATCGGAAGGACGATTGGATACACCTAATTGGTCTGAGCACTCCAACTTCCAAGTAATAATCACGTTGGGGATAACGAAGCGTGTTAGACTTTCGTTAATTAAGTTAGCGAGGGCCTATTATAACATCAAGCGTGATAGATGTGATCACTCTAAATAAAATATCATTGGATGTGATAGATTATCTTGTAGATACAGTACAGAATTTATTAATACTAAGTTTAGTAGATATAAGGTTCTAGGTGACAGCCTAGTGCAATACGCTTAGGCCCATTGCGCATTACAAGAAAATTTCTTCTGTCTTATCAGACACGCGCATACAAAATCCATATACTAATATTATAAATGAGAAAGTGTGTCTGTCTGTCCGTCCGTCTGTCTGTCTGCTACGCTTTCACGGCCCATCTATTCAACCGATTTTGATGAAATTTGGTATAGGGATCGTTTGTATTCTGAGGAAGGATAAAGGCAACTTTTTATCCCGGAAAATTAAAGAGTTCTCGCAGGAACCAAAAAACTCAGACCACGCAGGCGAAGTCGCGGGCATCCGCTAGTATCCGTTAGTAATATATAATATATATTTATTATATTTTTTTTTATCCACTACGAGCTAGCCCTTGACTACGATCTCACCTGATGGGAAGTGATGATGCAGTCTAAGATGGTAGCGGGCTAACCTGTTAGGGGCATGGCAGTTATATTAAACCCATACCCCTTCGGTTTCTACACGGCATCGTACCGGATCGCTAAATCGTTTGGCGGCACGTCTGTGCCGGTAGGGTGGTAACTAGCTATGGCCGAAGCCTCCCACCAGGCCAGACCAGGGAAAATTCAGAAATTATAAATTCCCAAATTGACCCCGCCGGTGATCGAACCCGGTACCTCCGCATGTTAAGGCAACAGCGCTACACACTGCGCCACGGAGGTAGTCAATGCTTTTAATTGTATTTTATTGCTTCTTTAATTGTTTGTATAATTGTATATTATGTGCTTGTAATGTAATAGGAAGGTTAGGAAGGCAGATACAAGCTAATACAGAAGTATATTAAACTGTAGCACTTTCATAATGCGAATTGTATGGAGCACGAGACACTGTTCTATGCATTGTAGAGCAATCTTACATAAAAAACCTCGAGCTTCTTTACGGTCTGTTTGTGAGTTTATCCTTTTGATAATTATTAATATAACGACTCGCGAGGCACAGCCAAAATATTATCCACAAAAAATAGTACCTAGCATTTTATAAATACTTCACTCTCATGAGAATTTCAAAAAATTCGCCCTCAATTACTTTGTATTCTTGTCTCAATTAATTTGTAAGGGCATCCAATGATGATCCAGCCACAGCCAATTCGTAATTTTTTCGAGCGATTTGCGTTTGATTTGTAGGTTTTTATCACAACAATAATAATGAATAATAATATTGAGGGTCTTTGCGCCATAAACTTTTGCGCTATAAGCTTTGTACTAACAATTTTCTTTTCCGCGCCATCTAGTTTCCAATGGCGGCAACTCCTGCTCATCAACGAACCCGGCGCGCAACTGGAAGTGGCGGGAAAATACACCTGTCACCTCGTGATGAAAACACTGGCGAACTTCCTGAAGATAGAGGAGATTATCTACATCCCCTGGGACACCACGTCAGATGGCGGTCTGAACTACACTGAGAACTTGAGGCTTTATCTCGGATATAAATACACAAGTAAGTTACTTCGTTGTTTTTTTATTGTGGAGTTTTTTACTTGACAATAGATAACTATTAACTATTGGTAAGTTAGCACTTAATTACTTCTGTAAATAAGTATCTTAATATTATCATAGACGAATGAATTAAAATAAATTACTTACATAATCTTACTAATTTGCAAAATTAAATATTAAATATTTAATTAATGTTTCCTTGTTAAATTAATTAAGTATTCTTCTGTATGATACATTGATGAAACACAATAATTATTATTTAGGATCACTACAGGTCACAGCTCAAACCCCTTTCGCATTTTAAAACTTCATTCTTCAAACCACAAAAATCTTAAATAAAATAAATTGTGAAAAAATATAGGAATGAATGTCTGATTATACCTCGGCGATCTGATTCGACCCTTATTTTTTATGTTGTCAAAGTCACGTACTAGATGGCGTTGTACATTTAATTATCCTAGTCTACAATAGATGGCGCTATACGATTTAGTTATTCTACTCGCCATTAGATGCCGCTACAAGTATAAAACATATTAAAAACGGATTTGATTGGGATTCCATACAAAAACATTTGTCTGTTTCCTCCGTGGATAATTACAATAGAGAAAATATTTTTGCACCATAAAATCCATATGTGTCCGTGCCATGCTCCTATGTTTTGCTTTTGGCCCAGTTTTCGCGCCGTCATCAGACATGCAAATAATCTGACGATGAATTAAAAAATGACGGATACAATCAAAAAAAGAAAAACATACCGACATAGCCTGAGACCTGCTTAAATTATTTTTGAAAAAAAATATTATTTACATCGGTTCTGTTTTGGAGGAGGACACAGAAAAATACGAGAGTAAGAATTCGACTGTTTTTCATAGGTATTTCGGTCCAAGCTGCAGTTGTCCCTATCGGGTGTTATGGAATTCTATTCGAGGAGCAGCGCGACGGCAATGTAATTGTTCAATACCTATTCTCAAAGTTTCACATTTATGCCATATCCTCTTAAAATTTAGTTGCTATTGTGTGACTCATGTGACTCAATAAAGATTTATTAATTTATTTATTTTAAACGTCGAAGTGGAACGACGTTTTATCCAGTGGCCTAGAGTATACTATATTAAAGGTGCACACTGCAGACTTTTTGCTCGCCAAAAATTATTACCTCAATTTTTTTCCGCAGCGTATTTTCGCTTTTTCATGTCATATTCGGTCGTAAAATTCAGGCGTGCGATGGATAGCAAAAGTTCGCGCGCGAGTTGAATGCAGAGTAAATTTGTATGATGACACATACATATTTTACTCTGCATTCAACTCGCGCGCGAACTGTAGGTAACTAGGTATTTTTAAAAGAAATATCAATATTGCATTAAAAAAACTGTATTATAATAAATTTTATCTGTACCAGTGAGCTCGTTTGAGATGGAAGGTACTTATTGATTAAATATAATAATATGATATCTAGGACCATACTTACACATCTTTAAAAAAATCATTTTTTATTATGCTTAATAATAATTAATTATTATTAATAATTAATGCGGTGGTAGATATGAACCCCGTTACCATTAGTACTGAAGATGTAGGTTGTGCAATCCGTTCGGCTACGAACTGGAAATGTCCGGGGCCGGATGGGCTGCACAACTTCTGGCTAAAATGGTTTCGTAGCGCACATACAGTCTTAGCAACGCAATTCCAGAACGCCATTGACTCTGGATCGTTACCGACACTAATGACAACAGGTGTCACGTTCCTAATATACAAGTCCGGTAGTACCGCAGATCCTAAAAACTATCGCCCGATAACGTGCTTACCTACCATCTATAAGCTACTTACATCCATTCTAGCTAAAAAAATAACTATGCATATTAATTCAAATAATATTTTGGCCCAAGTTCAGAATGGATGTAAGGCTAGGACACGCGGTACTAAGGAACTCCTTCTCATAGACACCACTATTTGCCAACAGGTACGGCGAAATAAAAAAAATCTAGTTGCTGCTTGGATTGATTATAAGAAGGCCTATGATTCGGTGCCTCACACGTGGCTCATGGAGATCATGAAGTTGTATAAGGTCGATGCAACTCTATGTTCCTTTCTCGACTCATGTATGAGGCAATGGATGACAGTTCTTCGTCAACCAGGGAATGCTAGATCTTTTGAATCAGCCGAACCGATAAGGATTAAGCGAGGAATTTTCCAAGGTGATAGTTTGAGCCCTTTATGGTTTTGCTTGGCACTTAATCCACTCAGTACACAACTGAAGGATTCAGGGCTAGGCTTTCGTCTTCGCAGGGGTGGTGAGGTCATATCTCACTTACTGTATATGGATGACCTCAAGCTGTATGCATCAAAAAGACCAGACCTCGTGAAGTTGCTAAAGATAACTCAAAACTTTAGCAATGACATTGGGATGGAATTTGGTGTCGACAAGTGTGCGGTTATCAATATAGAGCGAGGTAGGGTTGTGAACTCTGAGAATCTAGTTCTTTCAGATACTTTGATTCTCAGATCACTCTGTGAGGGTGAAACATATAAATACCTTGGGATGTCAGAGGCGCTTGGTATTGAGACAAGGACTATGAAACAACTAGTAGAGGAGCGTTTCTTTGGCCGCCTGAAAAAAGTCCTTAATAGTCTTTTATCAGGTGGTAATAAGGTGCGTGCCTTTAATGGTTGGGTCATGCCTTTACTCACATACACCTTTGGCATTCTAAAGTGGACTCAAACTGAACTGGATACCCTGGATCGAAAGGTTCGAAAACTGTTGACCACATACCGTATGCATCATCCGCGCTCATCTGTTATGAGATTGTACATCCCACGCAAGTATGGAGGACGTGGTTTTTTGAATATCAAGAACCTCCATAATCGTGAGATTTGCAAACTCAGAGATTATTTTCTCAAGGTGAATGTGGGTATACATAAGGATGTAGTTACAGTTGATAAGGGTTTCACCCCGCTTTCCTTAGGCAAAGAGAACTGGCGCAAACCAATAGTACTTAGTGCTTCGGATCGCATGGCGGTATGAGAGAGCAAGGAGTTGCATGGTAGATTCTACAAGGCCCTAACCAGGGCGGAGGTAGATCCAATAGCATCTATATTTTGGTTACAGTTCGGTGACCTCTTTGGGGAAACCGAAGGTTTTGTGTGTGCAATTATGGATGAAGTTATCAAGACGAATAACTATCGGAGACACATTATGAAAGATGGCACTGTTGACATATGTCGTGCGTGTCATCTTCCTGGGGAGTCCCTCAGACATATTGTCTCCGGTTGTTCTCATCTTGCTAATGGAGAGTACTTGCACAGACATAATCAAGTAGCCAAAATAATCCATCAACAACTGACTCTCCAGTACGGACTTGTTGAGACTGAGGTACCATACTATAGGTATGACCCCGTGCCAGTTCTCGAAAATAGTAGTGCCTTGCTCTACTGGGATCGGTCGGTTATCACTGATAGGTTTATTGTTGCCAATAGACCTGACATAGTGTTAGTCGACCGCTCAGCGCGCCGAGCAACAATTGTTGATGTTACTATTCCACATGATGATAACCTGGTGAAAGCAGAAAAGGAAAAAGTATCGAAATACTTGGACCTTGCTCACGAGATTACCGCCATGTGGAGTGTTGACTCAACGATTGTTGTACCGATAGTTGTATCAGTTAATGGTCTTATTGCGAAAAGTTTCGATCAACACCTTAAGAAGCTTTCGCTTGGTTGTTGGCTTAAGGGTCGGGTACAGAAGGCGGTTATCCTTGAGACGGCACGAATTGTGAGGAAGTTCCTCTCTCTGGAGCCCTGACCACCGGCTGCTTGGGTCTTTAAGACCCCGCAGTGGGTGAAAGTTTTATAAGGTTATTTTTAAATGTGTTTTGTATGGTATTTTATATATTTATGTAAAACGTGTTTAGAAATAATTTTATAAATTTGTACAAATAAATGAGAGATAAATATTAATTATATGTTTTCAGGCTACATCTTATATTTTACTTTCGGTTTCATAACATGAAAGCGGCATTTTTTTATTATTCAACCCTTAGAAACATTAAAGAACCTTCAACCGGACAAATGAGGCTCCAACTTTGAAAAATTACACCGAAAATTTTCCGTTATCTCGCCCAAACTCAAAAGGTCTTCCGATAATACATTTTGCACGTCCAATGAATAATTTAAGGTCTTTTGTTAATACTTAATTGTTCACAAAAACTTTTCCGAGAAAAATTATACTTTTTGAAATTTAATAAGCCTACTACGAGAGGCCATTTTAAAATTTAATAAACGTACTACGAGAGGTAAAAAAACTAAGAATTTCTTTGTTCCCAATTTCAGTAATTAACTAGACATTTAAGTAAAATATTTACTAACTAGATTATGGCCGCGACTTCGTCCGCGTGGATTAAGGTTTTCTGAATCCCACGAAATCTTCTTTCATGTCATTAATTTCTTTCTTTCATTCTCCGGGATAAAATGTAGCCTAGTTGTGTTAATGTTCTCTCAGAATGAGAAGAATTCAGCCATAGTCCACCACGCTAGATAATTAGTGCGGATTAGCAAATTTCACACACCTTATGAATTATTACACTCGGTATGCAGGTTTTGGTGCTTTCCTTCACCGATAAAGCAAAGTGATATTAATTAATCTTGGATGAATTGTTCCAGCGGCTAATTAATGTAATTGTTATAAATCAATCTGTGAGATAGTAATAATTAAAAAAAAACCCGGCTGAGGTTGTTGTGGGCATTTTCAGATTAGGGCACGTTTGGAACCCTCGTAGCTTTAAGACACCGTGGTTAATTATCACCATCATTCTTATAATTTGTAAACATGATGTTCAGAAGTTTACAAAGTATACCTTAGTATAGTATATATATAAGTATTTTGAATACATATACTTTGAGTTTGAGGCTTTGAGTTTAAGTTATTAAACGAACATAACTCCGAAAAGTTAGAATAAAGCTGGGCGTTAACCATTAGTAGTAAACCATTTAGTTATAACCGCTAAAGTAGAGGCTTCGTAGTGAATAATAGTTAATATTATGCGTTCTACGTAATATATCAATTACACCTGCACTTTGGTAGTATTGTACCATTTCAAAGGCATTCAAATTATAATAATGCTTTTATCGCAAGTGAGTGATGTGTGATCAAGATTGTAGATTTGTATACATTATAATGAATAACTTAGATTTACTTATTAATTATGAATTAACTTAATTATGAATTAATTAGAATAAAGAATTATAATGGGCTTCATATTTTACAGCTTTGGTGACCTCCCTAGCGCAGTGGTTAACTCTATTATTTTATGAATGGGAGAGAAGTTTTACTTTTATCCCAGGCAGAGTAAATTTGGAGATTCAGGTGTTTTGTTTCCGCGGGAACTCTTTAATTTTCCGGGATAGAAAGTAGCCTATATATTACTCCAGACTATAATCTATCTCTGTGCCACCGTTCTGGCGTGATTGAGTAACAAACATACATCCGAACTTTCGCATTTATGATTGTTCTATAAGAGCTATAGAGTGGTTTGACCACAGATATAGAGATATGTGGTCATGACGGTCCCCGAACAGAGAATTAAGAAATGTAACATGGCGTATGTACTCGCAGATTAACATGAGAAAAAGAAATAAAAGTAGTTTCAATACTAAATGTGTTATTACAAATAACACATTTATCCATTTCTAAGTACCTATCCATATAAAACAATGATATTGGTATAGATTGAATATATTCTTCTAATGAATTGAACAATAAAAATGTAAGACCATCTTTAAAAATGAAATACATACCCAGTTGCTGGATAGGTATACTCGTATACACATTATATTTAGGTGGCCTTCGTTCAAGGCCTTGATAGTTAAATTCAGTAACAGCAGGTTCAAAAAACGTTATGCGACTACTATTCATTTAACATATGTAATAAAGTTTTATGTGCATTGAAGTTGGTTTAAAAGCGAACTTTTATTAATGTCGTAATACAGGCCAAACTTGACTTTAACGCGCAAGCGAAATCAAGTAAAGACGTAAAGGTATTTTAACTAAAGTTTGGCGCGCACTGTGATTTTACTGATAACGTCAGAAATGTTTTAAGATATTTAATAAAAACTACTTCTCATACATTTTCGTATTATACTAGACTAGCTGATGCCCGCGACTTCGTTCGCGTGGAATAAGTTTTTGGATTCCCGTGGGAACTCCTCTATTTTCCGGGATAAAAAGTAGCTACTGCCTATGTCACTCTCCAGGTCCTCAACTATACGTATGCCAAAAATCACGTCGATCCGTTGCTCCGTTGCAACGTGATTGAAGGAAAAACCAACAAACAAACTGACTTTCGCATTTATAATATTAGTATGATGATGCTCACGCTGGTTCTTTTATTTCCGTGGGAACTCCTGAATTTTCCGGGATCAAAAGCCTATATCCTTCCCCGAGACGCAACCTATCTCTTTTCCATATTTCATCAAAATCGGTTGAAAAGATGGGCCGTTATAGTGTGGCAGACAGACCGACGGACACACTTTCGCATTTATAATATTATTAGTATAGGCTGAGTTTCTTGCCGGCTCTTCTGAGCAGAACTTTCTTTCCGAACCGGTGGTAGAGTCAAAACATGACGTAACATAAGAGACACCTGTATGTCCTACATGTTATAAATAAATGTGTATGATAATGAAGGGGTATGGGTTTAATATAACTGCCATAACAGGGTGTATAACAGATTAGCTCGCTACCATCTAAGACTGTATCATCACTTACCATCAGGTGAGATCGCAGTCAAGGGCTAGCTTGTAGTGGATAAAAATAAAATTGAGTTTATAGATGTAATGTATTGCTTTAATCCAATAGTTTCTTTTACAAAAATGCTCGAATACAGAACCTCCTTTTTTAAGTTGGTTAAAATTTTCAATGTACACTGAGCTTAAAGCTCATAAAACGTAGAAGATGAAATGGATATTAAGAGAACTCGTGTGCTGCGGATTTAATTTGGAAATGTAACGACTTAACTCAAGCAGCGCTGTAAAACATTTGCCATCTGCCATAACCAGTGGCGGATTAAGGGCGAAAATACATTACGGACAGGGCAGAAAAAAATCTGCTATACACGTTTTGTCCAGTTGTGGTAGTCGGTGCAGCTCCATATAAAGGTAATTTTTTTACCATAGTGTAAGATCGCCCTTGTAGCAGGGCAAGGAGGGTCGCATGAAAATGTGAAAATTGAATCTCTTTAAGTAAAATCCATGAAATGGGTCCAGTAAATAAGTTCGGAGTTGCAGACCCTCGAATAAAATGATAATGAAATGAAATGAAAATAAAAATACACTTTATTGTACACCAAACTAGATAAAAAACAGAAGAACATAGAAACATACTTTAAGGGAAGAAGTTTTACAATAGGCGGCCTTATCGCTAAGAAGCGATCCCTTCCAGGCAACCTAAAGAGGAAGTAATAATAGAAATAATGTTAGGAATAATGATTTGTAGAATAAAAATAAATTTGGCGCTCGCTTCGCTTCCGCTTGTATTCCAAGATTTGTAATTGCTTACAAATCTTGGAATAACAACTTAGGATAAACTTTTTGGCAGCCTACGGTATATTTACTGATCGACCCACATCAAGTGCAATAGACCGTAGTTCAATTTCCGATCCATTGTGGGGGAAAATGTAGGCTGTACAAATAGATATAGAGTACTAGATAAGAGGCGGTAATGGCGTAATAATTGGTCATAGAATTGTTGATTATCTGGCTAGATTTGCTTCTTAGCTTCTCATCGACTGACGTCAGGAATAATATCCTAATTCAATGGTTGAATTTTAAGCTTAAGCTGGCCGTATATAGTAGTATGTTCAAGAGTTGAGCAATTTTGTCACCTTCTCTAACAGACGTTACGTCTGATCACGTCATCATGTATGCCACTGGACCAATAGTGATGGGAGTATTGAAAGCCGATAAGTTTGTAGATATTCCCATCATTACTGGTTAAGTGGCATAAAATATGACGTGATCAGACGTTAAAGAAGTTGAAAAAATAGGTCAACTGTATTGGTATAGCTTCACGTTTGTAAGGTTCTAATTTTGCAATTGAATTTTAGAACTGTTTTCGAAGTTAGGTAGGTATACATCTGTTCAAATTTATTTTGGTCTCATTATGGAGCTGGGTAGGTCGCCTCAAGCACCTATAACTCTGTGGTTTTTAGGCTCATTGTTATGAAAAATACTTAGATAGTGATCCGAGTTTGATGACTGGAGGTAAGATTTTTAAAAAGGTTGTTATATCATGTATATTTAACTTACTAGATGATGATGCCCGTGATTTTGTCGGCGTGAATAACTTTTTTCTTTAATTCCCGTGGAAACTCTTTGATTTTCCGGGTAGTAGCCTCTGTCCTTTCCCGGGATGTGACCTATCTCTATACCTACCACCAAAACATGGGGCGTGAAACCGTAGCAGACAAAGAAACACGTTCACATTTACGTATGGATTCGTATTTAAGTATGGATTCAATTTTTCTACTTGTGTATTTTACATACAGCAAAATCGTTCCGAAACTAATAAAACGAGTTCTCGTAAAATAGGGTGTGGATTTCATCCGTTTGAGACTGCGGGGCGTTAACACACTAATGATCAAACAATCCCTGATCCTCAGTGGGTTTACATTATACTGTAGGTATATTAATAGGGTTGCCACGTCAACATTTTTTATTATTATTATTGAGTATAGGCCGACCGTTTAACTCGCGTATCGCCTGCGCGGTAAGAAGGGAGCGGGGGCGGGTAACGCTACACACGGAGTCAATAATCCAAAGATTTATCTCGAGATAGACATTGTTGGTAAAGAATAAAATAATAAGTATTCTTTTTTTTAATCCGCTAACATCTCTCCTCGCTCCCTTCTTACCGCGCAGGCAATACGCGAGTTAAACGGTCGGCCTAGAGTAGGTACGGCACATAAGATTTTGATGAAAACAAATTTAACTTTAAAACTGTTTAATTAAGCACCAAATTAATAATTATTTAAAAAGACATTACAAAATTTAGCGAGTTTGCTAATAAGTGTTGGTCGCTTGACTTAATGTAAGTGTATGAATTGCACTTTTTGCAATGATTGCCCGCACCCCCGCTTCCGCGCTTCTTAGCGGGATAATTTAAATGTCGCGCGAACAATGAGTATCAGCGAGGTACTCATTGAACCTTTAACCTACACTTATAATAATTATCTTATGTACTAAGAAATTGACCATTGACGCATCTTAGTCTTTCTTGATAAACTTGACACTTTGTTCACGTATTCTTTGAAATATAAGCTATGAACTCTCTTTTTTCACCGAGCAGAGAAAGAACTTAGTGGCACGCACTTGTTTTTTTTCTGAGTTATGTGTGTTTTAATCTCTTGTTATTCTTAACGATGAAGGAAAACGTCGTGAGAATACCCGTATGCCTCTGAGAACATTATGAGTTCTTCATAATGTTCTCAGAGGTGTGTGAAGTCTGCCAAGTGACACTCAGCCAGCGCGGTGGACTATGGCCAAACCCTTCTCATTCTGAAAGGAGACTCGTGCTCAGGAGTGTATGTGGAGAAATTTTATGTATTTAGACCCATTGCTTTATATAAATAAAAATTAATTGCCACAAGTGTATGACGGAGCATTACTACTTGAGAACGGCTCGACCGATTTGGCTCATTTCTTTAGCGTAAATAAATAAATAAATAAGTAAATAATCATTTATTTGCAAGAATGTTTGTACATAATTTTGGTAAAATAGTAATCTGTTCATAAACATTCAACTAATTTAATAGTTTGCAAATATTAGGAATAATTAATTAGTTAATAATTTATTTATTAGGATTTCAGCTAAACAATACCAACAATTCAATACAATATAAAATAAACTAATGTCAGAAAATTACAGGAAATCAAAATCATATAAATTATACAACGCGAAAATAACAAAATCAATACTTAAAAATTATTAAAATATAGTAGAAGTAAAAGAGCATGAATTTGACTCGCTCCAGCAATGCTTAAAGGACTGCGGTTACTTATGTTAGAGACAATCCAGAAGTAGGTATTAATGAAACACTAATTTTAATATATTTGTACTCTCATTTGGAACTTGCACGAATAAATGGTTAAACGTGTAGAGGTTCCACGAGAGATTTAATGTGATTAGATAAAAGTTGCTATAATTAAAGATAATATACATTTGATCCGACCACGATTGCTATCGTTAAGCTCTGAATCAAAATGCGATCTAAACACAAAAGTATTCAATAATCGCTGAGTCTGCCGGCAGGAGACTGATTTACCATCGTCAAAATACTCGCATTTATACTAACTATTTTCAATATGGCGTCCGTATCCCCACTTTAAAGCGAATGACATGAAACTAGTCAAATTAACTGATATTATACTTCCTGTTTCATGAGATATAATGACAAACAGTAATAATGCTAACACTTATTATTATGTATCTACACATTAATGTAACTGTATTTTTTTTTAAGAGTTTCTTGCTGGATCTTCTTGGTAGGAACGGCATCCCGAACCAGTGGTAGATACACTAGTGACTAGACTATTTAAAAGCACTTGTTATAAGTCTACTTGAATAAAAATATTTGATTTGATAGATAGATAGATAAATACTTTATTGCACACATGAGAGAAGAATACAAGGTAAAGTTATAACTATAACTAGGTATGCAAGGGCGGCCTTATTGCTTACTAAGCAATCTCTACCAGGCAACAAGCTGTGTAGGGTAGTGTGGCACAATAGAATACACGCTATTATTATTAGGTGAACAAATAATATACATCATACTAGACGTATTATATATTTATATATTACTTATAAATAAAATAAATAAATATGGATAACAATCATTTGATTTATTGGGTTCGTAATTTTCAGAACATAGTTTGTATGAAAACTAAATAGAAACTAAAGACTTCCCGCGGGAATCGACGCGGAATTTAGTCGCGGACCTCATCTAGTATTGTATTATATGATATGAAGGTTCATGTTTTGAAAGGTGACAGCCCTAACCACCCAGTGATATTAGAACAGAGAGTGTTTGCTTAAACAGCTTTGAAACTAGTTACGAACCGTCTGTTATGGGGGGATTGTGAAGTTAATTTGACGCAGTGTTGTCCTTTTATGTCCAACAGAATTGCTTCATTGTTACTATGTTAAATGAATTAGACTGTAGGGTTGCCAGGAATATGAAAGTTAAAAGTGAAAAAATGAATTAGGTAGATCAGATTATTTAAGCAGCTTTGGGATTTCAAATATTTTTGGAGATTACCTCCTTTAGAATCGATTTTCATATTATATAAGCCGGGGTATCAACATTTATGGGGAGTAAAATCAAACTCACCGTTACTTTATTGATTTTATGTTTCCATGGTAACGCTTGTTTCCATCGTAACACTTGTTTGTTTCCATGATTATGTAATGTATTGCTTGCTTTCAGTAATATAAAAAATGCGTTCGTTTACCCTCATTCAGTAATCTATATTTTTTATAATCGTTCGTAAAAAGTAAACTTCAGTCGTGCGTCGGAGCTAACACACACATTTTTTTTTGTATCATAATATTTTCATTATTATATACTTTCATTTGATACAAACAAAAATTTGTAACTTTTTGACATTGACTGTGGAGAATGAGTTATTGAATAAATGGAGCAAAGTCGCCTACAAAATTTTAACTACCAGCCACTCCACTTTTATTGCCCATTAAATCTAATAATCATAAAATGTTGAATAAGTTATTAAATACAATTTAAAAAAAGTATATGAATAAGTCTTACCTAAGTACCTATAGCTGTATAGTTTGAATTTGAATCTAATATATTACTATAATCGCGTTAGTAGCGTATTGAAAAATAAATAAATAAAAATGAATTTGAATATGAAAAATGAATATGAATATGAAATAGTTATAATTTCAATTTACTATCCTTAATTTACCGATTTAGCGTACGAAGCCATGTAGGAACAGCTTTGCCATACCTCCAACAGGTTAGCCCGCTAACTTACCATCAGGCGAGAATGCAGTCAAGGACTAAATTGTAGTGGCGTAAAAAAAGTAACCACTAGTTTTCGGTAGCATAGGGTGGGGTACATAGTTCATAGAACCGATAGGCGCCGGAAAGCGCAGTGTTGGATGACGCTCTGGTGGCGTGCAGTTCATAGATGCATAAAAGCACTGCTTACCCAAGTGGAAATACGTCAATGCTCATTTTTATGCCTACCCTAGCTTCAAACCCCAAACAACTTCAGAACCCACTATACAATAAAATAAATATACATTCAATTATTTTGAGATCTACTTCGATAACGGCTTGTATGTTTTGTAAATATAATTAGTAATAGTTTTTTTTTAAATTTATAATTTCTTTATTTAATTCAATATACTATTATAAATTCCCCCCGCGCCCATCAAAATAATGTCTTCTATGCCTAGGTACTTCAAACCAGTGTGAGTACATAAGAATGAGAGTACCTACATGTTATTTTTGAAAGTGTTTTACCTATTGCACAATCTTTTATCTTTAGAACGTTAACGATCAATCAACTCGTTGTTCAAAATTAACACGGTGATGTTAGCATTTTTTACTGTGACTATGAGATTGCTGTCATAAAAGAGTTACTGGGCATCATAATATTATGTAATACAAGCTGATGCCCGCGACTTCGTCCGCGTGGAATAAGTTTTTTTGGATTCCCGCGGGATCTCCTCAATTTTCCGGGATTAAAATGCCTATGTCACTCTCCAGGTCCTAAACTATACCCATGCCAAAAATCACGTCGATCCGTTGCTCCGTTGCAGCGTGATTGAAGGACAAACCAACAAACCAACAAACTGACTTTCGCATTTATAATATTAAATGATTAAAAATGCAAAAGTGTGTCCGTCTATCTGCTACGCTTTAATGGCCCATCTTTCCAACCGATTTTGACTACGTATAGAGATAGGTTGCATTCCAAGGAAGGACATAAGCAAAATCCCTTTAACCACGTGGACGAAGTCGCGGGCATCATATAGTATTATTATAAATGCGAAAATATGAATATTTTAACCCAAAAGAGATTCAAAGATTCGAAGAGAGAGATTTATTTTAAAGAGTTCCCAGTTCCCACGAGGTTCTCAAAATCCTATAAGTTAACTATAGAGGGAACCTTAGTGCAAAATATCAGCTTTCAGCTTCAATGGCTAAGCGTTGATGAGTCATTGAGTGAGTGAATGAGTGAGTCAGAACTTTTCTGTTTATTGCATGAACGTTTTAAAGACAGGTGATGAAAAAAATGGGTCATTAGTGTTGGTACAGCTACATAAATATTGAGTACACATAACAATTAGTACGGAAAATTTTTGGAGTCGAAATTTCACCTTGGAATATTCATATCCATCCATACTTAATATTATAAATGCGAAAGTGTGTCTGTCTGTCTGTCTGTCTGTCTGCTACGCTTTCACGGCTCATCTGTTCAACCGATTTGGTTAAGAGATACTTGGTATCACGGGGAACGAACTACTTACTAGTCTACTTTTTTATCCCGGAAAATTAAAGAGTTCCTGCGGGAATCAAAAAACCTTACTGTTTAGTCCTAGTTAGTAGTTTTAATGTCTTTTTTATTTCCGTTCTTTTGTGTGCAATAAAGATTTAATAAACCTTATAATTTAATAACCTTAAGCATGGGTATCACCTAGTAATCTTACTAATTCTTACTAATATTACAAATGCGGAAGTTTGGATGCATGTATGGATGTTTGTTACTCAATCCCGCCCCAACGGCTGACCGGATCTGGCTGAATTTTGGCACAAAGATAGATTATGGTCTGGAATAACACATAGGCTACTTTTTATTCCGGAAAATTAAAGAGTTCCCACGGGAATTTAAAAACTTCAAACCACGCAGACGAAGTCGCGGGCAGTCGCTAGTTAATAATAATATTATTACAAGTATTTCTACTCAATCAAAATATCATATTTTGTTACATCGATACCTATCAAAAACAATCATAAGCGGAGCGAATTATTTTCTAGGTCACAAATGAAAAGAAAACTTGTCGTAGGTCTCTTGAATTAAGAAATAAGTGCTAAAAGTTAAATGCTCTAGCTACTCGAAGCCTAATTATTAATTGTAGTTTTTTGGAACAAGTACAATAAATGGAATAAGTCGAGGTTATTTATTCCGCATAAGTTCACTTTCCATATTTAACTATAAGTTGTCCTGTAATAGTTGTCGTGACCGAATTTCGGACATTGCGGCCAGCCTCAATGGAGGTGATAACTTCGTAGGAGATAATATTATAGTGGGCAAACATAATTTTTTTTTGTATTCTCACAGTCAAATTATGGGGGAAAAATGAAAATTCGACACAATCGAAGAGAGAAACTTGCCCTAACTACCTCGTTGGTCTAGTGGTTAACATGTATGACTGCGGCTGACGAGGTCCCGGGTTCGAGTCCCGGGTCGGGCCATATGAAGTATTGGGTTTTTCTGACTAGAAATTCTCAGTACTAGCCTGGAGTTAGGAAGTTGGCGGTGTTTCACCCCCGTGCCTCGGAGAGCACGTTAAGCCGTCGGTCCCTGTTATTATCACTAACATGATAATAGTCGTTAAAGCCCGCCAACCCGCATTGGAGCAGCGTGGTGGGACTAAGCTCTAATTCCCGCTCTCCTATGAGAGTGGAGGCCTGTGCCCAGCAGTGGGACGTTAATGGGCTGTAGTGGTGGTGGTGAAGAGAGAAATGTTAAGACACACCACAGACATACAAACGATAGGTAGCCCGTGGTAAAACATCGTCAGTTTCTCAACTTCGTGCTGCTATTAAGAATTCGCTGACGGTGAACCCCAAATAGTTATGTCACCGTAAGATTATGAAAACCGTTAGATTGTAATCTAACTAGCGATATTGTAAACTGTCGACAGATATCAATTTAACGCATTATTTTCGGTAGATTGTAATCTGTTAGGCATATTAACCTGGTAAAACCTAAGTGATTATTTATGTCGAACCCTAACCTAACCTAACAAGAAAGAGACAAGAAAACGTAAATACAATGAATATTTAAAAAATTTACACTCAGAACATTGAACGGTTCACAAAATATGTCGACAGTTTACAATATCGCTAGTTAGATTACAATGTAACGGTTTTTACAATTTTACGGTGACAGTTATTGACCGAGCGAAGCGAAGGTCTCTGAGTCTACTTGGGTGAATTGGCACTTGTCCGTCCGTCCGTCCGTCCGTCTGTCAGAGCATTATAACTTCTGAATTATTGAACGCAATTACTTCAGCTTTAAATATAATATGTAAACCAATGGCCTCCCGCCGAATATGGTTAAAAAAATAATAAAAATCTTTATTTCAGGGGGGCTCTCATAGAAGCGAATGCGAAGTAAAATATTTTTTATAAAGTTACATAGGGTTGCGGTATATCATTTTAAAGATAATTAGGAATAGAGTCCAAAAATATTTTTTTTTAAATTTTTCCCTCAAAATTGACGAAATGGGGGGCTTTCAAAGTGGTGATTTTCTAACGTCCAAAGATGACCTCAGAACTCTAAATTTTCTGAAAGGATGAGCCTGAAACTTGATCAATTATTTCAATTATATCCTGTACTTGAACAACAAATACTAAAATTAGATAAATATTGTAAGGAAACGGAATTATTTAATTTTTAATGAGCTTCAGTATTTTTAACAGAACTTCACATTTATGTCAATAGATGGCGCCGCGAGGTCTTAGTTCGAGGCGAACCACTAGTAATATATACCCAAAAGATTATAGTCTGGATAATTAAAGAGTTCCCGCGGGAACAAATAAACCTCAATCCACGCGGACAAAGACGCGGGCATCAGCTAGTACTTATACTATTATCTTCATTAGATTATGTCTGTAGCCTGTAGCCCGGCTTAGCCGCTGAATCGATCTTGAACAACGGACGTTGTAACATCAAACTGAATTATGAAACTGTGAAAAATTGTCTACATCTAAACTGAGCAGTTACTCTCTAAATGAGAAGGATTTTGGCCACAGTCAACCACGTTGGCCAAGTGCAGACTGACAGACTACACACACCTTTAATAATAATAATGTCCTCTCGACCGAATTTCGGCCATGGTGGCCGAAATTCGGTCGGCATGGTGGTTCCAGAGAGATTGGATATCTGGGCGGGAGATATTATGGTGCACAAGTGTGCGCGTACACAGGTGCACTTTCTGTTCCTCTGTTCCTTTACTCTCATAGCCCGATGAGACGGAAAATTCGATACGGTGAGAGATCAGGCGCAGGACCGCTCTCCGAGGCATGGGGGTGAAAAAACCGCCAACTTCCTAACTCCGGGCTAGTACTGAGAATTTCTTGCCGGAAAAATCCAATACTTGTTATGGGACCTCGTCGGCCGCAGTCGAACATGCCAATTACTAGTCCAACGAGGCATTTTGATAACATTACGGGGAACTCGGCACGCACCGTTGTAACAAGTGATATTGAAACGCCTCTCTTTGAAAAATTACGTGCCCGGGGATTGAACCATAAAATGTAATAGCACAGAATAGGTAATAGTATGGTAATAGTGAGGCATATAATACAGAAAAGAATTTGCTTGTAGATATTAGCATAAAAGTAGAGACCCTGAATAAACAAACAATTTCGCTAAAACTTAATTTGGTGTAAAAGTTTCTATTAGATACTTAAGTTCCTTTTTGTACCGTTTAAGAATATGAATTTAAGTGAGCAATTCAACGCAAACCTTCTTTAATCTGAGCGGTTTTGTCTGCTCTATAGGGTGCCCTTAGTAGGATCGTTAGACTTACTGAACTGAAGTTTATGACCCCTTTTACGATCACTAGACCCCTAAAATCAAATACCTTTTCCTTATTTGGTCCCTAAGTATAAACTAACCATTCATCCTAAGTAACAAAATTGACTGTTTAATTATTTAGCGTGTGGGGAACCACACATTAAAAAATGTTTTTTTTACTGAAAAACTTACGCCAATCTATCCTTATAATAAGTGGGTGACGCTTGCGACTTCGTCCACGTGGATTTATATCCCGGAAACTCTTTGAAAGCTATGTCCTTCTCCGGGATACATACTATCTCTGTACGAGTACCAGACGTCAAATTCGGTTGAACTTATGGGTAGTGAAAACTTAGCAGACAGACAGACAGACACATAGATAGACGCACTTTCACATTTAAATAAATATTAGCAACGTAGTATGGATTATAAGAAAATACTCTGTTTATCTGTTGATTCATTAAAGCGCCTCAACTACTTAATATTAATGATACTTTAAATCCCGGAAAAACAAACTGCAGGACTAGAGAGAAAGACCCATATGTAAAAGGGCTATAATATTTATAGGCACAGAATACCTGCCTGTACCTACACCATCTTTAATTCCAAACTACGAAATCATTGCTTATATTTGAATTAAAAAACTTAATGTTAGATATTATTAAAGTATAAATGAATTTTTAAAATTTGTTCAATTTTAATTCATATTAGGATTATAGGTATGATTCAAACTCGCAGCCTGACTCTATTATTGTCTAGAGACGGTTGAAAACAACACATATTTACTATGTTTCAAGCCAGCTACCTAATTATCTTCGTTTTTTGGACACACTTAATTATAACATCAATTTACCCACCCATAAATTTAATATGGTAAGTAAGAATTAATTTATAGTTTAAAAAGTACATCCACCAAAAGTATGTACACTTAAATACAATTGAAAATTAAATGTTTTGTTTGGCGAGACCTCGAATGTACCGTAACGTAAGCGATGTACGTTTTAATATCCTTTGTTAAATTGTATAATAATTTTAATCGGCATAATCTTTTGGAACCGGTTGTCTAAAAATACATGCAGGTTACGTACCTACCAGCCAGCAGCGTTACGTTTTTTTGGACGTAAACTTCAACTTCAAAATGTTCAGTTGACTGGTAAATTGAAATTTTCGTCAGTCATAATTTTGTCGTGGTAGGGGGTGCACGCGTTGCTCTCCAATTTTCGCGGGAACCGAGTCCGAGTTTTTATTAATCATAAAACTACTGTGAAACAAGAAAATATAAAAACTGCCGAATATTTGTGTTAGGTTAAAGTGAAAAATTGTGTTTTTCCAAGGTTGTCAGTGATATATTTTGAGAGAATTTCCAAAAGTTTTCGGAAGATTCGGAAAATAGAATAACGGAGTTCCGTGTTCCGACAAGGCGATGGTCGTTGTATGGTATTTCTTAAGGGGTTCGTAAAAAATCAGCTGTTCAAACGAACGCTGCCGTTTCGATTATGATGTAAATTCACATACGTGAGGTATTTAAATTTCTGTATTCTATTTTTAGGAATTGACTACAACATGCTGATATGTGAGGTTCAGTTTAAATAAAAAAAGAATGATTTATTTAGCACGTATTTTAAACAGACATTTATATATTAATCTTTTTGTTAGTTAACATGATACTTATAATTAAATTAAGTACCTATTACATTCTTGAAATAACCACTTTAACTTAAGATATACCTAGCCATTTGAAAACTGATTTCTCAAATGATACAACTTTAAGTTAACACGCAAATGCTTAGATGGCCGATTTTTTAGACCAGACTAATAACTTTACAGATTTAGTGTTAGGTACTCTATGATAAGTCGTTGGTGCCATGCACCTAACAGGTTAGCCCGCTACCATCTTAGACTGCATCATCACTTACCATCAGGTGAGATCGCAGTCAAGGGCTAGCTTGTAGTGGATTAAAAAAAAAAGTTATCAAAATCCATACTTAGTGTCATACTAATATTATAAATGCTTGTGTGTTTGTTTGTTAGTTTGTCCTTCAATCACGCCGCAACAGAGCAACGGATCTACGTAACTTTTTGCATGGGTATAGTATTTAGGTGCATTCGAGGACCTGGAGAGTGACATAGGCTGCTTTTCATCCCGGAAAATTAAGTTAGTCCCGTGGGAATTGTCTCGCTCATAGAAGCGAATCATAAGTAATTTTTTTAAAGCTTTACCTAGGCTTGTATCTAAAAGCAGCTAATTTTAACCCGAGTACAAAAATATTTTTTTATTTTTTATTACAAAATTAATTTTTGTCGACTTGGGGGGCTACCAAAGTTGCTTTTTTAGGCCAATTCAACAAAAAAGACTTTATAAAATAGGTAGGTATGCGAAACTGTTATTTACATAATAATAGTTAAAGGTTGACAAAATATCTTCTATACTATATATTCTACTAGCTAATGCCCACAACTTCGTCCGCGTCGATTGTGATTTTTTAGTTCCCGCGGGAACTCTTTTTCGGGAAATTTCCGGGATAAAAAGTAGCCTATGTCACTCTCCAGGTCCTAAAAAGCCTTTATGTTATTTCAGACTATAATCTATCTCTGTGCCAAATTTCATTCAGATCCGTTCAGCCGTTCTGGTGTGATTGAGTAACAAACATCCATCCATACAACTTTCGCATAAATAATATTAGTATATAAGTATAGATAAATAAATATATCTAGTATCTGGCTCTACAAAATGTAGCCCATTATACTATTCAAGTTAACGTTAACTTCGTTTACATTACTGTAAGTTGGTAAAGATGGGAAAAAGCCTCTATTTCGTATGCGGTAACGTCATATCCACCGTGCAAGGGCGTCTCTTACGCTTTTCAGCGAAAAGCACATTCATTACATTACATGTAATGTTTACATTATGAATAAAAACTAGCTACTATAATAGTCAGTACTTAAATTCTGTACTCTGAGCACGTAGGTACTTATAAAGTGTTGGTAACTTTTTAGTACCTATTAATACGGAAGGGCGTACATTAATACACCAATAAAATAAATATTGTTCCATTATAATAAGAACAATTGGTCACTTTTTACAACCCCCCATATTCGTTAATAGTACCTATTGTTTTTTGCCAAATATACCTGACAAATAACGACCTTTATATCATGCATAACATGATCATTAATATATTGTGTTTCATCATACAGGTACTTACAAGGGTGCGTACGTAATTATATTTTGAACAACACTTACTCATATGCTTTGAAGTCTTATGTATTGTCTGGATTTACTTATACCTACCTACTATCTTATTAGGTAGGATCCCTTGCCCCTCCATAATATATTATTATATATATATTCGATATGGATACGACATTATAAATAATATGGAATATATATATTATATATATATATTCCATATTATTTATAATGCTAAGTACTTAGCATTATAAATAATATGGAAGTGCTATTGTCGGCTAAGAACAAAAACACACTATGGACAAAAAGTCTGTGCAACTCATGATTTCGCTGCGCGTGTGTATTTTTCCTATAGGAAGGTACATGGCGCAGGTTTAGGTGATAACTCGTAAACATATTACCACAGAATAGGTAATAGTACGTTGATATTATACACAAAAAAATCTGGCAGCCAAAAAGTTCGTGTCATTCACAGTCTTGTATATCGAGCTCGGCCACTAGCTCGACAAGACAAATTGACGTTCCCCGAGGTTTTTTTAATCCTCTTCAATCTGCAATCAGTCGGGGCCATTGATGTAGGATTTTAGTAATGGTCGGGGGACTATTAGCAGATGCGTTGTTCTAAAATTGACTTTTGCGAACAAGGGAGCCAGCGCTCGAACGTTCGTCACATATTGAGCACATCAGCACGTTTTAACCTTTTCACTCTTGGGGCGACTAGTAGTGAGTTGGCAAGTGGGTTTGGGTGATTGGCGAGTCGAACTTTGTGTTTTTTCGAGTACTTATTATTTCCAGATGTCGGGAAAGTGGCCTTTTTGGAGTATACAGTTAAACAGGTTTGCCAGGAAGGTAAGGCACTTTTTAGGGAGTTCTTTGAGTACTTTAGCGGTGATAAGTTCAAAACCTGGAGCTTTCTTGGAGTCGAGAGATGCTATGGTTTTTGAAATTTCTTTAGGAGAAGTTGGTTTAAGCGGTAGGCACATCTGCAGATCTTGACTAAGGATATCTTGTATTTCAGGATCGTCCGGATCAGAGGAGTTATTGGGCTGAAATACAGTGCTGTGATGTGCAAGGCTTCCGCCTTTGCACTGTCGGTGCAAGCCCAAGTTGAACCAGTTCTTATAGGAGGAAATTGTTGTTGAGGCTGTTTGAGAGTTCTTGTAGCAATCCACAAAGATCGATCTCCGCGACCTGTCGGTGATAATTGTTCAAGCTTACTTCTAATAGTATAATTAGATGTTTCTGCCAGTTTACAACTTTGAGTTCTTTGATTGCACGATGTCATCTGGGCAGCGTGATCCTTGCCAAACACGTCTCAGTCGTCTTTTATCTTCAATTTTAGATCTTATGTCCAGTGGGAGATAAATTCTATGCTGTTTAGGGCTTAACGGAGGGGTATTAATCCACGCTGCAATTTGAATTAAGTTTGTTACATAATATGTAGTAGCATTATTAATGTCATCGGGATTCTTGGGTGAAATTTTGAGATCAGTGTTGTTATTTATATAATCTCTGAAGGATTCCCAATCCGTCTTATGGTTGTGCAGACTTTCTTGGATTTCTCGGCTGAGGTTCACGCAATTTTTTTGTGATTTCCGGTCCGTAGTTTTATTTTCACTCTAAACGCGCCAATCATAAAAAGCAAGATTAAAAAAAATCGTGGAGCTCTTATCACATAACAAGACTAAAGGAGGAACCGCCAAAAATTATGAAGAGAGCTAATAATCAAAATTCTCTCCAAAAAACCAGAATTCAACATAGTGGGTAGAAATCAAAATTATTTTTTACTTTACAGTGGCGTTGGAAGTCGGTTTTTTGGAAAGAATTTTTATTTTTAACTTTTTAGTGTCAGGGTTGAGGATTTGGAGTCAGAATTTTTATGGGACCACCTGTAACGACCGAATTTTTTTTTCAAATCGGTTCAGAAACCACGGACATACATTTAAAAAAAAAATACGCGCCGAATTGAGAACCTCCTCCTTATTTGGAAGTCGGTTAAAAATAGTTTACATCGTTATAGCAAGTGATATTTAATTGCTAACTTAGGAAAGTAAGAAATGCGTACCCAAGGATCGAACTTCCGACCATCTGTAGGCAGATACCACTAAGCTATCACCGCTTTACCTATTGTGAATACATACATACTTAAACATAATGAAAAATAAGACATGATATCTTATACATAATGGTAGATTCACTCGACGATTCAAAAGCACTTGTAAATGTTATTTCAATAAAAAACATATGAGTTTAAGTTTAAGAAAATTAATGGAACAAAAAATTGTTACTTTCAAAGTGAGATAACCATGTCTATAGATTATTTCCAACGTTATTAAACCCAGACCGCGGAAAATTGAAAAGTTAGGGGGTAGTAAATTTGGGTGCCATTACGTCGTAAAAAATCACCCGAGCTGAAAAAGAGTTCTAGTGCAAAACGTTTTGGAAAGCTAACGGAAGTCTTTGGTCCTAGTCCATACTAATTACAAATGTACCTAAAAGTGTGTCTGTTTATCTATCTGCTATGCTTTAACGGCCCATATTTTCAACCGATTTCGATAAAGTTGGCACAGAGATAGGTTACATCCCGGGTAGGACTTATTATCCCGGAAAACCAGGTATGAAGATCATTTTGATGTCAGTATTAGTACTGGACCGCTAGTAGTTTATGTCTCGGCTAGGTTACACTCGATTATGAGACCGCAATAGTTGTGCGTTAAAATACTTAAACTTAAATAATTAATTTATTGATGAATCAAAAAAACGCTGATTTATTAGTTTTGATCTAAATTAAAAATGAATTAACAACATAATGAAAGTTTTCTGTTTAGACAGCAATGACCGTTTCACATAATAGGTCCTTTAGAAGCTGCCGTTTGCCAAAATGAATTAGTTTTTCGGCTTGTAAAAATTGAATATTACAATAATTGTGCTGTTAGTTAGTTAGAGAGGCGACGTTTCTCTAGGTTTAATTATATTACATTCTCTATAATATTCTGTAAAATGTAAGATTCTCGCCCAAGCGCAAGAGTCCAATTTCATTTTCTTTATGAGGCGCAAATAGTGTCCAGTCAAATATTGTCGTGGGTGTTGTGCTAGCCCTAACTAACTTTTCCACCCGACTAAACTGAGCTTCGTCTCGGAGGCAAATGTTAAGTCAAATAATCCTTTAATGAGGTTTGGATGTATTTGTCTTACGACGACAGAATTTAGTTTTGGTGCTCAACTTATTCTCAAATTCTGTGTAACCCTTTGATGTATAATTCGATATAGAATGTAGCTTATTTCGCATGAAATAACATACAATGTAACCAAAATATAAGTATTTAATAGACCTAACCTACCTTATATACCTAAGTGTGGACTGATATTTTGGTAAAAAATAATATGAAAACTTTAATCGAGAAAAGCTTTATTTATCGTACACGCTGGATCTATGCTGGATACTTTTGCATTTTTTTAAATAAATCCACTACTTGTTAGTCCTTTACTGCGATCTCACCTAGATGGTATGTAATGATGCAATCTAAGATGGTAGTGAGCCAATTGGTAGGAGTGTGGCAGCTATATTAAACCCATATTCCCTAATCGGTTCCTATGCAGGTACACGGGATCATACCAGGACGCTAAATCGCTTAGCGGCACGTCTATGCCGGTGTAAGGTGGTAACTAGCCAAGGCCGAAGCCGAATACCGGAGACAATTTAGAAATTTTGAAATTGCCTCTGTCGGGTATCAATCAGGTCGTCCTACTTGTAAGACTGCAGCGCTCACCACTGCGCGAGGGAGACTAAACATTTTACAGAGATTTTGAAACCGCTCAAAACTCATAACAACTTTTACTCGTATCAAGTTGAAAGAGACTCTCTTAAGGGTGTCTCTACATGATGGCAAAGTTTAAGTAATTTATGCCCCAAGTTCAAATATATTCTCGGTTTACGTAAGAAGTAGACAAATGAATTAAGTGGAGATTTATGTTTGCCCAACCGCAACTCGAAAGTTTTAACCGATTCTTGAAAGTTTTACTAAATTGGTTATTAGCTGTTAATACCCGGGTATTACCTACGGTATTTTAATATTCAAACTCAAACTTTTATCAAGTTGTATAAATTATCCCAGACTAAACATTATACTAAATGTGAAATTATATCGCCAAGTTATTATCAAAAATATTGGCTAATAAAAGAAATGAGAAAAAAAATTACCAAATTCTTTGCTAGTCTTTTATTGGCGTGACGACATTTTGAGTCCACATTATTTAAAGGTGTAAAAATGATGTCAAGTTAACAGAAGCCTAGCAAAAAATTTGGTAATAATTTTTATCTCAGTACTTTAATTGGCGAATACTTTTGATAGGAAGTTGGCCATATAATTTCACATTATCTTACTAATATTATAAATGTGAAAGTTTGGATGGATGTATGGATGTTTGTTACTCAATCACGCCCCAACAGCTGAACAGATCTGGCTGAAATTTGGCACAGAGATAGATTATAGTCTGGAATAGCACATAGGCTATGTCGATAGGAGATGTCGACTTTACAATACAAGATTGTCTAGTTTTTGACAATCACTAGACAGTCACTAGACAATCATGCATTGTAAAGTTGACATCTCCTGAAGATGCTCCGGTGTCGGGGCGAAACGTGCGTCGAGAATAGTATAAAAGTGTTATGTGGTGGTGCATGTGAGTGGTCGTGGCAGTGCTTGCTTGGGAGCTTGGCTTTTTTGCTTGGTTTGGAAGGTAAACGGTGCTTCGCTTGTAACTGCATGCTTAACCATACAGAATTTTTCTGTTGGCGTATTATAGCAAAATAATTGTAATCTTTTCTTGCTATATTAAATTCTGTTGAGTAGTTTTTGCGTAGTGCTGGACCAGACAGGTTATTTTACTTTTTAAACTGAACCTGTGTGGGCGGAGTGTAGTTCAATTACTTTTAGTTTTTTTATTACACACTATTTTTATTTACACACTAAAACAGTGATCTCGTTACAAAAATATTATTGTAAAGGATATGCCACTGATGTCGTCCAGTACAGTTGACAATACATGATTTTCACAAGCTTAAAACGATGTTTTAAAGTTTCAAAAAATAATCATCGGTTTTCTTGTGATACAAACGAAAAGAAAGTTAACATTTTGTTAACTGAATTGAACTAGGAAAAAATCACTAGGCCTAAAAGTGTATTACAGGTGTATAAGTATAGAAATATAGTGTATTAAGCATCTATCTGTCTGTCTGTTATCTTTTTGTCGTATTACCAAGTGTATAGGGGTTTTATGCATGTGGTACACTATTCTTGTAACCCTGTTATTACTAAGGAGATCTTTATGTATTCTTTCGGCACGGATACAGTTTTTATATGTAGATGGATTGTTTTTTTATCGCAAGAAAATATCTTATAAAAAAATTGTAATTTTCACATACAGTTAGATTTTGTTTAGTCTTCGTTGAAAAGGCAAAGTTGCAAGCAAACGTAGTAACTTATTTTATAATAATAGCAAGAAAATCCAGAGCTTCCCGGAAGTCTTGACGAGGGACCAAACGGGAATGTAATAATGGCCTCTGGTATTAAATTAATTCCCTCTTTGACTTCCCTTTTTACTTAGAAATACTGTATGAATAGGGAATAGAATGCGTGGTGATGAATAAATTCTGTGTAGAGAGTTGAATGATAATTTCAATAACTAATGTGACTGTTTCTGGTGTTGACATCCCTTAACATAAGTAAATTGATAAAATAAATAAATAATATTCTATTTTCAGGAATATGGGTACAGATATAGGTCTTAAAAAAGTATTTTCCTTGCATATTCTACCATATAATGGTGTGCAAAATGTTAGGTATTTTTAAGTTATTTCATCATCAATATCATAAAATTAAATTATTACAGTATCACATTAGTTATCTTAGTCAAGTTATTATAGTATAATTATTGTATATTATCATAACTAGCACTAAATCTAAATCTCTTTACTTTCATACTAATATTATAAATCCGAAAGTGTGTTTGTTTGTTGGTTTATTAGTTTGTTTGTTGATTCTTCAATCGCGCCGCAACAAAGAAACATACTGAAGTGATTTTTAGCATGGTTATAGTTGAGGACCAGAAGAGTGACATAGGCTACTTTTTATCCCGGAATATTAAGCAGTTCCCGCGGGAATCAAAACCAAAACTTAAACCACGCGGATAACGTCGCGTGCATCATCTAGAAACTTGGTTTCCTATGTCAAAAACTGAAAATATATTAAATAAAGAGTCATCCGAAAGAAGTAAAATCCATGTCGTCTTTAGTTAATAATTTGAAGTTCGTCGTATCTTGATGATGTCATTCAATCAAACTTCCATGCTAAGCGTGCCACAACGTTTGATACACTTTTTATGTACCTTAACTTTAAGTACTAATTTTATGTGCAGAATAAACTTTTACTTCTTTAATAAATTCAGATCGTTTTATGATTAATCAAATCGCACACTTTTATCGGTTGTGGGATTGATTACTTAGTGCAAAGTCGTAAAAAATTAATTAAGTTTTACTGATTTTGATCGTGAAAAAATGTAACAAAACTTCACTCGATTCGTTGGATACGTAACCGATTTTTGAAGTTATACCTACTTTTTTTGGCGCGTTAGGAAAAAATATCACAGTGAATTTTTACGATGTGCGCGCACACCGCGCTCAAATTCGACACCCTGAAGTTAATTGGTTAATTTAAAAGTCTTGCAGTAAAAGGCCTACCTACATTACTAAAATTCTACATCAATGCCTACCTACCAACAAAATAAAAATAAATACATATTTTTTCTATCAATTACAAGCTAGCCCTTGACTGCAATCTCACCTGATGGTAAGTAATGATGCAGTCTAAGATGGTAGCGGGCTAACCTGTTAGGGGCATGGCAGTTATATTAAACCTATACCCTTTCGGTTTCTACACGGCATCGTACCGGAACGCTAAATCGCTTGGGGGCACGTCTTTGCCGGTAGGGTGGTAACTAGCCACGGCCGAAGCCTCCCACCAGAAAACATTTAAGAACAAAGAGAGAACCTATAACTTCTTGCGTGCGTAATTACATACACACGCACTTTTTTTACTTTTTTACTATCTGCCTATGTTGTGCCATTCTCGGTGCCGCATTCCCGGTGCCGCATTCCTCACTTTTGGGGGTCGTGATTCCTTTCCATTCACAACATATAAAGCTTTCAAAAGTTGCAAAATCAAGCATCATTATCATTAACCCATAGCTGGCAGGCTGACCACAGGTTTCCTCCCAAATGAGAAGGGCTTAGGCCATAGTCCACCATGCTGGCCATGTGCGAATTGAAAGACTAACATATTATGGAGAATTCGCAGGCATTATTGTATTACTAGCTAATACCCGCGACTTCGTTCGCGTGGATTGAGGTTTTCGGTTCTCGTGGGAACTCTTTAATTTTCCGGGATAAAAAGTAGCCTATGTGCTATTCCAGACTATAATCTATCTCTGTGCCAAATTTCAGCCAGATCTGCTCAGCCGTTGGGGCGTGATTGAGTAACAAACATCCATACATCCATACATTAATTCAAACTTTCGCATTTATAATATTACTAGCGAATGCCCGCGACTTCGTACGCGTGGATCGAGGTTTTGTGGTTCCCGCGGGAACTCTTTAATTTTCCGGGATAAAAAGTAGCCTATGTGCTATTCCAGACTATAATCTATCTCTGTGCCAAATTTCAGCTAGATCTGCTCAGCCGTTGGGGCGTGATTGAGTAACAAACATCCATACATCCATACATTAATTCAAACTTTCGCATTTATAATATTATAAATAAGTAAGAAGTAAAATAGTAAGAAGTAAGAAGTAAGATTTCTTTATTGCACACAAACACACGTGTAACATAGAAACACATTATTTTGTACATAGAAAGAAGCTTTATCTTATACTCAAGCTTGCAAAGGCGTTATCGCTAAAGAGATCTCTCCCAGACAACCTTTGTTGAGAGGAATTGCGTAATCACGGGTAGTGTGGCAAGCAATTCAGGTCCTGTAATTTGAAATAGATAGACTACATATTATTCTCTACATATATACTCTTTATTTTTGATATAGGCATCATCCCTATTAGTAATAGGGATGATGCCTATATCAAGAATAAATTATTTCTAACTGATTTTATTAAATAGAGGGTCTTCCAAAACACCTAAAATTCACATCTTCGGTTAGTTTTAAGTTTGATAACCATTTTAAAATATAGATTAAAGCAAAAAAGTGCGTTTGATAAAGAGTGGCTGATTTGATTGAGTTATCATCCCTAATCTATCTAATACCATATATAGGTATCTAATACCTATTTATATTATGTGTTAGGGATTATGACATACCTATATAATTATTAAAACAATATAGCACTTATTTTACTAAATTCTTCTTTATTGCATGGATGAGTAATTGTTTTTCATGGCAATATAGGCTCAAAAAATTGCAGGCGTAGAGTCACTTTTACACAAGTACCTATCTATACTAACTACAGCTGGGCCACCTTTGCAAAATAGGTATGTTCCAAATAATGATTTTATGATCTAAGATAGTTATATAGAACATTATGGTACAAGTGTGTAATGTTGGTGATTAGTTTACCTCTGAGGCGCTATTGAGACCCGAGGTGTCAGGTGAGGGTCTTAAGATAGCCGAGGACGGTAATCATCAGTACACACGTGTATCATACGACGTTTTTCAACACACTTGTGAAGAAAATTAATTTAGTAGATAAAATAAATAAAAAACTATATAACTCACTTGTGAATAATACCAATGAAAAAGTCACAGTTTGATTATAGTTGTCATTATGTGCCTAATTGCGGTGAAATGAGAGCCATTTTATGAGCAAGTGTGTTGAAAAATTTTACAATTTCTTTGAGCTAAACACAAAAATGCTTATTGTTTAACAAACTAATATTTCATGATGAAATCTGCGTTCTGCAAGTGCCGAAGTGGTAATAAAAATGCACACCCATGCACCTGTTGGCGCACGTCGAGTAAATCTATTTCGCGTGTGCAAATATAATTTACTGCAACGTATGAACGTTATGGGTACTCTGTTTTATGTGAATTGTACGTGATTTTTGACGACGGATTCATAGTAATTTTCACCATTATCTCCTTGACTTGACTCATTCTAGACATGAAATCATAACTTTTGCAGCGATTATTAATTTATATTTTAAAGAACTTTTAAAAGTTTTGTTCGAATAAAAAACATTGAAGTTTTGAAGTTTAAAGTGAAATTGTACCTAACCGTTCTTTCTCTATGTTAAGTACTAGATGATGCCCATGATTTCTTCGTCGTTAAAGTTTTAAAAATTCCGTGGAAACTCTTTGATTCATCGTCCTCGATTCCAGTGATGATTGATCAAATTAGGTAGCACTGATAATATACGGCTCAGGGGCCATACCGCCAACGCTTAAAGCAATATTACTCAATATGACAGTTTGGTGTCACGTACCTTGAGGTTCCTAAAATAAGGACTATAATTCTAAAACACGAATGTCAAAAATAATAAATCAATATTGCTTTAAGCGTCGGCAGTATGGCCGCATTTACCACTCAATCTTTGTTACCACTGAGCCATGAAGACACAGTTGTGTCTATTTATGAGCAAACACGTGCCAAGATCTTGTGAGCAAGCCCATACCCTGGTATGCAATGCTATTATTAATGCAATTAGCGTAGGACGTAAATCGTGTAATACCAATATTATTTCATCTACCTCACGTAATCATCTATTATGAATTAATTTGCAATATTTAATTGTGAGCAATTTTCCGCATTGTTGTTTAAATTTCTAGCAGATTCCCGCGTGAAATAAGTTTTTTAAATTCCCACGGGAACTACCTAATTTTTCGAGTCTATGACAGTTGACACGCACAAATAATGTGACTTTCTATTGATACGAGAATTTTCAAAATCGGTTCAATAGATCTAAATGTCAACCCTACCCCTACAACCTCACAAACTTTACCTCTCTAACAAATTTAAGTGTAGACTATAGATATACTTTGTATTTTTTTAAATCCCACTCTTGATTGTATTATTACCTACTAGTGATTCGCCCCGAACTGAGAACTCGCGGTATCAAATCAAATCAAATCAAATCAAATAATGTTTTATTCAATATAGGTACTAGTAGGTATACTACACTTATTGACGTCTAGTTATTTATAAAATATAATGGTGATAATAATCAGTAACGGTATCTTAAAACTAAAGCTACGAGGGTTCCAAACGCGCCCTGGTCTGAGAAGAGCCCACAACAAACTCAGCCGGTTTTTTTTCCATTATCACCATTTCACAAATCATCTTAACTAAGGAACTATCAGAGCCATTAGAACAAATCATTGCCTTATCCATAAGATAGTTTATTATTTGTAAGCACAAACGAATAAACTTTTACAGAGCGCCATCTATTGACATCATTGTGAAGTTCTGTTAAAAATTAATTAATTTCGTTTCCTTCTAATATTTATTTAATTTTAGTATTTGTATTTAAAGTACAGGATATAATTCAAATAATTGATCAAGTTTCAGGCTCAGCCTTTCAGGAAATTGAGAGTTCTGAGGTCAACTTTGGACGTTATAAAATCTCCACTTTGAAAGTCCCCCATTTCGTAAATTTTAGGGGAAAAATTAAAAACATATATTTTTGGACTCTATTCCTAATTATCTTTAAAATGATATACCGCAACCCTATGTAACGCTATAAAAAAATATTACTTCGCATTCGCTTTTAAGAGAGATACTTAAGATTTGTTTTATAACTTCTTATGCCATATTCGGCTGGAGGCCATTGGTATACATATTATATTTAAATTTGAAATAATTACGTTCAGTAATTCAGAAGTTATAAGGCTCTGACAGACGGACGGACGGACGGACGGACAATTGCAAATTCACTCAAGTAGACTAGACCTTCGCTTCGCTCGGTCAAATATGACGTCATGATCTGATGGTTCTTAAAACGAAGAGACAATTGTTCTAGTCTAATGCGCCATACGGATATGCTGCCAACGTTCTTGGCAGCATTCCTCTCGGGCATGAACTGTATAATTAATAAATATTTGTTCTATAAGCGTTAATGATCTGTATAATATATTGTTATTCATATGTTAATTAGTTTATGATATCTTTATTAATTAATAATTATTAATTAAAGTCACGTTTATTATGAACCATTTACTTACTAAATGCGCGTAGATAAAATATTAGGTAGCCATTATATTTACATAATGTGTACTTACCTATCTATTTATGGGTCAAATTCCATTCATACAAATTCCGAATCCATATCCATATACAGTTATAGTGTACCTAGAGTATATATTTAGTAGGTAGCTAAATTTTTTGGAGAGCTTTTTTAGCTGTCGGGATCTGTCTCCTGAACCGTAATAATGTTGAAATTTTTACTGAGTGTGAATTTCTATTACAGCTATTATCATATTTATATTATAAATGCAATGCGAAAAAAAAGAAAAATTCAGAACCAAATATTGGATAGTAGCAGGCGTTATTTTGCGGAAGTCCATCATAATGAAGGAACTAGAAGTTTAATCATACTATAAATGTTATAAATGCGAAAGTGTGTTTGTTTGTTGGTTTATTGGTTTGTTAGTTTGTCCTTCAATCACGTAGCAACGGAGTAACGGCTCGACGTGATTTTTTGCTTGGATATAGTTGAGGACCTGGGTAATGACGTAGGCTACTTTTTGTCCCGGAAAATTAAGGAGTTCCCGCGGAAATCAAATGAACTTCCACATGGTCGTAGTCGCGGGCATCAGCTAAAAATACAAGAAACGTGAATTTTGGGGCGCCTCTTTTGATTTTTTTACGAAAGTATTTAAAAGTTACATAGTGTTACATCTTGTTCGATGGTAAGGAACCTTTCGCGTGCAAGTCTGACTTGTACTTGGCCGTTTTTATAGCATGTTTTTTTTTAATATTTCGTAAATAAGTAATTGTAAACCGCTTAATAGCAATTAACACCTTAAAAAGCAATTTAACTGGTAACATTTTCCAGGTTTTGCGTTTTACTTGATCACCCGTTGAGATCGTAATCGAGCGTTAATCTGTTATCGTGAAAATTAAACTGTTTTTAACTGTTTTAAAAATAACAATAGTGTACCCCATGGGCTTGTATGGGTAAGTGCTACCAATACGATTTTGGAACTTCATGCTACTTAGTTAACTGTGTTTACGGATAAACTCTACTAAACTACCTAAACTACTAATATAATAAATGTGAATGTTTGGATGTTTGTTAATTTGCATTGTTGTTACTCCTTCAAGTCGTTGAACCGATTTGGCTGAAATTTGGAATGGAGATAGCTTATAACCTGATTGAGACACCAGGTTAGCCCGCTACCATCTTGGACTGCATCGTCACTTACCATCAGGTGATATCGCAGTCAAGGGCTAACTTGTAGTGGTATAAAAAAACATTTTATCACAGAAAATTAAAGAGTTCCTGCGGGAACCGAAAAACCTCAATCCACGCGGACGAAGTCGCGGGCCTTAGCTAGTCGTTTATATATTTTTATTATTCCCTTATAGTAGTTAAAACCGCTTTCAAGCCTATCGGTCGGCTTATAGGAAATTGGATCATCTGTTAGAGCTATAATAACGTAGGAGCTATTCTGATCTATCGGTCTAGGCCATTGAAATAGAATGAGTTACTAAAAAAATTCTACATCAATGGTCTAGGCACTAATAATAAGTTACGACTAAGCTGGTATAACAGATAGCGTAGTGCATTGTTATTACTAAGTTACTTCGTCAGTTGGTCTAGTGGTTAGCATGTAAGACTGCGGCCGACGAAGTCCCGAGTTTGAGTCCCCGGTCGGGCACAATATTATTTTTCTGATTAGAAATTCTTTAGGAAGTTGGTGGCGTTTCACCCCCGTGCCTCGGAGAGCATGTTAAGCCGTTAATCCCGGTTTAATTACCGGGATTAACGGCTATTATCATGTTAGTGATAATGACTATTATCACTAACATGATAATAGTCGTTAAAGCCAACCCGCATTGGAACAGCGTGGTGGGTCTAAGCTCTAATTCCCTCTCTCCTATGAGAGTGGTGGCCTGTGCCCAGCAGAGGGACGTTAATGGGCTGTAGTGGTGGTGGTGGTGGTGGGTGGTGGTCTAGGCACTAATAATAAGTTACGACTAAGCTGGTACAACAGATAGCGTAATGCATTTTTATTGCCCACGTTGTTACATCCGTTGCAAACCGCAAATGTAGTATAAGATTATGCAAACTGTTACACTGCTTATATTTTACAACATTATTATGTTCTGATTTCCTTCTATATTGTCGACAAAGTCAAAGATTAAATTTTATACTAGCTGATGTCTGTAACTTCGTCCACGTGGGTTGAGGTATTATGGTTCCTGCGGGAACTCTCTATTTTACCGGGATAAAAAGTAGCCTATGTGTTATCCAGACTATAATCTATCTCCGCGCCAAATTTCATCCAGATCCGTTCAGTCATTCCGGCGTGATTGAGTAGGTAAGAAACATCCATCCATCTATCCATCCAAACTTTGGCATTTATAATATTAGTATAGATAAATCTTGGCCGTTTCCGTTTTCGTGCAAATTATATAACTGAAATCATTCATTCACTAAATAATCGTTGGTATTTATTATTATCAAACTAGCGACCACCCGCGACTTTACTACCAAAGAAATTTCAAAAAATTTAGCCCCTAATTTAATAAAGGAGGGTCAGTCTGTCAGGTCTTTACCAGGTTGTAAATAACCACCGCTGACGCCTCCCATCAGGCCAGAATAAAGGAGGGTCAGTCTGTCAGGTCTTTACCAGGGTTGTAAATAACCACCGCTGACGCCTCCCATCAGGCCAGACCAGAGAAAATTCAGAAATTATAAATTCCCGAATTGACCCTGCCGCGGATCGAACCTGGGACCTTCCACTTATAAGACAGACCACAGCGCTCGCCACTGCGCCAGGGAGTTAGTTTTTTTTATTTCTATGCGACAAATCAACTGAAACTTACGAGTATAAGTCTTTTTTTACTTTTCATATGCCTGTAAATATTCAGTTGATGATTTTGAGACTTAGCTCGCAGTCTATTAATCTACGTGAGAGTTGACAGTGATTGAAAGCATGGTGATTTATAGCATGCATAGTTGATAAACACAGGAAATTGCGTTTTGATTTCGCAACATCAAGATTACTCTCCACCTAACTTTGGAAAGGTCTCTGAGATTAGTAGTACCTACAATATAATATCTACTTAGTAGGTACTAGTAGTAGGATGTGTTGAGGGAATTGTTTAATTACAAAACTATAATAAGAATAAGACATGACATAATACCCTAATGACGTGGTATATTGGATGACGAACCTAGAACGTTCACGGATAATTCTAATAATATGATGGTTGAGTCAATAGTAGAGTCATTACCAGAAGATGAACAATCACACAAACTTATTGATGGCCAAAATTTGAACTAATTTTTATGCCTGTTAAGTTTATTTTATTTTTTTCATACTAATACTATAAATACGAAAGTTTGTTTGCTACGCTTTCACGGCCCATCTGTTCAATCGATTTTTATGAAATTTGGTACAGGGATAGGTTGTATCCCGGGGATGAACATAGGGCTACGCGGGAATCAAAAAACCTAAATCTACGTGCACGAAGTCGTGGGCATCGTCTAGTCATACTAATATTATAAATGCGAAAGTCAGTTTGTATGTTGGTTTGTTGGTTTGTCCTTCAATCACGCTGCAACGGAGAAACGGATCGACGTGATTTTTGGCATGGGTATAGTTGAGGACCTGGAGAGTGACATAGGCTAGTTTTTATCCCGGAAAATTGAGGGGTTCCGCGGGAATAAAAAAAAAACTAATTGCACGCGGACCAAGTCGTGGGCATCATCTATTAGCTCATAAAAGCGTTCTTCAAAAAAATAATTATTCCATTTTGAGTAGGTATGAAATATGGTTCATACTTGTGAAAGGGTTACTCACTTAAGTGATTCTGGTTTGGGTGGACGCGGACGTTAAAAATGAGGATATAAAAGGTTTCTCTGGATATAATTAATATCCTTTATGTGCAGTGTATTGTGTGTTTTCAATAACCTTTTTCAACGTTTTGAAAATAGGGTTAGGATGATAAGCGTTATAAGTATATTTCTTAGGTCATCTTTATCAATAGCCGTTCACTGCTGGAATTTAGATCTCGTGGATTTTCCTCCATGGTTTTGTATCCAGTGGCTTTCTAACTGGTCTCGTCACGCAGTCCGACAGTTACAGTCATCTGTCAATCTGTCAATTTTGCATTTGCAATTTTCCATGTAGGGCTGCAATGCTTTAGACCTTGCTTAACTTTCGCATCACACTCTTTAAGCTATAACGGTGACTAAGGTTCTTTTAATTATTTCTTAAAATAGTGAAACTCCAAGCATTAGGGATACCCTATGGTAATTTTTTGTGTGCGGACAGTGCCTACTGTATTTTCACCCATAAGTTTTCTAAGACGCGGCAAGCAGATGCAAGCGGATACTACGCGACGCGGCTCCATACAATCTCATACAAATAATATTTGCCGCTACGTACCGCGCCGCTCCTTGCATCTCAAATAGGTCTAGATCTTTAATCATCATATATTGCCATCTTCAAACGGAAGCTTTAAGCTCGGCGGTCAGTCGGAGAATTTTTTTACGATCATGTGCTTACTTTTCTTTAATTCCGGGTTCTCATGCCTTGTCTACTCCCTTTCCGTGGAACATTCTTTTGGTTCGCCCAGGTGCCCTTTTTCCTGATGTCTTGCCTTCGAAAATTTATAAACAAGGAACACAAGAAACTAAACGATTCTGCTCTACGTTCCTGATTCGAACCGCCAGGATGTGGAATACCCTTCCAGCGCATGTATTCCTTGCCACGTATAACATAAGTACCTTATAGGCAAGAGTGAATAGGCATCTTCTAAGCGCCGCTGATGATGAGGTGATGAGGTCTACCTCATCACTGCTTTGTATTAAGCATGATTGTCGTCAAGCGTAAGCCTATCTCGCAATAAAAAAAAGTAAAATCTGTAAGAGAAAAGACTTAACTTTCCAATAATGAAAATCCTGTAAGTAAAAAAAGCCTATTCCCTTATTCTCTGCGGATTTTGTTGCGTTGAAATTGATTACATTACAGGCGAAAGGCTTGTCTCCAAGATAAAATTCCTATGAGGGTTCGAGCAAAGGATTGTTTTGGACTGGTGAAATTATTCGCCATCTTTCTCTAACCTGAAGGGATTGAGTAGGACAGCTGGCCTATTTGATCTATTTATTTTATTAATTTCGCAAAAGATTTTCACTTTTATAATACCTACTAGATGATGTCCGCGACTTCGTCCGCGTGGATAAAGATTTTTAATTTAACCGGGATACAAACTATCCCTACCTATACCAAATTTCATCAAAATCGGTTGAACAGATGGGGCGTGAAAGCGTAGCAGACAGACAGACAGACACACTTTCGCATTTATAAAATATTAGTATGGATTATAATTGCAGTTTTAAGTATTTTGTACGCCATAGCTGATTGTAATTTGTTCACCTTATTACTTTGTACCACCGTTCTATGTACTTACCTATTTACAATCATGAAAATAAAATATATATTCTATTATATTCTATTTACCACACAACGTTTAACAAGGATCACAGGAGATCAATGTAAACAGCGTATTGTACGTGACATGGGTTAATAGGGTTCCGATTATATACGTAAGAATTACAATCTCATAGATTCTCTCTAAAAGCCTTCGTTTCATTTCAAGGTCAAGCTTTTTTATAAGGGCCGATTTTTCTATCACCAAATTCATAATTCCTTAATATTATGTATGCGAAAGCGTGTCTGTTTGTCTGTCGATCTGCTACGCTTCTACACGGCCCGTCTGTTTAAACGATTTTAGTGAAATTTGGTACAAAGATAGGTTATACAACCTATTCCTGTCAGGGAAAGGCATAGGATTATTTTTATCCCGGAAAACCTGCGTGATTTAAAAAGCCTTAATTCAAGCGGATGTATAGTCGCGGTCATCATTTAGTAATCTATACATAACTAACAAAACTTTGGGTTTATTACGTAAATAAATATTTTACAGTGTAACGATCGCAATCACCTTAGAGGTGCAATCATGTAAGGATCGCCGATCAAATCGTTAAAGTTCGGCTTTAAAGTAAAATAAACTATAACTGCATTGAATTAGAGCTCAATTTCGTGTATCCATTCTCATACGTTTAGGTATGTACGATACCCTAAACGTATGAGAATGGATAACGATTTGATCGGCGATCCTTACATGATTGCACCTCTGATTGGTTAACACTTTTCCACTATTGGCCAAAATTTATTGTTGGAGCAAGAATACTGTAAGTTCAGCCAATCAAAACAATTATTGAGATACTTATAGTATACCACATATGTAATACCACAAACTTATCTGACCCGGTGACAGCATCGCTAGTATATCTATACTAATATTATAAATGCGAAAGCTTGGATCTATGGATGGATGTTTGTTACTCAATCACGCCCCAACGGCTGAACGGATCTGGATGAAATTTGGCACAGAGATAGCTTTTTCTTATTTTGTTTTATGGCTTTTATTAGTGCCACACCAGCACAATGCAGAGATAGATTATAGTCAGGAATAGCACATAGGCTACTTTTTATCCCGGAAAATTAAGGAGTTCCCGCGAGAATCAAAAATCCTTAATCCACGCGGACGGAGTCGCGGGCATCAGCTAGTTATATACTAAAATTAAAATTAAAACAAAAACGTAATAAAAATAAGTCCCAATTTTGACCACCAGGTCAGATAAGTTGGTAGGACTATACAATGATTGATGTAGGTTTTACAATACGAGTAGGCTTATTTGTTTTTACAGCATCTTATATTGAGACTCAGACACATGCTTCTAATTCGCGGACTGTTGAAATTGTATACCTAGCATTACCTAATGCGTGATGAAAGCTACGTAACAAGTATCTGGGGGCATACTACCATCGGTTAAAGCCGTATTGTTTTAATATTGTTTACGTTCGTGTTTTAGAATTATAATCCTTATTTTAGGGACGTCAAGCTACGTGACATTGAACTGACATTTTATAATAATACTGCTTTGAGCGTTGATAGTAACCACTCTGAAATAAAAACAACGCGGTATTGTCTTACAACATACGCACAGCCACAGGTGGCGACCAAATGGGACGTTAGTGGAAACACTGGGCTTACTATAAAATTATTCTAATTTCGAATGTTCCCATGAAGTTTGATATGGCACCACTACAGCCCATTAACGTCCCACTGCTGATTACAGGCCTCCACTCTCGTAGGAGAGAGGGAATTAGATCTTAGATCCACTACGATGCTCCAATGTGGGTTGGCGGGCTTTGACGACTATTATCATGTTAGTGATAATAACCGGGACCGACGGCTTAACGTGCTCTCCGAGGCACGGGGGTGAAACATCGCCAACTTCCTAACTCCGGGCAAGTACTGAGAATTTCTAGTCAGAAAAACCCAATAATTAACTATGGCCTGACCCGCTAGAGCAACGAGGTAGTTTGATATTAGTATAAACAAGCCTAAGCATTTTTTGCCTGTCACATTAGACCTTCGTGTAATCTGAAAAAACAATACAATGGATATCGTGATTCACTAGATACCTTTCAAGTTCCAATCTAGACCGAAACCATACCAAGCCCGTGATATAGACGTGAATATTTTCTCATTATAATATAGCTGGTAACATTTAACCTTTAAGTAAAGGTAAATTTACAAATATTTATTATTATTTTACTTTTATATTCTACTTACAAGTGCACTACTATAAACTCTGTTAAAATATTTTTTTATATTCTTATTCTGTAATCGTTTATGGCCTTATTTAATGTCAAGATATAATTTTTGTTATTATTAGTTGTAACGCTTTTGAATACTGGAAAAAAAACCACCTTGCATAACACTGCCAAAACTAGTTTAGTAAAATTTTGCGATACTGAGGCTAATTCTGTTGAACACAATCTTTAAACTAAACTAAAATGACAGTATTAAATATAATATTGCTAACCGTTTAATAATAATCCCCGCGGAAAGGGACAAAACTAGATTTAGAGCTATCATTGTAGTTTAGAGATTGTGATAAACAGAATTGGGCACTCTCTTTTTGAAAAAGTTTTTTTCCGGGGTTGACTTGAAAAAGATATGCAATGTGAAAATAGCAATTTGAGAAGTCATCTCACCGAATGTCAGAAAGATCCAATTTTTAACCGACTTCCAAAAAAGGAGAAGGTTCTCAATTCGGCGCGTATCTTTTTTTTAAATGTACCTAACTATGTCGGTAGAATATCTCCTAGGTTTTTCGAGAATGATAAACAGCTAAACTATAATATGAAAGAAACGTCATAGTCAAGAGCAAGGCACTATGGAAATGTAGACACTTCTCGTGTGAATAAAGCTATCCTTATCACATTTTTATTTCGTCATTGCCTAACACAAAGTTTTTATTCTATCTCTGTAACTTATATTAGGTATAACGATGATGTAATAAAAAAGCACCTGTTACATTGACCTCTGGGAAGTACCTTGATGTTGCTTTGTATTCAAATTATTTGGGGCTACGTGCCGTCGAGTCATCATGGATGATTAATTTTAAAATACAACGACGTAGGACTAGAACTGGGTAGTGCGGCGAATTTTTATTTTTATTTTTATTTTCCAATTGTATTTAACCACCCCGAAATTAATTTTTAAAAGTTTCAAGCGCGTCAAGACAAACCGTGTTTTCCATATGATGCCGACTTTCCACGCAGATGTTTTGTCCTGCTATCTATAGAGTGTTTTCAGCTCTGCCTGCTATCTGTGGTTAGCGTATTCGACTGCAGCCGACGAGGTTCGACTCCCGGGTCGGCTATGGGTTGTCTGACATGAAAGTCTCAGTACTAACTAGCACAGAATAGGTAATAGTAGTACTAGCCCGGAGTTAGGAAGTTGGCGGTGTTTCACCCCCGTGCTACGGAGAGCACGTTAAGCCGTCGGTCTTGCGTCTGATCTCTCTCCGGTTGTGTTGGATTTTCAGTCCCATCTGCTTATGAGAGTAAAGGAACAGAGAGTGTACCTGTGTTTGCGCACACACTCTTGCAATATAATAGGTATCTCCCGCGCAGATGACTAATCTCTCTGGAGTTTGGCCGCCATGGCCGAAATTCGGTCGGGAGTACAGTATTATTATTTTTATTTGCACCCTAAAATTATTAATATTATGAATCTTCGTAGCATTAAAACTAAACTGAAAGCCGACAACTTGCGTTGTGAAGGTATACTTACCTACAAAATAAAAAGTAAAGTAGGTAAAAGTTATAGATAAAGTTATAGAGTTAATGCTTCTATTTAATATTAGCAAGATACCCAGAAGGGACGTAATTGAAAATTTATTTATTAGGGTTCTAGAGCTTCCATAAGTGGCACGTGGGACAAAATTTACCGTCAATTAAAGCTTAACATTTTATACCTACCTTTACCTACGTATCTACAGTTCGCGCGCGAGTTTAATGCAGAGTAAATGTATGGTGACACATACATTTACTCTGCATTCAACTCGCGCGCGAACTGGGGGCATACTACCATCGCTTAAATCAATATTGTTTAAATATTGTTGATGTTCGTGTTTTAGAATTATGATCCTTATTTTAGGGACGACAAGGTAGGTGACATAAAACTGTCATTTTGAAATAATACTGCTTTAAGCGTAAGTAACACCCCTGTACATAGTTTTATTTGTTGGCATCCATAAGTCGTTGTCATTCAATCTACTCGAACGAAAAGTTTTTGTTCAGCGTATCTGAGACGAAATGCTAGGTATGGACCGCCCTTCCGGTGTCCTTGTTTTCTGGCGTAGGCACATATAGCTGGAAATTGGAATACTTTTTATTAGGGTCGAAAATACACTACGGACAAAAAATGTCTGGCGAACAATAAGTAGGACTTATATACATAAAAAATATTAAATATCACTTCTTTGTTAAAGGAAAACATCGTGACGAAACCTGCATGGAACCCGAGTTCTTCACATTATTCTCAAATGTATGTCATTAAGTCTGCCAAGCATGGTCGACTATGGCTAAATCCTTCTAATATTATGAGACTCGTGCTAAGTGAACTAGTAATAGTTTGTGGTTCAACTATGTTTATATTCTAGAGCGTGCACACTAGGCGACAAGACAAAACGTAGCTCTTTTGATCCAGACGTTCCGTGCGGACGTTTGGCCCAGTTAGCTCCATAGAATGTTTGATTGATTACCGCCGTCCACGAACCTTTACAGCATCACAGGAACCTCTAACGTGTTACCGGCTATTCAGGAACTTTTTGATCCGTAGGTAGGTATAACCCCACGTTTAAATAAAAATTGCGAACATCTTCAGAGGGATCAATTTGCACGCGCAAAAAGTCTAGCACAACGTGTTTTTTATGTAACTAAGGTATTTTCCGTAGCCATCAATAGAATAAAACGATTATAGTTTTCATCAAAGAACTCTAGACTTATTTATTAGTCCGTAAATTTTTATTGAACTCGTAGCGGCCGCCATTTTTGTTATCGGAAATCGTTTAAAGATAACAATCTCCGTGATTGTGTGGAATGATATTTTGTACAGTTATGTTTCTAAATAAATAACGACTTAATCTACATGTATATTGAATATAAACTGGCGTTAAGTCCTTTGCGGAAGTCCATGATGATCAAGGAACAAGAAGCTTAATTTGCTATAATCCGCCAAACAGACTATTCTAGATGTTGCAACGCGCAGCTTAAGATATGCACCGCCAGCACACAACACCACACAAATCTTCCAAATTACTCTCAAGATAAGATGAAGATTATTCTCAAGCGGTGCGTATAGCTTTGTACCAAACAGATTATTGTTCCTTGATTACTTAATCTATATTTTCACAGTCTAAAGACATACGTTCTTTCCTACCAGACGTTCGAGGGCGGTGTCTAGATAGAGAGACACTACGAAGTGACAGGGACGTGATGGAGGAACCTGGCTTTGACAGAGATTGGAGCAGATTTTGACTCTAATGACAAAATACCTGCGCAGTTTCTTACCTCTCAACCACATGTTAGAGCACCGTACCTCTAGGGGCTGCAACTGTCATGGTAGCTGGGCTTTGTATGAGCGTCAACCCACTGTATAAATATGTTATACTTACACTGTAATATTATGTTAACTATTGAATGAAACAGCGTTCAGGAAGATCACGTACAGTGAAGTTGAAAAAGTAATTCCGCGGAATTTTGGCATCTATGATAAAATTATTGTACCTAAACGGTTTTTTCTCTTCATTTAAAAATAAAGACATTGTCCACTGAATTGGACCTTGTCCATGTCCTTCACTGACCTACGAGTACCTACGTGTCATTTTGTACGTGTATGTACGTATGTATTTATTCAGAGAGATGACATGCTTATTCCTGGAAGAGCAAATTTTAGGTTATCTATAAGAAAGGAGTGTATCTAGATGTTCAATATAAATTTAACTGTGCATAAAATGTTTAAACACTATTTATGAATTATGGGCTACTTTGACAGAATTCGTATAAAATTTCTGTCTAAATTTCATTTATTCCTGGGTCTAACGTATCCCGGCGTGTCTGCAAGCGGGCCTAAGTAACACTCATCTTTTCTTTTGGAAAGTAGGGTCAAATAGCTTTCTGTCTTTTCTTTTTGATTTATGATCTCTCACTTCACGTGAAGAGTTCAGTAATGCCCCAAACGTTCTAAGAAAAATGACATGGGTAAGATTGATTCGAAGTACTAATGTTTCATATTAGGTAGGTACATAATACGCTTTTCTCTAGAGATTACACAAAGCTCCTTTTTTCTCAATCAACGGAGACGGTATATGCGGTTAGATGTATAAATATGTTTGTTAAATTGTATGTACCTATTTTTGTTCCAGTTTGCTCGAATTATTTCTTGTCTAATTTTGCAACTTTTTTGACACAATCATTTGGGAGGCCTCAGGTTCAGTCCGTCGTTATTTTGGCAAACTATATTGAAGCCGCTTTAATAATACTAAAATTAAGAGACATTATTAACATTTATAAATTACTAGATGATGCCCGCGACTTCGTCAGCGTGGATTAAGGGTTGTAATTCCCGCTGAAACTTTAGAATTTTCCGGGATAAAAAGTAGCCTGTCCTTCCCCGGGATACAACCTATTCCTGTACCAAATTTTATCAAAATCGGTTTAACAGATTTACCGCGAAAGCGTAGCAGACAGACAGACATACTTTCGCATTTATAATATTAAGTATGGATTAATTTACTTTCGTCGCATTTGTCTTATGGGAAATAAGAAAATTCGCATTATAATTATTCGCTTTCATCTAAAACAAAAAGCGACTTCAAAAGTACCTACCAACTTAAACTAAAAAGTAAATAACATTACCTGGGTACTACTTATTTTGTTTTTTGTTGATTTTCTAAAGCGCTAAATCAATTTCGATAAAATTTATATGGGACCACCACTGAAGTATGATCTACCAAAAAATTATTCATAATTGGCGGAATGATTGCTTACAAACATACAAAAAACATACAGTCGAATTGATAACCTCCTCCTTTTTTGAAGTCAGTTAAAAATATAGGACCGAAAAGAGCAAAAAGGCAATTTTTTTTTTATCCACTACAAGCTAGCCCTTGACTGCGATCTCACCTGATGGTAAGTGATGATGCAGTCTAAGATGGTAGCGGGCTAACCTGTTAGGGGCATGGCAGTTATATTAAACCCATACCCCATCGGTTTCTACACGGCATCGTACCGGAACGCTAAATCGCTTGGCGGCACGTCTTTGCCGGTAGGGTGGTAACTAGCCACGGCCGAAGCCTCCCACCAGTCCAGACCAGGGAAAATTAAAAAATTATAAATTCCCAAATTGACCCTGCCGGGGATCGAACCCGGGACCTCCGCACGTTAAGGCAACATCGCTACACACTGCGCCACGGAGGTCGTCAACAAAGGCAAATACTTAGCTTCTGCATCAGATAATAATATGATTGCTATATAATAGTCAATCACCAACATTCCTTTAAATTAACGGAAGTTAGTTATAAAAGCAACCATAATTTTTGTTTTTATTGCCGCTTTATCTAGTACATTTATTAGTAATTTTGAATTGTATTTCTATTGTAATTAAAATATGAAACCATAAAAAGTTTCAATAATATAGTTTGTCGTTAAAACTCATTTGTTCCCGCGAGTTTATGTGTCAGTCGTTATTATTATAAGACTGCCTGAAAAAAGGAGTAAGTATATTGTTTTCAGGGTTCATGTATGTATGTACTATGTATGTATGTATGTGAGTTTGTATATTCCACCATAACTTCTATAAGCCTGAACCGATTTTGATAAATGAGGGATCGTTAGAATCCCTAGCTTATTCCGGGTGACATAGGCAAGTAAAATTTAAAAAAAATGATGGGGTGACTATGGTCCCGCATTAAAGACTAAAGTTGAAAAAAAAAAATTCAAAAATAAGATAATATCATCATCATCTAGAAAATGATGAGTAGATTCCAAAAATATATAACACTATAGTTCAATCCCACCCAGGTACCCAGGTACAGGTGATACCCAGGTACTTCCGCTTCCAATTCCGTCCTACAGGACAGTACAAACATCCGCGGGAAACGTAGTTTGTTAAGATCAGTAGTATTTTGTCGCTCTGGGGCCATACTGCTAACGCTTAAAGACATAATATTGTTTCATTATTGTTTTTCGCATTTTAGAATTATAATCCTTATTTTAGGAACGTCAAGGTACCTGATATAAAACTGTAATTTTGAGTAGTATTGCATAAGTATTACTTTATGCGTTGGCAGTATGGCCTCAGATACATGTTATTGTTAAGTATGCCTGGCAGAGATCGCTGTCGCTATCGGCTCATTCGTTTGGAAGCTAAGGTCAGACACAAACAATCAGATACTTATAACGCACCTGTGGGCACCAGTACCATCGTATAAAGCAGTATTATTTTAAAATTTTATAAGACAACCTTGACGCTCCTAAAATAAGGATTATAATTCTGAAACAAGAACATTAACAATATTAAAATATTACTGCTTTAAGCGATGGTAGGCCCTGTTTGCGTCGGCGATTAAAAATAGTTTTGATTAATAGGAACATCTTAATGACGTACTTATGGTTCAATCACTCAAGATTAAAAGAATCTTAGGCTCAAGTCATAATAGAAGCCAAAGTAAATGATTGGCACATTTTGACCGAAACTCATAAATCCATTTTTGTTGAGTTTGCTAATCTTAGTAAAAATAGAACGATTTCGTCAAACCATTTGATCCTTGGAATTTTATCTTCAAAACTAGTCCGCCGTTCGTCCGCGTGGAATTAGGTTCCTATTAAAAAAATCCTATTACAACTTTTATCCCCTATTTAACTCCGTTGGGGGTAGAATTTTCAAAAACGGTGAAACACATATTTAACGGGTAGCTCAGATACCAATTTTCATGGATATAACTTGAGAAATGACGGACTTTCAAACAAATTTCACCCCCTTTCTTACCGCCTTACAAATACTTCCTTAGTGAGTGCCCACGTCACAAAAGAAACTTACCTACTTTAACCCCAGCGGTTTAGGCTCTGCGTTGATAGACCGGTCAGTCAGTCAGGACAAATATATATGTATAGATCGAATGCTTGGTAAAAAGGAAGAAAAATATTATTGATTGATCAATCCCACTTTTTGCTCATATAGCAGTATCAACGTATAACTTTTTCTGTAACTAAGACCCTAATAAGTTTCACAGAAACACCACCCGACTCAAGCTGGGTCAACCCTAATTATACAACTCTTAATTAATTCCCTTTCTCTGCTTACTATACTTACGAAATCCTATTTACAGAGGGCAGGCAGGGTACGTCTACGTGCACGACCCTTTTTCTGTTTTTGTGGTCTGTCCGTCCCTTTTGTAACTCGTTAGTACATTTTCCTAATTTACCACAGCGGCACATTTACGTCTACATAGGGTATGTCTTGTTTACTTATCTTTCTTGATGAAATACTAGCTTTTATTGCGACTTCGTCTGCTCGGATTTTGGTTTTAAATGCTGTCGAAATTCCTCAAATAACTTTCTGGTAGTGGGGGTGTACTACAGCTGTACTGATGGCCGATTGGGTTACGCAAGGGTCTTGGAATGCGCAAAATGGCCGCTCCGCAAGGGAAGGGATAAAGCGGTGAGCGGTGATAGCCTAGTGCTTTTGAAATTTGTCTTGTCGTATGTTCGAACCTCGGGCGTGCACTTCTAATAGCCCCTTCACAATAGAGTTTCCCCAGCGTAGACGTTCTTCGAACTTATGCGCAACGACCTATACCTATGATGGTATAGCCCCAATATATAGAGGCGCAGCGCAGCACATATCGGCAAGTAGGTATTTTTTGTATGAGGTTGTAGTGAGCTGGGCCCACTTAACGACGCGGCCCAGTACAAACTCATAGGTACAATAGCAGTTTGTGATTTAAGAGCGGTAAGTATGTTTTTACATACGAATTGTCTCATGTCAGCCTGATGCCGCCAGGCGAGGGCTGACCATCGACACGAGTTTGTTAAAACCTTAACGCCCGTGTATCACACAGTACTTTGTGAGAAAACTTGAAATAAAACTCGAGTAGATAGGTACGAGGTACTCACTAGAAAATGGTTTCTCACGCCCATACTTATTCGACATTTTTGGCGGCTATTAATAGCGCGATTTTTTTCTCACATCTAAAATACCTAATTGTTGTTTTAATTTTATTATTCCACATGACTTAAACCACTCATATTAATTAATAATTTATAAGAAAAACTCAATGAAACTTTTAAAAATAGCGCGCATAGATTTTAGTATCTACGGCGCGTTATTGTAATTTCATTTTTTTAATTGACTTCATGGCTCTAGGTTCTAGGGCACTCCCAGCTTGGACTATTCAGCCTTTACTTTTCTGATTTATAAAACTTGAAACAATTTTAATTAATTATATTAAATACAATTTTTTATTTCATTGATTAATTTCATCAATCCACAGCTAAATGTTATTATTTATTTGGTTTTCTACATACAAAGTCAATATCATTATGAACCATCTTGCAAGAAAACTTTTTATTTAGAAGTAAAGTGGACTTACAAAAATAAAAAAAACTGCAATCTTACTGCACGAGGGCAGTGAATCTAACACTTACGAGCCCTGTTTACTGCCTCCGTAAGTGCATTTTTCGAGGAAGTGTATTGAAAATAATATTTTCCACTACGTGCCGCGCCGCCCGTGCATCTCAAGTGGGGCTAGACCTTGAAGAGGTTTCCAGGGTAGGCGTTCCTCGTGCGTATGCGCAGCGACGTATACCCATACTTATGAAGTGGCTCTTAAATATAGTGGCTATATTATGTGCGTTTTACGTGATTCAATGTCACCTGCTTTACCTTTCTTCTTCTTCATTTGTTTAGTGGCTCCGAAACTGCATTTTATAGAGTTCGCCATTATGTTCTTAAAAGTGTGTAAAGTCTGTACTCTGTGGACAGTCATTGTGGACATACCCGACAAGACTTTATATAGTGTCCCAATACGTCTTAGGTATCAGGCCACAACATTACATACAAATTACTAAAACCACTGACACATAACAAACAAAAGCACTAAAACTACAAAACAATAAAAAAAACACTAATAATTAAATTAAAAAAACAATAATATATAAAAAAAAACAATAATAAAAACAGACAAAATAAATAAAATTAAAACTTTCTATTTTATATTAACGGTTTCATCATTTTCATGAGATGGATCAGTGGGGTGTGGAAAACGTCAAGTCCGGGATTTTACTAACCAAATCATTGAGCAGCCACTGGCGCATGTTAAGCTAGCTCTATCCGGCAATATGGTAGTGCAAACCAAGTGCGCCGACGCCAATCGCATATCCATCCTCATGGGTTGATATTATGACTAAGTAGTTATAAAAACTTACATGCAAATTATTGAGTTAAGTTGTTTTTATTAATTATATGCTGGCTTGCTCTACGTTGCCAATTAGAAGTATGTAGAGTGAGTCATCGTATGGCTAATAACTAATAATAGTGTGTAAAAACGAACCATTTGATTGATATATGGATAGAATAAAACAGCACCTTTTTGCCCACACGTTTTGAATTTCCTCCTTGTAATAAATATCAATGTTTTTACCCAATCTATTAATAGATGTATGATGTATAATAAAATATAATTAATAACACAATCGTTGCCTAATCGACACCCACACAGGTCTTTGGCTTGGGTCATTGGCAGCGCATTTTGCGAGAAAGACGAAATAAATTGTATCAACTTGTTTCATTGGGGCTCAATGTTAAGTAAGCGGCTATTATATCCAGTTTCACGGTTCACCAGAATTCCAATATTATCTGTATACGATATATAAGAGTAAAACCAGAATAAAATTGGCTAACTGAATGCCGAATACTTAAGGACGTCATTAATATTAACTGCGTGATTTTTGTCGGTTACCGTGGGCCTGATAAGAACGCTCAGGGGCCATACTGCCAAAGCCGTTTTGTTTCATTATTGTTGACTTACGTGTTTTAGAATTATAATCCGTATTGCTTAAGTATTGCTTTATGCGTTGGCAGTATGTCCGCTGTTCTCTGCAGCAGCTCTCTACGATTGGATTTTGGAAAAAAAAATTTGTTAAAAATTAAAAGTTCATAGGTATATAAGTTTTATAGCAAAACTATTTTAAGTTTTTTTTTCGCTATAATTTAAAAGTTATATCAAATAGAAAATAATTTTTTGAATTCAGTACCGAAAACACGCCGAATAAACCCGAGCGCGTATGACGTCACATTATTAATTTTTATTCATTGCGGCAGACAGCTGATGCAGTGTTGACACTGTACTATATATATCATGAAATTGCTTTAACATTATGACATGGCATGTCATAAACATGGCAACCAATCGTGGCGCGTTCGTAGTCACGTGGTGCTTATTAAAAATTTATCAATTTTTAAATTTTTATTATATTTTTTTTTTATATCGACTATTTATATAATTAGTGTTAAAGTTTTAAAATACATAAATAAAATACCGATATTTTTTTTTAATTCAAAAACCCAATTGCGCTATAATACAAGATAATATTAGACTTAAAAGAAGCAGTAACGCGATGATAAATTGTTCTTTTAATGCAGGTGGCATGTCCTCAATGCTCCAAAAACATAACCTTCACAATAGCTGCTTTACCAATTTAATTGTGACCAGCCTATTTTTAGATTATAATAACTTTAACTGGCCGTCTATGCAATTTTCCTTAATCTTCAACTTAGTTTGACGGGCTGTAGACCGTGAATTGCGAGCAGTCTTGTAATAATATGATGTTTTTGCTTATTTTTAATCTATTTTTTAAGGATACGTAGTGAACATTGGAAGTCTTAGCATTTAAAAGGCTTTTGACTCCCAACTTAGTTTTTTAAGTTATTCGGAACATACTAGAATTGCTTATAAATAAGGACAACCGCTTAACTTCAGATAGTATCGCTTGTCATTAACAAGCGGCTACCACATTTTCCCACGGGATTTTGAAAGACTTGAATCGATGCGGACTAAGTCACGGGCATCATTTAGTGAATAAAACGTTAAATTATTAATTTGTTTTGCAAAAACACTCCCCAGGTTACCCTGTGCGAAACTGACAGCTGTTGTATGCTATGAATAGTTAATTATTTTCGCCCGTTTATTCAAAAATTTGTTTATAATATACCTACTTACTGTAATATCTCTACGTTTTATAATCCACGAGATGATACCCGCGAATTGGTCCGCGTGGATTAAGGTTTTTTGATTCCCGCGGGATCTCTTTAATCTGTTCTTCTTCTATAGTTCTTTCATTTTCTGCTACATTATTCGCCTCTGTTGAACTTATTTTAGTGCCTGTACGCTTACTCCGAGTTTTTACATTGCAAATACGATTGATTGACGTGAGAGCTCACCTCACCAAGTGTAAGCGAACGTTAAAGTAAAATGAACCTTAACTGCATTGGTTTAGAGCTCATTTCATCATTTCGTGTATTTATTCACAGCCAGCGCTCCAAACGCTGAATTTGTGAGCAAGAACTTTTGGGTCCATTTTACTTTGACCGTTCGCTTACACTTGGCGAGGTGAGTTCTCACGTCGATCAACCGTAATTTGCAATGTAAAAACTCAGAGTAAGCGTACTGTTACAGAAATATGATGAATTCGGCGGATGGACATAGGATTAAGAAAAACATAAAACCACGGGGACGAAGTCGCGGGCATCATCTAGTATTAAATAAGATATTGCTTTAGACAAGTTAATCTAGATAATCCATACTAATTCATACTTCCATACTAATATTATAAATACGAAAGTATGTCTGTCCGTCTGTCTATCTGCCTGCTACCCTTTTACGGCTCATTTGTTTAACCGATTGTGATGAAATTTGGTACAGGTTTTATCCCGGGGAAGGACAATAGGCTACTTTTTACTCCGGAAAATAAAAGTTCCCGCGGGAACGAAAAATACCTTAATCCACGCGGACGAAGTCGCGGGCATAATCTTGTATTAGATAAATCATAATTTGGCACATGGTTAGACTATAGTCTGGAATAACACATAGGCTATTTTTTATCCCGGAAAATTAAAGATTTCCCGCGGGAACCAAAAAACCTCAATCCACGCAGACGAAGTCGCGGGCATCAGCTAGTAAGTAATAAGTATTCAATCATTAATAATAAGTATTAATTGGTGCCACCATGTTTTAAATTTTTATTTAAATACAGAATAACTCAAAAGTACATAAAATATTTACCTTCTTTATTTAACTTCTTAAAGGTTAAGCTTTAATTTCGTCATTTTGTCAATAAATAATATATCAGTTGTAAATAGCCTCGTTTTATGTCTACTCTAGTGGATTTAATTGTGTTAAAACCTGTTGGAGTTTTTTTCATTTTCCGGGATAAAAGTAGCCTATGCCACCCCATTTCCATGCATCTAGATACAAAAGTTATATTTTATGAAAAAAGATCACGTCAATACATAGCTCCACTCCTGCAATAATCACGCCGTGAGATTGAAGGACAAACCAAAATACAAGCACATTCTCGCATATGGAATATTATTTATGCACTCATTTCAAAAAGTCGATGAAATTACTGAGAAAAATCTTTGCACCGAAAAATGTTATGGTCAGAATATATTAATATATTAATTAGAATAGAATTAGCTTATAAGTAGCTTGGTTAAAAATAGGCACCACAACTAGGTACAAAAATTAGCACGATTTTAGCAAAAACTTCCTAAAAAAGTTCCTACTGTAACTAATCTAAGGATATAAACAATAACGAAGCATATAATTTGCATATGTATTACAATAAATTACATCATTTTATATTCGTACCGCAGAAGAATTATTTAATCTTGAAATCAAGGAAAATAATACACACGTTAAGCACGCCAAAGTTTAGGTATGGTAGGTATGCTATGGTAGTAGTATAGTAGGTAGAAAAGGTTATGGTAAATTTTAAGGTCAAGTTAAAGATAATATTCATGGACAAAAACAAAAACAAGATTTCTTATACGATAAAAATAATTTAGCCTACGACATCTCATCTAATGAGAGGAGTTAGGAAGTAATAGAACCTGGAAATGGTACGGCAGCTGTATTTAATGTTGGTTATATTCTCTCTGCCTAATTATGCCCTTTTCACTTATTACCAATAACTTCTTTAGGCATGTGAAAGTATTTGTAGTAAAGACTCTTTCTTTGTTTCATTTTGCCCAGTACATAATTATTATAAATGTAGAACCTACGTACTTATGTACGGTAGATGTGTTTAATGTTGCTAATACTCTTTGTCTATGACTCCTACTTATCTAAAGGTATATATAAAAATGAATGTTGCTAAGCGCAAAACTCGAGACCGGCTCGACCAATTCGGCAATTTTTTTTTTCGTATGTTCCGTAACTTCCACGGAATGTTTTTATATTTAAAAAAAATTGCGTTTACTTTAATTTTTAATTTGGGACATAGGCTACTTTTTGATTGATTTGAGGAGTTCCCACGGGAATAAAACCGCCATCCACGCGGACGATGTGGTGGGCATCATCAACTTCCGAACGACTGCACCAAATTGGTTTTTTTTTTTATAATTGGAAATTAAAGAGTTTCTCGTGGGAACCGAAAAACCTCAATCCACGCGGATGAAGTCGCGGGCATTAGCTAGTTACTTATAAATTCTTTAGGAAATCGCAATGCAATACTATTTTTAGTAGACTTTTGGTTCATATTGTCCAGCACAGACTCCTACATCCACGAATCTCCCTGGGGACGATTTGTCGTCATGAATGATTTTTGCAACTTCCTGGGCTTTGATGATTTGACTATCATGAGTGATGTACATTTGATCGGACCAACGTATCCGGCGCCATGCCCAATGTCTCATTCCATCCTTTTTACCAGTTAACACTTCTGGCAAGTTAAAACTACAAATAATCATTGGTAACTCGAGCAACAATTATTGTTGCTTGGTTATTGATTGCTTGCTTGCTTTAATTTTGATGCATAAAGTTCTAGGAGTTGCATTATATTTGTGCGTTCATTACTTATTAAATATACTATAGGTAGCTATACTGTATATTACTATGAAAGGATCTTATAACTTAGTCGGCCATGGTCATCATGTTTAAAAATACCTATACCTAAATCGAATGGATAAGTTATTTTAAGGTACAACACTTGTGCATACACATATTGGCGTTGTAAGGAATAAAAATGATTCTATCCAGTACAAAATGCTGACATAATTTGTATTAAATATGGAGACAAGCGTGGTTAAAATAGTACTAAATATCGCCCAGTAGGAGACATTAGAGAATTAGAGACAATAAAAATTGAGTAGAAAGATGTCGTGCAGTTTTTTTTCTCTTTATTGGAATAGGTATACATATTATAATATAACAAATGATAACTTAAATTTAATTCGCCTATAAAGTATTCACTAAATAGCTCAATATAGTAGTTAGTGCGGGAGTTATTTTGTGAACAAAAATAAATTTAGAAGAAAAAAGCAATAATAGTTAGATAAGTTACGATTTTAAAACTAGCATCATTTTAAGAATTTCGTAATCAATGTATTCGTACGGCTATTAAATTTGAATACTTCGTGTATTGTTGCCATAGCTGTGTTTTCCCGGCCCCAATGATGCATGTGATTTGATTTTAACAGTTTACGAGCATTTGTGGATTTGTTTATCACTTTCATGTGGTTACTGCGAGCGAGCTCACACTGCAACGTAAATATTAAATTTATTACTGTCATAAAAAGTGTTAGGCAATAGATTTCGTAAGTTATACAATTGAGATGATGAAGATTGAATACAGAAATAGGACTGACTTGGATATATTGAGACAAAGCAATACTTCAAGCCAAGACTGAATAGGCATTTTCTAGGCAAGCACGTTCCAACCTATATACCTCATCATTGCTTTGCAATGATCAATCATAGTTGTCATGTGCAAGCCTATTTTACAATTGAAAAAATATGCCTACTTATTGACTACGGCAGGAACAGAGATATTAGATACCCCAAGACTAAGCCCAATACATATTATGTTCCTATATACTTAGATGGGGTGGGGGACTTCGTCCCACATTTTAATTTTAAAGGAACCATAGTTATTCAAGTATTAGACTTTATACGCAGGTTTTCATAGATGAAAAATAAACAGTTCCCTAAATTCTAAGGGTTCTACAGTAAAGTATTTTGGTTACTTTCAGTACTCGTATCCTTGACTATAATAACGCATAGCTGGAGTTTATGCTTTTAAGCCGTCATCGTTTTTTAAAATAAAGTCAATGTTAACAGAAATAAATAAATATTTCAATTTTATTTCAGCTGAGAGATAAACAGTTTTTAGGCGTCTTCTATAGGCGTCTTATCTGCCACGTATACCTATAACTAGAGTTCCTAAGATTCAAGACAATAGTGAAAATACATCTTCTAACTTAGACCTTATCATAGCTTTTCAGTGATAATCGTTCCATGCACATGCAAATAATGGAACCCAATCCTTTGGCGGCATTTCTATAAAATGTTAGAGTTCTAGATCCCGCTATACCACGACCTTCACCAATCTGTTTAATAGATGAAACCTACTATTTATTTTTATTTAAGAATAGATAAATACGCCTTAAATAGGTTGCCTATCAAAATCCGGTCCAGGCTATTTCCAAATTAATAATATTTTTTTGACAAGTTTATTGTAACCAATGCTATGCCATCGCGTTTGTTATAAAATTACCTATATTTTGATATATAAATTCATGGATCTGTTATCCGCTTGAGTTATGTTATGTATCAAAATATAGGTAATTTTATAACAAACGCGATGGTATAGAACTTGTCAAAAAAATAATTAATTAATTTAAAAATAGCCTGGACTGGATTTTGATAGGCAACCAACCTATTTTAGGCGTATTTATCTATGCTTAATAATAAAAAGTAGGTTTTATGTATTAAAAAGATCGTGGTGAAGGTCGTGGTATAGCGGGATCTCTTAATATATTACATTTATTAAATTCCGGAAATGCCATCAACGCATTGGCATTTCCTAAAATGCTGCAAATGTTTGTAGGTGGTGATTATCGGAACGTTTCTACGTTGCGATAATCACCACCTACACTTAGTATGCTTCTTAGTATGCTATTTTATATATTTATATATATATATATTTATATTATATTATAATATACTTTTTTTAATATATTTAAAAATAAATCTCGCTGTTTCAAAAATTTTATAATACTAACTTCTGATAATAATAGTTAGTAACCTAAGAGTTGAAATCTAACCTTAGTCGAGTTGTACTTATGCGGAAGGACCTGGGAACCCACGCATTATTATCCCAAGAAAACCCCTGCCTGTATGTGATTACTGGAATGGGGTCACGACCCTCAGCAATGGGGAATACGACGCAGAGAGAGTTTTAAAAATATAAGCTGATGAATGTAACACAAAAAACAATAAAACGTTAATTGCAAATCCCATGCAATTGCATACGTAGTATTTAGTTAAATTTTGTACTTTTTATATTATTAATTCTTGTGTGCAATAAAGTATTTATCTAAACCCTATGAAGCTCATACGGAGGAATATCTAAGAAAAACAATTTTTATTACAAGTTTTTTCAAAGTTTTTTGTAGGTCAATCCTTATACATATAACTTAGTTATTTGTCCGGAACTTTGTTTTTCGATTCAGTGGGTATAAATCTGATAGGTGTGATGATGGATGACTTCTTTAATTGATTTATGCTTCATGCTCGTGATTTCTTATATTATTTAGTCAAGGGAAAATTTATTCAGTCCAAAAAAACAGAACCAGAATAAGAGCATGAATTTTTGACGCCCCCTGTGTCGCAGTGTGATTGTTGTTGTAGCTGCGATTTAAAGTAATTCATAAATTCTTCCGAATCTTGTATCATAGGAGGCTTCGCCCTTCGCTTTGCAAGCGATTTAGCGTTCCGGTACGATGCTACGTGCCATTATAACAACTTCCTTCAAGTTAGCCCGCATTATCAGATTACTTACATACTAGATGAGCTGAACATTTTTAAAAAAAAGATTAAGAAGATTGAAAAAAAAGATTCTTATTGACATTTTTTTTGTTGAATTAATATTTTGTATTTAAAATGACGAAATCGATCTGAATCGATAATGGTGTACCCACATCCGCACAATTTTTGAACGATGCCTCACACCAAGGGACAGACGAGATGGAAAAATTTATCGCCACTTTACTTGTAGTAGAGGTATTCTTAAAAATACAATTTTTTCAAAATTTTTATTATATATTATAGGAATAATTTATACCATGCCAATTTACAGCTTATACTAACAGTCTGTGTGCTAAGCCATGGACGGACGGACGGATGTATCGACACTATAAGGGCTCCTTGCTGGGTACGCAACCCTAAATCACCTTAAAGACTACATTAAACTATGTTACATAACATTATAGCGTAGACTGTAGACTGACCTTAAATTACCATAAAACTTAATGAAGCCAAAAATGAACCGCCGAAACACTTGTTAAACCGGTTTGACCAAAATACAGGCAAGACAAAGTCATAAGTTATTTTTAGCTCGTATTTGGCATAACCGACGTCCGATTGGGTGTACAAAATATAAATAACATGGAGGAAAAACATGGAGCAAAAAAAGCCTACGTTTTTTGTTGGCAATATTAGATGCCAGTTTTTATGTACATGATTGTCCATATTTAGTAACCTATGTATCTATCTTTCTAATGCCTCGTTGGTCTAGTGGTTAGCATGTTCGACTGCGGCCGACGAGGTCTCGGGTTCGTATACAACGGGCCATAACAAGTATTTGGTTTTTCTGACAAGAAATTCTCAGTACTAGCCCGGAGTTAGGAAGTTGGCGGAGTTTCACCCCGGTGCCTCAGAGAGCACGTTAAGCCATCGGTCCTGACCTCTCACCGGTCGTGTCGGATTTTCCGTCCCATCGGGCTATGAGAGTAAAGGAACAGAGAGTGCACCTGTGTATGCGCACAAATTTGCGCACTATAATAATATCTCCCGCGCAGATGGCTTATCTCTCTGCAGATAAGCCGCCGTGGCCGAAATTCGGTCGGGAGGATATTACATTCATTATCTAATATAATTGAAATACCTAATATTGCCCATCCTCTTAACCTTTTTTGATCGAAGCTAGTAGGTACCTACTACCTATATAGACAAGCTTTCATCCTGGAGACGTAAGTAGGTTACTGTTTATATGGGACAGTCAAAAAGTTTCCATGGGAAAATACTACCGTCGATTAAGTCAGCACCGGCATCAATGAGGCCGCATCATGTCATACTACTATTATTAATGCGAAAGTGGGTTTGTTTATTGGTTTACTTATCGTTTGGTTGGCTTGTCCTACAACCATACCACCAGAGATCAACGGATCGACGTGATTATTGCTTGAATATAGTCGAAGACTTGGAGAGTGACATAGGCTACTTTTTATACCGAAAAATTAAGGAGTTTCTGCGGGATTTAAAAAAAACTTAAACTAGGCGGATGAATTCGCGGGCTAATTGAAAATATATGAAGAAAAATATCAAGAATATTCTCTTATCATTAAGTAAGTAAGAGAAGAACGTTGCGTATTCTATTTTGAACTATACAATAAATTATACGATTAAAATGATGTTTATGAGCCGCATCTCTGGGAAGAGGAACAGGTTGGATTATAAAAATATAAAATATATTAGTAATTCAGTATTAAAATTTAAAATATGTTAAGTTAATCCATTCTGCAACTTTAAATACCACGAACTTTGATATTAACGCATTTTATTTGTATGTTACAAAAATCGTTTGAAATTATGCATGTATTCTCTTAATATGCAATAATTTCAAAGGAATAGAAATCTTTCAGACAAATATAAACTCATTTTGGCAGTATTTTACTGAGGCTCAGGGCAATTTTATAATTTTACAATAATATTGAATACCTATTACCTAGGTACTTTGCAGGCCATATATCTATCTAAAAAACCGATAAATATTCAAAGTGATTGATGAAGATATTTTTTGTACCGAAAAAACAATAGACAACCAATTGCAGAAAAAAAAATATTGTGCTCATTGCTTGTCCGACTGATTTATTGGTCTAAATCGCTGAGAGAAATAAAACCACAGAATAGGTAATAGTAATAAAAAAAACTACGTCTCCGCGCACGAGGTCCGAGGAATCGGAAATTCTGAATTTTCCCTGGTCTAGTCTGGTGGGAGGCTTCGGCCGTGGCTAGTTACCACCCTACCGGCAAAGACGTGCCGCCAAGCGATTTAGCGTTCCGGTACGATGCCGTGTAGAAGCCGAAGGGGTATGGGTTTAATATAACTGCCATGCCCCTAACAGGTTAGCCCGCTACCATCTTAGACTGCATCATCATTTACCATCAGGTGAGATCGCAGTCAAGGGCTAGCTTGTAGTGGATAAAAAAAAAAACATAGGATTCCTCGGAGCTCGCGCGCGGCCTATACGTACATCATTACATTCCAAGGATAAATTAATATTATTTCATCTGTGCCCAGGGACTAACGTTCTTGTACTTTTAAACTAGTAAAGTAAGCTTTCTTTTCCTAATAATTTACAAACAGTTCACTCAGGCTTCGAAGTTCATCGAGATCGAGTTTTAAATACACATATAAACATATCGACATACACACAATGTGAGCCGCTAATAATTTCGAAATAAAAAGATATATTTTAACTATGATGCCAGCACAACCACAAGTAACCATAAATCTAAAAGTTATATTCTCAACTCGAAGAATCTCCGTTAGTAAAATGTTAGACGGCCGGACGGTTAAATGAGCACCACAAGGATAATATTATGATGGATGAAATTTTAACGGAATGGAATGCCAGATTTAGAAGTTTCTTATTATTTTTTTATGAGTAATTTACATTGAAATAGAAGTATAGGTACTAAAAAAATTCTACATCAATGGTAATTAATGATAAAAATTAAGGTGAAGTTTAAAATAAACAAATAAATAAATAGCTCTAATACCCTCTCTCCTATGAGAGTGGAGCCCTGTGCCCAGCAGTGGGTTGCTAATGGGCTGTAGTGGTGGTGGGATGGTACTTTATATCTCGGCTAGGTTTCACTTGAGTATGAGACCGCAATCGCTGTGCGTTAAAATACGTGTGGCTTCGGTTTGTGCCACCACAGCAAAATTTACTTCTCAGTTATTTATTAAGTAATGGAATTCTAAACAATTTAACTGATTTATTAATTTTGATCTATATTTTAATTCTATTGTATTAAAAATGATAATATTAACAATATCATGAAACTTTCCAGTGGCTACTACGCAGATGTGCATTGCGCTTATAGTTTGACGTAAAAAAATAAAATGATGTTATTACAAAAATATATACTTACTTAACCAATGATTGTTATCATTGGTTAAAAAACATTGTGGAAATTTAGTAATGTTAAAAAATGATGGTTACTAACTATATTATTATTTACGGCGGTTTGAAATTCCTCGTATATTCTAAAAATAGACTTCCTGTATTCGCGTTAAAAATAAACGATTTGCATTGTGTTAGTAATGCTCAGAGAGGTGTCACTCAATATCCTAGAGGTTGCAATGTCTTGCTTATCGGTCCAAACGAAAATTCATGTGAGTTTGTCACCGCACAGATGGACTAGTGAAAAACTAGCGTATGTTAATATAGAAACAGTCGTATATTTTGTAAAAAGTTACACTAATTGTAATTAAACTTGCTTTAAATGCGGGTACGTACTTCGATAAATAAGATGGTAGTACAGTCGTTGTGTTTTAAATATTTTAACTCGTTACATGAATCGAGGTCACGACAACACTGCAGTGCTGCGAAAAGAATGCAGCCTGTTTGTTAGCAGCTCTATTATTTCGAATGAGTTGCATCAATCATTGTTTCAATCACAATTGATGTGAATGTCTGAATTTGTGGTATTTTTGCTCTAACGTAGAGTTTTGAAAGCGAAGTCCTATGGAAATCAAAACACCTTGACTTATTATTATTTATAAACTTGAGTTATTATAAAGAGCACTATATTTTTAAAAAATCTCATTAGTTACATACGGTGATTTTTCGAGATTCGAGAGTCTGAGATTTATTTCTCTACAGTATATAACTCATTGTAGTAATAGGTGTGTAGTGTGTGCGCAAAGACATGAGCAAGGTCATTGAGTGAATTATTTATATTTAAAATGACTTAATTGTAGCTTTTGATCCAACTACGGAAGGATTGTGAGTTTAATAGTCATACTCTAATTATATTTTAGGTAGGTACCAAACAGTGAAATTGTGTCTATCTGTCTACAACCTTTTTACGGCCATCCGCTTACCCGACTTTGATGAAATTTGGCATAGCTGGTATCCCCATGAGGGACATAAGAGATTTTGACAGAATAAAGAGTTCCCGAGGGACATTTAAAACCTTCACGCGGTTTTTAAATTCACTCGGTTGTATGCATCGATTCGGGCATCGTCTAACTCAGGGATTCCCAAACTATTTTGGGCAAGCGACACCTTTTCCAAAATGAACTGATACCTCAGAACCCCCATAACCAATCCAAAAAATCATCTCTCTAGTTTCTTTTCCTATTGATACAACCAATTTAAAAACTTTGCGGTTGGATAAGTGAGTAAACTTGAAATCTTTTTCTGATCAAAATTTAACAAAATAAATAGACATAAAATTCAGTAAATATCAAGTATAATTATTAATTATTAATACAAATTACGTAAAAATACTTAAGTAATTATTTTTTGAAAAAATCATTAAAATGCGGATCGATTTTTAGACCTTGTCGATCCCCAAAATCAGTTTTCGTTTATGATGACCCCAGGGAAACCTATATCCACCCACCACTTTGGGAATCCCTGGTATAACTTAACTACCTACCTAATAAAGTTCAATGGCAGCTTTTTTTTTCAGTCGTGCCTACTTACTTATGCATAAAAATGATAGCGACCGGTTATAAAATAATGAAACTTATAGTTATTAATAAAATCTTGTATGCATAATTCATTAAGTATAATTAGATATGAGTATTGTTTGAATTAAACTATTGATAAGAACTACTTCACTTTATATTTCGATGGGCTATGGATATAAAGTATATAGGGCTACAAAGGCATCGAATATAGAATTAACTAAAAGGTGGATCTAATAACTTTAGAGACAAATAATATAATTGGTCAATTCAATTCGAATGACACGGTGGACTGCCGAATACTGGCAATACCGCCCGCGGTTAATGCGATAGTGCGTGCGCGCTAACTAAGTTCTATAGATTACAAAATTTTAGCGCGGTTTTTACCCGCGAGCATTTTGTAACAATTCACGGTTTTAAAATCAGTCGCGGAAAAAAACCGCAAGTAGGCCGCTTGTATTCGTTTGCTTGACTCACAAAATCACACGGTTAAAAACCACGGCGGTTTAGCCGTAGTGCGGCCTAGGCCTCTAATTAAATAGGTACTTATTATAAACACTCTTGTGTTTATAATAAGTAAGAGAAGAGTGTATTTTTTAAATTAAAATTTAACTTATCAGTATTGCAGTCTAAATCTCCAGTGTCAACGGAATTAATTAATGGGTAGGTATCCGCATTAATTTACTGTATCAAAATTAACCAGTTATTTTATCAACTAATAAGCTGTGATATTAGATAATATCTAAAATTTGTTTATTAGTTATACGGTTATATATGTAATTCGTAGGTAGGTATTATTCATTTGATGGCGCGTGCCGCGGCTGGGCAAAATATACGTGCCGGGAGAGGGCATGGGCCTCGTGACCATTCCAGAGGCCCAATTGCTAAGAAAATTGTAATCATTTTGTGAGCTTAAAACATATTAATCAAACTGTTTAAGTTTTACAAACGTTTACGATTACGATTGTCTTACGCAATCGGGGGGCAGGTCTATGCCTAATCTTGACGCAACAGCTGCCCGGTCTTAGCACGAGGTAACATAATCCGGCATTTCTAATAAGTTTCACTTTCGATAAAGATAAGGTCGAATCACTAATCATTTCTGATAAGTGATTCGCTTATAGAATCTAGTCATTATACAAAGTGTACCCACTCTTATTTTTTACTATGTTACCCTTACTATAAGAAATATACAAGAGTAGATGTTGAAACAATATCAAAAGGGCTATTAGCCAACCTATCGACGCGTGATATTGAAACCTTATTAACTTAATATTGCGCTATAATCATGCAGCGAATATTATACTATAACAACGATCATCGCTTAGGAGGAAATCGTTTACATAATAATAATGTGCAACGTCATTTTTTTTTTAATAGATGAAGGAAACAGAATAATGAAACCAAAACATGAGATAATTTATTAAAAAATGGTAAAAGAGATCGTGAATGCGATTCTCTCGTCAAACTTTGCCAAGACTGTCCGGTGCAAAGAAAGATATGCGAACAAAGCTAACTTTAGGAAGAGACGTGGAATCTGGATACACAAAGAAAAAAATGAACAATCTAGTGAATCTATGGACAATGCTCAAGCACACAAGATTAAAACAAATTATAGAAGAATAGTTCTAAACTCTAAAACGCCTGTTATAGTTTCATTCCTTATTTTATACGTATGTTTATTTAATGTGATAATTGAGTGTGATGTTAGTTCTAATAACTTTAATGTGAAATCCTCTAAAGAAAAACTAAGTCAGTATAAAATAAACAATTTAAATGGAGATGTAGTGAAAGTATGGCGCCGCAATTTAGATTTTGGAAAGAGTCTAGTCAAAAGCACGACATCAGCGCAAGATGAGGAGGATAAATCTGTAAAATACTCCATGCCTGATGTTTTGGAATTAAATAAATATTACACCTATGATAAAAACAAAGAGAATCCTACCAATGACACGGAAATGGTAATAGTAGCAAAGGACATTTACGATGATAACAAGGCAGTGGGTTTTCCGCACGACTTAGCACACAATCACTACTATTTAAAAAGAACAACATTTAATCTCCGAGCTGAAACTCATCAATTTCATGAAAAAATACTAAAACTTGGAGTTTTGTTGCCCGCTGATCCAGGCGAAGTTTTTTCTTTACCCAAAGTTTTGCCGATAGTTGAACTGGCAATAACTGCAATGACAAAATCTGATGGACCGTTGCCTGGATGGACGATTCTCGTAGATTATAGAGATACGAGATGCTCATCAGTGTATGGACCTCTTGCAGCATTTGAATTTTACGTCAATGGCTCTGCTGGTGAGTAAAAATTTAGCATTTCAGAAAAAAAAAAAAATAAATCAATAACTTACTTACTTTGATCTAGAAACTTTTTAAAGATTAACTTATAGACATAATTTTGTTGCATTAATCTAATATCTTTTTCTTACAAAATTTATTAAATATTCTTAATTATATTTGTAGTAAGTATTCTAGTGAAATCTAATATGCATAATAGTTTTTTCATGGTAGTAGCTATAGTCGCTTCGACACCGGATAAATTTTAAAATGTATAGGCGAGTATCGAGTTTTGTGAGATGAAAATTCGACGTTTTCGCAGATGCCTTCATTGGACCAGGCTGTGAATATGTGATAGCCCCCGTGGCACGATATGCTGGTGTGTGGCGTATACCTGTCATTACCGCCGGTGCTCAGGCTGAGGCTTTTGGCTACAAGCAACCAAGTTACATGACTCTAACGCGAATGATGGGAAGCTATACGCAAGCAGGGGTCGCCATCAGGAAAATTTTTGAGGTAAACCATGGACACTTTATCATCAATCTCAATTTGATGTTGTACTTAGTCGTACTGTTTGTGTATGTTTTATTCAGTTTTGAAATATGTAGAAATGTTATCAATGTGTTTTATATTCGCTATTGTGTTGCTTTTTTTGTTTTGTTATAATAATTATCACTATTGAGTTGCACTTTGTTTATAGGTAGGTATATTATTGTTCCTTTTTGAACAGCACAACTTTTATCAAACAATGAGGTAGTCCTTATGGTGAGGTAATTCAAAATTTTAATTTGGTTGTCACTTTTCATGGTGAGAAGCTATTCAAAATTGTAGTTTTTATAGTAAATTAAAAGTAAATGTTTTATCTTTATAGTTTTTCAAGATTCTATTTTAACATAAAAATATGACTAAATTATCATTAAATTTTTGACTTTATTTCTGAATCCTGAATACAGGCAACTTGTTATTGGACCATGTATTTTTAGACGGAACGTAACTTAAATAATGGATTTAGCATCAGTTCATTCCGTATCATGGAAATCTAAATCTAGCATATCAATATTTTTTGTTTACGTTTTACTTGATATTCTTGCAGCGCTTTTGGACTTGATCTATTGAATACTAATGATAATAAGCATAAATAATGTTTCAAATAACGTGACTATTAAATAGCAAAATAATTTTGGAGTTAACAAAAGTTGTGAGAAAGTGTTTTCGCATTTGAACATTTATTAAATATTAAATGCACGAAGATTGTCACAATCAGGCTGCAATTTATAATTATAGACAAAGACAAGATTTCTGCATTTAGAACTTATTAATAAACTGAAATAGTTATGTGATCTTGTCAAGATATAATGCAGCATTCATAAATTTGCAGATATTCATTCGTAATTTTATTATGTCATTCACTAAAGAGTTTTATCTAAGTCGAATTAAAATATTGATGAATCAAAATATTATGGTCTGCTAAAAAAAATGAATACCAATGAATAGGTCAAACAAGCCGTTATTGCATTTGTAAGTAATCAAAGTAAAGGTGTCGGTTTTGCGAATTATCTCTCTCCAATCGTGTCGGATTGCCGTTCTATCAGGTTCATCGTCATCATTAGTGCTACAATAATTTGTGGGCCCGGGCCTAGTCCTTTGCGCTCGTTTTCCATTTTTTTATTCCAAGCCGCTTGGCGTCTTGGTTAACTCCACCGAACTACCGAAGTTCGTTGGTTCTATTCGGTTACGGGAGTAAAAAAGAGAGTTCATCCGTACTAACACGAAACTTTGTTATACCATTCATTTCTCTCAAAATTTTATTAAAATAATAGCAGTTCTTTTAAATCTTTAGTAGTAGTAGATTCCAGCACAGATTGGATTTTTTTTGAAATTGTTCTAAGATAATATGAATTTATTCTGTGATAATTACTTCGAGCTAATTTATAGTTCTTATGCTTATATATATATATATATTTAAATATAATAAAAAACCCCTTTCCCTACAACTTAGAATACCTATAATAGCTAGTACCTATAGCTACTAGAAAAGTTATAGGAGTATGAGGATACTATTAGGTACTTAAAGAGTATGTAAATCTTAGTAAATATAAACGAAGTTGGTGCCGGAAGAGATTCAATTTAAATGCACTTTACACACCTAGCTCGCATGTGTACAGCATAATAATTAATTATTTATTCAGGCAAGTTGTTCAACGCGTGCCTTTTATTTAAATTATTTAATGTGCAAAAAGGTTGTATTGGAGGCAAGCTTCTAGATGGCATCCGAAAAATCTGTATTGCTATATTGAAATTGCTTATTTGTTTAAAAAATTACGTTGATTCGATCTATAAATCCATACATAAACTTATTTACTTATATAGGTAATATTATAAATGCGAAAGTGTTAAGTGTGTCTGTCTGTCTGCTACGCTTTCACGGCGTGAAAGCTTAACCGATTTTGATGAAATTTGGTACAGGGATAGGTTGTATACCGGGGAAGGACATGGAGTACCTACTTTTTATCCCGGAAAATTAAAAGGGTTCCCGCGGGAATCAAAAACCGTAATCCACGCAGACGAAGTCGCGGGCATCATCAGCTAGTTACTAGTTTTTCTAGTTAAAAATCTATTTATAAAATTGAGTTTCCTATTTAAATTTAGGCAGTCCAAAGAAATATCGATTTACATTGTTTTACCGATATCGTAGTCTTTAGATGATTTTAGAAAACAACCACGAATATAATGAAAAAAATATATAATGAACTAGATGATGCCCCGCGACTTCGTCCGCGTGGATTACGATTTTTTGATTCCCGCGGGAACTCTTTACTTATCCGGGATAAAAAGTAGCCTATATCCTTCCCCGGGATACAACCTACCCCTGTACCAAATTTCATCACAATCGGTTGAACAGACAGACAGACACACTTTCGCATTTATAATATTAAGTATGGAAGTATGGATTACGTTTCATATAACTGACGACAAAGATTTCCTAGATCAACGATAAAGAATTGAAGAATTAAGAAAACAAAGAATCTATTTTCGGTAGGTATTTGATAGTGCTTGGCACATCAATCATTGAGTAATCTAATTTAACTATTAAATATTGTGGCATTGATAACGGATGCTTAAAAATAGGTATAACCTGTTTTCCCGTTACCTTATTTTCCTTCTGAAATATTTTTATTATTTGCATAAATTTAGTTTAATTTAATTTCTATATAATGATTTAAGACTTATTCGTATTTTAACGACTTAGTATAATGTCGTGTATACCGTGATAAATATAACGAAATACGATTTTTTATGTAATATTTTGATTTACCTTTTTTTAAGTTGAGCGATGAATTATTTCCAACCTTGCATGATGCAGAGTTAAGTAAAATCGAAAATATGGACACATAAATGTTTGGTGAACCAACCATGTACCCATAACTTACTTGTATATTATGGCTTTTTTTAGCTGCGCATACTTTCACGATAGGACAAAACTTCTATCCTTAGTGTATTCGCTCTATCTACCAAACTATATCGGCACCTAATAGAGTCGTCAAATTACGACGCGACACTTGGTATAAAACTTGTTAATCTTTCTGTTATATAAAGAACGTGGAGTAAAGTGCAAGATTAAGGCGAGTCACCTCAGCTCAGCGGTGAAAACTGGTTTGCTAGATCAAATTTTTTCGGTATTTACTATTAAATAACGGTCTTACAAAAAATATCCGATACACTTAAAGATATTGTCTAAAGAACTTGCTAATTTGTTACACGATAGGATGTACTTTACTCGATCAAAAAAAATCTTGAAACAGGCTAAATTAAAAGTTTAAAACGAATTTTTTATTAATAAAATTTTCGACTTTGCTCATCATTTTTATATGGATAAATTCCTCTTGAAGTATTAATGAGAACCTGCTAAAATTTATTTCAAACTGAAGTCCTATATCTATTTAATTCAAATTAATCCCAGAACTTGAACGTTGCCAAGCGGTTTCAGAATATACCGCGCTGCCCGCTTCCCCGCCAGTCTCTACGAGAAATGTACCGCGAGACGCGCGGGCGGCACCCCACACCTCACCTCCTAAAATCTTGGAGGTGACTCGCCTTAACGCTAATTAAATTGCCAAGTTCATTTACAAACCAAATCGCTATAATATAGCCGTTTTCATATATAAATAATTATAGATCACTGCTGAGCTAAGTGGCGTATTGGCTTGAAATAGATATTTTATTAGAATATTACCTTAACCTTTCGCTTATCTGTAGGTATAGGAGATTATATCAGGTGTTTATCGTCCACAAATAGCCTTAAATCTTTCCGATCAGAATTTTATATTACTCCTATTAATAAAATAGTATCACCTTATGCATAATATTATGTGCGAGATTATGCATTTATTGTGCAATTTTTTCCACAATTCTTTTCTATTACGACGTATCCATACTGTTAGTACTGAGTTAACCTTGAAAAAAAAGTAAACCTTGTAAAAATGCGTGAAGTATATGCATAAAACTACGAAAACTATAAAGACATAAGTAGATCTTCTAACAGGGACTTGACCAGTTATTTAATGCTAATTTATTTTTTGGAAAATTGAAGTACATTCATAAAAAACATCGATAACATCTGGCATTGCAACGAAATCTTAAGATATGGATCTCCTAACATGGACTTGAACAGCTATTTAATGTTAATTTTTGTGAATTTTAGTTTTCTGTTAATAGCTGACAGCTTTTATATGTAGATACATCTAAAAGCTGTCAGCTATTAACAGAATTTAACATCTTTTTATAATTCGGTGTTTCGTATAATTATTTATGTGTTCTACATAAAACTAAAACTCACAAAAATTATACTTACGGTTAAAAATAAATAATAATAGTGTTTTTTGACTCTGTTTGTGAATCATCTATGAAATCTATTTTTAATTAACTCATACGGAGGAAATTAAAAATACTCAAAACCTCCTGATACCTAAGTTATTTCATAATTAAGTATTGGGTTTTTGTGACAAGAAATTCTCAATACTAGCCCGGAGTTAGGAAGTTGGCGGTGTTTCACCCCCGTGCCTCGGAGAGCACGCTAAGCCGTCGGTCCTGCGCCCTGATCTCTCTCCGGTCGTGTCGGATTTTCCGTCCCATCGGGCTATGAGATGATATAAAGGAACAGAGAGTGCACCAGTGTTTGCGCACACACTTTAATACCTCCCGCACAGATGGGTAATCTCTCCGTGGCCGAAATTCGTTTGTGAGGACATTATTTTATTATATATACCTACTGATTTTTGGTTATTCTTAGCAATTTTCATGTTATCTTCTGGTGATGTTGATGTATAATTGCGTATTTGACGACTATTCAAATAAATATCTTTTTGTGATTATTAAAATATGTTCTCCCAAATGTCGTAATATCCACGTATCCTCATATTATAATGTTCATTTTTAAACAATTTATTGAAGTAAAAAAGTGCGTCGAACTTTAATGACGTCATATTTCAGAATTTCATATAAATCCCACACCTACATGCATTTTGACGTTTAAAAAGTTACTGATTTGACTATTTGTCAAATACCCAATTTAAGTAGTTCGCGCGCGAGTTGAATGCAGAGTAAATGTACTCGTATCGTATGAGTCACCATACATTTATTCTGCATTCAACTCGCGCGCAATGTACTTATTACCGGACGAGTAACAGTATGTGCTTATAAAAGTTTATATTTTTTTATTGATGTGCTTTTCTTGTTCTTTGTTTGTCCTTATTGTTTTTTTGTGTTTTGCTAATGATTATTTTCTTTTTCTAGCTACTTTTGTTGAATCGAAATAAAATATATAACACCCACAGATTATTTTGTTATTATTTGGACTTTCTTGTTTTTGTCTGCTGTGTTTTATGGATTTCATTACTTCTCTTACCTATTTAGGTATTGGCCAATGCCCGCGATTTCACCCGCGTGATTTTTACAAATACTATGGTTTTTTTTAATTCGATAAAATATCTAAAATGTCTTTAACTATACTTCTGCATATAAAAACGCTCAAACGAAGAACCAACATACAAACACTTTCGCATTTATAATATTGGCTGGATTAGGAATAATGAATTTTTGACCCTATTGTCTAATTTAAAAGATTCATATGACGATACAAAACCACTTGAAAAAGTATATTTAAATAAAAAATGTATTGTTTTTTTTATTTGATTTTGATCCGGTTTACCTACTATTAAATTACCTGCCGTTATAATATGTTCAATCCATGAAGACACGCCCAACTATTTCTTTTCTCATTTAATGTTGCTTATTAAATGACTTTTATGAATTCGTGTGTTAAATGGTCGTTATTAAGTTCATACCTACTTCACTATTCGAACAAAATTTTCTAAATGGCGCCATCATCACAATAAATAAGAATGGGGCGTGTCTTCGTGAATTGAACTATGCTAATGGGGCTGATTCTGTTTTACACAATCTCTAAACTATAGTTCCACAAACTTATCTGATCCGCCGGCCAAAATTGGAACTAATTTTTATGTCTGTTTAGTTTTTGTGTCAATTTATTTTTCATAAACACTAGCGACGCTGTCACCTAGTCAAAAAAGTTTGTCGGACTTTAAACCAAAATAATAGCATTAAAAAAATTGCTAACCCTTTCATAAATACTTTCTGCAGAAAGGGACAGAAGCAGAACTAGATTTAGGGGTGTCATTTTTGTTTATTTTACAGATTGTGTGAAACAGAATTGGCCACAATGGGGCTGATTCTGTAGTGCATAATCTCTAAACTAAACTAAAATTAGAGCATTACATATATTGCTAACTCTTTCATAATACTTCCTACGGAAAGGGACAGAACTAGATTTAAAGCTGCCATTTTAGTTCAGAGATTGTGTCATACAGAATCAATATACTCGTATATTATGTTTCTGCATGGTGTATTGAACTATGGCTCCTTTGTTACAGGAGTTCAACTGGCGCAAACTCGGGATGCTCTACCACAACTATCCTTCATCTTCCGGCAAAGGGAACAGTCCTTGTTTCATGACCCTCAGTGCTGTATTCACAGTACTCCAGAAGAAAGGGACTGGAAACATACCGAACATTCCCTTCGACGAAACCCTTTTAACGAGGATCAAAATAAAAGAGCTCCTCCAAAAAATTTCCCTTAGCACAAGAAGTGAGTATGTATGAGAAAATAATGTAAGAGTATATAAACTTGGCTTTTATTTAACTGTCGAACCTTCAAAGTTGGATAACTAAATTATAAAAATAGTATTGAAGGCTGCAAACGAAATTGCGAGCCGAAAACTAGAAAGTACTTTAGCCATCGATATATTTTAAGTAGGTATTAGATGGGCCCTTTCATAGAAAAAAGTTGGGCGTCCGACTTGTAGGGCATGCCCCTCACCTGTATAAGCCTGTCCTTGTCCTCACCATAGCGCTGTCCCGCTTTGCAGATTAGATGGCGTTAGTAAAATAAGTACACATTCTTTGTTTGACAGGGCCCGTCTATGTAAATTGAGGTCGTTGACTGTAGCCATAAAATAACCTCATTGTTAATCATATCAATCATTATCCTGTTGTTGAAAAATGAAGGATTTTACAAAACAGTGGCAATATACCGGTAGGTATTAATTATATTTATTTAATGCTTGCGCGTGATTGTCCACTGCATTCTTATCGCATATATTTTGATCTTTAACTGGGTGTTAAACTGACTATAAAGATAAATATTATTTATGATTAAAAGCCGGCGATAATCGGATTCGTTGAATGGCTTATAAATTATTACAAGATCGGAGATAAGTTGGTTGCATGATATAAATATTTCATACAGCTATCTATGTATTACTGCTGACCTTGCATTTAAGACTCAGTAAGTAAATCGATACAGATTTATATCTCTACATAAATCTGTCTCGGTTTTACTATCTTAAACGCTAAATCACACAAGGAGAGTTTCTCGTTAAAATTTTATTCAAAGCATTTGCAAAAAAATGTAAGGAAAGATAAAAATGATAGTGTTCCAATACTAAATTACTTAATCATTACTAGAGAACCACCATTACCACCATTGTGCTATATAAAACTCAAGACTGAACTCATTAAAAAGAAATGTATTCTCATATACATATTGGAATTTAAAAAAATCCCTCCAGCTTTAAATACTCTCAGCTTTTGCATACTCTACTAATAATACCACCAATCTACTTAATTACCTTTGGTACCTGTAACAGAATAATCAGAGTATCTTTGTGAATTTACTTATAGAGAAACTGAGGAGATCAATCTAGAACATTTCTTCTCATTACGATTTATTAGACTTAGCTTATTTCAGTCGATTTTCATTTTTACATTTTAAGAGCATTAATTTATAATATCTCTCAATCTGTCTATATCTATCTATTTTATCACCCGCCCCGGCTTTCCAAGTGTGTTCTTTTTTTTTTTTAAATGATAATATGATCTATATTGCCTGTTGCTGTTTATATTGCAGCATCCTTCATCCAAGTGTGTTCTTACTTCATGTATTGATGCCCGCCACTTCGTCGGCGCGGATTGAGGATTTTTGGTTCCAGCGGGAACTCAATAATTTTCCGAGATTAAAAGTGGACTATGTCCTTTCCTGGGATGCAACCTACCTCTATACCAAATTCTGTTGAGTCGTTCTATACCTAAATCATCAAAATCGGTTGAAAAGATAGACAGGTAGACAGACAGACACACTTTTGCATTTATAATTTTATTAAGTACAGAAGTGTGGATTAATACCGTGACTAAAAATAATCGTTGATTTTATTGATTCATATTTCTTAATCGATTTAAAAATAAGGCGTCAAGGACGAAACTTGCGACAGCCGAGCGACGGCGACAGCGGGGCGATGTGGTACGAGAGCTATATAGCGACGAATTTCGGGAAGGCCCTTTAGGCAAACTGAAATTGTGAAAAAACATAATTTCGTCAACTGGTGAATCCAGTCCTGCCAGTCTAGTAGAGCGTTTACGGTTATTTGTCTTCAAAAATATTTTTCCCAAAAATTATACTTTTGGCAATCTGAAATTTTAATCACGTATTTATTGAGTAATTTCAATAATACCTGCAATTATGGAGTGAGTATGGAGTTGGGCCCACATAAGCGACGTGGCCTCGTACAAACTCTTACAAATAACAAAATCTAATATTTGCCGCTACGGGCTGCACTGCTTCGTGTATCTCAAGTGGGGCTAGACCTTTTGACGATCGTTGCTCAGAGGAGGGGGCGTTGAGACGTTGGCTATCAACTAAAATTGACACATACATTTTAAAATTATTAAATCAACCAAGACAAAGATCTTCATTGCTAGCAGCATTTGTTCTCTTAATTGTAAGCTTATTGAGATAGGGTCTTATTGTCCTTTAATTGTTCATCTGGTTTTTGGGTGGCTGTGGATGATTTATACAGGGTCGAACGAATAATTTATTTTTTATAGAAGACATGGAAGATTTTTATCATTATCATCAAAAGCCATCACCGCCTGACGGCCGTCCGTGCCATGTCCCTATGTTTTTCTTTTTTCGATAAATTAATAATTGAAGAACGTGGTACTTCAAAAATTGGAAAACATGGTCAAATTTTCGCTCCATTATCAGATATCCCGCAAATAAACTTGACGAATATAATATAAAAAAATATATATTAACACGGAATGAGTCCTTATTAAATTATTGTTGAAAAAAAATTTAAAATCGGTTCAATTTTGGAAGAGGGAACAATAGAAAACGAGAGTAAAAATTCGACTGTTTTTCATAGGTAAAATCGGCGCAAGCTGCAGTTGTCCCTATCGGATGTTATTATATAAGGGACTCTATTCGAGGGCGCGACGGCAATATAATTGTTAAATACCTATTCTTAAAATTTCCAGTTGATGGAAATTCCTTCGATGATGAATATCATAATACTAAAGTAAAATGTAACAGCGAGTATAATTTAATACGTAAATAATAAAAACATTGATTAAGGGCCGCTTGCACAAATACATTTAAACTGATTTAGTTAAATTTTGTGATGCGGTCCCTTTTTGGCAAATGCATATTGTAGTTGCCAAAAAGGGACAGCATTAAAATATTTAACTAAATCAATTTAGGAGTCCTTGTTCAAGTCGGCCTTTGTCCTTGATATTGACGCTCCAAGTTGGACACACTCTTGCACCCGTTGAAACATTTTAATTTTAGGACTTTTTAATAGCGTCTTTAAAATTCCAAAACTATCAAAAACAATGTAAATCGATATCTTTAAAAGCAATGTATGAATAAATTAGAATGATGATTTGGACAGGACATGATCATGATGCATTAATGGGTCGTTTTCAAAGTTATTTATTTCATAGTCAGGGTGTTTGAGCTTTATAACTATTCTTAAGGCTAGTGCACATATTATTGTCATCCATTTATGAAAGGAATCATATACATTAAGTCTGAGATCCGGATATACCTCGACCTTCACCAATCTGTTTAATAGAATATGATACCTTCTTTTTATTTTTATTTAATACTAGATAAATACGCCTAAAATAGGTTGCTTATCAAAATCCGGTCTAGGCTATTTTTGAATTAATTAATTAATTAAATTTTTTTTTGACAAGTTTATTGTAGCCAATGCTATACCATCGTGTTTGTTATAAAATTACCTATATATTTTGATATATAACTCAAGCGGTTCCGATCCGTTAAGTTACCTATTGTCAGCTTTGTGTTTAAAATTGAATTGAATTTTTAGAAAATATAAAAGATTGTGTATTTGTTTATTGACGAAGGTTTAATTAAGTTGATATTTGACTCATTCGATGTAATTCACTCGGTCAGTTTGTTGGCGGGGATACGCCATATTGGATTAATTTGCATAAATACGAATATTTTGACGTTGTTGGGTTAGTCTGTTGCCGACAGACTCAGCGATTATTGAATACTTTTTGTGTTTAGATCGCAATTTGATTTAGAGCTTAGCAGTAGCAACTGCAGCCTGATCAAATGATTAATTTATTGTTGTTGTGATGTTTTGGCCAAGTTTTTATAATTAACTATTTACATTAAATCTCTCGTGAAACCGCTACACGTTTAACCATTTATTCGTGCACGTTTTAAAGAGAGTACAAACATATTTTTAAAGTAATTTTATTTATTCACCCACTTCTGGAATTAACCTTACACTATGATCTGTTAACCGTTTCCATCTTCTGTGTTCCCTAATGATTATAATAATATGGGACTCTTCAAAGGGCGGATAAACAAATTTATCAAAAGCCAGCAACGCATTGGCGGTTCTTCTGGTGCGCCACGGAATAGATAAAGGGAGATGCAAATTTTCATGGGCGGCGGTAATCACTTACCATCAGTTGACACGCCTGCTCGCTATATATATATTTAAAAAAATAGTGATTGGTACCTACTTTGAGTTCTAATATACTTACATATAGATCTTGATACAGTTAGTTTTATTAGACAATGCCATATTTTGTTCCATACGTATAGAGAACGATTTTCTAAAATTCAAAATTCAAAATTCAAATTCAAAATGATTTTTATTCAAATAAACTTTTACAAGTACTTTTGAATCGTCAAGTGAATCTACCACTGGTTCGGAATGCCATTCCTACCGAGAAGAACCAGCAAGAAACTCGGCGGTTGCTCTTTTGAAAAAAACAATAATTTACAATTTCATTAATTTGTAAAATACATAAGTAACAGCTGTCCTTAGCATTGCTGGAGCGAGTCAAATCCATGCTCCTTTGTCATTTACGTAATCTTCAACAGTATAATAAGCCTTTTTCAGGAGCATAATTTTAATGGACTTCTTAAACTTGTGTAAACACATGTTTAAACTTAAACAACACACTGCACTCTGTGACATTACCCTTGAGAAGCTTAAGGGCTTCTATATAATATTATTATTAACTGCGATACTGAAATTGCAAATACATTTGAATTTTTTTTCCAAAATATTCTTGTTACCGCTACTAGCTCCCTTAATTCCTCGCCAATAGAAGCCCTTAAGCTTCTATGGTCATTAACTTTTAACTCCAATTTAGGCTTTTTCACTTTGTTTCCCAATTTCATCTGTGATTATTTCCCAAACTGCTTTTATTTTATTATCTGAATTAATAATTTTTTGTTTTATATAAAGTGATTTTGCTTGCATGCAAACATTTCTAAATAATTTTGAATAATTTCTTACATATTAAACAAATGTAGGAGTGTAATTATACTGTTTTTCAGCATACAGATCAAACAACTTATTCCTGCTTTTATAAATGCCAACAGTAGCCCAGTCGCTAAATTAATTTCTAATAAAAAACAATAAACACTTAAGTTATGATTTTACGGTTTTGCTAAATGCATTGTGCAAAATCTCCCCATTTGTTTAGCACTTTAAATTAACAAATTCTACTGGATCCGGTACGGCGTTCAGAGGCCAGGCTCATACTTTGAGATATTGAACTCAAACTTCTTTCCTGCGCCATATTTCCATCAGAGCAATACGCACAAATTATAGTCTAGCATAATAGAGAAAAACATTATTTAGAGTGATTGCAGCGAATTAATCTATTGAGTATATACCTATAAAATAGATACCTATGCGTTACAATTTATCTCTACTATAACGTACTTACCTTTACTATTAAAAAAACATTTTTAGATTTTTATCTATGCCATATAAACTTTAATTTATACAAATTTTGAAAACAGAAGTTGATTATGTAAATTTTATAATGCTTCTATTGATCATTACCATGAATAAATATTTTTTGAAAAGGATAGAATTTTTGAATTGGTTGGAATTTCTTTGATTGGTTTTATATTACTATACCTACCAAACTGCTTACGAATATGTCTATAGAAGCTGTTCTTTTTAAATACGTCATTTAAAATTACATTTTTAGGCACCAGCCTTTTGGAAGCTGGCAGGTCTACATGGAACTGGTGGTTTATTTTAAATACAATCGCTCGTGTCATCACCAACATTAGTTCCGTTTAACTTGGAAATAATCAACGTCATGCAGTGGTTTTTTTGTCACAACACTATCGTCTCAAAGCAAACTAAAAGTAAAATATGTTTCATTGTACACCATGAAAAAAGACAAAAATAGAATAAAAATAATAATCTAATGGACATGGCACCACAGGCGTCCTTATCGCTTAAATTGGCAACCTTAGGGCAAAGGACACATTAAAATAGAACGCTTTCTATTGGGTAAGGGGTTTAAGGGGTGTACAAACTATTCAATTTTTTCATCTTTGTCCACAGTTGTGGTAGTTTGTGCCAACCCTGGCACCGTGCGTGAGATAATGCTGGCAGCGGATGAACTCAACATGGTGTCCTCTGGAGAGTACGTGTTCTTCAACATTGAGTTGTTCTCCAAGTGAGTACGTTCGTTTGCTCTTACATTTTTTTAAATCCACTACGAGCGAGCCCTTGACTCTGATCTCACCAGATTCACACATTCACAGATCTCACATTAATTTAAATCAAAATATCATCTCAACCCAATGCACGCGTCTCTTCTCGGTATGAGAAGGGTTTGGCCATAGGCCACCACGCTAGCCAAGTGCGGAATGGCAGACTTCACACACCTTCGACATCATTATGAACTCTCGGGCATACAGATTTCCTCACAATGTTTTTGTTATGTACTTAAACAGTATGGCTATTATGAAATGTTCAAGGTATGTGTTTTGGTGAGGGTACTTTGTACTTTTTGAACTCAAGTGGGTAGTTTTTGATATTGTATGATATTGTTAGTTCGTGTCAAGCTACCTAGCTAATACGTGTGTTACATCGAACTCAAGGGTTGTATTTATGTTTCCAAACATATTAATTTTCCTTCAGCGTTTGAAGCAAGTGATACTTAAGAGGCCGGCGAACTCCGCTCATAACTTCTCTTCGAACCGCAAATATAAATTTGCCGGTATATTGCTATCTCTATTTGGCTGATGACACATGATCGCGTGCAACCGCAATAGCAATATGAGCGTATAGAATTAGTTATACATTTAGTCTTGTTCCGTGAATACTAAAAATGATGAATGAAAAATTGTTGTGTTTTTGACTTCGTATTGTTATTCTGTAACTTGATAATATAGGCTATGTTCCTGATCAATTAGTACGTGAGATTTCGTTGGTTTTAATATGAAACAAATAAGGGGAAAACATGTCCATTTATTTCGTAAAAACATGCCAAACGCAATGTGCTTACATTTAATTTTGGGGAAGTATTTTGAAAAAATAATTATCCAGGGACCTAGATAAATACAAGTTCAATATTAATAATCGCATATGGTGAAAATATTCTCGAATTACAAATTATTTTGGTATTACGTTTGTATGGGCAATTCACCCTCCGCTGGCACCTTAAATTCTTAAAACGCATATAACTTCTAAATGTTGGAGATAATCGAGCCCACGACCCCGTACAGGAGGTCGGGAGTCTTAACCACTGGGCTAATACATATTATATTATACCTGGGTTATTCAAAAGTTTATTAAGTCTTCAAAATCTCAAAGTTTTAGATCTAGCTATGTGAGCTGCACGTTGATATTACGTCAGTCAGTCAATTTATCCTTTTACATAATAGGTACTTATTAGTACCCAACATGCTTTGCAATGAAACTTTAGCACCATATTTTGTACAATATCACGGAAGTGCCATCAATAAGTGCACAAATTCTCAAGTCCAATAAACTTTGAATTGAATGAAAGATATGCAAAGCTTTAGTAAGGAATAGACAGGCAGGTATTTAAATATAACCAAGGATACTGTGAAAAGTGGTGAAAAGGATTTAAAAGTACACACTAATACTTTATTAAATAGGCTTCAAAATAACTGTTTAAAAAACATTTTAAGTTTTTTTTTAAATTTTATTTAACCAGCCTAGCATCGGCATCATCCAAGGAACCCTGGAAGGTGGAAGGAGATACAGAGGAGCGCAATGAGCGAGCGAGACGGGCGTATAGTGCCGTTCTTACTGTCACCAGCCCGGCGCCGGAGAAAAAGGAATATCTGGATTTTTCTGATCGCGTAAGTATTTGACGATCTTTGGTAATCTTTGGAAGTCTTTGGTAAGTATTATCAGAGTAAACAAGGTAATAACTAATACTCGTACCTAACATCATCTAAGTAAATAAGTATAGCAGAGCTTAGACAAGGTATGTAATACTTGTACTACATCTATATTTTAATACACTTGCTCTTAAAATTTATAAATTAAAAAAGTAAGGCTGAATAGTCCAGGCTAGGAGTTAAGAGCTGGAACCTAAAGCCATGAGGCCAATTAAAAAAAAAGCGCTATTACAACAACGCGCCGTAGATTCCTTTATATTACTTGTCTCTGAATCTTTAATCAGTGCACGCAAGTTTTAAAAGTTTCATTGAGTTTTTTAAATTATTAAATATAGTAATATGAGTGGTTTATGTGAGAATAATATTACATCAACAATTTAAGTATTTTGATGTAATCTTGCCGCCTAAAACCTCGAAATAAGTATGGGTGTGAGAAACCATTTTAGGAAATGGTTTCTCACACCCATTACTCATTAGGATGAGTACCTGTTTCATCCTTAATTTTCCAGGATAAAATGTAGCCTGTGTCCTTTTCTGGGATACAACCTAGCCCTGTACCAAATTTCATCGAAAGCGGTTGATCAGGTGGGCCGCGAAAGCGTAGCAGACAGACAGATGCACTTTCGCATTTATAATATGAGTATGGATTAGATGTTACGCTGTAAGTTAATACATATATACTGTTAACATTGCCATGATCGTTCACAGGTCAAGGAGTTAGCAGAAACGAAATACAACTACACGTTTGGAAAGGGTGAAGTGGTCTCCACGTTTGTGGCAGCCTTCTACGATGCGGTACTTCTATACGCCCTGGCGTTAAACGACACTTTGCGACAGGCGACCAACCCTAGAGGTCAGCTGGACGGAGCTACAGTCATTAAGAACATGTGGAACAGGACTTTCCAAGGTAATTAAAGCTAGGGTGTACAACGGCCATCGATATATAAGTAGGTACTAGAATTAGATGGACCCTTTCATAGAAAAAATAGGGCGTCCGACCTGTAGAGAGCGCTCCACACTGTCTTTGTCCCCGCCATAGTGCTGTCCCGCTTTTCAGACTAGATGGCGTTAGTCAATTAGGTTCACATTCTTTGTTTGACAGGGCCCGGCTATGTAAATTGAGGTCGTTGTGGACGGCACTTTCCAAGATTCGATTTTATCAACATTTTGGCTAAGGAATAACAAAGTCTACAGTCTGCTGCTTAGTACTATAGAGATTTTATAAGATTGGGTATTTGACAACAAGTCAAATCAGCAACTTTTTTTGAAACGTCACTTGGGATAAAATTATATACTGAACAGTCTGTGAAGTCACCAAAATTCGACGCATTTTTTTACTTCAATCGAGAGTCTGAAATGGTTTTCAAACATAAAAAACAAGGGAACTTGAATAATAATATTACGACTTTTGGGACATCCTCTATTTAATAAATTACTTATTCGAATAGTTGTCAAATACCAAATTCGAAAAAGCTTTCAAATACTTAAGTTCTTAATTATAATTATTCATGAATTCTGCTAGCGTAAAAAATAAATGTCTTAGGGTTCCTTCTGATTTTCTTCTTCCGAAAGAGTTTAATTTCCTTTATTGCTATAATCATAACTAGTGATAAACTTTCGACCATTACTGCACTGTTTAATTCCCTTAGGATTTTTAAAAGTTTTTACTTAGCACGACTGCCGCTGCTGCAAGGTTTTAGCTGTTCTTTTTAATTTTATTTTCAACTAGCTGATTGTCTCGTTAAGCTGAATAAAAAAACAACTGAAAGTCGATAATCGAATGTTGCACATTTTTTAAAAGAAGAACTACATAGGTACCATGTGAAAAAAGTTTCACTCAAAAATCTCAAACCATGAAGGTTCTATGTCAATTCGAAGTACCTACTCGTATTACAATAAAACGGCAATTTCATACTTTAACCCCTATTATTTTGATTTAATTTTGTATAATAATTATCATTCACCCATTCATTTTCATGATTAATTATCGTATCTGTCGTGCGAAATCGCCATTTCGAAAAACTATTTTTTTGGGGTTCCATAGTCAACAAGGCGATTATAGTTTCGCCATGTCCATCCGTCCGTCCTTCGGTCCGCGGCTTAGCTATGAGGCTGTTTGTACCAGAAAGCTGTAATTTGGCATGGGCATACATATTAATCACGCTGACAAAGTGGTAAATTCAAATTAAAAAAAAATCGTTTGGTGGGGATGAATTTTTTGTCGTCTATCCCATGGTGTCGGGTCTCGTTGTATGGGTCGTGCAAAAATATTGTGGGCGTGGGAATACCATTTTTCGATTCAGGGATCCCTTTGCGAATTGAGTTTTAAAGTGCTAATTTTTTTTAGATGTTAGAGTCATGACGGGTGTAACTAAGTATAACACAGTTGGTTTTGCATACGTAAAAAAATTCATGGCAGTAGTACTATGTATATCGAAGTTAAAAGGAAACCTAGCACAGTTATGTAGGCTTTAAAAGTTAACGAGTAGATAATAGTCGACCAACTTATAAAATGTTCGCATATTTTTTACATAGGTTGATTTAAGTGTCGCTCAGTTTAGATCAACCTATGTAAAGTTTTTCGTCAATCTTACAATTACATAGATGTAAGAAAAAATCTTTATGGGATGATATAATATAATTTTTTTAATGTTATAAAGAATAGTTTTCGAACAAAAGTCGTAAGTTATGTTTATTTTCAGGCATCACGGGCGAAGTGATCATAAACGGCAACGGCGACCGGGTGGCGTCGTACTCTCTCCTCGACATGAATCCCCAAACCAGCCAGTTTGAGGTCAGTGGGCATTATCACACGAGTCTATATTCCTCAGGCATCAAACACGAAACTAGCGAAGGCCGAGCGATGGCGACAGCGGGGCGATGTGGTACGAGAGCTAGCGACGAATTTAGGCAAACTGAAATTGTAAAAAATATATTTTTGTCAACTGGTGAACTGTCCTGCCAGTTTGGTAGAGCGTTTGCGGTTATTTCTCTTCAAAAATATTTTATTAAAATTCCCTTTTAAAATTGAAATTTGAATCACGTATTTATAGAGTAATTTCAATAATACCTGCAAATCGCCAGACAAATTTTGCGGTTTTAAACGTGAATAAAGTTTTCAAATGAGTACGACAAAATTGAGGCGAATTTCTTCGCCAGCTCTCTGACTAATCGCATCGCCCCGCTGCCGCCGTCGCCCTGCCGCCGCTCATTTCGTGCCCGTACACTTAGGGTTAGTTCAGAGGCCCAATTGTCTAAGCAAATCGTAATCATTTGAGAGCTTAAAACGTATTACTGGAACAGTTTAAGAAATTCATACATGCTTTTTGACGAGCAGGTATCTATGAACTCCTCAAATAGTTGGATTCATACGTTTGACGTAGGTACGTTTATGATTTCCTTACACAATCGGGGGGCAGAGTTCAGACCGAACGCTAAAAGCGCATCGTTTTGGTCGCAATTGGGTAATTGACAACTAGTCAAATCAGTAACTTTTTTTCAAACATCAAAACGCGTGCTTGTTATGGGATTTGGTTTGAAATATTATTGAATAGTGACGTCATCAAAGTTCGACGCACTTTTTTACTTTAATCGATAACCTAAAATAGTTATTCAACTTAAGACTAACAGGGGACGTGCATATTACGACTTTTGGGAGACTATATATTTAATAATCACTAAAAAATAATTTATTTGAATAGTTGTCAAATACCTACCCAATTCACACCAAGAGCAAAAACGTGCATAGGACGTGCGGTACGCCACCGCTGGGCGCTTATGAGATTACATGGCTTCCTGTCCACTGAAGTGGGGCGGAGCGGAGATGTCCCAAGCAGACCAATCAGATAAAATCTAGCCCCAGCGCACGTGTTTCCTGCCACATAATTTAACTTAAGTGCCTTCAAAGTAAGAGTGAATAGGCATCTTTTAGGCAAGCGCGTTCCAGTCTAGACCTCATCATTGCTTTGCACTAAGCATGATTGTTCTCAAGCGCAAGCCTGTCTCGCAATAAAATAAAAAAAGTCACCTGACGGGGACGCGAGCAAGACGCTGGGCATAGACAGACAGAATATATCACTAAGTAAATAAGAATGTACCATAATATTATAGTAGTATTTTATATTGTACCTATTTCCTATTTAGTAGTATTTTATTTTATAATGTTTTTATTTTTTAAGTATTTTGTATTTTATGTATTTTATAATATGGGCCTTGTTGCCTGAAATAAATGAATAATAATAATAATAATATATATACCTACTATATTATACGTCTATGATTCTAGACGCGCGCCTTGGTCGCCTATTATGATTTAAATCCATTTACAGCCCGATGGGCTATTAGGAATTTTCGAAACCTAAATCCACACGAAAATAAAGAAAACACTTTTATTCCACAATGGTGACACAGACAAACATTTAACATACATTAGAATATGTCGCTTTGTACAAGAATACACGGACGATGTTTCGGGCATCATCTTGCATAATACATATTCCCTGTAGTATATTTTCCCTGGTCTCGCCTGGTGGGAGGCTTCGGCCGTGGCTAGTTACCACCCTACCGGCAAAGACGTGCCGCCAAGCGATTTAGCCTTCCGGTACGATGCCGTGTAGAAACCGAATAGGGATATTGGTTTATATAACTGCCATTCCCCTAACAGGATATCCCGCTACCATCTTAGACTGCATCGTCATTTACCATCAGGCGAGATCGCAGTCAAGAGCTAACTTGTAGTGGATAAAAAAAAATACTATGAATACACAAAAAGTTATATTCCTAAAAAAAGGTTCGTTCATAACTTTGCCCATGATGTACATCTGCGCCGCAACTCCTCTCCGTGACTATTCAATCGAGTAGCGATATCACCCCTCAGCGTTTTTTGCACAGCAATAAACTTTACTTATCCTTTTTTAATAAAAAACTTTCACCGAACTCAGTTCAGAGGTCCCCCAGACTGAGTGAGTTCAATACACTTATCAAAGCCTTACGCCCTCCTTAGGGTAAAAACATATGACGGACAATTTTTTTTGAAGTGAAAACTTCTTTAGCCGCGTTGAGCACTTTTTGGTAGGGGGTAAAAATGTGGAATACGCAACCCGACCGTGAGCTGTGCCGTGAGACCGACACCGTTCATCTTAAGACAAAAGGTAATAAGTATAAATAGTACATTCATAATTAAACTTTAAGTCCTTAGTTTTAAGGTTTATATTAATAAGTGCTGTGGAACCGAGACCGACACCTCGCGTTATTAAACCTCAGAGTAAGCGTACTGTTGTCCTAGGTGAGCGACAGAAGCGACTCGACGCGATACGACACCTTAGAAAATGACAATCATGTCTACGCGTCAACGTAGGTCACGTGAGTAGTCAGTTACTGATTGATATTGTCGCCTCGCGTCGTATCGAGTCGCGATGTCGCGTTTGACAGTCATTAGGCAAAATAACACAGAATTGCAGTCGGTTACCAAAATAGCTTTATCCTATTATCCTTCTTATAATAAACTACTTCGTACGCGTGGGTTCCCGCGGGAACTCTTTAATTTTCCGGGATAAAAAGCTATTAGCTATAGCCTATGTGCTATTCCAGACTATCTCTGTGCCAAATTTCAGCCAGATCCGTTCAGCCGTTGGGGCGTGATTGAGTAACAAACATCCATACATCCATCAAAATTTTCGCATTTACAATATTAGTAAGATTACAGCTTTTCCTCACCTACAAGTTTTTCCTGCCTTAATCGGCAGCACTGTAAAGTGTTGCTGGCAAAAACAGGTAAAAAAACTTGCGGGAGCGAAAGAGCTATAGGTAATATAAAAAGAAAAAAAGTTAACACTTACTCCCTCAGAAATCTTACGATAAAACGAAAAAAAATATAACTCGAAAACTACCAAAAATCGCTGAATATACACGGGGTATTTTCTGGTAGGTACGAGGAATCAAATTTTTTTCTTTGGCCGTCACTATTTGGACCAGCCTGTATAAACGATCTAACTAGATAGTCATACTGAAAGTTAGTACATTATCGTTAAGACATTATAATACAGCGAGCTAATTTACTAAATTATCTCAACACACGATCGGGTAAACACATAAAGAGGCCGGATAAATAGCCGGCGATTTCTCGCATCAGTGCGTGAGGGAGATTGGACCCGACAGCATCCATTCGTTCTACGATATAACCATACATCAGTGCCTTGCCTTCCTTGCACGATATCCCCATTCCTGTCTATTTGAAATGAAACTTCTTTAGCACCGTTGTGATTTGAAAATTCGATGAAACGATAAAGCGAAACTAAACTAAAAAGAGTAAAACATAATATTCAATAGGATTTAGTCTGCTAGAGAATAGGATAGAATACAAGTTATATTTATCTCATTCTCTCGTAGGTTACTTTTCTGAAGTTTCACTTCTGCCGTATGTGAATTACACACACACTTTGCGTCACATCAGCTAGTAATGAATTTTAAAAAAAGTGGGAGAAAAACTCATTACTGACAGATTCCATGATCAAACTGAAATAATTATAAAAGGGCTGGAAAACTAACGACGCACGAGAGTAATTAAAGCGTTCGATCGAAGCTATTCCAATGAATCTTTTGTTCCATTGGAATTTCGTTGGCATTATCTTTTGAAAGCTTTCATCGTGTACTTCGAAATTTTCAGATATTAACTATTAATATAATATATATATAATAAATAAATTTTTAGTCTATTTAATCATTTTTTGAGTTTACCTCCTTTATAATCGATTTTCATATATAGGTAAGCCCGGGGTATGAAAATTTATGGGGGGTAAAATCAAACTTTCTCTGTTACGTTATTGACTTTTTATTTCCATGGTAACACTTGTTTATGTTTCCATGACTATGTAATGTATTTTGATTAGGTAATACAAATTATATAATTATTTACCCTCATTTACTAATCTAAGTGTATATTTTCTACATATTATTGATAATCGTTCGTAAAGAGTAAACTCAAGTGGAAATCTTGGTTTATAGACTTTCCACAGTGGTAATACTTATTCATAAATTTTCTTTTACCAATGCCTTTAGGTTTACACTGTAAATGTACGAAAAATTACAGTCCACAAAATTGCCTGCCTCACGCAGAAAATTTGCTTTTCAAAGAAGTAATTCGCGTCAAAGGTCCTGATGGGCTACCGAGATAGGGTGTGATTATCCCCGGTCTAAAGGGCATCCTTTTAACGTTTACAGAAGTTTAATTTTGTTAGTGAGGATTGATTGAATCCTGCCAATGTAGAAACATTCGGGTATAGTGTAGGTAGGTATATGAACTCAAGGTTAGAGCGTTTTATTCAAAACTAGCAGATGCCCGTGCCGTCGTCCGCGTGGTTTAAGTATTTTTTGATTCCCGCGGTAATTCCTTAATATTCCGGGAATAAAAGCCTATGTCACTCTCCAGGTCCTCAACTATACCTGGGCCAAAAATCATGTCGAACCGTTGCGTTGTCGTTGATCTAGACCGATGTTGATGATTGGTACTGAGCTTGATTGCATTCCGGAAAAGACTATATTATTATGGTCTATCCTTTTAAGGGCTAGCCTCACTACAAAGTCTCGACGCGGCGCGGCACCTAGCGGCAACTAATCTTTGTACAATATTGTCACAGTGCATAACCGTGCCGCGTCGCTTAAGTGCCCAGCTCCATAAAAACTCGTAAAAAGAATATTTGCCGCTACGTGCTGCGACTCGCCGTGCATATGTAGGCTAGGCTTTAACTAGTTCCTTATGACGATACGGGAGGGCGGATTTCCTATTCAATCGTATTAGTCTGTTTTCTTCGTGCATAATTAGGTACAATACAGAAAATATTTTTGTACCATAAAATCTATATTATGTGTCCGTGCCATGTCCCTATGTTTTGCTTTTTTGATATTAATAATTCCTTCCTTAACCTTTCAAACCTTCAAAATTTGCATAAAATGGCCCAGTTTTCGCGTCATCATCATATATCCCGCAAATTCAAATTTAAATCATTTATTCAATACAGGTACACTGTAGGTACACTTATTGTCGTTAAAAATTACTTATAAAACATGATGGTGATTGGTGATAATCAGTAACGGTATCTTAAAACTAAAGCTACGAGGATTCCAAACGCGTTGACGAATATAACCAAAACAAAAGAACATACTGACATAGCCTGAGTCCTTCTTAAATTATTCTTGAAAAAAAATTTTGGAGGAGGAAACAGAAAAATATTTGAGTAAGAATTCGACTGTTTTTCATAATACCTATAATACCTATGTGCAAGGTGCAGTTTTTCGGGTTTTATGGATTTCTATTCGATGAGCAGCGCGACGGCAATATAATTGTTCAATACCTATTCTCACAGTTTCCCGTTCATGCCATATCCTCTTAAAAACAAAGAAAATTCATAAATATATTAATTATAGATTTTTGTATATTACTTTACTACGCTCCGGAATACATATCGAGAGTTCCAATTACCTTTCCACTTAACTTATCAATCTCGTTAAGTAGCACTCGACTTCCCCATCCGTATATGGGTCAGAGCCCTTACGTGATAAGCACATCCAGCAATCATAATGAACTCATTTGCTGGACCGAGGTCGCTAATAGAGCAAAAACCTCTTACGACCTCCGTGGCGCAGTGTGTAGGAGGTCCCGGGTTCGATGGCTAGTTACCACCCTACCGGCAAAGACGTGCCGCCACGATTCCGGTACGATGCCGTGTAGAAACCAAATAGGGGTATGGGTTTAATATAACTGCCATGCCCCTAACAGGTTAGCCCGCTAGCATCTTAGACTGCATCATCACTTATCATCAGGTGAGATCGCAGTCAGAGGCTAACTGGTAGTGGTTAAAAAAAAAACCAAGGTTCTCTATTTATTTATTCTGTATTTCTTCCTTCATTCACTTAGTTCTTTTGGCACGATAAATTGCGAGGACCTGCACCCCGATTATGTACGGAAAACGTAATCTTTTGTAAAACGGATAATTTGACCTGTTTAAGGAGTTCATAGATGCCTAAGAAATCTTGCCTGATTCAGGCTATCATAGCAGCAGGAGTTCACGTCAAAAAGCATATTATTACTCCCTTAAACAGTCGAGTGATTACGATTTACGAGGTACTATTTGCCTGAAAAAATCGGAAGCGACATAAATTTAAAAAAAATATCTGTCTCCCTGCTAAGTTGGGAACAGACATAGAAGAGGGATAGAGACTCCCTGTTATGAAACCATAGCGCTCACCGCTTTAGTAAGGATATATTACTCAACCAAATTTTCACATACCTATTTTAGACCACTTACGTGGCTTAGGCTTATTTTAGAGCTTAGAGCTAGACTACGACTTAAACTTCGACCTCCCTAGAACACGTTGATACCTAATTTGAATAAATGATTATTGATTTGATTTGATTGATAAGACTAGAATTATAGAGACTGAGGGTAGGTTAAGCTTTTCAGCATAAATGATAAATGATTTATTTATTTCATGTTGGACAAATTGTGCCACTTATGATACGTTAAGACTCTCTACCACCGGTTCGGAAAGTGCTTCTACTGAGAAGAGCCGGCAAAAAACTCAGCATAAGTTGCTCTTTTCTCAAAAAAGAAAAAGGTTACAATAAGAAAACAATACAACACATAGGTACATTATGTTACAAGTATTTCGAAGCATACGAAAGTCACTTGATTGTTCAATTTCTGTGACTTGGAGGATTATATTTTGAAGTAATTATTTGAAAACGTCTATTCGAAAACTGTTTCCTCCAAAGCGAAGTTGAATGCTATAAAGTTTGTTTCAAGCACGCAGGTACTTTAGTATAATAAGCAAAGTTTGTTCGATGAAAGTTACATAATTAACATTCACCTATTACTTAAGTAATTAGTTTGAAGATTAAAATCACTTGCTTAATTAAAATTTTATTTGGATCTGCTTTAATTAAATAGTCACAGAGTGATATATTTGAGTCTGTCTGAGTGTAGTGAGTGCTGTGATTCTAGGTTACATAGACTGCACCGGCACTAGGGATGATGCCTATATCAAAAATAAATTATTTCTAGCTGATTATAGAGGGTCTTCCAAAAGACCTAAAATTCACATCCTCGGTTAGTTTTAAGTTTGATAACCATTTTAAAATATAGATTAAATAAAAAAAGTGCGTTGAAATTTGATGACGTCACTATTGTGAATTTCATACAACTTCCATACTAGAAGCGCGTTTTTAGGTTTGATTTAAAAGAGTTGCTGATTTGATTGAGTTGTCATCATCCCTATTTTATAGATTTTCAATTTTCTCCGTTCTGGGAGGCAACCACTCTATACTGTTATTCTTATTTTACACAAGCTAATGCCCGTGACTTCGTCCGCGTGGATTCAGGTTTTTGTTTCCCGCAGGAACTCTTTAATTTTTCGGGATAAAAAAGCATAATATGTATTATTCCAGACTATAATATATCTTTGTGCCAAAATTCATCCAGATTCGTTCAGCCGTTCTGGCATGATTAAGTAGGAATTAAACATCCATCCATCCAAACTTTCGCATAGGTATAATATAATGAAGTGAATGTAGGTAACTTGTAAATTGTTAATAATTCTATGTAGTACCTTGAGTTAAGAAACTAGACCATTAGAAGTTGGCATATTATTTTAACAGAATCAAATCTGGAGCAGAACATTTGAAGTGGTCGAAAAATATTTTCCATTATTTGCTTAGCCAAAGACAATCCAATAACCAAGATGTTTTCACAGGTGGTAGCAACGTACGTCGCAGCCAACTCTTCACTCCAGTTTGTGGAGAACCGCCCTATCCACTGGGCGGGCGGGCGGACCTCGCCCCCTCCAGATACCCCCAGATGTGGCTTTGACGGCTCCCTTTGCCCTGACAACTGTAAGTTATTTAGAATTAATATCGCGATAATTTTAGTTAAATGTCTTTAGATTATTGGTTTTGATTAGCTATCGATAAACTGAGAGTTCAAAAAAAACTGGCTAATAGAGCCTTTAATCATGTGGATTTAGTTGTTTTAAAACCGTGACAGAACTATTATTTTTTCAGAAAAAAATATATACGAGTATCTTCCTATCGTCCATCATTTATCAGCAAGCTACGAGTATCTATGTAAAGTGTTCACCCCGGCACCTCCACACATATCACAAACTAAGTATGAGCTGAACTGCCTAAGCGATCGGTGTCATGTGTGGAACAATATGAAAAAAGGTCCCAATCACCAGCATAAACACAACAACTTTTTTTTTTTTTTTTTTTTTTTTTTTTTTTATCCACTACAAGCTAGCCCTTGACTACGATCTCACCTGATGGTAAGATCAGGTGAGAGGTGATCCGTCCGATCAGATCTCACAACTGCCTCATTGATCTAGTGGTTACCGTGTTTGCCTGCGGATAAAGGGGTCCTGGGTTCGATTCATTTCTGAATTTGCAATGTAAAACTTAGGCTAAGGCTCTTTGCAAATTTCACGGCTTTTCGCAGTTTTGCATCGACCCAGCCTTGCATATGCTGCAGGAAAGCGTTACCGCCTTGATTTTACGCTTGGGCTGCAGCTTTTAATTAGAACTTGCTCCTTGTTGCTCTAATTTGACTGTACAAACTTTGTGGACCGTCCCATTGTTTACACTCGTACGCCGTTTGAGGCTTTTTAAATTACATTTCGTGAGATAAGCCTTGCTCGTCATTACACCGTCACTTCAGATAAGAGACGATACACAATTTTATAGACCAAAGTCTATAAAAATACACAACTCGCACAATGGTAAGCGCTGTTCAAATTCAAATAAACCTTTACAAGTGCCTTTGAATCATCAAGTGAATCTACCACTGCTTCGAAAAGTCATTCTGGTAAGAACCAGCATGCAACTCGGTGATCAGTACTTCAAGCATCTCTGGGTTAATTAGTAATAATTAGATTTTTGGGGGCTTACTTCAATTATTGCTTAAAGCAGTATTATTTCAACCTCACTGACGCTTAAGTTTCAGAATTATAATCCTTATTTCAGGAAGTTTAAGGTACGTCATAAAAAACGTAGATTTCAAAATAATACTGCTTTAAGCGATGGTAGTGAGCCAACTGGTATGGTAGGAAGCTTCGGTCAAACCTCATAAAGTTTGGCTGAAGCCTCCTTTCTAGTGAAATTAAAGAACGCGAAAAGGCGGAAAAAAAATAGGTCGGGTACCCTAAAATGTACTACAATTTGACTTAAAGTATGTAAAATCGACTAACAGTTTTCACTTATGGCAGACTAACTTTTCTTCGTATAAAATAGAAAAGGATAGGAAACTAACGGGCAACAAGTGGCATTGCAGTAAAGTTTTATCGGAATAATAGCTCCCAACGTTGGTAACTCTATTCCGTAGCATAATTGAATATCTATAGATAGACGTCTGAGGGACGGTGTAAGAGGATGTCTTGATAAGCCAGTCGATGAAATTAAAGGAGCGAGCGCCTTCCGAATCGCTTATCTCCTTCACCGTAGATGTATCACGTTTATACTATCGTGAAGAACTTCAATTACTTAGACCCGTGGTTAGACCTTGTCCAGAAGGGGCGAATTCGTCGCGAATCGTTTCGCCCGAATGCATACGCGCGTTGGCGAGGTACTGGGTGCTAACACTTCGCGTCAGTACGTACCACAGAATAGTACGTTGGTAGTACCACGTAGTACGCCAGACTCTCGACTCGTGCGTAAGTACGACCCGCGTTTCTTGCGCCAGTCGAGATACTAGAGACTCCTTGTTGCCACCAGTTTCCAAATACACGCAGACGAAGTCGCGTGCATGATCCAGTACCTAGTCCTTAGAATATTGAAAAGTATGTTAGAAAAAAGTTTGTAATTTAATAAAAGACAATAGTCTTTGATGTAGAATTTTAGAAAACATGCGATGATACTGCCTAAAATCTTAATTATTCCATACAATATTATAAGCAACTGAGCAAAGGGGCGGATATTGTCAGCGCCTCGCTTGTTAATCAAACGGATGTCCGTGCAGATGAAATGTTTGGTATATTACAATTTCAGCCAATTTCGGCTAGGGTACTGGGTAAATAAATTTAAATTAAATATATATATTTAAATACTAGATGATTTCCGCAAATTCGTCTGCGTGGATTAAGATTTTTTGATTCCCGCGGGAACTCATTAATTTTCCGGAACACTTAGACTTTATCCTTCCCCGGGGTACAATCTACCCCTGTACCAAATTTAATCAAAATCGGTTGATTAGATGGGCCGTGAAAGCGTAGCAGAAAGACAGACAGACGCACTTTCTCATTTATAATTTATAATATTAGTAAAATAGTATCGAGTATGGATCTACGAAACAAGACGAGGGTTCATACTTTGCCTCAACGGTCATGCCAAGTTCAGTTTGCCCTTATCTGAAATAATAATAATTTTTCTGTCATCAGAGACCGACTGCTTTAATAAAACGAAAATTATTCTACGCGTAGCGCCCTAATGAAATTTTCTTTCTGAATTATTTTATTCTGCTTAGACATTTTAAGACTAATAGCGAAATTAATTTAAAAACACCTTGTTTTATACCTAGTATCAATTTCTTTTTTTTTATCAATAAATTCTTATATTATGCACATTTACTTTTAAAATAATAATAATTAAAAAAACCGGGCAAGTGCGAGTCGGACTCGCGCACGAAGGGTTCCGTACCATTATTAATAAATAATTACCTTTGTTAATGAACCGCAAGACTAACTTTGTTTGTAGAGGTTTATTGTTAATATCAAAAAAACTATGCTAGTTAGAGCATTGGCTATAGTTTTCCTGTAAAATATACGTAAATTGCTATTGACCATAATTATTTCAAATTTTTCGATTGGTAAACTCCGGAGATAAGGGGGGGGGGAACGGTATTTTTTTAGACATTTTCCCCGATAAATCAAAAACTATCATAACTAAAAATAATTAAAAATCTGTTTTAGAATGTACAAAGTAAACCCTTTCATATGATACCCCACACAGTACAGTTATCTCACTTTTAAATTTCAACCCTCCGATTTTCCCCCCTTTTTAAATAAGAACAAAAATAATCTTCAATTTTTTTTAATTCCAGTGTCTTTGGGCCACTTATATACACAACTATTCCAAATTTTATGTCGATAGCTTCGGTAGTTACTGAAATAATCGAGTGTGACGGACGGACAGACGGACAGACGGACAGACGGACAGTCAGACGGAGAAAGTCGCACCATAAGGGTTCCATTTTACCATTTTGGTACGGAACCCTAATTACATCGCTGTGCACATGAAGAGAGAACGTTAAAGCCGTCTGTAACCGTTATGAAAAACAACGTTCTACCTGAAATATTGTGTTATCGCTCCAAGACAACAAAGAATATTGTGTCGGTTTCCGAGGTGCAAGCCATTTCAGTCCCAAATTTTGTCAAAATTTATTCAGCCCATGAAAAAGAAATGCATACGCCACTAAAGCCCATTAACGTCCCACTACTGGGCACAGGCCTCAACTCTCATAGGAAAGGGGGAATTAGAGCTTAGCCTCACCACGCTTCTCTTCTCTAATGCGGGTTGGCGGGCTAATGTATACACTCACACAAAAATATTTGTGAGATAGTTAGTTCACCCCGATTTATTGCCTCATCTGGTGACTAAAGGCTGGCTCATTTTTTGCGCAAAGGATCAACCTCGCTGTCCAGCACGGAAATGCAGCCAGCATAGTAATTAGGTTAGCCTAGCTAGCTTTAAGTTCGATTGTATTGTTTTCAATAATACAGACACTCATTTTCACATTTCTAATATTGAACATGTATAGTAGAAGTACATGACTTTTAGTATGATAATAATAAAGACTAAGAAGGAAATTCTTTGAAGTAGGAGTCTAAAAATAAAATATTTAGAGAGATTAATATTAATGAATATCTCGCAAAGATAAACACAAATATTTGAAGGTTCTGAGTTATCTTGCAAAGTAAATATGAGTTGTGAAGATATCCCTCTGGATCGCCGAATAGAATAATTTGTTATATTCAAGCTTTCACATTGAGGTAATCGGAATCATGATGATTATGCGTTTTAAAATAATTTATCGTTGTTGGTCCCATCAGACATACTGGTCTTGATAAATGAAGATATGTATGCAGCTGAATTGGCACCATTTATTACTCTAAGCTCTGAGGACTGAAACAGTAACTGAAATAAGAGGTTTAAAGTTTTAAACACTGTTTGAAACTGTTGTAAAACAGAAACCCATAAAACGGAAACAGAAACGATACTGTAACCCAATCAATCTGTAACCGTTTATTTCTGTTAATAAGTGTTTTTATCTGTAACCCTAATAGGTACATGCCCTAACAAACTGCACAGTGTGACAACGCGTTCTTCTCACTTCATCGGACTTCACACATACTGACACAACATGGCCATGTTTTTCTTAAAACAATTGCAACCAACGGAGCTAGACCTTAGGTTCAAATTTGAATACGCGTCAACAGTAAATTTGGCAACGTCGCTATTTCGGTTACACATTAAAACACTTTAAAACACTTTCATTTCTCAAAGATATATTAAGTGTTTCGGGTTAACAGAATTAAAAACACATTCAAAAGGGTTATAGATTCGATTCTGTTACACTTTCATTCTGTAACACTTATATTTCTGTAACCTTTACGAATCTGGTTTTTCAGTCCCTGCTAAGCTCTGAACTTTAATTAAGTTCTTAGCGTTTTAAGAATTACTTGCAACAGCGGTGTAAGAAAAAATCGTGAGGAAAACTGCAAGAGTTCTTTAATCTTCATAATTTACTGAAAAGTGTGTGAAGTCTGACAATTCACCAATTGGCCAGCGTAGTGGGCTATGGCCAAACCCTTCTCATTCTGAGAGGAGCGCTCAGTAATAAGTCGGTAATGGAACGAAAATTTGAATAAAGAAAACAATTGATCCAAGTTAATTCTGTGAACAAAACACAAGGATCATTGTGTCGTTTTAGTGTACGGGCGTAATCTTTCATTCCCTACGAGTTGGTTCACAATATAATTGCCCCGCTGGGCTATTATATTTTTTAATTACATTGCGATGTTGCTGAGCAAGCCAACAGGCTCGTGGGTGTTGGCTATTTACTGAATAAACGTTTTGTTTCAGCTCTGCCCGTGTACGCCATTCTGAGTATCGTGCTGAGTTCGGTTGTCGTCATCCTGGCTACCCTGTCGGTGTTCATTTACAGGTAGGTACATCATACTAGTATTATAAATGCGAAAGTGTGTTTGTTTGTTGGTTTGTCCTTCAATCACGCCGCAATTGAACAACCGATCGACGTGATTTTTGGTATGGGTATAGTTGAGATCGCTAGAGCTGCTGTGGAGGCCCAATCATAACCACGACCACTCTTCCAAGGTGAAAGAATAAGAAAAAGAATAGTTTAGGACCTGGAGAGTGACGAATGCTACTTTTTATCTCGGAAAATTAAGAAGTTCTCGCGGGAATCAAGAAAAACTAAACCACGCGGACGAAGTCGCAGGCATCAACTACTTATGAATAATTATACTTCTCCGACTCCGAAATACAGGGGCTGCCAGCCAACGCTTAAAGCAATACTTAAGCAATATTACTCAATCTGGCAGTTTGATGTTACGTACCTTGACGTTCTTAAAATAAGGATTATAATTCTAAAACACGAAAGTCAACACTAATGAAATAATACGGCTTTAAACATTGGCAGTATGGCCCCAAGTTGGTAATTTAAAGCGACGATATTATAACAGCACCAAATTGATCTTTATAAACTAGACAGTACTATTAGAATTTAGAATCTAATTTGAATATATAGCATTAATTTTAAATCTTGGAATTGTGCGAATTGTTTTTAAAATATTTTCAGTGTCATATTCCAAGTCTCTAATAATGTGATAACACAACACAAATACGTGAGATGAGCACGAATTACACGAAAAGATGGATAGGAAATACGTTCAAGAAATCTGTGTCGCAATAAAAGAAATACGGTGTCGCTCTTTTACGGGTAGGTATACCTACACTCGCAGAAAGTTTCTTCAAACGCAAGAGAAAATAGAGAAGGACCAAACAAAATTGTCATCGAGATCAATACCTATACAGCTTTGATAAATCGCCCCCGATCCCTTTGAGGGGTTTCAGGGGAGGCTTCGTAATTTGCAATGTACATTCCACGTTATAAGTTCGTATAGAATAAGCAAACCAGACAGCTTGTATGGTAAAAAGTCACAATAAAAAAAATAGTATTCATTTGTAGGTCTATATTATAAATAATCTAAGGCAATAAAGAAGATAGAATTGAATAGTAAAATCTTATATTAGGACAGTTTTTTAAATGAAATCTTTGTGTAACATCTGCTAAAAACCCGAGTATTTTGTTTGTGTGAATTTGTGATTCACAGATTGCTTATACACAGTTGATTGTCCATGTACAATGTACTGGTGAGCTGATAAAAGGACTTTTCACGTCGACTATTCATTATCGCGTAAGGGACACGCTATACTTGATGTATTTGTATGGGTTCGTATCTAACAATGAAATTAAGATAGTCCATGATAGGCTTCTTACTATACCAAATCTATTTTACGAAGTGAATCTGATTTATTTTATAAAATACCTACCAAACACGTTGAGAATCTGTGTTATTTTTCCAGGAAATAAAGCCCTTTTACACTAGTAAAAAATATTCGAGACAGAAAATGCTATATTATACCAAAATTCCGAAGTCACAGAATAGATACTAACAGCTATTTCTACCTACTACTAAATGTAGTTGGAAAAATTGATTAAAATATAGAAAAAATATTAGAATTTTCAAGAGACGCAAAGTAATGAAATTTCTAATACATAGATCGCTAATTATTTTGTCCGCTCTAATATACGAAAACGTAAAGGAACAAAAAGTAATAGGCGGATGGACGGGCTTGATGTATATTACCATACGAAAAAGCGAACGAGCCGAATTTATTTTCGCTCGTCTTCCAAAGTAATATAAAAAAGTACGGCTCTCTATATTTCATCCCAACAGATAAGTAAGGTACACTCTTTTTCTGCCTCTTTTTTTTCTATTTCTACTTTAATAAAACTGATTTATCCCTTGTTATCATTCTTCTTCTTCACTTACCTACGTTATAATGATTTATTTAATTAACATAGGATTCTGGGTTTGTTAAAATGATAACAAACCCAGAATCCTATATGTTAATTAAATAAATCTTTGTGAAGTTATTCTAATCTTTATTATACAGTCAAATAAAAATAAACAAAATTTGTCAGAAAAAGACAACCAAAAAAATAGGTGAGCACTTTAATTACAATTCAATGTATAACTCGTCTTGTAATAATTATTATACACTAGGTGATGCCCACGACTTCATTCGCGTGGATTGAGGATTTTTTATCCCGCTGGAACTCTTTAATTTTCCGAGATAAAAAGTGGCCTATGTGCTATTCAAGACTAAAATCTATACCTGTGTCAAATTTCATCCAGATCTGTTCAGCCGTTCTGGCGTGATTGAGTAACAAACATCCATCTATCCATCCATCCATACATCCATCCATCCACACTTTCGCATTTATAGTATTAGTATAGAGAATAGATGATATTTAAAGTACAACGCTCTTACTAGGTTTCCATAAATCTACAAAAGTTTAATCAAAGGAATAAATACGATAGTAGTCAACCGATTCAGACAGTAGCTTTGAGTAAAGAGCAAAACCAATAACTTAGAAAACTAATAAAGTCGAATTCCATGTAAGTAGTATAGCGAATGACTACAGAAAGTTTCGAATAGTGCGGCATGATATAGTGATGATTCCTCGTACTCACCCTATCCCTAATTTAAGAATTAGTTACATCCCTATTAATATTATAAATGCGAAAGTGGGTCTGTCTGTCTATCTATTTGTCTGTCTGCTACCTACGCTTTTCAACCGTTTTTGATGAACTTTTGTATAGGGGTAGGTCATCCCGTTGAAGGACATAGGCATAATTAAATAAAATAATGTACTTAAATAAAGACATTTAGATTTTTTTACACTAGCAGTCGAGTCTTTCGCAAACAATTACCCAAAAAAAAAACAATGACGTCTGCAAAATCAATCGAACTTTAATACAGAAAATGAGTCACGGTCTGTGCACAGTTATTCGGCTTGCCTTCTTATGTGCGATCAACTTTAAGCGTGTCGGGTTCAGATCGCAGTGCAGGCAAATAAAAGGCAGTAAAAGGCAGTAAAAGGCAGTGCCAATAACATCGCTGATAAAGTAACAGTGGAACGTTCCCTCTTTTATTACAAAATGACATCGAAGACGCATTATGAGTGAATTTGTTCACGCGCATAACGCGATTTCGTAAATGGGGACATATGGGCTTTTCGGCTGTTTGTTTGAAATATAGAGCGATTAGTACTAAACTAAGTAGCAGTCGAGTCGCTCCCAAACAACTACCCAAAATAAATCAACAACGTCTGCAAAATCAATCAAACTTTGAATACAGAAAATGTGTCGCGTTTGGTCTGTGCACAGCTATTCCGCTTGCCTTCTTATGTGCGATCAACTTTAGGCGTGTCGGGTTCAGATCGTAAAAGGCAGTGCCAATAACATCGCTGATAAAGTAACAGTGGAACGTTCCCTCTTTTATTACAGAGTGACATCGAAGACGCATTATGAGTGAATTTGTTTACGCGTATAACGCGATTTCGTTAATGGGGACATATGAAAGCTTTTCGGCTGTTTGTTTGAGATAAAGAGCGATAAGTACTTAGGGCTTGGAAGGATAGCGCGTGATGGCAGCGATCCAAAGCTTAAACGTGTCCAACGCGACCCCGAGAAGTTTTGGTAAATTAAGCTTCTTGTTCCTTGGTTATCATGGACTTCCGCAAAGTTACGGTTGCTTCAACTCCAAGAACTTTTTATACAATAAGCTCTAAAGTCTTAGCACTACACTAAATCTACAATAGCCTGTGGACGTTCACAGTGGGATATAAGCCTCTCCTAGCTGTACTAGCTTTCTCATCTAGCCACTTACTAAATGAATGAGGATAATACTTCATAATAATCAATGTCAGGGCAACATAGTGCAACAAAGTAGCGTTTATTTGTAAACAGTACGATGTTTTCCGACACAAAATAATATACATATTGCCATAAGCTGCATTCCGCACAAATAATCATTTCGTCAGTAGCATGCCGCATTGTCGCAAATGCGGTACTCCGTTGTAAAACGGGTCCAATATCAGCGGCCCAAGGAGGATCAGTGCGACAAAGCTTTCTCGCTGCATTTGTAATGATTTGCTACGCGAAAACCACGAAAAAAGCTACGAGATAACGTCGTTACTTTAAATGTTCTAACGCCGCAGGTTTATAAATGAAATGATGAATGAATTTGTTTACGCGTCTTGCAATTCCGTTACTGGACACATATTATGGCATTTCAATTGTTTGATCGAGACAAAGAGATACTTACGTAAATAAAGTAGCTATTTTTGAGAAAATGTTCAAAGAGGCAAATAACAAAATATCTAAGCTTTTCGGAATGCAGTAGCACTCGCTCGAAGTCTTTGACATTTTATCTGCGGAGTTATGCCACTCCTCATGTATTTCAATAATTCTAGAATCTCGAAGATTTGTTAAGTCTCTCCTTTAATTTTTTAAATTAAAGATATCAAGCATTGAGTCTAACCATCATTAACGGGAAGACGCAAATCTAAAAAGTGTACAAGCAAATTGATTGCAGTGTAATAAAAGTAAAATCTGGCGTATTGTTACATTCATCTAAACACGAACATTACTTTAATATTTTAATATTATTGTAATGTTCGTGTTTAAAATGTTTAAGAGGACGGCGGTTTCCCCATACAATCGTATTAGTCTGTTTTCTTCATGGATAGTTACAATGGAGAAATTATTTTTTCACCATAAAATTTGTATGTGTCCGTGTCATGTCCCTATGTTTGCTTTTTTCAATAAATTCATAATTTTAGGAACACGGCACCTTCAAAAATTGCAAAAATGGCTCAGTTTTCGCACCATCATCCGACCTCCCGCAAAAAAATTTGACTAAATCTCTGATCTCACCTGATGGTAAGCGATGATGCAGTCTAAGATGGTATCGGGCTAACCTGTTAGGGGCATGGCAGTTATATTAAACCCACAACCCCTTCGGTTTCTACACGGCATCGTACCGGAACGCTAAATCGCTTGGCGGCACGTCTTTGCCGGTAGGGTGGTAACTAGCCACGGCCGATGCCTCCCACCAGGCCAGACTAGGGAAAATTCAGAAATTATAAATTCCTAAATTGACCCTGCCGGGGATCGAACCCGGGACCTCCGCGCGTTTAGGCAACAGCGCTATACACACTGCGCCACGGAGGTCGTAAAAAGGTCGTAGGTACGAGTATAATCGGTCGAAGCTGCAGTTGTCCCTATCGGGTGTTATGGGATTCTATTCGAGGAGCAGCGCGACGGCAATATAACTGTTCAATACCTATTCTCAAAGTTTCCCGTCGATGGCATTACCTTTTAACACATCGGTGTTCTTCATTGACGTAACCAGGGCGCGGGTAATTTCACTCTAATATCTCAGCGGAACAAGTGCGAAGCAAATGGCGTGTATCGGGGCGCAAACGGCTTTTCCAATATATTAGTGGTATATTTTGCCCGGCTCCGGGAAAATACGTGCTATTTTATTAAAGTGGGGCATAGATTAGGGGTATTTCGCTAGGGACGGAACACTTACGGCCTGATACTGAGACTACACATAAGAGAGCTCCATTTTTGACAAGTGCTGTATAAAAACATCGGAAATCAGGCACTTTATAGGGACCCTATTACTAAGCTTTCGCTGTTCTTTTGTCCGTCCGTCCGTCTGTCTGTTTGTTAGCGGGTTGTAACCCATGGATCGTAATAGCTAGACGGTTGAAATTTTCACAGAATATGTATAATAATATTTATATTGCCGCTTTAACAAAAAATAATAAAAATTTAATTAAATTAAGAAGTAAAGGGGGCCGCTAAATAAGTAACCTGATTTTTTTCGGAGTTTTTTTGCTGTATTAGTCTAGGAAAGGAAGCTAGTAGACCCCAATCGTTATTCTATGATTTGTTTTAATAATGTATTTATAATTATAATTAATGACTTGGAGCCGTATATTATCATCACTGGCACGCACTGTTCGAAGAATTCGGTCTTCAGGCAATGAGCATTTTGGGACAATGAGGCAGCAAATACTTTGTACTTCATTTTTTTTCACCAGGCAAATTCCGTGGGTCAAATTCAAGGTCTAGCCCCACTTGAAATGCACGGAGCGGCACGGCACGTAACGGCAAATATCGCCGCTGTAGTTGGAAAATTAAATAACTAACAAAAGCAATATCCCGAGTAAAACGCGATTTACTGTTTTTTTGCGTTAAAAATGGGGATAACTTTTTTTTAATAAACAATTTAACCGTCCATGTTTTTATATGTTATAGATTGTTGCTGTATCTATTTCAGAATCTACTTGTCATACATTTTTATTCATTTGTTTGTGAGAAAAAAAATTAAAAGCAACTATTTAATTTTCCCTCGCCAGACTTTTGAATATTTGATGCACTTATTCATTTGTGCATGTTAGTTATTTAGTTCTTCTTCGTCAATATTGCGTTGAAGTTCGAAAAATTGACGAAATAAGTATCTTTATTTAATTTTTCCTCTTTAGTGAGATGATTAAATGATCTATTATTTACTTATTTTACTATGACTATCCTATTCATGGGTAATATTTTAACTAAAAATAGGAAGTTTTTAAAGGGAAACCAACAAATAAACATTTATTTTTATTAGAACTGTGAAAAGTAATCAACAAAACTACTGAAACACTTAGATTCTTCTACCAGACGTACAAAATAAAACCACCCAATCTATTAATCAACTCTACTCATAAAATCAACAAAATTTCACTTTTAACAATATAAAAATTATACTTATCAAAAACTAAGTATCAACTGAAATGATAACTATCAACTTTTCTTCAGTTTTACCTTTATAAATTTAAATTGAACAATAGAGATCAGCCTTTTCAAACCAAATAGCTTATTAATTCTTTCTTTCTTTCTTTATTATCAAAACTATGTATTTAAAGATAGAATTAACTAAGAATGGTTTAATCGAACTAGGATTATGTAAGTGAAGCTAGTAATTGTTATAATAACGACTCTATACATAAAATAATAAAAATTTAAACAGTTTGTAGAACACAGCGATTAAAGACTAGCTGATGATTGATTCCCGCGGAAGTTCTTTAACTTTCCGGGATAAAATATGCTATTCTGATGTATACACTTTTACATCATGAAGTTTTATCAAAATCCGTCGTATAGTTTTTGCGTGAAAGTGTAACAAACATTCATCCATCCACTCTCACAAACTTTTGCATTTATTTAGTTATTAGACATCAAAATCAAAAAGGTACATGCGTCCATTAAAATTTAAACTAAGTATCTATTGAAATTATAACAGCTATCAACTTTCCTTTAGTTTTACCTTTAAAAATTTAAATTTTACATTTTAAATCAGATCAGTTCAAACGAATTAAGCTTATGTAACGTTCACCAAAATCAAAACTATCAATTATAAACATTATAATCAAGTAACTGAGAAAGGTTTAATTATAAAACTAGTACGATTAAACTGATTTAAATGTAGATAGGTATGCTAAAAATTTACAATGCCTGTAAGAGTTAGCCTAATTCACGTACAGTTCTATAAACCAGCCTGCCTGGTGGGAGGCTTCGGCCGTGGCTAGTTACCACCCTACCGGCAAAAACGTGCCGCCAAGCGACAGCGTTCTGGTACGATGCCGTGTAGAAACCGAATAGGAGAATGGGTTTAATATAACTACCATGCCTCTAACAGGTTAGCCCGCTACCATAGACTGCATCATCACTTAACATCAGGTGAGATCGCAGTCAAGGGCTACCTTATAGCACAATAAAAATAAAAAAGCCATTCTTAAACAGACCAATCATTTACGAATCAACTTTTTAATTTACTATCAATTATTAATTGACTATTGGGAATCATTTCCGGATTGCAAGTTATATCAACAACTAAATATCTTATAATTTATGTTCCGGTTGCTCTAATAATGTTGAATAAAATCTCTTATTTAATTATATTTTTACTGAAATTATAAACAGTCCGAGAAGTTTTTTTTTGATAATTGAATAAATGTGCTTATAAAATTTTTATAGTACGTATATCTTAGCAATCATGGAATGATTAATTAAATAACTGGCTTTGTTTAATTTTTCCCAACTGAATTGCCCCTGTTAAGAATATACGTGTCGAGGGAAAACTAAATATCGAACTTTATGCATTTTATTCGCTCTCGAAGTGATGCATGAGAGAACTTATTTATTTTTTGATAAGTTATTTAACTTTCATTCGCTACTTTTTTATCAATTTTTCAATATTTATTTTTCCACCTTTGGCGCCTTGCGAGATTCATTTATTATTATCTTTTTAATTAAAACTAACTAAGAAAAATTAGAAATACAGAAAGATGCGGCTTTAATTGGGCTTTCTGGAAATGCAATAAAGTCGATTTCCCAAAAAGTGTAATTATTTAATTTTCCAACTACAGCGACGATATTATTTACATGAGTTTGTATAGGGCCGCGTCGCAAGTCAAACAAAGAATATTTGTCGCTACGTGCCACGCCGCTCCCTGCATCTGTAGTGGGGCTATACCTATAAGAATTTCGTGGGTCCTACAGAATATCAAGAATATTATTCCTATAATATTATTCCATACGAAAATGTATGTGTCAAAGGTTTTCGACAGTATCTTTTACTTACAGACGGGTAAAGCGAATGTAGCCTTATTTACTGTTAACACAACCTTTTTATATTAGCATTATTTTATCAAATTACCTTTTACACGGCGTTTATTTTATCTGTTGCGAGCGTAAACGCAGATGAAATAACATAACATATTCGAGAAAAAGTAATTTAATTAAAAAATACATTTTCTTTTTCTTTGAGCAAAAAGACACATAGAGATCATTTACGAGAAAAAATGTAATATCATTATTGCCTTACGTGCCATGACATTTAAGCCAATTTTATTCTGATGACCAATTATATTACAATTTTTATAAAATAATTGTTGTGTTGTGTATTAAATAGATACAATAATGTCTGCCATTATTCATGGCTTCTCTTTTATCCGTTCTTGAGTGGCTTCTACATAAATCAATTGCATATTGTGTATAATTTTTTATTAAGACGCCGGTGAACGCCGCTCCCAACTTCTATTCGAACCGCAAATATAAATTTGCCGGTATATTGCTATCTCTATTTGGCTGATGACACATGATCGCGCGCAAGCGCGATAGCAATATGAGCGTACAGAATTTGTTATTCATTTCAGTCTTGTTCCGTGAATACCAAAAATGATGAATGAAAAATTGTTGTGTTGTAAACTTAGTGTTGTTATTCTGTAACTTAATAATTTATGCTATTCCTGATCAGTTAGTACGTGAGATATCGTTGGTTTTAATATGAAACAAGCAAGGAGAAAACATGTCATTTATGTCGTAAAAACATGCAAAACGCAATGTGCTTACATTTAATATTGGGAAAGTATTTTGAAAAAATAATTATCCAGGGACCTGGATAAATACAAGTTCAATCTTAATAATCGCATATTATGGTGGAAATGTTCTCGAATTACAAATTATTTTGGTATTACGTTTGTATGGGCAATTCACTCTCTGCTGGCACCTTAAGTGCTTTATACATGTACAAGACATCAGAATTCAGATCCTCCAATGCTTCTCATAGCAAGCATTTTAAGGAAAATTTATATTATTAAGTTACATACTTTAGCAGAGGAGGAAAACTGTATGCTTGAGAGTTCTCTGTAACGTTCTCAACGGTGTGTGAACCGCACTTAACCAGCGTGGTGGACTAAGGTCTAAGTCGTTCTAATTTAATAATAAATTTCATGCTAAGTAGATGGCCGGCAATAGGTTGAGATGGTAATGATCGGTTTTGTCAGGGTGAAATCCAATAGTTTTTATATCTATATTTTATCTTGTCTCTACCAGGCATTACAAACTTGAAGCTGAGATAGCGATGATGACCTGGCGAGTGGGATGGAGCGATGTACTGTTACCTGGTGGACGTCTTCGCGGCAGCATACATTCCTTGGCTCGAAGGTACAGCTCGGGGGTGAGTGGTTTTGTACTAGTCTCTATCAATATGAGCTAGGAGAAAGGTTAGAGATGATGATTATCATATAGAGATTTGGTTGGAACACCGTGATCGTGCCTGGTAGACGTCTCTGCGACAGTAAACATTCATTAGTTCAAAGGTACCTGGGGTTAAGTGGTTTTTACTTAAGTCTATCCGGCATTATGAACTAGAGAATGTTAGTGATGTGACATGGCGTGTCGGCTAGTACGTGCTACTGCTAGATGTTTTCACGACAGCATACATTCCTTCTTTAAAATACAGTTAGGGAGTGGATTTTTAATTGTCTCTATCTGGCATCACGAACTATGGAAGGATACAGAAAAATGGAGTAAAATTTAGTTGGATAGTATTAGGGGCACCATACATTACTTGACTTATAGCTGTTGTATTTGCTTACTTAGATGGAAGTTGCATTCATAATGTACATGCCATTATAAAAGAAGCTTTCATCTGCCCTCAAAACTAATTGAGGGGCTATTGGAGGGGTGACAAATTCCCCGTCAGACGATCTATCTGTATACAATTATTTCCATATTTAACTTAGAAAACTTTTCAGACGGCGTACTCTGATGAAGCCACATCCCTCGCAGGAGATCGTCAAGTATACGCACCATGTGGTTTCTACAAAGGCTGCCGTGTTGCCATCAAGAAGGTCGACAAGCAGAGGATAGACCTCACCAGGCCTCTCCTTCTAGAACTAAAGAAGATGAAAGACTTGGAACATGATCACTTGGCAAGGTTCTATGGAGCATGTGTAGATCCTCCTCACTGCTGTCTTCTGACGGAGTATTGCCCGAAAGGCTCTCTACAGGATATTCTGGAAAATGATACAATTAAGTTGGATTGGATGTTCAAAGTCAGCTTGATGCATGATATTGTGAAGGTAACGATTTGCTCACATTTTTTAATGAGGTACTAAATTGAATGACATTAAAATCTTTTTCGTTGTTTGGTTTCATAGTTTTGCAGTTCGTTATTGCTGTCCCTACAATTATAGATATCTAGATATCTGTGTTTGTCGGTTTTTTACGGCTCAACATTGATAATGATATCGTGTATCTTGGAGACAGACATGGGAGACTTATATCTCACAAAACAAATGATCCCTAGGGTTTTTTATACCCTAAACCTATACTTAGCAAATCGCAAGCAAAAGCTAATAGAAGTTTTTAGTGAGAACATTGTTCTATTAATAACTTAAATAAAGTATGCTACTTTATAATATTCATTATTAAACTCAGTGCCTTTAGGCACTTTCATTAATGCCATAATGAAAGTGCCTAAAAGCGTTTAATAAGCTTTTGATTTATCTTATTGCCTTGAGAATTGCTTTTGTCTTTTAGCACTTAAATTAGTTTAAGTTTTAATTCGCGTCGTATCCTTGCTCATTCTAACGGCTCTCCTCCAGGGGATGCACTATTTGCATAGCAGCGACATTAAGTCCCACGGGGCACTAAAGTCTAGCAACTGCGTAGTGGATTCCCGCTTCGTACTCAAGATTACAGACTTTGGCCTCAACGCTCTGAGGATTTCTGAGAAAGACACAAGGGCCCATAGCTACTGGACTCGTAAGTTTTACATTTAATACATGTATTGGAACATTTGATGCGGGAGGCAGAAGATAATATTACTAGAATAATGTTAAAATGTTTATTGGAAGAATAGAGGAGGACTAAAGAAAAGGTGGATTGATCGTGTAAAATATAACTTACTTTGATGGTAAAGGAATACACAGTCAGGACACGAGAGATTGAAAATCTATGATGACGATGAAAGAATAATATGCCTGAATTTTTCCTTCTATTAGGAATAAGGTTAGCAGTGCCGTAACTTACAAGTATTTAAACATTGAAAATATTTCAAATATATCGATAGATTGGTTATTCTAATCACATAATGCAAACATTATGTAACCATTTTACTGATTAAACGATTCTATATGTAAATGTGTTATTGTGGGAAATATTTTTCAATAATCAATTACAATATTCGTGGGAAATTAATTTGAATTTATACTAATAATAAATCAATTAAATATATTTACACTTATACGTGCATATTATGTAAATCGCTCAGACTTTGTAAAGTTTACAAGATTGAGGAAATATTCGATGTTCTTCAAAAACTTAAAAAAAAAGCATAACTCAAAAGGCTAAAGTCAAGTTTTTCATATCTGGAATGTATTTCAAATGGCCATGAGATCAAACTATTTACTATATGTGATTTCTCTGACTTATCATAAATTGAAGCATAGTATAATCTGTAATAGCATAATCTGTACATTCTAGTATCTACGCTGTGGGGTGGAAGGGACTTGACGGAGGTAGCAACAGAATCATGGAATTAGGACCTAGGTAGTTAGTAGGTACCTCCTATTCCATGGGCAGAATTTTCAATACAAAATCCTATATCACTCTAATGTCAAGTATAGTGTTTCCTACCTCTCAACCATAGGTGAGAATACGAATACCGTAGCTCTAGGTCTAGCGGTTAGCGAGCTCGACTGCGGAGCACGAAGTCTTGGGTAGGTACTATTCCCGGTCGGGCATATTGTTAGGTATTGGGTTTTTCGTTTAAGAAATTCTCAGTGTCAGCCTGGAGTTCGAAGTTGGCGCTGAGCCGACCCCGTGCCTCGGAGAGCACGTTAAGCTGTTCGTCCCGGTTATTATCACTAACATGATAATAGTTGTTGAACCCCGCCAACCTGCATTGGATCAGCGTGGTTGGTTTTAACTTATGAGAGAGGCCTGTGCCCAGCAGTGGGACGTTAACGGGCTGCCGTAGTGGTACCTCTAGGTGCTACAACTGCCATGTTAGCCGGGTCTGTCATTTGTATGGGTGTCGATTTACATTAGTATCTGTATACTCACACTGCAATTATTAAAAATTCACAAAATATCTATCGTGATAAACAAATTAGATACAAATGAACTACCATTACTGAAATTAGCAAATTCTGGTTAGGTATGTTATGGACGGCGCCAGAACTACTGCGAATGGCGGAACCACCCCCTGAAGGAACCCAGAAGGGCGACGTGTATTCTTTTGGCATTATTATGCACGAGATCGTCAATAGACAAGGTGCTTTCTGGCTTGGACCTGGGATTGAGCTGTCACCTAAAGGTTAGTTTAATATTATATATTAATCAGAAAAAAATTAGAAATTTAATTCGTTATAATCCGCCACAGTAGGTTAATCTATGTGGTAGTGTGTATCTTGCGACATTCACCACACCACACAAATCCTCCAAATTTATTCTCAACGTACTTTCACTCCGACATCGGAGCATCTTCAGGATATGTTGCCTCGACAATGCACGATTGTAAGTGTTGTATTTAATATTCATTATGGAGGTTTATTGCCTTAATGCCTTAGCCTTAGGAAAAATGCGAGAAAAAAAAGTCGTTTATGTAACGCATATTTGATGGAGGTGGATTTTGTATGAATAAGGTCCTAATTTGATAAAACTCTTGTAACAGAGATCATAGATGCAGTAATCGGTAGCTGCCTGCGTCCAAACACCACGTACAACAGATCATGCGAAGCTGATGACGCAGCAGAGCTGATGCGTCGGTGTTGGGCCGAGGAACCAACAGAAAGACCAGACTTCGGACATCTTAAAGGCGCAATACGTCGCCTCAATAAGTAATATTTATGTACATATTGTTCGATGATAATGAATTTTGTTTTTGTTCGTTTTAGTTGCGACAGTTTGGTTTAGGGAACACCTTTATTATAATAGTTTTAAGTAAATTAGAGTTAAAATATATACATAAGTTATCGTATCTTGCAAAATTATTAATTAAAATATGAGAAAATAATGGCAAAATTCACTGCAATGGCTGCAAATGGCATCAACACTTTAATGAAATTTAATTAAAATATAATATTATTTTCTTGCTTAAAATAGCTCAATAAAGCTTAATTATTAGTACAAACGCACATAAAATTGATAGTGTCTATGAAAAAAAGGATTTAAGGATGCGAGATATGGATTTGTATTTAGAAATATTTCGCTAAAAATAATTTTATTTTGGTTATAGGAATATTTATTGCTTTATTGGTAGAGATAGGTACAAAACAATGATCTGTACTAAATAGAAGACTACATAATAAATTCAATAAAGCCTTCACAAAATTAAGATCGTCATCTTAATTAACAAAGTTTAGAAGAGTAAATAATAATTAATAGGTTTACCAGTTTATCATGGACTTGCAAAATCCTGCCACCATTAATAATGCTATTGAAGATTTTGCTTTTGTTTTCGTATAATTTAACTAAGTTTCAGGCTATTAATGCTTTAATTTTACTTTCAGAACTCAAGAAAGTAGCAATATATTAGATAATTTGCTTTCCCGTATGGAGCAGTATGCTAATAATTTAGAATCATTAGTTAGTGAGCGCACTCAGGATTACCTTGAGGAAAAGAAGAAATGTGAGGAGTTATTATATCAACTATTACCAAAGTGAGTACTATAATAAATACTTACCTAATTTCTAAGCCCTTGTTTCTAGAAGAAGAAGAAGTTCTCAATTTTATGTCAAACACACTTTTTGTTATTAAGCAATTATACTTTTATATGTGTGTGTACGCAGCTACAACCAGCATTGATGTAGAATTTTTTTAGTACAACCAGTAAATAAATGATTATGATTATGTGCTTTAAAACTATTTGTGAAATAGTATAGATAGTAGATAGATTAATGATGTATGCAATATTACATAATATATCTATCTAAATATATATAAATCACGTGTCACGTTGTTTGTCCGCGATGGACTCCTAAACTACTTAACCGATTTTAAATTAAATTTGCACACCGTGTGCAGTTTGATCTAACTTGAAAGATAGGATAGCTTACATCTTAATTTATAGCCGCAATATTATTTTATGTCGGATTTGCAATTTAAGACGGAGAAAAAACGGTCGAACAAAACGTTTCTTACGAAAAGCTCATTCCACGCGGACGAAGTCGCGGGAATCGCGTATATATATATATAATAATGTCCTCCCGACCAAATTTCGGCCACGGCCAATCTTCTGAGAGATTAGCCATCTGCGCGGGAGATATTATAGTGCACTAAGTGTGCGTGCAAACACAGGTGCACTCTCTGTTCCTTTACTCTCATAGCCCGATGCGACGGAAAATCCGTCATGACTGGAAAGAGATCAGACGCAAGACCAACGGCTATACGTGCTCTCTGAGGCATGGGGGTGATACACCGCCAACTTCCTAACTCCGGGCTTTTACTGAGAATTTCTTCTCAGAAAAACCTAATACTTAATTATGGCTCGACCCGGGATTCGAACCCGGGATGTCGTCAGCTGCAGTCGAACTTGCTAACGAGGCAGTTAGGAGCAGATGTATGCATATAACAGCTATACCTATATACTCGTAACAGCTATTTTAATCATCATAAGTATCATATTCTAATTTAAAAGAAATTGTGTGTCAGCTCCGACGCACGACTGGAGTTTACTCCTTACGAACTAAAAGTGTTACCATAGAAACATAAAGTAAATAACGTAACGGAGAAAGTTTGATTTTACTCCCCATAAATTTTCATACCCCGGGTTTATAAAAATGAAAATCGATTCGAGGTAAACTCCAATAGCGCTTTTATATTTAAGCGTATTCTTATTCCTCTAGGTCAGTAGCATCCCAACTAATCAACGGCCAGTCAGTAGTGGCCGAAACGTTTGAACATGTGACCATCTATTTCTCTGACATAGTCGGCTTCACCGCTCTCTCCGCGTCCTCTACTCCTATGCAAGTCGTGGATCTTCTCAACGACTTGTACACCTGCTTCGATTCCATTGTCGAAAACTACGATGTTTACAAGGTATGGAATTTTCGTTACTTAAACTAGATTATGCCCACGACTTTTAAGGTTTTCTTTGATACCCGCGTGAACTCTTTAATTTTTCAGCATATAATAAATAACGGCACCATAGCAGACGATTTGTTAATTTAGGTTATAAGCTTTTTTCATTCCAAATCAGCCAAATTCACATCAACTACATTGATGCAGTTCCAATTCGGTTTCCATAATGTATTTCCTGGATGACGTTTTTCAGTTTCAAAACCGTGTCAATATTTTTTGGAGCTCACTTGTGCTCATCTTATTTAATTATATTCATAAGGATAATTTAACTACTTACTACTTATACTAAATCCAGAACTACATACCTATATTAGAGATATGGTTACAAAATAACCATAAATTAATCTAAGATGAAATCTTATTTTTATTATTTTTCCTCCAGCTTGACTCAAAATTCAAAGACTGAAGAAAATATTTTGCACTTATATATTTGACATTGACCCGTGTAAGATATAACTGCTCCTCATTCGGCCGTTCTTGTATTACCTGCTAAAAATTGTAACATTTCATCATCTAAACAGGTGGAAACAATAGGCGACGCGTACATGGTAGTATCAGGCTTACCAGAGCGCAACGGCACGCGGCACGCTTGCGAAGTGGCACGAATGGCACTGGCGTTGCTGGACGCGGTACGTCGGTTCAGGATCAGGCATCGACCGCATGATCAGTTGAAGCTACGGATTGGGTTACATTCAGGTAAATTACAACAACATCCAATTTAATTTCTTATGTAAGTATCAATCAATATTTATTGAAGTGAAAACTTCTTTACTTGAGTTGAGCACTTTTTGGTAGGGGGTAAAAATGGCAATACGCGTGATCAACACCATTCTTCTTAAGACAAAAGTCTTGAGTATAGTACATTCGTAATTAAACTTTAATGCCTTAGTTTTAAGGTTTATATTTGAAATATTTTTATTATTATTACTATTTTAATTACAAAAAAAATATATTGACAACCGAAACTTATAAAACACTAGCACATGCCCGCGATTTCGTCCGTGTGAAATAAGTTTTTTAAATTCCCACGGGAACTCGCTAATATAATTATAGCCTATGACACTCACAAATAATGTGGCTTTCTATTGGTACCAGAATTTTTAAAATCAGTTCAGTAGATCCAGAGATTACCCCCTACCACGTCACAAACTCACAAACTTTACCTCTTTATAATATTAGTATAGATTAAATATGGATGCATGAAACTTCTGATGGCGTCAAATGAAATAACCTACACGCTACAAAATTCAACGCTCGATTCTCGAACCAATTCGAGACGAAAAAAAAAATTTGTATGTTAGATCTCCTACACAAAGATTTCCTGATTTCCCGTTTATTTATTACCTACTTTCATTTGGGTAATTGACGCAGTTGGGAATTGAGCGTGGATATACCTTTACTTAAGCTTTGAAAATATAAACGTTAAAAGTCAATTTCCTTATCTTTCGAGTCGCTTTACTGTGCCTTGATGTTATCAAAGGTACTGTAGTCTTTTGTGATGAAAATTGAGGTTATTTTTATGTAATTTACTAGCTGACCCGGCGAACTTCGTACCACCTTAGCGTAGCAATGATGCACTACTTTATCAATATAGTCTATGGCTGTGAATGACATTGACATTCGTTACGCGCGTTTTTTTAAATATGCAAAATTAAATGTATATTTTTCAATATTTCTGAGAGATTTTCTTAATATTTTTTTCCGTAAGAACCTTCTCCTAATAATAACAAATACAACAAAAAAGAATTAGTGAAATCGGTCCAGCCATTCACGCGTGATGCCGTGACCAAGGAAAACGGGTTTCATTTTTATATATAACTAGCTGACCCGGCGAACTTCGTACCGCCTTAGTATGCAAAATTAAATGTATATTTTTCAATATTTCTGAGAGATTTTCTTAATATTTTTTTCCGTAAGAACCTTCTCCTAATAATAACAAATAAAACAAAAAAAGAATTAGTGAAATCGGTCCAGCCATTCACGCGTGATGCCGTGACCAAGGAAAACGGGTTTCATTTTTATATATATAGATATAGATATAGATATAGATATAGATATAGATATAGATAGATATAGATATAGATATAGATATAGATATAGATATAGATAAAGTAAGTCAGTGCAAAGACAAATTCTCGAATGTAGCACGATTTAAGGACTGGGTGTACTTCTGAAAAGCGCATACCGCCGATCGATCAGAATTTTGGTATAAGAACGTATTTTGACTTCCTTACCTTATCACGATTCACGAATATCATAACGAAAATTGGCGCAAAACGCCATTTTGAATATGAAAAACGAAGGAGAACCTCTTTTCGTTCGGTATGCATTTAAATCACGCATTCCTAACCGATTTAGACTATTTTAGCTTTCCCCAGAAAGGGTGTGTGTATATGTATAGCCGCGGATATTAGGAACTGTGGGGCGTCACTAATCTCCGCTATAAAACGCACATACACACGTCACACACTTTCTGGGGAAAACTAAAGTAGTTTAAATTGGTTTTGAATGTTTTTCTTTGATTTTCATATTTAAAATGGCGATTGTGCCAATTTTCGTTATGATATTTGTAAATAGGAGGTCAAAATACGTTATTAAAAGCCAAATTAAAGACTCATCGGCGATTTGCGGTTTTCGCATGTTTATCCGAACATAAATATTCTTAGTAATTTTTAAAACAATCTAAATCATTTTAGTATGTTTTTTTCCCAACACGGCAGCCTTGCACGTGTTGACATGTAATCAGACGTGCGCAAAAACCTTACATATTTCGCGTATTCTTGATAAAAAATTATTTTTATATGTGGGGAAATAATTGGCAGCCATTTTTTCGCAACCAGATACGCATTTGTATTCACCTCACTTTACAGACTAATGAGCCGTGCTGGCATACCTACACCCCGAGAATGTGAATAATATATGTGAATGGCATTCCGAACCAGTGGTAGGTAGATTCACTCGACGATTCAAAAGTACTTGTAAAAGTTTATTTGAATAAAAATCATTTTGAATTTGAATTTGAATTTGAATATAGCTCGTGAATTGTACCCGTACATTTTTTATAAGACTCGATTCGAATTTTCCTGAACGCGCCTAATGAAATCGAATAGAAAGGTAGTTTCAAAGTTTACAACCTCTCTGGCCCAGTGGTGAGCGCGCTGAGGTCTTATCTTATTAGTATGAGATACCGGGTTTGATCTTCGGTGGGATCTTATAATTTTTTAATTTTCCCTGGTCTGGTGGTAGGCTTCAGACGGGGCCAGATACCACGTTTTGACTATGTAAAAACGGAATAAAGGGTACTAGTACAATGATAATGCCGAGTAGTAACTGATTAGGGGTATGAGCTAACCTTGATTTGATAGCCATACCCCTAAACAGGTTAGCCCTCAACCATCTTAGACTGTATCATCACTTTCCAGGTGAGATCGTAGTCTAGCTAGCTTGTGGCATGAAAAAGTGTCATCGTGCTTGCCCAACCCTATACGAGGTTGTGCAAGTTTTTAACCGACTTCCAAAAAAGGAGGAGGTTCTCAATTCGGCGCGTATGTTTTTTTTTTTTGTATGTTTGTTACGCGATTTCTCCGCCAATTATGAACCGATTTTGATAATTCTTTTTTTGTTTGATAGTTCATACTTCAGAGGTGGTCCCATTTTAATTTGGTGAAGAACTGATGAATATCTCCGGAGATGGAGAACGGAACTCCTCAATGGATAAGAGTAAATTGCTCGCGATCAGTGTGATAGTTTTGTAAACAGTATGTCAGTGTGCCATGCATAGCATATCTTTTTTTTTTAGGGTTCCGTACCAAAATGGTAAAAATGGAACCCTTATTACTTTCTCTTTCCGTCTGTCACAGTCGATTATTTCAGTAACTATTAACTATTGACATGAAATTTGGAATAGTTGTCACCACTAAAAATTGTGAAATAAAAAATTTTCAAAAAAAAAAAAAACCGACTTCAAAAACCACAAACACTAAAAAGTAAAAAATAATTTGATTTATTATGTATACAAGAGTTAATGTAGTTCTATAATAACATTTTTTGGAGTCGGTGCCAATGTGGAGTCACGTCAACAATAATGAAGAGTAGGTAGACGGTTCATGCGGCTAATTGGTACCGACTCCAAAAAATGTTATTATAGAACTACATTAACTCTTGTATACATAATAAATCAAATTATTTTTTACTTTTTAGTGTTTGTGGTTTTTGAAGTCGGTTTTTATTTTATTTTTTGAAAATTTTTTATGTACAAAACTATTTGTGCATCAAAAAACAAAGTATAAGCCTCTTAGTAAATTCTACGGTATTAAACTGGGTTTAATCCGAAAGTTTCGAACGTAATCCCTTGGACTTTTGCTGTGAATCGTATGAGCTCACCGAGCTTAAGCTTCACGCTAAGTTAGGGAGTAGAAATCATCGACCCTGCTATGTATATTTTACAAGCAAAACACCTTTTTTACTTAATAACTTATCTTACCAGACTAAGCTTTTTACTGTAGGAGTAATATTAACTTCCTTAGCTGAGATGACGGTTCCCCGGCAGGAATAATTCCCTACTAAAATGTTTAAATATGAATGTTTTATGTACACAATATTTACGTATTTACTTTTGTCTGTGACACCACTTTCAAATAAACTATTTTTCTTTCTTTCTTTCTTTATTTCTTTAACTTTAATACTTATCTACGTCATATTAAAATCGGAGTTAAAGTCCACATAGAAGGTTTATCTAAATTAACCAATACAAAGACAACTCGGAATGTAATGAACACTGATGAGAAGATAAGGTTCATAGCAGCTCTGTGTTCATAGTCTGTATACCGAGTAGTATAACCTTTACACAGAGACGTAAAGTTTAAATATTATTGTAGCATAATTTTGAGGGAGAGTTATAACATAAATTATTCCAAACAATTTAGGCTAAAATTATTCTAACAAATTCGGAAAAAAGTAATAATAACACAAATTTAACAAAAGAAAGACGCCCACGAAATATCTTCTAAAAGAGTGAAGAGTAAAAAAGCAAAAAGCAAAAAGCTTTAGTTCATAAATAAAACATCAGGGGGCGGCAACCACACCGTAATATTGCAACCCACAGGCCGCTCTTTGCGGCAAAGAGATTTTCATCTAAATTGCAATCAACTTGTACAATTTTGCTGATAGAACGTGATGCAAATTATATTGGCTTAGGATAAACGCCATGTTTTGAAAGCCTTGTACTTATAACCAGCGAAACAGACTTAAAAAAGGAGGAGGTTCTCAATTCGACTGTACGTTTTTTTTAAATACACTTGCTCTATAAATGCACTTACAGAGGCAGTAAACAGGGCTTGTAAGTTTTTACTGCCCTCGTGCTATTTTCTTTGTAGAATCCGTGCAGTAAACTTAGTTTTTTTTTAATTTTTGTAAGAACACTTTACTTCTTAATAAAAAGTTTTCTTACAAGAAGGTTCATAATAATTTTGACTTTGTATGTAGAAAACCTAAAAAATTATATGAAATAAAAAATTGTATATAATATAATCAATTAAAATTGTTTTAAAATTTTATAAATCAAAAAGTACCCAGTATATAATAATTATACCCAGATGATGTTTTTACTTTTTAGAATGAATTAGAAATTTTTTTTACCTCTAGAATGATTTTGACATAGCACATTTAGAATATTTTTCAGCACTTATAGCTTGGTATAAGTTGTTTGTTGTTGTTCTCAACATAATAACGAGTAGGTACTTATTTCCTCAAATTGAAGTAGAGCTAAAGGCCAGTAATGACCGTTAACATACCTTTTATTTATAATAAATGTCGCACAATTTATTGTAACATGTAGCTCCGATTTTTTTGTATTGATAAAAAATTCTACCAATTTTTTTCTTCTAATGGCTACATAAATTACAAAATAACAAACAGGTTTCTTTAACCTAATGCCAAAAAACGTTATTTATTTTTTCATTTTTATTGTATTTTGTACAGGTCCTTGTGTAGCCGGTGTCGTCGGACTGAAAATGCCACGATACTGCCTGTTTGGGGACACAGTCAACACAGCTTCCAGGATGGAGTCCAATGGAGAAGCGCTGAAGATACACGTTTCTCCAACGACGAAGGCATTGCTGGATTCCTTCGGAACATTCCGGCTTGAATGTCGAGGGGAAGTTGCAATGAAGGTACGTAACAGCTGCAATGTTCTCCAAACCAAATTCAGCTACGGCAGTGGAGAATGGGGATTTACCAATAGGGATGATGACAACTCAATCAAATCAGCAACTCTTCATCAAACTTAAAAACGCACTTCTAGTATGGAAGTTGTATGAAATTCATGTGAAATTCACAGTTGTGACGTCATAAAATTTCAACGCACTTTTTTTCTTTAATCTATATTTTAAAATGGTTATTAATGTTAAAACTAACCGAGGATGTGAATTTTGAGGTCTTTTGGAAGACCCTCTATTTTATAATCAGTTAGAAATAATTTATTTTTGATATAGGCATCATCCCTATTATGCAGGAGACATTATAGAGCACAAACTCATGTCGACATCCGATAGGATGGCAAAGCACATTCAGATATAAATTCCGAAATAAGATCGCCTTTGCACGTTTCTATGTAATTTTACTACTTATTTTTAACTGTATACTGTGTGTATTTTGAGTGTGCACTAAAGATATCCAAATAAAATATAAATAAAATTTAGACTGAGGACCAAAGGTCGTACCCTCCGACATTTATAGGGTTGATGATAATCAACAAATTCTGTTAAGACTAATTTAAAAGACTCAAATAGCTATTTATGCAACTGTATCGTAATGAGGGTCATTTTAATTCGAGTGCTGTTTTTTGATACGAGGCTTGCCGAGTATCAAAATAGGATAGTACGAGAATTAAAATGACTAATTACGTACAGTTGCATACAAGATTTTATCTACGACAAGGATGTCTTTATAATTTTTTACTTTGTAAATTAATAAAAAAGTCAAATCAATTGACTCGTTGGGAAAGTGCCAGAACCCAGAGCCGCTAAGCTATAGGTATCCTATTTATGAAGATAACCATATCGATACAGCTACGACTCATAACGATACAGCTCCCATACAATGAACTGTATCGTTATGAGAAGCAAACACGAAAGAGGGTTCAATTCGATATAGTTGTCAAATTCGAAATTGGAACTTTTCGATGCTGGAGTAGATAAAGAATAATATTTAATCTGTTGCTAATCACTGTTGCTCGTCTAATAAAACATTTAAGACTCGTTATTTAGCATCTTTATATTTTAAGTTTTAAAAGCATTTTTTTGTTTTAGGGTAAAGGAGTTCTAGTCACGTATTGGTTATTAGGGGAAATAATAGACCCGAATGCGCCTAAAGAGAAAGCTCCACTAGCCAAATTACAGAGTCAATCAAAAGACAGCGGTTCTTTATCACATCTGACCCCGTTCAGGCAAAGAATGGATCAGGGATCACGATCATCCAGTAGACGTGGATCAGGGGTCTTAATACAAAAACAACCAGACGTTACAAAATTGGATAAAGAAACCCAACCATTCTTGCAACTCATCAGGATGCAAAGGCAGCTTTCAGATCCGACAGAACCTGTTACAAATGGAGTAACGGATGGTGAAGAATTTGACAAAGTCAGCCTTTCTAATTCAATATCGCTGAACGTTAACTCTTTGCACCAAAACAATGTGATCCAGTGCGGCCAACCTAAAGTCAAACTTAAGGATTGCCAGATGAACTCAATCGGAAATCACAAAGCTAATAAGATAGGTAATAATAATTGGATACCTAAGTTACCGACTGCAAGTTCTTTTGACACCGGTTCTAGGAAGGTAAGCGAGTGTCTCAAAGACTATAGTAGTGTACCCTTGTTGTCTAAAGATGATAAACCAAATGATTCAATTGTTTAAATTATTAGAATTAGAAAGTATGTGTACTTAAAGAGTGTTGTGTCTAAAGTTGTTGGCGACTAGTTTATAGCGTTGCCTGAATTCAGTGAATAAATAGAAACAAAGACCCATAGTAAAAAGTAGTTATTTCCGCTAAGATTCGAGTGGCGGGCGTCGCGCCGGGTTGGAATTTTACAAGTGGCCATAGGCGCCCGGCGACGGTAACTATTAGAATTAGGTAAAAAAAGGTCTTTGTTCAATAGCTTTAAGAATACTTGAGTAAGGTAAAATTTATGTGTTTGTAGCAACTTTTGTGTTAGAGATTAATTATGTGCTAGAAATAAGGTATGCAATAAAGAGTTACACAAAGGTTGCATTCACTGGCGGTCGGGAATATTTGGAGCACTTTACGAATTGATTGGTATAAATATTCCCGACAGACCGAACGCCAGTCAGTCGATCCAGAACAGTCAACCCTCAGCACTAGTACGGAAAATAACTCTTTTATTTCCTAGTACCTAGTAACCTCAAGTCTTCACACTACTACCACTCTACTGTCACGGTAGACGTGCACGACCGGGGTGCACAGGACGGGACGCCTACCAGCGCAACATCGACGAGTACCGGCGGACGGGTCCCGATTTTTGCCCGCCCGCTCACTCCGTGGCCCGAGCGTTTCCGTCAACTTATGCGGGACAAGTTCCCTGGCGTCGTCGACGGTCTACGCAACCGACGCGCCGCAACAGATGGACCTTCGAGCCGGATACCGAACGGGAATTACTGGAAGAATTGAAGATTTCTGAAAGCTGAAGCTACGAACGGGAACCTAGAGACTCACTAGGTTCCAGAAGAAAAGGGTGTGTTCCCGGGTGCAAGCTCAAGTGCCTCGCAGATTGCAGCGCATTGAATTGAACGAGCGCACCAGATCAGAGGGGTTCACATCACTTGTGAATTTGGAAGCTACAGCATCGAATATTTTGAAAACTTCAATTATGGAATCTCCAGGAACCACCGTGACAGAACACAGCGAGACGAAGACGAGGTCAATAGAAACGGGTGATCGACTCAAACAACTGAACATGACTGAGCGGAAGAACCAGATCAGTTCCCTGGCGACTCTAACACCAGGAGGTTCTATCCGTACGACAGTCAAGTCAGTTCGAACCTCGAAATCTGCCAGATTGCGTGAATTAGAAATAAGAGAAAAGCTGGCTCGGTTAGAGCTGCAGCGCATCGAAGCAGAAGCTAATCTGGTACGAATCGGACTCGAGAAACAGAAAATGGAAGCTTTAGCTTCAGAAGAACGTCTGGATGAAGAACAAGAAGATAGAACATCACATGTTCAGAACTGCATCCAGACGTCACCCATGGAAGATATGAAACAAAACATCCTTCCAGAATTAGACCTTCAAGGAAAGGACGGAAAGAAAGAAAAGGAAATGATCGTGAAGACCGAACAGTCCCTGATGAATACGATCCAGGTCCAGAAGCTTGAAGGTGCTGAACTTGAAGAACAGAGAACTGAAGATTCAGTTTCAGAGTACAATTTGGATAATGAATTTGCAGACAGAAGATCGCAAGTTCAGAAATGTATCAAGACACGTCCATTGGAAGAGACGCAGAATATGATAAGATTTCGAAGAGCCATAAAAGGAGCGGTGGGAAAAGCTGCCAAGAACTTTTTATATTCAGACGCCACTCCAGATCAAGTTATGAAAGCTCTTCAGCGTCGCGATGGAAGAACAGGTTCACCTGGTATGAAAGAACAAGTCAGAAATAAGGCATTCCTTCAGATTGCAGCAATGACTCAAGACATTTGTACCTTTGCGAGTGACATACACAATTGGATCTCAGCCAGACAAACTCTTCAGAAATCTCAGTACTTGTGCCATACAGTAACAATGAGAGAAATTATTGAGAAGTTACCAGCATACGTTAAGTACCGTTGGTATGGCTACGCTGGTGCAAGTGAAGTTGAAGAATCAGCTGATCTTGTGTTGATGGCACAATTCTTGAACAAACAAGTAGACAATAGTGGAGCTTCCGCACTGACAGACAAGCAGGAATGGTCATGTGGACGTAAATCAACTCACACAGCAAAAGAGGAAGACGAAGGAGGAGGAGTGCTGAGACGACCCCGTTTCAGTCGTGCTGATAGCAACGCCATGTCAGAAGATTGGTGCTACGCACAAGGGGGAGAATGTTGGCGACTAGTTTATAGCGTTGCCTGAATTCAGTGAATAAATAGAAACAAAGACCCATAGTAAAAAGTAGTTATTTCCGCTAAGATTCGAGTGGCGGGCGTCGCGCCGGGTTGGAATTTTACAAGTGGCCATAGGCGCCCGGCGACGGTAACTATTAGAATTAGGTAAAAAAAGGTCTTTGTTCAATAGCTTTAAGAATACTTGAGTAAGGTAAAATTTATGTGTTTGTAGCAACTTTTGTGTTAGAGATTAATTATGTGCTAGAAATAAGGTATGCAATAAAGAGTTACACAAAGGTTGCATTCACTGGCGGTCGGGAATATTTGGAGCACTTTACGAATTGATTGGTATAAATATTCCCGACAGACCGAACGCCAGTCAGTCGATCCAGAACAGTCAACCCTCAGCACTAGTACGGAAAATAACTCTTTTATTTCCTAGTACCTAGTAACCTCAAGTCTTCACACTACTACCACTCTACTGTCACGGTAGACGTGCACGACCGGGGTGCACAGGACGGGACGCCTACCAGCGCAACATCGACGAGTACCGGCGGACGGGTCCCGATTTTTGCCCGCCCGCTCACTCCGTGGCCCGAGCGTTTCCGTCAACTTATGCGGGACAAGTTCCCTGGCGTCGTCGACGGTCTACGCAACCGACGCGCCGCAACAAAAGTGTTTTACTAGCTGGTCTCGTAGTACATTTTTAAGAGTTCTAACTGGACGCATTTTCTATAATGTATGTACCGGAGCACAGAATTGGAAATAGGTATAGAAATGGTTAAAGAGTGGGAGCTCGCTGCCACTCAGTTGACTAGTGAATCATCAGTGCTTGATATTTTGCAAACATTGAATAAAATATACGTGTGCAAAGCGCTTTTATTTGAATTACATTGTATTGGATGCTAGTACTGCCTCGTTGGTCTAGCGGTTAGCATAGTCGACTGCGGATCACGAGGTCCTGGATTCGATTCCCGGTCGGGCATAAAAATTGTTAGGTATTGGGTTTTTCAATTAAGAAATTCTCAGTGCCTGCCCGGAGTTGGAAGTTGGCGGTGTTTCACCCCCCTGCCTCGGAGAGCACGTTAAGCCGTCGGTACCGGTTAATATCACTAACATGATAATAGCCGTTAAAGCCCGCCAACCCGCATTGGAGCAGCGTGGTGGGTCTAAGCTCTAATTCCCTCTCTCCTATGAGAGTGGAGGCCTGTGCCCAGCTGTGGGACGTTAATAGGCTGTAGTAATGGTGGTGGTGGGATGCTAGTAGCGCAATTATAGCGTACTTAGCGATCGCCCGTGGCATCGCTTCATCGCGCGGTTCAATCCAGCGCTATTCCCTTTCTACATTATAAAAGGCACCTTTTTGCAAAATTTTTGCATTCTATGTCCAATGGTTTGGGCTGGGCGTTGTGGTTGTGGTGTCAGTCAGAGTGGTGAATCTGGACTTTACTATTCACATATTAAGATTTTTTGTATGTCTTCTTTAGAGAGCAACAGATGCCATTTCTACTACCTTATTTAGAATTCTGTGCATCTGAGTGAGGTAAAATTTTTGTAAACCGCTTGCGGTAAAACATATTGTAATGATATGTCTAGGCAAGTAAATTATTCCTCAAAACTCTGGCTGTTGATGATTTCATTAGAATTATTATTACTTTTTGTAAAAGAGCTTTTTGCACAAACTATTAGATACTTTACAAATTGCCTGACTAAACTTTTTTTAATGGTTTTTAATTTTTATGAAAAGTTTTTTTTAAATTTGATACTTTTAAAACTTCCTTTTGTAAATTAGTGGTTCTAGAATCCGTACTTATATATTAAGATGGGAAAGTGTGTTTGTTGGTTTGTCTTTCAATCACGCCGCAATGCAACGATGTGATTTTTGCATTCGATTATCTCAGGGCCTGGAGCACCGATTTAAGAATTACCTAAGTAACTGGAGATTAATTTTTATCTCAGAAAATCGGAGATCCCGGGGCTTTTTAAAAACGAAATCCACACGAAGTCGCAGACATCATTTAGTATTATGTAAAAGTATTTTAAGGTATTTTGACGAAATAAAACAATATAATAAACAATATATTTATTTGAAGATAGTATCACTATATTATGTTCAATTTTTCTCGTTGAAAAGTTTCGTCGTTTTCGTTTGTCGAATCATTGTTCAATATGGATGATGATAACTCTTTATCTAACTTTAAAACGCGCTTCTGGTATGGAAGTTTGTATGAAATACATAGTTGTGACGTCATCAGATTTCGATGATCGATAGTTTAAAATGGGAAACTAGAACATGTTAATTTTAGGTCTTTTGGAAGTCCCTTTATGTAGGTAATAATCAGTTACACATAATTTATTTTTGACATAGGCATTATCCCTATTCTATCAAATAGTGACACCAGGTATAATTTTTTTGAAAAAAAAAACAACAATATGGCAGGGCAGTCGTGTTTTTCATTTTTTTTTTAAATTATGTTCCTTCCCTTGTTAGTGATTTACATTATGAATGGCAAAAAATTATTAATGTTAGTTTATTTATTAGTATTAAGATTTAGTTTAGCTATTTATTATTTTTATCCTAAGTAACGAAACTAGACTGTAAATAATAATTTTCCCTATTGTAAATAATACAAATTACTTTTACTTTTAAATGTGATCTTAGTGAATGATGTAAATGTTGTTATGTGAAATATGTAAAAGATAAAATTTCGATGTTAATAAACTTGAATAGTAAATAAAACGAGTGAGACTTAATTCTATCGTTTTAATATTCATAAACCTTGTACGAAAGTGCTTTTTGTCATAAAAATACGTAAGTAGTATTTACTATTAGAGCTATTGGGGCTGATTCTGTATAACACAATCTCTAAACTAAACTAAAATGGCAGCTTTAAATGTAGTTCTGTCCCTTTCCGTAGGGAGTATTATGAAAGGGTTAGCAATATTTGTAATGCTCTAATTTTAGTTTAGTTTAGAAATTGTGCACTACAGAATCAGGCCCATTGATCATCCTTGCCATTGATCTGCGAAATCATACTAATATTGTAATGCGAATTGCGAAAGTGTGTACACTTACACTATTACAATAAGTATGTATAGTATGATTTTCCTTCAATCACGCTGCAACGGAGCAACGGATCAACGTGGAATGGGTGTAGTTGAATACCTGGAGAGTGACATACGCTAGTCGAAGCCGCGGGGACTATCTAGTCTAGTCTATAAATACCTAAATTAGGTAACGATGAGACATATTACACCCAATCTTAAATTCAGAGGTCCAAGTGAGAGTTTACTTACTCAATCGCGTTCAAGTTAACTACCGATTAATTGATCGAGCGTCAGCTGTCATCTGTCATTAAGTGCTTGCCAATTCCATGCAAATCGTAATTAACGCTGACGCGATCGAATAGGATGAATATCTCCCACTAGGCACTCAGTTACATGTGCCAACTGGATAAAGATTTGCTTGAGTACATAATTGTTCCTCTGGTCTGTATGAGGTTAGGGAAGAACACCGTTATTTTGAAAAAAAAAGGATTGAGGCTTCAATCGTGTGTAGTATCGTGTGGAGTGTAGCAGTAGTAGTACTTATGATAAATGATTTATTAATTTAGGCCCTGTGTAGCGAAAAAGGGGGATTTTAAAAGCAGTGTATCCATCAAACGGTGACATAATGTATGCTTGTAAAAATAATGTGCTGTTTTCAAGCCCTTTGAGCAGCCATTGACGCATCTCAAAACACAATTTAAATAAATCTCTGCATTGAAATTTATTTTAAACACTCAACTTAATTTACTCCTTATTGAAACCATTAATTAGCTCTAGAAATATAAGATAAAATTCATATTTCTAAATCAAACACATTGACGGATTCATTTGTATTGAAAAGTAAATATTATTTTTTTTACAAATTATTTCATGCCTTTTTTGCGACATGCGCTTACTCGATTTCACGATTTCCGCGCACCTGTGTTTTTCATCTCGTGAGCTCACAGCGCCTTAATTCACGTAGGACAACTTGTGTCACTTATGATATTATGTCAAGACTTTACCACCGGTTCGGAAAACTGATTCTACTGAGAAGAGCCCGCAAGATACTCAGCAGTTGCTCTTTTCTCGAAAAGAATTTTTTTACACTAAGTAAACAATACAACACATACGTTACGTTACAAGTATTACACTGACTTGTGGGCTAATGGATGCGAGGCCGGTTGCTCCCATGCAACTTTGTCATTTAACTCGCTATTTATCCATGTTGCAAGTACTTAGCTTGTCGTCGGATATTATCTACGGAAGCAGTGCAGTGCGGCGTCGGTTTTGGGGTAAGATTTATTGGGTTTTGAGGTTATTGGAAACTGCAGTCAGGACACTCTGAAAAGCCTATCTGTGCTAACAGCAAAACTCGGAACAGAGTCTACTATGTTTTGGTCCTAAAATGTTTCAAATTCAAATTTATTTATTTGTGAATACAACTGAGGTTTGTACATGTTAGTTTTACAGAAGGTATCATGTACCACAGTGTGGTGTACAACATCTATTAACTTACTTAATTACAATTATTATTAGTTAACTTACGTTATTAAAACACCATGCCATGACCCATGACACCAAAATTAAAATACATTTAAATAACGTAATTACTAAAATTAAATGTCAAACCAATTTAAACTGCCATTAGTGTAAATTTTCAAAGAATTATTAAAACAACGTAACTGTAACGTAACGTTTAATCCATACTTATAATTTTATACCCCCTTTTCCTTCCCCCTATTTGGAAGTTGGTTAAATAAAGTCCGATAACTATCCACACAAAACTATACACTGATTTCTCCGAGATTTTTAGACCGATTTGGTTATTTTCTCGCGCATTCTATTTGTTAGTTAGCCGGGTTTTAAAAACTATCGCGGAGCACAGTTCAGTCTAAAAAATACATCATTAAAAGTTTCTGTACCTATTCCATTGTCGAGGATTCAGATTTCTTTTTAAAGTATTATAATAGCGACCAGTTGTTCCAAGGGGTACCTACTGCAAAAAATGCAAAAGAAAAACTACCGCTTGGCAAAAGTTTGTGACAGTGCTCAGTTTTTGCTTCCTTTAACAGAGTTAGTGTTAAAACTCTTTCTCATGATTAAATAAATATATTTTAGTTTGGTTAATGATAAAGTTCCCTGCTAAACCGCCTCGTTGGCCTAGTGGTTAGCATGTTCGATTGCGGCCGACGATGGCCCGGGCTCGAGTCCCGGGTCGGGCTATAATTAAGTATTGGGTTTTTCTGACTAGAAATTCTCAGCACTAGCCCGGAATTAGGAAGTGGTGTTTCACCCCCGTGCCTCGGAGAGCACGTTAAGCCGTTGGTCCCGGTAATTATCACTAATATGATAATAGTCGTTAAAGCCCGCCAACCCGCGATGGAGCAGCGTGGTGGTCTACGGTAAGCCCACTTAAGAAAGATAATCTTAGACTGCACCAACACAGATGATATCGCAGCTAAGGACTCACTCAGTGGCGTAAAAAAGTCTTTTTACGTCACTCGCTTCTACAACCCTTTTCGTTTCCTTCGGCCCCATGCCTCGGAAATCACGTTCCCGGTTATTACCTATTACAAACATTGCGTTGAATTACTATCCCAAGAGAACTTCTACCATTATGTGAATGATTGAAAGGGGTTACGACTCACAGTCATAAAGTTCTAGCCCCACTTGAGATCACGGAGCGCCGCTCCGTGCATCTCCGGCACGTAACGGCAAATAGTAATTGTATGAGTTTGTACGGGGCTGCCTCGCGCAGTACATCTCCGTAACTGGTTGCCCCAGCTCCATACAATCTCATATAAAGAATACCTTGCTGCTTCGTGCCGCGCCGCGCCGCGCCGCGCCTCTGTAGTGGGGCTAGACCTAAAGATACAGGAAGCCGAGATAACAATTTTGATTATCTTATCCCTTTTTCGTAACTATAGGGGCCCCCGACAATAATATTATATGCCAAAATTCTCATCTCGTTTATAAGATGAAAACTAATTTTAGTTTTACAATTTAATGGATAGGTATTATTAGTAACATCACAGACTACTATGTAACATTATGTTCGATCGTGCATTTGTAGAGATAACATTGTTTAAATCAAATTCTGATTATTATCATACGGACGCAGCCAGCAAAATATAGGAAATGTTCAAACTAGTAATTTAGTATGGAATATTGTGGATATCAAAGGCCAAATGCTAGAGCTATTCCCTTCTGAAACCTAGTTTTAGATGACTGGATTATATGCATAAAATGAAAATGTTTTTGGCTAACAGTGTACTAAATTACTAGTTTGAACTTTTCCTAAGTATATTTTACTGGGTCCGTGGTGTCAACGCGTATACATTTTTGTTTAGGTTTTATAGTAAAGAAGAAAGTTTTGACTACCTCCATGTCGCGGTGTTGAGATCTGAGAAAAAAACCGTGTTTATAATAGCCGCCAAAAATCTCGAAATAAGTATGGGCGTGAAAAACCATTTTCTAGTGAGTAGGTGCCTACCTACTCGACTTTTATTTTCAACTTGTCTCACAAATGTATTGAAAAATATTGTGATACACGGGCGTTAAGGTTTCTACATACTCGTGACGATGGTCAGCCTTCGACTGGCGTCATCGGGCTGACATTAGTCAACTCGTATGTAAAAACCTATTTACCGCTCTTATATCACAAACTACTATTACACTTATTGTTATCAATAAATGACGCCGCGCTTCCAGTCTGCAGCTGTAAATTGCACATAAGCTACTACAGCTTTCGAAAAGCCTTTATAGTGTTTATAAAATAGTTCTGTATTACCTGCGGGATTACAAATGGTTCTCTTTTCATATTAAAATGTAGAAAAGAATATCGCACAAAGGAAAATCCTTGCAAAATGGAATTTGTTGTAGCTATTCAACACGATTCGCATTCTCAGCTATTGAAACGGACCACACCACAAAGCTACTTCAGCAAAATATCGTCAGGTGACACTGCAGCTGCCTAAAGTTGCGTTATCCCAGGCATAATATTAACCGTAAGGTGGTCTGCCATTTTCATGTATCATATTTATTATGAAAATAGTTTCATGTTCCATTTTCATAATATCATCTTAGTCCCTGTCAGGCCATTGCAAATCTTACATTACATAAAAATAAAAAACATATTATATTAATACAATTTAATTAACTTCGTTTCGTGCGGTGTGGTAGGGTTGCAGTTGTGGCACGTCTGAAAGGACTTTTAGTTCATATTATTATATTATCACGAGTTACTTTATAACGTTTGAAGTTAAAAGCCTCTATAAAGGAGTCTAACCACTAGTTTCCTATTTCACATAACACTTTATGAGGTTATTAAGGCTGATCTCAGACAAAGCGAACACTTAAGAACAATCAAAATAATAAAACCAACCTTTAACTTGGCAACCTCCGTGGCGCAGTGTGCTAGCTGTTGCCTTAACGTGCGGAGGTCCCGGGTTCGATCCCCGGCAGGGTCAATTTGGGAATTTATAATTTCTGAATTTTCCCTGGTCTGGCGTGGTGGGAGGCTTTGGCCGTGGCTAGTTACCATCCTACCGGCAAAGACGTGCCGCCAAGCGATTTAGCGTTACGGTACGATGCCGTGTAGAAACCGAAGGGGTATGGGTTTAATATAACTGCCATGCCCCTAATAGGCTATAGCCTGCTACCATCTTAGACTGCATCATCACTTACCATCAGGTGAGATCGCAGTCAAGGGCTAGCTTGTGGTGGATAAAAAATAAATAAAAAAGAGATATACTTAGTATTAATCGCCTTAATCCATTGATGTAGAATTTTAGTTCCTATACTTTTTTAACCAAGCAGTGATAACCTAGTCACAGACCTAGTGCTCGGGGGTTCGATTTGGCACTCACTTCTTACTTTAATAATCTTATATAGCTAATTTAATATAATTTGCTTTAGCTGTCAAAGAGAACATCATACGGTAACATGTAGGTATGCCCGAGACTACTTCACAATGTGCATATTTCAAGAATTGTCATAACTGTTCATCTATTTATCTAATTAATTAATACCGTGATTTGTTACATCATACATATATTTTTAAGTATTACACGCCGTGACAATGGTAATACACATGACTTTTTTATATTTTGTACCACCTTTGTAATATTGTGTATCATCATACTAATATTATGAATGCGAAAGTGTGTTTATTTGTTGCTTTATTGGTTTGTTGATTTGTTGGTTTGTCCTTCAATCACACCGCAACGGAGCAACGGATCGACGTGGTTTTTTGTTTTCAAAGGTAAGCAGCCTGATAAACCGCATATGGCCATGCCCACGTAAAACACCCACAATACAAATTTATTTAAACTGTGGAAGGTGAATTTAGGTTTTGGTTTGCGGCGCTCGTACGCTAAAATTATTGATTCTACAAAAATGCGTTACCACATAATTTGTAGCAAATTTTCTCTAGTTTAATTTTTCCAATATGGCGGCGCAAGCGGCAAAGATACGAGGTGGCAAAGTGAGAATTCGGAAAAAGCACGTAGAAATCTGAGCACGTCAAAAGGTGAGCAGTCTGCCAATCTACACTTGGCCATGCCCACGTCGGTAAAGGACCCAAGCTATTCTCGTTCCTTAAATGTAGCATTGGTCTTTACGACCGCGCGAGCCCAATACTAAATCTATATCTCGTTCTTAGTAGAGACGCGTGCTCAGTAGTGAGCCTGCAATAGACTGTAATAATGATGATAATATTGTGTCACTTTGTAGCCAACTACGCAAGTCAATGTATAGGGATAAGTTTTCTATGCATATCTGAAGAATTAAGAGCAAAAACACATATTATAATATGTACTGTTGAACTGACTGAATGGATGTATTTATATGGTTCACATCACACAGCGTCACCCGCCACGCGCCCGACATGCGACCGCGTATTGTGTGATGTCGTTCATACAAATACAAGGAATTCAACCCGCCGCGCACCCGACCCGGCCCGCGCCAGACCCGCGCCCGTTCCCTGTGTGTTTTGCGCTTAAGACTGATAGACATCATTAGAAAAAGCCATTCGATTTCATTTCTGAAAACTAATTTCACTTAAATATCACATTTTAACTATAAAATTAGATTAAAATGCTTTGAATGTCTCTTTGAAAGTCGTTCACCTGAATACGTTAAGTCTGGACCGTGTTTAATTTTTAAAGCTTTTATGGACATGGCTCTAAGTGGCAATAAAATAAAATTAGCCTTGGCCTAAACGGTTTTGTTCTCGGAACTAGACAAAGTAAGCAAGTCTTACTACTTAAAATGCAAAGGAGTGTACTTAATCGTGATGTAAAGTTAACTTCATCTAAAGCGTTCCGCGTATCAAAAGATTTGCTACGTAATTATGTGATAACAAATCCGAAAATCTTATTAGCAGATCTTCGAAGAAGAGATCATGAGATGATCGGATCAAAATTTGATTAGGGTTTCCAGTGAAATCCTTTTACTTGAGTATACGAGTGATTACAGATAAAGGTTTAAGTAATATGAAGGATTAGATAATGCCCGTGACTTTGTCCGCTTTGGTTTAGGTAGTGTTAGGCTTAAAATAAAAATATTCAGGGCATCATTTTATCTGTCGTTGTGGACGCTAGACTGGCAACCCTAGTCTAGGATAAACTCCGATAGAGCATTGTGTAACTATGGCGCCGACTGCCTTGTTCGTGTAAATTGATAAATTAAAGTAATAAATAATAATTAAGTGCATAACCACAATGGTTATGAACTTAATTATTATTTATTACTTTATTTCTAATAGTAGGCTTTTTGAACATCTTGTGGAAATATTTTATTTTCCGGGAATAAAGTAGTCCATGTCCTTTTCCACGAAACTATCTTTGTACGTACTCTTTACCAAATTTAGTCAAAATTGATTGAACAAACAGGCCTTGAAAGCATAACAGATAAGTAGTATCAACATTGATAATAACTATGGTTGAAATATGACGATGTTTTCCTCTTATCATATTATGAAAACAGCTTCGTATGTCCAGCGTCTAGACATAGTTACCATTAGCTCTTAATGGGCCTACCTATTGGCTTACCATAGTGGTCGTTTTCATAGAAATATTCCAATCTGTCCCCCTGATTTGTCGCCTCAGGGGGACAGATAGAAATAAAAAGTTCGATTGTTACCTTATTACCAACGAGGAGACAGCTCAAACTAAGCGTTAAATAAATACGTTCTTTACTGAATCACTAAAAAAAGGTTAACCGTTTTACATTTGTAATATGGTAACAGAATACTTTTTAGCACCTTCTAGGTTATCACACTATTCTAGGTTAGTTACAATGTCGTGTAGAAACCGATTAGGGGTATGGGTTAATTATAACTGCCATGTCCCTAACAGGTTAGCCCGCTACCATCTTAGACTGCATCATCACTTACCACCAGTTGAGATCGCAGTCAAGGGCTTCATTGTAGTTGATAAAAAACAAACCATGGTCAGTAGTTAATGTCTGTGAATTTGTCATCATCATTAGGGCTGACTAATAATGCAAATACCAGAAGGTACCAGTAACTTAACTCTAAAACATGTAATGTATAAATAATGGTGCACAAAGGATTTGATTTCACTGAAAATTACATTTAGAAAATGCTAAAAAATATGATTTTCCCCAGATAGTCATAGTCATAGTCATAGTCATTTATTTATTAAATATCGGTACACTGTAGGTACACTTATTTTCGTCTAAAAAATTTACTTAAAAAGCATGATGGTGATAATGGGTAACGTTATCTTAAAACTAAAGCTACGAGGGTTCCAAACGCGCCCTGGTCTGAGAAGAGCCCACAACAAACTCAGCCGGGTTTTGTTTTTTTTTTATTATCACCATCTCACAAATATTCTTACTAAGGAACTATCAGAGACATTAGAGCAAATTATTGCCAGGCTTCCTTGTCGTTTAAATAGTCCTTTACATGGTAATAAGATTTTTCAATGAGTTTACGTTTTACATTAACTTTGAACTTATTCAGAGACATCTTCAACATGTCTTCTGGAAGCTTATTGTAGAAGCGGACACTGTTTCCAACAAATGAATTGCTAGTTTTACTAAGCCTAGAAGCAGGATAATCATCGTAGTCTTCAACCGAAAGACGTTTGATGTGGTCGGTCCGTTGATTCTCGACTGAGTGTCAAGAACGCTACGCTTTTCAGGGCGGGGTCGCCATTCCAGCACTTTGGGGCCCTTACATACGGAACGTATACCGGCTCAAAGATAATCATAATTTAAAAAAAAACATTCCACATTTCCATGTAATAAGCAGGGCATGTAACAAGCGCCAAAGTATCACGTGACACGTAATTTTCATCGCTTTGATACGGTATCTCGTGTAACGTGATAATTTGAGAATAAATTACTTCGGAATATAACTGGAGGCACTTGAGTTAGAAGCGTCGTTAAAGGAAAATTATTAAACAGTGGTTATTCCACTCTCGCTTTATCGATGACCTCCCTTGTGCTGTGGTCTCATGGGTAGGAATTTCTAGAGTTCGATTTCGGCCTGTCAACTCCTGATTTACCTAACTGTCTCCTAGTCCTTCAAACTAAGGTCATGCGTATGGTTACGGGATCCCGTTCATACAAAACGTATAGGTATCTCCATAACTTCCTACCATAGCCCAATATTTTAAACACCTCTCTGGCACAGTGTTGAGCGCCGTGGGATGTCCCGGGTTCGATCCCCGGCAGGGTCAATTTGCGAATTTATAATTTCTGAACTTTCTCTGGTCTGGCCTGGTGGGAGGCTAGCTAGCTAGCTACCACCCTACCGGCAAAGACCTACCGCCAAGCGATTTAGCGTTCCGGTACGAAGCCGTGTAGAAACCACCCGCTACCACCCTAGACTGTATCATCACTTACCATCAGGTGAAATCGCAATCAATGGCTAACTTTTAGTTGATAAAAAAAACCTCTCCAAAACACTATTTTGAGAGAGCAGTCAGAAACTAACCCTCTTGTAGTTCAGGCTGCGTTCAAGATCATCCTAAAATTTTCCTTCTGCGTTAAACACATTTTAACTATAGTTTATTGAACCCTGCTAATATAGAACTAGAGAATAATAGGCCCCCTCTAGTTAACATTATTACGACAATTTTGCCATACGTTTCGCTTTGATGCCACTCAAGTTAGGGGCATAAAAACTACAGACATGACAGCAAAAAATGTGTTCGCAAAACGTTTGCGTCGTATAATATGATAAACTCGTTTTATTGTGACGCGTAGGTCTGCACCTCAATATAAAAATGTAGGTACGCGCTGACGTTTTATCCTGACTTGTCCGTAGTATATTTTTGTCTTAAAGCTTTTTTTCCTAGAGCTATATTATGGGAAGTATATAAAATAATAGAAAGAAATTTTACATGCTAGGAAAGGAAATATACCTATATATTATAATATGTCCTGATACATAAGATATTTCGTCAACATTTTATACTTATCTAATTTTCTGTAGTAAGTAGCCGGACGTCAATTTGCGAGGATATAAAAAGCCACTCCAATAATATACTGAGTACCTACAGTATATTGGAATGCGTATACGTACAATTCCGTAAAATAAGATAAATGATATTATTATTATACCATACTACATGCTGACCGCGACTTCGTCCGCGTGGATGAGAATTAATTTGACAATTCCTGCAAATTCGATTAAATCCGAGATAGAAAGTAGCTTTCTTCTGCGGGATGCTTTATTTATATACCTTCCGTCAAAATTGGTTAAACGACAGAACCATGAAAAGGTAGTACTAGCAGTCATACGGACTCACTTTCTCATTTATCTGGATGTTTTATGTTAGTAATTGTGAATTTTATCTCAATTAAATTTATGGCGAAAACATGATGTCCTCCCGACCGAATTTCGGTCACGGCGGCCAATCTCTAGGGAGGGCGGCCATCTGCGCGGGAGATTTAGTGCCACAAGTGTATGGGCAAGCACAGGTGCACTTTCTGTTCCTTTACTCTCATAGCCAGAGACCGACACGACCGGAATTAGATCAAGCGCAGGATCGACGACTGCTCTCCAAGGCACTGGGATGAAATAACCGCCATTTTCCTACATACAGACTAACGAGGCAGTTAACGGCCCCATTGAAGGGAAAGTCCTGTCCTACCCTGTCAAGGCGACAGGACAAAACGACGGCGGCGAAACAACGACGAAGTGCGTGCTCACTGCTCCGTATGAAAGTGAATGATCCAGTCCGGTCCGGTCCGGTTCGATAATATCGATGTTGAAGTTTTCCCTAAAAGCGGCACAGTCGATCAAATCAGATCAAGTCGCGGGCATCAGCTAGTCAGTTATACTTATAATATTAATAAATTAAGCAAAATCTTATGACAAGATGATAGGAACGCATGCATCAAGAAACTCACCGCATTATTATTCCCTTACAACTACTACCATTATTCATTGATGTAGAATTTTATTACCTATACATTAAATTCCTTTAAATTAAAAAAAAATTCATCCTCACAACCTGGATGCCTGGTCTTTTTCCACCTCCCGTTATACCAGGTCATTTCTGCCTGCAACTTATGGAACCAGCTTCCATCTTCTGTATTCCCTCATGATTATAATATGGGGCTCTTCAAAGGGCGGATAAATAAATATCAGAGCCGGTACAGCATTATGGCGGTTTCTTTGGTGCTACAAATGTTTATGGGCGGCGGTAATCACTTAGCATCAGGTGACCCGCCTGCTCGTTTGCTCGCTATATATATATGAAAAAAAATATGGAAATGGATAATGACTCTAGGCAATGAAGAATACGCAGAGAGAGAAAGAGAGATCGCAGTCAAATCAATGGCTATCTTGTATGCTGAGCTTGTATGTGAATAAAAAATATAATTTGCTTCTGTAATATTTATTGAAAATGTGCACTTGACCTTAGAACATATTATTTACGATAAAAAAATATGTTTTGAACCTATAAATTTCTTACTTTATCTCCAAGAGATAGGAATTATATATGTCCCTGTTTAGACGTGATTGTCCCACTTAATCCCGGGAAAGTTTCGTGACGTGGGTCCAAACTGCTTTGATGGCCTCCTCGTGTTACCCAACTGATTGAATTGACTCCTACAGTCAACAGAAGGTAACAAACCTTCAGGAGCTGAACAAGTTTATCCCATGAACTTACAGTAAATGTTCGCTGGATACTATTGATTTAAAGTAAAAAAAGTATGATTTATTTTAAATCTACTAGTTATCCCTTGACTGTGATCTCACTTGATGGTAAGCGATGATCCAGTCGAAGATGATAGCGGGCCAACCTGTTAGGGCCATGGCAGTTATTTAAACCCCAAATCGGGTTCCTTTCTTGACGGCATCGTACCGGAACACTAAGTCGCTTGGCGGCACGTCTTTGCCGGTAGGGTGGTAACTAGCCACGGCCGAAGCCTCCCACCCGGCCAGACCAGGGAAAATTTGGATATTATAATTTGCTAAATTAACCCTGCGGGAATCCTACTACGAGTGGAAAAGACGAGCCGCCAAGCGATATAATGCCGTGTAGAAACCGATTAGGGGTATGAGTTCATAAAGTTCACAGGTACATCACTTACCATCAGGTGAGATCGCAGTCAAGGTCTGACTTGTAGCGGATAAAAAATAATCTTAGCCACCGTGGTTTTGATTAACATCTGATCCTGTTCAAAAGAATAACTAGCATAGAGGCTTACTAGAGCATACTTGTATAGTAGGTACTCGTAGGTACGTGCATTTTGTTCCAGAGATTGTGATGCAAGAAATTGCCGGCTCTGCAATTTAAAAATAAGTGAAAATATCCGGAAGCTTTACTACGGAAAAAGTTGAGGATCTGTAAGTTAGTCGAGTTGGTACAACATAGTAATCTGATATTTTTTTATCAAATAATTTATTATATATGCAAGAGTTAATGTAGTTCTATAATAACATTTTTTGGAGTCGGTACCAATTAGCCGCATGAACCGTCTACCTACTCTTCATTATTGTTGACGTGACTCCACATTGGCACCGACTCCAAAAAATGTTATTATAGAACTCTTGCATACATAATAAATTAAATTATTTTTTACTTTTTAGTGTTTGTGGTTTTTGAAGTCGGTTTTAATTTTTTCTTTGAAAATTTTTTATTTCACAATTTTTAGTGGCCCCACTGTTTTAAAATACAGGATGTAACCAGAATGCTAGTAAAAACTTAGCGTTATTAAGAATAACGTCGTTTAATCGTTACTCGTCGACTTGTCTAACTTAGACAAGTCAAGTACAAAGTCCATATGATACCCCACTTGGTATAGTTATCCTACTTTGAAATTTCAAACCCCTGATTTTCCCCACTTTTTTAATTAAACTAAAAATAATTTTCATTTTTTTTGATTTCCATGATATTGGGCCACTATTATAAACAACTATTCCAAATTTCATGTCAATAGTTAATAGTTACTGAAATAATCGACTGTGACAGACGGAAAGAGAAAGTAATAAGGGTTCCATTTTTACCATTTTGGTACGGAACCCTAAAAAAAAAAAGATATGCTATGCATGGTTAAAACATACTGTTTACAAAACTTTACTCTTATCCATTGAGGAGTTCCGTTCTCCATCTCCGGAGATATTCATTAGATCTTCACCAAATTAAAATGGGACCACCTCTGAAGTATGACCTACCAAACAAAAAAAGAATTATCAAAATCGGTTCATAATTGGCGGAGAAATCGCGTAACAAACATACAAAAAAAACATACGCGCCGAATTGAGAACCTCCTCCTTTTTTGGAAGTCGGTTAAAAATGAAAGCCACTGTTATAATATGTTATAGGTATTTTTATATTCAATGGATAAAAAATATATGTCAATGGCTATTTATTTAATTCAATATCAACATGAATATTTACAATGATTAAAATATTTACAAAAAAATAACGTACTACAAAAAATCAATCAATAACCATAAAATAGCAGTTTAGGTTACAGCTGAACGAAGAAATTTTAAATTTTGAGAGAATATTCCTTGAGCACCCTAGAGGTATACCTACCTACCTACTAAGGCAGGAATTTCCGAAATGCCATTCTCAAGGAGGTCAAATAAGGGATTGTAAATTTGTACAAAAGTCCGTCATCTGTCAAGTTATATCCATGAAACTTGGTATTTTAGCTTTTGGTTAAAAATGAAGAAATACGTGTTTCACAGTTTTTGAAAATTCTACCCCTAAAACGTAAAGTTTTACAAGCTTTAATCCCCTGTTTAACCGATTAGATTGTGCTCTATCAAGCCTTTAATATCCAAAATACTAATGAAGATAGAGGCTTACTATAGTCTATACTGTACTTCACTTCACTTGTATAAAACGTACACTTTATACAAAACTGGCGATGCAAACACTTGCCAGATTCTGTGTACTGCAATTTAAAACTGAGTGGAAAATATCGGGTAGCAATGTTCTTTTGTTCAGCTTTTAAAATGGAATGATAGTAGGTACCTACCTTCTATCTTCCTATGGAATATGATTTCTCTTTCTCGTTTTTATCATGGCAAAAAACGTTATTCAGTTAAAAATTATTAGGGTCAATTGCAAGATCGATGCCTATGTTAAAGGATACCTATAGCCCAAAATGATATGAATGAAAATGAAAAAAGAAAACTATACTACGATAAAATCCTTACATTGAACGAAATGTATCTGCCTAAGTTATAACCCCCAAGTCCAAGGGGAATAAATCTTCGTTAACTTGGTACTTACTTGGGATTTTCATAGGTCTAGTGCTAAAATTAGTCATGCTGTTGATTATAATGACTAATAAAATGATACTACAGACAGTAAAGGTTATTTTGCCCACTTCCACAAGGCCGTTAAATGTGTTTAAGTAAAATTTTCTATACCAACTATTATAACTTAAGTAGGAACCTTCAAGGCAAGAGTGAATAGGCATCTACTAGGCAAGCGCGTTCCAACCTAGACCTCATCATTACTTTGCACTAAGCATGATTGTCGTCAAGCGCAAGCCTATATCACGCAATAAAAAAAACAGTCCTTTTCATGTCAACCCTGGAATAATTTTATCAAAAAGTGACAACAACAAAAAAAATTACCAAATCAGTTTAGCCAGTGTTATACAAGTCGGCCTTAAATCACAGAGTAGGTATACTCGTGAGCTTAAATCTTACATAGTTAGCAAGTCTTCCGGTAGTCTATACCCTGCCCCTCTTGTGTTTAACATGAAGTGATTCCTAGAATCGAGCACGAATAGACGACGTTTTCAATCAATATCCAATAAACTTTTGTTTACTTCCCTCTAACTGAGTTATAAAGGTCGGATCGCAATCGCTTTTAGTTTGATCGAATTAATTGTTTATTAAATAAATACGAGCCATGAAAATGCTGCAATTTGGATGAAGTTTAATTAAAAGTGATTGATTTGAATGGAGTTTATGTTTATATAATGGAAATATTAACAGTAATATTTTCCATTAAATACTCCATTAAATTTTCCAGTAAATATCGGGAAAATATTACTAATATCGTAATATTAATAAAATTGTAAATATTAACTATGTACCTACTATTAATATGAATTAACCCATTTTCAAGTCCATTAGTTATATATTTAATAAATGATTTGAATGAAAATACTAATATTATTAATTGTTTGATTTTTCGAGAAAAAAAATAGCTTGTGTAACTTTAGTTCTTTACGACGCATGCAAAAAATAGGCAAGTAAAGGTGCAGAGCTCAGAGTGCTTAGTGGGAGACTTTTTCTCATTCGATCGTGACAACGATAAGGACGATTTATATAGAATTATCAAGACTCAAGCGCTAGACAGCTGACGACCAATTCCGTATAAAACTCATTCGGCGTACTCATAGAGTAATTAAATAACAAGAGGAGATAATGTAATAATACCACAGGTGAGCGAAATGAGTACATATACGCTAATGCCAAGGAGTAACAGAGCGAGAAAATGTTGTCTCTTGTCCTGCTCAGCGTATGCCCTTTTTTTTTGTTTGACCTATCCGACAGTTCTGTCAGACAATTCTGTGTCGTTTTTGTTATTCGCCCATATTCCTACGAAATCAGAATTGGACAAAGTGGTAACTGTGCTCGTAGCTTACGAAAAAAGTGGTTTAACTTATAGACGATGGATGGCGTATTTCTGTGTGTTAGGCTGCAAAAGCCGAACTGAACGTAAATACGAAAACATAACCTAATACGTAAGTTTACAATTTTGACCTTATTTTTTCCTGATTGTTGCAGGTTATATTTGTAAAGACTCGAATGCTATGAAGTATAGAAATAACATACAAAATCTTATTTACCGTTAAGAAAATATCACATTAAGACTATCGCTATCTTTATTTAAATGTCACCGTAAATGATTGTCAAAACCGTTACATTGTAATCTATCTAGCGAGATTGTAAACTGTCGAAAGATTACAATTTAACGCATTATTTTTCGGTAGATTGTAATCTGTTAGGCACATTAACCCGATAGAACCTAACTGTCCGGCCCTGCTTATTTATGTCGAACCCTATAACCTAACCTATAAGAAAGAGATAAGAAAACGTAAATACAATGAATATTTCAAAAATTTACACTCAGAACATTGTACGGTTCACAATCTGTCGACAGTTTACAATCTAACAAGATAAAAAGCGTTAGATTGGAATCTGACGGTTTTTGAAATTTTACGATGCCATTTAAACTGTCGCAGACGCCCTCTCTATTTAATATGAAAAGCTTCTTTCTGTCGACACAAATAATCAAAATATAGAACCAAACTACTAGGTATTTGTAACTTCAGCGTCTTCATAATATATTGGACATAATATTTCCATACCATAAATAACTTCTGTGTGCCAAACAAACAACACGTATGACCTTGTTTGTGCTCTTTCATAGAAAATAAATCCACTGGAACTTTTCATTGTTTTTTCACGCGTGATAAATTTCGTGCGCCTTTGGTACCTACCTTTGGTTTGGTTGTGGTTTGACTACTTGTGTCCTTTATTGTGTATTGTCCTTGTGTTTTTTTATTTGGGAAATTTTTACACATGTAAAGTTGATATTACACAGGGTTTCAGCTTCATATTATGATGTGGGTTCTGTAACCTTTGTACAGCTGTTTTTTTTTTACAAAAAAAATATATACCATGAACGGTTGAGCTAATCAATTGAACTAGTGAGAAGTACCCGCGTATAAACTGATCGACGTGATTTTTGTCATGGGTATAGTTGAGGACCTGGAGTGTGACATAGGTCACTTTCAATCCTGGAAAATTAAGGAATTCCTGTGGGAATTAAATAATCTTATTCCACGCAGCCGAAGTCGCGGGCATCAGCTGGTAAGGATTATAATTCTAAAACAAGAACGTCAACTTAAAATAATACTACACTTAGCGATGGTAGTATGTCCAAAAGGCACCTTACACTGAAAGTTCATTTTATATTATTACAGCTGAATTTTCTGCATATAATAGCCAAAGTCAATGGCCATTACCATTGACTAGGGTCTTAGTTAAATGAACCGTCGGAAAAACATCCCCGAGTCTTTTACGATGTAATTAAATCAAGTCGTTAGTTACCGAATCCTATATTATAGTGTACTACCTGATGCCCGCGACTCCGTCCGCGTGGTTTATGTTTCTTGATTCCCGCGCAACCTCCTTAATTTTCCGGGATAAAACGTAGCCTATGTCACTCTCCAGATTCTTAACTATACCTATGCAAAAAATCACGTCAATCCGTTGCTTCGTTGCGGCGTGATTGAAGGACAAACCAACAAACAAACACACTTTCGCATTTATAATATTAGTATGTTAATATGATAATGACGTACCTACACCACCAATGTAGGTATTATCTTTTATCTATTCTATACCTAAATTAAAACCATGACATCGGCGAGCGTTTTGGCTTGAATTTTAAAATTTCAATTTCAAATGCCAATTTTATCTAACAAATCTTATTTTTCTGCTGAAATAAGATACTTATTTTTTCGAAATAGTAGATACTTCCGAACATAATCTGACCATTTTTCAAAATCAGTCATCATGCCTATTCATTTCACACTCGGCAGAAGTGAAACTTCAGAAAAGTAGCCTACGAGAGAATGAGATAAATATAACTAATTGTATTATTTATCTTGTATTGTATTCTTATATAACTAACTTGTGTTCTATCTCATTCTCTTGCAGGAAGGATTTATCCTATTATGAATATGTTTGTCTCCTTTTAGTGTCGCTTTTTCGTTTCATCGAATTTTCAAATTACAACGATTCTAAAGAAGTTTCACTTCAAAAACGGTGATAATTGAATTAATAACCGTTACGTGTAAATCACATCACTATGACCGGCTTAGAACCACCTACTATATACCTACCTATACGAGGTGGGGGCAGGGGTAAGGTAAAGAAAAGTTTTAAAATAACGTTACAGTGTACACGTACAGTATGTAGACGGGTTACACCATCGATTTAAAACCATACCTTCACTGTTTGCAGTAAGACAGTTTTTTATTTGCACAGTTTATCTCTTTTAATATTTTCAGTGAACAAATTAAATAAAACAATTCGAATATAAGTTTCTGCAAACATTTTTGGCCAGATGTTAGATTATTTTTCAGGGTGCATACCTACTACCATCGTTGAAAGCCATACTTTTTTTTAATATTGTTGACGTTTGTGTTTTAGAATTATGATCCTTATTTTAGGGATGTCAAGGTACGTGACATAAAGCTGCAATTATCAAATAATACTGCTTAGCAATTGTAGTAGCCCCCCAGTTCCACGAAAAGGATATGACCGTCTATGACCTATCTCTGGATATTTGCAGTCATTGAGTTTAGTATATTAGAGTAGCAGACCACTGGTCTCCCAGTGGATAATGTAACATCAGGTGTCAAAAAAGCGTAACATAGAAGTTTAACCTGATAAACAAACATAATTGTATTATTTCTCTTTTATTGCAACATTACCGTAAAACTTTGCAAAAGGTCTTTTATAGTAACATCACGGATTATGTTAATTGGTACCTGACGTGGTTGCCTGGAAGAAATCGCTCTAAAGCGATAAAGCCGCCATTTGTACCTACCGATTTTTCTTTTCTTTTTTTATTGTTGTTGTTTCAATGTATTTCTCTTGTTTTTTGGTGTACAATAAAGTATATTTCATTCCTTCATTCATTGTTTATTATTATTATGATAAAAATATTGAGTCAAAAAAAAAGAAACTAGTGTAAAAGCAAATGGATGAATCGCTGATTTGAGAGTCGGACGCGATTATCGATTGAGGCCCAAGTTTTAATAGCTCACCTGTCATCATGATTATAGCAATCTGAACGGTGTACGATATTAGATAGTGCAAAGAGGTGATTTATAATTCAATGGTCTAACCAATTAATTAATCAATTAATGGTTTAATTAATTAATCTTTACTAATATCATAAATGCAAAAGTTTGGATGAATGGATGGATATGGATGTTTGTTACTAATTCACGCCAGAATGGCTGAAAGGATCTGGATGAAATTCGGCTTTTGGCGAAGAGATTATAGTCTGGAATAACGCTGCTACTGTTTATCCCGAAAAACTAAAGAGTTCCCGGGGGAACCAAAAAATCTCAATCCACGCGGACGAAGTCACGGGCATCGGCTAGTATTAATAATTCTAGTAATTAATGGTTTGTGACCTAAGAAACTTATTCTACTTTACTTTTCTAAGTATTTAACTTAACGCTTGCTTTAAGATTAGTCATACTATCACAGGCATATAAAATTATCAAAACTATCTACTTGCAATTTTGCGGGCAATGCTGCTCTAGTAATGATTATTGCAACTCCACGTTTGTCAGTTTTATTAATTGTTTGATCTGGGAGCATTCACACGGGTGCTGCCTCAAGCTTTTTGTCCCTATCTTTAATTTATATTGTGATTAGCATCCCTTCGACTAGTTTAATGAGAAACTATTGTTTCTTTCACTTTGAGGAGATTATTGTATTAATTTCGTTAAGGCTAAAACACAAAACAGACAAGATAGAACAACCTAGACCTGTACCAAATTTCATCAAAATCGGTTGAACAGATGGGCCGTGAAAGCATAGCAGATAGGCAGACAGACACACTTTCGTATTTATAATATGAGTATGGAAGTATGGATATTTATTAGATGTTACTCTTATTAATAAGCTTAATTTAAATTAATCAAATGTCCCATTTTCTACTCTTGATCGGTTTTATTTCGACGCTAGAATGAAACACTATTTATACCACATCGTTGGTGAGATGTACAATATTCATGCTAAACTGTCTCTAAGTTAATAATATTGTCCCTTTATGAGTCGTAATTCATAATCAATGAACTGAGATAGGTAAGGCTGCCTTTCCACCAGAAACAGGAGACATAGGAGGATCTCCAATATGAGCGCTTGTTCTAACATCCAACGAGTAAGCTATGAAAATCAAGCGCTCCCATTGTTGGATTTAACAGTAGCTGAGCATCATAGCACATCCCTGGTGGAAACGCACCCTAATTTGAGATGCTGTGCAGTGTGCATATTTCGGCACTCTCACTGATTTCGATTGAGTCCCTTTGCTCTTTAACGACGTGACAGTTTCTTGTCTCATTCGATGGTAATTGCGTTAATTTTGAAGCGGACGGTGTTCATTTCAAAGGGTTCTAAATGCATTAATCAAATATAGTGTACCTACACTAAGCTTTTACCATCACCTTTGCCGAAAATCGAGGCCTCTCGAGAGTTTATTGAGTCACTAGCTGATGCCGCGACTTCGTCCGCGTGCAATAAGTTTTTTTGGATTCCCGCGGGAACTCCTCAATTTTCCGGGATAAAAATAGCCTATGTCACTCTCCAGGTCTATACCCATGCTAAAAATCATGTCGATCCGTTGCTCCGTTGCAGGGTGATTGAAGGACAAACCAACAAACAAACTGACTCTCGCATTTATAATATTAGTATGATTATGATGATGATTGATGATGCCTAAGTCAAAAATAGCGGCCTATGTAAAAAAGAAACCGCCCAATAACCGTCAAATTACGAAATTCACTAACTTTGTAAGCCTGCCATGCAAATGTTTCACGAAACGACTAGACGGACTAGATTTTTAAATTAATATTAACGTTAACTCATTTATACAAATCATTAAAGAAAACCTACCTACTTACATTAGAATTTTGTCTGGATCCCAAATGTTTTTCCTATCATTCTATGAACATGACCATTTATAGAAACTCTTAGACGCAACGCACATCGACAGAGACTGAGTCTTGACCATATCAAACAAAGATTTTGTTTTAGCGTAACAGCGGTGGCATTCTATTTGTCTTTCTGTCTCCGCCGGTATGGTAACTAGCCAAACAAGGCCGATGCCTCCCACCAGACCAGACCAGAGAAAATTCAGATTTATAAATTCTCAAATAGACCCTGCGGGGAATCGAACCCAGGATCTGATCAGAATCGAACATAGTACGAGTACGGTTGAAATAATTGTTCCCGTTGCAAATTAGAAGCAAAAGACTTGGCATGATTCTACTCCGTGTTTATGCGTTGACCCTTTAATGACTGGAGTCATAAGAACAACAACTGAAACAACAACAACAATATTATAATATCGCCTTTTGATAACATTTTGATTTCCTTCAATAACAAATAAATAAACCAGAATTGAAAACTACCCAGTGGGTTGTAAAATTAACGACCTCCTAATAATAATATTCGATAAAATGAGTTATAGAGCTACATTTTATTGGTAGAGTTTCCCAATTTTCCTCATATAAGGCTTACCACAAACGATCACATCATAATATCCGAGACAATTTTTATCCGAAAGTAGCCAATAAAAGCCATCGATATAGTTGAGTGTCCGACTTGTAGGGCATGCCCCTCACCTGTATAAGCCTGTCCTTGTCCCCGCCATAGCGTTGTCCCGCTTTTCAGACTAGATGGCGTTAGTAAAATAAGTCTACGTTCTTTATTCGACAGGGCCCGTCTATGTAAAGTGAAGTCGTTGATAAAAGCTGATAGTTGAAGTTCCATTTGAAGACAAGATGGTATAATCAGTACCAACATCCTACCGAATAGCGATGATGTCTACGTCAAAATTAAATTATTTCTTACTGATTATTAAATAGAGGGTCTTCCAAAAGACCTAAATTTCACATCCTCGGTTAGTTTTAAGTATGATAACCATTTTAAACTATGGATTAAAGAATAAAGTACGTTGAAATTTCATGACGTCACAACGATGTCTTTGTAACGACAAAATGACAATCAGTGCATCCTAATGAATAGGGATGATGCTTATGTCAAAAATAAATTATTTCTAACTGATTATTAAATAGGAGGGTCTTCCAAAAGACCTAAAATTCACATTCTCGGTTAGTTTTAAGTATGATAACCGTTTTAAACTATGGATTAAAGGAATGCGTTGAAATTTGATGTCGTCACAACGATGTATTTCGTATAAACTTCCATGCTAGAAGCGTGTTTTTAAGTTTGATAAAGAGTTGCAAATGATGAATATCGCCGAAGCCTCCAAGGCTACAATCATTCCAGACTCGAGACAATTATCTAATATCTAACCTGAGACATTCCACAAGTCAGAAGTCATCGTCAAACCTTATAGGTACTCCGTAGGTAGGTATAAGCGAGCTTATGGAAGAATTAATAAATTTGATTTGGCTCGTTTTATTAAACTTTGGTATACAAGCACCGTCTCTAGATCCTAACTAAGTTATAACAAGCAATTTTCAAGTCTCATGTCAAAATCAATAGATTAAAGTTTGTTCCTTGTTAAGCAAGCCAATTTACTTATAAATGGATTGAACCAAATAAAACGCCCAACGGCAGCGTGGAGTAATGCTTAGGAAAAACTGAGTTTGGACAGGACAGGGCAAAACGTCCACATGAGACATGTTTTTTTGTGAGACTTTTACTAAACATAAAATATTTATATTACAAGAAACTAATGAGATTCGGAATTTATTATACCCTTGGGCACAGAATACTCTTGTGTACAACCCGGAAGATATGTACTTAAGTTAAGTTAAGTTAAGTTTCATCTTTAATATTGCAAGAACTTAAGAACTTAACTTAACAATAAGAAACTGGAAAAAGTGGATTTTTTACTTTTATCTAAGCTTAATTAATTTATATTTCTACATAGCAATTTTTACGACTACCTCTTCCGGGTCGTCAACTCAACGTTTCGTTGAAATTTTTTCTTCTGCTGCGTTATTTTCCTCACCGTTGATTTTTATGAACCGTTTTAGTTAGAAAATGGACCTCAAGTATATAGACTTAAAAAATACGTCACCCTTGGATGAACGTTGCTTAACCGTCCTATCAATATGTGCTATCACAATAAACCGTACCTTGTACCTACCTTCGTCCAAGCTTGTACCCTAATTTCTAAACCCTTCACCAAATTTCACGATGGCTAGTTAAAATCAATACAGAAAATACATATCGAATTATCCGCAATATGAATTCGTCAGCACAATGCTTTTTTCTTACGTGTATCTTAGATACCCGGGGCCTTGTTATGTAATAATTATTGCTACAATGTAACGATTCTAATCAGCTATGATTGATTAAATGTTTGATTGGATAAAATCCATTGACCATCCTGCAAGAATACTATAAATTCAGCCAACAATTGAGACTCTAACAATGATTGATGCAGGTTCCACATAATAGGGCCCCCGGCTGACCTTTGAAAGCAATAGGCTGCCGTTAAATGCCAATTTTCGGTACGTCAATGTAGACATGGGTCTTCACCAAATTGGCCTTATCTGAAAGGTTCCTTTATCGAAAAGTTTTATCGATATGTAACAAATTAAGGATATCTTTAACATAATCTCATTTCATTGGAGAGTTTATAAATAAATATAATTTTTTTGCTAGTGCATAAATTTGTATTTTTAGGTCTATCCGTTTTTCCCTTCTGTCACACTACACCTGCTTTCGTAGAGACTTCATGAAAGGGTATATTAATGTTAAACACGTTATGCAGACGGGTAAAATATGAAATAAGCTTAAAGCAGTTTTTTTTAACAAATCTCTAGTAGAGTAAAATAGAATAGAATATAATTTATTTTATTAGCTGATCCAACACATTATAGTAAACATAGATGACACACAGAAGGTACTTAAAATCCATACTATAATGTTATAAATACGAAAGTGTGTCTGCTTGTCCATCTGTCTGTCTGTCTATCTGTCTGTCTGTCTGTCTGCTACGCATTCACTGTTCATCTTTTCAACCGATTGTGATGAAATTTGGTACTTTTATCCCGGAAAAGTAAGAAGTTCCCGCGAAAATCAAAAAAACTTTATCCACGCTGACGAAGTCGCGGGAATCGTCTAGTCTATGATAATAATATTAGCGTCTAATACCAACGAAAGGGTCCGAACTCAGCATAATGTTGTGGGTACAAAATGCTGTTATTCTGATAGGGCCAGAATGAGGGAAGTTCAAGCGTTAGTGACATATGTTCAATTTAAGACATAATTAATTCGCTTTTATATTTTATATATAAGTATTATTTCAAATAAGTATTATTTTGGCGGGGGCTTTTAGATTGTATTGGTATGTCAACTTAAAAATGTACTATTAAAAATTACATACCTATGGCCAATAGACCGTACGAACTGAGTTTATTTTATTAACTTTTATTGACTGCACTACCACAAACTAGCCTATAGACTTTTGCGTTTCGAGTAGTAGTAAAATAAGTACATAAAATATATTAGTAGAACATGAAAATGAAAATGATTTCATTCTCATTTCATAGTACACCATGATTTAATTGTATTCTTAAATATGTTTTTTTTTAAAACAAAGACACCTCACCAATTTGCTATCAATCAAAACACGTAAGGAACTATAATTTGTTATCGAAACACAATAACAGTTTACGGATTTTTATAATACACGTTTTTACATCTAGAATACAATGTGTATTATTTAAGTCGAGCTATTGGGACCTGTCCGCCCAAGTTATAACGGTCCCGAGTGTAATTTCCGAACCTCTTCAATAAAATAAAAGCTTATATTCACTATAATATAATTTTTAGAAAGTTTGTTTGTTTATTTGATTCAATGTTTGATATATCAACATAGATACGGATCCCCTACGGCAAGCAATCAAATTCATTGATTGTTTATATTTGTACACTGTTCTTTTTTCTGTTTTTTTTTTGGGCTTTTATAGATAACCTATATACCAACCTCATGTACACTTTTGAAAGTCAATAAAATATGATACGTGATGATGATCATGAAATAAGGTATCTTCGAACTGAAGCTTCGAGCTATTGAATTAGGTAAGTATTGATATAGAAGTAGCATCGAAGCGATGATATCGTAGTCAGTGCCAAGCAATACTTAAGCAATATTACTCAAAATGACAGTTTTTTTTTCTTTTTAATCTTTTTTTTATTGAGGCTTTTGTCCTTATAGACATGTCAGCCCCATCGTACAAAATAAACAAACAAACAAAACAAAACATTACATAAATTCCATACCAAATTGGACATTATCCATCATGTAAGAAACTCCCACATCTAAAGAAAAAGACGGACTCACCAACTGTTTACATCAAATGTTCATCACCGATGAGCCGCGGCAACCAAGTCATAGAATGCAATCGCTATTTCGGATGTTGGACTGCTTATGGCACTTTGTGCAGTACCAACATCACTACATCATTTTGATGTCACGTACCTTGGTCATTGACGTTCTCAAAATAAGGATTATAATTCTAAAACACGAAAGTCAACAATAATGAAACATTATGGCTTTAAGCGTTGGCACTATGGCCCTTATTTAGTACTTGCATGCCTAAGACTTCTCCATAATGTTTTTGAAGGTGTTGAAGTCGACTAATCTCTCGACTACTCTAAATCGACTTTGATTTATATATCAGAACTAGACAAATAGGAGATTCATAAAAATAATTTGCTGTATTAATAGTAAAAACTAATTCCTAGGTACTTTATTACTTAGCTTTAAAAACATCTACCTTATTTTACTTTCAAAGTGTTTATCAAAAATATAAATTGTTATTATAAAACCAAACCAAGTAAATCCGCATTTATTCCACAGTATTCTAATCCAGTGATTTTACAAACAAAACAATGAAAATGGACTATCATTTCCACATCGTAAGTCAGACACCCAGGTACAACTTAACGAAAACATGTTAAAATTCCTATCAAATCTTGAAGACCCTGCAAATCCCCTATTAGGTCCAACTTTATGGGGCTTGCAAAAATGGGGAATGTGGCAGCCTAAACCGGGCATAAATCGTATTATGTACAACATTATTCATCTAGTGGCAATTCTATTTGTCTTTAGTCAGTATGTTGAACTTTGGTTGATCAGATCCAATATGAAAATGGCAATGAGAAATCTTTCCGTAACAATGCTGAGTACTGTTTGTGTGATCAAAGCGGGAACTTTCATCGCGTGGCAGAAATATTGGGGCCGTGTGCTCTCTTATGTCTCTTCAACAGAAAAATACCAACTCAGCAAACGCGATACCAAAACAAATAGAATTATTCAGTCATATATCAAGTATTCTAGAACTGTGACTTACTTTTACTGGGGCTTAGTTACTGCTACAGTCCTAACAGTTATTTTTGCCCCATTAGTCATATATTTGTCTTCTAGCAAAAGCCAGGAACTGTTCAAGAATGAGACGATTCCATATCCGGAAATTATGAGTTCTTGGTCACCTTTTGAGAAATCTCGAGGGATGGGTTATTGGGTAATGGTGGTGGTTCAGGCGTTGATATGTTTCTATGGGGGTGGTATTGTTGCTAACTACGATGCTAATGCAGTAGTTTTGATGACGTTTTTTGCTGGACAACTGGATCTGTTGAAATTGAAATGCTCGCTATTATTTGGGGATGGTGAGGAGTATATAAGTTACCAGGTTGCCGTTAAGAGGATTCGGGACTGCCATAAGCGTCACATGTTGCTTGTGAAGTATAGTATATTATAATTTGTGTTCATTCTTTACAACTAGCTGCCTTTACTAATGCTAGCGAAGTATGTGTCAAAAATTTACCAATTATAAAATGATCTTCGAAATTATGAAAACAATAAAATAGTTTTAACCTTCGCATAGATAAATAGTATTTTTTTTATTGACACAAATAGGTCTGAATTCCCACAAACTTATCTGAACCGGTGACAGCGTCGCTAGTAGATATGAAAGATAAAATTAAAACAATAAGTAGGCATAAAAATTTGTTCCAATTTTGGCCACCGGTCAGGTAAGTTTGATTAGTATACTGTTTATTTCTTTTCATGCACGGAATGAAAGGATGTCTTGTTGTTTTAAAAACATGTCATCCGATACTTAGCTTTGCAGATTTGCATACTTGCCTTTTTAAATCTGAATATTTTTTCCAGGTATTCTAAAATATTGAACTCCCTGTTGTCACCGGTCTTGTTTTTGTACGTCATCATCTGTTCCCTCATGATTTGCGCGAGTGCAGTCCAATTAACTACGGTAAGAGCAACATTGCGGTTAATTTTAAACAAATAAAAAAAGTGTGTGTGTGCAATTCACACACGGCAGAAGTGAAACTTCAGAAAAGTAGCCTTCGAGAGAATGAGATAAGTATAACTTGTATTCCATAGAGTTAGACTAACTCTATGTTGTATTCTATCTCCGTCTCTCGCAGGCTAAATCCTATTATGTATATGTTTATCTGTTAAGGGTGTGGCTATTTCGTTTCATCGAATTTTAGCGACCTCCGTGGCCCAGTGTGTAGCGCTGTTGTCTTAACGTGCGGAGGTCCCGGGTTCGATCCCCGGCAGGGTCAATTTGGGAATTTATAATTTCTGAATTTTCCCTGGTCTGGCCTGGTGGGAGGCTTCGGCCGTGGCTAGTTACCATCGTACCAGTAAAGACGTGCCGTCAAGCGATTTAGCGTTCCGGTACGATGCCGTGTAGAAAACGAATAGAGGTATGGGTTTAATATAACTGCCATGCCCCTAACAGGTTAGCCCGCTACCATCTTATACTGTATCATCACATACCACACACAACACAACGATTCTTAAGAAGTTTCACTTCAACAAAAGTCATGCCAATATTCTGGACGTTCTTACTTTAGCCAAGTTTAGTCCCACCAACTTATCTGGACCGGTGGCCAAAATTGGAACTAATATTTATGTTTATTTTATTTTATTTTAAATATTTACTAGCGACACTGTTATCGGATTAATTAAGTTTGTCGCACTATTATATAGGCTATTCGTTGGTAAAGGCTAATAGCCGCATGAAGAATAATCAATTTGTTGTTTGTTACCAGGACGGTACGACCAGCATGCAGCAAGTGTGGATAGCGGAATACCTGCTGGCACTAATTGCTCAGTTGTTCCTTTACTGCTGGCACAGCAATGAAGTGCTTTTTATGGTAATGTTTTTAGTGTCAGTTAAGAATTGTAGCGGTTAGAGCGTAGAGCGGGCTTTCTGTTCGATTGATCTGACTGGCTGACTGACTAACTTCGTCCGCGTGGAATGGTTTTTATAAATTCCCACGGGAACTCCTCCATTTTCCGGACTAAAAGCTTATGTCACTCTCTAATACCATCTATACCCATGCAAAAATCACGTCGCTCTGCTACGGCGTGATATAAACCAACAAACAAACACACTTTCTCATTTAAATATTAGTAAGTAGTTTAGAGACGAGTGGCCAAGTTGTGATAACGCATATCAGACGATTGCGAATGTTAAGCAAACTTGACCCAAGTCGGTAACTGGATCGGTGGCCGAATTTGGCCGTTTCGTGCCTCGGAAAGCACGCTAAGCCGACGGTCCCGGCTATTATCACTAAGATTTGATAAAAATCGTTACAAAAATCTAAGAGTTAAAATACTTTTAGTCGAGTCGTATGCGAAAGTACGTGGGAACCCATCGCATTTAGTATCCCAAGAAAACTCCTACCATTATTTGATTAATGGAAAGGGGTCACGACCCTCAGTAATGCGGAATACGACGCAGAGAGAGAACTAAGTATGATATTATGAAGTATAATGTTGAAGTTAGTCGATACGATAGTTTCACTAGTTTAACTATAATGTGAAACCTATTGATGAAACCTGCATCCCTGAGAGTGAAAACATACACTAAGACCCAGAAAGGGTAAAAAAGGTCAGCATAAAACTTACCTCCTTCCCCAGGATACAACCTATATCTGCACCTATCAAATTTCGTCAAAAACAGTTGATCAGAACTCGCTGCCGCTATCGCCGTGAAAGCGTAGCAGACATAGACACACTTTCGCATATTTTATAACTTTAGTATGAATGTTATGTTCCATGACAGAGTCTAAAAGTGGACCAAGGTGTATATTCCAGCGCGTGGTGGTCACAAGAAGTAAGGGTACGCCGCAGCGTAGCGTTGCTCGGTGGACAACTAGCCAGAACTGTCGTGTTCACCGCGGGGCCCTTCACTAATCTCACTGTTGCTACTTTTATTGCTGTAAGTTGTACTACGAAACTATAAATTGGCTTGATAAAGCTGTGAATGTCTTAAGATGTGACGAACGGTCCACACGGCGCATTGCGTCAGCGTTGTGTCGTCGTAGCGCTGTCGCTGCGTCGTTTTACATACTAATAATCACACACGGTGCGCTGCGTCGACCCAATGATGGAACTGCACCTCCGAGACGAAGCGGGCGGGGGTGTACTCATTGCGACGCCGGTGTAAACGCTGCGATGACGCAGCGCCCGTGTGGCCGGCTATGCGTCAAAATATATGCGTTGCGAAGACGCAACACGACGTGTGGACTGGCTCTGAGGGTACCCCGCAGCGAAGCATTGCTAGGTGGACAACTGGTGTTCACCGCGGGGCCCTACACTAATCTCACTGTTGCTACTTTTATTGGGCTAAGTTAACTACACAATCATTATTTGGAGATAGCAATGATGACTGATGACAGAAGGTTTGGTGGTCACAAGTGGGGTAACGGAACCTTGCCTCCGCTTCCGTATGTGCGGAACTTTCGCAAGAAATCGTACCTCCGCTTCCGCATCCGACTCCAGCGTTTGACTTACAATGCGAGAGGTACAAATCGAAGCAGGTGACGTCAGTTACAACATTACAACAAGCAAAAAGTCAACTGTCCTTAGAAGAATCCTCAAGAAAAAATCTAATGTGGGATTCATCGCATCCTAGAGCACAGAAAGTGGACGATGTGATCGGAGAATTCCACCTCCGCCTCCGCCTTCGTTAACCTCCGCATCCGCGGAGGCAAAGCCCCTTCACCTCCGCATCTGCCTCTGCTTCCGCTAAAAACGCCTCCGTTTCAACCCTAGTCACAAGACATCTATTTTACAAAAATATAACAAACTTTTGACGATCTGGCGGTTGAGCGCTGTGGTTTTCTAAGTAAAAGGACTCTCTTTTTTTAACATCTTAAAGCCAAGTGTCAGGACGCGGGTTTGATCACTGGCAGGGGCAATTTGGGTAAGTATTTATAATTTCTAAATGTACTCTGGTCTGATCTAGTGGGAAGCTTCGGCCGTAGTTGCCACCCAATTAGCAAACACGTACCTCCAAGACGTGATTTAGCGTTCCGGTACGATGTTCTGTTGAACCGATTAAGAGTAATCTCGCCAGTGGGCTAGCACTAGCAAGATTGCATCACCATAACTCCAGGGTGAGATTGTATAGAATGATAACAAAACAAGATAGTCCTCGAACTATTTCGAAAGATCTAAGTTTATTGAAGGCTGTTTCACACAATGAAAATGAAATGTTTATTTACCTACCATTAGCTGTAGCGCCAGGATAGGTTTCCGGCGCGAACACCGTATAACGCCCGGCTCAGTTGTCGCACTGAATTGCGCCAAACTGCGTCATACCTTGCGCGAGATTTTCAACTATATCTTCTAATTTTAATATTTGAACTAGTATTGTATTAAATATTTTTAAAAACTAGACAAAATTTCCATTCTGGCTATGTTTATTATCAACTTTGTCAAATTTTCTTATGTCCAATGGTACCCATCGTACAAGGTAATCCTGTATCGTGGGTACTTGGTAATTGGTACCTATATCCTATTTAACATGAAAGATTTACTCTAAGTAGTTGTCGCGTGGTGGTAAATATGCTGCATTAAAAAAACATTATATTTTCTAAGTATCAATAACAACTACCCTTATGTTAGAAGCAAGAAAAGTTTTTCTGTTGCGTCGTAGTAATTCAAGGAAGCGAGCCATGGTTAATTTTTTGCTTGCTTATTCTATTGGATTATGTTCTTGATTTATTTCCTTTTTTTTTCAGATTTTAAAGGGATCGTACAGCTACTTTACATTGCTGAGTAAGAATGAAGAATAATTAAATGTGTCACAAAATATTCATTACCGTTTCCGAGTTAAACTAATAAAATAAAAATATGGGGGAATTATTTGAAAAATATTTATATCGACATTTTTCATATATTCATGTAGCCAATGTCGAGTTTCTGTAACAAAACAAAATTAGATTAAACGTCGTGATTGAAGGACAAACCAACAAACCAATAAACCAACAAACGAACACACTTTCGCATTTATAATATTAAGTATGATGTACCTACTTAACAGAAGGACGAGTGGCTTACTTAACTGAAGGAGTTTGTAAATATTAAGCAAAGTTGACCCAAGTCGGTAACTGCATGGGTGGCCGAATTTGGAGGTTCAAATATGGCCTTTTCGTTTCCTCCTCTAGCGACTAAATATTTATTTCGTACGCAGACGTACCGCCAAGCAATTTAGCGTTCCGGTACGATGCCGTGAAGAATCCAATTAAGAGTTTGAATTTAATATAACTGCCATACTCCTATCAGGTTAGCCCGTTACCATCGACTTGATCATCACTTACCATCAGGTGAGATCGCAGTCAAGGGCTAACTTGTAGTGGAATTAAAATAATACATACCATTCCTACTAACATTATTAATGCAAAACTGTATCTGTCTATCTGCTACACCTATTTGGATCAACCGATTTTGATGAAATTTGGTACGACGAACGAACGTAGATTGCATTCTTTGCCTCTTAGGGAGGAAATATTCCAAAGAATCTACGAAATTTGTCATGTAAGATGTCACGTTTGACGTTTCATCTCTTCAAAAATTTTTATAGCTGATAGTTGATGATAGATAGATAGATAGAATTAGTCTTTAGATAGATAAATACTAAAAACATACCTACCTAGATCATTTTGTAATTAAACTAACTATTAAAGCTAATCGGTTCCAGTGCTCGTAAGAGGTTATGGTAGCGTGAATGTCTCATACTACCGCGATTTTAAGTAAGACAGCGCCATCTGTGATCTAGTTTATGATATTTAATATTTTCATGTTCATTGTTATATCATAGTAAGATATGTATCCAGCATAAAAAATTAGAGATCACCATCTCAACCGATAAACGTCCAGCTGAACGAAGGTCTCTTCACAGAACGAAGTCTTATGCCACTTACCCAGCGCAGCCAGCGCTCCATGCTTGAAATCGTGCGTACTGTTACAACCCCAACTAGCGGTCACATAATATTGCTGAATTACCTAACCCAAATTGACTTAATGCTAATATTATAAATTTGAAAGTGTGTTTTTTTGTTGGTTTGTCCTTGAATCACGCCGCAATGGAGCAACGTATTGACGTGATTTTTGGCATGAGATGGAGGAACTGGAGAGTGACATAGGCTACTTAGGTTATAGGAGTTTAAAAACAAAAAAGCTCAATTCACGCAGACAAAGTCGCGGGCATCAGCTAGTACAATATTATAAGAATAGAAATTTGTACTTACAGTGGCCATTATACATAATTCTTGAAGATATAATATTAATTTTCACACCACATGCTCGACAATGCCGAATTATATGTCATGTAAACCTTACCGAAAGCAAGACATTATATTATCTCTTGGCTTTAGCCGGGTTATAATGTTCTATTGAATTTCATTATAACCCGCTGGTCAATAATGTGATTTTCACTTTCATAATTCTTATTGCTATGTCGATAAAGTCTAATTTCGCTAAACAGAATGTGTTCTCAGTGGGCGCGGCCAACTCGATTTTCTAAAACCGAAGCCGTGGCCCACTAGATTCGCACTGAGACGAACTTCATTTGTTTGTCAAATCGAGTAGGCCACGCCAGATGAAAGAAGTGGCTATAAAGGCCGTGGCCCACTAGATTCGCACTTAGACAAACTTCGTTTGTTTGTCAAATCGAGTAGGCCACGCCAGCTGGAAGAAGTTGCTATAGCCGTAGCTATTAGTACCTTTAGAAGATTCTATCACAACTCAAATAAACTCTAGCTCAACCTCGATAAACGTACCAAATAAAAATATAACGTTATCTTTCCATAATTGGACTAATGTCTCCAATATCAATTTGCACTTTTAATTTTCTGTAATAAACACTATCTACTAAGCCTGGTTTTTTATTGTCTCGCATAAAGTGAGAAAAGTAGAGTATACACCACCGGGATAAAACTGTTTGTTTCTTGGGCGCTTGAATCCCTCACTGCGCTCAGGACTCAATCTTATAACACCCTCGCTGCGCTCGGGAGTTAAATTTGGTGTCCTTCGTTACGTTCAGGATTCAATGTAGCGCCCGTGACATAAAACAGTGCTTTATCCCCTTGGTGTATACTTAATCTACTATAAATGTCGTGAATAGAACTAATACTAAAACCCAGCCAAGATTCATCGACTGAGGATTTAATGCCATACAACGGACCGCCCCATTGCCTAGACTAAAATTCTAACGATTCTTCAAAGTATGTGAATTATAATGCTGATTGAACTAGACATAACCGTCATTGGAGGTAAATTGGAATCGTTTTTTCAGATAGGCGGCGTAAAAGCCTGTTAGAAATTATTATAATTCTCAAATTGTAGTTAGTAATAAAGCGGCAAAATACCGTCACGGAACCTCCTTCCTTATTCCGACTACCTCCGCTGTCTTTCTCTCGACATTAAAGGCCTTTTAAGACAACGCGCGACGGCAGGTAAAATCTATTCGATATCTGCAGCTTAGTTGAACGTCATACAATCGTCTAGCCTCACCCGCAACCACATTATGATTATAGAAGACGACATCAACTTAAATTAAATTAAATAGGTAATTAATTATTCTTTTTTTGTTATGTAGATGTAGGTATAGATTAAAGAGATGTTACAAGAAAAAATAATTTAAGTGGCATACAGATTCATATTGTTGTCACTAAAATAGTATAACTAGTGGTTCGCCCCGAACTGAGACCTCGCGGCGCCATCTATTGACATCAATGTGAAGTGTGTGTGTGTGTGTGTGTGTTCAAATAATTGATCAAGTTTCAGGCTCAGCTTTTCAGAAAATTTAGAGTTCTGAGGTCAACTTTGGACGTTAAAAATCTCCACTTTGAAAGCCCCCAATTCGTCAATTTTAGGGGGAAAAAAAAATTTGGCCTTTATTCCTAGTTATCTTTAAAATGATGTACCGCAACCTTATATATGTAAAGCTATAAAAATATTTTACTTCGCATTCGCTTCTATGAGAGCCCATCAGAAATAAAGATTTTTATAACTTTTTAAGCCATATTTGGCTGGAGGCCATTGGTCTACATATCATATTAATTAAAGCTGAAGTAATTATGTTCAGTAATTCAGAAGTTATAATGCTCTGATAGAAAGACGGACGGACGGACGGACAAGTGCAAATTCACTCAAGTAGACTCAGAGAAATTCGCTTCACTCGGTCAATAATAGTTTTCAAATGAAATTTTGCTCATCTACAAACAGTTCCTTGTAAAATTTATAAAATCCGGGTAGGATACGTTCTCATTGCACATCACCGAAATCGCGCGTTTTGTCTGGCTAAGCCTCAAAAATGTTCGAAAATCTCCAAACGACAAATTCTTTACGACTCCAACCGGCAACGCGTAAAATTGGATTTTGCTGATTTCAAATTATAGACAATTCCGTTTTAAGATCTATGACGGAATGAACTGATAAACAGAAATTATGTATAGGTACATAATATTATACTCTAAGGTTTTTTACGAGGAAAAAACTAGTTCAAAAACTATTTCTTTAATCTAATACCAGAACAAGTCTACTAATATACTACATACTACCTACATTATAATATGTGGGTAGATTTTTAGCAAATGTGTAGGTATTCGGGCTAGCTGAAATTAAGGGAAGTTATGACTACTTAGGTAATACTGTTACTACATTGCTGTAAAACAAATTATGAAATTTGGAGCACATAATAATTTTATTATGTATCTCGCGAGTCTCAATGTATGAGCCAAATTTGACATGTTTATATGAAATAGTTTTTGAGTAATCAGGGGGTCAAAAGTGGCGCTAAATGGTTCGTGTAATATTACACACGGTGCTGCTCGCCAGCTTTCTTTGAAGTAACAAGCTTGGGTATTTATCCATCAAATCTCTTTTCACTTATTCAGCGTTGACATAGTTGTTAACAAGATTAAAGTCTAGATTAAATTAGCACTCTCTTTGTTAGAGATGTCCACTAACGGAATCCGAGATAATTTAATTTGAATTTCTCTCCAACTCTACGGCAGGGATGAAACTTTCTAATCAAAAGAAATGCTGTCTTATAAGAAAATAGGTGATGCCGACGACTTCGCGTGATGTTGCATTTTTTGAAAACCTTGTGGGATCTTTTGATTTTCGGGAAAAAAGTAGCCTATCCCCTTCTCCGTGATGCATCATAAGTTTATAAGAAATTTTGACAAAGTTAGTTGAACAGATGAGCCGTGAAAACGTAGAAGATATTTTTGCTCTTATTATAGTAGGTATAGAATTATAGATTTTATTACCATTACTATAATAGAACGCGAAATGTGTGTGTAATCACGTTTGTCTGTTCGTCAGTACCTAACTAAGGCAGCAAAAATTAACTGAGCTGACATGACATGGATTTCAAAGGGCTATTCACTTAACCGTACATGCTCCAACAAATTCTGACGTTGATGAAATACAGAGCTGTGAGTTGTATGTATTCTAGAGCATTCTGTATATCAATCTTGATACTTGATACTTAATATTATGAAGCCTTATTATTTTGCGTGAAAGCAAACGTGCTACGCCGCTACAGTATGCAACGGCACCAAATATCCGTAGCCTTAAAAACTTACAAATATACAAACTTTCACATTTATAATATTACTAGGATAAGTAACCTTTATTTTAGCAGGTTACACCTGCCAAAATGCCAAAACTACCAGCCAGCATTGCAGCACCAGAGGAACCGACCATACAAAAGTATGGAGCTGTGAGCATAGTGAATTGACGGGAATGTCTACCAATAAATCTTATAATCAATCTTGATACTCGATACATTTTATCGTTTAATTAGTCATTTTTAGCTTCCAGACCAACCAGTTTTATTTAACTACTAGCTGATGCCCGCGACTTCGGCCGCGTGGTTTAAGTTTTTTGGGATTCCCGCGGGAACTCCTTAATTTGGGGGGATAAAAAGTAGCCTATGTCACTCTCCAGGTCCTTTACTATACCCATGCCAATCATAAAATGCTCATTAAAAAAAACACGTCGATCCGTTGCTCTGTTACAACGTGATTGAATGAAAAACCAACAAACAAACACAATTTCGCATTTAAGTATAATATTAGTATGAAGTATGATGTTTTGACCCTTGTCCTCCTCCATGCATCGTCCTCCTCACTGCTGAGGGTTGTGATCCTTGCCATGGAGAATCTTTTCTTTTATGATGTTGCGCCATCTTGGTCTGTCCGTGGCATGGTGCAGAGCAACGTGGACAGGTGTGCCGAGTGTGGTGCTTATTTGGTCGGCCCAACGCATAGGCTACGTCCTCTTGACCTCTTTCCTTCCACTTTGCCCGTTAGCAGCAGTTTCTCCAGGTTGTCAGTGACCCTTGTACTTAACAGTATTATAAAATAATACTAAGAAGGCTAGCGCCCGTCCAAGGCTTCGATTCCATGGGAGTTTCTAGAAATCTAGCCTTATCCAGTCTGATTATTTGGGTAACGTCGCGTCTGGGTGCAGTGAGGTAGAACTTTTCTTTTGAGATTAAAATCCATATTAATATTCATACTAAAATGCAAAAGTGTGTCTGTCTGTCTGCTACGCTTTAACGGCCCGTCTTTTTATTCGATTAAAGGGAAGGACATCGGCTACTTTTTATCCCGGATAATTCAGAAGTTCCCGTGGGAATAAAAACTAAATACACGCGTTTGAAGTCGTGAGCATCATCTAGTATTGGGTACTTATATTATAATGAGTAAGAGATATTTTGATATGCTTCAAAAATCATTAGTAATTTTCTTTAAGTAGGTATATTTACTTTATATACAGCCCGCCAACCCGCATTGGAGCAGCGTAGTGGGTCTAAGCTCTAATTCTCTGTCTCCTATGAGAGTGGATGCCTGTGCCCAGCAGTGGGACGTTAATAGGCTGTAGTGGTGGTGGTGGTGGTATATTTCAGGTATATGGGTATTTATATTACATCATCAAAAAGCTGATGCTGGGCAAAATAAAATATTATATTTTGCTAAGATTTCGGTAGGTAGTTGTGCATCGTAATCGGTTTTCCAGCACTTTGCTAAGTCTCCTCGTCTGTGTGCCTAATCGTATTTTCTTCAAGGCCGCATACTCAAGTGGTTTCAGATTGAGTTGGCAACTTATATTGCATTTCAATTGCTTTTTGTTTGCCGTTTGAAGATTCTAACAAGCACAGTTTGCAGGAAATCTTAATAATGTATTAGACCTATATAGATATTACATAATATCAGATCCATCGCGTTATATCCTTTGCCTATTCAATAAACGAAGGTTATTCCACTACAAGTTAGCCCTTGACTGCGATCTAACCTGATGCTAAGTGATGATGCGGTCTAAGATGGCAGCGGGCTAACCTCATACAAAGAATATTGGCCGCTTCGCGCACATTTTTCGTGGTATTTTTTTAACCACCCAGAAATTGCTGAAAATGACATTAATTTACACATTTCCTTCGTTTTTTTGCAGTAGGTTAAATGGCGTATTACCTACATGCATATATCCAGTACTTTATACTTATTATATAATGTAGTTATTCCGCATACCGTTATGTAAATAATAATAATATGTATGTTAATATTATCTTGGCAATATGTCAGCCACATTTTCTTTTCGCTTGACAAGGGATCAAAAGCTGGGCATTTTATAAAGCTAAATATCTTTCCCTATTACGTTAGGAAAAGGTTAATCTGACGGACTTTGTGAAAGAATATTTCGTCTAAGGGATATGAATGGAAATATGTTTGAGAAGCACTAAAATATACTTGTATTTGCTCGCTACATTACTCAGTTGGTTTATTGACAGATTTTGATTGAATGCAAAATCAGATAATTCTTCTTAATGAAGCGAAAAAAATTATATAAGTATGCATGGAAAAGTTATATATCAAATTTAAAGCTCTAGAGTCTAGAACAACGACTTAAATATATCTAATGCAAAATATATATTTGTTCAATTCTCAGTACATATCTTCATGAATAATTGAAACAAAATAATTAAAAAGGAAGTCATTTGATGGCACTTTCTATTTCTAATTGATTTAGCATCAATTAGAAATAGAAAGTGCTAGAAAAATAAGTGGTTAGCAATTTTTTTAATAAGCTTTCTTAATAGGTTGAAATTAGCACTCATACGGTTTTTTTCACATTATTTGTATCGCATTATGCAATAGAGGCAAATTTTAGAGCTTTACTTCTTAGTACTACTAGCAAACTTATAATTATTGTAGTTTTGACAATTTTTTCTTATGCCTATAGCTGCCCATACTTGCTTATCCTGTAATCGTGGGTACCTATTGTAAGGAACTTCTCGGAAATGGGCACCAGTTAATCCCTTATGTCAGACTGCCCTATGAATATCAAAACGTTTGTATTTGTTGAAGTTTCATGATGTTGTAAATATCATATTTAATACAACGGAAGTAAAATATAGATTAAAACTAATAAATCAGTGGATTTTTTTACAATCCATCAATAAATGACTGAGAAATGACGATTTAAAAGTTTAATTATTTAATATTTATATTAGTACACCGATTGCTGTATCTTACTCGAGTGAGAAATTTTGTGAGTGAGTTTTAATACCTAGCCGAGATTTAATACTTCAAAATTATCTTCACACACAAATTAAGTGCTTTTAATTCAATTAAGTCACGTTAAGTCCATTTATTTCTTTTATTCGGCTTTATAAAGTCTGTTGATAGGGAATTATGACGTCACGTCTCCCGTGTTGCAAGCGCAACTTTAAAGTTCCATAACTTTTTCATTTGTTGAATTATTTTAATGATTCTTTCATATTTTTGTTTTATTTTGTCTTAATTTTCATATGTCAAAAAAAAAATGGTAAACTTCTCCATTTGAAGCGTCATGAAATAAGTCAAATTGATAACTATCGAAATATTAAACCTAACACTATTTCACATTAAACTTGTTAGACTACATTTACAAATTACTACTACTACTACTAAATTACTAGGCTAGATTTACAGTAGGCACTTAATTGTCGGTAGTGTCTAGTAATGTACGTATATGTAATTTGCAAAAAATTAAAATGAAAACAGATATAAAAATATTATATTTATCTGTAAACGTACATTATAACAAAGACATACTTGTCTGAAAATGTATAGAAAATAAGAAGCCTGTTGATTTCATAAAACAATGTTATCGATTCGTCTCGAAGACATCTAAATTTTTCCGTTTCATTAAAAAAAGTACAATGCTACGTACGAGAAAGATCTCTTTATATAATATCTCGAGTATTTCTCATTGTTCGCACTCGCTTACCGCCATTGTACTCAGTTCCATAAAAAAAGAAAAGCATTTTATCAAAGTTTTACTATCCGAGTACTGAACGGAAAAAAACCGATACCTATCTCAGATACAAGTAGATACCGAACATGCTACTTCGTAAAATAATTACGTCTGTCAAAGGCCTAGAGGATCCCAAACATCCTCTGTTAGGTCCTAATCTAACGGGACTTTATTGGTTCGGCCTTTGGCAATGTGGAAATAAAATGCGAGACGCCCTCTTCAATTTTTTACATGTCTGCTCCTTATTTTTCGTAGCGAGCGAATTTATTGAGTTGTACTTTATGAGAAACGACTTGATGAAAGTGCTCTTCAATATTTCCGTCACTGCTTTGAGCCTTGTGTCAATAAGCAAGACGGTATTCTTTGTTTTATACCTCCCAGATTGGAGGAAACTTGTAAGAAATATTTCTGATGAAGAAATCGCTGCAATGAAGAGCAAAGATCCTGTGATAGAAAAACTAATACGTGGCTACACACTATATTCACGAGGTATAACGTTATTATATTGGTCAGTGATCCTGCTGACTAATATAGTGACGATATCGTCACCGTTTCTCAAGTACGTTACAGTACCAGTTTACCGCGATATGATAAGGAACGGTACGGAACCGTATCCGCAAATACTGAGCTCGTGGTTTCCTTTTGATAAAACTAGATTGCCCGGATATTTGGTAGCTGTAGCGGTCCATATAATAATGACTAGTCAGGGAACCGGCGTTATCGCCGTTTACGATGCGAACGTTGTAGCAATTATGTCTTTTTTGAAGGGCCAAATGATGATATTGCGATATAAATCCCAAGGGATTTTCGGCGACGTTAATGGGATTCGGAGAGACCAAGTTTTGGATAATATAAAGGAGTGTCATCGGTTACACAACTTTTTCATAAAGTAAGTTGACTGCTATCTTAATTTTGGTCTTCATTAAAAATTATGATTAATTTTTGGATTTTATTATTGATTATACCTGTGACTTTGTCCGCGTTGATTTAATGTTAGTTGTTTTCTGTTACAGAATTTAATTATATAATAATTACTTAAATCTTATTTGCAGACAGTACAAAACCTTCAATTCTATAATCTCGCCAGTGATGTTCATGTATGTACTCGTCTGTTCTATAATGATATGCTGCAGTGTGGTACAGCTAAGTGTTGTGAGTCAATTTAACATTAAATCGCTATTAAACCAGCCCTTAGATCTATATTTGTGTCAAGTTGAATTTGAATCCACACTTTCAATTTGATGCCGTAACAAACAGACAGACAGACAAACTTTAAAAAAAACTTTGGGCTCTGTATCGATAGGAAAGCATCTTTAGTTAAAAAACAATTTGATGTAAGTACAAGAATAATATCCACCAAATGTTAGTCCCAAGCACTCGGTGGTTAAAAAGGAAACAGCACGAGTACTTGAACTGTAGTTTATTAGCTGAGATAATTTTAATATATCTCACAAAATAAATAAGATTTACTACTAAGATAGCTTGTCGCGACTCGCAGGGACCTCCAGAAGGTCTTTCGGCGATATTTTGGTTCACGACCTTAGTTTTTATTGCTATCCCCAATCCAGTCTTATTATGAGCACACCTAGATATAAAAATGTTATAATTGGGACCTATATTATTTAATTCGCATGATCGACTGCGGCCGACGAGATTCCGGGTTCGAGACCCGGGTCGGGCCATAATTAAGCATTGGCTTTTTCTGACTAAAAAATCTCAGTACTAGCCCGGAGCTAGGATGTTGGCGGTGTTTCACCCCCGTGCCTTGGAGAACACGTTAAGCCGTCGGTCTCGGTTATTATCACTAACATGATAATAGTCATTAAAGCCCGCCAACTCGCATTGGAGCAGCGTGGTGGGTCTACGCTCTAATTCCCTCTATTCTATGAGCGAGTGGAGGCCTGTGCCCAGCAGTGGGACGTTAATGGGCTGTAGTGAGTGGTAAGTACCTATATGGTCTATATCTTTTCTACAGGGAGAAATCACAATGTCTCACAAGTTGTGGGTCATTGAATTCACGATGGCGTTAGGGGTGCAACTCTTTCTGTACTGTTGGCACAGCAATGAAATTGCGTATGAGGTATGCTCAGCAATATAAACTAGCTGATGCCCGCGACTTCATCGGCGTGGATTAATGTTATTTCACTACGCGGGAATTTTTAAAATTTTTCGGGATAAAAAAGTAGCCTATGTGTTTATCCAGACTATAATCTGTGTGCCAAATTTTATCCAGATCTGTTCAGCCATTGGCGTGATTGAGTAATAAAGATCCATCCATCTATCCATCCATCCAAACTTTCGCATTTATAATATTAGTATAGAAATATATAGCTAGAAGCTAACCAACCCGCCCCTGCTTCGCTTGTGTAGAATTTCCGAAAGAACTTCGGGTATGGAAATTACATAAATCCTGAAAAACTATTTCATTATAACTGAACAAGAGCATAATATCTAATACCAATTTATCATGACTAAAACCTGAAAAATCATTGACTTTGATAACTTTCATGCCCTATTCAAGTAGCGCCCTTGTGGATTAAAGTTCCGAAATTTTAGAAAGAGTAGATACAAATTTTCAAAGGAAAAGTTTTATCAAAAACTTTTTAACCCCTTGTGGAATAAAATTTTCCAAAATTTTCATGGAACCTAACTAAATTTTCAATTATACTATACTTCACAAAATTTGGGCAAGATCGGATTAAGCAGATGGATCCTGAAAAGGTAACAGATAGAATCCATATCTCCATCCATATATTATAATTTATATTTATATATAGTATGGACTAGTATGGATATGGATTCTATATACTAATATTTTAAATGCGAAAGTGTTTCTGTCTATCTGTCTGTCTGCTACGCTTTCACGGCCCATCTGTTCAACCGATTTTGATGAAATTAAGTACAGGAATAGTTTATATCCCGGGGAAGGACATCGACTACTTTTCATCCCGGAAAATTAAGGAGTTCCCGCGGGAATGGAAAAATCTTAATCCACGCGGTAGAAGTTGCGGGTATCATCTAGTCGAGAAGACAATAATTATATAGATAGTATATACTAAATTAATAGACATTATGTCCCGGAAAATACCCGTCCGTAGAATCTTGTCTGTAGTATGTTTCACTCTTATATTATACTATCTTTTGCCCACGACTTCGTCCGCATGAACTACATAAAATTTCAAACACCTATTTCACCCCCTCAGGATTTGAATTTACAAAAATCCTTTCTTAGCGAATGTCTACGACATCTATTTGCCAAATTTCAGTCCGATTCGTCCAGAGGTTTGAGCTGTGCGTTAATAGATCAGTCAGTCCTTTTCCTTTTATACTATTAGGTATTACTATTTTAGAGTCACTATATACACTATTTTAGAGTCATTATATACTGCTATTTTAGAGTCATTATTTACTACTATTTTAGAGTCAAGGGGTTGAACAAGGCGTATACAGTAGCAACTGGTGGAGAGCTGACGTTCAAGTCCGCAGGCAAGTGCTGCTACTGGCTGGCAAGTTGTCACCAACGTATATACTGCAAGCGGGACCTTTCACGAATTTTTCCATGGCCACGTTTATTGACGTGAGTATGAAAAGTAATAGCTTTTTTTATGCCCCATTACTTTAGAATGGTCTCTACTCTCCTTTTACAGAAAAATACTCGTTATGATGAGCAATAAGCGATGTTTTCTTCTATTCGTTTGATGTTCCTATAATAGGGATGATGCTTAGGTATATCAAAAATATATTATATCTTACTGATTATTAAATAGAGCGTCTTCCAAAAGACCTAAAATTCTTCTGTTAGTTCTAAGTTTAATAATTATTTGAAGTTATCGATTAAAGAAGGTGCGTTGAAATTTGTTGACGTCACAACTATGTATTTCATACAAACTTCCATACTAGAAGTGCGTTTTTAAGTTTGATAAAGAGTTGCTGATTTGATTGAGTTGTCATCATCCCTATTATTATTAACTATTCCTTGGTCCTGCGATCTCATTTGGTTGTAACAATATAGGTACCTATTGCACCTATGGGTTGTAAGTATGGTAATGGAACAAAATCACTTTGGATTATAATCAATTGAATGGGTTCGGACCAAGTCGTTTATTAATATTTTAACGGTTTTCAAAGTATTTTATAAATCATAGCAGTGTTTTGTTTTCTTTTCAGATTTTGAAAGGTTCATACAGTTTTTATACTTTGTTTACGCAAATGCATGAAAACAAAAAATGAAGAATGAATAGATTGTCGACCAAATGATTCATTCAATATTTTCACACACATGCACATACGAGTACATTAATTTATTACATTTATTAGCACTTAACAGCAAGTTTGCTTTATTATTAAATAATTAAAATGTACTTGCAATGTGGACCCCCCCCCCAACAAGAAGTATAACGTCACAAACATAGTGAAGAAACCCACTAATTGGCTAGACAGCGAATATAGACATATTCGTACAAGAGATATAGGTACAAGAGAGACAAAACCCAATTAATGTTAAATGTTTGTCTGTGTCACCAGTGTGGAATAAATGTATTTTCTTTCTTTCGATTTACAGGCAGCGCATTTTATTAGTACCTAATTATTAATATTTAAATTAATTGAATACTTAATTGTACCTTATTCAATTGAAAATTAATAAATAAGTTTGAAGTTTGAAAATGAAAGTTATTTACTATCCAAACTTTATTGCTCTAATAAAGCTAAATTACTTCAGAAACTATAAACTTTCTATAGACTTCAATATAACTTCCTGTCCCGCTTTCGAGTTTCAATTCACATAAGTTTCACGTTAGTACCTACTACCCACGTTCTCTAGGATGGGAACTCGATGAGAACATTAAAGTCTAGTCCCACTACAGAGGCGCACCGCGGCACGGCACGTAGAATAGAATAGAAGAATAGAATGAATTGATTTGTCTGAATAATATGTGTTACAATGATGGTTACAGTATAAAAAGTCGCAGCATATCCAGTCGTAGCGGCAACTATTCTGCGTGTGAGGTTGTATGGAGCTGGGCCCACTTAAGGCGCTGTGAGCTCATGAGATCAAAATAAAGGCGCGCCGGGGTGAAATCAAGCAAGCGCTTGTTGCAAAAATGCAAGAAATCATTTGCCAAAAATAAATATTGACTGTTCAATACAAATTAATCCGACAATGTGCTTGATTTAGAAGTGTAAATTTTATGTTATATTTCTAGAGCAAATTATTATTTTCAATAAGGAGAAAAATTGCTTTAAAAGGTTAAATAGGTATTGGTAGGTACAGAGGTATGTTTAAAATAAATTTCAATGCAGAGATTTTTTTAAATTGTATTTTGAGATGCGTCAATGGCTGCTTAAAGGTCTTGAAAACAGCAAATTATTTTAACAAGCATACATTATGTCACCGTTTGATGGATATACTACTTTTAAAACCCCCCTTTTACGCTACATAGGGCCTTAAGCGGCGCGGCACGGATTCGCACTGCACGACGCGGCCCCGTACAAACTCATACAAATAATATTTGCCGCTACGTGCCGCGCCGCACCGCGCATCTCAAGTGGAGCTAGACCTCTAATTATTATAATATTATGCCTCGACGTTCCAAATTATACTCGCTTGTGTGGAACTACTTGTATTGCAAATTTGAATCTGTGTCTATATACTCGTATGCTTCATTTTCACAGCGCATCATCATACTAATAATAAAATTACTAATTTACTAATCATACTAATAAATGCGAAAGTGTGTTTATTTGTTTGTTGGTTTGTCCTTCAATCACTCCGCAATGGAGCAACTGATCGACGTGATTTTAGGGATGGGTTTAGTTATAGGTAGTAAAAAAATTCTACATCAATGGTTTAGTTGAAGTGGAAAGTGACAAATGATAATTTTTATCCCACCCACGAAGTCGCGGGCATCAGCTTAGTACCTTAATATAAATGTGAATAACGCCCGCCAAACAAAAATATTTTTTACTCAACTATAAGTTAGCCTTTGACTGCAATCTCACTTGGTGGTAAGTGATGATGCAGTCTGGGAAGGTAACGGGCTAATTGCACTTATATTAAACCCATATCCCTAATTGGCTTCAATACCTCATCGTACCGGAACGCTAAATTAGCGGCACAACTTTGCCGGTAGGTTGGTAACAATCCACGGCCCATGCCATGACCAGACCAGACCAGAGAGAATTCCGAAATTATAAATTCTCAATTTGACTTTGACCGGGGATCAAACCCTGGACCTCCAACAGCGATCATCACTGCACCAAAGAGCTCCTAATTTTTTTTTTGTCTAGAACATGATTTCAATCAATCAATCAATAATTTATTTATAGAAATTAGGTACACTATTGACGTTAGATAACTCATGGCTGTGATAATCAGTATCTTCAAACTAAAGCTACGCGGGTTCCACAACCGCCTTAGGTCTGAGAAGAGCCCACAACAAATTCAGCCGGGTTTTTTCCACCCTTAGTATTCGACATTAATATTTGCTTCCGCAGCCGAAAATAACTTCTCACCTTTAACATAAGAAAGCCAATATTCCCTGAAATAAAGTATTGTTTATTTCAGTCGATCCTTGTGATCCCTTGTCTCTGCGAAAATGGATGCCTGTCGAATAGGTATCTGACGTCAGCATACGTTTATAGTCAGTTTCCTGAATTGTATTATGGTAGGTATAAATTTTTGGCAGTCGAACGTAGTCAATATACAGTCAGCTTTCTGAAATTGAATTTATTTAGAGCATCGATATTATGTATTCATAGAAAAAAATTGGGCGTCCAACCTGTAGAGCACGCTCCACACCTGTATAGCCCTGCCCTTGTCCCCGACATTGCGCTGTCCCGCTTTTCAGAGTAGATGGCGTTAGTAAAATAGGTCCACATTCTTTGTTTGACAGGGCCCGTCTATAGGGGAGCCCAAGAGGGGATTTTTGGATTTACTCCAGCGCAGCAGATTATTATAAAGGGGGATTCTTTGGACCCATATTTTTATGATCGATTTTATTTATTTAATATTTTGATCTGCTGTCCTAGACAGACCCACCAGTATACAGGGCTCTTAAATGGTGAAGGTACTCTACAGGGCCCCGCGCTGAAGTAAATCCAAATATTCCCTCTTGGGCTCCCATACCATGTAAATTGAGGTCGTTGATTTGGAGCATTAGGGTCTTCGCCCATAGACAGCACGGGAAGCAATTTTTCAGAATATAATATAGTTAAATATAATTTAATTCTATCTCTATAAAATTGAAATTTCAATGCCTATAAAGCATAGCGCTAGTGCCTAAATTTCAATTTTATTAATATTAATTTCTTACTTATGATTAAATAGAGGGATCTCCAAAAGAACTACTTACTTAAAATTTAAATTCTACGTTAGTCTTAAGTTTGATAATTTTTTTAAATTTATAGATGAAAAAAGCATTTAAATTTTATGACGTCACAAATAATGACGGAAGGTATAGAATAAAGCATCCCGCAGAAGAAAGCTACTTTCTATCTCGGATTTAATCGAATTTGCAGGAATTGTCAAATTAATTCTCATCCACGCGGACGAAGTCGCGGTCAGCATGTAGTATGGTATAATAATATCATTTATCTTATTTTACGGAATTGTACGTATACGCATTCCAATATACTGTAGGTACTCAGTATATTATTGGAGTGGCTTTTTATATCCTCGCAAATTGACGTCCGGCTACTTACTACAGAAAATTAGATAAGTATAAAATGTTGACGAAATATCTTTTGTATCATGACATATATATAGGTATATTTCGATTCCTATATAAAATTTCCTTCTTTATATTATTTTATATTATGTATTTCATACAAACTTCTATAGTGGAAGCGTGTTTTAATTTTTGAGTTGGTGATTTGGTTGAGTTGTCATCATCCCTATTAAGTAGGTAGCTAGGTACCTATCTATGTACCCACCTTGATAGGTAGGTAGGCTGTCTAGGTACAGGCACAGAATAGGTAATTGCTACTAGTGAAGTAAAAAAAAAATGTCTCTACCATCGTAGCTCTCGAGCAATATTGAATACTACTTGAAAACTTTCAGACAGAAATAATCTTGCCAGACATTATGAAACCTACTTATTTGCAATGATTTTAAAGTTTCTCATAGGATCCTCCAACTTAAGAACGCGTTATTGGAAAAGTTTCTCTACGTAGTACATATTATATAGACATACGTACGTAGAATATATTTTTGCCATGCGACCCAAAACTTACAAGCGCTTTTAGTAGGTCTGTCATTTTGTAGTGCATTTCAATTTGTAGCGTTTCATTGCTTTGCACTAAACATGATTGTCGTCAAGCGCAAGCTCTAGCAATAAAAAAAGCGTTACGTCGCGAAACAAGTAACCCCTAAAGTTTCGTCCAGTCAGTCTGTCCATCTGCGTTTCACAAGCGTTTTAAGAAACTACTTCATGGCCCGCCTGTTCAAACGATTTTGTTGAAATTTGGTACAGGGACAGATTTTTATCCCGGAAACTTTCAGACTTCAGGCACAGAATAGGTAGTGATGCCAGCCCTCGCTTCGCTCAGGCAGGTCTTCACCCTCGTCTGAAATCGTCTTGTTTTACCCATAAGCACACGATATACCTACCTACTTTTACATAGTGAGTCTGTATCGGCGACGATGTATATAATATCGGCCAATGAAAAACGCCCAATCTATTTCCAATATCCTAACGAGTTTCTGTTTCATTTACCTAATTTTTCTATTTATTATTTATACTTCCTGGATATTCTCAGTAATGGTCCGGGGTTAGGAAGTTGGCGGTGTTACACCCACGTGCCTAGGAGAGCACGTAGAGCCGTCGGTCTTGCACCTGGTCAGAGTGCACCTGTGTTTGCGCACACACTTGCGCACTATAAATTATAATATCTCCCGCGTGGTGATTTCTGGAGATTGGCCGCCGAGGCCGAAATTCGGCTGGGAGGACATTACAATTTTATGGTTATCAACATCAACTTATACTGCCATCTTGTGATGGGTAGACGTAGCTAAAAGCAAAATATTTTTTAAGGAACTTATGATTACAACATGATGATTGAAAATATCATAAGAAAAATATTGAGTTTGATTTTATTAAAACAATAAAAGAATTAATTATCATAATAAGGGTAATCATATAAGTATTATTGGCATAATTTCAGTGCTGCCATCTATGCCAATACTTAGTATTTAGTACAGCGCCATCTATGAGGCAGTAGCTAACTTACTAAGTAAGTTGTCAGCATCACATTTCTGTAAGCTTCCGTAAGATGACGCTGTTATGACTTTACACGGAAGCACTAGTTATTATTGTGTGACGGAAGCCGAATTTGGAGGTTCAAATTTAGCCTTTTCGTATCCTCCGTGCCTCCGTCTCTGAGGAGAGCACGTTAAGCCGTCAGTCCCGGTTATTATCACTAACATCCGATAATAATCGTTACAAAAACCTAAGGCGAGTCGTAGGTATGCGGAAGGACGTGGTAACCCACCGCATTATTATCCCAAGAAAACTCCTACCACTATTTGATTAATGGAATTGGGTCACGTACCCTCAGTAATGAGGAATACGACGCAGAGAGAGAAGCTCTACTTTTACCTTGGACGAACCAAGACTTTTACTCATATACCTATTTTGAAGAATGCCTCTAACAAGTAACAACTGTGAGTCCACGGAATGTACTTCCATTACATCATAGTGGTCATGTAAAATCACTATCAAGTTATTGTTGCTTTAAGTTCAAATAATTCAAATTCAAATTCAAATGTTTTTATTCAAATAGACTTTTTACAAGTGAATGATTCTACCAATGGTTCGGAATGCCGTTCCTACCGAGAAGAACCAGCAAGAAACTCGGTGGTTACTCTTTTGAAAAAAGAAATACCTATATTATTTACAATTGCATTAGTCTAAAGATACATAAGTAACAGCAGTCCTGAGCATTGCTGGAGCGAGTCAAATCCATGCGCTTTTATCATTTATATAATTTTAGACAGTATACCTAATAAGCTTTTTTCAGGAGCATTAGTATTCCAACCACCAATAATTATCAACTATTCTAGCATTATTAAAGATAAAACTATTCTAGCAGCGAAATATTTTCAAATAAGGTACATGCTATCATACTATCAGTGTAAAAACTAACCGTGGGATTTAGTATAATATGAGCATAAAATTTTATTTTAATTACACTGAGCTAGGGTTTGGAGTTAGTCCACATGGCCCGTTTCCAAATTATTTTATCGCTAAATTCCAGTCCCTGGTGGGTTACGAGCGCTTGTATGGGAGACTTAGTGTTACTCGGTGCATAAGGTCAGCTTACACTAGCGACTTCGTGCGCGTGGTTTAAGTTTTTTTGAGTCCCGCGGGAACTCCTTAAATTTTCGGGACAAAACATAGCCTATCTCACTCTTTTCAATGGGCATACTACAATCGCTTAAAGCAGTATTATTTTAAAATATCAGATTTATATGACGTAACTTGGCGTCACTACAAGTCATTATGGATTATAATTTTGAAACTAAAGTGTCAACAATATTAAAGTAAGCGATGGTAGTAAGCCACCTGGTCCTCTGGTATACCCATGCCAAAAATCACGTCGATCCGTTGCTACGTTGTGGCGTGATTGAAGGACAAACCAACAAACAAACACACTTTTGCATTTATAATATTAGTAGGAAGTATGATATAGTATAGTATGATTACACCCTTCCAGCGCACGTATTTCCTGCCACGTATACCTTAGGTACCTTCAAGGCAAGAGTGAATTGGCATCTTCTAGGCAAGCGCAACCTAGACCTCATCATTGCTTTTCACGCTTTTATAAGCGCAAGCTTATAACAAAAATAGGCTTATACGCTTGAAGACAATCATGCTTATCAAAAATTTGTGGTTAAAATCAAAGTATAAAAAGTTCTTTTTCATCTCTTTTTTTTTAACCACTACAAGTTAGCCCTTGACTGCGATCTCACCTGATGGTAAGCGATGATGCAGTCTAAGATGGTAGCGGGCTAACCTGTTAGGGGGTATGGCGGTTATATTAAACCCATACCCCTAATCGGGTTCTACACGGCATCGTACCGGAACGCTTGATCGCTTGTAAGTACCTACTATTAGATAGGTATCCAACGTATCGTATCTGTCACGCAATACCCAGATCATCCGTCTTGAGATGATTACTGACGATCACAATAAGATTCTTGGTCGTAAAAGTCCCATTCCCGTTTTATAGCAATCCAGTCATAAACGGTTCATGGACGCTGTCTCAATCAATCGTTCACTCACATCCTGAATAACACTTTTTCCGTACATTGCGCTCGGCGGTAGGGTTACCCTAATCTGAGAATTCCGGAGGTTTTTTTTATTCCACTACAAGTTAGCCCTGCAATCTCAACTGATGGTAAGTGATGATGCAATCTAAGATGGTAGCGGGCTTACCTGTTAGTGGTATGACAGTTATATTAAACCCATATCCCTGGTCGGTTTCTACACAGCATCGTACCGGGACGCTTAAATGCTTGGTCTTTACCGGTAAGGTCTTCGGCTGTGGCTAGACGGAAACGTGGAACGTTCGGAAGTGACACCAGACAGATCAGATAAAATTCAGAAATTATAAATTCCCGAATTGAATCTGCGGGGAATCGAACCCAGGATCTCCCACGTTAAGACAACATCGCTAAACATTGCGCAAGAGAGGCTGTCGAAATAAAAAAATTGATATTATTGTTTTTTAACTGACTTTTGTCACTTATTTTTGATGAGTCGGGCATCAGCTAGTGATTTCCATAGTACGAAATGATTCCTTTAGATATTTTATATCGTTAAAAACAATCTTTAGGATTTTTGTCATTTCCAAAAGTAGGAAATGCCGGACGTGTCCTAAAAATCCCGATCTTGTAGACACACTATACAGAGAGCAATAAATTGTAGCTTTAATCTGATAGCCGAGTTCAATGGAATGCACCGCAATCCAATAATATACTGCTGGATGTTGGCAAGCAAAAATCACCAGGTGCAAAATGTATGCGATTTTCACTACTATCCAGTTCAGAGTGTAATAATATGAACATGAATGGTTTAGTTCATTGTTGTTTTTTAAAAGTATTGGGCATGCATGCTCTATGAGAGTAAGGCAATATTGAGTGCACCTGTTGGTATTTTATCCACTACAAGTGAGCCCTTGCCTGCGATCTTATCTGATGGTAAGATGAAGTCTAATATGGTAGCGGGCTAACCTGCACCTAATAGGAGAAGGTTAAACCCACACTTCTAATCCTTAATTTTCCATCACTTACCGTCAGGTGACATGACATGTGACATGACATGACAGGTTGACGCGAAGAATTTTTTAGTAGAACGGCACAAATAGTTGTCGTCGTCGTCGTCAACCGATGGACGTCCACTGCTGGACATAGATCTTCTGTAGGGTCCTCCACAAGCCACGGTCTTGCGCCGCCTGGATCCAGCGACTCCCTGCGACTCTCTTGATGTCGTCCGTCCACATAAACTACAAATAGTATACAAATACACAAGTACACAAATTTGTGCACAAATAGTAAAAAAATATAACCCGTTAAACTTTTATGAAAGATCTTACATAAAATTGTATTGGATTTTTACGATATTGATTCTCCGCATCAAAACATTGATGCTGTGTTATTTCTCCAAAAAAGCATTGGGTCTGCGTTATAGATAACAGGCTTATTTAACGACCTCCCTTTTTTTTTGTCTTAGAGTGGGTGGTCTCGGATTCGCCACCACCACTACAGCCCATTAACGTCCCACTGCTGGGCACAGGCCTCCACTCTCATACGAGAGAGTGAATAGGGCTTAGACCCACCACGCTGCTCCAATGCCGGTTGACGGGCTTTAACGACTATTATCATGTTAGTGATAATAACCGGGACCGACGTTAAGTCCAACGTGCTCGCCGAGGCACGGGGATGAAATACCGCCAACTTCCTAACTCCAGGCTAGTACTGAGAATTTCTAGTCAGAAAAACCCAATACTTAATTATGGCCCGACACGGGACTCAAACATGGGACCTCGTCGGCCGCAGTTGAACATGCTAACCGTTAGACCAACGAGGCAGGTCGATACCCGGCAGGGTCAATTTGGAAATTTACAATTTCTGAATTTCCTCCGATCTGGCCTAGCCATACCCAGTTACCCTACTGGCAAAGACATTCCGTTAAGCGATTAAGCTTTCCGGTACGATGCCGTGTAGAAACCGATTAGGGGTATAAGTTTAATATAAATGCCATGCCATGGGATAAGGGCAGGCAGAAGAAGACCCCTAACAGGTCAGCCCACCATCTTAGAATGCATCATCACTTACCACCAGGTGAGATTGCAGTCAAAAGCTAACTTGTTGTGGCATTAAAAAGAAGTTTTTATAGGTAAAGGAACTTCCTGCCAGTTATCACGATGCTTTTTTACAGTTTCAAGTAACTAAAAATTTTCACTTGCTTCGCTGCGTTAGCGCAGAATTTAACATTAATTATATTATATACTAGTATGGCGCGTGGATGCGCGGCCCGCTGAAGCGGACCGCGTAGTAGACCGCGTGGCTCACTGTCTACTTACTTGCTCTCCTTCTATCCAAGTGTTTACTGCCTTTTTTTTTTTTTTAATTAATCAACTAAGGGAGTTTTTGTGTTTTAACTTCAACGGTCTCTTACACTCCTGCTCAACTCAACTTATGCATGTCAGGAAAGTTTCTTAACATTTAAAGGCCCTTTTAGATTCTTAGGGGGGTCTCTGTTATATGTTTTCTTATGAGATTTTTTTTTACGTCTGTCGGACGCTTGGCACGTTGGCGCTTCCACTGTGCTCGCTAGCATAGCAGTGTGTTGTTTATTTCAGAACACGTAGACAGTAAACACTTTAGGTTTGAGGAGCCCCCACTTATCTTTAATACCCTGGCCGTGCTCCTCACCCATCTTTCAAAACCTCGATCATCATCGCTCTCCATATATTTTTTTCTCCGAAAAATTATGGAGAGTTCTTCTTTAAAAACAAATTTTGAAAAGGAACCGCATCAAAGTCTTGCATAGTTCTACACTTGTAGCCTCTTCAATATTCGCCATACATTTTCTATGGAAAAATAAGTTCCGCCATCTCGAATTTTTTTCCTGTTCATCAAGTAGACCTTCATGTCCTGATCATCTTTTGCCAAGAAACCACTCTTCCGTTTTTTATACTCTCCGAGATAGACACCGTCGAAATTTGTATGGCGGCCATCTTAAATCTGCCATTTTGATAATTTTTTCAGCTCACTGTCAATTGGATGAAGTTTCGAGTGACATTTGTTCGAGCACCCCCCACCTATCTTCAATACCCTGGCTGTGCTCTTCATCCGTCTTTGAAATCCTCAATCATCAGCTCTCTCCGTATTTTTCCTCTGAATAAATTTTTGTCTTATGTGGGAGGTCCCGGGTTCGATCCCGGCAGGGTTAATTCGAAAATTTATAATTTCTGAATTTTCTCTGGTCTGGCCTGGTGGAAGGCTTCGGCCGTGGCTACTTACCACCCTACCGGTAAAGACGTACCGCCAAGCGATTTAGCGTTCCGGTACGATGCCGTGTAGAAACCAATTAGGGGTATGGATTTAATATAACTGCCGTACCCCTGACAGGTTAGCCCGCTACCATCTTAGACTGCATCGTCACTTACCATCAGGTGAGATCACAGTCAAGGGCTAACTTGTAGTGGAATAAAAAAAAACGAAATCACCCTGACACTTTTTACCGTCTGAAATTATTATCTTAAATTGTCGCTGTATTGTGCAAGCCCACTTAGCATTGTAGGCATATTTTAGGTATATAAATTTATATCATTTTAGTGGACGTTTGTAATTTTATTATTTTATTCTATAGAACCTTTTTTATAATTTAACTATTTCATGGCCTTTGACTTCTAACGCCATCTAGTGAGTGTTCGATGAAGATACTAAATTCTAGTTCAATCATATCCATACTAATATTATAAATGCGAAAGTGTGTCTGTCTGTCTATCCGTTTGTCTGTCTGTCTGTCACGGCCCATCTGCTCAACCGATTTTGATGAAATTTGGTACAATTTGGTTGTATCCCGGGGAAGGACATAGGCTACTTTTTATCCCGGAAAATTAAAGAGTTCCCGTGGGAATCAAACAATCTTAATCCACGCGGACGGAGTCGCGGGAATCATCTAGTTACTTATATTAATTAATGAATACTTGTCAGTTGCTATCGTTCAGCTTTATTTAAATTTTTTTATACTTTCCGAGATAGACACCTATGAAATTTGTATAACCACCATCTTGTATCCGCTATTTAAGAGTTTTTTTTTCAGCTCATTTTCTTTTTTTGTTTGAGCAGCCCCCACCTATCTTTAATACCCTGCTCTCTAGCTAGCTAGTAGCTCTTCACCCATCTTGCAAACCCTCGATCTCCATATTTTCTTTCCGAATCATTTGTCAGAATGACAGTACGAAGATACAAACTTTGAAAATGTCTTGCATAATTTCCAAATCCCAGTCAACATTCGCCATACATTTTCTATGGAAAAATAAATTCCGCCATCTTGAATTTTTTTCCTGTTCATCAAGTAGACCCTCATGTCCTGATCATCTTTTGCCAAGAAACCACTCTTCCATCTCTGATACTCTCCGAGATAGACACCGACGAAATTTGTATGGCGGCCATCTTAAATCCGCCATTTTGAAATTTTTTTCAGCTAACTGTCAATTGGATGACGTTTCGAGTGACATTTGGTCGAGCACCCCCCACCTATCTTCAATACCCTGGCTGGTGCTCTTCATCCGTCTTCGAAATCCTCAATCATCAGCTCTCTCTGTATTTTTCCTCTTAATGATTTTTTGTCTTCTATACGAAACGATGAGTGAAAAAAAAAATGTTCATACAAAATTTTACAGGAGAGGTGATCAATGAGTCAGTCAGCACGAGCAGCTATATATATATTAACTAGTGTTTCGCCCTGTGCGCGAGCTGCTAAAGCAGCTCACGGGTTGTGGTTTGACTTACAAGTAATGACTACGAATGAGTACAGACTACTGTACTAAACTGAATTCATTTATTATGGTTATAAAGAATTTCAAAGTGGCGTTGATTTTTTAAAATTTTGGTATCAGTTTCCTGTTTTGTAACCCCAGGGAGTCCTAAATATCGATTTTGAACGAAATCGGTCAATTAACAAAGAATTTCAAAATGGCGTTGATTTTTTTTAACTTTGGTATCAGTTTCCTGTTTTGTGATCCCAGGGAGCCCTGAATATCGATTTTGAACGAAATCGGTCCATTAACAAAGAATTTCAAAATGGCGCCGATTTTTTAAAACTTTGGTAACAGTTTCCTGTATTGAAATCCCAGGGAGCCCTAAATATCGATTTTGAACGAAATCGGTCCATTAACAAAGAATTTCAAAATGGCGCTGATTTTTTAAAATTTTGGTTTCAGTTTCCTGTTTTTTAACCCCAGGGAGTCCTCAATATAGATTTTAAACGAAATCGGTCAATTAACAAATAATTTAAAAAAAACGCTGATTTTATAAATTTTGGCAACAGTTTCCTGTTTTGTAATATTAGGGATCCTCATATATCGATTTTGAACGAAATCAGACAATTAACAAAGAATTTCAAAATGGCGCTGATTTTTAAAATGTTGGTACCAGTTTCCTGTTTTGTAATCCCAGGGAGCCCTAAATATCGATTTTGAACGAAATCGGTTAATTAACGAAGAATTTCAAAATGGCGCTGGTTTTTTAAAATTTTTGTAACATTTCCTGTATTGTGATCCCACGGAGTCCTAAATATCGATTTTGAACGAAATCGGTCAATTAACAAAGAATTTCAAATGGCGCTGATTTTTTAAGATGTTGGTACCAGTTTCCTGTTTTGTAATCTCAGGTAGTCCTAAATATCGATTTTGAACGAAATTGGTCAATTTACAAAGAATTTCAAAATGGCGCTGTTTTTTTTAATTTTGATAACATTTTCCTGTTTTGTAACCCCAGGCCCAGGGAGCCCTAAATATCGATTTTGAACGAAATCAGCAAATAAACAAATAATTTCAAAATAGCGGCGGTTTTTTAAAATTTTGGAATAATTTTCCTGTTTTGTAATCCCAGGGAGCCCCGTCGAGGGTTAAACGGAAAAGTATCAAAATCTTGCATAGTAGTTCTACACTTGTAGTCTCTTCAATTTTCGCCTTTTATATTCTATGCAAAAATAAATTCCGCCATCTTGAATTTTTTTCCTGTTCATCAAGTAGATCTTCAGGTCCTTATGATATTTTGCCAAGAAACCTCTCTTCCGTCATTTATACTTTCTGAGTTAGACAACAATTAAATTTCTATGGCAGCCATCTTAAATCTGCCATTTTGAATTTTTTTCAGCTCATTGTCTATTGGATGAAGTGTCGAATGACATTTGGTCGAGCACCCCCCTATCTATTTGTTATGCTTCGATCGGTTGATTTCAGCAAATCAGCCGCCATTTTGTTTTTCCGAAATATTATAATTTTTTCCTACTCTTATCCCGCACGCGAACACATCTCCTATACATGAACTACCCCGTTTCAGATCTGTGACGCCGCGGTTTGAGGTAGAAAAATCAAAAATTTTAAAGCATTATATCTCGGCCGCCATTTTGTTTTTCCAATTTTTTCTACTTTTTATATTGATTGTTTACTAATTTCTTCAATAATTGCGAGTTATAATGAAATTAGTTGGAAAACAAAAGAGTTGCAAAAATCACGTCAGCCGCCATCTTGTTTTTCAATTTTTTTTCCACTTTTTCTATTGATCGTTTACAAATATCTTCAATCATTGCGAGTTGTAACGAAATCGGTCGGAAAACAAAAGAGTTGCAAGAATCACCTCGGCCGCCATCTTGTTTTTCTAATTTGTTCTACTTTTTGTATTGATCGTTTACTAATTTCTTCAATCATTGCGAGTTGTAACGAAATCGGTTGAAAAATAAAAAAGTTACAAAAAACACGCCGGCCGCCATCTTGTTTTTCCGAAATGTAATAATTTTTCTCTACTCCCATCCCGCACCCGAACATATATGACCTATACATGAACTAACCCGTTTCGGATCTGTAGCGCCACGGTTCGGGGTCAAAAATTCAAAAATTTGAAAATACTACAGCTCAGCCGCCATCTTGTTTTTCTAAATTGTTCTACTTTTTGTATTGATCGTTTACTAATTTCTTCAATCATTGCAAGTTGTAACGAAATCGGTTGGAAAACAAAAAAGTTACAAAAAGCACGTCGGCCGCCATCTTGTTTTTCTGAAATGTCATAATTTTTCTTTACTCCCATTGCGCACCCGAACACATCTCCCATACATCATTGTATCGTTTTCTGCCTCTTTTTAGTAGGTTCATGCATTTGGTCGAACTCCCCCCTCTTTCTACAATATCCTGGCCGCGGTCTTCACCCGTCTCCGAAATCCTCAATCATCAACTCGCTTCACATTTTTCTCCCAAATATTCGTTAGAAGTACCCAGTCCCCATAAAAATCCTAATCGCCATATAATTTGGTATGAAAAAAAATATTCCGCCATCTTGAATTTTTTTTCATTTTGCTAAATAGACCTCCTCGTCCTGATCATCTCTTGCCAAGAAACCACTCTTCCATCTTTTATACTTTCTGAGATAGACACCAAACAAATTTGTATGGCAGCCATCTTAATTCCGCCATTTTGAATTTTTTTTTTGCTCTTTGTCTATTGGATGAGGTTCCGAGTGACATTAGTTCGAGGACCCCCCACCTATCTTCAATACCTTGGCCGTGCCCTTTACCCGTCTCCGAAATCCTCAATCATCAGCTGTCTCCATATTTTTTTTCGAGTTATATTTTCTGACTTCTATACGAAGCCATCAGTGAAAAAAAAATTTTTCATACAAAATTTTACAGGAGGATATTTTTGGGGAAAATCTCGAAAACTACCCCAAATGTGGCAACACTGTTTTGATATCTCGATACTGCCGGTCGAGTTACACACTCGATCCCTACATGTCAACTTTCCCAAATGTTGCCAACTGCCTCAAAATCGTGATCGAAATTTTCAAAAACACAAAAAGAATACAAAATGGCCGCCACCTCGTTTCACACAAGCATTTTACATAGTTTCATAATTTTCCCGTAAACTACAGGATATACCGCTCCTGATGACGTTTCAATTTTTCATCTCGCTCGCACCCAGCCGAAATGATAGCCCCTGAAAAAAGACCATGGCGAAAATCACTTTTACTTCGATAAATTCCAGTGTTGCCAGACCTCGGCGACGAAAATATCCAAATGTCATTCGTACAAGTGGGACACGTGGTCGCTCATACTCGAACTTTGCAAAAAATACGTATTTCGATTTTTTAATTTTTGGGGTAAATCTTGAAAATTTCCCGAGAAATGGGGTAATTTTTTTTCCCCAGTTCATTCTTCGAGTCGGTACACACAATCGTCCCATAGAAGTCGAAACGCTCCGACGTTGCCAACTGTGAGAAAATTGAAGTTTAAAATTGCGTTTTTTCGTACCTCAGACCGAACGGCCGCCGCGACAGCCGCCATCTTGAATTTTTAAAAACCACTCCCGTTCTGTCAAAATACAGGATAGTTGTAGGCAAAAAGAGAAAAAAATATTACGCTCGACCACGCCGTTTCGGATCTGTGGCGCCGCGGTTCGGGGTCGAAAAATCAAAAATTTCAAAACACTACAGCTCGGCCGCCATCTTGTTTTTCCAATTTTTTCCACTTTTTCTATAAATCGGTTCCCAGTTTCTTCAATCGTTGCGAGTTGTAACGAAATCGGTTGGAAAACAAAAGAGTTGCAAGAATCACGTTGGCCGCCATCTTGTTTTTCCGAAATGTCATAATTTTTCCTTACTCGACTCCCGCACCCGAACACATCTCCCGTACATCATTATATCGTTTTCTGTCTCTTTCTAGGAGAACAATTATGTCAATGAGTGAGTCAGTGAGTCAGTGGTAATCGAGCTATATATAGTATAATAATAATTATTATATTTAGGACGTATACATATATGTAGGTAGTATTGTTTGTAGTTAATATGTGTAATATATTATACTTGTAGTTTGCGCACCATCCCGTTTTATTCTCTTTTCCTGTCTCCAAAGGTTGTCTGGAAGAGATCGCCTTTGCATATTGTTTAGTCCTAGTTTGTAGTTTTAATGACTTTTTTATTTCCGTTATTTTGTGTGCAATAAAGATTTAATAATAATAATTAATTTAAAAAAAAGTTACTTTAAATACCTACTAGAGTGTCGGGCAAATGTTAACTTGTTACTTTAGAGCTCTAAGTTTAGGCCACAATGTTCAGAGGTTTTAAGTAGTGAGTACTCTTTAAGAAACTCTGAGGTGTTGATTGGCATAATGTCCATAGAATATTTATGAGGTAGGTCCTTTTAAAATGAGTTTATTGTTTATTGTGACAAAGTATTTTACCCAGAAGTTGGTCCACGCTACTGGTGACTCAATAAGCCCAACAGATTAGCGTGGCATTTCAGAGACGCAATAGCGCCAGTGTCATGGGTTCCATGCCTATGAACGATCATTTGGACGGTGCACTTTTTTTTTTTTTTGTAAATATAAATGTTATAGATTTTTTGTAGTGGGTCATTTTTGTAAATATTTTAATTATTATTATTATTATTGTATATATAAAAGTATCTTGAAGCCATTTTGAAATTATTAAAGGTTGTGGCAATGTTAGATCAGAATTTTGTAAGTATTCCTCAGGGATCTTTAGACAACCTCGATCTACGCGGACAAAGTCGTGCGTTAAAGCTATACTAGTTTAATTTTAAAATACTAGGCTCTTAAGGGTAGGATAGGCTTTTATTCTATGACATTTAAAAAATCTGAGAAAACATTTCATTTCAAGGAAAAAAAAAGAAAAATTTAAATTGGCTGCTCTAAAATAGCATTACTCTACGCGACGCGCGTATTGCGAAGCTCATCGCTTAACTAGAGTGCTAGAGTCTACTTAAATTACAGAGTATTATTTTATTTACGTTGTCAGTGGTTCAGAGTTTTATTGTTATCTATAAGATAGAGCCTTCTCTTAGTTGCAAATAAAAAGAAACAGCGCGTAATAATTATTCAATGATGCAGATTAACATTTTATCGGAAAGCAGCAGTAGAAATTGCGTTTCAGTAAAGTAAAAACACTTTGAATTGATTGTATTTTATAGCGCTAAGTACACATTATACAGAGTGAATTTTGAAATGCAATTAAGGGTATATTATCCTGAATTCCCTACACAATACTGAAAAACTTTGATTTTACAACTTTTACAAAACAAAGTCCTAATAATATTAGATTGCTGAATAAAGGCTGCTTCAGCCATGGCTATAGTTCGCCTACGTTCACCTAAAGTTCGCGCACGAGTTGAATGTGGAGGATGTCAAATGTATGGTGACACATACATTTATTCTGCATTCAACTCGCGCGCGAACTGTAAGTAGTTGCTAGTGATTACTTTTAAAATAATGCTTGTCAAGCAATCAGGGTCCGATTGTACCTTCTTGCGTTGCTATCGCCGCGTGTTGTGTATGACCAGGTCTCAAAATACAGTAGTATAATAAAAACTAGGCTTTACAGGGCATAAACAAAGTTTCAAGTCACGGCTCTTATGCAAATAAACGTATGAATAAAATTAGCTTGCGGCAGTGCAGTACAAAATATACGTTTAGTAAGTACTTTTTTACGTTTTACCCGATGTTTATGTATAAAGTTTTGCATTGTGCAGAGTAGGTGATAATTAGGTTTACTGAAATAGTTAAAGTTCGCGCATGAGTTGAATGCAGAGTTTATTTTCTCTGCATTCAATTCGCGCGCGAGCTATACTCAGGTACAATATTATAATAATCATCGTTGCGTTTTTATTCCATTACGAGTTAGCCTTTGCCTATAATCTCCCCTGGGGATATACTAGACCAATGCTTAAAGCAATACCTAAGCAATATTACTCAAAATTACAGTTTGATGTCATGTACCTTGACATCCCTAAAATAAGGATTATAATTCTAAAACACGACGGTAAACAATAATGAAACAATATGGAATTAAGTGTTGGCAGTATGGCCCCTGTTGGCAGTGATGGTCTTATAAGTGAGAGGTCCCGGGTTCAATCCCCAGCAAAGTCAATATGAATAGCCGTGGCTAGTTACTGTTAGCGTTCCAGTACAATAACCCATCATACTAATAATATAAATGCGAAAGTGTGTTTATTTGTTGGTTTGTTGGTTTATTGGTTTGTTGGTTTGTCCTTCAATCACGCCGCAACGGAGCAACGGAACGACGTGATTTTTGGCATGGGTAGGTATAGTGGAGGACCTGAAGAGTGACATAGGATACTTTTTATCCCGGAAAATTGAGGAGTTCCCGCGGGAATCAAAAAAACAAACCACGCGGACGCAGTCGCGGGCAACAGCTACTACTTAATAATATAATATGACTGCCACTACAGGTTATTCTGCTACCATAAACTACTTAGGTATTATTTCAGCTTTGGCACAACCATATTATACTCCATCAGCTCTTACCACCAGTTGAGATCGCAGTCAACTTGTAGTGGAATAAAAAAAAATATTAAATGAATAGACCAATTCAGGAGGAATTGGAACAGCAAAATAAAATATGAGTTACTTTACACCCCATAAATTTCGATCGAATAACCTTTACCGGTATATTACAGGACATTACGACACCTTCCATTGAACATGTAGATATAATATATCGGATTAACGCTACAATTTATTGTTTCCCGACACCGACAGCCGTGCGTAAAAAGCGGTTTTCCGTTGATTAATGTAACATTTTTACAAGCTATTTCCCGCTAAAATGGCATCTTTACAATTTAACTATGACTTTATGAAGTTCAATCAAATGTAAAACGTGATGGTGATAATCAATCACGGTGTCTTAAATATAATATATAGGCAAAGGCAATATTATGCGAATAATATCTAGTTCAATTATAGTAATATTATAAAAGTTTATAATAAAGCAAAAATCTTATTAATATAACTGAAAAGAAAGCATTTATATAATAATTATGTTCGATACAACATTAAATTAATATTGAAGCATCAAAAATTGAAGATCACCCATTTTTTACCTTATAAACCCAAAATGCAATCTTTTTTAACCCTATTTAAATAACTGACAGTAATTGCACTTTTAAACAATTTTATTATTATTGAGAAAATATAAATAATATCGTGTTCTGGAAGAATTCAAAATTTATAACATTATGAACATCAGCTGTAGAGCAAAAAAAATATTAAAATAACTAAAAAATATACATAAAGCAATTAGTATAGGTTCGATAAATACTTATAAAATAATTATTATGTGTTAATAGCGCCAGTGTTTTGGGCACCATGCCCATTAACGATCACTTGAACGGCGTGTATTTTTTGTAAATAATAAATAACTAGTAATAGTTTTTCCTTAATTTATCATTTCTTTATTTAATTTTTTGTATCCTGATTATATAATAAACTAACACCTTACGAAGCGTCTAAAAAACACTACGTTTTATTACTATGTGAAAATGTATTATTATATCGTGATACTTGAATCAATATTGTAGCATCAAAAAATAGACATTAACTTTTAACCTCATCAATTTCGATTGGATAGCCTTTACCGGTATATTACAGGGCATTACGACGCCTTCCATTTAACAGGTATATCGGATTAAAAGCTACAATTTATTGCGTCCCGACACCGGCAGCCGTGCGGTAAAAAGCGTTTTTCGCATCGTAACTGTTCCGTTGATTGAGATAGCTGCCGGTTCACATTTTTACGAGCAATTTCCAGCTGAAATATTTACTTTTTACTCCTTATTATCATTAAAACGGAATAATGTCTTAGAATAATAGGCGATTAGGCTTAGGCTGCAGGCAATTTAATTTGAATAAGAAACACCTAATAGCTAAGCTCTTAAGTTTTTGTAGTTGGCAAATTTGATTGTAATATTATGTTTGACACAATCCATACTAATACTCGTATTATAAATGCAAAAGTGTGTCTGTCTGTCTGCTACGCTTTCACAGCGGATCTACTCAACCAATTTTGATGATTTTTTTAGAGAGATATTTTACATCCCGGGGCAGTACATATGCTAATTTTTATCCCGAAAAATTAAAGAGTTTAAAAAATCATTTTTGTAGTAGTGAAACAAATGAGTATGTAGAATATAACTTAAGCATCCCTATTAAAAATGCGACAGTTTGGATGGATGTTTGTTACTCAATCACGCCAGAATGGCTGAACGGATCTACATGAATTTGGCACAGATATAGATTAGAGTCTGGAATAACACATAGGTTACTTTTTATACCGGAAAATCAAAGAGTTCCTGCGGTAACCAAAGAACCTCAATTCACACGGACCAAGTCGCGGGCATAAGGTAGTATTATCATAATACATTTTCTTGGTCGGAAATCTTAGGTTAAATAAGGTAAAGTTAGCGGTTGAGACAAGCTAGCTTACTTTCCGGAATTAATTTTTTAGTGGACACGTTTTCAAACCCCTATTTCCCCCCTTAAGGGTTGAATTTTCCAAAATTATTTCTTAACGGGTACCTACTGCCTACGTCATAGCTATCTGAACTGTATGCCAAACTGCAAACTTCCAGTGATTTGAGATGTGCAATGTGCATTGATAGATCAGTCAGTCAGTCACCAGTTTATTTTATAACTTAATATTAAACTAGCTGATGCCCGCGACTCAGCTGTCGCGTGGATTGAGGTTTTTTGGTTCCAACTGGAACTCTTTAATTTTCCGGGATAAAAACTAGCAAAAGTGTTATTTCAGACTATAATCTATCTCCATGCCAAATTTCATCCAGTTCCGTTCAGACGCTTTGGCGTGATTAAATAACAAACAGGCATCTATCTATACATCCATCCAAACTTTCGCATTTATAATATTAGCATGGATTGTAAAACAAACCGAGAATATACCATACTTTACTATTTTTAATTTGGGCTGCCATTTTTAAGGAATTTAATATTCGCTGTAACACTTTTGCGGTGGATAAATAAATGAATGCATTACACCTCGTAATTTTTGCCCTGATAGCCCATAACAGTACGTAACGCGAGATTACGATGCATGCCATTGAAAGCGTATATCAGATTAAAGGTACGATTTATTGTTCACAGGGAAACAATGTTCGGAAAAACCGCATGAGAGAAGCGAGCTTTTTATGTAGATGAAGTATGTTTAACATTACTAACCGAATTCTGTTTTACGTTTTCATGATTGATAAAAATATGTTATTTGACGACCTCCGTGGCGCAGTGTTGAGCGCTGGTGTGACTTCCCGGGTTCGATCCCTGGAAGGTTCGATTTGTAAGTGGGAATTTATAATTTCTGAATCCCTGGTCTGGCCTGGTGGCCTTCTTCAGCCGTAGCAAGTTACCACCCTACCGGCAAAGACGTGCCGCCAAGCGATTTGAATATGCTATACATGCATAATGCTTATTATGTGGTCTCAGTAGGTATAGCTCCGTCTGCGATCCTCTTCGCAGAACCTTCTTCGAGTTATCGGTCTAGCTGCTAAGCATAAGCTGGATGAAAATCAATGCGATCTCAATGTAAAAAAAGAAATACCTGGCATTAATTAATTGACATGAGGAAATCCGCCGGACAACTAAGGTAATTGACATAGCCCAGAGAATTAGTAAACTGAAGTGGCAGTGGACAGGCCACCTCTGTCGCAGAACCGATGGCCGTTGGGGCAGACGAGTTCTGGATTGGAGGCCGTGCACCGGTAAACGCAGGGTGGGACGACCTCCAGCCCGCTGGACAGACGACCTTAAGCAGATAGCGGGAAACGGGTGGATGAGGAAGGCAGAAGACTGTGTGTGGTGACACGTTCTCTAAAAAGCCTAGGTCAGGTAATGCGGGCTGATGGATGGATTTCTAAGAGTAAAAATATATTGCATTGGAATACTAGTAGCACAAAATACCAGGTATTCGTATACTAAGTACCCATTAATTTTAGCTGCAACAATGTAGAATCGGATGGATAAATACGTTTAAGTCTTAAGGGAAGCGTTTCTCACTGTGGAATCGAACTCGAGCAGCATTTAAATTATTCAGCTTTAGGTAACTACGATTTAATTCAGTTTGTACGAGTACTTGTTAGTTTTTTATTATTCAAATAATATATTTTGAAACAGTTTAATTGAAATCTTTAAATAAAATTTAACATGATAATAAATACGTCATGTGTATTCGGAAGTAATTAAATGGAAAAAGAAAAACTATTCCATTGTACGATAGTAAATAATCGTGAATAAATAATGTCAATTGCACCACAGTCGACTATCGATAAATACTCCCTAAAAAAGGTCACTATGGTTGCAAAAGTTAGGTTAGTTAGTAATCTTCAATTATTTACCAAAATTTTAGTATGGATTAGTACTTATTATGCATAAAATAATAGGTATTATTGACACAATATGTGCCACTCACTTTTTATACCGTTAGCAAGTGGTGCATCTGACTTTGATTTATTCCGTTGCATTTTTGCGAAGCTATTAAAGCAGCTGGTACAATAGATCCGGACCGAACCTATTTTGACTTTTCGAAAATTCGACGAAACGCTTCCAAAAGTTAGGCCCCGTTCCTTTGGCTCGTCTTGGCGGGGTCGCTTCCGTGACCCCAGATACCTATATTATAATTTAAAAACGTTGAAAAAAAAATTAAGCAATAACTAACAGTGATATTATACTTATGTGTACAACACACAGTGATACAAACTTAGGGATCCGGTAACATCATCTCTAGTATCTATGAAAAATAAAATAATGAAACTATGAAAAATAATAGCTATTTATGCAACTGTATCGTAATGAGGGTCATTTTAATTCGAGTGCTGTTTTTTGTATATCAAAATAGGATAGTACGAGAATTAAAATGACTAATTACGTACAGTTGCATACAAGATTTTATCTACGACAATAAAATAGTAAATTAATAAAAAAGTCAAATCAATACAAATTTCACAAGTTGCAAAAGTAATCCGTTTACCGCGTAATTTTTCTAAATTTTTTTTAAATATTGGCAGTAAGAGTGGCAGTACCAACCATAGAGTGGGTTGGGTACATAGAGTATAGAGTAGGTGGAGATGAAATATATAATATGTACATATTCAATGACGGGTCCCACCATCCGCCATGATGTAGGTATGGCTCCTCTACATACTAAGAACTCTATGGTTGGGAAAGTGCCAGAACCCAGAGCCGCTAAGCTATAGGTATCCTATTTATGAAGATAACCATATCGATACAGCTACGACTCATAACGATACAGCTCCCATACAACGAACTGTATCGTTATGAGAAGCAAACACGAAAGAGGGTTCAATTCGATATAGTTGTCAAATTCGAAATTGGAACTTTTCAATGCTGGAGTAGATAAAACAATTTTGCTACTAAATTACTATACTATACTAATTTTTATGTCTGTTTAGTTTTTATTTTATTTTTCATAGATACTAGAGGCGCTGTTACCGGATCTAGATAAGTTTGTCGGAACTCGGAATATACAACATCTGTGATAGCGTAGTGTTTAAAAGTTTAATATCAAAAAAGCTGAAAAGACAATAATAAATTGCTTGAACTAATTAATTAATTTTTCTTATGCTGAGTTCAGAGTAATCTAGAAAAGAACCGTTTGTACTTGAAAGTAAGATAAATTACCGTTACCTAATGGAACTGTAAAGTTTAATTAAACTAAAAGTTTTAGAAATGGAATAACTATTTTTCTCTCGCAGTCCATAGTCTACGAGGGAAATTAAAAATGTCCTGGACGTCTGAATGACCATTTTTCATCATCATCACCATCGGTCACCACCTTCTAATTAAAGTTTGGTGATCAGATTTAATAGTGCAGGATTCACTGGAATTTATATCCATTCATTTCCTCTCTTCACCAGAATAAACCACCTAGAGGTTATTGAGAGAGTACCTAATTATGAGTTTATTATTTCATTTTCATTTTCAATATTCATTTTCCTTCCCTGGAAAAGTGGAATGTCCATTCCGGGCATCTTTTACCTACCTTATATTAATTAATATAGATAAGTATTATGTTAAATTAGAAATAAGATAGGTATAAACAATTTTATAATGTAGTTATAAATATAGATACAATTAATGATAGAGTTCTATGATCATAATGTAAGAAATTAAAAAAAAAAGCTTTTATTTATTACTAGATGGTGCCCACGATTTCGTCCGCGTGGATTTTTTCTATCCCTGTACCTACCAAATTTCATCAAAATCGGTTGAACACGTGGGCCGTGAAAGCGTAGCAGACAGACTTCGCATTTATAATAATATTAGTATGGATTTATTTTATTTCTTCCTATAGCCGGTTCCTAACGTCAAATCTATGCAGAAGAATCTATGAATTCAGTCAAGATGTTACAATACACGAACCGTCGTTAGGAAAGCTATTTCCCGAGAGCAAACAGTACTGCGTTCAGTCTACATACACTGGCAATGAAATGCACCTGAAGAGCTCCGAAGATTCGCTTCCAACTACTCGTTAGCTCCCGAACGTGAATATTGACATTTAATTAGCGTACACGTTGAACTGTTTACTCTCAATCAAAGTTAATAATTCAATTTCGATACGTCGATTTTGAGTCAAGCCATTTATGGACAGATGATGCCCGCGACTTGGCGTGGTTTTAGATTTTTGATATCACCGGTGCATCTATACTAATATTATTAATGCGTAAGTTTTGATGTATGTATGGATGGATGGAAGTTTGTTACTCAATCACACCAGAACGGCTGAACGGATCTGGATGAAATTGCACAAAGATAGATTATAGTCAGAAATAACACATAGGTATGCTACTTTTTATCCAGGAAAATTGAAGAGTTCCCGCGGGAACCAAAAACCTCAATCCACGCGGGCATCAGCTTATAATATATAAAAATAATAATTAATAGCCACTTTCTCCGTGGTGCAACCTATCACTGTATCAGATTTTGTCCAAATCGGTTTAACACTTGGGACTAGGATCTCTGTGCAAAATGGTTAGTTCCATGGGGTTGAATGCCTGGTGGTGATAGCCGAGTGGTTAAGACATTCGACCTCCTGTTCGGGGTCGCGGGTTAGTTCTCTGGGCACGCACCTCATATTTTTCGAAGGTACGTTTTAAGAAATTAAATATCAATAAATGCTTCAGACGGTGACGGAAAACATCGTGAGAGAGAGAGAGAGAGAGAGAGAACAACATCGATCGGAGGAGAGATGGTTAGTTATTGGGCGATGATGAAGATCCAGCACCTCTTGAGATGCACGGAGCGACACTGCACGTAGCGTAAAATATTATTTGTATAAGTTTGTACGGGGCCGCGTCGCGCAGTACATCTCCGTGCCACGTCGCTAAAAGTGGACCTAGCGGCATAGAACCTCATACAAACAATGTCGCTACGTGCCACGCGCCTATGTAGTGGGGCTAGACCTTGATTCAGTCATTGAGTGAGTCGGTACTTTTTTCTTTACACGTAGAAAGAAAACAAGATACCAAGCTTGTGTGACACATATTTTGTAAAAAGGAGCAAATAGGGATCGTTATGTGTGACAAACTTGTGACAAATGATACTCCACTCTAGCAGTGACATCTTGCGTAATGACTCGCCGAATACAGTGTAATAATCCCAAAAGAAATGTTCAGCAAAAGAAAATAAAGGGAGAACTCGCATTCCGAAAACAGAAGGTACAAAATATGAAACAACATTTCAGGAGAAATGTAATGTGAAAACTTAGTTCGTGTTGTCGGTGAACATAATGATTGCTGGTTCTGGAGTGCAAACTTTATCCGCAAACATTACAATATGCCTCAGCATGTTTTATGAGACACTTCGTCTATTGGCGAAAACTTGGAATCAACCTGTTCAGCACTTTTTGAGATTTGCACTTTGCAATTTGAAACCGAAAGAGGACGAGTTTGAAATTTAATAAAACTCAAAACTCAAATGTTTTTTATCCAAAATATTACAAACTTTTACAAGTGATTTTCACACAAGAGTCATCGAGTGAATCTACCACTGGAATGCCATTCCTACCAAGAAGAACCGGCAAGAAACTCGGCTTAGGTACTTATTACGGCTACTAACGTAAAAGCTAAACGAGGCAGTTAAATAAACTGCCTCTTAAACATATTCAACTGTGGATGACATCGAGGTTTGATTACCGGGTCTTGCCTTAAAAATATTGCATTTTTTGATAAGAAATTATCAGTGCTAGACTAGAATTCTCAAAAAGAGCATCCTCAGGGGATGTTCACTCTTCATTGTTGAATGCTGCAAAGGAACGCCTGATTCAATCAACTTCACACTAATATTATACATTTATAATACGAACATATGTTTGTTTGTTGGTTTGTCCTTCAATCACGCTGCAACAGAGCAACAGACTAAAGTGATTTTTGCATGGGTAATAGTTGAGGACCTGGAGAGTGACATTGACTTTTTATCCCGGAAAATTAAGGAGTTACCGCGGGAATAAAAAGAACTTAAACCAAGCGGACGAAGTCACGGGCATCAGCTAGTACTCTATACTTATGTATTTCACAAATTATCAGTGTCATTTACCAGGAAAAATTAATTTGAATTATCCGTGTATAATTCGAATTGTGAAGTGCGAACTCCGAGAACATTGTCGAACTACGTGATAAATTAATCTTGCAGATTAATTACTTCCCATTGTCCTTGATACGCATAATCTCACTAATTTCGTGTATTCGATTCGTTTGAGAGTGTTTTGTGGATATAAATGTAATTCAACTGTAAATCAAAGATGGAGCTTTGGAATGGTATTACACTTTAGAATGCTGGTCACAGCTGAAAATCCGTGTCTTGCGTTTAACATGGGGATGCAGTAACTTATGAATTTTAGTATTGTACTTTATAATTTTTTCTCATAGTACAGAGGGAATTAGAGCTTAGACCCACCACGCTGCTCCAATGCGGGTTGGCAGGATTTAACGACTATTATCATGTTAGTGATAATTACCGGAACCGACGGCCTAACGTGCTCTCCGAGGCACGGGGGTGAAACACCGCCAACTCTGGACTGGTGGGAGGCTTCGGCCGTGGCTAGTTACCACCCTACCGGCAAAGACGTGCCGCCAAGCGATTTAGCGTTCCGTAGCGCAGTGGTAGCGTAATTTAACGATTAAAAAGCACTTTTAAAGCTTTATTCAAATAAAACATTATTGATCACTTTACCGCCGAACCGCCAACCCGCCAACTACTTACTTACTTCTGAGAGGATCTGAACTCAAGGGGTCACTTGTATTGGAATAAAAAAAAGAATTTTAATATAGAACGCAACACATAAGTCGCTTTATTTTCAAAATAGCTAGATGTAAGCTTTAATGAGGCGCGACGGCTTAGCTCAGTGAACTGTGACGCAAAGCTCTAGGCTCCTAAATTCTAGTGTTTGTAATTATTCGTCTGGAGGTAAAATTGGCACAAAAAGCGGTCTGAGTCTGCTTACAGATGGGCCTTTAATTTGTCACGTCCACGAAAATACACGAAAATCACAGGAAAAACAACAACAACTAAGTTTTAGGTGGGAGTTGTCTAATAGTCCTTGTAATTAAGGTGGTAGTGGTGTAATATAAAACCTACTCTAGGGTAACTATAATACGTCATTATGTTCATTGAGTCCCGAGGTAACTTTTTAATTTTCCGGGATAAAATTAAAAGGATTTTGTCATAGTCCACTATGCTATTCAAGTGCGGATTGGCGCACACACACACCTATAATTTAGGACATTATGAAGAACACTCGGGCATTCAACTTTTACTCACAATTTTTTCCTTCGCACATAACTCGGAGAAGTGACCGACCTAGCTCATAGGGTTAGCAAGCCGAAGTGTCATCGGTTCTGTCGCAAAACCGATGGCCGTTGGGGCAGTCGTGTTCTGGAGTGGAGACCGCGTACCGGCAAGCGCAGTGTAGGACGACCAGCTCACTGTTCCGATGACCTAAAGAAGGTGGAGGGAAGCGGGTGGATGAGAAAGGCGGAGGATCGTATTTGGTGGCGCGCTCTCAAAAAGGCTTATGTCCAGCAGTGGATGCTTACAGGCTGATGGATTGGATTGGATAACTCAAAATAATTATAGTCCTTGACATCGAACTCCCGATCACCTGAATAGCCGGATGTCTAAACTAGGCTATCTCCTCAACAAAACCTTGAAGGCTAGCCTCACTTGATATGCATGGAACGGAGCTGCACATAGCGACTAATATTATTTATATGAGTTAGAACGGCGACCTCGCGCAGTGCATCTGCTTGCCGTGTCGCTTAGGTGAACCCAGCTCCATACAAACACATAAAAAGATCTCTCACTCATACCCCGCTTCATCTGTAGTGGGGCTAGACCTTTATGTTGCTAGAATTATGTAAGTGAAATAATAATATGCTAATCGTAAGTTTGTTACAAAACTATAAGCAATGGAGGACTTAAAGTTATTTGATGGCCGTGGTAATTAGTAAAGTTGTGGTGCAACATTAAACCTAGAGTAGGGTAACAATGATGTCGAAAATTATAAATTTTCAGAGGGTTATACAGTCCTACAGTATAGTGGCAATACATTTATACATAGGTTTAATTAACTAGCTGAGTTTAATTAGTTTTTTAATTCCCACTATGTCACTCAAAAAAAAATCAAAAAAAAATATCATAAAGGATTATCCAACAAAAAAACACACTTTCGTATTTATAATATTAATAAGTATTTACTATTAAGTATACTACGGTACAACAGGCGGCCTTTTAAAAAACCTTAATCCACCCGAACAAAGTCGCGGGCATCACCTAGTAAATAATATTTAAAAACATACAAAAAGAGTCATAGAAAACTTAAAAGAAACACTAAAATGATTGATATAATTTTCAGGCCGGCAATAATATTGTCATGTGTGGTCAACCTATTCAGCGTACAGCATATAAGCAGATAGCTTGCATCTATTGCTAATTCAATAAGCTGTTTAAGGCGAGCTTTGCCCGGATTAGCTCCCCGGAGTTCAACTAGATTTTCCGCATTATATAAAGTATTTGTTCTAGATTTCTAATTAGATTTTGTTACGGCTAAGCTAGCTGAGAGTGCGGTAATATTAAGATCATTAATTTTCTCCAATTAAAATATAGAAGATTCTAGATTCTATATTATATGGTGTGGTGTACATGTCCAACGCGGCTTAGTTCGCAAACATAGTATTTGGGGCTGATTCTGTAGTACACAATCTCTAAACTACATTAAGAATATTGCTACCCCTTTCATAATACTCCCTGTCGAAAGGGGCAGAACTAGATGTAAAGCTGTCATTTTGGTTTAGTTTAGAGGATGTGTTTATAATACTAGTTGTTCGCCCCGAACGGAGACCTCGCGGCGCCATCTAATGACATCATTGTGAAGTTCTGTTAAAAATACTGAAGCTCATTAAAAATTAAATAATTTTGTTTCCATATAATATTCATCTAATTTTAGTATTTGCTGTTCAAGTACAGGATATAATTCAAATAATTTTTCAAGTTTCAGGCTCAGCCTTTCAGAAAATTGGTCTGGTTCTGAGGTCAACTTTGGACGTTAGAAAATCTCCACTTTGAAAGCCCCCCATTTTGTCAATTTAAGGGGAAAAATTAAAAAAAAATATTTTTGGATATTCCTAATTATAAAATTCAGAAGTTATAAGGCTCTGACAGACGGACGGACGGATGGACGGACAAGTGCAAATTCACTCAAGTATACTCAGAGACCTTCGCTTCACTCTGTCAATTAAAATTTGTTGAAAATATTGTACCAGATGAAATAAACTATATTTTTTATTTATTTATATATGGCTCTGTGTATCCCATTTCTCTGTACTAAACTCCAAATAGCTTGCACATATTTTTTAATGCCTTTTAAATGCCACTCAGACGAACAAAAAGACTGGACTAACTTTTAAGGGTTCATTGTTTACAACGGAATCATAAATAATGCTAGATTATGCTTTCACGCTCTTTGTAGATACCAGCATGATGTTTTTTAGCCAGCATGTACCTATTACGAAGCTAGTATATGGTTTGGTCACTATGGTTGAAGCTTTAACGAAAGTATCTACAACAATTATACGAAGTATCAAATCATACGGGTGTACTATGCGCGATCGAATAGTTGGCAAACGAATGAGCTGAAAATAATTATTCTTAATTGCATTATTCAAAGGAAATTTCTCATTACCAAAAAATCATTAATTACCATCGTTAATAGCAATGGAAGCCATTAAAAACATTAATTTGAAGAGCGATTCTTTGGAAAAATACCTCGTACGAATATTACACTACATCAATTAAGGGGGAAACGTAATAACGGGACTCATTAATGAATTTATAAGCTTTTGTATTGTAAGAACAATGGGAGGTAATTAATCCACACTTGTATTTTACGAGTACCGGCTGGGTTTTCATCCTTATGTCATCGATATTCCATAATAATTGTAATGTAGAAGCTTCACTGCTTCTTGCGAAGTGGAACTTCTTTAGAATTGATGTGATTTGAAAATTCTACGAAACAAAAAAAATAATCGAAAAAGAGACAAACGTGTATACGATTTAGCCTGCGAGAGAATGAGTTATATTTATCTCATTCTCTCGTAGGCTACTTTTCTGAAGTTTTACTTCTGCGGGTGTGAATTGCACACACACACATTTTTTTGGCAACAAACCTTCATTACTTACAAAAAAGATGACATGGTTACAAGATGTTATACGTAATTGCAGACAAACTGTGCCGTGAAGTTTCCAAAGTGTTCTATTATTTGTTTTCTGGAGCTTTTAACTGATTCCAAAAAGCGATGTTTCACTTGACGAGTACTTTTAACTCTAGGATGTTTGTACTTTGCCATTAAGCGTAATATTTTTTCTCTATTTTTTTCATTCCTAGGGAAACTCCTCAATTATTCGGGATAAAAGGTAGTCTATGTATAGCATTCCCCGGGATATAACATACCTATATGCTGAATTTCATCAAAATCGGTTAGAAAAATGGCCCGTCATATAGCGTAGCAGACGCACAGATAGTCGAACACACTTATGCATTAATAAAATACTAGATAATGCTCGCGACGTACGTCCGCGTGAATTAAGTTTTTTAATTCCCGGGGAAACTACTTAATTTTCCGGGACAAAAAAAGCCTATGTCCTTCCCCGGGATGTGAATTACCTGGAAGATGGCCCGTTACAGCGAAGCAGACGGACAGATAGACAGGCACACTTACGCATCGTTCGTACTATCTTACTATAATATATATATATATATAATATTATAAATGCGAAAGTTTGGATGGATGTATGGATGGATGTATGGATGTTTGTTACTCAATCGCGCCCCAACGGCTGAACGGATCTGGCTGAACTTTGGCACAGAGATAGATGAATGAATGAATGAAATATTCTTTATTGACATTGGTTAAGACTTGCTACTTTAGGCACTGGTTCTTTTCTCTCCTCGCGAAGGTGTTTTTTGGAGTAAGTAAAAAGTCTTATACGTCCGTTACAAAAGATGATGATTAATCTTTCACAGTGTGAATTTGCACTTTCATTATAAGTCGTCACTGTCACTGTCACTTTTCTAGGAGGATATTGTCTATGTTGAAATGGTATTTGGATGGATTTTTATTGTTGTTGACTGTGTTTACAACATGCTCCCCGCCGGGCTGATGTCTTCCAGTGGAAGCGGGCAAATGTTGTTGTAGGCACGCGTGATTGTGCCTTTCTTGGTAAGAAGTTCAGCTACCCTGCCGACCGAGTCGCCTCCGTAAAAGATTTTCGTGATTCTGCCCATGAGCCACAGGAGCGGTGGTTGATTGCGGTCTCTGATTAAGACGAGAGACCCAACCTTGAGGGTTCCATTCGTTTGTCGCCACTTTGTCTTCGTCTGCAGCAACGAGACGTACTCCTGAGAGTACCTCTGCCAGAAATGTTGACGTAGTTGTTCTATCCGCTGATATCTCTGGAGCCGATTTGTGTTCTTTGGTAGCAGATTCGGATGAGCAGCGGATAGAAGAGATCGTCCAACTAGGAAGTGAGACGGAGACAAATAAGAAAGGTCGGAAGGGTCGGATGATAGAGGTGTGAGAGGACGGGAGTTTAAGATTGCCTCTATCTGCGCCAAGCAAGTGGCCATCTCCTCGTAGTTGAAATGAGTTAAGGAAAGTACTCTGCGAAGGTGGTGCTTGACTGATTTGACAGCAGCCTCCCAAATTCCGCCGAAGTGCGGACTGTAAGCCGGTATATGCTTAAAGTCGATACCTTGATCGATAAGTCGAGATTGCACGAAATCTAAGCTGTTTTGGAGAAATTGAGCGAGTTCATTGCACGCTCCAATGAATGTAGTGCCGTTGTCGGAAAATATAGTGGCCGGTTTCCCGCGCCTGGATATGAAACGATTCAGCGCCGCCAAAAACGCCTCCTTTGTAAGATCTGTTACTAGCTCAAGATGCACTGCTTTTACTGCAAAACATATGAACACGCAAATATATGATTTTGTAAGTCTGCCACCTCTGCCCTTTCGGTCGAGTATAAGCACTGGCCCAGCGTAGTCAACGCCTGTAGTAAGAAATGGTAATTCTAGCTGCGTTCTCTCGGTAGGTAAATCTCCCATGATAGGTTGAACTGAAGTCGCTTTGAATCTAAAGCAACGAACACAGGAATGTACAGTTTTTCGAGCTAAATTTCTTCCGTTTATAGGCCAGTAGTTTTGTCTAACCGTGCATAAGAGAAGCTGAGGGCCTGCGTGCATCAGAATCTTGTGCTGTAGAATGAATAGGATTTTTGTTATATGGTGTTTAGCGCAAAGAAGAATAGGGTGTTTAACATCATAGGGATAATAAGAATTTTTTAAGCGTCCCCCTACTCTTATTAGATTGTCAGAATCCAAAAATGGTGATAATGATTTAAGTTTACTGTGTGAAGGCAATGGTAGGTCGTTTTTTAATGAAATGTACTCTTCAGGGAACATTTCTCTTTGAGCATGATGTAAAATTTGTTTACGAGATGTTTCAATTTCTTTGAGGGTAAGATGATTTGTTTTGAGTTTGTGTTTACAATTGTGTATAAATTTTTTCACGTAGGCTAAGATTCGAATTATTTTATTGAAGTTACTATGTTTGTGTATGAGTAGAAGAATTTTGTTCTCACTGACGTCGTTTGTGATTTGTGATGTGAATGCGCCCAGTGATGTGTCTGAAGTTTTGTGTACCTCCGGAAACTTAATGTCCACTTCATGCAAAAAATCTGGCCCGGACCACCACAGGGCGGCTGTGCTGATGGAATCAGCCTTCACCCCGCGAGAAACAAGATCAGCAGGGTTAGACTTGGAAGGCACGTAACACCACTTATGCGCGCTGGTGCTCTCTTGTATTTCGCAGACCCTATTTCTGATGAACTGAATTGTTTGTGAAGATGTACTAGATAACCATGACAAAACGATTGTAGAGTCTGACCAGAAATAGTGCTGATGGACATCAAAGGTAAGCGCACTAACTGTTTTCTTCCAAAGTCTTGTGGCTAACAGCGCGGCAGATAATTCTAAACGCGGAATTGTCGATTTAGGTTTGATAGGTGCAACCTTATTTTTGGAAGCTAAAAGTCTAACGTTCACTGACTTCTTAGCATCGACTGTTCTTACATAGATGCAACCTCCATATGCGCGCTCAGATGCATCCGAAAAAACGTGAATTTCAATACGAGATGGGTTGCTGCATGACACCCATCTTGGAATCTTAATTGAATTCAAAATGTGTAAAGATTTTGCAATATCTAAGAAGTCCTTCCTTATGTCAGCAGGTGCTTCGCTATCCCAGTCACATTTGCAAATCCATAATGCTTGTATAATGAGTTTAGCCAATACTACACATGGACCCACAAGACCTAAGGGATCAAAAATCTGACTAATGATGGAGATGATATTGCGCTTTGTTAGCTTTTTGTTGGAGTTTATGTCAATGAGGAAATTTAAGTTGTCTGAATTTGAATCCCAATAAAGACCTAATGTTTTTGAAGGTGAGCTGTCACTCAACTTCAAATCAAGGGGTTGATCTGAATCAGTTTTTATGCCGGTGATGGTATGTAAGACCTCAGGACTGTTAGACTGCCATTTGCGTAAGTTCATTTTTGCTGTAGCTAGGGTGTCTCTTACACCCTTGCAAAGGGCAATGACAGATTCTGTGGTGTCATCCCCGGATAAAAAATCATCCACATAAAAATCATGTCGAATGGCTCTTTGAACGTCCAAATCCCCGGTTTCATCTGCAAGCGATACTAAACATTTTGTTGCCAAGTAAGGGGCTGCAGCAGTTCCATAGGTTACTGTATTAAGTGTGTAAGTATGAAGTGGATCGTGCCGATGAAACCGGAAGACTATCTGCTGCAGCGACCTCTGACATGGTTCTATGTAGACCGCGCGGTACATTTTTTCAATGTCGGCCGAGACAACTATTTTGTGTTGTCTAAACCGTATTAGGATTGAAAATATGTCGTCCTGTACCGTCGGACCAACCATCTGTATTGAATTAAAAGATTTTTTGTTAGAAGTGGCGGCCGAGGCATCAAAGACCACTCGTAACCTCGTGGTAGTGGAGTCACGAAGAACACCATGGTGAGGAAAATAGACGTTGGTTGAGGTGGATGTATGTTGACTTGTGTTAAGAGTCATGTGACCTAAGTCAATGTACTCCTTGATGAATTGCATGTATAATTGTTTATAGCTAATGTCCCTATCTAGACGCCGCTCTAAAGAAAGAAAACGAAGCTTAGCAAGGTTATAAGAGTCTCCAAGCACCTCAGGCGATTCTTTAAGGGGAATTGTCACAATAAATCGACCTTCCTTGTCGCGCCGTGTGGTATCATTAAAGATTTTCTCACAAGCCTTTTCTTCAAGAGACATGCAGGGCTGAGATAATACTGAATCAAGTTGCCAAAAACGTGTAAGTGAAGACTCATCATTTTGCCTAATGAAGTGACAAAAATTGTTTAAAGTCTCCGATTGCGATGTGTTATTATTATGAAGACAGCCTGATAAGAGCCATCCTAATTTTGAATTGCGGAGCTTCGGCTGACGCTTCCCTAAGTCGATCATACCAGATCCTAGGACATTCCAAAAGACCTCAGCTCCTACTAAGATATCAATTTCAGACGGTATATTGAAAGACGGGTCTGCTAATTGAATATTTTTGGGAATAGGTATGTAAGTTGCATCTATGTATGAAGAGGGTAAGTATTTTGTTATTTCTGCAACAATGTAGCAGTTTATGCTTTCCTTATAACCACCATAATAAGATTCAATAACTATTTCACAACACTGTGATATTGAAGAGGTTTGATTATTGATACCGTTTACAGTTGAGTTGACCGGTCTCTTAACTAAGTCGAGCTTGTCACTGAGCTGATTTGTAACAAAATTTGCAGTGCTTCCATTATCAAGCAGTAGGCGCACTGTGTGTAACTCGTTTTTAGCATCCCTAACTCGCACCACAGCTGTGGATAGTAATACATTTGGCTGATCATAAGGTATGGAGATTATGCCTGTGGACAGAGCTATTGCCGTGCCTGTGGGCTCCTTCGCACTACTGTGTAAAAGTGTGTTATGTTTAAGGTTACAGTACTTGCAGTGGGTTAATTTACAGGTTTTAGCTGAATGTCCTGGCCTTAAGCAATTCCCGCATAGGGTAAGTTCAGTGACCTTTTTCCAGCGAGACTCAACATCTAATTTTCTGAATGTTTCACAGCTAAATATGAAGTGAGGTTGAGAACATAAAGGGCACTTGTAAAGTTTCTGATTGTCTGTGTAAGAAGGTTGTGTTTTATGTTTGTTTGTGTCTGCAAATGTTGTAATGTTGGTTTTGTATTTGTATTTATTATTATCTTGAAGTGTTTCTAGTAAATCTGCTCTGTTAGTAATGAATTTAATAAATTGTTGCAAGTCCGGAATGCCTCCGAGACCATTGCGGTACTCTTCCCATTCCCCACTAGTGGTGGAATCTAATTTCTTGGTCATAATGAAAATAATTAGTGTGTCCCAATGATCGGTAGGCTGTCCTAATGTTGCAAGAGCTCGTAAGTTTTTGTTTGTTATATCCACCATGTTCCTTAATAAGTGACTTGATTCTTTTTGTATATGTTCTAAGTTAAATAAGGCTTGAATGTGGTGGTTTACTAGAAGACGCTCGTTGTCATACCTTTCAGTAAGCAACTGCCATCCTAACTTGTAGTTGTCTGCGGTAAAATCTAGTGATTGGATGGTTAAGGCAGCGGTGCCTTTGAGTGCTGCCCGCAGGTAGTGAAACTTGTTTATGTTGCTTATGGAAGAGTTGTTGTGAATCAGAGACAGATATGTATCTCTGAACTCAAGCCAGTGCTGATAGTCTCCGTCGAAATGAGGCAGGTCAATTTTAGGCAACCTTACAAAGTCATGCCTCCGTTCACCTTCATTGCTATGAATGCTGTCATCACTCAATGTTGATGAGCGACGACGACGTGAGTTTGGATGTGGACTAAGAAGCACTTGAGCCTCCGAGACTAACCTGAAGTATACGCCATCGAACGCTTCACGGTCCTCGTAAGCTGATTCTGGCGGGTCCGTAAGCGTTTCAATTTCCGTTTGTAACACATCGAAATCACTATAAAGTTGTTCAATTTTGCGAAAACGGCATTCCAACTCCTTGAATTGCACTTCACTCAATGATTCACTACTTTTTAGAAGAGTTAAAAATGATGAAAACTGTGTCATTCTCGATTTTATCGAACCGCGTTTTTTAACAAGTTCCTTGATTTTAGATTCACTCATTTTGCTTTGTTATTTTAAAAAACGTTAATATGAACTTATTATTTACGTAATAAAGTACAAATAAGATGTATTTACTAATAAATATTGCAATAATTGAACCTAAACTGTCAAATTACGACCGGTAACCTAAAAATTCTTCACCGTGATTTTCAATATAAGGGGAAAACACACGAACTTTTATAAGTTGGTTCGATATTTTTATTATTTGGAAAAATATATGCTTTTTCTTTGTATGTTAAGATGTATCTATAATACTGAGATACTTTTGCCAAATATGAATATGAAATACGAATATGAAAAATATGAATAAGATATATGAATTTCAAATATGAATATGAATTACGAGGAAATATGCCACCTCCGTAACGAAAATAAGACAATCTTAATGGAAAGATTATAGAAGGGAAATAAGAAAGGAACGGACTCACTCTGTAGAAGTTGGCATGGAAGACCGTTGAACTTCTAGGTGCAGCTTGATGAGACTTTTCTCCAGATTTTCGCGAAGATCGAAGATTTTCTTCTTTCCTCGAAGGACCACTTGTTAAGACTTGCTACTTTAGGCACTGGTTCTTTTCTCTCCTCGCGAAGGTGTTTTTTGGAGTAAGTAAAAAGTCTTATACGTCCGTTACAAAAGATGATGATTAATCTTTCACAGTGTGAATTTGCACTTTCATTATAAGTCGTCACTGTCACTGTCACTTTTCTAGGAGGATATTGTCTATGTTGAAATGGTATTTGGATGGATTTTTATTGTTGTTGACTGTGTTTACAACATACACTTATAATAAATAATCAAAAACAATAAACAAACAAATGCAAGTCGGTACAATTGGCGGCCTTATCGCTTTTAAGCGATCTCTGCCAGGCAACCAATTTACATAAGAATTATAAGTTACTAGCTAATGCCCGCGACTTCGTACGCGTGGATCGAGGTTTTGTGGTTCCCGCGGGAACTCTTTAATTTTCCGGGATAAAAAGTAGCCTATGTGTTATTCCAGACTATAATCTATCTCTGTGCCAAATTTCATCCAGATCTGTTTAGCCATTGGGGCGTGATTGAGTAACAAACATCCACCATACATCCATACATCCATACCGACATCCATACATCCAAACTTTCGCATTTATAATATTATAGTAAGAAGTAAGAAGTAAGATAACCAGCGATAGAGGGTTATGGGTGTACGTAAAAGTAACAAATAAATAAAAAAAAAGAGCACTTATCTAACAATATAATATTATTATATATACACACAAATATAAATAAATACCATACAAATAATACATACACATAACAATACATACATGCATAATATAAATATAAATAATAAATAGATATAAATATCATATATAATATTATATACATTCACTTGTAAATAAGTATAGTCAGACTATAGATTATAGTCTGGAATAGCGCATTTTTAACCGGGAAAATTAAGGAGTTCCCACGGGAATCAAAAAACCTCAAACCACGCAGTCGAAGTTGCGGGCAATCGCTATTTTTAATATTTGTATGGATCAGTGGTATGGATTAAAGCTTAGATATACACCGCTACATAATTTGTAACATCACCATCATAAATTAGCGCAGGAACTTAATGGTCGGATCGGCTTCGTAGTAATGGTCCGAGGTGGGATTCCTGTCACCCCCTACATCATTGTGCACACACACGGTGTCCCATTTAATATACAGGGTGTTGTTTAAGAGCGGCCATTTTTATGCTATTAGAAATATAATAATTTTGTTTAAATTCGTTTAAAATAAATCTCGACTTGAATATCAAGGAAAGAGTGAATAGGCATTTTCTAGTCAAGCGCGCTCCAACCTAGATCTCCTATTTGCTTTTCATAAGCATGATTGTCGTAAAAAAATCATAAAACTGATCAAGTGCATGAGATATGGATTGCAACTTTGTCATCCGTAGCCATATTCTAAATGCAAAAATGTATTTATTTGTTAGTTTGTCCTACATTCAAGAGCAGTGAATTGACGTGATAGATATAGTTAAAGACCAAAGTAAAATAGACCTCAGGGGATTTTTGAGAAGCAAAACCGTATGATCTATTCCTAGAATGGTAGTTTTTTTTAAAACTCCAAAATCATTTGAAGATGCCTATTCATACGCAACAATCAACGGAGTAAAACCAAAATATTTTCAGGTTCAGGAAGTATCTTGTTTTTGCTTTTAATTTCTTCATGCCATACCTATAGGTTCTACTAGTAGATTCTATTGCTCCTCTAAATTTCTTGTTTATAGCCATTTCCCTGTTTTACTACGGATCACTAAAAACTGTAAATCCAAAAACTTTAAAAAATCAAGCTCAGGCTGATTAAACCTTTGTTTGTTTGTCTTTGTTATAAGCATTTATGCCATACTCCAACCGCTTTAAAATTAACACCTTGTATAGTGTGCCAATAATAGAGTAGATAGGTAGGGTACTACAGCTCTGGTAATTAACTTTATCATTATAGTCCGGGGTCCCACTGCATAAAATCTTACCTCACAAGATACATGAACATGACATTGCACGACGAAACAGCGAAGCTGATGATTAGGTACCTATTCTGTGACTGAAGTGGAAATAGACGGAGTGCATAATATTTAGTTCGGAAACCGATAGATACTGCGGGGTCACTCTATTGGCAACCCCGCCCTGGATAACACGGCCTTGACAGGCCCCCCACTCGGTGGAGGGACGAAATCAAACGAGTTGCAGGGACAAGCTGGATCCAGGCAAAACCGTCAATCAATATTTATTTTACTCAAATTAATTACACTGCAGGTACACTTATTGACGTCAATTACTTATAAAACATGATGGTGATAATCAATTACGGTATCTTAAAACTAAAGCTCCGAGGGTAACAAACGCGCCCTGGTCTGATAAGAGCCCACAACAAGCTCAGCCGGGTTTTTTTATTATCACCATCTCACAAATCATCTAAAAACTAAGGAACTATCAGAGCCATTGAAGCAAATTATTGCCAAGCTTCCTTGTCATTTAAATAATCCTTTACATGGTAATAAGATTTTTCAATGAGTTTACGTTTCACATTCACTTTGAACTTATCAAAGAAATCTTCTCCGTGATTTTTTTTTAATCCACTACAAGTTAGCCCTTGACTGCGATCTCACCTGATGACGATGCAGTCTAAGATGGTAGCGGGATAACCTGTTAGGGGCATGGCAGTTATATTTAACCCATACCCCTATTCGGTTTCTACACGGCATCGATACCGGAACGCTAAATCGCTTGGCGGCACGTCTTTTGCCAGTAGGGTGGTAACTAGCCACGGCCGAAGCCTCCCACCAGGCTATTTGGAATTCATTGTAAGAGTAAAGAGACCTATGTAAATATGTCAATGTAAATATTAAAGTGTATTGAGATCTCCGCAATAAAAGCCCAATATTTCAACAAATAAATGTTTGATTTAAATAAAAAGACAAAAATACTCGATAGCTTTTACCAGTATAAAATACCAGTATACGAAGCGCGAACAATTTACATGTAAATGACTTGATTTTGTGCTTTGTTTACTGTTCCCGTACCGATCGTCACACTGTAATTAGAAGGGTTTTTAATTAGTCTGCTTTGTGTTTAAACGGAATTAATTTATGATAAACAAAATGAAAAATAAATGTATGATGAAATGAGATATGCTTTATTGCTCACCATAGATTAAAATAGAAATACAAAAGTAGGTGAATGCTTTGACAAAAGTAGACTAGGTTTCCTTTCAAAGTAATAGTCCAAACAAATCAACGTAACGGTGGTAACGGGAGCTCGGAGCGGGCATTGGTGATTGAGTTGGGTCGGTATGTTGTTTGTTCCATTTAGCTAATGTTTGTTCTGTTTTTTACTAGACACGACCTATTCTCTACACAGTGCAGTAAGTGCCTATTCTGTCCTTATAGTGTTTTAACGCCCAAACAAATTGCAGAGTACAGACTCACCTAGATACTACGTTACCTCAACTTCGTAATACACCTCCAGTTTGAGATAAAATGATTAAATTATATACTGAAAATTCTGTTATCCCTGCAGCATTGCTCTGTCTGTACGCTTCCGGTGGATGAATTTCAGAAAAGAAAATGTCCCGTTAGGGCGGTTTCAGATTAGCGTCTTTTCGGCACGTATATTTAGGTATAAGCCTGGTCGGGAGCAGGTGATATAGCTGGACCGTAACAAAGGATGATATCATCCACCGAGCGGGTGTTGTGCTCGGGGACCACTGGTCCGACCGTTCATCGTTGGAGGTCGTATATAGGCGTAATTCAGAGAACGCTTCGTTAGCGTGAGTTAGGCTCTTCGTGTTCATCGTGCGCTACTAGTAATGCCATCTATTGGATTATGTGCGGACTGCGAAGAACGCCACAAGCCCATTTTTTATAGTGCATATCGGCAAGCACTATGCCACACGCGCATTTCTTACGAGCTTATAAGCTCATCTACGACTGACTACTCTATTGACTGACCCACGGATCCGAGGAACACGCCGGCAACAACGCGAGTTCAGTTTTCTCAAACACGGCGCGCGCGTGTGTGACCGCGTAAGCCAATACGAGCTTATACGCACAAAAAAATCCGCTGTTCGGAAACGCCCTTAGACTGTCATTTTCAACATGTTTCAGTTTCGCACCTGAGTTTAGCTGCATCTCGAGCATAATCAGTGCAAAGCACTCTCGCAGCTTTACAACGCTTTTACTTGCAAAATCCGTTGTACGTGTGCCCAATACCACGCGGACGAAGTCGCGGGTATCAGCTAGTAATAAAAATACGTTTCAAAGAAATTAAAATCTTCAATCATCACCAAGCACACCAGTTCCTTACTTAATAAAAAGAAACTCATAAAATTTGGTCCGTCGAGCCAGACTTCGTATAATATCTTAAAAGCTTACCTATGTGCAGTACCCAGTATTAAAAGTAAAAGCGGCGTAATACAACTTACTCCGTAGACGTTATTATAATTGCATTACAGTAGAGTAAAAAGACCCGCGCAGACGTAATTAAACGCCTAAAACCCGCATTCAGAGCCAGAGTACCACGTCACTTCCTAAAAACTTCAAAAAAGCCCGCAAAAGGCTTAATTTGAATACGTCTGAATGTGAACCTCGTTAGCGACCATGAGAGTCGCGTACCGAAACACGTTTAACCGTTTCACGTAGACTTTATAAAGACCTCGCATATGTAAAGCTGCGAGATTTTTCCTTGGGCTACGGTCGAAATTGGATGGAATTTTTGTATGGGGATCCAAAAACGTGGAATGTTTGAGACTCGTGTAAACGTAGCTCTTTATTATGTTACGATGTTAAAGGATGTTTCATACATATTTTGCCCGTCAGTTGGGCAGATGCAAGAGTCATTTTGAAGTCCAGGCTGAATTCTATACAGAATGATACACAAGAAACGACATGCTAAAAGTCTGTGAAGCTCCATATAGAAGAAAAGACCTTTAGATCACCAGAGAGTTTTGTTGCGCTGCTATCTTTATGCGCCGCTCACCCGCTTGGTGATTTAAAATACTGGAAAAATGATCATCAAAATCAGTTCACTGGTTTCCGAGAAAATCGCAACCACATACATACACACGCTACAACCCACTTTTTGAATTCGGTTAATACTTAAGTATCTTAAACATTTTTGGGACATAAAGTTTATACAGAATTTACGAGTATGATAAAAAGTGTTTTTACAGTCGGACGTTTTACATTCATTCAGACAGACAGGCTCTCTATCAGTAGTAAAGCTTCCTCTAATTAAAAAATACAGGAATCGTCCAGTTGCAGTTTATTTTAAGTATAGATATAATAGAGGCATACAAGCAAACATTCAATTAAGGCGCTGTGAGTTCACGAGCTAAAAACACAGGCGCGCGGGGGTGAAATCGAGCAAGCGCATGTCGCAAAAAAGCAAAAAAACATTTATAATTAAATAAATATTTACTTTTAAATATAAATTAATCCGACACTGTGTTTGATTTAGAAATATGAATTTTATCTTATATTTCTAGAGCTAATTATTGGTTTCAATAAGGAGAAAAATTGCTTTAAAAGGTAAATTAAGAGGTAATTAATTTCAATGCAGAGATTTTTTTAAAATTGTGTTTTGAGATGCGTCAATGGCCGCTCAAAGATCTTGAAAACAGCACATTATTTTTACAACCATACATTATGTCACCGTTTGATGGATACACTGCTTTTAAAAACCCTCTTTTACGCTACACAGGGCCTTAATACAAGATTTTCTTAGCTAATTATGAATAGATTACTTGATTGCGATATATCTTGATTAGAGAAACTATCAATCACACCTGACTTGGCTTGTTTATCGACGTCTGAGAAGGCACTTCGCTTAAGTTTGCTAATTATAGGTTTTGCACGTAGAACGTAGAGCTAGCGTAGAATATCTTAATTAGTAACAGCCTAGGCGTAACTGGATAGATAAATAAATAAATTGTTAAGTCCCACACAAGTAACAGAACACACAATTCTGACAAACCTCACCACTAAAAGTAATCTTCTCTAGACAATCTTTTAACTAGGTGGGTACTGGGTACCAGTAGTCTAATTTTGTGGACTACGACTTTTATACCCGCACTAGCTGATGCCCGCGACTTCATCCACGTGGATTGAGGTTTTTGGTTCCCGCGGGAACTCTTTAATTTTCCGGGATAAAAAGTAGCCTATGTGTTATTCCAGACTATAATCTGTCCCTGTGTCATATTTCATCCAGATCCGTTCAGCCGTTCTGGCGTGAAAGAGTAACAAACATCCATACATACATCCATACTCACAAACTTTCGCGTTTATAATATTATAGTAAGAAAGATTAGGAAAGAGCAAGAGAAGTTTCACTTCTGCCGTGTGTGAATTGCACATACACATTTTTTTATTTAAATGGAAAGTGTTTGTTTCTTGGTATAGTCTGCTTTTTTTGTTGTCCTTCAAACGCGCCCAAGACACGCCGCAGCGGAGCAACGGATCGACGTGATTTTTTTCGTGATTTTTTTTTTTTAAATTCCGCATTGACGTGCCGCTAAGCGATTTATCGTTCCGGTACGATGCCGTGTAGAAACCGAAGGGGTATAGGTTTAATATAACTGCCATGCCCCTAACAGGTTAGCCCGCTACCTTCTTAGACTGTATCATCACTTACCATCAGGTGAGATCGCAGTCAAGGGGTAGCTTGTAGTGGATAAAAACAAAATGCGGCCCGTATGAAGTCGCGGGCGTCATTTAGTATACACTCTTCAAGTGTAACTAACACTAATTGGAAACCGTGCCAAAAAGACTTAAATTGATAAATTTGATCCCCCTGAAAAATAAGGCTTATTACGGATTATGAAGGAGTTCCACGCTGAAAAGATTAATTTAGGGACTGTCCCTGATTTTGAAATTTCTATATTGAACTAGCTGTTGCCCATAGCTTCGTCCACGGGGAATAAGTGTTTTTATTCCCAAGTGACCTCCCTAATTTTCCTTGATAAAAAGTAGGCTTTGTCACTCTCCAGGTCTTCTACTATACCCATGCAAAAAAAACACTTCGATCGATGCCTGTGTTGCGTCGTGATTGAAGCACAAACCAACCAACAAACACACTTTCGCATCCATTATTGATAACATTATAAATGCGAAAGTGTGACTGTCTATGTGTCTGTCTGCTTAATGGCCCATCTTTACAAGGGATTTTGATGAACTTTGGAAAGGAGATAATAATATATTGTATCCGGAAAATTAAGTAGTTCTCGCGGGAATTGAAAAAAAACTTATAAAAGTTTCTAATCTTATATCGTTTTCTTATCTAGTTTATAATATCATAGTATGATATTATTACATTCTGCTTTCGTTCTACCTTTATTCGTCATTCTGAGAAATAAAAGTAAACCAACTAATGTTTTTCCTTCTGCAAGGAAAAGCTACGCTTGGATAAAATTTCTAAGAATCGTTTTAAGGCGGGTCTGTATTATGTTATGAAGCAGTTGCTACTGCAGATGTTACATCTTGATGTAAAGTTGAAGTGTTATATTATTATCACTAGCATCCACCCAGACCAGCGGTGGATCCTACTGAACTCTGAAATCTATAAAGTGAACTTGGACTTAGCGACATGGTTAAAACGTGACAGATTTATGTACTCACATAAGTCCATCTCATTTTAACTCTGAGTAAAGTCTCAGCAAAGTCAAAATTTATAGATTTCTCTATAGATTTCAGTATTAGGCACGCATGTAGAATCGCCGGGTTATCCTTTAAGCCCAGAGTTGCTACTTTGACAGAATTCGTATAAAACTTCTTTCGAAATTTCTAAATTCGTGGAATAAACGTAACCCGGCGTGTCTGCAAGCCAGAGTCTGCGGGCCAGAGTAGTATTCAATCTACAGTTGCTCTACTATCAGTGACAATCAAAAAATAAAAGCCACTAACAGTTTTTATCCATTGAAGGTTTGCTATGAAAATGTTATTTTTGTTTCATAGATAATAAATATATGTCAGTGGCTTTAATTTTTTCTTAGCCTTTAATTTGGAGAATTGGACAACAGTTGGATCTAGTCAGTGGATCCTTGTGGATTAAAGTCAAATCAAATCAAATAAATATTCATTTATTACCCTCGACGAAACGGAGACGGTTACCATTTTTCTCAAAAAGTACTGGGCCGATTGAGATGCGGTTTTTTGCATTAGATATGGATAGCTTCTGAGAAGGTTCTTGGATATATTTTAGGACCATAGACAACCAAGCTGAGCTAGTGATTTGGTAAGTGGTCATAGGAACGCCTTAAGTTCTCATCGTAAACCCGTCGTGCTTAGACTCTTTTGGTTTGTCTTGACTAGCATTTTGTACCTAGATGCTGCCAAGGGTCTCATGATGGAGCCAGGAGGTGGTCATAGGAACTCCTTAAGTTATTATCGTAAACCCGTCGTGTTTGGACTCTTTTGATTTGTTTTGACTAGCACTTTGTACCTAGATGCTGCCCAGGGTCTCATGATGGAGCCAGGAGGTGGTCATAGGAACTCCTTAAGTTCTTATCGCAAAACCCGTCGTGTTCGGACTCTTTTGATTTGTATTGACTAGCACTTTGTACCTAGATGCTACTCAGAGTCTCATGATGGAGCCAGGAGGTGGTCATGGGAACTCCTTAAGTTCTCATCGTAAACCCGTTGTATTTTGACTCTTTTGATTTGTCTTGACGAGCGCTTTATACCGAGATACTGCCCAGGGTCTCATGATGGAGCCAGGAGGTGGTCATGGGAACTCCTTAAGTTCTCATCGTAACCCGTCGTATTTGGACTCTTTTGATTTGTCTTGACTAGCACTTTGTACCTAGATGCTGCCCAGGGTCTCATGATGGAGCCAGGAGGTGGTCATGGGAACTCCTTAAGTTCTCATCGTAACCCGTCGTATTTGGACTCTTTTGATTTGTCTTGACTAGCACTTTGTACCTGGATGCTGCCCAGGGTCTCATGATGGAGCCAGGAGGTGGTCATAGGAACTCCTTAAGTTCTTATCGTAAACCCGTCGTGTTTGGACTCTTTTGATTTGTCTTGACTAGCACTTTGTACCTAGATACTGCTCAGGGTCTTATGATGGAGCCAGGAGGTAGTCATGGGAACTCCTTAAGTGATCACATTTTTTTAAACAATTTTTATCAGAATATTAAAATTTAACACTATTTGACACTCTCATTCGGCTCATTACTAAGCCCAAGTTTTATCTCGGAATGAGAAGGGTTTGGCCATAGTCCACCACGCTGGTCAAAAGAACTACTGAGCCGGCACATATGCAGTTTTGTGTTTAAGATATTATTTTATATAATTACTTTTGCTAAGTTCTAATTGTTGTTTCAATGGAGCTCTGCAGTTCGTCGTGGGTTTTTTAATTTTTTTAATTTTATTACTTGTTTAAATTAAGTACACTGTACACTTATTGACGTCCAAGTACTTACTTACAAAACATGATGGTGGTAATCAGTTACGGTATCTTAAAACTAAAGCTACGAGGGTTCCAAATGCGCCCTGGTCTCCCTGGAAAATCTGAAGTTTCCAGGGTTTAATGAAATTATTGTGAGAGAATTCCGTTCTAGATCTATAAATTCAATCACTTGAAGCATGGTTCTCAAATAAACGGAAATAGCAGCCGACCTCGACTGAGGATTTATCTCATTGCAAATACTTAGTTTGAACAGGGGATTACTGAGCTTACTCGTGGCATGTACAGCAATTCTATAGTACGCTCAGAGATGTATACCCTTATAAGGGTTCCATACCTTTACTGCAATCATAGCGATTGCGTTTTATAACAATTAATGCTAAATCACTCAACGGTCAGTAACGGCCGAAACCGTCCACCAGATGAGGCCAAAAAAAATAAAAAATATTCCAAATAGAGCCTGCCGGGGATCGCACCTAGGACTTCCCGCTTACCTGAATCACACTTGGCCGTTTTTTAATTAGTCTACCAGTTAGTCCTAGTCCTATAAATAGTCCTTGTCTGAGTTAAAAGCGTTTTAGCAATTAAAATATAACTTGATGTATGGGTTAAGGTAACCTTCGTGACAAAACATGCCCGAGAGTACTTTATAAATCATAAGAATTCTTTCCAAAAAATCGACTTCCAAAGCCACTGTAAAGTAAAAAAATATTTTGATTTCTACACACTATGTTGAAGTCGGGCGAGCCTGACACGTCAACTTTGCCTATCTTTGTATTTTCGCCCGACTTCAACATAGTGTGTATAAATCAAAATTATTTTTAACCAACTTCCAAAAAAGGAGGAGGTTCTCAATTCGGCGCGTACGTTTTTTTTTTTTTACTTTACAGTGGCTTTGGAATTCGGTTTTTTAGAAATAATTTTTATTTTTAACTTTTTAGTGTACTCTAAATCCCCACAATTTAAGAATGCAGTACCCTGCAGCATCAGAGTTGAGGAGTTGGGACTTGAGTTTAAGTATGAAGTCGTTGCTTGACACCTTTAATATGACTTCACCACAAAAAAATCCTAAATAGCTATTTTTAAGGAGTTCTGTACCCTGCAGCATCAGGGTTGAGGAGTTGGGACTCAGAGTTATATACGTGACTTGATACCTACTATATGAATTCACCATCAAAATTTCCTAACTCCCTAGTTTGAGGATTTCATGTAGTACGGTACACCTACAGCATCAGGATTGAGGATTTGGAGTCAGATTTTTTTATGGGACAACCTCGGGAGCTTCCTCTAACCACTGAAAAGAAAATTTTTCAAATCGGTTCAGAAACCACGGAGATATGCACCGACATACATTAAAAAAAAAAACATACGCGCCGTATTGAGAACCTCCTCCTTTTTTGGAAGGCGGTTAAAAATGTTCTCAAAGGTGCGTGAAGTCTGCCAATCTGCACTTGGCCAACGTGGTGGACTATAGCCAAACCCGTTATCTTATTCTGACAGGTGACTCGTGCTCAGTAGGGGGTTGGTGATGGGATGTAGATGATGACGCTGATGATGATAAAAATAAATTGCGCATCTGAATGTATTATATTACCGTCATAAGGAGTACAGTTTCTACACGGCATTGTACCAGAACGCTTAATCGCTTGCCGGTACGATGCTCGAAAAGAAAAACATCTATTAAGTTTTTGAGATTGGTAGTCGTTATTTTGAAATAAGAAAATGTCGCAGAGCCACAGAATCGTAGAGCACTAAATATCCCTCCTAAAATCTCTGTAAAGCTACGTTTCAAAGGCTTGTGTAACATAAACTGGTATATTTTGATGTGAAGTAACACGCCGAAGACGAAAACACGAACTGTGCAGCGCTAACGAGGTTTTTAGTATCACTAAATGTTGCACCACCCTTACCATGGGTCCAATTTAAAAGAATACAACATATAAAATTCTGATACAAAATTCATTCTAAAAATACTAGGGATAGGTCAGGACTCAGGAAACTTTTTGTCAAACTTTTTACTTTTTGTCACAAACAGTCTCAAAACACTTTTTGGAGGGGAAGACTCTGTCGTTAAATTGTATTTCAGTTAATTAATTAATAAATTTTAATTTAATTAGTTTCGGTGAGTTCAATTATTTATTCTTAGTAGTTCAACACTTGAAATGATTAATTTGCAGTTGAGCTACAGGGGAAAAATTCCCAATAGTTAAACGGTTGATCTACAATTGATCTATTGGAAAATATACCTTACCAACTTTTTGCGAGTTGAATTGGTCCCCACTCCAAAACCCAGTAATTTGTCAGGAACCATTAGTAGGTAGTGGCAATCGCGTAGGATTAGGTGTCTAACGTTTCAAAGACGTTGCTGCGGCGAGAACTAAGTTGCCTCTGTGTTTGCAGTCCGGACGATTAATTCCACTAAATTAGAGCGTCGGGTGGATACTGCATTATAAGCAGCCCAGTTTGTCTTATTCTTGGAGACTAGTGTCTTTAGTGAAACAATTAGGCGAGCCAATATATTTTGCGTTCACGACTTCACCCGCCTGATATTAGATTAAACACAATATGTTAGACACACTTTCGTATTTATCATATTATTAGTATGTCATAATATTATTATTGACATCATCAAGTTCCTTGGGCCTTTGTAACTTTTTATATATGTATATAATAATATATTATATTGTTATCTATATATATTTATTTTATTTATATGTAATATATAAATATATAATGCGTCTAGTATGTTTTATATTATTTGCTCACCTACTTATAATAACGTGTTACATTCTATTGTGCCACACTACCCTACCCATCTTGTTCTTCTATCCTCTCACCAAAGGTTGCCTGGTAGAGATTGCTCAGTAAGCAATAAGGCCGCCTTTGCATACCTAGTTACCGTTAACTTTACTTTGTATTCTTCTTGATAGATAGATGAATACTTGATTGCACACATGAAATAAAGTATTCATCTATCTATCTATCCATCTTAGGTGGAAGTAAAATTAGATATAAAGGTTAAGGGGATACGTTCACATGATATTCGACGACCTCTTACACTTACCATCAGGTGAGATCGCAGTCAAGGGCTAGCTTGTAGTGGATAAAAAAAAAAAATTACTGTGGTAACAACTTAGCATAATTATCATATTATCATCAATATCAATATAATGTAATCACCAAAGCATAATTAAAAATTAAAAAATTAAGTTCCATAAAAAATCATACTAATATTATAAATGCGAAAGTGTGTTTGTTTGTTGGTTTGTACTTCAATCACGCCGCAACGGAGCAACGGATCGACTTGATTTTTGGCATGGGAATAGTTGAGGACCTGGAGACCTGGAGATATGTGTGAAATTAAGGAGTTTCCGAGAGAATCAAAAAAACTTAAACCACGCGGACGAAGTCGTGGGCATCAGCTAATGCAAGATAAATTTTAATAGACCTAGCAAAACAAGTAAAGAGGCGTATCGATTTATATCAAGTTAACACTTCCAATCCGATTTAAAGGAAACAATTTCAACTTAATTCAAGTAAATCAATACTTCCTTCGCGCGATCAAATGGAAAAAGCCGTTTAAATCCCGTCTAAACCTCAAACCCGAGCTATACCCTCGATCGCAGAGCAAACACAAAAGCTATCGCACAATTACAAACACTATTTACTTGCCGCTAAGCCTTCGATCCTATTTCGATTGCGAGTGGATCAAATCGACTGTGATACTGTACATTGTGATGCAGTTGGACTAATTGCTATGTATTGTGATTTAATTATCAATATACCAGATAATTAAGATGGCAAATTAACACTAAGGCCAAATGGCATGTCCTCAGAATTTTTTTATGAATCACTACCAATACTTTTGGATACTTTCTTTACTTTGGATGTCTTAAACTTGTAGTTTATTTTTTAGGTAACATTATGTTAAATTTTCTAGCTATTGCGGAGCAAACACAGTAGCTACCGCACAATTAAAAATACTATTTACCTGGCGCAAAGGCTTCGATTCCAATTCAATTACGGGTGGATCAAATCTACTGTGATACTGTATATCGAAATGCAATTGAATTGTTACTTGTATATTGACACAGGCATTGACGTAGTTTGGGAGGTGTAATAATAATTATTACACAAATGATTTTATCTTCCGCCATAATATTGAATTTGGTGTGACTTCATATTTTTATTTTTCGTATTCTTCAACAGCAAACCCTTTTATTTAATCCCTATATCATAGGGGTACATAAAATATAACTAACCACCACATTGTATTTAGAATGACGTCACTTAGCTGACCGTTCTTGTCAACCAGACTAAACATGTGTGTATACTGTTTTAAGAATTAAAAAATTATGCCTAACCGATTGAGCTGTACATGTTGCCTTAACGTGCGGAGGTCCTGGGTTCGATCCCCGGCAAGGTCAATTTGGGAAGTTATAATTTCTGAATTTTCCCTGGTCTGGCCTGGTGGGAGGCTTCGGCCGTGGCTAGTTACCACCCTACCGGCAAAGACGTGCCGCCAAGCGATTTAGCGTTCCGGTACGATGCCGTGTAGAAACCGAAGGGGTATGGGTTTAATATAACTGCCATGCCCCTAACAGGTTAGCCCGCTACCATCTTAGACTGCATCAGCACTTACCATCAGGTGAGATCGCAGTCAAGGGCTAGCTTGTAGAGGATTAAAAAATATATTGTTAGCAAAAAGACAATGAGTAGCTGTGTTTTTTTAATGAAACCACGCGCTGTACAATAATTAACTTGTAATATTTACAAAATAATACACGAGGGAGGGAGGAACGAGTGACCTAGTCGTGACAATGCGTATCAGTCGATTTCGATTGTGTGTAACCGAATTAATTCACTTTGGTAATATATTTTATTTTTTATTTTGAATTATTTAGTATTTATGTTTATATGTATGTATGTATGTATGTACATATCTGTATGTTTGTTTGTAAGTATGCAATATGCATGTACGTATGTTTTATGTATATTATATATTTTAGTGTTTAGATGTTGCACTATCCCGCGCTCTTATTTGATAATCTCCTCTCCAAAGGTTGTCTGGAAGAGATTGCTTTAGCAATAAGACCGCCTTTGCACCTTTCTGTTCTAACTGTTAACCTTTTGTTTATTGTTTTTGTTTTAAGAGTGTGCAATAAAGAATCTGTCTACCTATCTATGATATGATAATTTCACATTCGTTGAGCAATGAAATATATATATAATACAAAGCAACAGAAATATACAAACATAATGTATGCCCTTTCTTTTGTACACACGGCAAACATTCATACGCGAGGGACATTTTTACTACAACCGCAGCTCGGAGTAGTTTTTATTTATTCTATGCAACAATATACACTTTGTACTTCTACAAACAAAAGGATCGACTGAGCGAAACACTCGTAGATAGAAACATGTTCGTTATATCACAACAAATGTGGAAATCGCTTCTTTTTTCTTCTTTACGTATGACTACAATCAGCTTATGTTAATAAAGTTAATGTGTTTCCATCGCTTCGGTTTAATAATTGTCTAAGGTTTAAATTGTTAACGCTTAATTATTTAAAATTAACTTAACTTAAAATATTTTTTTGCACGCCAAGCTTGGCAGAATATTATGTTGATAAAAGTTTTGATTTTGACACCTATGTAATTATGTGTTGCATGTACCATATTCTTGCAAAATAATAATGATTATGATTATGATTATGATTATGATTATGTTTGGCAGAACGCCAAATCGCTTCGCGGCACGTCGAAAAAAGATGGGTCGTGGTAACGTAGCAGATGTCTGTCTTAATTTAGCAGATGACTTTCCGCTGCGTTTAAACCGACAGACAGGCCCACTTTCACATTTATAATATTAGTATGGATGTTCTGTGTCTGTTACTAGACTAGCTGTTGTAATATTTATCACAATTGCACTGGGGGGTTACTACCATAGCTTAAAGCAGCATTATTTCAAAATGACGGTTTTATGTCACATACATTGACTTCCCTAAAATAAGGATTATAATTCAAAAACACGAATGTCAACAATATTAAAACAATACGGCTTTAGGCGATGGTAATATGCATGCGGCACAGCAACTTAGCTGTCATCACATCGTTTACGGAACGTTTGACGAAAACATCTAATCCTAAAGATCCTTCTATTACTATTGTTTCAAAACTGACATTTAATGCAGTTATGCTCTACCGAACTGTTCTTGTTTTGAGGAGAATACCTCCGAAACGTTTCTGTAGAATGCTGCCTTACCATCTGAAATGTTCAGTGCAAATGGTATACAAGTTTTAGCAATAAACCAACAACTATTTTGACGCAGTTTCCGTGTTTGATTTCCAGCAGGTGAGTAATAATAATAGCAGTGATAGCCAGTGGGCTATCACCCAGTCTATCTATCGCTATGAGGGCTATCGGGTGTCTTAGCCACTGGGTTAAGACACCCGATCTCCTGTACGGGGCCGCGGGTTCGATCCCCGAACACGGACCTCCAACTTCTCGAAGTTATCATGTGTTAAATCTAGTACTTACTGCCTCTTTTCCACAGGGAGTATTCTGATGGGCATAGCAATATAAATACAGAGCTATAATTTGACAACTGCCCCTACTGAAGGCTCGTAGTGTAAATAGTTGGGCAAAGTAGGTAGTTGGATCACGAGCAACGGAAGACAGATGAATGGTGGGCGCACTTTCTAACACTGAGCTGCACAGATAAAACGACACGAAACTTTAAATTTCAAGATTTTTTACGTAAAAAATAATACGAAACGTTTATTCGTAGAATGTAACGCTCATATTCAACTCAGATGAGATAGCCCACCACCACCACCACAACAGCCCATTAACGTCCCACTGCTGGGCAAAGGCCTCCACTCTCATAGGAGAGAGAGAATTAGAGCTTAGACCCACCACGCTGCTCCAATGAGGGTTGGCGGGCTTTAACGACTATTATCTTGTTAGTGATAATAACCGGGACCGACGGCTTAACGTGCTCTCCGAGGCACGGGGGTGTAACACCGCCATCTTCCTTACTCCGGGTTAGTACTGGGAATTTCTAATCAGAAAAACCCAACACTTAATTATGGCCCGACCCGGGACCCGAACCCGGGACCTCGTCAGCCGAAGTCGAACATGATAACCACTAGACTAACGAGGCAGATGGGATAGCAACACATGCTATTGGCCAAAATCCATTGCAGCAAGAAAACCATATATTCAGCCAATCACAATAATTTAGAAACCGTTTCCCATCCGACGAAACCTTCCTTTGTCGGCCCTTTATAACTGTCCGTAATATGTTTTCACCTTAACTCAGAAATACTATTTTCAGGGTGAAGAATGACGCAACCATGACGCAACAAAATATAATATTAAATATTGAAATCCAGCGAAATCCGGTGAAATCCCAGGCCTTATCTCTTCAGCACGCAATTCCTTCATAATCCTCTATAAGCTCTATTTTTCGAAGAGATTCCAATTTATGATATTAATTCAAATGGCCTAAGCACGGATTTTGAGATTTTACGCTGTGCCTCCCACACCTTTTAGGGAAATTGGTTTAAAATCTATAGTGGTATATAAAAATAATGTTTATGTGGACGGAGCACAGCTGAGATATAAAATAGAGCAATAAAGAGACATTCACTTTGCAAAATAAACAAGTACGTAATTAAAAAAAATAGAAAACACGCCTGCATTCGCATTGAATGGTGCAGTTTTGAAAATGGCGTCATACAGCCGCCATAATATTAAAAAATCAGCATGATGTAAGGATTCTAAAAATTTCCATACATCCAAATCTGTTCAGGCATTTTGAAGTTATGGTGGAATAAAAGAAACTCCACTTATATAAATGAGTTTCTTTTATATCTTTTATAATGTATATGTACATTCATACATACCTACACACATACATGATCTGTGGAAATATTACGCTCCTTTTTTTGCGCAGTCGTATAACAAGGGCATATTTATTTTAGAGACATAAATCTTCTTGCACGAAAAATTGTTTTTATAATCAGTTGAGCAGAAAAATGCAAAGGAAATACTGACTATCCAAGGGTAAAACGCACTACGGAAAGGACGAGATAAAAACGTCAGCGTGCACACTTTTATTTGAAGCCGCACAGTCCGGCGCGAAACGACGAAACGTGTTTCCCACATGCCGCTAGCGTTTCACGTGGTCGTTATATCATGCCCTCTTGGGACTGTTTTCGCCTAAAAGAAAAAGTTCCCACAGAATTTTAACTTCAAAAATTTTGAATTTTTTTCTAGACGAAATCACGGTCAAAATCTAAAGGTGTAACCAAAATGAACATTCTAAAAATAAACTCCAATTTCGTTGTAATATGATAGCAGCACTCCTTTATGTACATACATAATATTAGGTATGTACTCTGACAAATTCTACGTTAGAAAATTGAAGTTGAATTTTACATAAGATTTGTAATATAACGTAGAGTAAACAGTGAGGAAGGATTTTAGAAATTTCAACCCCTCGTGGATGGAAGGTGAGATTTATGGAATTTCTTTGTTCTACGTTAGACAATGAGTTAGAACGTGTACGTTCCGTAGGTTACACTTAATGGAACACCAGTGAAGGCTTGAATTGAAACTCTGACGGCGCAGCGTCTTTTTGATCATTTTAAACTCGCCTTTATTAACTGAGACATGTGGTTGAATTTGTTACTGAAAAGCCTATGAGTAGCAATGTGGCGGTTCAATCGGTTGAGGGTGCCATATGACGCGTCAGGTAAAGGTTACTACTAAAGTTTGGGATCCCCAGCCCACAGTCAGTCGCAGGCATATTGACTTAAATAATTTGTCACAACCACAAAAGCTACGACTTTGTATACCTATTATTCCGAGAACGAATCGCATGGAATAAGTTTTTTAATTCCCACTGGAACTCCTTAATTTTCCGGTATAGAAAGTAGCTAATGTCACTTCGCGGGTCTCCAACTATACCCATACAAAAATTACGTCGATCGGTTGCTCTGTTCAGGCATGATTAAAATAATACAAAGTCATAGACAATGAATACCTAGGAACCTGGAGGCATACTACCATCGCTCAAATCCGTTCGGTTTTAATATTGTTGAGGTTCGTGTTTTAGAATTATAATCCTTATTTTGGGGACGTCAAGGTACGTGACATAAAACTGTAATTTTGAAGTAATACTGCTTTAAGCGATGGTAGTAACCATCCAGTAGAGTTGCTTGCAGTCGGCCGTACGGTCTTATGGCCGAAATCTCGTCCAATATAGAACGATCGCGTCGGTCTTCGGCGATTCGGTCATTGAAGCGAAGTGTTAAAAGTTACGGACACATAATGTGGGTCACATGTTAATTGGATACACGCAGTTACCGAAGTTAGTGGACTAATAGAGACTGAAAGTGACGTGCGGAAAATTAGGTTACCGACTTGAGTCGGGTATATTGTATTTTAACTTTGAAATACTAATCACACCACACCGCACAGGGGTTTGACGACCTCCGTGGCGCAATGTTGAGCGCTGTTGTCTTTACGTGCGGAGGTCCCGGGTTCGATACCCGGCAGGGTCAATATGGGAATTTATAATTTATGAATTTTCCCTGGTCTGGCCTGGTGGGAGGCTTTGGCTTTGGCTTTTTGATCCGGTACGATGCGTTCCGCGTTCCGGTATGGGTTTAATATACCTATAACTTCCATGTCCCTAACAGGTTAGTCCGCTACCATCTTAGCTTGCATCATCACTTACCATCAGGTGAGATCGCACTCAAAAAAACTTAAACCACGCGGACGAAGTCGCGGGCATCAGCTAGTAGTCTTATAAGAAGTACTAGGTTTGATTCTCGTCAGAGCCAATTTAAGAATTTATAATTCCTTAATCATTCCCGTCCAGTGCTTATTAGCTTATTGTTTCCGTATTAGCTAGTTATGACCATACCATATTGTGTGTGCAATAGAGTTATTTTTATCTAACTAGAAAGAAAGAAAACACAATTATTCACAAATGGTGTTACAGACAAACATCTGTCACACATAGCTGTACACACAAATATTTAAATATTTATCTATCTATATAATAGGCGCCGTGCAATATAGGCAACAGCTCATGATCTTAGGAGTCCTTCGAGCCTCTCATTATTATGTGCTAAGGACGGTCAACGAGCAGGTAGAAATCCCACGATCCCACACAACGCGACTCCTTCACCATGTGGCCGGGTATCTCTGGAAGATTCCCCCTATTTAAAAAGGCCTTTACTCGATTATAAAGCCTTGCCTACATTTAAAAGTGAACCTTATAGTTAATAAAAAGTAAAGTAAGATATTATAGAAAAGCTTTTTAGGGCCAAGCGTTTGAGATGGGCGTTGACGAGTCAGTCAGTGAGTTAGTGAATCAGGACTTTTATTTTATTTTTTTGTACAAAATATTGTCTTAAAACAAATAGAAAGGTAAAGCTAAAGCTTATCTCTAAAATATAAATCTCTTCCACCCTTCCTTGAAAGTGAGTGAGGTGACATAATATATTGTATTGTATTATAAAATTCTACTTTTTATTGTTGTATGAGATTAAATTGTCCTACACACTATTTTGTATGTAAAAAGAAAAGAAAACATGACAAAGTTTTAATATCAAAACACCGGCGTACCTAGTGTTTTTAACTTTATATTTCGTTCCACCTTCGGAACAACGAGTAAAAAGTTACGTGCACTGTATGTGGGTCAAACGTTAATGGGATACGCGCTGATACTGTACCCCTAGTATGAATTTGTGTAGTTTTCCAAACGAAATTCGACGTCGAGTTTCTAAAAGTCAAATAGGCGTTACCTTACTACACTTTTCGTATGAAGATGATGATTTTTAAGGAAATTGCAAGGACTTACATTATACCTACACGCATAGGTATAATAGTTGCGTCGCCAGCAACGAGCGGCTTTCTGCAATTTTGATTCCTACATACTTTTTAATAAATAAATAAATGCGCGTATAATTATTTAATTGGAGGTCTGGAATAATTTAATTAATTAAATTTATTGTAGTAATAAATAAAAATCTATTCCGTGGATCAAATAGCTAATATCTTGATTTGACATCCTTATTTTGAGTGATGTTTATTTTTCTGATTCTGATTTATTTATTTTACCTGATCGGTTAGTAAACAATACTCCACAGAACAGGGAATCTGGTGCTTTACTCAGTAGTACAGAATTTTGACTACCTGGTCTAGTAGTTAGCATGTTTGACTGTGGCCGACGAGGTCTCTGGTTTGAGTCCCAAGTCGGGCTATATTATAACGAGTTTTAGGATTTTCCGTCCCACCGGACTATGAGAGTAAAGGAACAGAGAGTGCAACTGTGTATACGCACATACTTGTGTGCTATAATATCTTCCGCACAGATGGCTTATCTCTCTGGAGATAGGCCGCCGTGGCCAAAATTCGGTCAGGAGGACATTATTTTTTGTACAGAATTTACAAGTTTTAAATAAAGATGCTAAGAGTTTTTACTCTAATGCTATGTTTTCTAGAAATGTCAACTCATACTGTAAGTTCAGAAGTTAGGTAACAAAATAGAAACAGAAAGTAACGTGGAGGGAATTGAGTTACCAATGCGTAGCATAGCGTAGCTTTCCAATGGAAGTGGTTTCGAACTTTCGACGTTCTGCTATATATATATTCAGCCCCCCGATTGTGTAAGGAAATCGTAATCGTTTGTCAAACGGATTATTCGACCTGTTTAAGGAGTTAATAGATGCCTGCACGTCAAAAAGCCATGTATGTACTCCTTATACAGTTCGAGTAATACGTTTTAAGATCTCAAATGATTACGATTTGCTTTAGACAATTGGACCTCAGTACGCTTACTCATCAAAAGTGTCGGGCTATGTTGGGAATCTCTCTCAGGGATAAAATCCGGAACGAGGAAATTCGTAGAAGAACTAAAGTGACCGACATAGCTCTGCGGATTAGCAAGCTGAAGTGGCAGTGGGCAGGTCATATCTGTCGCAGAACCGATGGCCGCTGGGGCAGACGTGTTCTGGAGTGGAGACCGCGTACCGGTAAGCGCAGTGTATGTCCAGCAGTGGATGCATACAGGCTGATGGATGATGATGATGACGCTTACTCCGAGTTTTTACATTGCAAATACGATTGATCGACGTGAGAGCTCACCACGCCAAGTGTAAGCGAACGTTAAAGTAAAATGAACCTTAACATCATTAGTTTAGAGCTCATTTTTCATCATTTCGTGTATTTATTCACAGCCAGCGCTCCAAACGCTGAATTTGTGACTTTAAAGCAAGAGCTTTTGGGTCCATTTAACTTTGACGTACGCTTACACTTGGCGAGGTGAGCACGTCGACTAATCGTATTTGCAATGTAAAAACTCAGAGTAAGCATACGTAGTACGCATACTCAGAGAAGCCTAGCGTAGACGAACGATGAAAAGCGCACCGACATCAGCTCAAAGTTAAAGTAATTTGCTCATAGTTTGTAACACTACTATTCAAGTATTATACAGTTTAATTTCTAACGCCGGTTATTTTTAGTTATTCTTCGAAATTCATAGTTTATAGCTTATTAGCTTTGTGTACTGATTTTCGGACTAAGCTTGCCTAGACTTAATAATTAAATATTTAGATGTGCTTTTTGATTGTAATCATAATTCAGTAGTGTGTAGTAATGTTACGTTAGTTGTTCATATCATAAGTTATGTTTAGCAGCTGGTGGGTATGATAAGAAGTATTGCATTTAAGTAGCTAAACTATTATAAGTAATTATTATTGTTTATCGTATTATATTATAGTATATATTTTATATTATTTTGTTATATATTATACCATGGTTATTAGCGATAATAGCGATAGTTCGGACGACGACAATGTATACTTCCAATGTGACTCCACCACATCTGACGACAGTTTTCACAGTTTATCTATACCTCTCAATTCAACCTTAGATTCTACTTTCTCTCAATACTCCAAAAGTTTCAATGTTATCCACATAAATGCGCAGAGCATTCCTGCTCACCACTCTGACCTTTTGAGCTCGTTTGACGTCAAGAACATACATGCTATCCTGGTTTCTGAAACCTTTCTCAAGCCTTGCTTACCCTCAACTTCATACTCGTTGCCAGGATTTCATTTAATTAGAAATGACCGAACCGGTAAGGGTGGTGGAGGAGTTGCTATTTACCTTCGTGCTCAAATTCCGTTTACAATCGTAGATAAATCTCCCTCCCAGTATGCGGAATCATCTGAACATTTATTTATTGAAGTTCTCTTCGGTACTTTGAAGCTTCTATTGGGAGTTTTCTATAGTCCTTCGTTGCGCATAGACTATTTTAATGAGTTCGAGACCTTGCTAGAGAAGTTTGTCCCTAACGCCGATCATACGATAATCATGGGCGACTTCAATACTTGCCTAGTCAAGGATAACTCTCGAGCCAAGCGCCTGGTTGATATGATTAACAGTGCTGACCTAAATATTTTAAACACCTCACGTCCGACACACTTTTTTCCTAACTGCGTTCCTTCTCTACTGGACCTCATGATTGTCTCCTCGCCTGATCGTGTCAATGCGTTTGGACAACTTCCAGCAGAGGCTTTTTCGTACCACGACTTAGTCTATCTCTCGTATAAAATACGCCCGCCCAAAGTTAAACCTACGGTCATAATGCGGCGCAGCTTTAAGGACTTCAACAACGTTAGCTTTATGAACGACCTTAGCCAAATCGATTGGAACGCTGTGCTGAATGCCACAACGACGGATGACAAGCTTAATATTTTTAATTCCATTCTTATTGAGTTATTCGATGTGCATGCTCCATTAAGACCGATTAAACTCAAACATCTTCCAGCACCTTGGCTAACAGAGGAAATAAAAATTCTGATGGTCAAACGTAACAGAGCTAAGTCGAAATTCAAGAGTAACCCTACTACAGAAAATCTATCTAAATATAAAAATCTGCGTAATAAATGCAATAGGCGTTGCCGGGATGCTCAGCGAGAATACATACATGTTTCAGTGGACAATAAAGACCCTGGGAAAGTCTGGAGATTCCTTGACACCATGGGAATTGGCCGGGATCGCAAATCTTCTCTTACCCCTAGCAACGTTGATATAGAATCGCTTAATAGACATTTTACGACTGTTCCTTTATTAGACAATTTAACGAAATCTAACACGCTTAACTCCCTTAGTTTAAGGCCTAGTCCTAATTCTGGGCTATTCAATTTTACACCCATCACTGCTACGGAAGTCCAGAAGCATATCATGGCTATAAAATCTGATGCCATCGGCAGTGATGGTGTGAGTCGTAAAATGATTTTGCTGGCACTTGACACAATCCTACCTGTCCTTTGCCATATTTTCAATCACTCCCTCTCCTCTAACACTTTTCCGAATATTTGGGGCTCGGCTTATGTCATTCCCATTCCTAAAATTTCCAATCCTTCAACCATTTCTCACTATATACCAATCTCAATCCTTCCATTTTTATCGAAAGTGCTTGAACGTGTGGTCCACAGTCAACTTTCACTATTCCTCTCTAAGCACAATATTCTGAGTCCATACCAATCCGGATTTCGCCCTGGGCACAGCACTGTGACTGCTTTGATCAAAATTTGTGATGACATAAGGTACGGGATTGATAGCCGGCTAGTTAGTATCGTAACCTTACTTGATTTCTCAAATGCCTTCAATACTGTTGATTTTGATATTCTCCTAGCAGTTCTTAAGTCAATAAATGTCTCCTCCGATGCTATTGGCTGGTTTCGTTCCTACCTTTATGATCGCAAGCAATGCATACGCATTGATGATAAATACTCATCATTCTGCTGTCTTAGTGCGGGTGTACCTCAAGGAGGTGTTCTGTCTCCCCTCCTCTTCTCTATTTTCATCAACTCTATCACTGACCTTCTCTCACTATCCTTTCATCTCTACGCTGACGATTTGCAAATTTACACATCAACAACCGTCGACGATCTCTGTGGTGCTATAGTACGACTTAATTCCGAACTCAATACTGTGAGCAACTGGAGTAAGTCGTATGGGTTGTGTGTAAATGCAAGTAAGTCACAGGTTTCTTTATTTGGATCATGGCAGCAAATTTCCAAAGTAAACCCTTCATCTCTCCCTCCTGTAGTATTCAATGGCACTAATTTGGAAATTTGCAGCACTGTCAAAAATCTGAGTCTTGTTATGGACAACTCCTTTTCCTGGGCTCCTCAGATAGCTGCAGTTAGTCGGAAGATCTACGCCGTGATCGGTAGGTTGAGAAGATGGAAAAACTTCTTACCGGTCAAAACCAAAATATCCCTGGCTCAATCACTTCTTCTTCCCCTCTTAGATTATGCAGACTCATGCTATTCTGACTTACCACAGATTCTCCTTAATAAGCTTGAACGTCTGCAAAATATGGCTATCAGATTTGTGTTTGGGCTGAGAAAATTTGACCACATAACTCAATATCGAGTCCAACTCAAATGGCTAACCGTTAAACAACGCCGTAATTTCCATATCCTTTCTCTTCTCTACTCTATTCTCTTTCTTCCACATACTCCTCCATATCTAAAGGAAAGATTTCATTTTCTTCGGTCTAGCCATCTTCTCAATCTTCGTTCAAAGAACGACAGCAAATTAGCAATGCCAAGCAGTCGCTCGCAATGCTACGGCGACTCCTTCACTGTCAAAGCTGTGATTCTCAGGAATGCGCTACCGCGGGATATCCGACACTCTGTGTCGGTGTCAACTTTTAAACGTCGTCTTAAAAAATATTATTTATCGCTATAAAAGTATACATATCTATGTAAAGCTTGAGTATGTAAGTTTATGATATCATATTTATTATATGAGTATATATTATGTTTATTTTATTTTTAGAGTTATATTGTCATATAAGTAAAATAGTATGTAACTATAGTATGTACTGTTATGTAAGTTTATTATATTGTAATAGTAGTAGATTGCTAAAAATTTTCTTTTAGAAATGTACACGTGTGCACCGCCCTGTCATCATGCAACTAATCTCCTATCATAAAAGGTTGCCTGGAAGAGATCACTCATAGTGATAAGGCCGCCTTTACACCGTAACAAGTTGTAAATTCTGTCACGATTCGTTTTACCTCTGTTTTTATTATTTTATTTGTTTGTGTGTAATAAAGTGTTTTTACTTACTTTACTTACTACTATACAGTTTTTGAATGATATCAATTATTGAATCAAGTATATTTTAGTAATGTAGTAAATAATGTTAAATACGTTAAAAAAAATCTTAAAGGCTTTAAGAGGAGCTCACAAATAATAACAATATCAGCCAACTGGTTTTCTTAGGTTGTGGTATTATATAATAGAGCTACTTAAAACTAACTAGAACCATCGGAGCTGTTAGAGCAATTTTATTATTCATTCCTAAGCTTTCTTATTATTGAAATAATCTTCTACATTGTAATAGGATTACTAAATAAGTTTGCTTTTAGCTTGTTGAGAGTTGTCTCGAAAAAACTATAAAGCCCATAAATGAATTGGTAAGTTTACTGACCCAGAATAGGACAAATAAAATTAGTTTAATTCACTTCATGACAGTGTTTTTTTTTTCTGTCTTTGATTTTAGCTTGTCAATACGTAATCTTAATTAGAATAATTACTTTAATTAAAGTAAAAAAAGTAACAAATTGCACGTAGCACGTAAAGCCATAGGTCAATTTGTGTAGGTACATGGAGGTGAAACACTGCCAACTTCCAACTCCGGGTTAGTACTGAGAATATCTTGTCAGAAAACTCCAATATTTAATATTTGATAGGCCGACCTGAGAATCGAACCCAGGACCTTGTCAGCTGCAGTCGAACTTGCCTACCATTAGACCAACGAGGCAGTTAAAACGAGTTACGTAGGAACTGTATAAACAGAAAAGGACAAGGAAAATGTCAATACAGATGCAAAATCTTTCCATCTCCCTAATTATGTTAAATTCCCTACGAAAACAATACTTAAAGCCTCGGAAAATTTAAAGGCTTGCTTGTTATTGGTTCACCAAATAAAGAGATTTGAGGGGACCAGTATTCATGCAAATCGTCTTTTGACCCAAACCGCTTTCGCCCACAAATTGTTTATTCGTAGACCTTGAATTACAAAGTATCCAGAATGATGTTTATGAATACAACCGACAACGGCAAAGCTTCCTTTTAGCTTTGGGTTGGGAGGGTTATGATTTTAGCAGTATATTTATGTAAGTATATATTATATGCATGTTTGTATGTTCCATCGTAGCGCCTAAACTACGTTGTTAATCGATTCATTATTATGGGCCGAGTGACTTGCTACATTTTACATAAACAAAATCTATATGATGGATATTACATCCAAACAAGTGGGCGCCTGTGAATTTTTTTCCGTAAGTATTTTTAATCAATAGGTAGTTACTTGCTTGTTATGTCTTTAAGTTGATAACACTCTGGAAGCTTGGTAAGAGAGAAAAACGAGATTTTTTCATTCCACTACGCACAAGTTAGCCCATGACTGCGATCTCACCTGATGGTATGCGAACATGCTGTCTAAGATGAAGAAGAAGGGAAGATGCTGTCTAAGATGATAGCAGGCAAATCTGTTAGGGGTACGGCAGTTATATGAAATCCATACCCCTAAATGTACAGGAAATGTTTTCCCTTTGACAGGTAGTGCTCTTGTAAACATAGAATCAGAAGTAAATACACTCTCAGTTCTCTGACTCAAAGTTCGATGAGGATAGGAGGATACAACTGGAGAGAGGTCAGGTTGCACGACGAACTCTTTAGGAACGCGAGGCACGAGTATGTACACGTACCTAATGAGTTATTATTTTCAGAAAAACCCATTATTATAAGAGCTCAGATCTATGCGTTTCCTGATAGAAGCGATGTCAAAAGTCGAAGTCAAAAGTCAAAGTCAAAAGTCCGGGATCCGAACCCCAGACGCCCCTAATAGGGGCCAAAGTCTTAACCTCATGGCTTACCTTTTCACCGTGTCACTGAGGTAACCTAAAGCTTCACCCATATTTCTCGACTGTAAGATCTAGAGTAGGCAGGGGCAATCCATACTAATATTAAAAATGCGAAAGTGTGTCTATCTGCTACGATTTCATTGCCCATCTTTCAATCAAATCGGTTGAAAGAATGAAATCATGATGCATATAGATTTTTATTGTTCGCATCCTAGCTGCGAGGACACTTTTACTTTTAATCCCTTATCCTTAGAGTTTTCACGGGAATAAGAAAAACTCAACCTACGCGAACGAAACGTCAACTAGTAGTTGGATATTTTCAGGAAAAATTAATCAAAAGTTTAAAAGAGAAGTAAAAAAGTTATTCTACAAGATAACTTATCTATCGATAACGATAGATAAGCTATAGTTAAGATATCGGATAAATAAATGAATAAATTGCAATTTTTATTAAAGAAAGATTGCAATTTCTATATAAAAGCTTCATTGTTTTACTGTTGGTTTTATCCCGATGCAAACACGCGTGGCCGTATTGAATGGAAACTTATTTTAAAAATACTTTTTAATTAATTGCTTGAAGCTTTATCTTTTCAATATCTTTATTTAATAAATGAAGTAATATTGTGCTTTATAATACTTACTAGCTGACGACCGCAACTTCATTCCTGTGGTTTAATTTTTTAAATTCCCGCAGGCACTCATAATTTTCCGGGATAAAAAGTAGCCTACGTTCTTACCCCGTACCGTGATGCCCGCGACATCATCCGCGTGGTTTTTTGTATGGGAAAATAAAGGGAAAATGTCTTTTCTTTAATTTATTTTTTCAATTTTCTAATGTTTTTAATAGTTATTCTGCTATTCGGGACGGAGACAAATACAACAAATCAAGAACCATGAAAATCGGTCCAACCGTTCTCGTGTTATAAGTGTTCGAACAAACCCGACTTTGTTTTATATATTAAGATTATTATCTACACTTTTAATAGCTCCCTACCATAATATGTAGTTAGTTTAGTGGGCTACCTAAAACCCCTAATGTCTTAGATTCAAATCCCAGCCTTTTTATGATTAACCGATTAAAAAGATCTTGGATCACCATAATTCATTGTCATATTATATTTTTTAAGGAACTAGTGGTACCTATTTTTTTAATTAATTTAGATTGTAAGAAGTAAGCCTAATTAAGGGTTAAAACCAAGGAGAAAAATTGCACTCGTAAAATTCAGGCCAGTCCAATATAAGTTTCCGTTATAAAACAAAACTTTAGGTTACAAAAGCTACCTTTATTATTGGGTCACCAAATAAAGAGATTTGGGGACAAACTGATTTATGCAAATGGCTTTACCTTTCGACCCGGTGCGTAGGGATTACAGCTTTTTCTTTTTCTTTGCGCGATATTACCAACCTTATAAAGAAAAAATGTATGAATCACAGAACATTTATTCAAAATATATAAACTTTTACTTATTTTTCTACTCAAAAAATTAACAAAATTGAGATCCCTTAGAGTTTCATCACCTTTCTACGCTAAAATATAGTCTTTTCAGTCATATATGGCACTTAAATAATAACATCAAAAACATGAATAAAAACAAGAAAAATCTTGAATAAACACTTACTTGACTAAATAATCATTTTATCTTACTAATACCTACTATAAATGCGAAAGTTTGGATGGATGTATGGATGTTTGTTACTCAATCACCCCCCACCGGCTGAACGGATCTGGCTGAAATTTGGCACAGAGATAGATTATAGTCTGGAATAGCACATAGGCTAGGCACTTTTTATCCCGGAAAATTAAAGCGTTCCCGCGGGAACTAAAAAAACCTCAAACCACGCAGACGAAGTCACGTGGATAGGCACGTCACTAGGCATTCGCTAGTACAAAAATCAGGCGCGTTTGTTATGTTAAGTGTAAGCATGGGTCATATTTGCCCTTTTGAGAAAAAAGCGCGTTTAGCTCCCAGCTCGGTCACCGCTGGACTCATTTCCCTTCAGAAAAGTTTAGAATGGTAACGTCGCTCGCGTTCGTAAAAAAATATTTACATTCTTAAACACACAGGGTCATCCTGACCCAACCTCAATGGCGCCGGGTTAAGCAAGACCGTGGTATGTGGAATTCCTTGAAAGAGAACTATGTCCAGCTGTGGACTGTCAGTTCGCGACGATTGTACACATGTCTGGACCTAGCATAATACTAATTGGCTATATAACTATAAACTCAATAAACTAAATTTATTTATAGCATGTAGGACATAAAGGTGTCTCCTATGTTACGTCACGTTTTGACTCTACCACCGGTTCGGAAAGCAGTTCTGCTGAGAAGAGCCGACAAGAAACTCAGCAGTTGCTCTTTATAAATATATCACCGGTTGTAATTCACTTGTTTTGTCGGGAAATGCTCCACTAGTCTCGAACCTTTCCGGGGCCCTTATTCATGAGCCTGTTTGCGCGACACGGCAGCTGATCGTTGACTCAACGGGCCCCGAACCGGTTCGAAACTAGTCGGGCATTTTCCGACAAAACATGTGAGTTACATCACTCACGATAGTTTAAATTTTAAAAAAACTAGTTGACGATTTACATTTGAATACTTATGAGTACCTTTCGCTACACACGTAACAACGAATGAAAGTAAAACACTTTCATGGAACAAATTAAAAAACGACAAACAAGCTTTCCAATTTATAGCATCTATACTGAAATTATTATTTCATCACCTATTCATGAATAAGTTCTATTAACAAATTTTATTTCAGTGCGTTCCATTGCTTGATAAGCCTTGCAGGTTATAAAAGGTTTTGAAACGACTGTATCAATGTATATTGAAATGTATGAATGAACGGTTACTGAAGGCTGTCCGAGGCAGTTGTATAGAGGAAGTCACTTCAGTAGAGCTTCAGCTTTCATGCTGGGCGGTCGGTAGTGGAATGGAGGCGATTTTGTCCTTCAAACTTTCCAAATAAAATACGCGATGAAATTTCCCGTACGGTTAAATTAGTACTGTGCGGACTTTAATTATTATAATTGCTTTGAGTAATTTAAAAGTGCTCGCGTGTTCTAACGTGGTAATTGATATTACTGTAATTATATTATTATTAGTGATGGTGGATATAACTTACGTTTTCATCAACGCCTGGGAAGAGAAAAGTAGGTTGCTTGAATAGTTAATTTTAACTTTAGAAGTTATTTTTTGATTATTAAATAGGGGTATTTAAGTTACACGTCACACGTTACACTTAACCATAGTAAGTTAGTTTAGTATGAAAGATATACGTGGTTCGGCTTAAGAAATTATTTATTATTCATATTTATTATATTTTAATAACTATTCTACGTGAAAAAATAATAAAGTTAATAAATAAGAAAACGCTTTTACTACTTCAACGTTTTTCTGTTCTCAGAACGTATAAGACACCAAAAACAAAATAATTATTTTAACTTAAGAACAAAGTAATAAAATGGTATGAATATAAAATTATTTTAAATGAAAAGCTATTTGGTAGGTAATTAATTACACTTTGACTCACCAAGTGATCTTCCAGGTACTGTTAGGAAATAGTTGAATTTTTAACGTATGCGTATTCTGACACCCGTTGCCCTACGGCGACGCGATACGACGCCATAAAATTCAAAATTCAGATCGTTTTTATTCAAATAAACTTTTACAAGTACTTTTGAATAGTCGAGTGAATCTACCACTGGTTCGGAATGCCATTCCTACCGAGAACCAGCAAGAGACTCGGCGGTTGCTCTTATGAAAAAAAAAATACAATATCACTAATTTGTAGAATACATAAGTAACAGCTGTCCTGTCATTGCTGGAGCGAGTAAAATCCATTGCCGTACTGCCAACGCTTACAGCCATATTGTTTCATTATTGTTGACTTTCGTGTTTTAGAATTATAATCCTTATTTCAAGGTACGTGACAGGAAACTGTCATTTTAAGTAATATTGCTTAAGTATTGCTTTAAGCGTCGCGATGGTTGTATGGCCCCCATGCTCCATTGTTATTTACGTAATCTTCAATAGTATAATAAGCTTTTTTCAGGAGCATACTTTTAATGGACTTCTTAAACTTGAGTAAAGGCATAGAAAATGACGAACTTGTCAACGCGATAACGTAGGCCACTGTCGCGTTACGTCGTATCAAGTCGCGGTGTTGCGTTTGCCGCTCACGTAGGTGAACGGGTTAAACAAAGATAAAAATTTTGACCGGTACTGAGAGAGATTTCAAAGCTCAGGAGTAAAAGTGGATAACGATCAACTTATAAAATATTCGCATATTGTGACGGGCAACTATGGAACACTGCACACTGACATGCACTTGGTCGGTTATTTCTTATTTGTGTGTACCCTGTTCACTGTTTTCTTGGAGATCTGAAGCTATTTGCATATTATTTTTATTCATTGGCACAGAAAAAATACACAAAATTTAGTACTGGCAAATGAGCGAAAACGCTGTAAGTCTAAGCAGTTATAAACGTAGTGAAAGGTATAATTACGACAGTAATCCAAACCCGAAAAGTCAATTTGAACATGTCACCTTGCGGATTACAGTCCTGCCCTAAATCACTGAGCATTGGAAGGGAAAAAGCCACAACCGCACTGCGTAGAATCTGATTAAACACCTTTAGTTCATTCAATCCACGAAGGCGCGCCCTACTCTTACTTACCGCGGACAGATGGATGGACATGGCGAAACTATAAGGCCGGCCATACACAGACAGCTTCAAGCAGTCAGGATGGATTGCTTCAAGCTGCGAACGCATAGTGAACTACAGTCTTCTACATACACACATACATGGAATCTCTCGAGCAGTTGCTACTGCTTCGGGCGGTTGGCAGCAGTTATCAATGGTAGCTTCAAGCTGTTGACTATGACTGCAAAAGCGATCACTGGCTAACTGCTCGAGCAGTCCGTATATGGCCGGCCTAAAGGGTTCCTTGTTGACTACAGAACCCTAAAAACTCGCTGAACCTCCTCCTTTTGGAAGTCCGTTATAACATTGGATGAAATAAACACGGGACAGGAAACGTAAGAAAAATGTATGAAATCACGTTCGACTAACTTTTGCAGGGCGAGGGGAGAGTGCATTGTCATTTTTCTGCCCAGTTATTGACACTAGTGCATGAAAAAATAGATATGAGAACACAATATCATAAAATGGCGAAACTGCCTCAGTTCGCGGCTAGAGGGGTATACGTGCCGAGCCGATAATCACGTGTCCTGTGGTTAATTCGTCCAAGGCTAAAACCGAGCCCTATTCGGAGCATTTATTCGTTATTTTGCTAGCTCATGCTCAGTAACAAAATAAGAGGAAATTATTTAATCGCTCACTCATGAAATAACGAGCAACGAAAGTTATTTGTATGAGTACCGTTCGTGGTCGCCGAAATTTCCGATGATAAAAATCTACAAGTAATAATTTTTTTTTGTTCGGTATTTTTTTAGTTATTAGGTAAGTATTTTTATTGTTAGGTACTCGTCATGGACACTTAGAAAGCTTTTAAATTTGTGGCTTTCTAAAAAATTTCTTTTAATCACAACATTTTTTTGCAAGCTAATCCCTGCGATTTCTTTTGCGTGAGTTTTCAAAATCCCGTGGGAATTCCTTTGTATTCCAGAATAAAATTAAGAACTTGTCATAGATCACTCTACAGGCAACTACCATACAAAAAATCATATCGATTCGATGCTCCATTACGGTGTGATTACCAACCAACGAACCAACAAACAAACACACTTTCGCATTTACAATATTGGTTGGAGGTCGTTGTCACGCACCAATAGACGTCCGGTAATGCTACCATAATATAACTAAGTTAAATTTAAAGTAATTTATTTAAAGTGATTAGCATGGTATACGTTTTGAATAATATCAATTGTGGAATTTAACAACTTAAACTTAAAACTAAACTTAGATAAAAGCCCCACTACTAACGCAGCCGGATTTTATTAAAAATCAGTCTGTCAGTCAGTTATATCTAGTCTCTACAGAAAGTATTATATTGTGCGCTTGAATTTTCTTTCTAGCGAGTCGGTATGGTTTCTCAAAGCTATATTATGTTATCACAAATAAAACACCTTGGGACCAAATCGTCTGTATAAAGGATCTTCGTACTATATGGCATACTCTAAGATACTTAAGTACAGTTAATCCATATCCATACTAATAATATAAATACGAAAATGTGTCTGTCTCTGTCTGTCTGCTATGCTTTAAAGGCCTATCTTTTCAACCGATTTTGGTTAAGGCGAGTCACCTCAGCTCAGCGGTGAAAACTGGTTTGCTAGATCAAATTTTTTCGGTATTTACTATTAAATAACGGTCTTACAAAAAATATCCGACATATTTAAAGATATTGTCTAAAGAATGTGCTAATTTGTTACATGATAGGATGTACTTTACTCGATCAAAAAAAATCTTGAAACAGGCTAAATTAAAAGTTTAAAACGAATTTTTTATTAATAAAATTTTCGACTTTGCCCATCATTTTTATATGGATAAATTCCTCTTGAAGTATTAATGAGAACCTGCTAAAATTTATTTCAAACTGAAGTCCTATATCTATTTAATTCAAATTAATCCCAGAACTTGAACGTTGCCAAGCGGTTTCAGAATATACCGCGCTGCCCGCTTCCCCGCCAGTCTCTACGAGAAATGTACCGCGAGACGCGCGGGCGGCACCCCACACCTCACCTCCTAAAATCTTGGAGGTGACTCGCCTTAAATTTGGTTGTATCCCAGGGGAAGGACACAGGCTTCTTTTTATCCCGAAAAAGCTTAATTCGCGCGGACGAAGTCGTGGCATCATCTAGTGAAATAATGGTTTAGTCTAGCTCATGTTAAAAAAAGGTACCAAGATAACTGTTAAAATCTATTTTGTATTCATACGGGTTGCTTTGAAAACAGTTTTTGGAGTCAGTTTATCTACCAGTTACTTGAAGCAAAAATAAGTTTTGCCCCACCCGTACTAAAGATAACAAGGCTCTACAACAAGGCGGTCTATTGTAGATATGCCGAATCCTTGTCGAATCACACTTCAACGTCGAATAGTGAGCCGTCGTCGTGTTCAATGTCTTTATCTGTCAGAACCGTACGTGACGGCCCATAATACTATTCAGTAAGGCAGTTTCATTTGCAACGCTGACACAGCGATGAAGTATAAGGTACTAAAAAAATTCTACATCAATGTATAAAACTATGTCCACAAACTCGTCTGACAGTGACAGTGTCGCTAGTAACTATTAAAAATAAAATAAAAACCAAAGCATAAAAATTAGTTCCAATTTTGGACACCGGGTCAGATAAGTTTTTGGAATTCTACTTCTTATAATAAAATCAGTAACCAATAGTATATATTTTTAAGGATTTAGTATAATATACTTTTGCACACTGCCACTGGCAGTGAATATTTTTTACTGGTAGTAAATTTGTAAATGGGGGTAATTTATATTCAATCAACACAGAAAATTAATTAAAACAGCTAGCCATATCCACAATTTGGCTAAATAAATTTAATTTAGTTGAAGAAATTTTATAGCGTATGCAAAGGAGACTTGGTTCAATTATAACACCAATACCAATAATTAAGCTTTACACCAAAAGGGTTCAACTGCAATCAAATTATAGCGCGGGTTATGTCGGCATTGGTTTTAATGTATTAGAAATAAGAATAAGTTTCTCTAGGCAATAAACGTTGAACTTAACGTCGAGTATAATGATTTAGAGAATAACTCATGCGTATTGATCATACGTTTTATCCTCTCTACCTACTCTTCCCATCACACTTGAATGAACTCAAGATCAAGATGTTTTAAGAATAAAGATAACTAGCTCTCGTGCGTGACATTTTCACCCGTAGGTATAAAGCGTAATCTATACTTAATATTATAAATGCGAAAGTTTGGATGGATGGATGGATGGATGTTTGTTACTTAATCACGCCGGAACGGCTGAACGGATTTGGTTGAAATTTGGCACAGACATAGATTATAGTCTGGAATAGCAAATAGGCTACTTTTCATCCCGGAAAATTAAGGAGTTCCCACGGGAACCAAAAAACCTCAATCCACGCGGACGATGTCGCGGGCATCAGGTAGTTTAAAAAATAAAGGACACTTGTTCATGATAGCTTTATTTTTTTTTTCAGGAAGATCACTTCCTATTTTCTCGGGAAACTGTAATCAAATATCCCGTACAAACTATTTGATTTTTCGAGATAAGTAGCATCCTTTATCTGACTTCAGGATACAAGCTATCTCTCAGCCAAGTGCCGTCAAGATCGGGCCGTGATCAATCTATGAAATAGTAACACGAAGCCAGCCAAAATTTAGCATTTGGTATTACGGACCTTCCGTTTTCCTGTATTATTACTCACATACTCCTCAGCACTCCTGTATGAGTAAAAATTGTATTCAATGGAAAACCGACCACCAGTTAAACAAATATTAGGTACTATTAATTCATTAATAATAATTTGGTACAGTAGATATATAATATAGGTTCCATGTTATAACTAGTCGACTGAAAATAATATGTCGCGGTCAGATAGTGTGTTCGGGCATTAAATTGAATAATGCCCCTGTGAAATGTTTTGGCAGGTTATTGTTATCGAAATATCGGCGAGAGGGATATTGCGGTTAAAGCTTCAAGCGGTTAAAACACTGGTTAAACGACCATTTTAATTGCCTGAGGCGATGTTAGTTTTACAACTTGTTTTACAATATAATATGCCAAAATGCAATGTTCTGCTAGCAAACATGTTTGATGCATGAAGTCCCTGTCGTATGGCAACCACAAACGCGACAACGCGACAGTACGATGCGACGTAACAGCGTCAAACAGTAGCTGACCCTTCGCGTGGCCTACGTTGTCCGTAGTTAAGTTTATCGTTTTCTATCGAGTGGTATCTCGTCGCTTTGTGTCGCGCCGCTTTTTGGTAAGGTTTTTGGATTTCATACGAATCTCATTAACAGGAATCAACGTTTGTCAAACAGCTAATTATTATAGCCCGTTGGGTGGTAGCAAGCCTCGGTTGAAGGCAATCAGAAAACAGATGATAACCAATTTAGAAATTAATAATTTAAAGAAAGGCCTCTGCCGGGAATCATAGCAGGAATCTTCCATTTAAAATAACAGCACTTACTACTAGGTAGAATAACAAAAAATCTTAAGTACATTTTCAGAGTAGAGAGATCTCAAACAAAATAAGTGAGATTCTCAAGTTCATATCATTATGCTCCTTTCACTGCCTTCATACAATTTACATATTCATTTGACTACCACGGGCGCTGTCGTGAACATAATTATGCACTTAAGAAAATTACAATCATGAAGAAAATCTTTTTTAATCCATTAATAATTTATCGTAAAGACAAATCATACTACGTACCGACAAGGACATAATAAAGTCCGCCTTTTTTAAGGAGCGCGCACGCTATGTGACCGGAAAAACGTCGTGTCTGTCGTCGATGCGAACGTTTTGTCAAAGGAACGAGATGTTTATTCGCTATAATCCACAAGCAGACAAATCTTTGCGGTGCAACGTGCAGTATGCGATATGCCACCTCATATATATGTCACCGTAAGATTGCAAAAAACCATTAGATTGTAATCTAACTAGCGAAATTGTAAACTGTCGACAGATTACAATTTAACGCATTATTTTTCGGTAGATTGTAATCTGCTAGGTATATTTACCCGATAAAACTTAAGTGCCCGGCCTGCGGCTGGGCACTACCTGATTATTTATGTCGAACCCTAACCTAACCTACGAGAAAGAGACAGTAAAACGTAAATACAATGAATATTTAAAAAAATTACACTCAGAACATTGAGCGGTTCACAATCTGTCGACAGTTTACAATATCGCTAGTTAGATTACAATCTAACGGTTTTTACAATCTTACGGTGACATATATTTCTCTCTTTAAGCGGATAATAACGAATTAAGCTTCTTGTTCCTTGGTCAGCATGGACTTCCGCAAAGTACCGTCTGCTTCTATCTAATAAACGTTTAGTCCTTTTCCGTCCGTAGCGTGTTTTCTCTCTCATATTTTCTTGGCATTCATTTGCCTAAACTAACTCGTTGTATTATTCAAATTCAGAGGGCCCAGTGTAACATTTCCAGTTAATTAACGTTACATAAGCGCTGGCGTAGATACTATGGTTGGAGGATTTAACCTATGTGTTGAAGATTTGACGTCTCGCTGTATAATTATATTATTATAATACTGGTATTGTTCTATAATTGTCACTAGGTACCTACTTATTAAAAAACAGTCCCTCCAGCGAGTTTGTCTGTATGTTTGAGCTAATCTCAGGTTCCGTACTATAGACCACTTCGATAGAAAGAATCCAAATACATTAGTATAAATTTCGGCCTAGATATTATAAGTTTTTGTTAGTGGATGTTATTAAAACTGGTAGATTTATGTAAAATAATGTACCTGCTGTTTTAACATTCAAATCGATGGGTATATAAGCTCAAAACTTTTTTTTTCTGACTGTCTGTCGGTTTCCGCATGATGATGAAACTACTGCACGAATTTGACTTGTCCCTTGAGCAAAAGATGCCCAATGCTTGCCCGTCTCACTTAGGATCTTTTTAATAGAAGTACATTTAATTCAATAGCTGTAGAATTCGGGTGTAGAATAATTACTTCAAGTAATGGAGTGGTGGGGTTGCAGGCAAAGTTGCACTAAAGTTACAAGAAATACTTAGAAATAGAATGAGGTTGTTTTATTTATGTTAAAAAATACTTTGAGCAGGGAACTAAGAGTAGGTGCACACTGCAGCGTCAGTGGACGTTGATTTTGTTTTGGCCTAGAGCCAAACGCCTTTGGCGGCGTATTTGTGCGGCAAACTTTATTTTCTTAGAGGCCAAGAAGGTGTACCTATTGGAAATAGATAAATAAAAAAGCTTTTGTAGACAACAGATGCGATATTTTTGCTAGATTGTCTGAAATCTCATCAGAATACCAATCACGTGATGTACGGAAACAAAAATAAACAGTACCGAACCCCAAATTGTGTAAGAAAATCACAATCATTAAAGAGCTTGAAAACTAACTAAACGTTGGTCGAACACTTCATTCGAAGTATCTAAGGGGTTCATGGAATTCTTTTTAATATCCAAGCATCTCTCTCTCTGCGTTTTACTGCCTAGTTTTCTTTGGATAATAATGTCGCAGAATCCCAGGCTACTATTCCAATACCTTAGAAATCCAACGTTCTCAAGTTGTATTAAGATGTCTTTCTTAATTGTAGTGATTCAAATATGCTGGCAAAAGTATAGTGAAGTAACTAAATTCAACGCCGTAAACTAAATCGCTTGAATCCGTATTGTTTTAATATTATTGACGTTCGTGTTTTAGAATTATAATCCTTATTTTATGGACGTCAAGGTACGTGGCATAAAACTGACATTTTGAAACAATACTGCTATAAGCAATGGTTTAAACTCATTATATCATGTCTCTCTCACGACCCCCCACGTCGTGTGGGAGACATGTTCATTCTATAGTCATTTTGTCCAATCATAATGTAAAAATAGTACCAGTAGTAAAAATGCATGTGCAGAATTTTTATCCGTAGTGAGTTTTTACCCTTACCGCTTCAATTTGACATAACTGAATGTCATGACATAAACTGTAGTTATTACAAGGGAACTAAATGTAATAAGCGCCTACGTTAGTGCCACTCCTACACATTGAAACTAGGCCATAATCTGTACACCGCCCACGTTATGTGAATAGTGAATAATTTTATTGCTATACAAGCTCTACCGAACGGTACAATTTGTGGTCATTATTTCTCCAGTAAGCTTTCCAATTGAAGGTAAAACTCACTCAAATATTATGTCTCGGCTTAGATACCGCCCGCCCCGGCCCAAACCAGCTTTGCTGGATGGAATTGAAATAATCCCGTAGAAACTATTCGACTTTCCAGAATAGGTTATTTGAGTGACTTATATCCGTTCAAGCTATATCTGTACTAAATTTTATCTTAGTTTTATCTTTTTGTAATTTGACATTTTGACAGATGTTGTATCTGTCAAAATTTAAAATTTATTCGTAGGTTAACCGTTTTTCGGATATTAATCTGAAATCCACGCTGGCGAAGTCGCGGGCGAACGGGCCTTCGGTATAGGTAAGTGCTTGGTGAGAAACTTTATTAAAATATTAATATTGATAAATACTTACTATACTTTAACAGTAGAAAATTTCAAGTAACATTCAATAATCCTTCGTACTTAATACCACCTTTTAAGGGAGCACTTAGTAGGTAAGATGATCGCCCTGCACTGTACGGTATCACTTGGAAATTGAGCATTCGATATTCCCGCAAAGTTATGAAGTGGGATACGTCTCAGTAGATCCCAGCCGCAACGTGTCTGCTTACACGTACCTACGTTGTACCACAGCCTAGAAAGGTACTACGTAGTACGTACAGTCGCACGACTGCCACGTCTAGAGAGAGCAATTCAAGGTATTGGGAGTTTGACGACCTCCGTGTGGTGTGTTGAGCGCTGTTGTCTTAACGCGGGAGGCCCCGGTTTCGATCTCCGGCTGAGTCAATATGGGAATTTAGTTATCATCCTACCGACAAAAGGTGTGCCACCAAGCGATTAAGCGTTCCGATACGATGCCGTGTAGAAACCGATTAGAGGTATGGGTTTAATATAACTGCCATACGCCTTGTTAGGTGTACAGCGTGTACTATTCCGCCCGTGTGGTTAGCCCGCTACTATCTCAGACTGCATCATCACTATCCATCAGGTGAGATCACACTCAATAGCTAGCTTGAAGTGGATACAAAAAAGGTATATTAATATTACTTAAAGCAATATTAAAAAATTACAGTTTCATATGATTTACCTTGACGTCCCTAAAAAAAGGGTTATAATTTTGAAAAATAATATTGCTTTATGCGACGGCAGTATGCCCCCTGCTGCTCCCCCAGGCGGGATACGTTGGTAGAGACTACTGGAATAGGTCGCGTGTAGACTGGTAGACTAGGGCGAGACGAAGGATTTAAAAAAAATGAGCAGATGTCGTTACTTCTGAGATTTATTTTACCTCTTAGAAAAACTAACTTTCCACTCTGTACGTACCTTAACCCATGTATAGTCAACTGTTTGTATTTACTTGTTAGTACATTTATAAGAGAGATAAGATTTTAATATCTTTGGGGCGTTATTCTAGTAAAATATAAAATAATCAAAGGAAAATTCTAGAATTATTGGAAGTTTATGGAACCCAAAATTATCATGTTAGTAAAAAGTATGGATCTGCTAAAGTCTCAGAGAAAAATCACACTAGGAATTGGGCAAAAAATTTAAAAACAAGCTTCGGAGGGTAAATACAATTTTTCCTTTCGCATTTTAGTATGCAGCTCCATACAAAAGCGAAATTAAAGGAGTTTTTGTCGGCCATACTTTTTTTATTCTGAGTTTTCGCTCTCACTATATCGTTACTAATATTATTTAAAATACCAAAGTTTTAATGGATGGATGGATGAACTGAACACGGTAAGGCTGAATTGATCGGGATGAAATTTGCCACAGAGATAGATTATAGTCTAGAATAACACATAACCAGGCTACTTTTAATTCCGGAAAATAGAAAAATTCCGGCGGGAACAAAGAAAACCTCATTCACGCGGAAGCGGAAGAAGTGGCGGGCATCAGCTAGTATTATAATACGTATACCTTTTCTCCGTTTAATATTAATAGCGGTATCGAATAGGGTCGCAAATTAAGAAGTCTATTGTATTCATCGCATTCCTTCCCCCTTTAATTAAAATTGTTCACCGACGACGGTATTCGTTATTAATTTTTTCTGCTTTTAATTACGAAAAATTGAAAAGGCTTCGAACTATTTCATAACAAGTTCTGAGAATATTGTTTTAACCGTTTAACCATTACTAACATTTAGGTATTTTGGAGTGGTAGTTAAGATGGCGTCTTTTCAAATCTTACTTCTTACTAATATTATAAATGCGAAAGTTTGGATGTTTGTTACTCAATCACGCCCGAACGACTGAACGGATCTGGATGAAATTTGGCACAATTTGGAAAGAATTTTTAAAATCGGTTGAGTAGTTTTTGAGAGAATTTAAAAAAGTTTGGTCCGCAGGGGTAAATTGGCAGGCATTAATAAAATAAAAAGCATTGTGCCGGAGAGGTCGTCACGATCTCATCTTAATCCTTATCGCAACAAGTCACCTTTATAAAACCTCTCATGTACATGACGGCTTAGAGACAAAACCTTAATCCTCCAAACTCTAAAGCCTAGCGAAGAAACGCGCAGAGAACTTTAAACGTTTATACGCTTAAAAGTCGTCGAAAGATGACAGAAATGTGCTATTGTGCAGTTAAATTGAATTTCTATTGCCGAGTTGACAAAAGAAGCGGGTGAGAGTAGAGCCATTCTTTGAAATGCGAGTATCTATGGAAGGCCAGAGATATTTAGAGAGCGGATGAGCCGCGTTATTGTCTGCCCAAAAGAAGCTCTATTAGCTTCTTTTGGGCAGACAACCAGTGGCTGGGTGGGATTTTCGCCTGTTATTTTCCTCGGTGTCTCGAAGAACACGGTAAAGCGTTATTAACTTATTACCAATAAGATTATGTATAATATAATATAAGATTTTTTTGTATTTAGCGAAATAGGCTTTCGCTTGATGACAATCCCGGAGCAATGGGGAATCGTCAGCAATAGGGAATATGACACAGAGGGAGATCCCTCTGTGTCGTATTCCCCATTGCTGACGATCGTGACCCCATTCCATTAATCATGTGATGAATGAAATGGAAACGGCTGCCTTTATGTAACGGCAGGTGTTTTGTTGGGATAATAATGCGGTGGGATCCCAGGTCGTTCCGCAGACAACTCGACTATGGAGTACTATTTCAACTCTTAGGATACAATCGATTATTATCAGATGTTAGTAATAATAACCGGAACCGACGGCTAACATGCTCTCCGAGGCACGGAGGAACCCATCCAGTTACCGACTTGGGTCAACGTTGCTTAACAATCGCGATCGTCTGACATGCGTTCTTGCAACTAGGCCACTCGTCCTTCATACTTGCCTGGAGCATACTTACCCAGAATCTGCCTGTTCAGTTATTCACTTTTGCGGTGAGTTCGTAGCATCCGGGCTACCCACCTACGTAACTCCGCACTACGTCAGTAGCTGCCTACATATATTCTCCTAAACGGTGTAAAGGTGAAAACACACTACTCGTACAGACGTGAAACGACTGGATAAAACGTCCGCGCTAAACGCCCGTTTCGTAAGGGAAACACGTCTCGTCCTGTCACGGTAGTCTATACAGGTCCACATAAAGGTGCGCGCATGGACTATTCGACCGCCAGACAAAAATATATTTGGTGGTGTGTTTTCACCTTAACTGCGGCCAACATCATAATTGAATGCCACACGTATCTAGCCTTGTGCGCATAGCTCTCCATATTGCTTCATAACAATTCCTGAGAGATTTCTTTCTTACATATTTGGGGTTCCATAGTGAAACCAGGAAACTCTAAAATTTCGTTCAGTCCAATTGTCTAAGTTACAGCCATATAAGCACGTACTATTACCTATTCTGTGACGGAGCCCTATCTTATCAACCTTTTTTCATTCTTACTTTTAATATAATAAATGCGAAAGTGTGTTTGTTTGTTTGTTCGTTGGTGGGTTTGTCTTTCAATCACGCCGCAACAGAGCAACGAATCGAGGTGATTTTTCACATGGTCACACGGTCATGGTCAGCTGGGGACCTGAAGAGTAGAAAATGAAAGAGTTCCCGTGCAAATACAAATATAAACCTTAACACTTAGGCATTCAAGTTTAATTACCAATGTAGTATATTAATATTTAAGACCTTTTGTCTTCGTAACTTATACATGTCGCTGTTCGCGAGCATATCAGTCACGCGAGCATCTCGGTCACGCGAATCCACAAGTTTACCCCCTACCTAAAAGTGCTCAACGCGGCTAAAGAAGTTTTCACTTCAAAAAAACTAATGCCGCGTGGACGAAATCACGATCATCAACTAGTTTGCAAATATATTTGTGACTTTTCAGCTATCACCTTTATACCGCGTCAGTGGAATATTCGCGAAAATCACGAGTCCCGGGGGATAGTTGAACTTTGCCGATAAACGAAGTGTCAGATCTAATCGTATCGTCCCGGGACTGAGTTGTGAAACTGTTTTTACAGCTTTGTCATAAATGTGAAATACCATCTGCGTTTTATGGATGCTACGAGTACGTCGAGTACGTTTGACTATTGTCGTAACATCCCTAGCGCAAGTTTAACGATTTCGATACCCATGCTGTTGCTGGTAATTATTATTGGAACTTTGATTTGAAAAGTGTAAAATTTTAGGTAATACAGTTAAAGTCGAATTCATATAATTTTAATATATTAAGTATACTTTTACAAAATCCTTTGGGATTAACAAGCTAATCTATCACAGAAAAACTTGTTGAAAAGCCCGACCTATTTACTGTCTATATAATGCCCGCGTGGAGTGAGTACAATAATACTTCTGCATTTCCGCATTGAACAGCCTGACTGATCCTTTACGCAAAAATAACTAACCTTTCTGTAACCCTATTGACCGGGGTGAAAATAAGACAGTTTGTAATTTTTTCCCCTCCAAAATTTCATGGCCATGGCAGCCCTGACCCGCAATAGTAAATGGAACGAACAATAAATGTAACTCTCCGTGAGATAGGCATATTTACGCCGCTTTCCGGTTTCAAGAATTTCATTGGAACTTTAATATTAATTAAAGAAGTAATTTATGTTTTTAAATTTGAAATTCCTAAATAACTGTGTCAGTAATTAATCCGTAAACGAAATACCGCTTCTTTGCTTGGAATTTATCTATTTTGTAAAGTTTTGTCCGGTCTACGCGTAGAGCTAAAGGAAATTCAATTTAAATTTATTCATTTGACGGTTATTATTTTAACCATCTGTGAAGTATAGACCCACAAATTTATCTGACCCGGTGTCAGCATCGCTAGTGTATCCCACCCCTTACAGAACATTAACGTCCCACTGCTAGGCACAGGCCTCTACTCTCATTGGAGAGAGGGAATTAGAGCTTACACCCACCACGCTGGTCCAATGCGGGTTGGCGGGCACGCTAGTGTATATGAAAAATAAAATAAAAAAACAAATACTAAACAGGCATAAAAATTAGTTCCAATTTGGGCCACACATTACAGCCACCGCTAGCCACATTAGGTTTGACGGACGTTAAGAGATATACTTTTATAAGTAAACTGGTATTACAGTTTGTTTATAAACACGTAGGTACAAATAGTCGTTCTGGACAGATCCATAATCATACCTTCCTTGTTTGTGAGGAAAATTCAGAACAGTCTTCTTCAAGTCAAGTCAAACAGTATTAAGTTTTTAAAGAAATTGTACCTCGACATCAAAAAGTTTTGACACGGTAATATACGGTGTACGGTTGAAGTTTGTCGAAAACGAATGTCAAACTGAACTGCAAACAAGATTGTGGTTTGTTGTGTAAGAGATTGTACCAAGTTTGGAGGAATGGACAATAACAGTCGCGGACAAAATTCATAATTACCTTGTGACTCTATTTACAGTTCATTTGTCGCTACTTTAGCGGCCGACAAGGTCCCGAGCACGTTAAGCCGTCGGTACCTACCGGTTATTATCACTAAACATGATAATAGTCGTTAAAGCCCGCCAACCCGCATTGGAGCAGCGTGGTGGGTCTAAGCTCTAATTCCCTCTCTCATTTGAGAGTGGAGGCCGGTGCCCAGAAGTGGGACGTTAATGGGCTGTAGTGGTGGTTGGTGTAGCAATAAAGCACGCAATACTTAACACCACCCCACCACCACAACCACTACAGCCCATTACGTCCCATGTACAATCATCATGTTACTGATAATAACCCGGACCGATGGCTTAACGTGCTCTCCGAGGCACGGGGGTGACACACCGCTAATTCCTAACACCGGGCTAGTACTGAGAATTTCTACTCAGAAAACCCCAAACATTAATTATGGCCCTACCCGGGATTCGAACCCGTGACCTTGTCGGCCGCAATCGAACATGTTAACCACACGCCCCGCATCACCATTATACCTAGATGTTATCTCATTTAGAAATGAATGCGCCTCACTAAATATTCGCGTCATTTCCGGCCATAGGTACAATTCATGACCATTGACGACGTCTGATTTTTGTATGTGAGCATAATTAATACATTGGAGACGCAATCATTTTTAGATAATACGGACTCTACAAATCCTTCAAGATATTAATAGTACAAAGGCGGGAGATATACATGTATATTATTATGTAAATTACAAATCCACCTATATAGTCTTTGATCTTAACTACCAATAATGTTAATAGATAATTAATCCTATAGATTATTATTATAATCCATAGGATGTTACTATCACATGATTATAATATAGGCATAGTCTCATGCTATTCAATCTTTCCTATAACACAATCAATTGATTGCTGTAACGCCATCCACGCCCACGTCGTTGGATTGATTGATTGGGTATAATGATCTTATAATAATAATTTATGTCTACCCTTAGCAAGGGAATATGGACTCTAATTCGTAGTACACTAAGGCTTAAAATAGCTAAGGATAACAATAACACAAATTTCACACAGTTCTCTCTCTCATCTCATCTCATAAACGTAAAATCTATAGTAAAATTGGGCATTTATGTCGCGTGTTTATTTTGTAACGAACAATTTTTTTTTTCAAATCATTGTATCAATTAAATTTTTTTAAGTCATATAGTTTTCTCTACTAGTTAGCCCTTGACTGCGATGCAGGCTAAGTAGGTAACACATTCTTCCGCGAACCAATCAATTTTCATGAGCCTTAGGAATTCATTTTTCTGGCGAATTTTCATATACTTAATTTATGGAAGCCTTGTCCAATATTTTCATTCATAAATTATATGAAAAGAATTCAAGCGAATGTTTACGAAAAAATGTGCTTGAGAAGCGCTGGCGCAACAAATTCTCGCATACGCAAATTATAAGAAAGCGAATGAGCATTCACTTGAGTGATAAGTGCTTGAGTGCTGAGTGGTAAACACCCCCCTAAAGACCATTTATTTACCATAACATTTTTTTTCTTTTACTTTTACAGTCTGCTTCAGGGGCCATACTGCCAACGCTTAAAGCCATAGTGTTGACTTTTGTGATTTACAATAATTATGATCCTTATTATCGGAACGTCAAGGTACGTGACATCGAACTGTCATTTTGAGTAATATTGCTTATGTATTACTTGCGTTGGTATGTACCGTATGTGGTAGGTACAGTATGGCCCCAGATCATTATATTGACAGACTAGCGGTAATAATGTATAAGGCAGTAAAAGGTCTTCTTTTTGATGTTTATTCAGGCGGCATGAAGCAAGATTAGTAGTGTAATGAAGTTTCGTTACAAGGTCAAAATTAATACTAACATAACAAAATTTGTACCACAAAAGACGGCGAGCCGGGAATAATATTATTTCTACGAACACTGAATTAATAGGTAGTTTATTTTATCACGAGCTGATGCCAGCGGCCTCTTCTATATAATTCCGTATCACTTTGAAACCTCGTGAGAAAATTTTGATATTTTTCCGATTTAAAAGTTTATTTTGTGCGTCTTGAAGCATTTTCGATGCCAGAATAATTAATTATATCAGTTCAATGGTTGTGCCGGTAGTTTTTTTTTCCTGTCTATTTCTGTATCTCGGCAATCTGTCTTGTGACATTTAGATGCATTTAGCCTTGCAGTTGTGGGTGGCGGATTTGTATTTAAAATCAAGGTATCCTTCCACTGATGGAATTCCCTATTTGCTGAAGATAAATTAAAATCGGTTTATCTAATGGGCCCTAAAAAGGTAAGTAATAGCAGACAGACAGTTTCGCACTAATAGTATGGATATGGATTAAGGATGGGTGTTTTATTTATTTAGTTGTTTTTTATCTATTTTTTTGTGTTGTTGTACTACGAGTATGTTTGTTTTTTTATTATGTGACGCCTTCCGTTTTCTTTACCGACATTATCGACCTCCCTGGCGCAGTATTGAGCGCTGTTGTCTTAACATACGGAGGTCCCGGGTTCGATTCTCAGCAGGGTCAATTTGTGAAATTACAATTTCCGAATTTTTCCTGGTCTGGCCTGGTGGGAGGCTTCGGCCGTGGCTAGCACCATACCACCATAGCGGCAAAGACGTGCCGCCAAGCGATTTAGCGTCCCAATACGATGCCGTGTAGAAACCTATTAGAGGTATTGGTTTAATATAACCTCCATGCCTCTAACAGGTTAGCCCGTTAACATCGTAGACTGCATCATCACTTACCATCAATCTCATCAGTGAAATTGCAATCAAGGGCTAACTTTTGGTGGATAAAAAAAAAGAAAAAAAAAACAATATTATTATCTTTTATCACGATTAATGATGTGGTTTAGATATTGAAGTTAGTTCATTTTGATGACTGATTTAACTTCACTATGATAGCCCTTAATGGTAAATTAATAAAGATTAATTGACGAGTGGAAAAGGCGCTAGTCTAATAAAAGAGCCTAGCTATAAAAACAAAACTTTCTTCTATTAATCCTTACTAATATTATAAAGGCGAAAGTTTGTAAGTAAGGATGTATGGATGTATGGATGTTTGTTACTCTTTCATGCCAGAACGGCTGAACGGATCTGAATGAAATTTGGCACAGGGATGGATTATACTCTGGAATAACACATAGGCTACTTTTTATCCCCGAAAACTAAAGAGACCCGCGGGAACCAAGAAACCTCAATCCACGCGGACGAAGTCGCGGTCATCAGTTAGTCGGGAACTCCTGAATTTTCCGGGATAAACAGAAGTCCATGTTCTTCCCCGGGATACAACCTATCCCTGTACCTAATTTCATCAAGATCGGTTGAACAGATATATTTTTTGTTTCTCGCGGGAACTCTTGAGTTTTCCGGGATAAAAATAAGCCTATGTCACTCTTCAGGTCCTCAACTATACCCAAGCAAAAATCATGTCAATCCGCTGCTATGTTGCGGCGTGATTGAAGAACAAACAAACACTTTCGCATTTATAACTATAATTAGTATGATTATTAAGTACAGGTTTATCAAAAACTTAAATCCACGTGGACGAAGTCGCAGGCATCATATAGTCCTAAATAGCTATAAGACAGTATTGGATATTATGTTCATCCTGTTACACAGTACTTCCTGAACGAAGTGACATTGGGAGGGTTTTCGAATGGAAAATGTTCATGTATATGAAATGTGAAAGGTTAGACGGTTATTTTCCATCTACTTTTCAAGCTATTATAGGTTCAGTTATTTTTAGGTTTTATTTACGGGACTGTGTTTTTAGTTCAATTATAAAGGAGACTCCAAATTTAGAATATTTATCTTTATTATTAACAACCCGTCGACAGTCCACTGCTGAACACTTTTTTTTTTATCCAGTACAAGTTAGCCCTTGACTGCGATCTCACCTGATGGTAAGTGATGATGCAGTCTAAGATGGTAGCGGGCTAACCAGTTATATTAAACGCGTACCCCTATTCGGTTTCTACACGGCATCCTACCGGAACGCTAAATCGTCTACGTCTTTGCCGGTAGGGTGGTAGCTAGCCACGGCCGAAGCCTCCCACCAGGCAAATGAAAAGACCAAATTTGAATGAGAAGGGCTAGGTCGAACTCCTTTTTTTTCTTTCACCTCTATAGCAAGTGAACATAGGAATGATGCCTGTGTCAAAAATAAATTATTTATTACTGGTAATTAAATAGAGGGCCTTCTAATAGAACTTAAATTCACATCCTCGGTTAGTTTTAAGTTTGATAACCATTTTATGTGTTGAAATTGGAATTTGCAAATCACAGCGATTCTAAAGAAGTTGCACTTAAACATATTATAATTATTATATCTATATATTTTTTTAAATCATTGTTTGAAGAAACAATTACTATGAAGAATCAAGAATCCGACTTTCCTAATGCTCAGTATCACAAAATGTACCTAGGTATTTTGCGCTTGTAGCAACTACGTGCAATTAATAGATACCTACCACCCAGGACCCAGGTGAGATTGTAATCTAGCTCAAACGAATAAAATAAAATAACCATCGTGGATCTCGCCTTAACTATTTTATATTATGTTGAAAACACACACATTAAAAAAATTATGTCTGGCAAAAACTTAGTTATAGAGCTGCATAGACTGCCTCAATGACTGCTATCAAGCCAGTAATAGATAGATAGATAAATACTTTTTTGCCACACAAAACATTAAAAAAGAAACAATGTAGTGAACAAGCAAAAATAAATAACAAGTGCGCATAGGCGGTCTTATCACTGAAAGTGATCTCCTCCAGATAACCTTTAAATAAAGAAACAAATGCAACGAAGCAAATGCAATGCAGTAATAATAACCAGGACCGACGCGACGGCTTAACGTTCTCTCCGAGGCACGGGGATGACAAACCGCCAACTTCCTAGCTGCGGGCTATAAGTTGTACTATTACCTATTTTGTGCTACTACTGAGAATTTCTAGTCAGAAAAACCCAATACTTAATTTTGGCCCAACCCGGGACTCGAACCCGGGACCTCGTCGGCCGCAGTCGAACATGCCAACCACTAGACCAACAAGACAGTCATATCACTTTCGCATATCTCATTATAATTAGTATAAATTGGGTTCACTAAAAGTTACATTAAAGCAATTTCAATGAAAAACCTTAGTAAAACCTTACCTGCAATTTATATATTTTTGCGCACGGCGGTTTTTTTTTTGACACTGTCTGAATATAAAGAGCCGCCCAAAGTTTTTGTTGAGACGATTTAACAGTTTAAACAAAAAAAAATGAAAAAAGGGCTTTAAATTATTCTAAACTCACCGTCATCTCGCCGTAGACATTTGCCTACATCAAAGCAATTAATCATCCCAAAAGCTTTGTCCGCTGAATTTTTAAACACTTTTTAATAATCACTTTTTAATTTTCGTTTGTTAAACAATTTTCAACGAGTACAAAATTTAATTAAAATTACCTTGACGATAGCATATCTCTCTCCCTCTCTACATTTTTATCCTCCTTAACAGCGCATCTCTTTCTTTATACCTTCTTTTTAATTCTCATTATTGAGGGTTATGATTTTATTATTATATTAAATGATATAAATAATAATTAGGTTAGGCCTAGCTAGCTTTAAGTTCTATTGTTTTGTTTTTAATAAATGTTTAAAAAAAAATGGGACTTATGGCCACTTCCATTAATCCAAATGACTTCAAACTTACACTTCAAATTCCAAATCCAAATTAATCCAATTAACTTTCAAATCCATAAAAATTCCAACACATATACCGTCTCCGTTTCGTCGAGGGTAAAAATAAAAGTTAATCAGTCACTTACTGATTGACTCATCAACATTCAGCGTTCTCCCTTGGACGTAGAAAGCTGAAATCTAGCTGTGGGTGGTCGCTTGTATTACCTACTATAATTTTTGAAGTGAAAACTTATTTAGGCGCATTGAGCACTTTTTGGGTAGGGGGTAAAAATGTGGAATACGCGAGACCGACCGCGAGACCGACACCGTTCTTCTTAAGACAAAAGGTCTTAAGGTTAAATAGTACCTACGTAATTAAACTTTAATGCCTTTTAAAAAAAATTACACCGTATGAACTCATTTAATAGACCATTCATATAAATATACCTTTTACAAGATTACAAGGTGCGACGTGTCACATATTAAGTTGGCAGTTGGCACGCAAATATTATATACTTACCTAGTTTAGAGTTTTACGTTTGTTACACACGATTTTTATTTGTAGAAACGTATTGCTATTTGCTATTACGTGTTTTGCAAAACTATTTAGTAGGTATTTTTTATAAGTGACCAGGGGGTTTATTACCATAGCTGAAAGCAGTATTATTTTAAGATTGTTGCCGTTCATGCATCAGAATTATAATTCTTATTTTAGGTACGTCACATAAAAGGTAAATTTTAAAATGGTATTATTTTTATTATACTTTATTGACCTTTTATGTGACGTAAACGTGCTTTAAGCGATAGTAGTAACTTACTCCTACTATCGCTTAAAGGAGTATTACTACTAGTAAATCCCCAGTTATAAAAGTTAATACTTATGATGCCCGCGACTTCGTCCGCGTGGATTGATGTTTTTTGATTCCCGCGGGAACTCTTCAATTTACCGGGTTAAAACATAGCCCATGTTCCCCGGGATGTAACCTATCTCTGTACCAAATTACATCAAAATCGGTTGAGCAGTAGGGCCGTGTAAGCGTAGCAGACAGACAGACAGACAGACTGACGGACACACAGACAGATACAGTTTTGCATTTATAATATTAGTATGGATGTAGAACACAATTAGTCATGCCCGTTCCGAAAGATTCCTCATGTACTATATTATATAGATACGTATGATAACGTAAAAATAGTATTATGTTTAATGTTTATTTATAGCTAATAGGCCATGTTATTATTATTACTTATTATTTTATTTCATTCGTGAATATTGAGAATTAGGTATAATTTATTTTAGAGGGAAAAGACACTACTGACAAAAAAATATGTCTGGCGAGCAAAAGGTCCACATAAAACCGTTGTATATCTACAATATATATCGTTGAATATGCACAATCTAGCGTGACAGGACAAAGCGTCTTAACCCTCCGACGTGGACATTTCTCGCAATCATTTTGTCCTGCACTGCCCCTAGCGTGTTTTGCTCTTAATATAAAGGTTATCCTGCTCTCATAAACAGATAAAAAGATGGATGGACGGTTACACCCCGCCTCAGTAGACGCAAACATTTCGTTTCACTCCATCAACAAGGACGAATAGTCTTCGATTGAATACGATACAATTTTCTTCTATCTAAGTTTACCGTTCAGCATGGGTCAGTCTAGCGAAATGAATGTCTTCGTCAAATACGACCGGAAATATCGAATCGGTCCGCCTCGTTCCATAACCACGGTTCCGTAATTGCGGTTTGACCGTACAGCGAAAACGAAGGAGGCATAAATAGGTTGAAGTAGGTATTTTCCACTGTCCGATACACGATCGGACAGTGGAAAAGACTGTGCATTAATATACAGGGGGATGGAAATAGAATCTTTGTTCAATCGATTATGATTATGGGTATTGTGTGACACCATTACAACCGTTTAGTATCGATTTTCAGTGCATAAAAGTTACAGCCGATCGAGGAGCACAGCAGTGCTTTTTGCTTTATTTTGCACGTCAGAAGTTTTATATTTCACCGTTGCTAAAAATTTTAGTGTGACATATTTATGACGTTTTCAAGTGAGACAGTGCAAAACTGACAGTATGTCTATGTGTCTATCAATATCTATCTGTCAATATCTATCTGTCAATATCTATCTGTCTACTTGTTGAAAATTCGGGAATGATTTGGGAAAATTTTGATACAATGATAGTTTACATCCCAAAGGCGGACATAGGCTACGTTTTATATCGGAAAATCAAAGAGTTCCCATGGAATTTATAAATCTAAATCCACGTGGATGAAGTCTGATTCATTATTCATACCTAATCTATATGTCAGCGTAAAATTGTAATTGTTATTTATTTATTTAATATGTAAGAGCATCATTTGAAGCGCAGAACTGCTGGACCAATTCTGATGGAATTTTTGGTTTGAGTCCTGGGATGGTTTATATTCACAATTGGACCCGGTAGGGGCCGTGCAATCGGGTTCTAGGTTCAGGTTGGACAAATTCTGCTGGGCCCACTAGTTTAATTATTTAAATATGAATTTTTCCCACTTAAACATAATTGAATTAAATTTAAAATTAAATTTATAAAATAATCGTACCATACGTCCCCTAAATTTCCCATAGGAAGGCAAATGCTTATCATCGATTCATTCAAATATTCTTTAAAAAACGAAACCTCATGCAGAATAAAGTTTTCCCTTTAAGTTTTCCATGCGAGTCTAGCATTCCAATTCAAGTGAACTAACATAAAAGGGTTTCGCTCTCTTGGGAGGAAAACGTTCCCAAACATTCGACGCGAGACCCCCGCGTTTTCACAATGCAATTTACATAGAATTAAAACCCCAAATGGTAAAAGGCAAGTAAAAGGTCACAAACTTTATCCTATTCAAACACCAAGTAGGGAAATTGGCTTTCGTATCCTGACTTTTCCAATAAGAGTGAAGTCTTTTACGCAATTGTAATTTTACTCGTAGTTTCCAAGCAATGAAAGCGTAGTGGTTTAGACCTCCTGTTCATACTGAACTAGCATAAACTATAGGGCTAGCATGGCGCACAACGAGTAAATTTATGTCTACCCGTTATCTCTATCTGTCTACCGAAGGTATCCTCTCACCAAAGTTTGCCTGGTGGAAATTGTTTTATAAGCAATAAGGCAACCTTTGCATACTTAGTTTTTAGATATCTGTACTATGTAATCTATCTTTCTAACATGGTTACTTGTCTCGTTAGGTCAAAAGTAGAGATAAAAGTAATATTTATTATCTGTGGTATTTTTCTTTACGAACCCTTACCGACTATTTTTTAGAGTTCCGTACAAAAGGAAAAACGGAACCCTTCTATGATCACTTTGTTGTCCGTCCGTCTGTCTGTCAAGACCCTTCTTCTCAGGAACGCATGGAGGTAACAAGCTGAAATTCATATCAAATACTCAAATCTACTGTCCCTTGGAGTTGTGAAAAATCAAACTTCTAATCCAACGCAATCAAAAGATACAGCCGTTTATGCTGCAAATTTTCAATACTCGCAAGGGAATCAAAACCTACAGGGTACGTCCCGTGAATTCCGAAACTTGAAATTTTATACGAAGCAACGTCTTATAGCACGCAGATAAAGGAAAAATTGCGAAAAGCATAAATTTTTAGTTACATAACATAATAAAAATATTTTTAATAATTTTAAACTTACTTATGTTATGGATTTCATTTACCAATAAAAATACCATAACTTTTACTCATATATAACTACAGGTTTTTACGGAACTCTCAGTGAGCGAGTCCGACTCGCACTTGGTCGGTTTTTTTTCTTGTTATTTTCTCATTTTGTGCATGGGGTAAACAAAAAATTTGCCGGCAACGACAACATCTTTCTCTCTCCAAGCGAGATAAATCGGTGTGCGCCTGCTGGTGGTTGAAGGTTTGATCCTCGTGCATGCACGTTTAACTATTCTGAGTTGTGTGCGGTATAAGCAATTAAGTATCACTAGCTAGAATGTTCAAAGAAAATATCGTTAGGAAATTTGTATGCCCGAGAGTTGTTCATAATTGGCAAACTCTTGACCAACGTGGAGGGCTATGGCTTTACCCATCTCATTTTGAAAGGAGGCTCATGTTTAGACGAACGTGGAGGACTATGGCTTCACCCATCTCAACCTTAAATAAATAAATCATTTCATTACATTTCGTTTAATAGGTAATATTTCATTTTCTGAGACCTGTACTACAAGAACTTCAAGTGGGTGTGTAATGCATATCTACCTGTGACTGCATCATTATCAGGACAGTTTTTGGTTGCAGTCAAGCGCAATAAATAAACGCATTGCTTGTTATATTATGAAAAGTATATACTTTCTACGTAAGATAAACCCCTAAGATACGGGAATTCATTGTATTTTTGTACTTTCGTTAATTCAATTAATAAAGATTTATATTTCTATTCCATTGAAAAAGGCGAAAGAAATTCGAAAATGGCAATATTGCAGTACTTTTTGCGACGTGCTACCGGAAAATTTTAAGAATTTCAGCTTTACCTCAGTCTAGCCACAATCTCGGTTTGCGGGTTCCGATAATCTAGACTAACTTTACGAGTACCCAGGGCCGGTAGCCAGGAATTAAGTGCAGGGGGGTTCGAATTTAAAACTGGACAATAAATGCAATTACGTCAAATTTTGTATTGAACCACTCGGCACTTTTTTAACAAACTTCATTTTTATAAATGCAGCACGAACAATACATGGATTTAGGGTTTCGCCAATTTATAGCCCTACAAAGACCCGGTGTCTGACCCGGTGACAGCGTCGCTATTGTCAATGAAAAATAAAATAAAAACAAAAACTAAACAGGCATAAAAATTAGTTAAAATTTTTACCAACGGGTAAGCTAAGTTTGTGGGACTATACACATGAGTACAATAATTGTTTTAGGCGGTATTGACAGGATTTCTTCTTTTTCTTCAAGTAACGCCAGGGTCTGCTTTCCTGATAAGTAGCTTCCACCGCGGCTTCCATGTTGGCATATGTTACTTGTGCAATATCAATCATCCATTTTTTCGGCCAGTTCCTGGAGAATTGAAAAGGCATTGGATAGAGGCAGGCGTTACTTTGCGGAAGTCCATCATAATGAAGGAACCAGAAGTTTAATTCGCTACACTACTACACACACGACTACACATATATTGATTATATAATTTTAACTAAAAAAAAATAAAAAAATTATATAATCAATATATGTGTAGTATGTAAAATCGCTGTACCACATAGATTTTCCTTTTGTTACGGATTATAGCGAATTAAACTTATTGTTCCTTCATTGATAAGGCACCTGTGAAATATCACTTAACAGAACAACGACAGGAAAGGAGTTGATAGAATTCTTAAGCATCTACAAATGTATAATAACTACAGATTTTGATAAAATGATTCAATTTGAAAGCAATAAAATATATGATGATTGATTGGTGGGGATTGGAGGAGGGTACCCTCGCTTCCTGGTTACGGTCTACCTGTTTACCAATGGAAGTTAAATTACGTGTATATGGAACAGCACACTAGTCTCCCACGCAATGTAAGTGCTTCGCACAAATTGAATTTCAAGATTCGGATTGAAACTCGACCAATGGAAGTTTAGACTTTAGCCCGCAGCGTAGTTAGACGGTAAATTAACTAATTTACTACTACGTAGGTATTATACGTATTTATAATAACTATGTGATATATAAGAGCTTGAAGGAGTCAATAATGAGTGTCTGATAAAAACGGCGATGGCTTACAGTCGTTAAGGGTACGGCCTTCTATTTAAGAATCCGGTCTTCCAATTCCAGGCACGCAACCTAACCGAGCTATACATGTGCGTTTTAGCAATTAAATATCACTTGGTCGGTGAAGGATACCATCGTTACTCACTCTCGAGGCAAGCTGAAAGAGAATTCTATTAGAAAGAAAAGATTCACGTTTGTCCACCTTTTTACCTTGTAAAAAGGTGGACAAACGTGAATCTTTTCTTTAGACGGTATATGTGTTTGCCCTAAGAGGTTGTGTGTTTGTTTGTTTGTTTGTTTGTTTGTTTGTTTGTTTGTGCACTTTTTTGTTACCGTTTTCCTGGAAAACTACTGGACCGATTTATATGCGGTTTTTTGCATTAGATATGTATAGCTTGTGAGAAGGTTCTTAGATATATTTTAGGACCATAGACAACCAAGCTGAGCTGTAGTCTATGATTTTAATTATTCAATATGTTACCATTTTTCTCAAAAAGACCTGGGCCGATTGAGATGCGGTTTTTTGCATTAGATATGGATAGCTAGTGAGAAGGTTCTTAGATATAATTTAGGACCATAGACAACCAAGCTGAGCTGTAGTCTATGATTTTAATTTTTTCAATATGTTACCATTTTTCTCAAAAAGTACTGGGCCGATTGAAGTGCGGTTTTTTGCATTAAATATGGATAGCTTGTGAGAATGTTCTTAGATATATTTTAGGACCATAGACAACCAAGGTGAGCTGTAGTCTATGATTTTAATTTTTCAATATGTTACCATTTTTCTCTAAAATTACTGGGCCGATTGAGATGCGGTTTTTTGCATTAGATATGGATAGCTTGTGAGAAGGTTCTTAGATATATTTTAGGACCATAGACAACCAAGCTGAGCTATAGTCTATGATTTTAATTTTTCAATATGTTACCATTTTTCTCAAAAAGTACTGGGCCGATTAAGATGCGGTTTTTTGCATCAGATATGTATAGCTTGTGAGAAGGTTCTTGGATATATTTTAGGACCATAGACAATCAAGCTGAGCTAGTGATTTGGTAAGTGGTCATGGGAACTCCTTAAGTTCTCATCGTAAACCCGTCGTGCTTAGACTCTTTTGGTTTGTCTTGACTAGCATTTTGTACCTAGATGCTGCCCAGGGTCTCATAATGGAGCCAGTAGGTGGTCATAGGAACTCCTTAAGTTCTTATCGTAAACCCGTCGTGTTTGGACTCTTTTGATTTGTCTTGACTAGCACTTTGTACCTAGATGCTGCCCAGGGTCTCATGATGGAGCCAGGAGGTGGTCATAGGAACTCCTTAAGTTCTTATCGTAAACCCGTCGTGTTTGGACTCTTTTGATTTGTCTTGACTAGCACTTTGTACCTAGATGCTGCTCAGGGTCTTATGATGGAGCCAGGAGGTAATCATGGGAACTCCTTAAGTGATCACATTTTTTTAAACAATTTTTATCAGAATATTAAAATTTAACACTATTTGTCACCTCTGCTCATTACTAAGCCCAAGTTTTATCTCGGAATGAGAATGGTTTGGCCATAGTCCACCACGCTGGTCAAAAGAACTACTGAGCCGGCACATAAATGCAGTTTTGTGTTTTAGATATTATTTTATATATACTTTTGCCAAGTTCTAATTGTTGTTTCAATGGAGCTCTGAAGTTCGTCGTGGGTTATTAAAATTTTTAATTTTATTACTTGTTTGTTGTCAGTTATAACATAAATAATTTTATTGTATTGTACAAAAATAAAAAAGTAAATATTTTTGTTTTATTTTTTAAACCTGTAAGCTCGAGAGTTCTCCATAATGTTCTCCTAGGTGTGAGAAGTCTTCCTTTCTGCATTTGAGAAGCTTTATGGACCATGGCCTATACTCTTCGTTTGCCGTCAATGGGTTTAGATGTTGATGATGGATTGATGGATATTGACTCGATAAAATCTGGAATTTTATATTATGGTTTATTTGACGGCACAGTGGTGGGCATTGCTGTCTAAAACTAAATACTTACTTAATTATGAAGTTGAGGTAAACATATTATTTTTTAATTAATTTGACCTCTAAACCTGTACCTGAAATGTATGAACCTACGAGTTGCTCGCAGAATATTATAGGTAAAAAATAGAGAAACCAAAAAAAACACACTAAATGCTTCGCATTCGAAATGTGGAAAAGTCCTTTATATCCTTGGAACAAAAAAGGTTTCACATTAAGCGAGTTCGTTCACCGCGTACATTTCTAAATGCTTACGCAAGCATTGAGCTATAGATTGTAGAGACGCAGACCTCATACATCAGGGGGCAAAAAGACGTCCCAATCTAATTATTCTAATGGTTCGCCCCGAACTAACAGCTCGCGTCTTTCGAGTTCGAACCTATATCAGTAGACGTACAATAGAATATATTTTTTTCACATTGTCCTTTGATATTTTAATATCTTTTTACATTTGAATAATTTTATTTTCCCCAAACACTTATGAACACAATTTTTTTACAAAAGAGCAACCGCCGAGTTTCTTTCTGGTTCTTCTAGGTAGGAATGGCATTCCGAACTAGTGGTAGATGCACTTCCTTATGTATTCCTTCCCATTTTTTTTAAACGACCCTCTCAAATGAGAACTTTTTAAACTTTATATTATGTAATTTTCTTTGCCCAATATTTAGTCAATCAGAATAATTGAGATTGTAGCCATTTTTGATCAACCATAATCAACCAATATGATTCAAATTTAATTAGTCACCAGTTCTATTGTCGCCTTTTTACTGGACATCGTCACCTCTAGGTATAATTATTACACCTCTCTGGCCACAGGTAACAAAAAATACATTAGTCTAATAGCATGGGACCGCGCCCGCTTTCCGCACGAGTCGCCAAATGGACGTCACAATTACACATGTAATGAAAACTGCCTTTAAATAGGCTTTATCAACTACGTTATCTTAACACGCATTTAGTTCAACTGTAAGGCAAAGTGTTCACTAGCAATACAACCTGCGGAAGTCAGCTCTGGCAATTCACTTACACTGTATAAACATAAAATATTAATATGAATATACTGACAGTAGTCCACGCGTACGAAGTCTTTATTTTAATCCACTACAAGTTAAACTTTGGCGTTCTCACCTGATGGTAAGTGACGATGCAGTCTAATAATATGGTAGCGGGCTAACCTGTTAGGGGCATGGCAGTTATATACCCATACCCCTATTCGGTTTCTACAAGCATCGTACCGGAATGCTAAATCGTTTGGCGGCATGTCTTTTGCCGCTAGGGTGGTTCTAGCCACGGCCGAAGCCTCCCACCAGTCGTGGACAAAAGCTAGTTTTTAATAATAAAACTAACTTTTGCCCGTGTTTTTAAACACCCTGTTTAATTATAAATCCCTGTTATACCCCCTCAAATCACGTATTCGAAATTTCAGCCCGACACGTCGTTAGCGTGTGTTCATTTTCAGCGTTAATATTATAGACCAGTCAGTTATTTATATTATATTTTATAAAATTTAAAAAGGGACCTAGCCCGACCTAGTTAATAACGTAAGAAATACCTACATATATGGACCTACCGCGGATGCTATAACATTTTGTCATGAACGTAATATGATTAGAGATTTAATATATTTCAGCGACATTCCGACATATCCAAGCCAAAGTCACGCCCTCAAATACCACGGTAATGCTCGAACCAAATGGAAAATGTCTCTACGGGTAACAAATTTAATTATGAAGACACATTACATTACGTTAACGTATCTTTTTTTCGGTTTCGCTAATGGATTTAGCTCAGTTCCGAAGAATGATAGTCTCAGGTTTTTGTTTTGTCGTACACATTAATATTTATTAAATACTAGATGATGCCCGCGACTTCGTCGTGGATTTAGATTTTTTGATTCCCACAGGAAGAATTTAATTTTGCAGGATAAAAAGCCTATGTCCTTCCTCGGGGTACAAACTACTCCTGTAACAAATTTCATTAAAATCGGTTGAACAGGTGGGGCGTGAAAGGGTAGCAGACAGACAGACACATTTATAACATTATTAGTATGGATTAGTATGGATTAGTATGGATTAGTATGGATTTATAAATGATAATATAAAGGGATCTATCCCGACCTAGTCCATAAGGACTATAATTCTGAAACAAGAACGTCAATAATATTAAAATAATATTGCTTTAAGCAATGATAGCCCCAGTAGGGTCGGCATGCGCACAGCGAGTAAATTATGTCTACCCATTATTTATATTTGTCTACCGAAGCTAACATGTTTACACATAATACGACTTGTCCCGTTACGTCAAAAGTAGAGATAGTAGTAATATTTCTTATCTGTGGTATTTTTCTCTATGAACCCTTACATGCCGACGTATTTTTTTCTCGTAATATACCGGATTTTGTGCATGTTAGGGTAAACGAGAAATTAAAGAAAGAAAGAAAGCAAACGTTTTTATTCGATCACAATATTTAGTTTAAGAAACTATCAATGTAGATATAGCAACAAAGTTGTGTAACCATTACAGGTCTCCAGCTCAGAATCATGCGTAGGCTGCAGCGCTGGTGCACAGCGGAAACCTTAAAATTGGTGAAATTAGCCGGCAACGACAACATCTCTCTCTCTCGTCGCAAGATATCTCGTTGTGCGCATACTAAGTCTGCTGGTCCTCGGCTAAATTGCCATGGAATGATATTATTATGAAATTTCCATAGCTATCCGTGCAGAGAAAATTTATGCCAAAATTATTAGAAACAAGAACAAAACTCATAAAAATATTATGAATATTAACCGTGTCTCGGAACTTTCCTCTTAAAACATTACTTTATGAATAATTTCCATACATTAAACGAGATTCATATCAATGACTAAATTTTATTGCTGCTCATACATAATATTATGTTCCTGTGAAGTTAAGCATTCTGTCTTAGCTTGTCTATGGGTGTAAAGTAAATTTAATTTTATAACATATAAGTTTAATTTATAACAACTTTGATTTTACAGGGTATGTTCATATGTTTTTGATGTTTTCACATAAACTTTGTATAGGAATTCTATCACAAATTAATTCGTAAAAGTTATTAATAATATAAAATTTTCAACTACTCAATAAACTTTGAAATAATAATTTAAACAATATCTTAAAAAATCGATTTAAAATCTAAATTAAAAACTAAAAATTAAACATTAAAAATATAATCTATACGGCTGCAATGAGGCAATGTGCCCAGAACGCTGGCTGCGTTACCCCGCTGAATAGCCAAACTTATATGTTGGTCGAGGTGCCAGCCCTCCGGTCACCTGTGGACTCTGTGAGACGAGAAGATAAATCCTTAAAAAAGTTACCTATTTGGATTCGAATTCGGATGTCATACTGTAAATAATCTGTTTTTTATTTTGAACAAGCCATTTTTTAAACATGTGCTCTAGACACGTTTAAAAAATTCCTTGCCAGCACAAAGATATATCCAGCTTACTATGCCTATTACTAAAATATCTGTCTCTTTTCTACGGAAAAACTTCTTCCATCATTTCTACAATCTGATTTGTTGAAGATGGCTGAGCTTATAGTACTTTCTCTATAGATTTTAGTCTATAATATTGAATGAGTTCTGGCGTACACTAGAGGGAAAAAAACCTGAGAGAATAATCTGGGCTGGGCAAAACACCGATGATTTATGCTTAAAACGAATGCATCTAAAGCAAGCTAAAAATATCTTGAACTCTAGAAATATCGTTAAAGTAAGTGTAATATTCTCGCAAGTACAAGAGTACTTAAAAGTAAATATTTTCGCATGTCTTAACAAGCTCTCAAAAGAGATACTCCCAAGAAATATCACAAGAACGCTATTACGATACAAAAGCTGAGGCACTTATGCTGTTAGTAGAAGTTTCTTTAAGCTTACCTCATTGCACTATACAGAGTTAAAAAGCCACGGAAGAAAAGTGCTTTAAATAGTAGTTAGATTTCAAGGTTTTTCTTAATTTTATGATAGGTACAACGTTTATATGAGAGAATCCTTATCGTGGACCCTATCGATTGGTTCAACAAAAATATAATCACTTGATTATTTTTTGCATTTTTGATATTGAGTGAGCATTGGTTATTGTGTATTTGTTTAGTATCTTAGGTCTTTAAAATTCAGTTTCATCTCCGGATATATAACTATGTGTGTACCAAATTTCATTAAAATCCGTTAAGCGGATGGGCCATGAAAAGTTCACAGACAGACACACATTCGTATTTATACCTATTTAAAAATAATAACTAGACATTGCCTGAGGCCATAATGCCTGCAAGGTATCGAAACAGAGTCCAAAACTTTAATTGAATTTTTTATGTCTAGATATATCTGTCTCTTTGACCATCTATGAGTGTTACCGGTTAATTATTTTAAAATAACCCAAATTTGATGTTCATTATATTTGTGAGAACTTCAATTGAACAGGGACCCTGTGAAGACGATATCTCTTTGTACAAAAGCTGCAATAGTGAAATAAGGTGAGCGGGGAATGAAACTTTATAACTAACGTAATTAAATACTGCGGTAGGTAAGCCGTATGGCTTAAGCTTAACGAGGAATCGCGTAAAATGACGGATAATGAGACAAGATGGTTAGAGTTGGCTGTTATTATGCTATTTTTAATTAATAACCATTTAAGGTAAAGGTTCGCTATTATTATTATGATTTGCCTGGTGGGAGACTTCGGCTGTGGCTAGTTACCACCCTACCGGCAAAGACGTGCCGCTAAGCAATTTAGAGTTCCAGTGCTATGCCGTGTAGAAACCGCTTGGGTTGTGGGTTTCATATAACTGTCATACCCCTAACAGGTTAGCTCGCTACCATCTTAGACTGCATCATCGACACTTACCATCTGGTAAGATTGCAGTCAAGGGCTAACTTGTAGTGGATAAAAAATAAATTTAATTTATTTTTATTTTAGTGATAATAAGTATTTATATAAGTTAATTTACTAATCAGTTTTATTTATATTTTTTAAAATTTTTGAATAAAACTGATTTTTAAATTTAGAAATTGAATTAAGACAGACACTTTTTTGTATTATTATAAAAATCAATAATGATGAACTTTTTTATTATTATTAAAATACAGCTAATGCTATAGGTATTTGTCAAGAATTTATTTTAATACAAAATTACTTTGGCTTCTTCATGCCGATTTTACCAACTCCGAGTAACGTTTGCCCATGGATGTATTGCGTTTGCCTAGGATTTTTGCCGTTTTGACAGATTATGTGCGTAAATCCTGTCAAAATTTTTAATTCCTACGCAAACGTTATTGGGAATTAGGGAAATAGACACTAAGCTGAACAAAATTTTAAAAAGCACAGAACAAGAAAAAATGCACATAATTTGCATATTAGCATTATTTTCTTCTTAGCTTCAAAAGTTATTGCAGCTTGTGTCTCCGTAAATAAGGAAGAAAGTCGAGGCAGGAATATGAGAAATAATAAAATTGTTGACATACATTGTTCTTAAACACGGTATTGCGGTAAAAGCTTTGAGTAAAAAGTTGCACGCTACAGATACGAATTCCGATTTTGCATACATTGTGGAGTTACATTTTGTTTTAAATTTTGCCTCTTTATATCTATAAGTTGTCTGTGGGATTCTTTATCCTGCACAAAACTAAGTTTAAACTAATATAAAACTTATTGCTAAAACTTAACCATATAACTACTTAAAATCTAACCATATATCTACTTATTGTAAAATTTACCATATAACTACTTAAAATCTAACCATATATCTACTTATTGTAAAATTTACCATATAACTACTTAAAATCTAAATTAACATGTAACACAATATTACTCGATGATGCCCGCGACTTCGTCTTCGGTTCCCGCGGGAACTCTTTAATTTTCCGGCCTATGTCCTTTTCCGGGATGTTACCTACCTCTATACCAAATTTCATCAAAATCGGTGGAATAGATGGGCCGGGGCCGTGAAAGCGTAGCAGATAAATATACAGACAGACACACTTTCGCATTTATATGGATTATTAACCACACATTCTATATCCATACATACAAACATAAATATAACACACATTCATTCATACACCAACATACTTGCCGTTCGGCTGAAAGTATAATCACAGGTATAACTGACCGAGCCGACGAAACGCAAGTTTATCATAATAGTTGCGTAAGCCTTTGTCTACGAAGTTGTGTGAAGTTAGCCACGTGCGGCACCGCTGCGAATGTGAGCGGGCGGCTGTCGCGAGCTTCAGTTCAGTCAGACATACTTGTTGACGACACGTACAAGCCGAGTTCCGAAACTACCTTCCGACTTATATGTTATTGATCGCGATAGTAGAAAGTAAACTAAATCTGTTGTTATTTTAATATAAATAATTGCGGAAATTTATAATTATAATGATTGGTTTGAACTGTGTGAGTGTGTGATTTTGAATCATCCAAAATCTACAGTGAACCTTGCTTCCGTAAACCTCACACCTCAAAAATATATTGTCATAATATTATTAGTTCCGTTTGACGTGAAGACTGGGGATATGGAGTCTACACTCACTCACTAACTTCAACTCATTACCAGCTATCTACTAAACACGAATCTTTTCTCACAATGACAAGGATTTGGCTATAGTCTACCACACTGGCCAAATGTGGACTGGTTCACATACCATTGAAAACATAGCCCTTGACTGTTATCTTACCTTGTGCTAAGATGGTCGCGTTTACCTGTTAGGGGTAAGGCAGTAATAATTAACCCATACACACGGTATCGGTACACGGAATCGTACCGGAACGTTATATCGCTTGGCGGTAGGTACGTCTTTGCCGGTAGGATAGTAACTATAGGCATGGCTAAAGCCACCCACCGGAATGCTCTGGAGGTGACCCCTACCATCGCTTAACCCTTTATGGCGCAAGGTCATTATTTTTGTTAGTTTTACGGTCACTAAGTAGCAAATAGGGTATCAATAATGGGAAAAATAATTTAAAAAAAAAATTACAAAAAAAAGTAGTTATTATTTAAAAAAATATATCTGTTGCAGAAATGCAACATTGCATCAATAATGCTAAACAATGTTAAAAAAGTTAGTTAATATGAAAGTTTTTAAAACAGTTGTTTTGCTTATTATAGCACAAACTAACCCCACATTTTTCGCAAGCAGTTTGTGTATACCCTTTACAGCCTGGAAATTTGCACCTCATTCTATTATCTATCCATACTGGTCAGTGCCCGTATTGGTCCAATCTCACATCTTTCGGAGGAACGTGTTGAGCTGGACCTTTCTTCTTTTTATCTTGGATAAGACTATCAACGTCATTTTTGCGCTTTGTACGGGTAACTAGTTGTTTTATATTTGCATAATGTCTCTGCTATAATTACTCTAAATTCAGCAGAGCTTAGAGTTTTAGAGGTACCCTTTTCAGTAATTATCCTTCTGTATAAAAGCCAGGAATTACACATGGTCATGTCCAAAAAATGATAAAAAATTCGTAGATACCATCGTTTACTACGGAGTTTGATTTTGTAGTGGCCCATAACACAATCTAGTAGGTCGACACCACCCATAATATGTCGATTATATTCTGCTACGACAAAAGGACGTTGAACAGAAACATATTGCTTTCCAGACCTATCCCATCTTCTTACTATCGATGTTGGGTATTTTCCTGCAAAATTAGATGCTAGAGTAACAATTTTGTTATCTTTCCAAGCAACTACTGCCACGTCAACTCCATTGCAGTTACCGACTTGTTCTATTGATGTACCGCGCGATTCTTTTTTAAAAAATTTCTCATCTGGCAGCTTTCAGTTGGGAATACGGTTTTTTCTTATAGTTCCTAAAGCCAAAATGCCGCGACTGGACAAGTATTCGATAAGCGGGATCGAGGTGTAATAATTATCGAAAAACAGCCGGTAGGTTTTCCATATGATATTAGCCCTAGGCACGCGATTAGATGTACTTGGAGCTGCTGCAGAACTAGTACTAGGAGAAGCGATGGCCGGATTTGAATAAGTCGCAGTACTACTGAACGGAGTGTTGATGGATTTAGTTTCTACGGTGCTGGCAGCCTGAACTTCCTTTTCCAAGTCAGGTGGTTCCTCTGGGTCCTCATCAGAGCTTTCATGCTGATTCAGCTGGAAGTTGTATGTTGGATCGGCGACATCGTCATCATCGGAATAATCTAGGCCGTCTTCACTGTCTTCCCATTCTCTTAGTATAGTTTCCAGGGCCTCAGAAGTCAAATTACGCAAATTTCGATTCATTTTGATCCTAAAAAACAAATATTCAAATTCCAATAAACGGTAAAAAAAATCTATCCCAAACGCGCAATGTTGCATTCATGCAACAAAACAAAAACAGTCCAAAAATCAAAGGAACAGTTGAATTTCGAAAAAAATATTATTAATTAACGAAATCTATCCACTTACCTTTAACTCATATCAATTTCAATACCCAAATGTCAGTATTTCATCAATAAAAAACGATCTCAAAGAGAGCGAAACCAGTTTACACGTGTTCGTCACTACAATTCAAAATAAATACAAGTTGCGACATCTAGTTAGCTAATTTGGTACTAATTTGTTAAAATGCTTTGTTGCCGATATACAACACCGAGTAAATTCGATCTATCGGGGTTTGGTATATTTTTGTGTCATTTGAAATGGTATGTTGCGGAAGTGCAACATGGCTCCATAAAGGGTTAAAGCAGTATTAGGTACTTCTAAATGACAGTTTTATGTCACGTACCTTGACTTCCCTAATATAAGGATTATAATTCTAAAAACACGAACGTCAGCAATATTAAAACAATACGGATTTAAGCGATGGTAGTATGCCTCCAGGTCTGGACCAGAGAGAATTCAGAAATAATATATTCCCAAATTGACCCTGCCGGGGAATTAGCCCGGAGCCTCCCACGTATGAGGCTACATCAGGCTTGGGGAATTTGTTATTTTTATCTGAGCGTTTGACATGCATTATTCTAAAATACACTTTATACTGAAAGCGTTGAGTGAAAAGTTTCAAGTAAAAAGTTTCTCGTTACAAATCCTTAGGTACCTACTTTGATTCTGCATACATTTTAAAGTTAAGAATTTGTAAGTAAATTTTTGTTGCAATTTTGGACTGCCTCGTTAGTGTAGTAGCTAGTTTCGGCAGCAGATAAAGTTTCTGGTTTGAGACCTGGATTGGGCCAAAATAGTTAGTGGGGGTTTTCTGCCAAGAAATTAAGACTATTTGATAGAAGCTAGCGTTACTTTGCGGCACAACACCACACCATACAAATTTTATTTTTCACTCCGACAGCGGAGCATTCGGTGTTAAGAAATTAAGAATAGCCTTGACTATAGCCCGTTCCTCTCTTCAACGAATTTTTCTATAAAGAAGGAAATATGAGATCAATCAATCAATCAATATAAATATTGATTCAATTTAGTCACACTTAATGACGTCCGAAACTTATAAACCATGATGATATAGTGATAATCAATTACGGTATCTTAAAACTAAAGTTACGAGGATTCCAAACGTACCCTGGTCTGAGAAGAGCCCACAACAAACTCAGCCGGGTATTTTTGAAGTGAAACTTCTTTAGAATCGTTGTGATTTGAAAATTCGATGAAACCATGCTTCGAGTGATTGATTTTACCTATAAATTTAGAACGGAATTATCTCACAATAATTTCATTAAACCCTGGACATTTAAGACCTCAATCCACAAGGATCCACTGACTAGATCCACCTGCCACCCTATTCTCCAAATTAGTGGCTAACAAAAAATTTAAGCCACTGACATATATTTTTGAAATGATATTTCTTTAGAACCGTTGTGGTTTGAAAATTCGATGAAATGAAATGAAAAAGCGACACAAAAAAGAGACAAACATTTTCATAATAGGATTTAACCTGCGAGAGAATGAGATAGAATACAAATTATATTTATCTCATTCTCTCGTTGGCTACCTTACTGAAGTTTCACTTCTTCCGTGTGTGAATTGCACACACACACACTTTTTTTTGTTTTTTTATTGAAATAACAATGGGGTTTAGTAGTCGCGGCGTAAGTTGAACCCTGCGCAGAAACACATTTCGGGTGTCAAACGAAGTGCGGTATGAGGTGCGCCGCGAGGGGCCGCGCGTTACCATATCCCTCGCTCCCCGCGCATGATCCGCTCGGCCTTGTAGTACAATGTACCTGCGCAGACGACCGCCATTTTGGGTCAACTTACACACAGTCGATGATAACCGTGTTTGTTGCAGAGAGCCTGCGGTGCGGGTAGGATGCAGCGGCATGCACCGCACCGTGCTGCTAGCGGCGCTGCTCACGAGGGCGGTGGCCGTCCACATACATATCACAGGTATTATGCTCATGTTACTCTTACTTAGTCCTTACTAATATTACTTTTTATATTGGTATCTTCAAAATATGTGCTTTGAATCAAGAGTGAATAGACATTTTCTAGGCAAGCGCGCTACACGTGTTGCATAATTGGGTATTAGACAACTGGTCAAATTAGGTACTTTTGTTCAAACTTCAAAACGCGCGTTTAGTATTGGATTTTGTGCAAAGAGGTTACTGAGGATTTTGTGTGAAATACTGAATTGTGACGTCATCACGATATGGATTGATATCAAGCGTAACATTGGCGCTAGTTTGAAAACGGACGTAATTTCCTTGTGTTTCTAATTATTTTTAGAAATGGAATGCAGCTTACAAATTTACCCATTTTTGTTCTAGCACCGCCGGGAACTGAATCCACGTACCTATCGCAGAGCACGATGCCGCCCACAGTGTTCCACAACCCGCCCAATGCCAAGCCTCGCCGCATCACCAGCAGAAAAGGAAAAGCGGAATCTCCCATGCTCAACTATATATTTGACTCCTACGCTACCAGTAACAAGCATTTTCATGACAAGTAAGTAATTCATGTGGAGAGTATCCATACTTAATATTATAAATGCGAAAGTGTGTCTGTCGGTCTGTCCGTTGGTCTGTCTGTCTGTCCGTCGGTCTGTCTATCTGCTACACTTTCACGGCCCATCTGTTAAACTGATTTTGAAGAAAATTAGTGATAACAGTGATAGGTTTTTATGCCGGAGATGGACATAAGCTACTTTTTATCCTAAAATCTTAAGAGTTCCCGCAGTAATCAAAAACCCTAAATCCACGCAGGCGAAGTCGCGGTCATCATCTAGTAAGATATAGAGAGTGTGCCGATTAAAATATATTCAGTTTTATTACAACATTCGGTGTACCTACCTAATAACCCACCTTACATGGCGACCCTTGCCATGCACGCAGACCGTAGTTCAGTATTGGACTGGTACTTCGTGATATAAGAGGGTTGGAACTGTTAAAAATAGTAATTTTTTTTAAATTCTGGCTAATGACTTTTACATTATCTGTTTTAATAGACATACTCTTTATATCTTATGCTCTACACACGATTTCACTGAATACTGAGCACGAGTCTCCTCTCAGACTAAGAAGGGTTAGGAAATAGTCCAGACTACGCTGGCCAGGTACGCAACGATAGACGTCACACACCTTTGAAAATATTATGAAGAACTCTCAAGTATGTAGATTTCCTCACGAGGTTTTGTTTCGCCTCTAAAGCAAGTGATGCACTTTGATGCTCAGAAAAGTAAGAAGTTAGTGCCCGGGGATCGAACTTCCGAACTTTTGAACATCTCAACCACTAGGCTATCACCGTTTCACTGCTCTGCACCGCTCATTCAAGTCATAATTTAGCAAAAACACAATACGAACACTTTTATAAGGAGCCTGCACAGACCTGCTCGACACAACGAAACGTATTTCCCATATTATGACGCGGGCATTTTGCGCTGATGTTTTGTTATGTCAACAGTATGTTTTTGCCCTAGTAAAAGCTAAGTATTCAGTTCTTAAAGATACTTTTATTGAAAGGAAATTAGAAAAGAAAATAGGAAATTGCTACTAAAGTTCGACGCAAGACTGGTTATATAAAAATGTGTTCGATACAAAAATAGATGCGTGGTACAAACACTGCGATAAGAGGATTGTAAAGTACTCAGGAATGCACCAGATATTTTTGCTGGCCTGGCTTTTAACTTTCTTCCTATGCTGTAGTATTTCTAGGACTTGTTTTATAGCTTTCAAGAACTTTTAGATACTATGGCTTTTGTAAGAAGCAAAGTGGATGGAATGTTTCCACAATTTTTCAATTTATTTATTAACATAGAAAATTTTACATTTTTATGGTTTCTTAGCACTTGAGCCTAGAAGGGAAACCTATTTAAAGCGTATTCATAATAAAAATAAGCTTCTCAAGGAATTCTAGTATTTACTGTGAAATAATAAATAAATTTTAAATGTGGCACCCAACGTCTCTCAAAAAATAATCACGAGTGGTTGCTTCACGTTTTCTTTTTAATACTAGTAGTGTTTTATTAAAATAAGGCTTATATCAGAACGATTTTTGGAACAACACGAGTAAACTTATTATTATAATATTATCAAACTACATAGATTAATCGTAATCTTCTAGGCAAACGCGCTCCACCTTAGGCTGCATCACCTCTTGCATGCAAGTCTGATTGCAGCCAAGCGCTAGCCTATACTATATTAGAAATAAAACTAAAAACTTTTCTCAGGTACCTACCTACTTATCTCGTCGTATTTTTGTTTTTAATGCGCGCCACATTTTCATTAGTCTGTAAATTGGAATGCTAAAAAAACCTTATACCTACTTACCACATATTACATTAAAATTTAATGAATATAGAAGACAGGAAAAACTGACATACACACATAAAAGAACAAATAATATAACTAAAAGAACGTCTCTTCTTAAACTGCGAACGTATATCCCCCTGTAATCAAGTAGAAAATATGCTTCTTAAGTGGCATAGTATCTAGGATACTATTCAAGAAATAGTTGTACAAGTTTTAGAAGCAAACTAATTATAGCGAAGCAACTTCCACCCGAGTGGTTCACGCTCGAACAGAGTTTATAGTCCCTTTGATAGCTGAACCACTGGATCGTTGTCGCTGTGTTTTACATGCTTGAGACTAGCGGTTGAGACTTGACACCTAATTGCGTCTTGAATATTCAGTATTCTACATATCCTCGGTATTTATCCAGTAGTGTTTGATTTAGGTAATTCAAACTCGGCTTTATTCAGTTTGGCACATAGACTTAGAATGTACAAGACCAACAGTGACAGATTACGGTGTTACAAAAAATGAAATGTAAATGTGTGCGTGAAATAGTGTTGTCTTGACACTAGCATAGTATTATCGATAGTCTTACTGGTGAAATCATAGGACTCTAATGAGTTAGTTTAACGAGGTAAAATATAACTATCTTTTAATTTAAAAAAATCAAATACATAAATAGCAACAAAGCTACAGCTAGGTACAAATTATTTATTGATGAGATGACCATGTTTTCTCTAAAAAGTTTTTCAGCGTTACAACACAATGCAACATCATTAGCTGGATATATATATATACTTATTGTGTATTTTCGAATAGTCTCTCTTAATAATTAACGAATTATTACATAGAGCTGTTGGGTCCGATAATAAACTATGTACCTACACAGTCTTCACACTTAACTCTTTTAATAATCCTTTTAATACATACAAATAATTAAGAAAAAAAGAATGTCCATTCATACATTAGTTTTCTCGTTAATTCATTTAATTATTTATTATTCAGACTAATATCTATTTTTTTACGCATAGCCCATGATGCTACATCACTGGGGACGGGGTCCATACAATTTTGCCCACTGTTCTTTGTAGAGTTTTTTTGGGGATCTCATTACTTTCGTGCTAACTCAATATTCGATGTTTCCTTTGTAAGAAGCATTTCGATTCAAAATGCTTACTACAAACAGTAGAATTCTTCTTTGGAAACCAGGAGCCCCTATCTATAATCCTTAACCATTTGTTACGTAGCAAAGAATTGGTTGGAAACCTAGAACATAACATTGTAAATATTATGAGATACTTATAGATATTTTAGCCCCATAAAAGTTTTTTTTTTGATATTTCGAAAGAAAGCTTTTAAAATAGAGATATTTTTTAAAAATTCTGCCTGAAAATATACACTATAATTTTTTTGAGAAATAGAGCAGTTTTTGAGATTTTTCATAAAAATTGTTAGTTTACCGCCGCTATTTTTTTAAAGGGTGCAAGTAGTTTTAATTTGATTAATTAAAATAATACTCTGATATAATGTAAAAGTGACAAGTTAATAAAAATAAATAATAACCATATATGGCGCTCAAGTCATAGCATGACCTCCCCGATAAGCACTTAAATACATAATGTACTGAATTACCAGTATGTACAGTATACCCTGTATATATATTTCATGTACATATGAAATCTAAGACACGCCAAATAAAACAAAAATTAAGGAAAATATTTATTTCGTTCTTTTCTTTTACAGGAAAGTAGTGTTTAATATTGTACTCTACACACCTAAGCTTATGAGCTATCACGTCAAACCTACCGGCAGACACGATTATCGACTATCGATACTTATGACGTCATCACTTTGTCAATCCCTATCGTAACCAAACATTTTTAAGTTTTACACAAAATATCCAAAAATTCTTCATTTAGCAATGTAATTTGATGAAAAGTCTTAAGGGAAACCTATTATCTAAGCTTTCAATAGTTATTTTGCCTCATTTTCAAACAACAAGTGACGAAATAATGATTATGAATAATTCAGAAAAAGATTCAGTAATTACCTGTGAAACGTGTATTTATGCGGGTTATTACGTCTTGTAACGTCACATTCATTCACTGAACAAGACACCATGGTGGCAGAACAAAGATTTTAAGTTTTAATCGTAAGATTATTAATTAAATACACAAAATTCACCTCGACTTGGAAAAGGCCGGTACGCTATGGCCTCTTACTCGCGTAAACAATGACATACTGGCCTTTTGTGTCGCTATCTCTTTTTCGCTCGCGGCAGTGTTTATTATCTAAATACCTCTCGCTCCCACGCTTTGTCAGTCTATTGAGCGTAGCGAAAAAATTCTAAGTCTATGGTTTGGCACAGCTTTTTGAGTATACTTCGTATTTTCTTCTGATTGAAATGTGTGACAAAATATTAAAGCATTCTATTTTTACAAAAATAAAACACTGTGCCAAGACTTCACTCTTCTCTAGAGATAATCTCAATAACGTCACGACTCACGCATGAATGTTTTTTTGGTATTCTTATTTTAGGCGATGGCCAATAAATTGCAGTGAAAAAGGCATTTAGAATAAATTGCTAAAAAAATAAGCTCTTCAGGGAGTATTTTATTACCATAAAGAGCTGTGAAATGTACCAAGTTCTGAAGCAAACTAATTATAGCGAAGCAACTTCCACCCCAGTGATTCACGCTCGAACGGAGTTTATAGTCCCTTTGTTAACTGCACCACTGGATCTTTGTCGCTGTGTTTTACATGCTTGACCAGCGGTTGATACTTGAGACCTAATTTCGTCTTGAATATTCAGAAATGTACATTACTGAATATTCAAGACGAAATTAGGTACCCTATGTACATAGAGTATCCTTGGTAGGTATTTAACCAATCTTGTATGGTTTAATAACTGCATTACTCAAACTCAGTTATAATAAGAGGGTGGTAGTTTGTTTTCCAATTTTAGTCAATAATCAATAAACTCAAACTCAATCTCAAAGTATATTTATCCAAAATAAGTACCTATACAGTACATTTTCTGAAAGTCACGTATACAAAATATAAGATGAGATGGTGATAATTAGCCACGGTGTCTTAAAACTTAAGCTACGAGGGTTCCATACCCGTCCCGGTTTGAAAAGAGCCCACTGTAAATTGTAGTAAATAGGCATTACAAACTTATTTAGAAAAAATAAGCCCTACTCCCTGAAATACTCCCTGTATTTCATTACCACATAGTGCTCTGAAACGTACCAAGTTCCGAAGCAAACTAATTATGGCGAAGCTCGAAGCAACTTCCATCCGAGTGGTTCACGCTTGAACAGAGTTTATAGTCCCTTTGTTAGGTGAACCACTGGATCGTTGTTCCGTACATGTCTCTCTGTTTTACATGCTTGAGACCAGCGGTCGAGACCTAATTCCGTCTTGAATATTCTGCATAGCTTCGTTCGAGTATTCTCGGTGTTAACCAATATTGTCTGATATACTTACTACAAGTTTACTTAGAGCGATTGGCAGGTTACTTGGAATGGTGTCGAATATTTTACATAACATTATAATTCTTGGTGTAGAGCTTATTTGGGGTCACATAAATAAAACAAAATATCTTATAGTTTCGTTCAGTCCACCCTCTCCCACCTGCGGTGTATTAAAAACAATCTTACTAATCTTATCTTACTAATATCATAAATGCGAAAGTTGGGACGTTATGGACGTATATATACGATATATTATGGACGCAACGCGACAGTATCCCTGTGCCAAATTTCATCAAAAACGGTTGAACGGATGGGCCGTGAAAACGTAGCAGACAGACAGATAGACAGACAGACAGAAACACTTTCGCATTTAAAATATTAGTATGGATTTGTAAAATACTGAGCTGTACACCCTTTCTGGGTGGTGTCACAGACGAAATTACATTTGTATCTAGTTTTGTCTGTGACACCACTGGTGAATAAACTGTTCTTGTTTCATTCTTTCGATACGACGCGACGCGACAGTATCAAACAGTAGCTGACCCTTCACGTGGCCTACGTTGTTGCGTAGATACGTCTGTCATTTTCTATGGCTTCGTATCACGTGGCGTCGCTTCTGTCGCTCACCCAGGATAAAGGGTAAAATGATAAAGATTTGTGTGCAATAAAGTATTAATAAAAATGAGATTTTCTTACACAATCGCAGCTCTCCGAATAAAAATAGAAAACAGACACCTCACGTCCACACTACTAGCGCTACATGCCTTGTTAAGACCTCAATTTGACGAAAAAAAACAGTTCAAGCCCACGTCTATACGAGCGTAGGCGTTTCATAAAACCGAAAACCCGAAGCACTTTCTAGGTTTGTTATTGTAAAATATTACCTCAGGTAGAATTTTTATGCCTCCGTAAATCAGTCAATATGATTAAATTCATTCTTGCTAGAACATACTGTGCACGTGCCTCGTCCGGGCATAAAATAATTGACCACTGAAGATGAAGATGTCCCGGACTTCGTAAAAAATTCTTAGTTCTATTCCCGCTGGAACTCTTCAATTTTTCGGCATAAAATGTAGCTAGCCCAATACTATACCCCCTATTATGAATATTAAACCCATACAGCTAATCGGTTTTTATACGGTTCGTATAGGAATGCTAAATCGCTTGGTAGGGTTATAACTAACCACGGCCGAAGCCTCCCATCAGACCAGACCGGAGAAACTTCGAAAATTATTAATTCCCAAATAGGCCCTGCCGGGAATTGAACCCGGGAACTCCCACTATAATACTACAGCGCTCACCACTGCACTAGGGAGGTCGTCAGAGTTAGTTTTATTTTATCCTATAATGGGGCTGATTCTGTAGTGCACAATCTCTAAACTAAACTAAAATTAGAGCATTACAAATATTGCTAACCCTTTCATAATACTTCCTACGGAAAGGGACAGAACTAGATTTAAAGCTGCCATTTTAGTTTAGTTCAGAGATGTTATACAGAATCAGCCCCAATTTGTAACAATTTAATTATTTAAACATTCAGTGGCAACATCGATATTACGCGCAACGTATAAATTTTAAAACTCCCTCTTAGGAGCCTGGGGAAAATTCAATTTTTAATTTCACAAGATAAATAAACTTTTAAAATAAGCTAAAACCTAAATTAAAAACTGTATGCCTAGTCTAAGATTTAATTCGATTGATCGTAAAATAATTCGATGACATGAGCGTCAAAGTGAAATGCAATGGAATGCCGCGGTAACCTTGAGCACTATGCCTCACTTCGATGGTTTCGACGAAAATTCAAGTAAGTATTTTGAACATACAACTTGCCTATATAATATACCTAGATGTATCGAAGTAAATTGCTTAAGTAATTATTATTATAGTTGCAAAGGAGCTTAGCGGAGATCATTTCACGCTTGAACAAGATTCAATTTATAGTCCCTTTGTTGTTACTGGGAATGTGTTCGGGTTTCTGTATTTTCAGCTGATTTTTCCTTTATTTTACTATCCCGAGAAATAATAGAGTATTTTTTTACTTTATTCAGTACATTACCCCTATAAATAGACTGTCTTTTGCTACTAGATATTGTGGCTTATTCTATTGTATTACTACGAGTAAGTCACCGTAAAATTGTAAATACCGTTTGATTATAATCAATGTTCTGTATGTATTTTTTTAAATATTTATTGTATTTACGTTTTATTGTTCTTCCTCTAAGGTTAGGTAAGGGTTAGACATCAATATTTAGGTAGTGCCGCATGCCGGGCACTTAGGTTCTATCGGGTTAATATGCCTAATAGATTTTAATCTACCGAAAAATAATGCGTTAAGTTGTTACGGTAAGCAGTATGTTACGGTTCACAGACTTTCGACAGTTTACAATCTTGCGAAGATAGATTATAATCTAACGGTATTTACAATGTTACGCTGACATATTATACAATCTCTCTTTTTTATTTATTCCAAAATAGGCCTGCGCTTGACGACAGTCATGCTTAGTGCAAAGCAATGATGATGTCTAGTTTTGTTTTGTTGTGTACATCAGATGAGCAAAGCAAAAATGCAGGCCTTACTTTGCGTAAGTCCTTGATGATCAAGGAACAAGAAGCTTAATTCGCTATAACCCGCCAAAACAGACAAATCTACATTCTACTTTACAATCGTGCATTGTTGAGTCAATATCTCCTGAGGATGCTCCGGGGACGGTGTGAAACGTACGTTGAGAGTAATTTGGAAGAGGTCTTACCAGTGCGAGATGCCAACATGGTAACGGGAATTTATAATTTCTAAATTTTCTCTGGTCTGGTCTAGCCAACGGCCACGGCTAGTTATCAGCTTACTGCAACGCGATTTAGCATTCTAGTACCCGTGTAGGAACAGATTAGGTGTAAATGACAATAAGTTAAAGGTCCCTCCTAGTCACACAGGTGCATATGGTAATTCATTCACAGTTATGGCTTTTCTGCTTTGGAATGAATTGCCAAGCGACATTAGGCACTCAAAGTCTTTAAACATCTATAAGAGTCGTCTAAATTAATATTACCTTTCTGATATGCTATAGAATATTTAGGTATTTAGTATTTTCTTTTGTAGATATGTAGGTTTATGCACTGCTATAAGTATTTAGTTGTATTATTAGTATGTATAGTTTAAGTAGTATATTATTATTGCATGTTTATTATTGTTGCACTTTCCCGCTCCTTTTTAAAGTTCCTTAAGAAATGGGTCGTGTGGAGGAGATCACTTTTAGTGATAAGGCCGCCCTTGCGCACGCGTTGTTTTCTGTTTTTGTTTAATGTTTAATAATTTATGTGTGGCAATAAAGAATTTATCAATCTATCTGACATACCCCTACCAGGTTAGTCCGCTACCATTTTATAAATTTATTTCTACTAATGGTCATTTTCAACATCATTTATTCATAATAAAACTAGAAAAATAACAATAAACTACGAACACAAATAACAGTAACATAAAATAAAACATGAAACTTACATCATAATTTGGCCATTTGCGTGGGTGGTAGGTCTGACTCCTAACTAGATACCTGTGTTTAGGATATCATTCCTTATTACCGCGGGGCTCAAAGCTTATGAAGTACAACCTGTTTGGTTTATTTAACATGTATTACACAATATTTTTAAAATCCTTTCAGCACAACAACTCACAGAACTCCAATTTGAACAAAAATATCAATGTAATTCGCAAGGAAGATCGCAGTCAAATGAACCCCTGACCACACTGCAGGAGACCGAATGTGTAAACCCCGGGACTATCAATTATCATGCTTTAATAAACACAATAATATTTGAAACTTACATCCCAAAGTAAGAGTACCTACGTATAATATTACAGTGATTTTAGAACGAGTATATATGAAAAAACAACACTGAAACAACTGAAAACAGTTTTCTGGGAAACTGTTACATTTCAGCTTGCTCCCGAACAAGAAGTTTCGCTCTTTGAAATTCAGCTGTATTCGTAATTCGTATTGTTAAAATCATACTCTTATTTTGTTTCAATGTTCGCAAGAAGTTTATGTTTGGTTTTCCTATAAGTACTAGTCATAAAGGCTAAATTTGTTTGAGCACAATTATTAGTCTTCTTTTTGAAGTGAAACTTCTTTAGAATCGTTGTAATTTGAAAATCCGATGAAAAAGCGACACCAAAAAGAGACGAACATAATATAGGATTCATAATAGAATTTAGCCTGCGAGAGGATGAAATAGAATACAAGTTATATTTATCTCGTTCTCTCGTTAGGCTACTTTTTTGAAGTTTCACTTCTGCCTTGTGTGAATTGCACACACACACTTTTTTTGTCATTAAGTTTTAGTGTTTTTAGTGAAATGTTGAACAGTTATTATAAGTCGTGACTGAGTACTAAGTATTAAATGTTGATATTGTGGTGACAGTTAATAACGGTTAAGAAACTAGGACTACGAGCTACTTTATTCGTGCAATTCTTGTTCTTTCTTTCCTTTTTACACGACAGCCCAAGAAAAGGAGTGTAATGTTTTCTGGGTTAACGTATGTATGTTAGTTTCTTTTCCACCATTACTTATAAATCTGTCTGAGTCTGAGAAGATTTGGATGTATGGGATATCGTTAAAATCCTAACATCATCCCGAGTTACACTGGCTACAAATCTTTTGAAAATTCAATATAGCAGGGCAGTCGTGCTTTTTTTTTAAATTATGTTTACTTGATAAGGTATTTTTTGCATTCATGGAATTCTCTTGTTTTTACCCGGTTCATATGTTTAGCTAAACAGATGAACCGGGTAAAAAAACAAAACCGGGTAACAAAACAAAAGCCGTGCAAGGGCAAGGCGAGCAGCTGCTCGCCTTACCCTTGAACGGCTTTTGTTTTGTTAAAAACAGGCTGCATTCTGGAGACATAGACTTCTTTTTATCCAGGAAAAGTTATGACTTCTTACGGGCTTTTAAACATCCTTAATCCACGCGGACAATATCACGAGAATCTTCTAGCGGTTCATAAATACTAATAAAATCCGTTATCTAAGAGAAAGAAAATGAAAGATTTTAAAAGAAAAACAAACTTGGCTCGTATAACACTGATAAAGGAACGAAAAACTTTACCTGCGGTCGTTTAAATCTCCAACAATATTATTTTATCTAGATAGCCTTGTAAGAAGAAATATTAAAAGAATGAAATCAAATGACTGAATGGCCTCTATTGAAACGGGTAATGATCACTGCCTATCTTTGGACTCCTATGAGATACTAAATTCATCGTACTGCACTCCGCCACTTAGTCCACCATTGCCCTAAAAATTCTGATTCCTCCTTTCTTCTGATTTATTTCTTTAAAAACCATTCCCTTTCAAAGTAGAAAATAAATAAATAATGTATTTGGGATAATACAAAAACAAAGGACAAACGAAAATTTTAAAAACATAAAATTAAAACTAGAAATAATCTAATTTAACTTTTCAATCTGTGCCACACATAAGCGTAATGCTGAAGTTGTGTTTAAGCATCACTCCAGGGCTGTTCTTCCGGCTACCCCTAAGAATTTCCGACGTCCCGGATCGGCCCAGACAGCCTGTTAAAATACATCCTTTCTTGGTTTCAGTAGGTAATTCTCGATTTTCGATTTCTCTGTTCGGTAGATTATATCGATAAAAATGAAAGTCGAACTAATTTGAAAGGAAAAACGTCAGGAAATTTCTTTCAGTTTAGATTGATCACTTTTAGAGTTGATTGGAATTCAAAGGAGTGGTGGTGTGGAACTTATTGGAATACTTATAGAATTTTTAAATGTGAGTGGCACTTAAAAGGATGTTGTGGTTCAAAAACTTGCTCTAGTTGTTTAAGAAGGGCACAATATTCCTATTTAGTACAATTGTCTCGAAAATTGAAATCGCTCTGATGATTGCCAAAAGTTTTTTTGCATTGAATCTTTTAAGAAAAAGACAATTTAGGCTGAAATTAAAATTATTTTCGTCATAGCTTTTTAGCTTATTGTTTTGAACAAAAATGCAAGGTGTCAAAAGCAACAAGCATCTGCTCCCACTGTATTTACATCTTACCAAGCATTCCAATTGAACAGTTTTGTGCAACTTTGGAAAGCAAGCGTAGTTTTGTTAAAATGGTTTTCGTGTGCAAAATTGTTTTCAATGGGTTGCAATTTCTGAAAACTGGATTGCATTTGATATTCTCACTGTTGGGTTACCAAAAATTTTTAAAGTTTATTTGTATTAAGTTAGTTTCATACTGTATGCTTATGTTTAATTAAGTATATTTTTGTAGGCTTATTCTGTCGCACGGCATTAGGTTAGGTATCTGTAAGGATAGATTTTAATTGGGTTTAAAAATATAAACTAGGGGTTTGCCCCGAACTGAGACCTCGCGGCTTCATCTATTGACATTACTGTGAAGTTCTGTTAAAAATACTGAGGCTCATTAAAAATTAAATAATTTCGTTTGCTTATCATATTTATCTAATTTTAGTATTTCTTGTTCAAGTACAGGATATAATTCAAATAATTTATCAAGTTTCAGGCTCAGCCTTTCAGAAAATTATGAGTTCTGAGGTCAATTTTGGACGTTAGAAAATCGCCACTTTTCCCCCCATTTCGTCAATTTCCGTCAAAAAATTAAAAAAATATATATTTTTTGGACTCCATTCCTAATTATCTTTATATGATGATGATGATATACCGCAACCTTATGTAACGCTATAAAAAATATTTTACTTCGCATTCGCTTCTATGAGAGCCCCCCCGGAATAAAGATTTTTATAACTTTTTAAGCCATATTCGGATGGAGGCCATCGATTTACATATTATATTTAAAGCTGTAGTAATTACGTTGAGTAATTCAGAAGTTATTAAGCTCTGACAGACGGACGGACGGACTGACGGACGTACGGACGGACAAGTGCAAATTCACTCAAGTAGACTCAGAGACCTTCGCTTTGCTCGGTCAAAAAGAGTTTCAACAGAGGTGTTCAGTAACCGGGAAAATCCGATTTTGGATGAATTGAGGATGCACACTTCAAATTTAGTATTTGAAGTGTGCATCCTCAATTCATCCGAAAAACGGCAGTGACTGTAAGATAAAAGCGGATCTTCCTGAAAGAGGTATAACAATTTAATGAAACACGTTCCTCTTTGCCGGTAAGGGGTAATAAACCAAGGCCAAAACATTAGAACTGTATTTTGTAGAACCAAAGTCAGCGGTCTATTAGTTATTAATGTCATAAATATTCTAAAATTAAGCTAAGCTGTAACGATCCCAATACCCTTTCATTGGTTTACTCTTTCGGATCTTGTCCAAAATCCAATCTATGCTTCTATACCAATATTATGAATGCGAAAGTTTGGATGGATGGATGGATGTTTGTTACTCAATCACACCAGAACGGCTGAACGGATCTGGATGAAATTTGACAAAGAGGCTGAAAATCGCATAGAGTACTTTTAATCCCGGATAATTAAAGAGTTCCCACCGAAACTAAAATAACCTCAATCCACGCGGACGAAGTCGAAGAACAGCCTTAATTCAGACAATCACAATAATTGAGCAACCAGATACTTACTAATAATATTTTCTGCCATCATAATCTGCTTTTAAAACTTAATTAGCACTGACCAAGGATATTTCTTAACGAAAACAAAAATCCCTGATAGTGACCTAGTTAATGTGATTTATCACCACTTATACGTTTTGACAGCTCGGATCGGTTTTTCGGATATTCGTAAAGTGACAATTTTAAACGGTCCAACGGCACTTTTGAAATTTTATAGTCCCCTTAACGGTCCCACCGGAAAAGTTTTAATAGTTCTCGAGCTCTTATAAATTGTTTCAAGTCCATTAGTAAAGATATCACGTCAAATATTGAAGAAAACTTTGGGGACTTAAACCTCAAGTTTGTGAGCGCTTTATCATCGTTAAAAAGTTTTATTTCTTGTATAGTATTGAATTGTTAGCCTTTTGCTGATATAATTTCTAATTATAAATGGCTAAATTGCGGGAACCTTTATAACTGTTAAAATACAATATTGTATATTATATACTTTTTTGTTAGCTTAGTTTACCGTAGTAAATTAATCCTCGTAGTCCTTTTTTAAAATCTTAGAAATACCTGGCGAAAGATAGAGCTGAGAGTGGTTGAGACAGTCTTTGTCCAGCTGGATTGATCCTGAAATTCCAAAAATGTGATTAATTCGCTTTTACTTTAAGAATAGTCCAGTATATTTGTTTGCCTTGTTTTCTGATTGTAAGGGCTGCTTCTATGACAACCTTAGCCTAAAACCCTTCTGTCCTCAAAAATCGTTATAATTTTAGTAGCAACCAAAACAAGGTAGTCTTGGCTGCTACTCAAATGATTTTTGATTATTATCAGCTGTTTATCATAATGCGTAGCCTAGATTCCATTTTATGCGCAGAAATGTTCCTAGAATAGGGTCTTCCTTCCAAAATACAAAGATAATCCAAAGATCAGTATTAGAAATCGTTTCAGACATGAAATCACTTTAAATTAAGTAACTAAAACTGTAATAATCAATTTTGGTCTCTGGCAGTATAGTATAAACTTGGGCGATTCGTTGAGTTTAGCATTTCAATTTAGGACACTACTGTATGACATGTAAAATTCATAAGCTCCACAATGAAAACATTTTTATATTAGTAGAATGTCCCCTTTAGGTAAAGCTTCCAGTTATGCGTCTGAGCGAATGCTATGATTCGTTTAATTCAAGTGATATTTTTGTTTGTATTTCTTTTTATTCTGTTTCTTTTGTTTTGTGTGTGATTTGTTGCAGCATACAATACTCGTTCAATGAGTAAGCTCATGTAGTTAAAAGGATTTTCAATTTCAGAAATGTTAGCCGTATTAGTTTGTGTATTACTGACCAAGTAAACCAGGGCCCGTTATAATACACACATACCTGACCACTACATTATTATCTCTACGGCTTAGACGAATGGATTTAGAAAATGATGATAATATGGCGACTAATTTATTTCTTTAACGTGTACCTTTAAAACCTAAATACCCCTATTTAGGTTTAAATAATCCTTAATGCTACTTTTGTAAATGACATATAGTTGTATGTATATATTATCAGGGTACCTCCGATTCATGCAATCAATTCTGGAGACATCATTATTCGAAGGTGCCCTAATAATTGACAGAGAAGGATATAGCGTAGCTATACTATAGCTTGCAATCTGGACCCAGCTTTGCAGGCAAATTATACAGACGTTTTCTTGTTACAAACTAAAAAGACGTTTTTCGAGCGTCGGCAAAATAAGAGTCGCGACATTTTTATCTAATAATGCTTTTTGCAAGTCTGCGATCTGTTTTCTTTTTACTGTTGAAATACTGGGACAAAGTAAACGCGTATAATATACCAGAAAATTGGCCAAATTGACTCGTTTTTAGTAAAAAAAGGAATAGTTTGAATGCAAAGCACTCATAATGTATGTCTGATGCACTTTTTGTATATTTACTTTGTTAGTAAAACATGGTGAGACCTTAGTGGGTTAAACCTTTGGCCTCCTGTTCCCCCGGTCGGGTGTTCTATCCTCGGGCACGCACTTCTAACTTTTCCGAGTTAGATAAGTGTGTTTATGCAATTTATACTTATTTTTATTAGTCACTAGCGAATACCCGCGACTTCTTCTGCGTGGTTTAGGTTTTTTGGTTCCCGTGGGGACTCTTTAATTTACCGGGATAAAAAGTAGTCTATGCGCTATTCCTATAATCTATATATCTATCTATCTATATAGACTATAATCTATCTCTGTGCCAAAATTCAGCCAGATCCGTTTAGCCGTTGGGGCGTGATTAAATCAAATCAAATCAAATCAAATATTTTTTATTCAAATAAACTTTTACAAGTACTTTTGAATCGTCAAGTGAATCTACCACTGGTTCGGAATGCCATTCCTACCGAGAAGAACCAGCAAGAAACTCGGTTGAGTAACAAACATCCATACATTCATACATCCATACATCCATCCAAACTTTCGCATTTATAATATTAGTAAGATACTGTTTCTGTGTTTTGTTATATAAGGAGTTTTAAAATTACCAGAAAAAAAATTAAATCACTTACAATAACCGGTGATACAAGGAAATCATCGTGATCTCCATGACTTTCTCAAAGGCGTGTCTGCCAATTTGCTCTTGGGCAGTATGGTGGACTTTGGCCAAACCCTTCTCATTCTAAGTTAAGACTCATGCACAGTAGCGGGGCGGTGAAAATTAAATTATTTAAATACTAGATGATGCCCGCGACTAATCTATGACATTTGGTACACCAAATGTCATCAAAATCGGTTAAAAAGATGGAGCGTTTAAGCGTAGCAGACAGACAGACACACTTTCGCATTTATAATATTAGTATGGATTTCTAAATTGACCCTGATCTGAAACCTTCCCCATACAAGGCCACAGCGCTCACAGCTGCGCCAATGAGGTCGTCAAAAGGTGTGTTAAACATCGATATATGCGCGTACTGTACATATGTACAGTACGCGCGCCAGTTGAATGCAGAGTAAATGTATGTGTCACCATACAATTACTCTGCATTCAACTAGTGCGCGAACTGTAGGTACTAGATGGGCCCTTTCATAGAAGAAAATTGGGCGTCCAACCTTTAGAGCACGCTCCTAACCTGTATAATTAATAATGAATAATCATGGTGATAATTCGCACCACAAACTCTAATGCTAACGACGCCCATCCGCAACACGCCGTAACGAGATTAACTAAGCTCTCCACAGCTTAATGATGCATTATGAAGATATAATCTACGATTATGTCAGCTGTTCAGAGTTTAGGATTTAGTGAATGCAGTTCATTTGTTGAGCTGTTTGACTGCAATGCGTAGCTAGGAGATCTGTTTTAACAAAACATTAATGTATTACCTCCTAGTGCCTCGGAGAGCATGTTAAGCGGTCGGTCCCGTTTATTATCACTAACATGATAATAGTCGTCAAATCCCGCCAACCCGCATTGGAGCAGCGTGGTGGGTCTAAGCTCTAATTCCCTCTCTCCTATGAGAGTTGAGGCCTGTGCCCAGCAGCAGAGCAGTAGTGGGACGTTAATGGGCTGTTGTAGTGGTGGTGGTGGCTTTTCGAAGTAAAACATATTACAGGCATTAATTTAAATTCCGCTAATGCCACACTTTAAATACTAGCCGCGCACCAAAACAAACGGAAATGTTTGAGAACGCCCCCGTAATGGCCGGTTTCACGATTAGCTATCACGCGACGTGCTAATTAAAAGTTATTACTACTGTTTCACTACTGTGACGGACCTTACACATGCTTGAAATTGTACAACCAGCAGGCTTAGCCTGCGCACAGTGAGATATCTCGCGACGAGATGTTGTCGATGCCAGCTAATTTATCGTTTACCCTAACGAACGTGTTATAATTTTATGAAGCTCTGAAATTATTTTTTCCTATTTCAACATTTTTTTTAATCCTCTACAAGCTAGCCCTTGACTGCGATCTCACCTGATGGTAAGTGATGATGCAGTCTAAGATGCTAGCGGGCTAACCTGTTAGGGGCATGGCAGTTATATTAAACCCATACCCCTTCGGTTTCTACACAGCATCGTACCGGAACGCTAAATCGCTTGGCGGCACGTAAACATACACGTCCATTTTTGTTCTATAAGCTCTATTTCCATTGTTACAGATTCAGAGCCCCATCATTCGAAGGAGATATGACGTCCGATACTCTAGTCAATGCCGATACGGGCGCCACGGTTTCGTTCGACTGCCGAGTGACATCGTTGCGAGACAAAACGGTTTGTTTCATACTCTTTATGTTGACTATATTATGTATTTATTCAAATTCGAAGGAACTAGAAATTTAATTCGCTATCCGCCACAATAGACAAATCTATGTGGTACAGTGTGTATCTTGCACTTGTAGCTTGCGATATTATATATCATCACTTACCATCAGGTGAGATCGTAGTCAAGGGCTAGCTTGTAGTGGATAAAAAAAAAAAAAAAAAATATTCGCCACACCACACAAATCTTCCAAATCATTTTCAATGTATGTTTCATATGGAGCGTCCTTAGGAGATGTTGACTCGACAATGTACGATTATAAAGATACTTCAATAATCTCATACAGCAAAATACGCACGTAATTAATAACCTCCTTATTTTTGGATCGGCTAAATGTCTCGACTATCTCCATTTTTCAGCCCATATACTTGGACCTAGTAAGCTGAAATTTTGCACAGAGATTCCTTTTATAATAAAAACAAAGAATGAGGCCGGATTTTCTCCGGAAATTATTGAATGTTGTGTATCGACTGAGTTACTGAGCAAACAAAATGCCTTTATTGAAAAAAAAAAACAGTCTGTTATTACAAACATCAAATATGTAAGACGTGTAAAGTCTGATGAGTTAGAGTTTATGAAAGTAACGTGAACTAGTGTTCATACTCGTAGTTTGAATATTAAAAAGTATGGTTTGACAACTGTCTCTATTTCTAGGTTTCATGGATAAGGGTGTCCGAAGAAGATAACCTGGAATTGCTTACCGTGGATTTAGAGACGCATACAGCGGATTCAAGGTTAATATATCAAAGTTCCTTTTTGTAAATCCTATACCGATAAACTTAACTAAAATCCTCAAACACCTCCTTACCTGAAGGGACGATTTACCGTACTTCGTATGTATAGTCAGTTCTTTCTCCTTTCCTGCATCCTTAACTGAAAATGCCGCACGGAATTCTATGGTAACTGCTTTACGATTAATTGCGTCAAACTAGGGAATTCTCATAATGATAAATGTAAAAGTGTCAAATCAAATCAAATCAAATTCATTTATTTGTGAATACAGTAAGTATAATGTTAGTGTGTATGTCTGTCTTTTACGTATTAACGGTCCATTGGTTTTTTCAACTGATTTTAACGAAATTCGGTACAGAGATAGATTGCATCGCGAGGACGCACAAATGCCAGGTTTTTATCCGGAAAAATAAAGAGTTCACATGAAATTTTCACAAAAATCGAAGAAGAAGACACGGGTATCATCTAGTTTATAAAATTAGTATGGATACGTCAAGGATTTAGTAAACTGGAGCACCATCTGCGCACAAGGTTTTACGATAACTCAGCCCATTAATTACTATCTCAGTGTCACAGGCAGTTAGCGATAAGGTCCTTTAAGGATACTAACAATAATTTTCCACCCTGGTTAGATGTTTAGTTTACGATTTGTCTTTGACATAATAACCATATGGAATGACTATCACTGTCCATATTATACCACGAAACACAGTCATGTTTCATTGGTTTCTATTTCATACACGACGCAGCGGAGCGACGAAAGTGATATTTGTATGGAAATAGATAAGGTTAACTAACATAGATGGAAATAGTTTAGGTTATATGGGAAATCAAAGGGTTTTTCAAAAACTTGAGTCCTCTTCGCTTATTGTATCTAAGGTACTTTCAAAGCAATAAAGTGGATATGCATTTATCTTTTAGGCAATTGTGCTTCACCTCAAGCTGCAACACCAGTAAAGTTTGATTGCAAAAGTCTAAATATTAAAAAAAAAAACCCGGACGAAGTCACGGGCATCGCCATTATTCATCATCATACTCAATCAATCAAAATATTTTTATTCAAATTTGATTACACAAAACACAAGTATTATTAACGTCAGTAAAATAGTGATAATTAACAACGATATAAAAATATTATAGTCGTCTCTGAGCTGAAGCGCTAGTGCTTGTTAGCGCAGCTTTCATACAAACTGTCGAACTCAACGTACGTACTACCTATTACCTATTCTGTGGTACTACGCGCGGTAATCAACTTGAGACGCGACTAAATTATTGGCACCAGCTGTAGCTACGAGGGTTCCAATTGAGACTAGGTCTTAGAAGTGTCATTAATAGCCCCTGTCAATGGGGCTCCGGGGTCGCGAGTGGCAAGGGTGGGGGCTCTTTCCGCTCCTAATATCATGCGACCCCTGGAAGACAGCAGCTGGCCGTGGCACCAGCTGTTGGAACTACTATCGTGATTGGGGTCTGTTGGACCAGGGACGAGCCCAGCATGGGCGACGCGCAGCGACCACAACAAACTGACCCAGGTTCAGTACACGTGCGTCTAACAATTTTACTCCTGCCAGGTACAAAGTGGACGTAGCAGCCGAGACGTGGAGGCTAACGCTGTCGGACGCCAAAGTACAAGACTCGGGCATCTACTGCTGTCACGTGTCCACCCACCCTCCCATGCTGAGGCGGTTTAAACTGATTGTATATGGTAAGTATTTATTTTCTTCCTAATTCTGTTCCATATTATTTTATTTATGCTTACCTACTGCAACTTTGTCTTTATGATTATACGAGCTGATTCCCGCGACTTCGTCCACGTGGATTGAAATTTATTGGTTTACGGGAAATCTTTAATATATCTCTGTGCTAAATTTCATCCAGATCCGTTCAGTCGTTCTGGCATGTTTGAGTAACAAACATCCATCCATCCATCCATACGATATTAGCATAGATCATTAAAAAGGGGATCCACAGGCAAATCTGATCTTAGAGGGCGCCACTAGCAGTCCCGCCGTGTCAATAGGTTGAAAATATATTACTTTGTTATCAGTTTGTCGCCAATCGAAATACTAGAAATTTATCATCGAATAGAAAAATCAAGGTACTTACTAAAAAGCGATGATTTTGTACGTTGAAAATCGTTAGTTTTAAATAATAAAAACCCACATAAAGCTTTATGTAGCCTCTAAGTATAGGTAGGCCTTTTACAGGGGGGAAAATTTCTTAATCTCATAGGAAATCAGAAATTGCACGAGGACGAAGTCATAGGCAACTGCTAGTAATTTTTATGGTTAAAATAAATACCTATACATAGTGAGTTTTACACAAAACAAAAATATATAATTGTATAGTACTAGATTGGGTAGTAGTTAAACTACTTTTGCTTTTCAAAAATGCCTTCGTATAAAGTAATATAAAATAAAAGTAAGACTAAATACAACATTGAAACTTCAGCCGTATAATTAAATCTTACAAAGAAAATAATAGAAAATATTGCTGACATTTTATTTTGTATAAAAGAGAAAAATCCTCCCAACAATAAAACATAATCCTTGCATTGTTTTGTCTTAAGGACTTACGAGTCTTTACACTATTCGACTCCAATGTCGTATAGTGTTGAAAAGTGGGTTCTACTTCAAACAGCTTAGGACCCTTATGAATTTAATTTCATCTTTATCATACTCACTAATACTGAAGGGTGCTTTGGAAACCTATAACCTTCACTTGCCAGAAGTAAAATTTTAAGAATATATTTTTTATTTTCTAACGCTAATTATGAATGCACATACCGGCTCCAATCTTTTTTGTGTGTTGTTTATCCACGGCTCGAGCCTCCTGTCAGAGTAAGAATGGTTAGGCCATAGTCCACCACGCTGGCCACGTGCAGATTGGCAGACCTCACACAGCTTTGAGATTATTATGAAGAACTCTCGTTCGTGGAATTTTTCTCGCAACTTTTTCCTTCACCAAGTGATATATTTTATAGCTAGTTCGCGCAAATGACACATACATTTACTCTGCATTCAACTCGCGCGCAAACTGTTCGTGTGCTAACAGCTAACAGTAATCCGTACTTGGTCAGCGTGAAACTCAGATGAAGGTTTTTAAGCATGTCACAACGTCAGACTATTGATGGTTTATAATTTAGGTACCCCTATACTTTTCAATAATCAGTAGATTATATTATTAAAACTAGCTAATGCCCGCGACTTTGTCCGCGTGGATTGAGGTTTTTCGTTTCTCTTTAATTTTTTGGGATAAAAAGTAGCCTATGTGTTATTCCAGACTATAATTTATCTCTGTGCCAAATTTCATCTAGGTCCGTTCTGCCGTTGGGGCGTGATTGAGTAACAAACATCCATCCATACATCCATACATCCATCCATCCAAACTTTCGCATTTATAATATTAAGTATAGATGTATTTTTATAGAATATCTTTTAGCTTTATCAAATTGTCATGATAATATACACGATCATTGTAATGTAAGACGGATACGGAACGATTACATTATATAACACGGATTAATGCGTGCTATTATTCCAGCCTTTGCTGCAAATTCGATACATCTGTTCCAATCCAACGCTATCAAATGTCGAATCGGGAAACGTAAAGCATTTTATTTACCTCGCAATATTTTTACAGCGCCCGAAATAAAAATGAACAAAGAAGCTTTTCTGGAGAGCGGCGAGACTCTGTCGCTTAAATGCGCCGTATTGCACCTAAGCCCTGGAGAAACGTCGCCCGAGATTCGCTGGTACAGAGGAAACAGTACGACGTCGTTTGATGAAGTTAGGGGCGGAGTTTTGATTGAAACCGACCTTCTGACATTGACGAGTCATTTACAGGTAAGATTATGTTAAGTTTTGTGTTGAAATATTAATACATGATGTTATCATTAATATCGAATAAGATACTAGTATGTAGAGTTGTACCTACTAAAGCCCAGAAACTTTTTCTGAAATTCGCTGATACGGAGGGAATAGTACAACGTCGTTTGATGAAGTTAGGGGCGGAGTTATGATTGAAACTGACATTTTGACGATGACGAGTCATTATTACAGGTAAGTTTCCGTTAAGTTTTGTGATGGAAGATTAATAAAGTATGTAGATTTGTACCAAAGTAAGAAACTAAACGACATTTTGACGCTAGCGAGTCACTTACAGGTAAGTTCTTAATAATAATTTAAAAAAAAAACATACGCACCGAATTGAGGACCTCCTCCTTTTTTGGAAGTCGGTTAAAAAATAAGATTTTACAAACTATAACTTCTAAATCCAGTATCGGAGAAACATCAAACAAAAAATCTCAGAAATTTGAAAGCAAATTATTCGCTTTTGTTTTGTGTTATTAAATAAATTGAGTTGAATTAAATAAATACCCTATACACATAAAGTATAACAAGTTATTGGCAAATTACAGTCCCGGTCTGAAAATGTTGATCAGTTTTCAAATTCGATTCTTAACTAAAATGCCATGTTATTTATTACGTAACAGAAGTTATTATCAGTTTATTAATATGCCTAATCAAATCACTTAAAGACCTTCTAACATAGCTGAAGTGAGCATGCCATTAAAAAGTTGTAAAAATTTTCAGACCGCATTTACTTACTTACCTAACAGAATAGATTTTCAATCAGTTCGATACATATTAAGCTCGTATTTATCGTGTATAGAAACTCTCTATTTGCGAATTTCGACAAACGCAGGTTTAAATTCGAAATCGCTAATACACTATTTTGTAATGGTGCATTTAGCGAGTAAAAACTAGTTTTAAATGGGTCAAATTGAACAAATTAACCGTAGACTGCGCCAGTTGTATATTTTGTGTTAATCCTGCTGTATTTCCGAATATTGCATTGAACTACTGGCCTGGGAGCTTGTACCTACATAACTTTGAGGAGGTACTTGAAAACGGATAAAAATATATACAGTGGTCGTTTTACATTGCCGGATTCTGGAAAACTAGATCTCGACACTCAAAATTACGGAACTTATAAAAACGCAGATTTTTTAAATGGTACTCTTACATTTGGCGAGTAAATACTAGTTTTAAATGGGTAAAACAGAACATATTGACTGTGGACTGTATTTACCAGTTGTATATTTTTATGTTAATCTTGCTGAATTTCAAGAATACTGCATGAATTCAATACTAGAAATGTCATATATTTATCTATCGTGTTTCTATAGGAATATTTCCTAGGTAATTGTATTAAAACCACAGCTTCTTCGCAACTTTGTCCCCGTTGATTTAGGTTATTATAATCGCGTGGAAATTCATTTTCCGGGATAAAAAGTAACCTATGTCAATCAATCAATCAATCCACTCATTTATTTAATATAGGTACACTGTGGGTACACTTATTGACGTTAAAAATTACTTACTTATTAAACATGATGATGATAATCGGTTACGGTATCTTAAAACTAAAGCTACGAGGGTCTGGTATGGTCTGAGAAGAGCCCACGATCCACAATTTTTTTATTATCACCATCTCACAAAATATCATCTTACTTCCTTAGGAACTAGCAGGGCCTCCCCAAGATGCATTTTATCTCACCAAAAACAATTGAACAATTAAGTGTTTAAAATAAATATAATAGTGAAATACGTCTACGTAACGTAGTCTAGAAAACTAAGTAAATAATCGTTGTTGCAAAACATCACATTTTTTTTATTTGGTGAGATCGCAGTCAAGGGCTAGCTTGAAGTGGAAAAATAAAAATAAATGAATAAAATATTTGATTTAAAGCTGAGAGTCGAGACCGACGATCACTTTTATAAAATTGTTGCTTATCTTTTTGGCACTTGCCTGAATATTACTGTGTCGCTACTGAACTAAACCTTAACTTTACACTATAAAAACTTCATTTTTCCTACGAACATGTTCGGAAGAAACTAAAAAAAAAACAGCTTTTTACGTTGAAAACGTGGTAAAGCTTTTACACTTTTGGTGTAGGTAAACAAAGTATTTCTTGTACATTAAAGTAATTTAAAGAAAAATAGGCGTAGAGCAACACGGCCACAGTCCAATGCAAGAGTATCTTCATAATAGAAACCTTTATTGATTAAAATTTGCGCTACTCTTGTCACATGTTTGACTAAAATACGTATAAACTATAGACAAGTTAAGTGAATTATTTATGAGATGGGACAGTAGGCAATATAATATAGAGATCTCATTCTTGAGAAAAAAGTTTTGATCAAATACCTAAAGTTAAAACCTTTGTTAAAACTTAATGCTTCACTACGTTAAATGTGTCTTGAAATCAGTCATTTAGTGTTTCAAATGCTTCCAAAAACGTGATGTAAAAGTATTTTTAGACGTAGCTGAAAAAAATCTCTATACTTATAAAATATTTCAAAGGTTTTTGATATAATAATTATTTAATAAATTATGTATCATCAGAGTATAAAAATAATAACATTGAGTGCTTAAATTTCTCAGTCGGTTCTATGCAACATTAAAAAAATAAACAACACTCATACGAAATTTCGCACACCCTGCTTTTAATGGATAGCATCACAGTTTTGGCCAAATGGGCTGGTTCGGTGACAGAAGAAAGTATGCGTTTTACTTTAACTTATCCCCATCAAGGAAGATCGTTGCTTAATAAAATATAACAAAAAGGTAAAAGAAAAGCTCTGGTCGAATCTCGGCATTCAGGGGTGGTTTTACTACCATTACCATTTACCTACAGTACACAAGACCCAGTTGATCCAGTTTGCGCGGACTCATTTGATTTTGATGTTCATTCGCGTAATTGAATGGAAGAGGTTTTTTATAGCGACCCTTTTCAGTCTAAGAGACCACCTTCATGTTAGTTTATCTGATGCAATAAATCAAAAACGAATCAACGTAACTTCTTCTCCAACTTCTTACGTCGATTATTATAGCTAACTATATTGACCTCTATTCTATTTCGTGCGATATTCATAAAATGTTCATATTCAAAAGGAGCGATAAGTTTAATTTGTCAAGATTCAAAGGTAGAATCACATTACCGCCCGCTTGTATAGGGGACACGTTTCGTTGTGTCGCGGTCGTTTGTGCAGCTCCATATAAAAGTGCACACGGAGATATTGTTGTCGTTCGTAGTGTGTGGCGCATATAAGCTCGATTTAGCTAAGCTCGATTAATATAAGCGCGTGCAGGCGCGCATAGGCGTGCCGTTTGCTACACGCGCAACTCTTACGAGCTTTAAAGCGCTACTACTACTGACTGACCCACGGGGTTCGAGCGAACACGCCGGAGTAAACGCGTGTACGAGTGTTCGGTTTTTGAAGCGGAAAACGTGGCGCTCGTGTGCGCCTCATCTGATAAAAGCTTATAAAATACGCTAGTCTGATACCGCCCTTATGTACACCCACTCTGGGTGGTAACATCAATGGTGAATATACTTTTATTATTTCTACTACACAAATAAGAAAAGCAATTAACCAAGCACTACTATCACGCAATACCACACGAATCTTCTAAAATACCTTATTATATTGTTAATTATATTATGAAATATTTTATGTTCATGTTCATGTTCGCAAATGTTACTGGGCGGCGGTAATCACTTACCTTCAGGTAATCCGTCTGCTCGTTTGCTTGCTATATATCTATATTAAAAAAAAATAAGTATAAGCTGATTCCTAGCGACTTCATCTGCGTGGGTTTGGAAACCAAAAAACCTCAATCTACGCGGACGGAGACGTGGCCATCAGCTAGTAGATCATAAAATATTCAGCTTGTGAATCATGAACACTGCATCATCACTTACCATCAGGTGAGATCGCAGTCAAGGGCCTAGCTTGCAGTGGATAAAAAAAAAAGAACATTCCATGAAATAACAACTTCTATCTTCTATCCAACGAAGTCTTACTGTGCGAGCTGCAGGAACTTCTAAAACTGTTGGTATAATATTTGCTGTTCTGATAAACCTTTTACAAAGTTCAAACTTTAGTATGCTTGCAGCATGAATGAGCATTTAGCGCACGGAGATTGAAAAGAAAAATAACACAGTAAGACCACGCTAACTGTGTTTTCTCGTAAAAGGAAAGATAATTAGAACCCCACGAATATACGAACAAATTTTACCCTAAAGAATTGTGTCTACAGTGAACAAAAATTGTGAAAATGAGAGTCTGCTCATGAAGAGAATTTACTTTGTAAAATTTTTCTTCTCTTCTATAAAATGTCGAATCTCCAAACTCCTTCGCGAGTCGGAGTCCTTTTCAAACTATGAGTTTTAATAGCTGTCACTCCAAAGCGCGCGAAATCTCTAGGAACGTCAAATGTCAAACAGGGCTTCATATGCGCCATAGACAAGAATAGTCTGGGGTGACTTCTGCGTTCCGTTATACAATTTTTATACTTCCTCTTTTTTTTTTGAAGTAATATAAAATAGTGTCTTTACTTTTTCGACGACCTCGCTGGCGCAGTACTAAGCACTGTGGTCGTATCATAGGAGATCCCGGGTTCAATTCCGGGCAGGGTTAATATGGGTATTTCTTATTTTTGAATTATCTTGGTCTGGTAAAGACGTGCTCACGACGTAGAAATGGATAAGGGGTATGAGTTTAATATAACTGCCATACCCCTAGTAGATTAGCCCGCTATCATCTTAGACTGCAGGATCCCTTACCAGCAGATGAGATCGCAGTCAACGGCTAACTTGTTATGGAAAAACAACGTTAACTCTTTGACTTTGTGTAGAAACCCAGCATTAAAAGTAAGACGGCTTTATAACCACGTTTTTATCGAAATTGCTTTTAATTTCGCCTTCGATGCTGCGGTAGGAGTTAATTAATTCAAACAAGGTATATTTTTATACAAAGTATCTTCTATTTGAAGACGTATAAAATTTTATTTCAGTTCTGGTACCTTCTTTAATGGTGAAATTCAGTTGTAAAATTTTATTATTGAACGCACTGCTGAGACATGGATTAGAAAATTTTATCATTCACTAGCTTTTGTCCGCAGCTTCGCTCACGTTACATACAAATTTACCCCCCTATTTCAGCCATTATGCGTTGAATCCTTTATTAGCGGATGCCTACGTCATAATTTCTGTGTGCCTAGCCCGATCCGTCTAGTGGTTTGATTTGTGCGTTGATAGACCCGTCAGTCATGTTTTATTGTCAATTCAATAATAAGTAAACCATAAATATAATATTTTCAGGATCAACGCAGAGTACTTTCTGTTAGTTCTGAATTATGACGCATGCCGCATATTATAAGTGTGTCGAAGTATACAATACTAGCTGATGCCCGCGACTTCGTCTGCGTGTATTGAGATTTTGGTTGCTTCCTGCGGGAACTCTTTAATTTTCCGGAATAAAAAGTAGCCTATGTATTATTATCTATATATCTGTGCCAAATTTAATCCAGATCCGTTCAGCCGTTCTGGCGTGATTAACAAACATCCATCCATCCATCCATCCATACATCGATACATCCATCCAAACTTTCACATTTATGATATTAGTATTACAATGTCTTACACTATCGTCTTTTAAACCACGTCATTTTGTAGGTTATAACTGTAACAGTACCTATTTGACACTAAATTGTATTGCAGCATCGCTTAACTAGGAAACTCTAGCTTAAAGCAATAGATCAAATTAAGTACCATGTTTTAACGAGAATTCACATTAAGACAACTGTTAAAACGTTGCGACATCCTATATAAGTAACAATAAGTCTAAATAATTTATTCGTGAGGGAAGTTTGTCGTAATGTGATTGGTAAAACAACTGCTTTATTGGGCGTAGTCTTACTTACGGCGGTGCACAGTGTTTCATCCCCAACTCAACTTTAATTATAACATGTAGGACATACAGATGTCTCTTAAGAATCTTAAGTCATGTTTTGACTGTACCACCGGTTCGGAAAGCAGTTCTGCTGAAAAGAGCCAGCAAGAAACAAAGAAGTTGCTCTTTTAAAAAAAAAAAGATATTACAATACGTAGGTACCTACTAGGCATATGAATTAAATACCGTAGATTAAGTTATTATACTATCCTGTGGGGCGCTGGACCCAAGTTGATTGCTTCCATACAACTTCGTCAATTTTATAATAGCCTCGACTCAACAAGTGTTCATTTACGGCTTTTTAAAATTTGTGTAACATAATTACAATTTCTGCCTGTGAATGGACAGCTTTCCTCATCCATACACATCCCGCCTTTAAGTGTTCGTTCCATCTTGTCAGCAGACACCCCACGCATTCTGACGCAGTTTCTACTCTAGGTGTTCAGGCTCAGTCACGGCCACTTCAACTTATTAAGCAATATGAGATTATATTATAATTAGGTCCCACCTACTTACAGTGATTAACAAAAACATGTACTTGTCTAGAAATAAAAATACACATTATATTATGGGAAACTAAAACAATTTCAAATGATTTATAGTTAAACTAGCTGATGCCTCGACCGCGTGATATAGTTTTTTTTCAATTCTCGGTTCCACGGGAACTCCTTAATTTTCCGGGATAAAGTAGTCTATTTCACTCTCCAGATTCTAACCTATACCCATGCAAAAAACCACGTCGATTCGTTGGTCCCTTACGGCGTGATTGAAGGACAAACCAACAAACAAAAGACACATTTTCGCATTTATTATATTACTAGCTGATGCCCGCGACTTCGTCCGCGTGGAATAAGTTTTTTTGGATTTCTCGCGGGAACTCCTCAATTTTCCGCGATAAAAAGTAGCCTGTGTCACTCTCCACGTTTTCAACTATACCCATGCCAAAAATCACGTCGATCTGTTGCTCCGTTGTAGCGTGATTGAAGGACAAACCAACAAACAAACTTTGTTTCTTGACTTTGACATTTATAATATGACTTGACCGCTTTTATAATATTAGTATGAAGTATGATAGTATGATCCAATCCTGTCATTTTTATTACAACTACAAAAATAAAGCAAGAACTGATTATTAATGCAATGAAATAATTTATAGGATCCTCGCTGTCAGTAGCGCCACACCCTCTCGACTATGTAATTTACTCGGTTACCCGCCCGCTCGGTTCAAATTGCCGTCTTGAATTTGCGGGCAAAAGTGTAAGTGTTCAGTTAAATATTCTAGCATTTACTCGTTGTATTCTTTATTAAAATAAAATTGAAATTATAGATAACTCTTTTCTATCTCTGTCACTATATAAGAAAACCAAAAAGCTAGAAAAGAAGAAGAAAGATATTTTAACAGCGATAATTTGATATTTGCACAGTCCAAAATGTCAACTCCGTTAAATTATTATTATTTTGGGGACAAAAAATCTGGTGTTACTTTGGTGATTGATATATAAATGTGTTTTGTAGTTTCTTATAATAAAAGGTTGGTATTATGGCAATTTATAACCGCTGACAACAATACCGCACCCTGGACTATATATAATTTTGGCCGTCTGCTCTTTCCGTCACCATATTATAATATATTAGCGAGCCAAATTGTTAGTTTTTAGTTAAATATTTTAGTGCACTTACTCCTCATAATGTTTATGTTGTTGTTGTTTTAAACAGCTGGGTCAATACCTAAAGATAATTACCACCAATAAATAAAAGCAGCTATATTTTCAATGTTTCTTTTAATTCATAAAGTTGGTAGAATGGTAAAACAATTATTGTTTCTGGTTAACCTTAAGCGGCTGGTATCTTACTATAACAAAACTTTAATAAAAATATGTATAGCCACGCTGACATTAGAACCACACCCTCTCACCCTGGGCTATGTAATTTAGCCCGCCCGCTCGTTCCGAATTGCCGTCATATATTTGCGGGCTAAAGTGTAAGTGTTGAGTTAAATATTTTCCTGCACACTCCTTACATCTTTACTTTATTGTATAAAATAGCTGGGATATTACCCTAATAGATTTACTAACCTAACCAACCTCAGGTGGCTAATAATTGCATTATTGAACGAAAGACAGTTAATTTTAGTTGACTAAGAATTCCCAAAAGTTTATTTTAGAGCTTAACTATCGCTGAGCTGGTTTTGACGAAAATATGATATCAAAGATAGATAATGCATGCAAGAGATGGATAAACAGCCATAAAAGTAGATAAGGAGGATTTTTCTTTTCCATACTAATAATAATTTATGTAAACCTGTAATTCTAATCTTGGGCCCATTCGCTTAACCGATTTTGACGATATTTAGTTCGTAAAAATTGCATCTGGATATTCCCACGGGTTTTAAAAAAAAACTTGAATTCACGCGGGCTGATTGAATTCTTTATTGCGCAATTACAGAGAAGAAACGTAAACAAGTAAATGAGCATGCAAAAGCGGTCTAATTGATAATGCGACCTCTCTCCGACAACGATGTATGAATATGAACGACGGTTATTACTAAATCAACTATGTATCGATGTATTGGATATGGAACACGTAAAGTCGATATCACTCATAATATCGTCAAACTGGTCGTGGTCGTCATTATTTCTAGATTATCACACGGAAACATCAGTTTATCGCCGTCAACGTAACAGCTCAGATTGCCTCATACACTATGTTAGCGGTGGCGGTGTTTCACCCCCGTGCCTTGGAGAGCACGATAAACCGTCGGTCCCGGTTATTATCACTAACATGATAATAGTCGTTAAAGCCCGTCAACCCGCATTGGAGCAGCGTAGTGGGTAGACCTACGACTTCCCTCTCCTATGAGAGTGGACGCCTGTGCCCAGCATTGGGACATTAATGGGCTGCAGTGGACTATGTTCACACGGCGTAACTTGCCAAAACCTAGTTTTCCAATGCGAGTATCAGAACGGTATGTGCCAAACGTGATTCGTTGCTTGCGAAGGACTAATCTTCGTGTGTGAAGCTATAAAGCATATCTAGTGTGATCTAGCATTGGGTATTAGATCAAAAAGTTGCTAATTGTGGACTAGTGTCCTATCTATAAATAAAATGCAATTGAAATATCTATGATTTTACCGAATGGAAGAGATTTTTACCTCTCGGATCTGTAGGGTTAGTATGAGATAATGAGATAATATATACGTATCTCACCACTAAAATCAAACTCAAGGATCAGAAGACAATAATAACATATTAAAATCGATCCAAGGGCCTTTAATTTATAGTCAAGTAGCTGAAGCCCGCGAATACGTCCGCGTGGATTGAGGTTTTTCGGTTCCCGCGGGAACTCCTTAGTTTTCCGTAATAAAAAGTAGCCTATGTGTTATTCCAGGCTATAATCTATCTCTGTGCCTAATTTCATCCAGATCCGTTCAGCCGTTGGGTTGTGATTGAGTAACAAACATCCATCCATCCATCCATACATCCATCCATCCAAACTTTCGCATTTATAATATTTATTATATTATATATTATATATTATATTATTGGATTATTTGATTTAATTTGATTATTTGATTGATTGATATTTCGTAACACTTACTGATTTATTATTTTGTATGTAATGTTTCCATTTGGGGTGATCGCCTTAATGTTTGGATTAACTCGAGCTTTTTCTTTTAACGATGTCGTCCCTTCTCACTTCTCCGTTTGCTTTATCGCTCAAGTGTTTCGAAGCTCGAATTCTATAAACGTTAATGTGATATAATCACTTATGCTGTACCCTACCGGATTTGATTTACGATTTTACTAGCAAGCGTTTCTTCGACAGCGAAATGGTAGGCTTTGCTACGAGTACGTTTATCTCTCTGATAGAGCACGTTTTAATTTGGCTTTATACTCTTGTCGATAGATCTCTCTATCTCTTCTCTCTGGTCTCTTGTCGGGAGATCAAGTTAAGCCTTGTCTTAGATATCGTCACTAAAATTATTAAACCTAAAGAAGTGAATGATAATAATCCTTTAAAATTAAAAAGTGAAACTGACTGATGTTTTGTACAGATCGCCTGGGTCTTAGCCTCATGATTTAAGTTACTTAAAAAAAAATGATGCGCGCTGAATTGAGAACCTCCTCCTTTTTTGGAAGTCGGTTAAAAAGTGAATTTACATTACGGACAGTACAAAAAAAAATGTCCGCGCAAGTCGTCACCGTCAGGGGAACGAAGTTTCGTCTTGTTGCCAAGTGTGCGCATTCCATATTAAAGCGAATGACGCGTTGTGTTTCGCCCTAAAGATCCTGTTGGAAAATACTTTTTTATTGAGGAAGAGAAAGTACCTAAAATAATCTCTATGGTTTAAGCTGTACATTGATAATATTTCGCTAGTCTGTTAGGTTACTTTTTTAATAGATTCTTTTATCATCATCATCGTCAGCCACTGTGCATCCGCTGTTGGACATAGGCCTCTTTCAAATATCGCCAACATGGTCTTTCCTCGGCTTTTCGAATCTAATCGATGCCAGCCACCCGCCGGATATCATCGCTCAAATAGATTCTTTATTGCACACAAAAACAGGTAATTGGTTACATGAAAAAGCATAGTTCAAAGTCATGCATGCAAAGGCTGTCTTATCACTTGCAGCGATCTTTTACGGAAAACCTTTAGAGAGAGGAACAAGGAGGCATCTATTATTCTCTTTCATATGTAAAAATAGATTACTAGCGCTTGTAACCAATGCTAGACTAGATATTATCCGGTTATCATAAGTATCTGTTTGCACCACAGAGCAAGAATGGATTATTATCTCAGTGGTTAGAATATCAAGCAGGCATTGGTGAAAGAAACATGACAGGTCAAAGGAAATCCCAAATTTGAATTTAAACCCCCGAGATTTTAGTTAAGACGTATCAATACCTGCCTCAGGCACAACGCTTGCCTGCAAAGCAAAATGTATAATTTTGCTATCTTTTTTGGCCTTATTTTAGTATCAGACAAATCTGTAAATTATATTGTAAAACGCTGTTGATTTCAGATACAATATAAAGAAAATACAACAAAATAACATAGGCAAACTATGCTGTATTTACCTAACTTAAACATAATGGCGGCATATCCTGCAATTGGGTATTTGACTACTAGTCAAATAAATTATTTTTTAGTAATTGATAAATAGAGGATCTCCCAAGAGTCGTAATATCCACGACCTCTGTTAATATTGTGTTGAATATAGCTATTTATGCAACTGTATCGTAATGAGGGTCATTTCAATTCGAGTGCTGTTTTTTGATACGAGGCTTGCCGAGTATCAAAATAGGATAGTACGAGAATTAAAATGACTAATTACGTACAGTTGCATACAAGATTTTATCTACGACAAGGACGTCTTTATAATTTTTTACTTTGTAAATTAATAAAAAAGTCAAATCAATACAAATTTCACAAGTTGCAAAAGTAATCCGTTTACCGCGTAATTTTTCTAATTTTTTTTTTAATATTGGCAGTAAGAGTGGCAGTACCAACCATAGAGTGGGTTGGGTACATAGAGTATAGAGTAGGTGGCGATGAAATATATAATATGTACATATTCAATGACGGGTGCCACCATCCGCCATGATGTAGGTATGGCTCCTCTACATACTAAGAACTCTGTGGTTGGGAAAGTGCCAGAACCCAGAGCCGCTAAGCTATAGGTATCCTATTTATGAAGATAACCATATCGATACAGCTACGACTCATAACGATACAGCTCCCATACAACGAACTGTATCGTTATGAGAAGCAAACACGAAAGAGGGTTCAATTCGATTTATTTGTCAAATTCGAAATTGGAACTTTTCGATGCTGGAGTAGATAAACCATTTTAAACTATAGATTTAATGTAAAAAAGTGCGTCGAAGTTTGATGATGTCAGAGTTCAGTATTTCATAAAAAATCCCATTAAGCACGCATTCTGACGTTTGAATATAAGCTCCAACCGTGTATCAAAGAATATAAAGCATAACTGAAGTTGCTATCAAAAATAACTGACTCCACTCCAATACGACTGTATGCGTCAGCCTTTATACGTGTCTTAGGTATACTATTGCTTGGAGGATTCTCTTCCAATTCCGATGTTCCAGAGAACAGGGACTTGGGATGGTATTATGCAAAATGGACTTGTTGAAATTGTACACTGAAATTCGAGTAGTCGTAGAATGTAGTACCTATGAAATTGTTACGCGTTAGAACTATGTAAATTTCGTTGAAATTTCGTCTCTCTATTGACCATTTAAATAATTTAGTTACCGTCTAGAATAAGTTGCGAACTCCGCTAAAATCACCTGGAATATAAACCTTAACGCTGATTTATCCCTTTCTGTCATTAGTAATTTGACAGCCGAAAGAAGAAGGCATTGGGTAAATTCAAATAAATTACGAACTTCAAAGGATCTAACGATTTGGAAACAGCGTTATAAACGTCATTCGGCCAGCCAGACACAAATTTATAATTGTGCCGATGAGTATTAAAGCTTGTACTGGGGCCTAAGAACCCTAACCTAAGGCTTTACACACCTTTCATTCTCTCTGTGAGTCTCAATAATTTTATTCAGAGAATAAAAGATGTGTAGGGCGGAAATTTTCTCTTATGGCTTTATTATACAAAATAGTAAAACAAAATGTGCTCTAAGCGTAAGCGAGCGCGAAAAAGTAGCACAATTTGGCTATCACGGTACAGGCGCGGGTATAAAAATCGCGCTACCCTCATTTCATTTCCTAAATTGAATCGCTGAATATATAAGAGACAGAGAAGTAAAGGCTGAAACAAATAGGACGCACCGACATTTGGCCTTGAAAAAATTATCCAGACCTTAAGCAAAACTTCTTTGCCTGGGTGTGGCAAGAAGATAAAGAGAAGTTCAGTAAGACTAAAGTCGACTAAGGTCTGCCATTCTGGCTTTGCCACTCATGATATTAGTACAAGCTGCAGGGAGTGATGTATCCGGCAAGTAATTTTAACAAAATCCACGAAAGCCAAATAATTAAATCTAATTACAAAAAATAAATAAGCGCACTAACGTGTCGTCCCTATAGCAGCACGAGATCACTGTTTGACTTTCCTCCATCTGTTACAAACTGCTGCTCTCTTACTACGGACACTTTATTATGTGGCGTGGGAATGAAATACTTGAGAACTTGATTGTAAGGGGTAACATTGGGGGAAAAAGAGTGAAAGCTTCACACTCAGAATCTCCGCACTAAAAAAAACTGCATCATTCATTGTTACAGTCTCATTGCGAAGCGGAAGGGACTAATTAGAGGCAATTGCGATCGTAACACTGTAGCAATCGTTTTTACGTAACGGAGGCCCAGGATTTACTTACATTTTTTGATGCTGTCACTTTTCGATAAGTTTATTCCGGGGTTGACCTGAAAAGCACAGGTATAGAAAATTCAACTTAAACACATTTAACGGCCTTGTGCAAGTGGGCCTACATGTTAGATAAAGTGCTAAGTTGATGTCTTAGGTAGGTAGGCGTAGGCTTTTAATATTATGATGATGAAAATAATATTATTCGTCGCCGTTAAAACAAATTTATTGGCGGCAAGGTATCACCCATAATGTTATAATGTGATATCACGAGAATTATACGCTACGCGTACAGATAATATGTGGTTATCGGTTTACCTAACCTAAGGCTGAGTACTCGCAGGTGAAAAGGTGCGTTGTATGATAATTGTTGGTTCAAAATCTCTGAACTAAAATTAATTGACAGGTCCTGGAGTAGGGCACTACTTTTCAATAGAGCAAAATAAAAAGGATACTTCTACTACATTTAGACGCATAATATGCGTTCCTTGTACTTTTTGCACAATCCATCAATTCTATCATTGGTCTTCCTTTCCTTTAATGTCCTTCTACCTGCATAATATGCAATTTTATGTAACATTCTTCGAATAATGTGAATTTCTGCCCTCTGCATTACATGATAGTGATACATATTAATTTATTTGTTAGTAACGTTATCAATCAGACAGCAATAACACTGATCTAACATATAAAATATTTTAATACTAGATGATGTCCGCGTGGATCAAGATTTTTTATTCCCAGGGAACTAATTTTATCAAAATTGGTTGAATAGATGAGCCGTGAAAGCGTAGCAGACAGACATACACAGTTTCGCATTTATAATATTAGTATAGATTGAAAATTTCATTGTTGTCAAACAACGCAAACTTTCACTCTTGTGTACTCGGCTTAAAACACGTCTGTTATAGCGGCCGTGTTCAAAATTTGAAAGCCCCTGTGGGAATGCTCACCTGGTGATAAAACTCATCCATTTTTGTTCCATTTCTTTTAAAGCTTGAACTTTGAAAAGTAATATTCGTTATCAACGGTATGCAAATTCAAATTCCGTGACAGTTTTATTAGTTTTATATGACATGGGACATTTTCACGAATACTCTGTTGGTATTAGCCCTATTGCACATTATAAGAAAATGTCGTGTCTTAATAAGTGATATCTTATATTTTGTATGCGCGTGTCTGATCCGACACACGAAAAAATATATTGTTGTATGGTCTCGTACAACAACCATTACGACTGAATTTCTTATAAGTCATTTCTCATAAGACACAAGAAATTTTCGTATAATGCACAATAGGCCTTAAAAATTCTTGCGTCTCCAGGAAATCGTACATGTACTCTTGATACAACGTATCTACAAAATTCTATTTCTTAAAAAACAAATATCGTTCGTATTCCACACTACACAGTCTGCTAGAGGAAGCACCCTAACAAAAATTACACTGCCAACATGAAGTACGAGTAGATAAAGTGTTGTAGGTATATGAACTCCAACTCGTACATTTTTTCTTATTACACGCACGAAACTTTTTTTTTACTTATCACACATTTGTGTTTACGGGCGACAGTATTTTTCTCTTGTGTTATATTAAACTAAGCGACTTTATTTACGAAGTAGCAAGTGGCGTTACTTTTTATTTGGCGTTTTTTACACTGTCCGACACGATTTCGCCTCAAGACACGTAATTCTTTTGAATACCTAGAATGTAATTATACAATTACTGATGTATTTGACGAAAAACGTAGTTATCCTGATCCTGAGTCCGAGCACAATCAGCTTGACTACGCTTTTCCGGTGACTCTTTCACGTACTCACACTCTACAAAACGTTTTCAAAACGCGTTTCAAAGGTTTATAATTATGCTTGGGCATAAGTAAGTGGCATCTTGCTATTGAATATAAATATGCCGTGACCAATTTTGACATCGAATTATTGAGTCAGTTAGGAGTGAATTATGAAATTTTGGCCAAAGCCATATTGAGGGAATCAGTTCAAAACGTCGAAGTAATAAGCGGAATAAGATGTATTCAGGTTTTTTGATTTATTATATGAATCATTGAGCAAGCGACGTTATGCTGAAAATAAAAACTAGGCATTAATCACGAAAGATTTGATAGACCTAACAGTCGGATCGGTTCGTTTCAGAACCAACATCCATACCATAATATCGTGTCTTATAAAGTAAAAAGTCTCTAATACACTTTGTTTCACAGGTGGCACGACTGAAAGTGGAAGATGCTGGGAACTACACCTGCGCACTGGAAGCACCTTTAGCAATGAAGGCTTTCGCAAGAGTCCATGTTTTACAAGGTACCTATTTATTTACTTCACTGTTTTAGCACCCACATCCTACACTAGATTAACTGTTTTTTTTATTCTACTACAAATCAGCCCTTGACTGCGATCTCACATGATTGTAAGTGATGATGGTAGCGGGCTAACCTGTTAGAGGTACGGCAGTTAAATTAAACCTCTACTAAACCCATACCCCTAATCGGTTTAAACCCGGCATCATTCCGGAATGCTAAATCGCTTGACGGTATATCTTTGCCGCCTGGTAACTAGCCACGGCCGAAGCCTCCCACCAGACAAAGATGCCACCCGAGGACTCGTATCTCACCAGCTTCCCCCACCAGTGGGTGCACGGAAAATTCCTGTTAGCCCGTGAACCGACTGCACATAATAGAATATTATTGCCACTGCATTATGATTGACGACCTCAGTGGCGCCGATGTCTTAACGTGCGAAGATCCCGGGTTCGATCCCCGGCAGGGTCAATTTGGAAATTAATAATTTCTGAATTTTCCGTGGTCTGGCCTGGTGGGAGGCTTCGGCCGTGGCTAGTTACCACCCTACCAGCAAAGACGTGCCGTACCGCCAAGCGATTTAGCGTTCCGGTACGATACCGGGTAGAAACCGAATAGGGGTATGGGTTTAATATAACTGCCATGCCCCTAACAGGTTAGCCCGCTACAATCTTAGACTGCATCATCACTTATCATCAGGTGAGATCGCAGTCAAGGGCTAACTTGTAGTGGTTTAAAAAAAATGAGTCTCATTCAATAAGACGCACACATATTATTACCACAGTTATTACAGAGCACAAATATACGCGCACTGCGCAAACTTCGGTGCACTCTCTATTCCCTTACTATCATAAAATGAGATGGAACACCCTTTGTCACAGTACGCCGCCGCTTCCGGCTCTACCATAATAAAAGAGGCTAGCAATGAAGAAGTTTTGTTTATAAACATATTAGGTTTGAAATTTTCACAATAATATATCTGCGAGCTTAGTTTGAAGTATAGTAACTACATCATAATAAAAACGCACTTATTTTATAGGAATTAAGTGCATAATTCGGTCAAAGAATTATGCAATGTAAATAATTATTCATTCGGAATTGTATGCATTCGATTCCGAACATATCGCTCATTTCATTCATTCGATACAATTTCTAGGGATCAACAATCATTATACGGGACAGCAAACAGATGGAATCTATCACACGTTCGGTATATGAGTCGGATATTCACGATATGATTTTCCCTTTATTTTCCTGACGTTGGTACTATTATAAAACTAGCTGATGCCCGCGACTATGTTCGCGTGGTTTGAGGTTTTCGGTTCCCGCGGGAAATCTTTAAATTTCCGGGATAAAAAGCCTATGTGCTATCCCTGTGCCAAATTTCATCCAGATCCGTGCAGCCGTAGCTTGATTGAGTAAGAAACATACATCCATCCATCCAAACTTTCGCATTTATAATATTAGTATAGATAGATAATGTGCTCCCGACCGAATGTCTGCCACGGTGGTCCATCTCTATAGAGCTGTCCGTTCTCAGCACGGGAGATATTATTATAGAGCACAATTAGTATAGTGCACAAACACAGGTGCACTCTCTTTTCCCTTACTCTCACAGCCCGATGGAACGGAAAATGCGGCATGATCGGAGAGATTAGGTGCTCTCCGATACACTAGGAAGAAAACGTGTGCGAGCGCGCACACTATGTGACAGGATAAACTGTTACTTCCTTCCAACTCGGACATTTCAGGCAGTACTTTTATAATATCCAGTTCTTAAGCCTTGAGGCCAAAAAAAACAGTGGGCGATTCATATAAGGAATTACACCTACCCCAACAAGTACCCGTCCCCTGTGTGTTTTCATCCTAAGTTTTATATTTCTTTTATTAAAACTTCCGTATTCAAATACCAATAATGAAAAGTTGATAGCAGAAGCTTAAATGAATTGGGTGGCCTAGATGCGACACCGAGCGCAGATATCGAAATATTATTCTCTTGAATAATATGAATTTTATGATGCCGTTAGGTATTCTTCACACGAGTTTACTATACTGAAAACTTTAGCCAAAGATTTATGAGTGAAAGTTGACTAGTCAGTTAGAATAGAAGTTTGAGAAGCAAAGTATTTTTTGATGACTCCAAGTAATTTTTTTTTTTGCATAATTGTTATTGCGCGCTGTAGGCTTCTTTGAGCTTCCTTCATATTATCTTGTTTTCATGATACTTTCAACTATTAGGTAAAGTAAGCTTGTATCATTTTTTATGGAAAAATGCAACTGCTGAGTGCTGAGTGGCTGGCTCTTTTCAGTAGAATCTTTTTTCCGAACCGGTGTTAGGGTTAAAACAAGACGTACCTCTATCATTTCATAAATGGCAATGTTCTTTAAGTCGAGTTTAATAACTGAAGAGACTACTCCTTTAGACAATGGAAGATGAAGAATACTTGACATGTTGTCATAAGTGAGCGACAAACGCGGCAACGCGACGCGATGTGATGTGATGATTTAAGATTCAAGTCATTTATTCAATATAGGTACACTTATTGTCGTCTAAAAATTACTTACTTAAAAAGCATGATGGTGATACCTAATGGGTAACGGTATCTTACAACTAAAGCTACGAGGGTTCCAAACGCGCCCTGGTCTGAGAAGAGCCCACAACAAACTCAGCCGGGGTTTTTTTTTATTATCACCATGCGACAGTATCAAACAGTAGCTGACTCTTCACGTGGTCTACGTTTTAGATAGAGTCGCGTCGCGTCGCTTCTGTTGGTCACAACGGGTTAGAATGTAAGTTTTAAGGAATAATATGAATTACAGTATGAAATTGTATGAAGACTAGGGATGCTTGTTGATAATTTTCTGACAGAAGCAGGGGCCGTACCAAATACGATTTACACAATTGACCCAATGAATATTTGATAGAAATAGAATAGAAGATAGTGTTACTTTGCGGAAGTCCATGACAATGAAAGAACTAGGTAGAAGTTTAATTTGCTATAATCCGCCACAGTAGATAAATCTATGTATGTATGCAGTGTGTATCTATTATTTCGGATTATAGCAAATTAAACAGTTCTTTCATGACCCAATGAACTCAACGAACTTCTATAGAGCCGAATGGAGCACATTTACCGTAGGTACATTAATAATAATGCACTAAGTTTTATTCAGTACATTGGTAATAGCTGGCTGATTTACCTTACTTGTGGAATTTAATTCAAATATCTTGGCGTTATTCTGATACAATCAACATTTTCTTGTCAAAACAGCTCTGCCACACTTTACTTTACCTTATTTCACTCAGGCACTACCACCACCTGTACTAACTTAACTGCCTAAGTGACAGAAGCGCTTCTACATAGCATACAAAGCGACATTAGTATTGGAGCCATTCACGGCGTCGCAACTAGACCATAACGTCGTTTAGATCCGTTAGTGTATAATCCTCCTTATTCAAGAGCCTCGGAATATTTACTTGTTACTCGAAACAGCGTCGAGCCGTAAAATCTGATACAGGACGCGGCGCGGCGGCATTAATTGACTATTCGTTACTGTGGTGGGAATTTAGTACTGGGACGAGTTTTCATTGCATATACCGGGGAATTTTATTAATTGTATTGTCCACTAGATGATGCTCGCAACTTCGTCCGGATTAAGCTTTTTTTCCGGCGGGAACTCCTTAATTTTCCGGCTTGGAAGTAACCTAGATGACCCCAAGATGTAATCTTTATACCAAATTTTATCAAAATGGATTGAAAAGATAGGCCGTGAAAGCAAAGCAGATAAACAGACACACTTTCGTAATATTAGTCAGGTGCTAAAATTATACATCAATGATTACTATGGATTTCTAGGGCGGGTGGATAAGGGATGATAGTTTTCACTAAATAATTCGATATAATATTATCTTCAACTTTTTAAGAAACGTAACGGTTGAAGTTCTTGTTAACTTGATTATTTATAACTATAGTTTGTAATTTTCATACGCACAATCTATATTTTTTGAATAATCATAATACTTTCTCCTCTTACCGGTAATGTTCTACATGTGCGATGAAAAGCGACGCAACTCAATGCGACTCATAATAACTTTCAAACTCGTCTGCGCGAAAAGAGTAATGTACCTACACTTGGTACTTACCAAGCATATACATACATTACATTACATTACTCTTTTCGCGTAGACCAGTTTGGTTTGGAAGCTATTATAAGTTGCAAGTACTCTTTGATATTTCCGTATAACGAGTACGTAGTAAAGCACCTATAGCCAAGCCTCAAAACTGGGTGTGACACATGGATTGATACATGGAATTGAGTCTAGACTATTCTCCAAATTCTTTCTAATTTACTACGAGACACCAAAAAATATGATTATAAGAAATGAGAATACACTAGAGGTTTGGGACCAAAGTCGTCTAAAATTTAATATCTTAAGAGCATGCTGTAGGCAGCCTCTTAAATTTTCATACTATGCAAATGAGGTGGTCTCAATTGCGTTATACCAGCGAAGTTGGCTGACTTGTGAACGTGCGGGCCATACTCTAAAAAACTTCTACCCTTAACAAGGCCTTTGCGTGTACATTTTTTAAATTTATCGTTCTTATATTTAAATAGAAAGTTCTGAAATTTAACGGTGATGATTTTGGTATACTTTGGCCTACCATATTTGAAACTATAATGATGCACGTGACTTCGTCCGCGTAGATTAAGGTTTTTTGGCTACGAAGGTTGGTCAGGACGAAAAGTTGCCTTCCTTCCCCGTGATGTAACCTATTTCTATACCAAATATCATCAAAATCAGTTAAAACATAGGCCGTGCATAACGCAGCAGATAGACAGACAAATAGACAGACGCAATTTTGCATTTATAATATCCTAGTAGGGATGCATTGATAACTAGATGATGCCCGTGACTTCGTACGCGTGTTTTGTATTTTAAATTCTTCTTAAGTATCTGACATGAAAAGTACGTTGTTCCCCGGGATGCAACCTATCTTATTTATTTATTTATTTATTTTATTTGAACTACCAACAGAATTACAAGTAGTAGGTATACAAAATGTTGAATGGCTTAGGCAATAGGTAACAAGCAATTCAATTTATAGGTAGTTACATCATGCACATAGGAAAAGTCGTACATAATTGACACAAGTTTACATTGGGGAATTATTAACAAATAATTAAGATTACTCTTAAATTAGATTCAGTTTAACAAATTAACTAGCAATGTAATATTGCTATACACTTCAACTACAAGTCATTAAGGACACTCCAAGCGAATGCATTGTGCAAACGCCCAACTCACAATGGTGGGCGGAAGTTAACTTCGTTAGTACGGCCAAACTTCTTGTTAGATTACAGAACGTATAAGATAACGGACGTGTTTCGGACTTCGGAGGGGACAATATTATATCCTACTTGCTACTAAAGACTTCTGAAGTTCATAGTATATTAAATACGGGTTGCAGGAAGATTATAATTATCGATTTTAGTCTAACATTTATTGTTGGTATGATTCTTCATAAAGTTTATGGGCACTATTGGGTTAAACTAGGCCGATTTTCAGTGATGGCAAATTAACTATATTATGAAAAGAAACCAAAAATTTACTTCCTATTATTAAAAGAAAATCCTGATTACGCTTTAATATCCTTTTATTATTTGACGAAATTCTTTAATGACTGTGTCCTGCCTGTGATGACGTATGGAGCGGAAACGTGGACACTGACAGCCGGCCTTCTCCACAAATTTAAAGTCGCTCAGCGGGCTATGGAGCGGGCTATGTTGGGTGTTTCTCTGAGGGATAGAATCCGTAACGAGGAAATCCTCCGGAGAACAGTGGGCAGGTCATGTCTGTCGCAGAACCGATGGCCGTTGGGGCAGACGCGTTCTGGAGTGGAGACCGCGTACCGGTAAGCGCAGTGTGGGACGTCTTCCAGCCCGCTGGACCGGCGACCTTAAAAAGGCGGCGGGAAGTGGGTGGATGAGGAAAGCGGAGGATCGTGTGTGGTGGCGCGCTCTCCAAAAGGCTTATGTCCAGCAGTGGACGAATACAGGCTGATGGATGGATGGATGGATCCTTTTATTAACTCATCTTATAATAGATAACACATTTTACTAACTTTTAAAATTATTTTATAATTCACTCAACAACACTTCTACCGTTATTCATTATCCGCCTTATACCCAAAGTCTTCTTCAGTTCTTGGTCCATTTTCCCCACACCCTATGGTGTGTGTGGAAAATGGACTACCAAGAACCATAGAGCAAGAATAATGCCTATAATAGACTATCTTTAAATTTCGTCTGACGCTGTTAAGTGTGTTTGTTAGTTTGTCCTTCAATCACAGTGCAAGGAAGGTACGGATCCACGAAATGTTTTGCATGTTTATTATAATTAAGGCTTATAGGTAAAATCTAGTTGGACAAAAGCTTCTTTTTATCCTGGATGATTAAAGCTTTCCCACGGATTTATTAACAAAACCCAAATAGACGAGGAAGAATATCGTGTACATCGTCCAGTTCTGATATAAAATTCTCGATCTTGCAGCAAAAGTTGCAACTCAGAGCTTGGCAAGTTGCCGAAAATATCGACTCGTTTAAGTACAAACTGATATATGATTATGCTGACCTAGGTAGTTTATCAAGCTCTGTAAGTGAGATCGGATCGAAGGCAAGGGCCTCCTTGTAGTGGAATAAAAATGAAATATATTGGCTAAGAATTTATTTTTGTTCTCAGGATCGAGCCTAGCAGAACTACAAAGCGGCGTGAAAACAAGGACTAGCTACGTTAGCCTCCTCCTCACAACACTTCTATTACTCATCGCCACCCAACACGGAGTAAGATGACCTATTTAGAGTTTAGACCAGACAGTTAAATACCTATTTGGAAAGGCTGGATAACGCAAGAATTTCCCTGGGAGCAAATTAATATTAATAAATCCTCGTTGAAATTCGAATGGGCGTATTTCAACTTGATGACGAGAAATTTAGAATTATAAACAAGCTCAGCGTCCGTTCAGACGTGCCACGACAATGGGAAAACACAGCGGCGCAAATACTACCAGATTTAATAAAGTTTATGATATTGGTGGGCATAAAATTGTAAGAAAACGCGGTTCTATTGCGCGCCATGATTGTTGTCAAGCGCAAGCCTGAAATATAAGCACGAAGTTTTTAGTCGCATTCAACAGCTGTTGCAAACTATATTCCTCTTCATTGCTTTACACAAAGCATGATTGTCGTCAAGCGCAAGCCTATATATCTTAAATTTAAAAAAATATGGGGAACACCGACAAAATTGCACCACCACAAATGAAATCTCTCGCAAGCGGCCAACCGTACCACAAACACCATACCGCAGTATTAAATGTAGCTGGGACAATGCCACTTTATGCATATCACTTGGGATAATTTTTTCACGCAGCTGTGGTGTGATTGTTTAGTGGTCCGTCTGAATAAACACATAATTGGCATCAAATTTATCGAATGGAGGTCATCTCAAGTTTTAATGAACGCTTTCATGAACTAAACTTACCCACTCAAGGAAGTTTTAAAACATTTATCAAATATTAAACGATGTCTTGAAAATTGCCATGAATTAATTTTATCGCTAGTATTACTTCTGTATCTACTTCCGGGGCTTCTGAAATTGACGAGAGTAATTAACATTAATACTTTAAGATATTACTTCCTAATTTTTGGAAATGCGCATATTATTATAATGAATGAATTGTAATGAAATCCTAAGTAAATCAATTCGGGCTTAAAACGAAAATATTATGTTTCATTCGGGGTATGATATTTTAAATCTACGTAAAAATATAACAAGGGTTTTGTTTTGATATAACGGTTTGTCAATAACTTCGTCTATATTTCAAAAGAGAAAATTTATTTCATTACCTAAATTGAATGGCAAATCATTTCGCTGTGAAAATAATATTGGATTAAATTCATTCATCAACTTAAGTAGTTTGTTTTTTATTTTTACTAAACTACCAAATTTAATATACAAATAAAGTACCTATATCATAATATTTTCATACAAATTCTAGTTACCATAAATAATAAGTATATTTGGAAAAACTTCAGTATTCATGTTGATTGAATATATCGTGTTTTTGTCTATATGTCCCCGTAAGATTGTAAAATCCGTTAGATTATAATCTAACGGTGTCTATGCCGCGAGATTGTAAACTGTCGAAAGATTGTGAACCGTTCAATGTAAAATGTTCTGAGTATTAAATTATGAAATATTTATTGTATTTACGTTTTCTTGTCTCTTTCTTGTACAGTTCGCGCGCGAGTTGAATGCAGAGTAAATGTAAGTGTCACCATACATTTACTCTGCATTCAACTCGCACGCGGACTATAAGTTAGGTTAGGGTTTAACATGAATATTCAGGAAGTGTATTCACTTAGGTTCTATCGGGTTAATATACCTAATAGATTACAGTTTAACGAAAAATAATGCGTTAAATTGTAAGCAGTATTTTACGGTTCACAATCTGTCGACAGTTTATAATCAATCGAGATAAAAAACGTTATATTACAATCTAACGGTTTTTACAATCTTACGGTGACATATATAATGGTGATTCCATTATGTTACATTTAATAATACTTTAGTTATATAACATGTCTCATTTTATTCTAACCATAACACAATCTAAGTCTACAAGACTAGCTAATTAACTACATGTTTTTTAGCTGCGCTTACGTTATGTTTTAACGTTATTAAATGCGTTACATAATCTAAACCCACCTCAAGAACCAAATTGGGTTAACCTCACTGATGAAATGTTCGACGTAGGTATACAGTTAGCCAAAACTATTAGCATAGAATTTAGCGTTTTCTCATTTAATGATAATGTAGCTAGCTTTACCCGAGCGCATTTTGTCGTTGGAGTATACATGCAGAAGCGTTGTTCAAACTCCAAACTTCACCACTTTAAGTGTTTACACCACTCCCCCTAACCTAATTAACTATAGCGCTCCATCACTGGAGCAGTTCTAAACCGCGGTTCTGTTTTTTTAAGAGATGCTGCAGGAAATTTTATGTGGAGTTGACTAAAATGTTACTGGCTTCTTATTTTGTGGACCAGCGCTTTGACGATCGACCTTATATTAGTACCTACTTGTAAACCTTCACAATTAATTGCAAACCCCTAATTTATGATATAATCATATTCATCTCATCGGCGCGGCGTGACATCTAATAGAGGCATAAAAGCATTGTTTACTCTAGTTATCTTAATGAGAAAAAATAATCATTTTGTTATATTAATATGCTCATTTTTTTTAAAATGGTAAGTAGAACAAAAAACACATCAAGCATACAAATCGGTGGCCCAATCGCTACCTAGCAATCTCTTTCAGGCAAATGGTGTAAAAGAACACGGCTATAGATACAAGCGATAAAATATTTGAAATTGCTTTTTTATATGCCGATCAGTCCCGAAATTTTACAATAAAAATATCTGTTTTTAAGATTGAATATTAAATCGATTGATTTGCAAGTTATCCTTCATTTTATTTAAAATCATTTTTCTTAGTAGTAGATATTTGTATTGGACCGTGCTTGTTACAGCGCACAGCGTATCTAGTCTAACATTACAAAATAAGGGTCCTATAAAATAAAAGTTTTCGATTTGTTCGTAAGATAGAGCACTATAGGCTATAAAACTTGCTTGTCCAGTGTTTCAGAGGCTAATGATCCTTACAAAGGAGTCGTAAACTGACTTCTGCCGTCCAGGGGTCTGATTAAAGGAATATTTGTACAAAATGTACAGTTGTAACATATCGGTAGCCTATATAAAAATATAAGTAGGTATGTATACATAATTTATGGGTTAAAACTAACTGGCAACGCGTGTGCCTGTAACGTAACACACGATAATCTTTGCTCTTAGGGCCGCTTACACAAGGACATTTAAACTGATTTAGTTAAATTTTGTAACGCTGTTCCTTTTTGGCAAATGTATATTGTGGTTGCCAAAAAGGGACAGCATTAACATATTTAACTAAATCAATTTAAGAGTCCTTGTGCAAGTGGGCCTTAATATAATATCAAATTAATAAGTAATGCGATGTCCAAACTGTAATGCAACATGAGTATAAATATATTATAACTATTTACCTATTAGTTGTTTGATATTTTTAATGTACTAATCCCACGTATTATAAGTAATAATTTTGAAACAAAGTGGACGTGGGCATTGTATACGTCGCTAACGTGGTAACAGTTAGTCTTTATCTTATTGTTAAAAAAAAAAAAAATTAAGATGGCGACTGACCTAACGTAATTACGTTGCAGTCGCAACTATTAATATATTAGATAGGCTCGACTCTACTACCACAATTTTCTCATACAATTTCAATTTATTTCAGATAATACAATCTATATTTATTACAATTTCACAACAATAAGAGTCCTTTCCACTATCTGACTCATTTTGTACCTAGAAATCTGAAAGAAACAGGGAATCATTATTTTTATAATGTTGAGATTAAAGGGCCGATTTTTCAAAATTGAGAAGTTTCATGATGTTGTGAATATCGATTATTAGTTAACGCAACCGAAGATATAGATTAAAAGTAATAAATATGTGTTTTCTTTTTAAACTGAGAGTCATCAATAAATGACTGAGAAATTAATTATTTTAATAATTTTTACTATGTAATGTACACTGACTGCTGTATCTTACTCGAGGGAGAAAATTTGTGAGTGAGTTTTTACCTAGCCTAGATTTAATACTTCAAAATTATCTTCACACACAAATTAAGTACTTTTAATTCAATTAGGTCACGTTAATTCCATTTCTTTCTTTTATTGTGACGTCAGACGACCGTGATAAAATTATTCTTACAAGCGCAACTTTAAAGTTCCATAACTTTTTCATTTGTTGAGATATTTTAATGATTCTTACATAATATTTTTGTTTTATTTTGTCTTAATTTTCATAATAAATTAAAAAAATGGAAACTTCTCCATTCGGACGGGAGCGTAGCTGCGGATGTTACTGTAGGTTCATATTATAATATAGATCAGTCGCCAGCTTAGAAGTCCTATATCATAGATCTTTTGACACAGTTATAGTAGTCAGCATTTTCAATCAGACGAGTAACTAGAAAATGTAACAAAAAGCCAGCCACTCACTCATAAGTCAAAGCTTTTTGGTTTAGAGTAAAACATCTGTGATATAGGATTTATTTTCACTGTATACATAATACAATTAATAGTAATATTATTGTTATTCATAACATAGATAATTTACTCATATGGCTGGATGTTAAATGTATCTTAAAATATTTTGTAGGTATTTATTTGACAAGTATTTTCTCAATTTCTACAACTTTTCTATTTATAATTATTTTGACATTTGAAATATCTAGGCACACATATCACGATATCCTACAATTTTATGTAAACGCACTAAAATAATCTAGTCTTAGAAGCTATCACTATATTAAATGTAGATTTATCGGATAAACAACAAATATTTTAAAAATCTTATAATTTATATTTCATAAATTAATTGACTATTATATTTATTATTATTTTTAATTTGTGTCTTTAATGCCTGAGAACTTTAATAAGGTGTAACTTTTTGTGAACACCTAAGGTCAATAATTTTATTGGTCTTAGGTCAAATATTATTATATCGTTCAATATATTGGTCAGTTTTATTATTCTTATCACTACTTATTACCACACGAACTATAAAATTAGAGTTATTTATACCTATTCATTATTTTTTTATATTTCAATATTATCAATATTTACTCTTTGTCATAAGTAGGTATATGAGAACCAATATAATATTTTGCGTGGCTGGTGTGGTGAAAAAGTATTTCTTTGGTCTTCGAATACATTCATTTTTTAGTTGGGGAAAAACGGTAAACTGTTGTTTTTGTGAGGCTCGTAATCACGTTCGTAAAAAAAATCCGGCTAAGTAAATAGCGTGTTGACGACACGTTTTCGACACGGCAGAAAATCGTAACGAATGTTGTGTGTGTCGGTTCCAAAGTGATGGATTACAAATTACTACCTACGTGTATTAAAAATTTCGTTCAAGCAATAATATAGCTAGTACTCGTAAAAAAGGAAAGATTAATAATTAAATTTGTAACTTTAGTAATTCTTTGATGTAGTTGTCATCTTTATCGTACAATCCATAATAAGTGTATATCAGTCGGTCTGTCCGTCTATTTGTCTATCTGCTACGCCTTCACCTTGACTTTTCAACTGACTTTGATGAAATTTGGTACAGAGATAGGTTGTATCCCGGGGAAGGACATATTATGCTACTTTTATCTCGGAAAATAAAGGAGTTCCTGCGGGAATTAAATAAAAACCTCACCCACACAGATAAAGTCCTCCCGACGGAATTTCAGCCATGTTGGTCAATTGGACTCAGCAATTATGGTTTTGGGGCGAAACACTGCCAACTTCCTCTCTATCTGTAATATATAAATCTGAGCTGGGATTGAAAAAAATTTTGAGAGCTAGGACCTGGTATCTAGTTTGGGGTACATCCGAGAATTGAACTTAGTACTTCGTCATCCACTGTCTTATATGCCAACCACTAAGCCAACCAAGCTGTAAATCGTATACTGTAAAAAGTATCAAGGCTGAATTATTGAGGCGAAGCCAAACCAACTTAGGCACGGCACACACGTGCAGCACGGTAGAGGTAATCTAATATTACGTTTTGCTGTACCGACTACAAATGCTGTTTATTTTACCCGTTCGCATTTTCCAGTGAATCATAAAAAATAATAGAAATGGTAATTGTTGTCAAAAATACGGCAATTTCTACAACTCAATCAATTGTAGAACCATGAACTTTCATCGAAAATGGGCGAATTAACAAACTCCTGAAAAGCCGGCCATGAATTGGCGGTTCCTGTTGTGCTGCCAATATTCATGATTCGATAGCAATTACTTCAGTCAGGCGCAAAATATCAGGTAAAAATAATTATGACAGCTTCAATGTCACTACCGATTGACCCTCTTATCTATTAGACAAAATCCAGTATCGTAGATTTCATAAGATTTATATTATATATAAATAAATACATAATATATATTCAAATTATTTGAAAGTACATAATGTACTTTTTGAGCATCCAAAGCAAAGAAGATTTTAAAATTTAACTTTATCCAAACATATTCTGTCTGTACAATAAAGCTGATGTTTCACTACACATAATCAATATGGGCGGGCAGCATCCACTTCTATGCCTATTCTTAATTCAGTGGCATTTTCTTTTTAGTAATTCTCGTTGTGGTCGGAACTACGAGCTGTGTAGGAATAGTGGCTTGCTAAAAGAAATATTTGGCACGGAGTGGCGAACGTATAGCGAGCGAGCAATTGGGGAGAAAGATTTTTTTGCGAACGTAACTCCAAATTTTTGTTCTTGGCACAATGTAGAAAACCTTTAAGCTTCCTTTGTATATAGTTACATCTTATTTACCTTAGCTATTGAATTCATTTTGATGGCATTCTACCTTTTAAGTCTTGATTTAAAAGGGTTGATATAAATTTGCCTCCTTAGTTGGTTTGTTTGTCTGCCTGTGCCATCGTTACAGATAAATGGACGCACTTGTGTTCAGCTCACAATAGAAATCTTATCGTAAATACAAACAGAACTAAAATGATTTAATGTCTAGACCCAAAGCCAATGGTAAGGTATATTCTTACCCTTGTAATTTATAGGTTATAGTTATTGAAGTTACGCATGTGGAAAGGACATATTGTACAGTCAACAGGTTAATTAAAAATAAAAAGATTTATCCGATAAGAGTCCCTATACACTGCGTTACAAAGATCAAATTTCAGTCACCGAATTTGCTTTATGGGTGGGTATAGGAATGTTTATAGGTGGACGATCAAGAATTTTGGGTTTATGTTATATGATGTACTTCATTAGGCATTTGAACAGAGAAAACAGATTATTCTCATATGTTTTGATCAGACGCAAACAAAATGAATATTGTTTTGTAAATTTCTGGAATAAAGCTTGGAAAAGGTTTATTGTAATTCATATGGAAAATATGGCTTATTCTGTACGAGCTGATTTTTTTCGGCTTCGCTAGTGTAGTAAAGAATTATATTTTTTCTCGCTTATCGAAAATTTCAACTAGGCTTTCCTATTAGCAACTAGGCTTTGTTTTGTATATTGTGCTATTTCAGGGAAGGTTATATCTTACGCCTGCCTTACTGGTGTTTTGTTGCCAAGCACTCGTGTGTATAATTAAAAGATTTACGTTTACTATGTTAATATTAAAAAGAACTTCTAAGCTTTTTAAAGTAAGCTACTAGGTGACTTTAAGTATGTAATAGAACTGCCATAAATCACATAAACCTTAAGTTCATTCTGTCTACTTTCTAAATAATGTACTCTATATTTAAGTACTTACTAAATCTTTTTGTTTGTATAAATATCTTCTAACTTCTTAAGAGTTGTCTATCATCTTCACCTGTAATATATTGTAAAATTGCACATAAATATTTATGATAGTAAATTGTATTGTTAGATAGTCATATGCGTAAAATAAAGAATTTTATAGAATATAAAAAATATAAAATTAATCACAATACAATTATGATTATGAATCATTTATATCAGAAAAAGTTGTCCTATGTTTCATATTTTATTTTTGTGCCTTGTTTTTTAAACATATTGTGAAAGTAGAAATATTTAAAAATAAGATAATCTACGAGTATATATTATTGATTCGAGTTAATTAAATAGTAACTCATTGTCATCATAACACACCTATCATAATCTGACCAAATTAATGCCAATTCTATAACTTTGAAAAATCTTATTGGTATCATTACAATTGGTGGTCAGGTCATCGATCAAATATAATGAAAATATTTATGAAAATAGAGCATAAATTATAAAGTTACATATCGGTGCTTTTGTTAACCGTACTGCGGTTGTTAGATATGTTATGTTAAATAAAATAATAATGCATAAATTAAAATTATTATATGTACAATATTGTGATAATATAAGAATGTTTTTTAATAAAATGTTTACAAATTACAATTTTATTTTCTTTTCTCACTTTTCCCGAATAAATTTAAATTACGCTTGCTTATTTCGTTTTTTCCTTGTAAAATTGTCTTCTTTCGAAATCCTCGGGCTTCCAAAAATATCTAATACATATTTATGGAATCGAAATTTTGATTATTTCCATATTTTAACATACAAAGCTTCGTGCTCTACGTGTAAAATTATGTGGTGGTTATGTCTGTAGAGGGTTGAGGTAATAATTCTGTCATTAGTAAGTTCAGAACTCTGACAGTACATTAATGATACTCGCTACTAAAATATCGAAAAGTAACAAAAGGTCTTTGATACTCAAGAATTTATGCACATAACACGTATTTAATGCGCGATACACGTGTACGTGACAACGTAAGCCACGTCACGAAGGGTCAGCTACCTACTGTTTGAAACTGTCGCTTCGCGTCGTATCGCGTAGCGGTTTCGCGTTTGTCGCTGACGTAGGACAATGGGTGACGCAAATTTTACGAGTGTCAGACGCAGCCTTTATTAAACACATCTTTGAACTAAAAACGCGCAGACACTGCGCGTTCGCGAAACGTGCGTTATTTGCGCGTGTAAAATACGCCATGTTAAAGGTATAGACACCGGTAACCAATGGGTTATTAGAACCAATTAAAATTTCAACGTTTAATTCTCTTTATAATGATAAAGTGAATTGTGACTCGTCCTTTGTAAAATACTAGGGACCGCCTGAGGCTGAGCTCCCGTGAGAATTTGAAAATATGTCTATTCCTATTCCCGCCAACCCGCATTGGAACAGCGTGGTGGGTCTAAGCTCTAATTCCCTCTCTCCTATGAGAGTGGAGGTCTGTGCCCAGCAGTGGGACGTTAATAGGCTGTAGTGGTCTATTCCTTGTATATACATTATCAGAGTAACCTCAGTGTAGGAAGTGTCAAATTTCAGCTTTCTAGGTTTGGACCTAGAAAGCTGAAATTTAGAAAGCGTAGAGTGTAGAGTCAGGACTGCCTGTTATCATGTCGAAATGTCCGGAGAGGAATTAAAAATGCCTACACGCATAATAACCTACCAATACCTATATAATAAATAACCAAACGAAGCAGTCCACAAAGCTAGTAGAGACCTACGAGTAAACTCGAAAAAGAAAGGACCTTTCATACAAAGAAAATTCATCGTCGAAACAATATTCAAAAAGTAAAAGCAGCTGTGGGTAAAGCAATTTTATCAACAAATGTTTCCTCCGATGCTAAGGTCAACTTTCACGCTAATGGTTTTAATAAAAACTTGCAAAAAGCTCTAACTCCTCTCCAGAGGGCAGTGGAGTGGAATGAATTTATGAAAGAATATTTCAAACGTTTCATTACACGATGCGAAGCTCGTCCGGGGTCGTTTCGTTTCGTTAATAAAGTTTTAATTTCTTTCGTTGCAATCCCTCGCCGTCTTCCTTTGTTTTTGTGCCTTGTGTTTTGCTTTTTTTTACATTTCCCTACGGAAATGCAGTTTTGAAATTGCTTTTTGTCCTGCTATGGAAAAAATTAAGATGGATGATTCTTTTCTTTCACGATGGTTAGCTTCATAACGTTTGAACTCTATGTAGTTATTATTGTTAAAAGGAGCGCGCCAAAATATTATGATTGAATAATGGTTATGCTCGAACCACAATACTTTAAATCAATCAAATAAATCTTATAAATGCGAAAGTTTGGATGTATGGATGTATGGATGGATGTTTGTTACTCAATCACGCCCCAACGGCTAAACGGATCTGGACGAAATTTGTCACAGAGATAGATTATAGTCTGGTATAGCACATAGGCTACTTTTATCCCGGAAAATTAAAGAGTACTCGCGGGAACCAAAAAAAACTCAGTCCACACAGACGAAGTCGCGTGCATCAGCTAGTGTCCAATAAGTATAATACATATTCAGTAAGCATGTACTTGGTAAGAGTTAATAGTTCAAATTTTTCAAGTCTTTTTCTGTATGAAGATTTCTCGGACATGCAGGTTTTTTCAAGATGCACTCCTCTACCGTTAACATTGTTATTTAATTGCTTTAAATGCACATCCCGTCGTCAACCGATAGACGTCAACCGCTGGACATAGTTCTCCTGGAGGGTCCTCCACAAGCAACGATCTTGCGCCGCGTCGTGATCCAGCGACTCCCTGCGACTCTCATCCATCCACCGTTTGACAGGTCTGCCAACGCTATAAATTAGTCGCGGCGTAAGTTGAACTCTGCGCAGAAACACATTTCGGGTGTCAAACGAAGTGCGGTATGAGGTGCACCGCGAACCCATACCACTCGCTCCCCGCGCATGCTCCGTTCGGCTCTGTAGTGGGTACAATGTGCCTGCACAGACAACCGCCGTTTTGGGTCAACTTACATAAGTCGAGTGTACGCTTCATGATTACTACTATCATAGACAGACAACAGTCAACATAAATTCTTTATAAAACGTTCAACTTCAAACAATCTTCAATTTATGCAAACACCATTCTCTTTGAAATGTTTCAACCTGTTTTACTGTAAGTAAGCAAAGAGTTGGCCTCTTGAATTATGCAAAAGTTAACATTGTATTCGAAAAGAAATCTTCCTTTTCTTCGGCTGGTAAAGTGTTTTTATAGTGAAATTCAATTCAAGCCAGCGAATAGTGTATACGGTCCTTAAGCAACGTACATCCGTTTTCTACGGTAAGGGTCCAACCACACTAGGCCAAGGAAGTTTTTACTGGCAACTGCGACAGGACGAAACATGTTTTCAATAGGACGTGAACGTTTTGCCCAGTCTTATCTACAGTGTGTTTGTTGGATGTATGGATGAATGGATGTATGTTTGTTACTCAATCACGCCAGAACGGCAGAACGGATCTAGATGAAATTCGGCACAGAGATAGATTATAGTCTGGAATAACACATAGGTTACTTTTTATCCCAGAAAATTAACTAGTTCTCACGGGCACCAAAAAACCTCAATCCAAGCGGACAAAGTCGCGGGCATCAGCTTGTTTAAACATAAAATTGGAGACGTGGATAATATAACATCTTCTGGCAGGTCCTCTATTTAATAATCTAGGATTGGTCATTAGGATTGGTCTCCGCTGAGGAGCGCAGCGGAGTCACCAATCCTAAATCTATGAATCATCTTCTATCTTCTATATATATAAAAATGAAACCCGTTTTCCTTGGTCACGGCATCACGCGTGAATGGCTGGACCGATTTCACTAATTCTTTTTTTGTTGTATTTGTTATTATTAGGAGAAGGTTCTTACGGAAAAAAATATTAAGAAAATCTCTCTAATTTTGCATACTAAGGCGGTACGAAGTTCGCCGGGTCAGCTAGTTATAAAATAATTTATTTGACTACTGTCAAATCCAATCTTTTAAGATTTTAGTAATTGGATAGTAACAACGTATTACGTTACGTGATATGGGGCGATTTGTCTTCTATAATTTTATGATATCTCTGAAGTTATATTCTTCACAACATTGTTGCCACTACGTCGAAATCTCGCAATTTATGGCAATTTGAAACTAAATTGCGAGCAGCCTTGAGGAAAATTTACACCTAAATCACGTGTTTATTGCATACGGAATTTCAATGAGGACTTTACGGTATTTCCCTCCATAAATAAAGTCCTTTGGCTGCCTTGTTAGTTTGGTGACTATTTTATATTTTACGAATTATTAGGTCCCAGGTTGGCATCTCACGTTGGGCCTAAAAATCTTTTAGGTTTTTACACTAAGTAAAAGAAATAACGGTTTTTCTAGCAAGTAATTTAATAGAACTTCTATCTAGAAAAATCTTTATTTTTTGTGTTATAGAGATTTTTCTATACCAGCCCGGAGCTGAGAAGTTGGCAGTGCCACATAGTACCTGGGAGACCACGTAAATCCGTTGGTCAATTGCCTGATCTCCGGTCGTGTCGGATTGTCGTCTCATTGGACTATGAGAGTATGGTTTACATATGTGTTCGTACACTCAGACTACTTTTCCTACGAGAATAGAAAAGCGTTAACATAAATCACACAAACCTTCTTAGTGAAACGTGTTTAAGCAACGCATTTTTCCTGGCTTTTTAGATGTTTTCAAGTTAGGTTTTTCACTCGTATCACGTTTAGCGTTAGTTTGCGTAATCAACGTGCTATCCACGGTGAAAAACATTTCTTAAACGTATTAGCGAGAAGCTACTTGCTTACCTATTTTCTAGTTAAGGAAAGACAGACTATTAAATACACTTCGTCTTCTTCTTATTGGAGAGGCAGCTATGAAGGGCTTCTGGAGACCCCGTCTCCCTTTGACCGTTGCCGATCTATTGTGATCGCTTCCATTTATAGTTACTTCAAACTTCAATTTTTTTATTCAAATTAACTTTTACATTAAGTGCTTTTGAATCGTCGAGTGATTCTACCGCTGGTTCAGAATGCCATTTCAACCGAGAAGAGCAAGCAAGAAACTCAGTGGTTGCTCTTTTCAATCATATAAATCAATCTTTTCAAGCAAGAGTGAAAAGGCATCTTCTGGGAAAGTGCGCTCCACCTTAGGCTGCATCACTACTTCCAGCAAGTCCGATTGCAACCAAGCGCTAGTCTATAAATTAAAAAAAAACGTAATATAGTTCCTGACCAATAACACTTGCTGCCAAGAACAGCAATAGCTTTTTGGCCAGGATATTCTTAGTCTAGGTGGAGGCTACGTTTGTGCATGCAGAGCAAATGATAATATGTAAAGGGGTTTCTGCTGTCTCTCAGCCGAGCCTTACTTACTTGTGTGCCTTAGTGAGTACACAGATTTTTTTAAGTTATTATAGTTGACTAGTTTCCTGTGAAACTAGCTGCCGTGACCGAAATTCAGACACGAACATTATTAAGGTCCTTCAAGCACAAGTATCCGCCGTAATTGGACGGCGTCCAACGGTTATTATGATGAGAGAGATACATTTAACACTCGGAAGCCTCAATTACACAGTTTTGGCTAAATTTTCGCTTTTGTATCTTTTTAACTACTCTACAAAATTTATTTTCGGGAACACTGAGTTTTTGTGTGGATCATCAATGTTTCTAGAAAGGTGTTCTGTATATCATAATTATTATTTGTGTTATTTTCATTTTTTTCGAAGTAGTTCTGAAAGTATTCAAATTCAGCTTAGATTCAGATAGTATTTTCAGAGATAGTAATTTCTTCTCTACTTTTCCAACGTAGTGTACATACTATAGCTTAAACCCTTTTCATTTTGAGAAGTGATTCATGCTCAGCAGTGGGCTTATAACAAAAGGATTAAACAACTGAAAATGTCTTGGTGTTGATCCGACTACAGTTTTTTTTTAAGTTGTAAAACAAGTGAGCCCTTGACTGCGATCTCACCTGATGGTAAGTGATGATGCAGTCTAAGATGGTAGCGGGCTAACTCGTTAGAGAACGGCAGAATCCCTAACAAGTATCTGAATCTGCTAAAATAATCTGTGTGACTGAGGGAATATAAATATCTACGAAAACTTAGGTATACATTGATGGGCTGCATTATTACGCTGATGCTTTTAATAATAGTTCATTAATCACATTTTTTCCAACATTTTGTATTTTATTTGTAAATCTCAGAGCCCCAGCTACCAGAAGTAGTGTAAAATCTTATTAAAATGTTTCAGCAGAGTTTCCTACTGAAACAGCATTCAAGTTTTAAAGAACTTTAAAAGCTGCTGTGAGCTCTTGTAATCTTCTAATATAGGAATAAATTGTAAGTTCTACACTAAGGATTTTTATAATATGCAGGCTCTTTTAACTTTAGCTTGCTAGTTATTTTTATTCGCTTCTATTTTATCCATATCTCATTTTAACGCCTGAGCATCCAACTAATTTTGTATCGAGCATGTTTACAGTACCAGGGGCCATACTGCAATTAATATTACCTACTCAAAATAACAGTATGAGGTCACGTACCTTGACGTTCTTAAAATAAGGATTATAATTCTAAAACACAAAAGTCATACTAATAATGAAACAATATGGCTTTAAGCGTTGGCAGTATTGCCCCTGGGAATTACTAACATCAAATAAAGCAGTCGTCGTCGTCAACCGATGGACATCCACTGCTGGACATAGGTCTCTTGTAGCCTGTAGGGTCCTCCACAAGCCACGGTCTTGCGCCGCCTGGATCCAGCGACTCCATGCGACTCTCTTGATGTCGTCCGTCCACCGTGTGGGGGGTCTGCCGACGCTACGCCTTCCATTGCGGAGTTGCCATTCCAGCACTTTGGGAAAAATAAAGCAGTATTACTTCAAAATGACAGTTTTAAAAAATTGCTTAAATAAGGCAGTGACAGTTTTATATCACGTAGGTACCTTGCAATAAGGCAATATTAAAACAATACGGCCTTGAGCGATGGTAGTAGTCATTCTATTATCATTTCAATTCATCACCGGCTTATTACTAAATACGAGTCTTGTCTTAGAATAAGAAGGGTTTGGCCATAGTCCAACACGTTGGCCAAGTGGCGCATTGGCAGGCTTCATACTTTTTAAGAACATTATGAAGATCTCTCGGACTGTAGCCTATATTTAATCCGTCAGTCAGTCTCTATATTATCAATCTATCTATCTCTCTCAATCTATCTATTTATAAATCTATCTAACGGTTCAAAACATTAGCTAATTGACAGACAGACAGGCCCACTTTCGCATTTATAATATTAGTATGCATAACGCATAGCAACGTTACACAAGTAATAAAATTAAAAATTTTAAAAAACCCACGACGAACTACAGAGCTCCATTGAAACAACAATTAGAACTTAGCAAAAGTATATATAAAATAATATCTAAAACACAAAACTGCATATTTGCCGGCTCAGTAGTTCTTTTGACCAGCGTGGTGGACTATGGCCAAACCCTTCTCATTCTGAGATAAAACTTGGGCTTAGTAATGAGCAGAGGTGTCAAATAGTGTTAAATTTTAATATTCTGATAAAAATTGTTTAAAAAAATGTGATCACCTAAGGAGTTCCCATAACCACCTCCTGGCTCCATCATAAGACCCTGAGCAGCATCTAGGTACAAAGTGCTAGTCAAGACAAATCAAAAGAGTCCAAACACGACGGGTTTACGATAAGAACTTAAGGAGTTCCTATGACCACCTCCTGGCTCCATCATGAGACCCTGGGCAGCATCTAGGTACAAAGTGCTAGTCAAGACAAATCAAAAGAGTCCAAATACGACGGGTTACGATGAGAACTTAAGGAGTTCCCATGACCACCTCCTGGCTCCATCATGAGACCCTGGGCAGCATCTAGGTACAAAGCGCTCGTCAAGACAAATCAAAAGAGTTCAAATACAACGGGTTTACGATGAGAACTTAAGGAGTTCCCATGACCACCTCCTGGCTCCATCATGAGACCCTGGGCAGCATCTAGGTACAAAGCGCTCGTCAAGACAAATCAAAAGAGTTCAAATACAACGGGTTTACGATGAGAACTTAAGGAGTTCCCGTGACCACCTCCTGGCTCCATCATGAGACCCTAAGCAGCATCTAGGTACAAAATGCTAGTCAAGACAAACCAAAAGAGTCTAAACACGACGGGTTTACGATGAAATCTTAAGGAGTTCCTATCACTTACCAAATCACTAGCTCAGCTTGGTTGTCTATGGTTCTAAAATATATCCAAGAACCTTCTCACAAGCTATACATATCTGATGCAAAAAACCGCATCTCAATCGGCCCAGTACTTTTTGAGAAAAATGGTAATATACTGAAAAATTAAAATCATAGACTACAGCTCAGCTTGATTGTCTATGGTCCTAAAGTATATCTAAGAACCTTCTCACAAGCTATCCATATCTAATGCAAAAAACCACATTTCAATCGGCCCAGTACTTTTTGAGAAAAATGGTAACATATTGAAAAAATTAAAATCATAGACTACAGCTCAGCTTGGTTGTCTATGGTCCTAAAATATATCTAAGAAGTAAGAACCTTCTCACAAGTTATCCATATCTAATGCAAAAAACCGCATCTCAATCGGCCCAGTACTTTTTGAGATAAATGGTAACATATTCAAAAATTAAAATCATAGACTACAGCTCAGCTTGGTTGTCTATGGCCCTAAAATATATCTAAGAACCTTCTCACAAGCTATACACAGCTAATGCAAAAAACCGCATATTAATCGGTCCAGTAGTTTTCCAGGAAAACGGTAACAAAAAAGTGCACAAACAAACAAACAAACAAACAAACAAACAAACAAACAAACAAACAAACAAACAAACAAACAAACAAACAATCAAACACACAACCTCTTAGGGCAAACACATATACCGTCTCCGTTTCGTCGAGGGTAATAATAATTATTGATATATATATTTTTGGTATTTTTGACAAAAGCTTGACTAATCGACAGGTTTATAGATAGAACATTAAAACTCAATATGTATTAGTAGGTAAATGTCACAGTTGAGTAGTAATCTACAGTAGGATAATTTGCGGTACTTCGTTACGTAAATTACGTGCTACGTTGTGGTCGACACTGGAGAACTGCCAAATTCCAATTTCATGGAGATTTAAAAAAATACATAATGCTCAAACTACCACCCGATACTCTATTTACGATTATGGTAAGATTATAATGGTCCAAAAATTTTTATTTACGCTACCACAAGTTTGCCCTTTTGGTAAGTCTTACCACAGAATGGTTATAGTATGGTCTTACCCCCGATCGGTTTCTACACGGCATCGTAAAAGTAATATTAGACATAATGGTTATTTTTATTTCATAGCAAACCTTCAATTTTGACCAAGAAGTGGCTTTAACTTTTGGTAGAAATTAAAGCCACAGTAAGAGAATAGGGGGGACTGTGTTTTGTAGTGGGCTAGCGATAAATTTTGATGAAACTTTTCCGATTTCTATCCGCCCCTTAAACCGTCAACAAAATAAATTAATAAGGTGAACCTAAATCTTCAAGTGACCGATATAGCTCTGAGGGTTAGCAAGCTGAAGTGGCAGTGGGCAGGCCATGTCAGTCGCAGAACCGATGGCCGTTGGGGCAGACGTGTTCTGGAGTGGAGACCGCGTACCGGCAAGCGCAGTGTAGGACGACCTCCAGCTCCTCCAGCTCTCTGGTCCGATGACCTAAAGAAGGTGGCGGGAAGCGGGTGGGTGAGGAAGGTTGAGGACCGTGTTTGGTGGCGCGCTCTCGAAAAGGCCTATGTCCAGCAGATGGATGCATACAGGCTGATGAATTGGATTGGATTGGATTGAAAATCTTCAAAGAGCTTATATAATAGTTCGTGTTGGTGCTAATTAAAATTCTGTAAGTATTTCATGGTCCATTGTGTAGTAATAATTATCGAACTTCAAAAGGAAATCGAGGAAGTTTTGTAAGCAAACAACATTTAATGTTGGAAGCCATTGTTTTACTACATAATTGCGAGCTTTGAACTGGGAATTTTCCACAAGTTTCCAAAATTTTTGTATGTGAAATCTACCAGGTATGAAATAAACATAAACGCTTATTATTTAAAAGTAGACGATTCCGTCACTATGTACGCGTAGATTTAGCTTTTGGAAAAATTCCGTAAAAACACTTTAATTTTCAGTGCTAAAATTTCGCCAAATAATAGTAATAGCATAGCATAATAACTAACATTCTTTTTTTAGTTTTCTGCCAATAGCAGCCTGGAGTCGGCGCGCGTTCTAATATCCCCGTGTCTCAGAGAGCACGAAAAGCCATGACTGGTCTCAAGCCTTATCTATATCCAGCCGTGTCGGAACGCCATCTCATCATACCTTCAATGAGACTGAGGGAATAGAAAATTTACCAGCTGTATTTGTAGCAGGTGCACTTAATCCTATTATTAATATTGATCTCCTTCGTTATTTATTTATTTTAACAATACGTACCGTACATTAAGTAGCTACGATAATAATAATAAAACGTACGTAGCTACGTCTTCACTTTATCTTTCATCTTTATTTTCAACAAATACCTACCAGCGTAAGCCGCAATAAAAAGACACCCAAAATGCGTTGAGCTATAAAATCGAACCTCTATTATCTCAGGCCTGCCTTACCCCAAGCAGTTATTTTGTAACACGCTATACTCGTCGTCGTGTTCGCTGGTGAAATAGAATTATAAACAATTAAAACACGTGCACAAACTCGCCAAACATAACTTAGTTCCTTGGTTTGCGCGTTCCACGCAAAAATGGACTTTAATAAATTATGTGTAGACACTTTATTTTCCTTTACCGCATGTAAAATGCGCTGCAATACGATTCGATGTAACGTGTTTGATGTGAATCAAACTTTAGTCTACACGAGTGAAACAAATTATTGCGTAGATAAAAGTAAAGCTATGTTAACAACGTCTGTATTTTCTATGTTTATGGTCGCAATACAACTATTCACAAGACGATTACAACCAACTCTGATTGGCTGACACTTTTCTAACCTATAAGGCTTAAAATTCCTAGATCATTTACCTATAGACCTTAAATTCAGCCAATTACAACAATGAAATTTACAAAACTTGCAATGTGCTTATCACAAATCAATCAAGTTGCAAAGTCAGATTTCTAACTTTTACATTACCTATAGTCTGTGTTCAAAATAAAAACTGTGTTGAAAACTGTTCAGCGATTTTAACTTACGCTGCATCAGCGTTGTAAGGCAGGCTGTACGTGGTATAGAGAATAAGATTACTGACCCCAAATCGTACCGTCTGTCTACACAGTATTTCCATTTGCTTTCAGAGTAAATATCTGTTTAACATTTCGTTGAAACAACAGTGTTGAAAGACTGGGTTCATCACAATACCTACTCTAACAATTTATATGCCTATTTAAAAAGTACTCTAACTGTCTACCTACAGTACGAGATTATTTACGAAAACGTAGATATCAATATCTTGTGAAAACGATATAGATAACATTCAAAAATTCTAGGTAGAGAATACGCTATAGGTTTTCGCTACCGGGCTCCCGTAGCAAAAACCTTGTAAAAAAAAAATCTATACTGTACTTGTTTACAAAATTTAACGCAAAACATTAGTTATAAATACTAACTTGCACTTATTAACATGCACTAACTTGCAATTATATAGTTTTTTGAATCATGCGAAATTATAAAATTTATCAGAAAAGGTTTAGTATCTACGTTTCATAGCTGGGACAACCAATTTTTAGCACACAAACATAAAATTCAAAATTCAAAATTCAAAATGATTTTTATTCAAATAAACTTTTACAAGTACTTTTGAATCGTCAAGTGAATCTACCACTGGTTCGGAATGGCATTCCTACCGAGAAGAACCAGCAAGAAACTCGGAAATAAATAAATAATAACTCCACCACACGTGCACTGGTACTTCACTAGCCATAATCTGACAAATTATATAAAAGGAAACGGTGACTGACTGATATGTTACGAGTATCAACGTACAGCTCAAACCACTGAACTGATCGGGCTGAAATTTGGCAAATAGATAGGCTAATAACACTTAGGCATACGCTAAGAAATTTTAAAAATTCAACCCCATAAGTAGAAGCATGAAGTAGGGGTATGAAGATGCAAAAGCTACTATAACTAAAGGATCTTCTTTACCTATTCAATATATTTTTAACCTAGGTAACCTTTCATTCTTTTAACTAGTCAGGTTAAAAGAATGTAAACTTATCTAGGTAACTTTTCATTTTCTCATGTGGACTACGTCATGCGTTCTGTGCCAAGAGAAGCACTGAGGCATTCCTCGGTGTTTTTTTAGGTGCTATACTGCGTCTTTTACTAACTAAAATCTCACTGTGTTCCATGCTCCACCCATCACCTGTTGGATGGATACGGAATTGGATACGTCAATCTAACCTAATCTAACCCAAATTAGTTAGTCGTATAGACTAGTAAGTACCTAACTACTACTAGTACGACTAGTAGTAGTAGAGTAGTAAGTAGTACCTAAGAATTATTTTCCAATCTTACTAATATTATAAAATATGCGAAAGTTTGGATGGGTGTATGGATGGATGTATGGATGGATGTATGGATGTATGGATGTATGGATGGATGTATGGATGTTTGGATGTAAGGATGTTTGTTACTCAATCACGCCCCAATGGCCGAACGGATCTGGCTGAAATTTGGCCCAGAGATAGATTATAGTCTGGAATAGCACATTGGCTAATTTTTATCCCAGAAAATTAAAGAATTCCTGTGGGAACCTAAAACCTCACACCACGCAGACGAAATTCCGGGCATTCGTTAGTTACTCATAATATTCTGTGTTTTCATGTTTTACATACATACCAACGTACATAATCTTTATGAAAGGTATAATAAATCTGTTTTCACATTTAATTGCGGTCTAATTTCACACGGTTGACATCGCAAAGAAATTAATTAAATACAGTGTACAAAAAATGGGTAATTGTACAAACGGCAGGTGCCTTTTATGAAAAACAGTCACGAAATTACATAGAATTAAATATTTCTGGAGTAAGCGAAAGAAAACTGTGCAAGACAAGTGACCTCAAGGACTTAGCTAAAGGCCGATGCGTAACACAGAGAGAGGGGTGCTATTAAAGTAATCTATTAAATTTTAGTATATATTTTTCTCTGAACTTAAGTCAAAAAAAAGTCAACTCATTGATTTTGTCAAAAGCAAAATCGTATTTAAGTATACGTTCAAAAAAATTAAAATCGTCAAAATTTCAAAATCAAATTGTCAAAATCAAAATCGATCATGACTCATTATCAAACGTATACGATTTTCTTACAAAATTGGGGGCTGGATTAGGGGCGTGCCTAATTTGAGTTCGGCTTTTGCGTAAATTACCTAAAAATGAAGTAGCTCTGTCCTTCTAATCATGCGGTGAGCTCTTTTTGGGCGCCAAAAAGCCCGATGGCTTAATAATATAATATAATATGCTCCTTAACGTTTGCTACTCCGGTATATTGAACTCAATGCTAGAATAGCGAGCGAGTGAGACGAGGTGAGGTGTTCCAGTATTTTTTAACACAAATTTGCGAGTTTCGGAATAAACCTTTGCCAGTAGACGGGTTCCATTGACATACTTTTGCTGAATATATTATTTCTACGTAGCTTTTTAACATAACTCGAAATGGTTGGTAGAATATAGAATTTTCTGGAAGAAAAAAAATCCCCTGACCAATATCGGCCGCAGACGCCAATGACTGGTAAAAGTGAACGTATACGAATACCTACGTAAGTACGAGTACAAAACGTGCTATCTCTATTTCGTCACGCTTAAAGAGCGTGGATTCGACTCGTTTCAGCTATGCTTGGGACTTCAGACTGTTACTCATGTAATTTACTTTAATATTATAACAATTGTAATTTCAGATTTAAAAAAAACACCGAGTTTCTGTCTGGCTCTTCTTGGTAGGAATGGCATTTTGATTCACTCGACGATTCAAAAGTACTTGTAAAAGTTAATTTGAATAAAAACATTTGTCAAAGTCCCATGGCATTGTGACACGAACGGGCTTTTCAAAGCACAATAGCTTCCCAGCTCCAGGATGCTATTGATATTTTTTTGATAGAAAGCCCTCATCGACACGAGTAAGCTAGACACTATTGACCTAACCCTGACTGACTGAATTATCAATGGATTTAAAATATTTGAAGTTCTTTTTATGACTTGGGCACACACTTAAAAAATTGTAGAAGTTTGAAGTCCAAAATTAAAAAACATAGACAGTGCAGTATCGTCTTTATAATATTAGTACTGATTTAAAAAAATGTTTCGAGTCAAATGATTTTCAAAACTTGAGCGATTTCAGAACAAGTCAACTAGTACCAAATATGTAGCGATATAGCAGAAACTACAAATGATTCAAATACAAACATATTCTACTCTTAAGATATACAATTAACAATTTCATGAATACATCGCACCCTTAGAATGAAAGTGACTTAACTCAAAATTTCTGTAAATTGAGATTTTTTAATAAACTGAGCTTAAAAAGCTAGCTAGTTAGCTAAAACCCTGTGGTAAAATAGACCCCGAATTAGGAGGAAAAACGGGACAGCGTGTACATCGATCACTTTAGTTGATCGCGTTTTTTCACCTATGTTGGTATGTAAAAGAGACCGAATCAGTATTGCGTCAGAGGTACTCACAGATGTCAGTATATAACATCGACGTATCTCAAATTGCGCCATTTTTTTGCAAATAATTGACATAAAAAATTTAATTTGCGCCCTTAAAATTTGAATTTGCGCCCTTAAATCTATATAACTTTACTAGCTGATGCCCGCGACTCCGTCCGCGTGGATTAAGGTTTTTTGGTTCCCGCGGGAACTCCTTAATTTTCCGGGATAAAAAGTAGCCTATGTGTTATTCCAGACTATAATCTATCTCTGTGCCAAATTTCATCCAGATCCGTTCAGCCGTTGGGGCGTGATTGAGTAACAAACATCCACACATCCAAACTTTCGCATTTTTAATAATAAGTAAGTATAGATAGCAAAATAGTGACTGATTCCATAATATGCCATCAGTATTTGTTGTATCTTGCGTCTACTACCAATTCACGCATAGAAGATCAATAATATTATACATATAAATCTGCAAAATATCAATCATCTCCAATGAAACACGGGAGACATACATTTAAATATATTCAATACGATACCTTTTTAAAATCTTTTTTGCTCATTTCCCACAAATTGTATTTTTTGAGTTAGGTCACTTTCGTTCAGGGGGTAGTACATAGCATAAAGTACGAGTGCTTGTTATTACAGATAATATTTTTGCTTCATCTAACGTAGAACAGCTCCGAGTTCCCAGCAAACAATAATACGTTGAGATGAACGATAGATATTCTGTAGACTAGCTCTAAAATACATAATTTCGCTCTAAGCAAACTCACTTCACTTCACTTTTACTGGTAATTCACAGACGTAAGAACCACTTTAATATGCTTTTCTATACAGTTTATTTATATTTTAACGTGCAAACCTTTTTTGACCGAGCGAAGCGAAGGTCTCTGAGTCTACTTGGGTGAATTGGCACTTGTCCGTCCGTCCGTCCGTCCGTCCGTCCGTCTGTCAGAGCATTATAACTTCTGAATTACTGAACGCAATTACTTCAGCTTTAAATATAATATGTAAACAAATGGCCTCCCGCCGAATATGGCTTAAAAAATAATAAAAATCTTTATTTCAGGGGGGCTCTCATAGAAGCTAATGCGAAGTAAAATATTTTTTATAAAGTTACATAGGGTTGCGGTATATCATTTTAAAGATAATTAGGAATAGAGTCCAAAAATATTTTTTTTAAATTTTTCCCCCAAAATTGACGAAATGGGGGGCTTTCAAAGTGGTGATTTTCTAACGTCCAAAGATGACCTCAGAACTCTAAATTTTCTGAAAGGATGAGCCTGAAACTTGATCAATTATTTCAATTATATCCTGTACTTGAACAACAAATACTAAAATTAGATAAATATTGTAAGGAAACGGAATTATTTAATTTTTAATGTGCTTCAGTATTTTTAACAGAACTTCACATTTATGTCAATAGATGGCGCCGCGAGGTCTTAGTTCGGGGCGAACCACTAGTTTAAGAAAGGAGCAACTGCTGAGTTTTTTGCCGGCTCTTCCCGGAGAATCAGCTTTCCGAACTGGTGGTAGTCTTAACGTCTCATAAGTGACACAAGTTGTCCTACATGAAACTAGACAACATGTAAGACAGGCATCTCAGCATGCTTACTTTGTTATTGTGGCATGCCAGCATGCCCTTGTGTATGTGATTATCTGCGTAAAGTTTTTAGTGTTTGCTCATTTCATCACGTGCTATGCCCTTCGAGCATTTAACCGACAGGAGTCGAGTTTTGCACTAATTACTTTGCAATAAAGCCTGTTACTTCATCTGTTTTGCTGTTTGCGTTTTTGTCTGTCGCTGACACACAAAAAATGCACTATATGTTCATAGTCAAATACGCACAGCAAAGACAAAGAAAGCCTATAGGCACAGACATATATATCTGTGCCTATAGACTGCTAGACATTCTACCAATTTCAGTCGCACAAGTAAGAAATGCCTATTCATTCATGCGTGGAATAATTACGACAGAATTACAATGATATTTTTAACTCTCCCGTCCATTTTTGAGAATGTCAAGTAAAAGTACCAACTTTATTGTTATTCCTTTCGGAGACATGCTTGGTATTGTTTTACAGGAACTCTGAACTCTGCGACGCCCAGGAACGTGTTCTGTAGGTACATAATGTGATCTTGTCATTTTATCAAGAATGAAAAAATGAAACTCTGTCTCATTACATTTCGCAGAGGCTCAGAATAAAATTAATGCTCTTAGAGCAGAGGGTTATAGGCACGTTTTGTTTACTGTGTTTCTCTAAGTGGCCTCCAAAAATGGCAGACTTGTAAATAACAAACTGCTCCTATTTTATTTCGCATAAAACAGCGTTATTTATTCAAAACCAATTTTCCGTTACACGTTACTTCTAAGATTATAAGAACATCAAGCTATGGAACAGGTCGCAGGCAAAGGGTGCGCTGTGTCGGGAAAGCATCGCGTCATGACAGGTTAATTTGCTGATAAGCCTTTAAAAGATTGCCTTGTACGTACTTGGATTGAGATCGTACAAGGCTATTATAAAATGCTATTATAACACCTTTAGGTATACTTGTATATAAAATGTTACAAAGATTTCAATTTTATTACACCTGCGTGTTATAAATAGGTGTGTTTTTTTTTTTTGAAGTGAATTTAACTTCTTTAGGTGCGTTGAGCACTTTTGGTAGAAATGTGAATACGTGTGATCGACACCATTCTTCTTAAGACACAAAGGTCTTAAGTATAATTATATAGTTCATTCGTAATTAAACTTTAATGCCTTACGTTTAAGGTTTATATTTGAATATTTTTATTTTTATTATAATATAATAATAACAATATATAAATATATATATATATATTTCTTTTATAAGATTACTGTTTATGCACAAAAATGGAGGAGGCCTTCACTCAAAGAGAGGTCCTTGATAACTAAAAATACTTTGTAATTAAATTACTCAAAATCCAAAAACTCACTACTATCATATTATCATCCATAATATGCTATTAGGATGAAAGTTAGCATTCTATCCTTTTCTCGCGAGTGACTATAATCATAGGAGATAAACTTATTTTTACCGTCCTAATAGCATCTGGATTGGATTATACACTAGTATTTATAATATCATAGGAAACCAAATACAATGCGTTAAAATAAAGTTCTGAGTAGGCAATATTGAAACATTCATAATTCATAATTTTTTAACAGTCACGAAAGTTCTACCAAACCGCCATGTAAGTTTTTGCAATTCACGAAGGCGAGTGAGCTTTACTCGTGGTTGAACGTGTATATGTCACCGTAAGATTGTAAAAACCGTTAGATTATAATATAACGTTTTTTATCTCGATAGATTGTAAACTGTCGACAGATTGTGAACCGTAACATACTGCTTACAATTTAACGAGTTATTTTTCGGTAAATTGTAATATATTAGGTATATTAACCCGATAGAACCTACTACCTGAATATTCATGTCAAACCCTAACCTAACCTATAGTTCGCGTGCGAGTTGAATGCAGAGTAAATGTATGGTGACACTTACATTTACTCTGCATTTAACTCGCGCGCGAACTGTACAAGAAAGAGACGAGAAAACGTAAAAACAATAAATATTTCATAAATTAATACTCAGAACATTGAACGGTTCACAATCTTTCGACAGTTTATAATCTCGCGAGATAGAAACCGTTAGATTATAATCTAACGGATTTTACAATCTTACGGTGACATGTATGTACATTGCTGTAGTGTGCGTGTCTGTTGAGTTGCGAGTTATATACTAAAGGCAGAGAGAGACTTTCTTGAGAGACAGAGATTCTTTGTCACGTTCGATTTTTCTAAGCCAAGTCTTTAAAGAACTATATTCTATGCCTATACATTATTTAAAGAATTAAAAACACGACTGCCCGCCATATTATTGCTTTTTTTTTCAAAAACTGTATAGCCAATGTCACTCGGGATGATTCCAATCATGATACCCCACACATCCAAAACTGTTCAGGCATTTAGAAGTTATGATGGAATTAAATACTCTGAAAACATCACACTCGTTTTTTGAGCAGTCGTGCAAACATAGATAAATCATCTTCAATAATTGCTACTAGTCTTCCTTGATATCACGGAGTTTATTTACTCTCCTCCTTCCCGTATATCTGTCGGTATATCTGTCCCATGACAGATGGAGGGTCGCACAAACATTATTACTGCGAATGTCAACAAATATGCCCGCACGAACACTCGCGGGGGCAAATTATTATGTTTGATAATACAACCGGTACAAATATGGATCGCTATTTTTGTAAGAAGCCTGACTTTTTTTGTGAGGTCATTGCCATCTTGGGCAAATACTGCCTTGTTTATAGAAATGCTGCTTATATTACAGCGTTCAAACCATCGTGCCTGATAAACTCATAAAAATGCGAAAGTGTGTTTGTTTTCTGGTTTGTCCTTCACTTTTTATCCCGGAAAATTAAGGATTTCCCGCCGGAATAAAAAACCTTAAACCACGCAGACGAAGTCGCGGTCATCACCTAATTCATTATAAACGCTTTCGTCGTTAGGTGAATATCTAACAATTACGTTACATCTACCTAGCGAAGGCATAACAATATTACGGATATAATGATAAAAAATTAGTAACTCGTTAGTAGATTTTTCTACTAGAACTGTCACAGAATATAATAAAAGGTAAGTATTAAAATATTTAAAATAATATGTCATCATACCTAATATAATATCAAGTCAATATTCCATAAATCAAGTCACTATATATAAACTAGAGGTATCAAGTCATCATCGGTTTGGATTCCAGAGGAGTCAAAGAAATACCTCTGGATAAGAATTTGCGAAAATACCATCTTGATACTTTCGGACAGGAAAATGTTATAAAAGAGCGGTCGGGAACGTTAAAAACAGCAGATTCTGACTTGGATTCTTGTAATTTCCCAGTCTGTGGGTGGATTACTTTATTCTGCAAAAGAGAGTTCAGTTAAATGCAGTCTTCGGTTAGATTTCAACCTTCCTTTTTCCTTACCCTTTAAGCAATGAGATGGTTTAAGTATATTACTCATACTCAATACTCATTTTTTTTTGGCTATATTAAGTATTATTATATTAAATGTATGTGAGTGTACATCAATCAATATTATTATTACAATTCTCTATCAAATAATCACAATACATCTAAAAATCTTAAAAATAATAATAATATAATAACTAAAATATATTATTAATAGGAGTCTCATTTTTTAAAATTCAAATAAACTTTTTATAAGTACTTTTGAATCGTCGAGTGAATCTACCACTGGATCAGAACATGCCATTCCTACCTACCTAATATCACTTTCTTCATGCATCGGATCCCTCGTTACTTTTTACTATCACTTTTAATATATATTTTTTTATCCACTACAAGCTAGCCCTTCACTGCGATCTCACCCGATGGTAAGTGATGATGCAGTCTAAGATGGTAGCGGGCTAACCTGTCAGGGGCTAGGCAGTTATATTAAACCCATACCCCTTCGGTTTCTACACGGCATCGTACCGGAACACTAAATCGCTTGGTGGCACGTCTTTGCCGGTAGGTAACTAGCCACGGCCGAAGCCTCCCACCAGGCCAGACCAGGGAAAATCCAGAAATTATAAATTTCCAAATTGACCCTGCCGGGGATCGAACCCGGGACCTCCGCACGTTAAGGCAACAGCGCTACACACTGCGCCACGGAGGTCGTCAAATATCACTTGTTCAAACGGTGAAAGAAAACATCGGGAGGAACCTGCGTGCCCGAGAGGTCTTCATTCTATTTTCTAAGGTATGTCAAGACTGCACATCTCCACTTGACCAGCGTGGTGGAATATGGCCAATCCTTTCTTATCCTGAGAAATTCAAGAGAAATTAGACTTTTCTCTCTACCGCTACTCTTAGTTATCTTCTCTAGCTCATTAGAGCCAGCGCTGCGATGGGTTGTAAATATGATGATGATAAAATATGGGAATGGCATTCCGAACCAGTGGTGGATTCACTCAACGATTCAAAAGCTTTTAATAAGTTTATTTCAATAAAAAATATGAGTATGAATATGATCATGCATCCTATCACCCTAATTTCTAAAGAAATTAGAGTTTTTTCAACTATTTCATAAAGCTCAACTCCAAAGATTTTTCTAAGCAAGACTCCTGGTTTAAGTTGCAAACAATAAAGTAACAGGATAATCCATCATAGCAAAAATGTTCTTCATTCTCCCTCGGGTATTTAGAGCGGTCGGGATCAAAAGAGAGTCTTCCAGGAAAAGTATTTTACTCAGATAAAAGACAAATAATATAAAATTCGCATCATTATGTGGGATATCATATTATCTAGTAATTATTATGTTGGTAATAGTGTATTAGAAACAGTAGTCCATGATTACAAAATTTAAATTCAATTAGAATTTAATCATTGTTCGCTATAGTTTTAATCTAATAATTTGCATCGTTATAATATTATTATTTTATGTAAAACAAATAACCAAGTCATTGTTATAAAATTTTTATAATTACAAAGCAATATAGCGGATTTCACAAATTATGACACTACATACTGAAAATACTGAAACAATATCACAGTGAACGAACAAACTTCAGAAAACCTCAGAAATAGGAATCTGTGGTATGTAGTCATGGCGTTCTGGTGGGAGGCTTCGGCCGTGGCTAGTTACCACCGTAACGGCCAAGATGTACTACCAAGTGATTTAGCTTTCTGGTTCGATGCCGTGTAGAGACCGATGAGATAATGTGTCGTGACTTACACACTGCGTGTGGTAGGCCGGAATTTCGCCCCGTTTGGGGTATGGCCATGGGTTTAATATTTCTCCCACACCCCAAGCAGGTTACTCCACTACCGTACTACATGACACCATCATTCATCACTTATATCGCAACTCGTGAGATCGCATTCAAGAAAGATCTTTCGCTTACTTAATCCATAGTCATACTAATATTGTAAATAAGAAAGTGTATCTGTCTGTCTGCTATGTTTTCCCGGACAATTTTTTCTCATGATTATGATGACAGAGGTAGTTTGCATACCGGAGAAGGACATAGTCTACTTTAAGGAAAATTAAGGAGTTCAAACTCAAACTCAAACTCATGTTTTTGAAGTGAAAACTTCTTTAGCCGCGTTGAGCACTTCTTGGTAGGGGGTAATTTTGTGGATTCGCGTCATCGACATGCATGTCGCCGACATGCTTGCATTATTACGAAGACAAAAGGTCTAAATTAATATAAATATACTTCATTCGTAATTAAACTTTAATGCCTTACTGTTAAGGTTTATATTTTATTAAGTATTAGGTAAAAAATAAAACTTTTTTTTAAATTTGTTTTCACTTCTATCGGCAGAAGAATAATTGAAGTCATAGGGATAATTATTATCCCTATGACTCCAATTATTTTTTTTATTCAAATAAACTTTTTAAAAGTGCTTTTGAATCGTCGAGTAAATCTACCTATCATTGGTTCAGAATGCCATTTTTCGCAGGAATTAAATAACCTTAATCCACGCAGACGAAGCCGCAGGCATTATGTAGTTATATCATATGAGTATAGTAATAACTGTTAGAATAGAAATTCTCATTATAAACTTATTTAATTTCCACTTTACTTAATAAACTAAATGTTGATTTGTTCTCAATTAGAGGGAAGAATGCTCGGTTTCAGACCGGGCTCCGAGGAAATTATTCACAAGTGAAATTATTCCGAGTTGGATAGAAAAGTTCCCTGAACTTGATCCGAATACTGAATTACTCGTAAAGTCATAAGTCGTTGCCATAGAGTAATTGAAGATAGAGAGAACGACCTAAATTTTAAATTCATTTACTTTTGCAGTTTGGGCTTCCACTGAGATGATCGGGGGTTGTGGAAGTGCGTAAGGAAACATTATTAATTGAAAATTCCAAAGGCTCATGGCATGGAAAAAAATATGAGTTTATTCATGTTAGGACAAAAACAAAACACCGCGCGGGACTATTAAAAAATGTGGACTTTTTGTCCTCAGTATGTTTTTTCTCTTTTAATGGTATATCTGTTCAACCTAACTTTGACTAAATTTGGACACAGATAGGTTGCACCCCAGGATACATACGCTTCTATTTAACCCAGAAAATCAAATTCACGCAAACAAAGTCGAAGGCGTAATCTAGTAATGAATATCTCTAGCACCTGTTTAAACGCTATAGTATAACCGACATCAAAAAAGGAGGAAGTTCTCTTTTTTAGCGGTATTACTCCATAACTCTATAAAATATTTTGTTTCAAAATTTATTTTATTATTTCAAAGAACGTATCATCAGGTTGGTCCTATTTGGTGAAGACCATAATAATAATTATTATTATAGGTATATACAAATATTATAGATGTGAAAGTTTGAATGGACGGATGGCTGTTTTTTACTCAATCACGCTAGGAATGACTCAACGGATCAGGATGAAATTTGACACAGGGTTAAATTATACTTTGGGTAGTCTATACACATAGTATAAAAGTAGTCTATACACATAGACTACTTTTTATCAAAAAAAATTAAAGAGCTACCGCGGGGACCAAAAAACCTCAATCCACGTGGACGAAGTCAGAAGTCAGAAGATCAGCTAGTTATTAAATAAATACAAACGGGACCTCGTCCGACTTCACAATATTCAAATATTTTTTTTAGTTTACAGTGATTGTGGAAGTCAGTTTTTATAATTATTTTTTATTATTGATGTTATTCTCTGTTCGCAGACTATCCTGTGCCCGGGCATCCGTCCTTCGTATTCGGCTCGCACGATCTTCAAACATCCGAATATTATATTCAGAGATATATTTTTTCGATTCGTTCTTCTTTATTATGTACGCAGCAAATACATAGAGTAGAAAGTTTTGCTTGACCCTAGCAATGAAATGGGTATAAATCTTGTTTGTATAATGTGAATAATATTATGTATGTTACCTTTCCCAGAAATTTTGAGGAAAAACTTAGGAACGTGCTGTAATAGGTAAAGATACATAAGTAAAAACGGTACCTGCTACCTCTCTCAACCATAGGTGTGAGTGACGTATAGGTAGACCTTTGGAAGACAGCAGCTGGCCGTGGCTCCAGTTGTTGGAACGAACATTGAGGTCGGCTTCAATTGGACCAGGGACGAGCCCAATATGGGCGACGCGCAAGGGAGGCACCGGCGCAAGTTCTTTATAGAGTTCCCGGAGCCTTTCTACATGCGCTGAGGATGGTCACCGAGGGGATTTTAATGGGTACAAATCCCACATAACCCAGTCTCCCCCCAAGGAGGTCGGGTACTTAAGAAGATTTCTCTCCCGCCAACAAAAAAAAGGTGCCACACCTGTCGTGGTAGCTGGGTCTGTCATTTGTATGGGCGTCGACCCGACCGATTGTAATTTTTTTTTCAAAAGAACAACCACCGACTTTCTGGTTCTCCTCTGTAGGAATGCTATTCCGAACCAGTGGTAGATTCACTCGACTATTGACAAGTGTTCTTGACACTTGTCAAAGTCAACTTCTATGTTCCCTCTTGATTATAATATTATGGGGCTCTTCAAATGGCGGATAAACAAATATCTCAAAAGCCAACAAGGTGGTTCCTCTGGTGCTGCAAATGTTCATGGGCGGCGGTAATCACTTAACATCAGGTGACTCGCCTGCTCGTTTGCTCGCTATATATGTATATTTAAAAAAACTTGAATAAAAAAAGTGTGTGTGTACTTATGTACGCACGCAAGAAGTTATACTTTTTGATAGTAAATAATAAATATCTTGAATTTAGTTCTCAGTTCTTACCCTTTTTCTGCCAACTAACTTCAGGGTGTCGAATTTGGGTGTCGGTGTGCGCGCGCATCGTAACGCGTTTCCTAACGCGCCAAAAGAAGTATAACTTACTACTATTACCTATTCTGTGGTATAACTTCAAAAATATTTGAATTTCGAATTTCAAACAGAAGAAACAAACAAGTCCGTAGTGGTAGGTACACAAAACATGGCCTCCGCAAATTCTGCCGCAGAACGTTGCCTGAGCACTAATAGACGACGCCCGCAGTTGTTTTCCCTGGGAAGTATTTACGTAGAGCGTGATAATGAAGCTATTTTATTACATTAAAAATTTACTCAGAACTCCACTCCACTCTGGCCATACTTTAGCGGAACAATTTTGTGCGCTAAGTATTTTTTATTATTATATTAAAAGTTGAAACAGTTCTTGAGTAAGTACTGCAACTTTTTAACAGTTTTAAGCCGAAGGAATGAAGGAAGGAACGTCCTCCCGAACGAATTTTGGCCACGGCGGCCTATCTTCAGAGAAATTAGCCATCTGCGCGGGCGATGTTATAGTACACAAGCGTGTGCGCAATCACAGGTGCACTCTTTGTTCCTTTACTCACATAGCCCGATGGGACGGAAAATCCGACAGGACCGGAGAGAGATCAGGCGCAGGACTGACGGCTTTACGTGCTCTCCGAGGCACGGGGATGAAACACCGCCAATTTCCTATCTTCGGTCTACTACTGAGAATTGCTAGTCAGAAAAACGCAATACTTAATTAAGGCCCGACCCGGGATTCAAACCCGGGACCTCGTAGGCCGCAGTCGAACATGCTAACCACTAGACCAACGAGGCAATTAATAATATTGTGCTACGTACAAACGTATTATCTTGCAAATAAGCTTATTTTTTTCTGACAAAAGTTCCCTTTTGCATAGATTAAACACAGTCACGCTTCCATCATTTCGGACACAGCCGTATGTGCGGGACCCGTAAAATGTCCCTTCCCACCTTTTCCCTTTATTTGTGACCTAACAGTCATGCGGATTTCTGTAGGGTTCGTTAAACACGGCTAAAATAAATGGTTAAAAGTAGTTGGATGTGTCTTTATCCTCGACCAAAGAGTGAGTTGTTAATTAATGAGGGTATTTTGTAATATACTACTAGTATATAACTATTTTCATGGACTTAATGTATTCAGTGAAGCCACAAAGCGTTCCGGTACGATTATCGCGTAGAAATGAGTTACAAACATTTACCCGTTGTCCTACGTGAGCGACAAACGCGACATCACGACTCGATACGACGCGACGCGACAATATCAAACAGTAACTAACCCTTCTCGTGGCCTACGTTGTCACGTAGACAAGTTTATCATTTTCTATGACATCGTATCGCTTCGCGTCGCTTTTGTCGCTCACCTAGGACAACAGGTTAGCGATAAATGCGACACTGCGACCCGATGCGACACGACGCAATACAAACAGTAGTTGACCTTTCACTTGGCCTACGTTTTCACGTAGACAAGTTTGTCTTTTTATGGTGTAGCGTCGCGTCGCGTCGCTTCTGTGGCGAGCGAAATTGTGACGGTCGAACTTACTAAGATTAGCCTAAGAAGTACTCTATTGTGGTACCTACTATTTATGGTGGCAAAAATGTGAAATGAAGTTGGTAAGTTTGAAAGAGGTGTCTTAGCCTACTGAATTATGTATATACAATATTTTTGTTTTAACCTATGTTACTAGGATATACACTATGCATATCGTATAATTTTTCAATAATAAAGACATTTCAAAAAGAAAAACACCTTATCATCAAATAAAAATAATAAAAATTCGTCGCATTTTATTTCCATGAGGCGTGATTGTTGTCAAGCGCAAGCCTCACATGGAAAATGTTACTTTTGCTGATAGAATACAATAGAATCGTGTTCTTCCCTGTACTTGATTGATAAAAGGAAAATCGCTTTGACGTTCACACTGGGGAGGGAAATGTAAGCAAAATATTCTTTGAAAAAAGATCTGTTTACTTATTGATTTCTTCTCGGAACATCCGTCCGTATTTAAAGAGCATACTTAATTGGGTATTTGACAACTACTCAAATCAGGAACTTTTTTTTCAAACGTCAAAACACGTGCTTGGTATTATATTGTGGCTTTTGATTGCTTGGCTTGGATTTTGTATGAAATACTGTATATGCCAGGTTATTTCTGCCACGTACCTGCAAATTATGGAACCAGCTTCCATCTTCTGTGTTCCTTCATGATTATAATATGGGACGTGGAGTAATCAACTAATCTGACCAGACAAGATATAATTTAGCCATTTTGTTATTAGGTTAAGCTAGCTAGGCTGCAGGTTCTATTCTATTGTTTTCTATAAAGGTTTTAAAAAAATACCGTAATAGGGTTGATGATAACTCAATCAAATCAGCACCTCATTACCATATTAAAAACGCGTTTCTTCTAGATGTAGGTACTTATTATGTGCTTCTAGTATGTAAGTTTGTATGAAATACATAGTTGTGACATCATCAAATTTTAACGCACTTTTTTCTTTAATCTTAATACTTTGAAATGGTTATCAAACTTAAAACTAACCAAGGATGGGAATTTTAGGTCTTTTGGAAGACCCTGTATTATATAATCAGTAAGAAATAGTGTATTTTATTACTATTACTTACTTTAGTACTATTCTGTGCTATTACTTTACAGTTTACTAGCTGACGGCCGCGACTTCATCCGCGTGAATTGAAGTTTTTTGGTTCCCGCGGTATTTCTTTAATTTTCCGGGATAAAAAGAAGCCTATGTGTTATTCCAGACTATCTACCTCTGGGCCAAATTTTATCCAGATCCGCCGTTCAGGCATGATTGAGTAACAAACATCCATGCATCCAAACTTTCGCATTTTTAATACTATAGTATCTAATAGTATTAGTGTGCAACCTGCCACAGGATCGGTCCTAGTACCACCCATATAAACGACTCCTTACAAAACTTCGTGCGAGTAACCACGAAATCACGCTTTATGAAGTTCAAAGGGCGAGTCGGGATTAAATGTGGTCTGTGGGTCGGATTTGACGGGAGGTGAAGAGTTATTTCGTGATATATTGAAAATTATATGGAATTGTTTAGTGCGGTTATCTTAGCTACCTTGTTTTGATACTGCTTTGTTGGAATTTGCAGAATTTGTAAAAGCGACGTCCGCGACTTCGTCCGCGTGGTTAATTCCCTTAGTTTTCCGCGATAGAAGTAGCCTAGGTGGCTCTCCAGGTCTTTTCAAGTTTCAACTATATGAATGCAAATCACGTTTATCCGTGGCTCTGTTACGGCGTAATTGAAGGAAAAACCAACACACTTTCGCATATACATTAAGAATAGCATTAAGATTGATGTGAGTCATAATATTACATAAGTGGTGCCTACCAATTATTGTCCTGTATGAAAAAAATAATCATTTCATTTCGTCTATACTAATATTATAAAAGCGATAGTTTGTATGGATGGATGGATGTTTTTTCGCAAGGCACAGAGATTATAGTCTGGAATAACACATAGGCTACTTTTTATCCCCCAAAATTAAAGAGTTCTAGCGGGAACTAAAAATCCTCAACCCGCGTGGACGTAGTTGCAGGCATCAGCTAGTTTAATCAATACCTTTTTAAAGTTTTTGTTTAAGATTTTAAGAGCGTGACCAAAAGGTTACGCTCTTAAAATCTTAAACAAAAACTTTACTCAAAAAAGTTAAAGATCGAGTCCTGGACTCCCCGAAGTGAAGTCTTTACCCCTAGTCTATCACCGCTATAATTATTATCTCTACCTTAATTTAAATTAAGTTCCATACCAGAAGTTAGTTGATAAGACAAGCCACTTCCAACCCCCGGCACCCGATAGATACCTGCTCTTTAATTAAAACCCTCGAACTTTAAGTTAATTATGTTACTAGTGAAGTTGTTTGATCTATTAAGTTTAATCATAATGCTTTATCTTGTTGACAACTTATATAGAACTATTAAAATAAACTTTCATATTATGTACGGATAGTAAAATTATAGACAAAAGTAATTCATTTAGTAAGTAGCACTGTACACGTCTTTTCGGACGTCACTAAATCATGCTAATATTAAAAATGCGAAAGTGCGTTTGTTTGTTCGTTTGTTGGTTGTCCTTCAATCACGCGCAATACAGCAACGGATCGACGTGATTTTTTGCACGAGTATAGTTAAGGACCCGGAGAGTGATATAGGCTACTTTTGTATCCCGGAAATTTATGGTGTTCCCGTGGGAATTAAAAAACTTATTCCACGCGTACGAAGTCGCAGGCATCAGCTAATCCATTAAAATATTAAGTGTGTTTGTTTTTTGACGGCCTACCATTTCAACCCATTTTGATGAACTTTAGTAAAGAGATAGGTTCTACTTTAGGTTCTGGAAAATTAAAAAATTCTCGCGGTAATCAGAACCCTCATTCCATGCGGACAAAGTCCATCGCCATTTTCAAGATTTTGCGAAGAGGCAATTTATTTTTGTATATAAACTCCGGTTCTCCTACGGATTTTCTCATTCAAAATACGAAGCAAACTTTCATTGGTGTGATTGCGACTTTTGATGACGTGTCACCATACATTTACTCTGCATTCAACTCGCGCGCGATCTATAGATAGATAGAAAAAGCCTTCCCAGCAGGCGGATATAGAGCGGATCCTTAATATTGTATTTTGTATATTAACGCTGCGCAATTTTGAAGGATAATTCACTTAAAGGAGTTATCTTCTTGTGGTTAAGAGGACTTATACGAAACTAGATTATGTGTTTCGGCTCAGGGATTATTCATGTAAATTTGAGAAACTAAGCTCGCTTTAATTAGTGTGGTGCGTGAGTTTTGATTTTTCCACGTTATTATGATTGCACGCTGCTCGCAATTCGCATTTTGGTCGTAAGCGCCAAAACACACAGCGTGTATCTCTCTCTCTCTCTGCATCGTATTCTCATTATTGAGGGTCGTGATCCCTTTCCATTACTCAAATAATGGTAGGAGTTTTCTTGGGATAATAATACGGTGGGTTCCCACGTCCTTCCGCATAACTAACCCATAAGGGTAGAGTAAGAGAACCGCATCAGAGTGTATCTAATGCGATGCAATTCGCTTGAGTACGCTGCTGAAAATACTATACTAATTCTATTTTTTTTTTTTATCCACTACAAGTTAGCCCTGGACTGCAATCTCACCTGATGGTAAGTGATGATGCAGTCTAAGAAGGTAGCGGGCTAACCTGTTAGAGGCATGGCAGTTATATTAAATCCATACCCCTATTCGGTCTCTACGCGGCATCGTACCGGAACGCTAAATCGCTTGGCGGCACGTCTTTGCCGGTAGGGTAGTAACTAGCCACGGTCGAATCCTCCCACCAGGCCAGACCAGGGAAAATTAAGAAATTACAAATTCCCAAATTGAACCTGCCGGGGATCGAACCCGGGACCTCCGCACGTTAAGACGACAGCGCTACACGCTGCACCACGGAGGTCGTCAAAATATATTAATTAGTTATACCAATTAATTAATTAATACTATTATATAATATTAAACATGCGAAAGTTTAGATGGATGTATGGATGTTTGTTACTCAATCACGCCAGAAAGGCAGAACGGATCTTGATGAAATTTGGCACAGCCGGAAAATTTAAGAGTTCCGCAACCAAAAACCTCAATTCACGAAGTCGAGGGCATCAGCTAGTATATTACAAAATGTAAAAGATCTAGCTAGTGTGCATAATTCACGTTGACCGAATCGACGCAAGATGTGCGCGAGAATACTAGCATATTACCGTAATATTACCTATTCTGTGATATTACTTATTCTGTGCTACTAGTGTATATATTACCTATTCTGTGCTACTAAGCCTGTACTGACTTGGGGCGTAATGGTGTCGAAAATAATGCTTTGTGAGGCTGTGCAGCAGAAATTTCATATTAGCGCGAAGAATGCACGCAAAGCGACGCAAAATGAGCCGAACAATAAACCCTGAGTGCAAATGCATTCTATAATGATGTGCAAATGACCCTTAATCGAGCGGTATGTGGAAAGCTCCGGGAGCTTATTACTGCTTTACCCCATTTTTTTATAGGATGGCATCATGATCTCCAATAATGAGATAATAGGAATTATTCATGCTTAATTTAGGAAGATATGGAGAATGGAAAACTAGTCAAATTATTGTAAGCAGCATTTATCTTTTATTCCACTATAAAAGTTAGCCATTGATTGCGATCTCACCTGACGGTAAGTAATGATGCAGTCTAAGATGGTAGCGGGCTAACCCGTTAGAGGTATGGTAGTTTAAGCCTATACCCCTAGTCGGTTTCTACACGGCATCGAACCGGAACGCTAAATCGCTTGGCGATCCGTCTTTGCCGGTAGGGTGGTAACTAGCCACGGCCGAAGCCTCCCACCGGGCCAGACCAGGGAAAATTCAGAAATTATAAATTCCCAAATTGACGCTGCCGGGAATCGAACCCGGGACCTCCGCACGCGCTCAACACTGCGCCAGGGAGGTCGTCAAAATCATCCATCCTACAAGTTCTGTGTTATACTAAGACTGGATTAAGTATTTTAACGTCTGTTTTGCTACAAAATAATTTGCTACCATCTGTTGGCTTAGCATAATCCTCTTTATACTGCTTTATGAGCTTAGCTGTTAACAGCTAATCTAAAACGCGGTTTAATTATTTTAACGCGAATTTATGTGTTAAATTAAAAATGTGTGTCTAAAAATGTGAAGGAAAAACGGAATGACTGCTCTTCGCTCTTTAGATCTCGCGAGATCTCATCTCGTGATGAAAATTAAAAACCGGTTAGTTATATTATAACTATAAACAAATCTATTAACTATTACACTACTGTTACAAAATTATCACAAAATAATGACCATTTAATAATCACTAAAAATGATTTTATTTAAATAGTTGTCAAATACCCATTACCCGAAAATTGTTTTTTTTTTGCATCCATCTATTTATATAAAAGCTCCTAAAATCCAAATCAAGTACTTGACCATCCAAGGTTTTGTAAAACACCTTTATACCCTCTAAAATCCCTGTTCTTTGGTAGGGTTCTAATTATTATAGACCCAGGCTTCAGGTCCATTGTTGTCCTTTTCAGGATTTAGGAATACATTATTTATATGCTAAAGCAAAGAAACATTAAAACCTTGTCATCTATAATTTTGTATCTAATTTTTAATAACATTGTTTTGAGTAAAAGCAAGAATTTTATTGAGTTTTATGATAATCTTTAAGATCAATGACGAGATTCCTCAGGGCAAATTACTGTATCTTTAATAGTTTAAAGTTGAGTCACAAAACTATCTGTGTTATGTCAATTATAATTATTATTTTTCTCTTTATTGAAATACGACAGCATTAATATTAAACATAAAATGGCTACTTTAATTTAATATTTATTTCATTCGCCTTTGAATAATTCTCTGATAATGTAATTTCTATATACAAAATAGTTAAGTTTTTTTAAACTGAAATATAGAATCAATTTAGAAAGAAAAGAAAAATAAATAGTAAGTTACAATCAATACCTATTTCATCTCATATTGTTATATTTAAAATGACGCTCAAACACAGGCCGCATTGCGCAACATTGCATAAACTGATTTAGTTTAATTTTGTGATGATGTCACTTGACACGGGGTTGACATAAAAAGGACAGGTTTACAAAATGTAACTAATACATTTAACGGCTTTGTGCAAGCGGGCCCAAATGACAAAAAAAGAACCATTGTCTATGTGGTTTTTCGCACCAACTGAACCAATTTTGACTTTGATAATAAAACAGAAAATAAAAAGTTTTTATGCCATGTCACCCTTTACCCGTGACCCGGTGCTGTGACAAATATAAAAAATCCCAAGCACCTACAGCAGCCTCACTTCGCAAAATTTTCCGATAGTAAATCACACACGCCAATATTTTCGGGCGCAAATATTTTTCCCTATCACAAAGCGAACCATCAATGTTACTACACTGAGTTGCATTTTCACGTCTTCACCTGCAGGTGCAGTATACAGGATTTATTAATTCAATAAGTAAATTTTTTTTTATTATTAAATCCAAGCGCTGTTTTGTCGCAAAAACCGCTATTTTTTCTAATCATAAAAGTTATCCATACTATTCTTATAAATCCGAAAGTGTGTCTGTCTGCTTCGCTTTCACGGCTTATCTATTCAACCGATTTTGATGAAAATTGGTATAGGTATAATATGTATCCCGGGGAAGGACCATAGGCTACTTTTTATCCCGGAAAATGAAGGAGTTCCCGCGGGAATCTAAATAAACTTAATCCACGCGGATGAAGTCATCGTCACGGGCATCGTCTAGTCTTAATCTTAATCTTAATAATATTATAAATGCGAAAGTTTGGATGTATGGATGTCGGTATGGATGTTTGTTACTCAATCACGGCCCAACGGCTGAACGGAACTGGATGAAATTTGGCACAGAGATAGATTATAGTCTGGAATAACACATAGGCTACTTTTTATCCTGGAAAATTAAAGAGTTCCCGCGGGAACCACAAAACCTCGACCCACGCGTACGAAGTCGCGGGCGTCAGCTAGTATTCAAATAATTCTATTAAGTAGTAAAATTAAAATATTTACAACCCACTTAAATTAAAATCTGTATCGGTAGAGTTTGCTTAAAACTTACTTCAAATTACCTGCGGGTGAAGCTAAGACATTAAAAATTCAAGTAATTTAAATAAATAAATAAACAAAAGCTTTATGGTTTACATTATTGTAATGGTACCACATTCAAAAACTTACCCTAATGCGGGAGAAATGTTGCACTACATAATTAATATTATGTTTTAATTTTACTATTTAAAAAACGCATTTTCGAAGTCGTCGCGTCCCGCAACTAGTGCGCTGGAACGCGACAAAAAAACATCACGCCTGATGCTAGAAGCGCACCGGGCCTGAATGAACAAAACAATTAACGGCCCATTATCCCGGTTTTTAGCGACTACGCCACTTTTCAAACCAATTCAAAGTCATGAAAAAATAGTTTTTTTTCACTGTTAAAAATACATATTAAAGATACATGCCTTATCTCTTTAATGTACTCATGAAAACACGATAAGTTAAACTTGCCTCGATCATAAAAATTTTTGAAAAAAGGTTGTTTTTGTTCATTTTTCCAATGGCATTTCCAAAGCTTTAGACTAAAGTTCATAAAAATTATACGTAAATTAAGCTCATTGTATTAGCTATTCACTGTACAGACCGATTTTAAATAAAAAAATTGCTGCAAAATTTCGCCTAACAGAAGTCATAAAATGATCTAACGCATCGAATAAGCGATGTACTCAGTGGCTCACGAGCCTCTATACGAGAAGGACCTGCGCAAGTTTTCACGAATCACGCTCCTTTCGCGCTAAAATTATTTATTTTTTAATTATTTGTAAATAAATTCTTTTGCTACATTTAGTGATAAAATTAAAATAGTTTTAGTTAGCCTGTAAATATAGTGTTTCTTTGCTTGTGATTTTTATTTAAAATGGGAAATAAAAGTGCCGGAAAAAAAAACTATCTGACAGGAAGCGAAGGAGAAATAAAAAAAATATATGGTAAGTGTTTCTTGAGTTTATCAAAATACCTAGTCCTCAAAAGCTCCGAAGAAAATCTGATACGAACTAAGAAAATTATGATAGGTAGAGTAAATTCCGCCACGTGCAAATACCATCACGCGTAACCACAGTTTATACCTATATACAGTCAGTAAGGGAGACGAGGTTTTTTTTGTTTGGCTATACTGAGTTTCTCATGAATACATGATATAATAATATCCTATCCTAAATCTCGACTTTATTTTGGCCATGGCGGTCAATAGAAATTTACCAACTGCGCGGGAGATATTTCTGAACTTCCAACCCCTAGTTTGGTTCATACTAAATAGAAATACCTCACCTACCTACTAATTAGTTTTTAGAAAAATACAAATAATATTAAGGAGCCCAAACCCGGGGATAAACCAGAGACCTGCAGTCGAAGATAGTAGTTACCATAAAACCAACGAGACTCTGTTAGCGATTTTGTACTATCAAAATAATAATTCTTTAAATTTTTATTTCAGCTCAAATATCCCTCGTAAAGGAAATCGTTTTGCATCAAAAAAGAGAGACGACACACCGCTTGAAAAAGATGACATGTGAGTAGTTTCCATACAGATTATATTTTGTTTGATACATTGATGTAGAATTTTTTTAGTACCTACTTCTATTTCAATGGTTTGATACGTGAGAAAGTGAGACAGTAGCGGACTAAGGGCGATAGGGCACACCGGTGGCCGGACCCTTGGTGTAGAGTTCCCCAAGAACCTTATATACCTAATCTATACCTAATATATCGAACCTATAATAATTATATTTTCAAGGCTTATAAAATTTACATTATATTGTGCTCGTAATTTAATTATTCACTAAAAAATAAAATATTTGTGCTAGCTTCACTCGCATTTCTTTGAAATACTAAATTCAATTTGCTTAATTTTTTTTAAAGTGGGGCCTCCAGTAACTCACCCTGTAATCAAATTATATTCAAGTTCACCACCTCACCGTAATATTATTTCACCTTTATATAATTTCAAACAGTGAATCTGTAGATGCAGTTAGAGTTTAAGGTGGTTTAAGAGCTTTTGTCAATATTTTTTTTCATTCGGTAACAAATACCTACTCTGTGAATTTTATCAAACCTAGAAACGTACCTAAAAATATTTTTGTTGTTACAGGAAAAGTGTGTCTGCTTGGAATCTGGGCAGGCGAAAATGAGCCTTTATATACAGAGTACATCGATAAAGATGATACTTTCTGGTTTAAGAACATGGAGCCAAAGATATTACAATTTTATTTAAAATACCTACTGCCTGAAATTATAGATAGTTGATATGAACGTGGCATGCCTATACGAGACCAGGAAGATATAGAAAACGTGCAGCCTAAAAAACATTCATCTAGTACACCCTCTGATTTGCAACCAGATTTGCAGCAACCAGGTCCAAGCTCACGCGTGATTTTTTACGATGAATTTTGATTGTTTTTGTAATAATAATTTTATAAGTATGTAGGCGCTTTTCAGTGGTTTAAGTTTGTTCATTTAAAAACCAAATAAAAATGTGTGTATTTTATTTTAATAAACTTAATTAAAATTTTCTTAGCACAAATTAAAAAAACGAAGTCTATATTAGTATAGTTAGTTAGTTTAGTTATAGTATTGTTGCATACCAAAAAAGTGTCGGGTAAAAGTAAATTAGTGAATCAGTAACAAAAGAGATTTTCACCAATGTATTTACAATACAGCAACCCCCACTGAGATTGCCGCCCCGGGCTCCCAATGGACTTAGTCCGTCCCTGACCACTGTATACACGATATTGACAGCTAATAAATTAAAAAATGCTTGATGCAAAAAAATCTGTCAGTAGGTCTATCGGCTTTAAATTATAAAGAGATTATAAAGATCTATAGAAATTGTGTTGGAAAATCCCCTTTTAGTAATTATTTATTTTTATTCCCTTTTAGTATTTATTTAATAAAATTGGGGATGACAATTAAAATGGGAAAGTTTTAATATTTTTACTCTTATTTTGAAATTTGGAATGTAAGTTGGCTGAAATTTGCAATATAGATACGAGTAGATTATACCCTGAATTTCATTTTATATAGTCTAAATCAAAATATAGGTAAAAACGCAACTTCCAACATGTATTTCGTGAAGCGAATTATAATGTAAATAGTCCAACTGTAACAGTTCATACTGTGACGCAAATATTTATGATAGGGTCACGGAGTTCATTTGAACTGCGCGACTCACGGCAATGATCGGTAGGTATCGTAGCGCGGGTCTGAGTGAGCGACAAATGCCTAAAGTGCTGGGATATAGTAGCCTTAACCAACTTCAAGCCGCGGGTTCCGTCCATTGCTAATATCAGACGCTAGCAAAGTCGCGTTCGGCATTAGTATTGAATAAGTTTATTTATTTGTAAAAATATAATTTGTAAAATATTTGTAAAATATGGCTTTAAGAAAAAAAAAATACATTATAAATTAATAATACTTTAATATGTAACGCTTCGTTACAGTGTTAATTTCTACGCGACTTCATGTTAAGAATTTTATGATTGTTAATAACTAGTGTTATATATGGCCTCTTCTTGGAACGTCAAAGCAAAATGTAGTGCACGCATTCTGTATTTTCTCTATCTGTATACTCTGAACAGTCTTTTCAGTTTTTTTCAGTAGTCTAGCTATATACAGTGTCGCAGTAGTTCAAAGCTGACAGAATGAGAGACTCCACGACTAGCTCGCAAACTCTCTTCGTCAAAAAACGTCTCACACCGTTTAACACTTTTAACTTATAGAATGCGTTTCGATCTTGGTGTTTATGTTCAATGAACCTTAAGTCTTCCTCCATGTATAGCCCTAAGTTCCCCGCGATAGCCGTGTTCTCAATGGATTTGCCATTCATCATTATGCTTTTATATTAGTTTATTTAATATTCGGGCATTGAAAATCCTTCTAATTTGAAAACAAAGGCCACTCTAAACGATTAAGGACGCTTCTCAAAACGACCGTAATTTTGACAGTTTATTTGAACTGGGCTTGACGTGTTGACAAGCTCAAATAGGTGCTTGGCGCGGATTGACAAGGGCTTATGAATCAGCCATATTATTTGACAAGCGTCCAAAACAACCATTCATAGCAATGAGGTGTTCCTAAACATTGATAGAGGTTTTATTATTAATTAAGTCATAAAAAACATAGTTTTAAATTTGACAAGCGTCCAATACAACCATTCATTGCAATGAGGTGTTCCCAAACATTGATAGAGGTTTCATTATTAATTAAGTCATAAAAACATAGTTTTAAAGTGGTAGGTCAAAGCTGGCAATTAACTACACGGACAATTTAAAATTACCTCCCAACTAAATAAAGGCCAGCGCACACCGAGCGTGGCAAGTGGAGCCGAGGCGACATGGCGATTAGCATGACGTGCCGAGTTGCATAATGTACGGATACATATAATTCTATAAAAGAGTGCTACAAAACTTTGGCCTACAGTGTACAAGATCGGTTCGATATTGTTCAGCTATTGGAAAACGGGTTTTTTTACAAAAAAGTCACACTAACGTACTATTGTTAGCGACAGTACTGACTACCGAATATGCACGGGGTGTTTCGAAAATAAAACTGTTTTGACTTGTTTTTGTGCAAGGTTGTATCTTTGCGTATACAGTGGAATCCATATTAACATTATTTAACTAGATTATGCCCGCGACTTCGTCCGCGTGGATTAAGATTGTTTGATTCCCGCGGGAACTCTTTAATTTTTCGGGTCAAAAATTAGCCTATAACCTTCCCCAGTATACAACCTATCCCAGAGTAAATTTCATCAAAATTGGTTGAACAGACACTTTCGCATTTATAATATTAGTAATATGGATGCTAAAGTGCGCCTGTTTGTCTGTCTGATACATTTTAACGGCCATCTGTTCAACCGATTTTCAAATACACGCGTTCCACGCGTTCAAATTCTCCGGCTTCATCTAGTTTACTCAATAAATTGCATTTTCTGTTTCATTTAGGTACCCTTGCACGTGCACTGGATTAACTGGATATTGGCAATCGTAGAGCAACCGTCGCTGGAACTAGTCGTGCGACTATATCCATGCTAATATGATAAATGCGAAAGTGAGTCCGTCTGTCTGCTACCGTGCTTTCACGGCTCATCTTTTCAACCAATTTTGACAAAATTTGGCACGAAGATTGATTGCATCCCGGGTAAGGACAAAGGCTACTTTAAGAAAAAAATGAGAATCAAAAACCCTGAACTCGCGGGCATCATCTATTTAGTATATAAGTAACAAAAATTGGCAGTCATAGGGACTGCCGGTAGAAGTGAAAACGAATATTTAAAATAATTTTCGTATTTAGTATAGTATATTTAATTTTAAGACCTTTTGTCTTCGTAACAACGCGAGCATGTCGCTATTCACGAGCATGTCGGAAGTGTCGGTGACGCGAATCCACAAGTTTACCCTTTACCAAAAAGTGCCCAACGCGGCTAAAGAAGTTTTCACTTCAAAAAATAGGGTAACCCCGTATTAATGACCGAGTACCCATTAGGTACTTGCACAGACGATTTTAAAAGGACCGCATTAGAATATTTCACAGTAAACAGATACAATCAGTATGGCAACTACCTAGAAACGCACGTTTGTGTGAGTGAGCTGTTTCGAACGTTTCTAGGTAGTTTCCGTACTGGTTGTATCTGTTTACACACAAAAATATCACAATAAATATCACAATATTTTACAATAAATAAAACATTTATGCAAAAAATATAAACCGTCCAAATGATAGTTCATGGGCATAGCATCCAAGACACTGGCGCTGTTGCCTCTCTAAATTGCCAGGCTAAGCCGTTGGACGATGAAAATGAGTTAATAACAGAATATAACATTGATTAAGGCTTTAACACGTTATCACAAGCCCGTATTTACCGAGTTTAACTATAAATTTTAATTTAAACTTGCTGTGATAAATTTGTTTTAAAATCTAATCTCTCAGTGCGGCGGAAAACACCATTTGACAGGTTAATCTACGCGGTTCGCTCGCGCGAAATAAGGCTGCCTTTCCACCAGAGATGTGTTGGGTAGCGAAGCGGTGATAGAGGTTGAAGCTAAGCTACCAAACTACGTTTCTATTTCCACTGTTAGCGGTGTAAGATGTACTATGAAGATGCGCTTCCCGCGACTTATATTATTATGGGTCTGTTCCAATTTATTTTTTATCCACTACAAGTTAGCCCTTGACTGCGATCTCACCTGATGGTATCTAAGTGATGATGCAGTCTAAGATGGTAGCGGGCTAACCTGTTAAGGGCATGGCAGGTAATTAAACCCATACCCCTATTCGGTTTCTACACGGCATCGTACCGGAACTCTAAAACACTTGGCAGCACTCAGTAAGAGCACTGAACAGTGCTCGCAGTGTATATCGGAACATACCCTATGTAAATACGTATCGTACTAGCACTTTTACCTATTCTGTGGTACTAGGTAGCTCCGGAAGTGTGTCAAGCCACACCACATCACATCACCACAACACAAGCGCTTGATTATCATAACTTTGCAAAGCTTAACCCTAGTCTTTTTTTTTTATCCACTACAAGCTAGCCCTTGACTGCGATTTCACCTGATGGTAAGTGATGATGCAGTCTAAGATGGTAGCGGGCGGGATGTTAGGGGCATGGTAGTTATATTAAACCCATACCCCTTCGGTTTCTACACGGCATCGTACCGGAACGCTAAATCGCTTGGCGGCACGTCTTTGCCGGTAGGGTGGTAACTAGCCACGGCCGAAGCCTCCCACCAGGCCAGACCAGGGAAAATTCAGAAATTATAAGTTCCCAAATTGACCCTGCCGGGGATCGAACCCAGGACAACAGCGCTACACACTGCGCCACGGAGGTCGTCGAAAGTCCGTCGAGAGTCAATGAAAATGAAATGATTTATTTCACGTAGGACGACTTGTGCCACATGATAAGTCATAAGAATGTACCTATAATCTAGTTATAGTATCTACCTATGTCAGCTATCCATACTTCACATAGCTACTCCACTCTCGCATACTTCGCTTCTGCTAGTATGCAAAAAAACGTACGTAAAAAGCTTCGTAGACCCCTTTCCACCAGATCTAAGCTTTGTTAAGCTATGAAACTAAAGCGCTCCTGTTGGTGGTTTGGTGTATTGTGGCTTGACATACATACGAAGCTTAACAACGTAGTACACCTCTAGTGGAAACGCACCCTTATAATGCGGTTTTATATTTCATACACAGCCTAAATTTACACCTCATATGATTCTGATAATATTATGAAGAAGTTAATGAAACGTAATTACAAGCAGGTATGTCAGCTACCCAGTTCTTCTCCATACTTCACATAGCTACACAACTCTCGCTCCTTCGCTTCAGCTAGTATGCAAAAAACGTAGCTTCGTAGACCCCTTTCCACCAGATCTAAACTAAGTCAAGCGCTCCTATTGGTGGGTATGACCATTGGGTATGACACATCTCCGAAGCTTAGCAACGTAGCACATCTCTGGTGGAAACGCACCCTTATAATGTGGTTTTATATTCCATTCACAGCCTAATTTTACACCCCGTATGGTTCTGATAATATGAGGAAGGTATAAAGCGGCACACCAAGACAGGAACTCGTTATACGCTTGGACTTACCTTTACGGAAAGTCTAAGCTTTTACGTTGCAAATTCGATTGATCGTAATCGAGCGTTCTAACACATTTGCGTTCAAGGAAAATGGACTCAAATGCTCTTGCTTTAAAGTCACATATTCGGTACAAACGATTTAAATTTCAAAACGTTTCCGTTTGGCTGTGAATACGGAATACACGGAATTGAGCTCTAAATCGAACGTTTTAAGATACATTTTACTTTGACGCTAATGTGATCGAACGCTGGAACTCGATTACGATCAATTGAATTTGCATTGCAAAAACTTAGACTAAGCGTACTTATGTACTACCGAAAATGTTAAATTTACTTTTTATCAAGTTTCCAATTGTTTATCGGATTAAAAATACCCTATCAGTTAACACATAGTACCTTCTAGCTGAATAAGTATTGTGCCTCTATTCAGAGTAGCTGATACCGTAACAGACAGGCAAAGATAAAAAATTTAGGCTCTGTACGATCATGAAGTTTAGGAAGGCCCGGGATACAACCTACCCACGTACCAATTTCATCAAAATCGGTTGAACAGATGAGCCGTGAAAGCTTAGCAGACAGACAGACACACTTTCGCATTTATAATATTAGTATGGAAGTATGGATTACTTTAGACATCATACTAATATTATAAATGGAAAGTGTGTTTGTTGGTTTGTCCTTCAATCACATCGCAACAGAGCAACGGATCGACGTGATTTTTTGCATGGGTCGAGGGACTAAAGAGTGACATAAGCTCGGAAAATTAAGCGAGTTCCCGTGGGAATTGAAAATCTTGTTCTACGCGGACGAGGTCGCGGGCATCAGCTAGTTTCCTAATAATTAATTGTACACCTGTATTTACTCTATAAATATTACTCATCATTCATGCCCACTTATATAAATAGTAGAATTAGGTCAAAATAATATTATTATTGGAAACATAACTGAAGAGGAATGAAATAGGCCAGAATGGTAATATGAAATTCTCGTCTGCGAATTCCCGAAATAACAGACGAGTTGAGGAGTTTTGCGTTTATCTAAACTTTGTGGTGTTGTTCTACGGTGCGCTGTTTTAGTTTTGAGGTCGCAGTGGTGTTTGAAAAGTTTTTACAAGTTAAAAACAGTAAGTAAGTTAAGTTTGTACATATATAATATAAGATAATAGGTAGTCATACTAATATTATAAATGTGAAAGTGTGTTTGTTTGTGGGTTTGTCCGTCAATCACGCCGCGACGTTATTGAAGGACGACGCACTTCAATCACGTAAACGTAATTTTTGGCATGGGTATAGTTGAGGACCTGGAGAGTGACACAGACTTCTTCTTATCATGGAAAATTAATGAATTTCCGCGAGAATCAAAAAAACTTAAACCATGTGGATGAAGTCGCGGGTATCAGCTAGTGGGTCATAGTTTAAACATCGCACATCTCTATCACGCTTATGTTGTAAATAGCATGCTCTCACGCGCCATAATGTGCTACTAAAGATATCACTTTTAAACCTTATAAACTGTTTTAGGAGAGGGTAACCAAAAGACCGCTATTTTTTCTGAAAATAATATCCCACGTGTAATATAATTCATGCTCAGTACCGGATTTATTTTGTAAGGCGCTACGCAAACGTAGATACTTTGTACACCGTACCGTGTACCGTGTTTGTACCGTGTTTGCTACATTTGACGACCTCCGTGGTGCAGGGTTGAGCGCTGTCTTAACGTGCGGAGGTCCCGGGTTCGATCCCCTAATTTAGGAATTTATAATTTTTGAAATTTCCCTGTTCTGGCCTGGTGAGAGGCTTCGGTCATGGCTAGTCACTAGCCTACCAGCAAAAACGTTCCGCCTATTAAACGTTCCGGTACGATGCCGTATAGAAACCGAATAGAGGTAAGGATTTAAAACTGTCATGCCCCTGCCCATGCCCCGGTTAGCCCGCTACCATCTTAGACTGCATCATCATTTACCATCAGGTGAGATCGCAGCCAAAGGCTAACCTATAGTGGATACCGGTGTTCATCACAGTTGCCGTGATTGTGTGCAATTGGCTATTTGACAGTTTTCGGAAAAATACTTTAAAATGTACGTAGGTTCATTTTATACCTCTTACAATTAACTTTTTCTCAAAAAAAGCGTTATTTATTAGAAAAAAATACATTTTTAATACATTAATTTTAAATTCGCGCGAAAACAGCCGGTCACGTGACATTTGCTAGCTGTGACGTCACAGCTCAGCTCAAAATAAAACAAAGTTAACTATACGACGCTCCAAGTTTCATTTAATTTTAAGTGGAAAGTTTACAGCTTCTTTAATGCAATTGTGGAAATTACAAGCTACAAGACGTGTGTAGAACAATACAATACAATAAATAATAAGTAATTAATATCCTGACAAATTGTATAAACACATTCCTATATACTATATTACCTATGTCATAATTTTAACGTCGAAAGCAGTGGTTAGAGTTAATCTGCCGGGAGCCGGAATTTAAATCGGATAAATATCTGCGGTATTACTTTGTGAAGACCACTTTGATGTTCGTGTTTTGAAGAAATCAACTTAAAACTCTGATCTACCAAAAATGAATTAACCTAACCTGACATTTTCTTCATAAAACATGACAAAATTAAAATAAATTATATTTCTGTCACTTTACAGCAGCACTTTCTTAGGTCTTAAACACGAGACCTAAGTACTATTACTTACTTTGTTTATTTCGGTACTTACATGGAAGTTATAATACATTACGAAATTCGGCAGTGCAAAAGTTTACACGCAAATAAATTTGCAACCATAAATGAATCGACTTTAGGCAGATTTGTACTATCAGCTGTAAAGCATATATAATCCCATTTCATTTAACCGCTCACAATCACAAATCGAAGTATATTACTGTTAATTTTCTCAACAATACGCAAACGTTAGTACACACGACGTTTTTTTTTTGAAATGTGACGTCACACGGGGCTCTATCATGACCGCCCGCGTTTTGCTTCTTGTAATCCACAGATAAAAAATCTCAAATTTGTTTTGCAAAAATAAAATATTTACAATTTATTTTAATGCAAAATACATATTGTATAATTATTGTTAACCCACAAGCTACCAAATCTAACATATTTCATATTTTATAGTTACAGCTGTCAATGTGTACGAAATGTGTAGCCAATTTGTACGAAATTGTATGATCATTGTTGCTTAGCTTTTAGGCGCTGCGCAAACATAGACACTTTTCTGTAATGTGTAAGACACAAGCCACCTTTGAATATTAAGTGATTTTCATACAATCAATAGGAGTTGCTTGCTTCCACTTCTTCGTCATACAAAACCACAGATTTCACTGACGGTGTCCCGTGTCGGTAACAAAAAGTGTCTCCGTTTGTGCAGCGCCTTATTCATTCCCAGGCTCTGTATTTATGGAGCTTCCCCGTATTTATTGATAGATGGAATCCTTTGGGGGTCTTAGCAGATTTCGGCCCCTTTTGTTGTCATTGTGGAGTAGTCCTTATCCTTAAAACCTGCTCAGGCCTTTTGAAAGCAATTTATTTTATCTATTTTTGTACTATACCAGAATGCGAAGCACGGGTATGTTATGTAGAAATACATAAAGGTATATTTTTTAAATAAGGTTTTTTTACTTTTATGTGGGTGATCCATCACCCACACATATCATTGCAGGATTGCCATTCCAGCACCTTAGGACCCCAACGTCCACGTTGGGGTCCTAAGGTGCTGGAATGGCAATCCTGCAATGGAAAACGTAGCGTTGGCAAACCCCGCACTAGGTGGAGAGGCGACATCAAGCGAGTCGCAGGGATCCGGCGCAAGACCATGGCATGTGAAAGGAAATCCCTACAAGAGAGTTATGAGCATTAAACAGTAGACGTCTATCGGCTGCAGACAAAACCTTTTAAGGCGCGGTATGTTCACGAAATCAAAACAATTGCGCAGGTGCGGTGCTGGCGGAGGTGAAAATGAGGAAGCGCATCTCGCAAAACCGGCATAAATTTGACAACAAAAATATATTTCTTATAATCACGTGATCATCTAATTTCATAAGTATTCGACATTAAAAGACGAATTATAACTAAATTAATATTCTTAAAAATTTAATCCAATAAAGTATTTGCTGTCTAGGCGGTGAAAGCCTAGCGGTTTAGAAGTTCGGCCTACTTTTCCACCTGTGCAAGCCCCCCTATTCTCTACCTCAGTGGCTATCAAAAAATTAAAAATCATTGACATTTGTTTATCCATTGAACGTTTGCTATGAAATAAAATATAACATTTCATAGCAAACCATTTCAAGTGATATAAGATATAATAATATGTCAGTGGCTTTAGTTTTTTGATAGCCACTGAGTAAGAGAATAGGACTACAAGAGGGCAAAGGTGTAATGATAGGCTGACGGGGCATTCCCAAACGTCATTTAAACTTTTGTAACGAAATTTTTTTTTCTAAGATATTAATATAACTTGCTATAGCGGTGAAAGAAAACAACGTACGCAAACATGTATGCCCGAAATTTCTTCAATATTTTCGCAAGGTTGTGTGAGGTCTCCCAATCCGCACTTGCCCGGCTTGGTAGAATATGGCCAAGCCTTTCTCATCCTGAGAGGAAACTCGCTTAGTAGTGTGCTAGCGATGGGTTGAAATGCTGACTGGGATTGAAATTCTAGTTCTTTCTCTCTCTCTCTCTCTCTCTCTCTCTCCTCATTACTAAGGGTCGTGACCCCTTACCATTAATCAAATAATGGTAGGAGTTTTCTTGGGAATTTGGGATAATAATGTCGTGGGTTCTCACTTCGTTCCGCATACGACTCGACTAAGAGTATTTAAACTCTTAGGTTTTTGTAACGGTTAATATCAGATGTTAGTGATAATGACCGGGCCCGACGCTTAACGAGCTCTCCAAGGCAAGGAAGATACGTAAAGGCCAAATTTGAACATCCAAATTCCTCAAGTTATCGACTTGGGTAACTTGGGTTGGTTGCTTAACATTCGCAATCGGCTGATATGCGTTGTCACAACTAGGCCATTCGTCCCTCTATAAGGAAATTCTAGGTAAGCTATTCTACAAGATATAGCATCCATCTTAGAGTGCAATTCAGAATTCAGCATTCAAAATTCAGTAGGTTAGTACTAAGTAGCTAGCACAACTGGCGGCGTTGCCAAGTAGATAGCTACTTACTGGAATAAGTTGGCTTCGGTAACACTTGAAGGAGATAGCTTCAATTAGACCGAAAGCCTTAATTAACCAATTTGCACTGCAGGCTGCATTAAGGGTGAGGCCAGACGAGCTTAATTTTGCGAATTGAAGAGTCGCGTGGGATTTTTAATTTATTAAAATTTTGTTTTTATATTAAACTAACATTAGGGTTTGATTTATTAAATTTTTTAATTAAATAAAAGCCGACCATGTGAACGTAAAGAAATATTTATGCAAAATGCAAAATGTCCTATTTTAGCATGATAGGTGGGACATTTTCAACCCTGAAATTGAAATTATGAAATAGTGCATTTTCAGGGTCAAGGTTAGTTTTCATAGGAATATTAATTATGAAAACATTTTAACTACATACCTACTGTAGTTTGCGTGTTGGTACAATGACGAATGTTAATTTGACTTTTATTATTATTATAAAACAGATTTTATGCACGATACTTTTACTGTATTAAAATGTTAAATATTACAGAGAAATATGTTTAAGGTTTCTTTGTAATTTACATACTAAAATAATGATTAATTTGTTCAAAGAAGCAACAAACATTGGTTTAGATAATTAGTTTTTTTATGGTTTCCAAGGTGCTTGACTTCGGGTAAGTACCTCTGAAAGTGGCGAATCAGCAGCAGAAAGTATTGCATTATAGTTAACAGATCCCCATTTGCTGGTCAGAAAGACTAAAGTTAACATAAATTCTAATATCACATTAATTATATTAGCGGTGGTAGCCAAGTGGTTCATACGTTCGGTCTTCTGTTAACGTAGTCACGGGTTCGATCCTTGGGCTCGCACTTCTGTCTTTGTTTATTCACACCAGCAACTTCCATACACTATGTAATTTATCACACAATATTTCCAACTTTTCCCTTTGGTTCTCCTTTACAGGTGCTTACTAATATGCACTCGTTGATAATATTATTAATAAGATCAAGTCTGTTGTGTTATGTAGACGCACATAACACAACAGACTTGATCTTATAAATAGAGCAGGGAGGGAAAACATCGCGAAGAAACCTTTATGAAGAAATCTCGGGTCTTTGTAACGTTCTCAAAGGTGTGTGTCTGCCAATACTTCTTCATCCTCTTGTACTTGGGTAGCGTGGTGGACTATGACAAATCTCTTCTCGTTCTGAGAATTAACTCGTGCTCAGTAGCGAGCCGGTAATGGGTTGATATGATGATATATCAGCTGTTACCCTATAGGGTATATGATATCTATACAAATATTATAAATGCAAAAGTTTGGATGGATGGATGGATGGATGTTTGTTACTCAATCACGCCAGAACGGCTTATTAAAAATTAAGTAAGACTTCTCGCGGGAACCAACAAGCCTCAATCCCCGCGGACGAAGTCGTGGGCATACTTATCAGCTAGTTTGTTAAAAAGTACTTCAATGTTTGACCGAACAAAGCGAAGGTCTATGAGTCTGCTTGAGTGAATTTGCACTTGTCCGCCCGTCCGTCCGTCTGTCAAGTGTCAGTGCCTTATAACTTCTGAGTTACTAAACGTAATTACTTCAAATTTAAATATAATTTGTAACTCGATAGCCTCCAGCCGAATATGGCTTAAAAAGTTATAAAATCTTTATTTTAGGAGGGCTCTCATAGAAGCGAATAGGGTTGCGATATATCATTTTAAAGATAATTAGAAATAGAATCCAATTATTATTTTTTTTAATTTTTCCCCTAAAGTAGACGAAATGGGGGAGATTTTCTGACGTCAGAACTCTCAATTTTCTGAAAGGCTGAGCCTGAAACTTGATCAATTATTTGAATTATATCCTGTATTTGAACAACAAATACTAAAATTAGATAAATATTATAAGGAAAAGAAATTATTTAATTTTTAATGAGATTCAGAATAGATGGCGCTCTGTAAAAGTTTATTCATTTGTCCTTACAAATAATAAACTATCTGGATACCACGAGGTCTCAGTTCGGGGCGAACCACTAGTATTTTCTCATAGAAGTTATTATGTCTATTTTATCTCGATGTTATTTCAGCCCTGTCCCTAAGGACTAGTAGGTCAAGTAACGCTACAATAAAGTTTCATATACACTTTCGATAGTTCGATAGTTACGGTCTCTGGAAGGATTAAAGACTGCAAGGATATGAACCCCGTTGACCTAGATTTTAAAGTGTTTATCTTTCCTTCACAGCGCAAGTAATTTCCGGCCAAGTGTATTCTGTAAATCTAGAATATTCTTTTGTAGATTATATTCCTCGATCAACGAAGATTGAGAAAATCTTTGGAATATCTGGACACAAAAACATAAAAGCACTGAACAACGGACTGAGAGATACGACAAAACTGCATACAGTTTTGTCATATTTGAGTCGAGTATGATCCATGTTAGCTTCGGTAGACAAATAGAGATAACGGTTAGACATAATTTTACTCGTTGTGCGCAAGCTGGCCCTACTGGTGCTGTTAGTTAGCAGATATACCTATAATATACCCATACCCCTGGCCTTTTTCTAAACGCCATCGTCTCGAAATGCTTAGTACATCTTTGACGGTGTGGTCAGCAACAACCGAAACCTAGACACTCCAGACTAATTGGGTATTTTACAACTTGGTGATTATTAAACACTGTCCTCTGTTAGTTTTATGTTGATCCATTTTAAACTATCGATTAAACTAAAAACATGCGTCGAAATTTGATCACGTCACAATTCAGTTTTTTTTCCGTTTTTTTATTTTTATTCCACTACAAGTTAGCCCTTGACTGAGATCTCACCTGATGGTAAGTGATCATACAAAATCCCTTAATTAGCACACGTTTTTGTCGTTTGAAAAAAGTAATTGATTTGACTAGTTGCACAGCTAGTTGTCAAATACCCAATTATAGCGAAAATTCAAAAAAATATAAATCATCTTTAAATCCCTGACTAGGCGGGGATCGAATCCGAAATCTCACATTTATCATTTATCACAACCACAGAATAGAACTCAAAAATGCCAGGTTGTTCGTTAAACGTAATCTACGGCTTGAATCTTGACAGAAAAGTAAAGCACAAAACAGCTACAATAAAACGAAAAATTTAATTGGAAACAATAACTCATAGCTGAAAGTGTAAGTACATTTTCCGTGTGAGAAAATAAATTGGCCATGCGGCAGCAGCAGCGCCGTAACCGCTAGTCTGATAAATTGTGCTGCATTATGAACACTAGTCCTTAGATTTATTGTGACTTCCATATTCGTTTAATAATTAGTACTTTCGATCTAGTCATTTAACTTGGCCCCATGGGAATTTTACTGCCTCGTTGGTCTAGTGGTTAGCATGTTCGACTGCGGCTGACGAGGTCCCGGGTTCGGGCCATAATTAAGTATTGAGTTTTTCTGACAAAAAATTCTCAGTACTAGCCCGTTACTAGCCGTTACCGTACTAGCAGTTAGGAAGTTGGCGGTGTTTCACCCCCGTGCCTCGGAGAGCACGTTAAGCCTTTGGTCCCAGTTATTATCCCGGTTACATGATAATAGTCGTTTAAGCCCACCAGCCCGCATTGGAGCAGCGTGGTGGGTCTACGCTCTAATTCCCTCTCTCCTATTAGAGTGGAGGCCTGTGTCCAGCAGTGATGTTAATGAAAAACTGCTGTTTTATACGAAAATTATTATTTTTTGCATTGATAACTGCATAGAAATAACTGCCAAAAATAGATTTGTCTGCTTTGGCGGATTAGGTATAGAGAATTAAGCTTCTTGTTCCTTGATTCTATATTATAAATCTAGCACTAATTGCGTCCAAGTACCCTGGAGCGTACTTATCTCAGATAAGAGGTCACTCAGCGCGAAGCGTTACTAAATCACAGCTGTCATTCGGTTCATTAAACGTCCCTTGACTGTGAATCACGCAGAATTATGTTGCTGAATTGCGAATAATTTATCGCGTGAAGATCTGTTACTAATACATACTTCACTGGTAGGTAATCTCCATCGCCATCCATACAAATAATATAAATGCGAAAATCTGTCAGTCTGTCGCTGTCGAACTTACGTACACGTACTTAATTTACGTACGTACGTAAGCTTACGTACTTAATTAAAACTTTTTTACGTACGTACGTAAACTTACGTACTTAATCAAAACTTTTTACGTACTTAATTAAAATATAATGTCACTTGGTATACCTACTGGTGAAGAAACAACTAAGAGATCCCCATAATGTTATCAAAGGTGTGTGAAGTTTGTCAATACGCACGCATGCCAGCGTGGTGGACTATAGCCTAAATGTTTTTCATTTTGAGAAGGATACTTGTGCTCAGCAACGGGTCAGCGTTGTGATGATGATGATAAAGATGAAGCTCAACTGTAAAACGTAATGAAAGTATTTTTACTTTCATTCGGGCATTTTAATGCACTCCACCACCACCAAAACAGCCCACTCATGAGAGTGGGCTGTAGTGGTAGTGTAGTGGTGTAGTGGGCTCCTATGAAGGAGGCCTCCACTCTCATAGGAGAGATGGAATTAGAGCTTAGACCCACCACACTGCTCCTTTTATCATGTTAGTGATAATAATCAGGACTGACGGCTTAGCACTGAGAATTTCTAGTCAGAAAAAACCAACACTTAATTATGACCCGACCCGGTACTCAAACCCGGGACCTCATCGGCCGCAGTCAAATATACTAACCACTAGACCAACGAGGCAATGCACTCAAGGCAATATAACTGAGCGAAGCGAAATTTTCATCCATTGAATACGATTTTATTTCAGAATTTCGGAAACAAAAAGACTGTACCATTGTGTCTATGACAACAGCGTATGCACGGACTAACGAAACCATTTATGTGTAACTAGTTTTAGCCCGAGGCTTTGACTACGCAGATTCCGTTCTAACTGAATCGAAACGACATTGCACTTTGTTTTTACTCTGTTTCAAAATAATGCCATTTCAATATGCTTCCGTTTTATTTTTATGTGAAGAAGTCGAACAAAAGCAATTCAACGGAAAAACCTATACATAAAAGATATTTGACCTGACCCATCGACAAACAGCCTAAACGACTGGGATTAAAAACTTGTAACTGTAGATTTCTTAAAGACTTTCTATAAGAATGAATTTTAAATTTTAAGTCCTTGACAGTTTGTATGAAAGTCCGAGATGAAAATTTCGTCAATATGTATTACTTTTACCCATTAGTCCAAATACAATTAAATACTAGCTAATGCCCGCGACTCCGTCCGCGTGGATTAAGGTTTTTTGGAACACCTTAATTTTCCGGAAAAAGTAGACTCCATTCCAGACTATAAACTATCTCTGTGCCAAATTTCATCCAGATCCGTTCAGCTGTTGGGGCGTGATTGAGTAACAAACATCCATCCATACATCCATACATCCAAACTTTCGCATTTATAATATTAGTATAGATTATTTGGACCTGAAAGTCAGGGGTGCTGAACCCGTGAACCGTACAGGAGGTCGGGTGACTAAACTACTAGGTTTCACCGTTCCTATCATGTATTATACCATCATAATATTAAACTGTATTCTCATCATAATATACTGTAATACCAGTATTACAGTATATTCCAGAATCGAGCAAGCTCTATGAATGCTCTGTGTAATGCAATAAGAGAAGCCCCTGTCTTAACTACCACAATATTGCGTTGCAGCTCTGCCAACAAATTAATGCCTCAATAGCTCAACGCTGTAATTATTAAGATGCTGGAATATAAAGGGATGCATACAGACGTAGTAAAGTGTCCCCGAGTCTTGGCAACTTGAACTCAACTTTGGTCAAAACACACACCAACTTATCTGTCCCGGTGGCCAAAATTGGAACTAATTTTTATATTTTATTTTTAAATACTTACTAACGACGCTGTAACCGGGTCAAAAAGGTTTGTGGGTCTATAAGCTGTATTCAGAAAACCAAACACTCAGAAGACTCAAACACGAGCCACCATCGCTATGCCAAAGTAAATAAAAGCTTAGTTTGATTTGTTACGAGGAAGACGCTTCGCCTCAGCATCGCCCCACTCTGCAGGTTTGCATTGCGCCCCAATAAATATTATAATTAAGTTCTCAGAATCGGTAGTAATGTTATGAAGAAGCAAGTCTGTGTGTCTTTTACGGCCCACCCTTATTATTGACAAGTAAATGACAGTAATGTTACGTAACTTGACGTCTCTAAAATAAGGATTATAATTCTACAGCACTAACGTCATCAATGTTAAAACAATACGGCTTTAAGAGTATGCCGGCTTGCAACATGATTACTTTTTTACTCCGTACCATGCTACAAAGAAAAAAGACGGTACTAAATTGCTCCCGACTTTTGCCGGCACCTGCGTAAATTTCATTCCGAAAGTTGTGACAACAAGCGTATATCCTTAAATATATATAATGAACAATATCATATTTAACACAACAGAAGTAAAATATAGATTAAAACTAATAAACCAGTAGTTTTTTTTTTTCAAATCCATCAATAAATAACTGAGAAATGACGATTTAAAAGTTTGATTTTATTTAATGTACACCGATTGCTGTATCTTACTCGAGTGAGAAATTTTGTGAGTGAGTTTTATTACCTAGCCGAGATTTAATACTTCAAAATTATCTTCACTTTACACAATTAAGTGCTTTTAATTCAATGAAGTCACGTTAAGTCCATTTGTCTTTTATTTGGCTTTATAAAGTCGGTTGATAGGGAATTATGACGTCACGTCTCCCGTCTTGCAAGCGCAACTTTAAAGTTCCATAACTTTTTCATTTGTTGAGATATTTTAATGATTATTTCATATTTTTGTTTTACTTTGTCTTAATTTTCATAATAAATTTAAAAAAAAAATTGGTAAACTTCTCCAATAAAATACAACTTCTATAAGTAATACTGAAAAACTTTAATTCGACCACACTTGAAATAACTTAATAAGTATCCTATTCACCAAAAAGGCTTTTAAAACTTTTCGCACTATTTTTTAGTAGGCAGTAGTTGATGGATGTATGGATGGATGTTTGTAACTCAATCGCGCTTTAACGGCTGAAAGGATCTGAATAAAATTTGGCAGAGAGATAGATTATAGTCTGGAATAACGAAGTCGCGGGAATCAGCTAGTAGATTATAGATGTAACAATTTTATCTGTGACACCACCCAGGATGGGTTCAGCGTTAAAGCCTTGAATTGCATGTCAATAAATTACATAAGAGATTATAAAAAAAAACATTATTAACTGTATAAATTATTGAGGTACATGCACTATATTTTTTAATTTGCTAAATTCATTTGTAGTTTGCATTTAGGTGTCGACTATATAATCATAATCATAATATTTATTTGCTGATTGTAGGTAGGAAGTTCTTACAATAAAGACATAATAGCGTCGAGCCACAATCTACCAACATAGTATGGTGTGCAAATTATCATTATTAATATGTATTATCACAATTATTAATTATACTTCGTCGCTTCATTCTTCAGATATAAAGATACACACGTAGTTTCCACGTACTAGCAAATAATCGCACGTTGTTCAGAGGAGTTATAAAAAAAGGAACCCCCACTACCCGCGTCTGTCTCGCACGACAGAGCGGATTCGTTCGTCATTCCTTTTTCGTGCGTAGCAACGATCACACGTTCCTACTTTCTACAAACAAAGATAATTTTATCTTTAAAAATATAATAATATTAAAATTAAGATAGTGTTATAAAGTGCTTTTTACATGTAAGTGTTTAATCTTTCATTTTCAGCAATTTATTTCAGCACCACGTGTCTGAGTAATCATTATTTGATGCAGTGTTTATATTTTACACTAAAGGTTTTATTGGGGGTTGGCCAAGAGTCAACACGAATCAACATGACGCGCCTAAACCATTATATTTTCATGCAGTGTTTGCTTACACTAAAGGTTTTCCTGGCGGTTGTCTGAGGGTCAACACGAAGGAGAATAAACCTTTCAGCATGACGCGCCTAATGATTTATACTTTCATGCAGTGTTGGTTTACGCTAAAGGTTTTCCTGGCGGTTGTCCGAGGGTCAACACGAAGGAGAATAAACCTTTCAGCATGACGCGCCTAAACAATTATATTTCCATGCAGTGTTTGTTTACACTAAAGGTTTTCCTGGCGGTTGTCTGAGGGTCAACACGAAGGAGAATAAACCTTTAAGCATGACGCACCTAAACAATTATATTTCCATGCAGTGTTTGTTAACACTAAAGGTTTTCCTGGCGGTTGTCTGAGGGTCAACACGAAGGAGAATAAACCTTTCAGCATGACGCGCCTTACTTTCTTGGAGTGTTGGTTTACACTAAAGGTTTTCCTGGCGGTTGTCTGAGGGTCAACACGAAGGAGAATAAACCTTTTAGCATGGCGCGCCTAATCAATTAGGTATACTTTCATACAGTGTTTATTTATACTAAAGTCTTTTCCTGGAGGTTGCCCGAGAGTCAACATGATGGACAATAAACCTTTCAATATACGACGCGCCTGAGGAATTGTAGTACAATACCATATAAAATGTATGATTTCGTAAGGAGGGTACTTAAAATAAAAGTTAGTATTGAATCAGCTACACGCGCTCATTACAGAAAATATATACTTTCATGCAATGTTAAATTGCACTAAAGGATTTCTGGGAGGTTACTCGAGAGGTACTTAATACAAAAGAATATAAACGTTTTCAGCATGGCACGCACTTAAGAGATTACTCGTCCATGTAGTGTTTAATTGCACTAAAGGACTTTCCGGCGGGTCGCCTCAAAGTTAACACGAAGATTAAGCATTTCAGCATGATAAACCTAAGTAAAATAGGTACTTGCACGAAGACGTGTTAAAGTACGACAATGGTACACTGGGAGGTCGCCCGCGAAGTAGCATGACGGAAATCAAACCTTTCAGCTAGACGAGCCGGGCGATGACATCTGCCCAATTAGCATTCCGGCGATGAAGAATTTGTCCACTAAATCAAGATAGCTGGCACTTAGCAAGCTGTTCACCGTCCTCTGAACCAGGGGGAAGGCGTTGGGGGTTAAAGTGGACCAACGATCGGATACGTCACCAAGGCCCAGCTTAGTACGCCTAACACAAAGTGATTTCGAGCAATACTTGAGAAGTAATCGGAACTCAGGTAAATACTATGCACCTACCATAAAGAAGGTTACCTTCTACTTTATTTATCCACTGCGGTAAATTATTAACAATCTTCAGGATTCACTGGGTCAAAGATTGTATGGATACTTACTTAATTCGAAATCAAAGCTAAATATTATCTTTTGTAGGTACCTAGGTGTTACCGCTCAAAATAGTGGACATGATTTATTCAATCACAAGTACCATGTAATGTAATGTATCATAATTATTATTAGTGTTTGCATCGCCTACCATATTTTTTTTTTTTGCTTTGTCTTCATAGTTCACACACTATCACCGATAAGGCCAAAAAACCTTTAAATACTAATGAGGTTATGTTTTTAAGATAAATATATTAGCATGGGCATAGCACAATAAAAGTGTTTATTATTTACGGCGACAGATAAACAGAATACTTAAAAATATCTATGTATTTAATTTCTTTCAAGCAAGTAAATGCAATTATTAATCTAATATCGGTATCACAGAACCTTATTTTAAAATGTAAACCTACGGAACAAATTCCATGATATAATCTTTGGAGTACCGTCTTACAAAAAAGGTAGGTATGTCTAATCGACCATAAAGAAGACTAGTAAAATTCTATACCAGTGTTTTTACTTTCAATGAAACACTTGTGGTGATTCTAGTCATTTCTGCAAACGTTACTTACATAATATCTGCTCGACTAAAACATGAAAAGATTTTCATTTCAAACATTTCAGATTTTTATTTTGAGATTGCAATATAGTAATATTGAAGCACCGCTATTCAGCGTAACACCGCTATTTAAGTTTTCAGCTTTTACAGATTTCAGCGCCTCACACGCAGTCACTATGGACAAAAGAAACATAAATGTTTCATACAGTGTATGCAGACTCAAGATCTGGGGCTCAAAATTTTCAGATGTAATTTTTTTCAATGCAAAGCCTCTCGGTATCAAACATACACCTGCGGAGTGGTAACGAAAGTTCTGACAATTCTGAGGTAATAAATATCTTTATCTTTTTTATCAGCTACTTCAGCAATAAATCAATTTGTTTGCTAATATGATACAGAAACGTCAAATTAAAAAAAAAAAAAATAATAATCTACCCTCAGCGTGGTAGGTATGCAAAGAACATTTACGAAGGAAATTCAGATTCAGATTCAGATTTATTTATTTCTGAATACAGTGGAGGTATACATAGATGTTTTACAATAAGGTATCATGTATTCTACCACAGTGTGGTGCACAAATATTTTAACTTATTAATTACAATTAATATTATTGTTAAATTGTGTGGTTAGATTGCAAAATTACCCACAAGTTTTATGTTTTTTCCCTAACAACGTACTCTCGAGTTTTACAACTCTTTAGTGCCCGGGAAGCATATATCATACACCCGTTGACATGTAATACGATTGACCGAAGGGGTATGGGTTTAATATAACTGCCATGCCCCTAACAGGTTAGCCCGCTACCATCTTAGACTGCATCTTCACTTACCATCAGGAGAGATCGCAGTCAAGGGCTAGCTTGTCATTATTTAAAGATTATCCATAAAAGAGTTCGAAAAACCAAAAACTAATAAAGAACCTTCTTCATTTTGGAAGTCGGTTCAAAATGATAATCTAACGGCGAGTATTTTAACGACCGGATGAAGACTATATAATATTACGTAATAGGTTAAAATCTCCATCGTATTATTGTTTTCTATTTTAAAAATATTTCGTTGGAAATTGTTTCTGCAGACACAGTAAAACGCGTAGGTTGTCTTACCCGAAACGCGAATCCAAGCGGGGTGCCATGGGTAACTGGTAGAGATCTCGTATAGAGATAAGTGCTTCCTTGACCACTATGTTTCTGTTTTTCTAAATATTTAATAAGTGTTGGGTAAAAAGTTTTTAAGATCCATCCATAAATATCCATTATCCGCATATTGGAAACAATCTTTGAAAAACTGTTATAAAACTGTCGTTATAATAATACGTACTCGTACATCGTAATCGAAAACATGGTACAATTTACTCGCGTAAACAATATGCTCCCGCAACACTTGCATAGAGTTGTTTGCAAAATTAAAATTCTTGTTTAGTCAATTCAGACCCTGAATGAGAGTTACCAATAAAGACATTAATGAAAACCAAAAATCGGCATTGAGCAGCGGCCGCAAATGTAACCTCTGGATCACACTTACCTCACATAGGATCAGTGGTGTCAGTGCATTTTCCATAAAATATCAGGGAATTAATGCATCGGTTCAAAGATTCTCATTAATTAAATAGCTTATAATGATGTTTATTTTTCTCATTTCAAATGTTTTTTTTTTATATTCAAATTCAATATTCAATGACCTGCACAGCTAGGTTACGCATCGTTAAATAGTATAGAAGTCTAGACTTCTTAGATAACTTACTTTAAAGCTTCTAACGTCAGTGGGGCTAAAAAGTTCAAACCAATCGATTAACCCTTCAAAGTCGATATTAGTAGTCTGTCACAATATCGACCATTCTTCACCTATAATTTCGGGATAACTTTTATGCGGGTAGGAATTTATTACATTCCATAACCTTATTGACGATATAATTGTTCGACAAACATCTTAAAACGGTATTTTAATATAAAATTTTACTCAAATATATAGTTAAAGCAATACTCGAGATAGTACCTTCAGAACAGGACCAGAATAAACCTGTTCTTTTCTCGCCACGCTTCCAAAAAACAAAACGTTCCGTCTTCTGCTACTGGGCAGGATTTCGCACTTAAACGTCCCATTGGACGTCTGTTGTGCTAATTGTGTAAATAAAATTAAGTATTGCCCCGGCTAATATACTTGGTATTAGATTATAAATCTTGCTACTAGTTATGGACATCAATAACTATTTAGTTCCATTCGATTGCATCGAAACTATAATACGTTTATGCTTGTTACTAGCAACTAAAGCAAAAGAGCGCAAGATTGTATTATTGGTAAATTGAAAGTTATTTAAATTGAAACTTAAGTACAATAAATACTTAAGAGAAATTTTAATGTCATCTTAAATGTACGTAAATAAGCATCTCGGGGAAATCAGCTCATGATTCCAACCTTAAACATAAACTGTTTAAAACATTACAGCTCAAATAAGAGATAAGAAGAATAAATAAAATTATTGATAACAATAATTAGTATCTATTCAGCGTAGATACAGCTCTTGCAAAAATATATAATATCTCTTAACATCTACGTGTGTATCTTTATATCTGAAGAATGAAGCGACGAAGTATAATTAATGATTAAACGAACTTACCTGTAAGTGAAGTTCTATCATAATTATATGAGTCGCTTCATTCGAAGATATAATATTAAGTTCCCAACCCACCCATCCCGAAACATATTTTCGCAAGAGCTTTAAGTATAGGTATGTATCTCTAAACTAAATGACGAACGAATCCGCTCTGTCGTGCGAGACAGACGCGGGTAGTGGGGGTTCCTTTTTTTATAACTCCTCTGAACAACGTGCGATTATTTGCTAGTACGTGGAAACTACGTGTGTATCTTTATATCTTCGAATGAAGCGACTCATATAATTATGATAGAACTTCACTTACAGGTAAGTTCGTTTAATCATTAATAATATGTGCTTAACAAATATAAACAAATATAAACTTATTATATTAACGATCGTAACATTTCTATAAACTCGTAGGTAATCTCCATTTCATTTCAATAACATTCCACTTAAGAGATTGTTTTCAAGTTTCTGTTTCGTTAAATGTAAAAGTTTCGTTATTGCGGCCAATACAAACATAACTTGGTCGAGTAAATCAAAGTCAAGCGCCCTCTGGGTCATGAGGGTCAACCCTAATGTTAACTTTAAGTCAACAAATGTTAACTTGTTCCAAATGTTTGTTTTCGGTCCACCCTTAGATAAACGTGATCTCAGTTTGTGTATGCGTCTAATTATAAACTTTAAACTAGTTATTTAATGATACTATCTTATACTAGGCCTTAGTTCGTATCTTATACTTAGATTAGTCCAGCCAAAACCAGTTGCTCTTTAAAATAATGTCATAGTATCGTAAAGGAGCTTAAGCCCATTTATGTTGACAGTATTATGTCAGAAATCTTCAAGCAGATCCTGACAACAACTGTATAAAGTTCCAAAGAGTCTTGATTAGTCTAGCCAGAGCAAGTTATCTTTCAAAAAAAACATTTAACCCCTCAACCTACCGAATTTTAATTATCAGTTTTCGCACGGTTCATATTTCGCGACCCGCGAACCCCCGTGCACCCCTCGCGCACCTCGCGCCTATAAGTATTAATAAATTATTTATTAAATGATTATTACATTGTAGTATCAGAAACCTTATTCGTGCAAGTGCAAAACGTTTGAACTAAATCTGCAGGGCGATCGGCTAAAATGACAGCTACTGTTGGCGACTAGATTTAAATTATTTCTCGAATGAGTTGAACATTCTACATAAAGACCAATTGTTAAGCCATAGAATCAATTTAGGGTTTTTCAAGTGGCCGACGTCGCGCCGGGTTGGGATTTTTTACAAGTGGCCGTAGGCACCCGGCGAGAAAAACAATTAAAAAAGGTAAAGAATGGCCTTTGTTCAAAAGCATTCGAAATTTAAAACCTACTAGAAATATGTCAAACAAGTGTATTCGTTTTAGAAGTAGGTAAAATTTATGTGTTTGTGTCAACTTTTGTTTTAAAATTAATAAGTTGCTAGAAAAGTGAAATAAAGGGACCCAGAGTGGTCGCACTCATTGGAGTTCGGGAATATTCCGTTGACGTAATGATTTTAGAGATATAAATATTCCCGATAAACCGAACGCCAGTCAGTCAACCCTCAGCACTAGTACGGAAAATAACTCTTTTATTTCCTAGTACCTAGTAGGTAACCTCAAGTCTTCATACTACAACTACTCTACTGTCACGGTAGAGGTGCACGACCGGGGTGCACAGGACGGAACGCCTATACCAGCGCAACATCGACGAGTACCGGCGGACGGGTCCCGATTTTTGCCCGCCCGCTCACTCCGTGGCCCGAGCGTTTCCGTCAACTTTTGCGGGACAAGTTCCCTGGCGTCGTCGAGGGTCTACGCAACCGACGCGCCGCAACAGCTACAGTGTTACAATCGCAATCACCTCTGATTGGATAACACTCTTCCACTATTGGACAAAATCCATTGACGCAGCAAGAATACTATAAATTTAGCCAATCACAACAATTGATACTGTAACAATGATTGATGCAGAAGTTACGCGGTCGCCCTGCTGATATTATATGCAATGAGCGAATACAGGTCACAAACAGACATCACCGCGGAGCCACTAAACAAATGAAGAAGAACAGACATCACAATGTTTTTTTTTTATTTTTTTATTTATTTTGTCTTGCGTAATCGGGACGTAGGCGCTCGTTGTAGCTTTTCAAAAAACTTTGTAAGATGTACTTACGTAAATATTTCAATTAAAACTAAGAAATAAATTAAAAACTAAATTAAAAAACTAATTATATATACAAAAAAAATACACGCCGTCCAAGTGGCGTCCATAACACTAGCGCTATTACCACGTACCACTACCACGTAGATGACAAGGCTAAGCCGTTGGGCTAAAAAAGCGCCAGCTCTTTGGTCACCAGAGGCGTGGATCAGTTTTTGGGACACGACATTTATAAAAATCTTCGTGTCCGATGACCATGAGGCCCAGAGTCTCAAAAGCAAGCGCCGCAAAACGTAGTCCTTAGTAATGGCTGAGTATTTGCGGCGCTTAAGCAACTGAGCAGATTCGGCAGCTGCACCCGCCTTTAGGCATGAGCCGGGTAGGTGGGATGCTGCCAATGTATCAACGCAGGTTGCATCCCACACCAGTGCACGACCCATCAACGTATTTATTATAACGGATATATTAAATACAACGTACGTGAATGTTTATGTAAAGTTATGACCGAGATTTTACCAGGGGTATTTTTGCATGGGGTATCTAATCTTAGTCAGGTATAACCTATACCCCAGTCAAAAACATAGATTGTGTCCCGGGGAAGGGTATATGCTACTTTTTTATCCCGGAAAATTAGGGAGTCCCCGTGAGAAAACTTAAACGCGCGGGCATCAGCTAGTGGGGTAAAAACCTAGTACCCGGTAAAAACATTGTTATTTCCCATTTTAAATGTACTGTAACATCTAGATTTTCCATTCGATATCCGGATAAAATACAGCGTATGTGCAAAATTTTTGTTTGAAAATAGGAGCATGAGTAAACGGGTGGCTTGCATGTTCGCATTACACGGGACTGTGGGGATTTCAAGCTTTCAAAAAGGTTCACTGTTACAATGGAATGAATTGTAAGTAAATATGGCTACATTCTGAGCTTGACTTTATTCAATATGGTTTATTTTTATACCTTTTTGGTTTGTTTGTTTGGGTGCATACGCAAAGTCAAAACATGACGTAACTTAAGAGACACCTGTATCCTACATGTTATAAATAAATTGAGTATTGAGTAATCTTGCTTGCTGCCTTCATGGTCTAGTGTTTAGATTATTTAATAGCACCGACGAGGTCCTTTATAAATACGTAATTATTAGATAAGTATTGGATTTTTCTGTAGATGGTGTATCACCCCAGTGCTTTGGAAAGTAAACGTAAAGCAAGCCGTCTTGTGCCTGATCTCTCTCCGGTCATGTTGGATTGACTTAACATCGGACTATCAAACTTGAAACTCAGCAGAAAAATTAGATTTTTGGAATGGAATTCTCAACCAGTGTTAGATTCGCTTGACGGTTCATATGTAAATTTGAATAAAAATCATTTGACTTTGATTTGACGTCTTAGGAAGGCCTTTTGTTGAATAATCTTCGTCTTATTTTGTTTTATGGCTATAAAGGCGACATCGCCAGCATAGCACAACTGTCATTTTAACACATTTTATGTTAAACTAAACGTAGTTCTTACTATGTAGAAAACATCGAGGTTCTTACTATGTATAATACATCTCTTTGAAGCCTTCCGGAACTTTCATAGTGTTTGTCAAGTAGACAGAAAGTGTCTGAGCTCAGGTCAGCTATGTCTCTGCGCTTTATATCAAAGGATTTTGTGAGTCTGAAATTTATGAGCGCCTTAGTTTTAGCACACTTTGAACTTATGAGACGGTCTTGACGTTTAGTGCACGTTATACGTCGTTTATTTTTGGAGAGAAAGTTTATTTATATTCTTTTAGAAGTCTCAAAAGAATATTTTTCATAAAACCTTCATAAAAGTGGAAGTGGGAATACTCTGGGTTTATGACCGAAATTCAATCCAAGATGTCTTTGGGAAAGAACTAAATTTTTAATCGTATCCGAAAATGGACCTTAAGACAAGCACACATTATAGGAAACAGCATAGGTTGAGCTGTGTGCAAATGCGCCTGAATCGCTTGTTAAAAATGTGGACTACCGAATGCGAAGTCAATTTCTTTCATGCAACTTTGTCATTATAAAATTCATCAATAGTTAAAAAGCCTCGGCATGCTGTTTTACACAGTCTTTAAATTTAAATTGATGTTGGCTTCATTGAGACTGGTTGCTAATGCTGTGGTCGAAATAAAATAAGTAGTAAAATAAGTTTTTTTTTTAAAGAAACTTCTTTAGAATCGTTGTGATTTGAAAATTCGATGAAACAAAAAAGCGACACTGAAAAACATATTCATAATAGGATTAGCCTGCGAGAGACAGCAGCAGGGGTCTTCTCCGGTTGGCCCGTGAGCGCCAAGCGGGGGTACGGGCTTCGAGGCCTGGCCTCATTACCCGGGCGGGGCACGGGGTAACATTGTACCTCGGTGATGGTCTTGTAGCCTTCGAGAGAATAAGATAGAAATTTAAGTTATATGTTTACAACCAATACTTTTCTGAAGTTTCACTTCTGCCGGATGAATTGCACACACACACTTTTTTCGACGTAAGTAAGACCATTGAATGGTATTATTTTAACACAGTGTGGATATGCCTTAACTTGACTGATAGTAAGCTACACTCTTCCCATCCAAAGCTTCTGTTTTATGAAGGACACAATGTTGCACATGAAATATTTCGTAATAAAATTCAGATCCCGGGTCTGTCTGGAAATACTTGAGGCGGGGTTTTATATTCTGCCAAGGTTTCGGACATAACTCGAGTACTTACGTCGAGATAATATAAACCTTTTGTTTAGAAGTAAACGTAGTGTGCATAAATCTTGTTGGATAGCGGACTTTTTGTATATCAATTTTTACTTTTACTACTTCTTGCCTTCGTATGAACAATCGTACTTGGCTACTGAAGGACTTTGAGTTTCTATTGTTGTTTATTCTACTTGAACTTATACAGGTCAAAAACATATACACACACTCACATGGAAACACACACGCTTTACTTACTAACTCATGCCCGCGACTTTGTCCGCGTAGATTGAGGTATTTTGGTTCCCGCGGGAACTCTTTACAATTTTCCGAACTTTATGGTTTTTTTAATCAAAGAATAGGCTTGCGTTTGACGACAATCATGCTCAAAGCAATGATGAGGTTTAGGTTGGAGCGCGCTTGCCTAGAAGTTGTTATTCCAGACTATAATCTATCCCTGTGCCAAATTTCATCTAGATCCGTTCAGCCGTTCTGGTGTGATCAAGTTACAAACATCCATCCAGCCATCCAAACTTTCGCATTTATAAGGTTGTTTATAGATTGTGTCACCAAATTAGTACGCTCAGTTTTCCGAAATACAGTTCCAACTAATTCGGAAAGCAAGAAATTTGGTATATAATAAAATACGTTCTATCCCGAAAAAATGAGTTCCCGTGAGAATAAAAAATCCTCATCCTCGTGGATGAAGTCGCGAGCATCGTCTATTTAAAAGCTAATACATATTTTATTTTTATTTAGCCGTATACCTATACTGTAATCAGTATACTACGAAATGAGCACACCAAAACATAGACGGGAAGGCTTAGTCAGTTAAATGGAGTCTTAAGGCGTGACAACTGACAACGTCCGTTCATTTACCTCTAATGGATTCGGGAGAGGAGGTTCCGTAGTAACTCTACCGAATACTTAATATACCTATGAAATTGCAGCAGGGTTGTCAGACGGACAGCGATTGTTCTTTCGTGCAGTAAGGTCGAAAACACACTACAAACAAATAGAAGTGTGTGTATACTTATGTACGCACGCAAGAAGTTTAGGTACTTAAATACGAGTACTTTTTGATAGCAAATAATAAATATCTTGAATATAGCTATCAGTTCTCACCCAACATACAGTAAATATATTTATTTTTATTTTGTTGGTAGGCCTTTTTCTGCAAGTTGGCCAACTAACTTCAGGGTGTCGAATTTGGGTGTCGGTATGCACGCGCATCGTAAAATTCACTCTGATAACTATTTTTCCCTAACGCGTCAAAAGAAGTGTACCTTCAAAAAAATTTACTAAAGAATGTATTACTATAATATTATGTTCAAATGGGTGGGCCGTTTTGTCTTTTTTGACGGCCGATGGTCGTCCATACGTTGTAAATCGTATGTTTCCATTCAATATAAGCTTTCATATTAAGCGCGATTTGAGTGTTGCCACAGAAATAATTGGTGGGTAGTATACCTAATAATACCTGTGACGATTTGTTTAGTTGTCCAAATATCAAATTCCGATTGACTCATAGATCTCTCCATTATTTACCCAATTCCAAAGCTAACACGTGTGGGTTTTTACCCTGCTAAGTTTACTTGTGCATAGACAACTGTAATTCAAGTGTACTTGAAGCACAGACGTGCTGCGGCGGGCAAAAGTCAGTGGCATTGAAGCATAGCCTTTGCGGGGACAATTGCGGTGGTGCGGACATGTTGTGAAAATGCCCAAGGAAAGAAAAGCCAAGAGCATCTTTTATTCTGAACTTAAGGACCGAAAGCGGAAAGAAGGCGGTCAGATCCTTAGATAAAAATATGTGCAAAAGAGGCATATGACTAGATGCAAGATCGACTTCTTTCGTTGGGAAAGTCTGGCTGAAACCCGAGGGGATTGGAGGCACTTGGTTCAGCAGAGTATCACCGATTTCGAGAATGAAAGGATGCTAGATCTGGATATTTACTGTGACCAACTTAAAAATACAGTTCGCGCGCGAGCTCCGAGGAATCCTATGGAATGTTAAAGTAATGACCTAGAGTTGTTTAAAGTGCAAAACAATACTGCTATCGCAACGTATAATACACGTGTCAAGCTTGAAACTAGTACTGGGAGCGAGCTGGATATGGAGCGACGATCGGGGGTCGTCGTCCAGCCGTCGTTTCTTCAGACCCCGATTCCTTGGAGCTCGTGCGTGGACTATAGACCACCCTCCAATATAACTTACATGTAACTAAGTTGTTGGTACCCTGTCATGTTCACACTGCACGCGTTTTTTCCGTGCTAAAATAGGGTACATCAGTCACATCAGGGCACATAAGCGAAGCCATTATTCAAATACCTAACGCTATCAGTCGCTCTTGTTGAACTCGGCAAAGGAATCATCATCAAGTTTACTTGTAAGCGTACGCAACGCTTCCTTTCCATTGAAACATTTATTTTTAGCGTTTAACATTTTAAAAAAGATTTGGAAAAGCCGGCCGGCAATGTCAGCGTCGCACGTGCCAGCAATTGATTCAACTATAATTTCGGTATAATGCCTCTTAGAAACCTACATGACACTAGGAGAGACCTTAGTTTTTTTTCATAATCCCAGATATTTATATTTCAGGGTCCTTTTTTTTTTTTTTTTTTTTTTTTTAACGCTGGGAAATGCGTTTAGGCATCCCTCCCAGACGTAGGCAGATGAACTGCCGTGCCTCCGAGAGGGTATGTGGGACTCACTGGCACTCCAGAATACCCACTAAAACCCAGCGGCGCTTCTGCGCATCGCCTTAAGGCTGGGTTACGGGAGCACCAAGGGCATTCGTCCGCAACCCAGCCAGCGACATCCACCGGAGCGGACCCACCTTCGGGGACAAGGTGAGGTGCACCTCCCGACCCGGGTTTCAACCCCGCTCGACGGGCGACAGACAGGTCTAGTCAGTCGCCCGGAGCTCTCCTTATTCCATTGGAACCCCTTGTTGGGCGGAGGGAGGGGGCTTATCCCCATTCCCTCCCCTCCTCTTTCCCTTGGGTGGGAGCTCACACGCCTTGCCGCCCACTCGGTGTTCCGACGGCCGCCCGGCCGCCGCACACACGACGCAGCGCAGCTCCGCGGTGCAGCCTCGGGCCTTGTGGCCTGGTTGACCACAGCGGTAGCACAGTCCGCTGCGGTCAACCCCCTCCGTGCATTGGGCGCCCACGTGCCCAGGTGCTAGGCACCTGTAGCACATCATGGGGCGGGCGTCCAGCAACTCTACCCGGGCGGACACCCACCCCACCGTCAGGCGACCCCCTGCCGCAATCTTTTTGGCGGCAGTGACGGGGCAGCGCACCAGTGCCGCGCCCAGCCCGTCACGCCTGACCCCCACTTCGCCGGCTCTCACCTGCTCCGCGGGGCACTCTCCGGCCCTGGCGATCGCCGCCGCCACCTCCGCACTGGTGACGGAGTCGTCCAAGCCCGACACCCGCAAGTCGACCGACTTTACAGGTCGGGTGACTCGGACGATCTCGTCACCCAAGACCTCCCGGAGCCTAGTGGCCAGGGAGTCCGCCCTCTCCGCGCTGATAGCTTCGGCCCCGGGGAACTCGAAATATATATCGTTTTGAAAAATAGCACTGTCAAATCAAACCTAACTAATCAAAACTAACCTAAAAAATATAAAAATAATTTAAAGAGAAACCTCAGTCAAAGGCTAACTTTTAATTTAAAACCCGAAATATTTTATCTAATTTCATAAAATACTAAATTGAAGTACCTACTTACTCGTTGACAGCGAAACCAATTCTAAACTTGTAAAGAACATTTCGGCCTGCCAACCGCTAGTTAGAGAAAGTTTAAATTACTGGCTATTCATCACTTATCGAAGTACCTAAATTAATTATAAACTTTTAGTTGTGTATAAAGTCGTCCCGTCACAACCAATAGAGGGTACGTACCGTACGCCACATCGAAATACATCAGACGTCAGCTGCTTTTTATATCCACTATAAGCTGTTAGCCCTTGACTGCAATCTCACGTAAGTAAGTGCTGATGCAGTCTAAGATGGTAGCGGGCTAACCTGTTAGGGCCATGGCAATTATGTTAGATCTATACCTACCCCTATCCTTTTTTTTTTTTTTTGTATGAAAAGATATTTTCTTTTTAGTAAAGTTTTTTAGTATTACGTATAGAAATTACTCAATAATAGTATTATTAAATTAACGTTGTAATTAAATAAGTTAAATAATGTATTAGAACTCGATAAGTTTTATGTACTGGCATTGTTATTCAAATAAAACTTTTGAAAATCTTTCCGTCGCTTTGAAATATTGGCAAAGCTCCTGAAATCCCAGTAGGATAGTGTTACTCGCAACTTCGAGCTCGCGTTTTTAAAAATCACCTTAACTTCGAAATATTATAAGTGGAGTTGGCTTTACTATTTGCCAGAAAAATTGCTTCGAAAATCTTTCTAAAATATTGATGGAAAACAAAAATCCAATGTAATTTATCACAAAAAATTAAAAGTTTTGTTTTTTTACTCGTAATTTAGTCAAAAAATTGGTATTTTACAGCATCACGTTTTAAACTTTCATGAGCTAAATAATCATGAGACGTAGTTGTTACAGATAGGTTTAACGAATACCTAATGCAAATCTTAATTAAATAAAGAACTTTACTATTACAATAAAGTTATAGACTAATCTTGATACGGTGCAAAAAAAAAGACGGCCGATAGGGACGAATCGATTCTGCTCGTGACAGCTGCAACGTGAAATCTCGTAATAACGCTGATACAGTCTATGTGCTATTCCAGACTATAATCTATCTCTGTGCCAAATTTCAGCCAGATCCTTTTAGCCGTTGGCGCGTGATTGAGTAACAAACATCCATACATCCATCCATACATCTATCCAAACTTTCACATTTATAATATTAGTAAGATTATTTTCTCACATTTCTTCCATTAGATTAAGATAGCAGATCGAAAGATAGTCTCAATCTTAAAACACACGTGTCCAACAGTGGATGCAAAGAGGTTAGTTATTATGTTGAATATAAGGTTTTAAAGTTAAGTTTTAAGTCCGAGGCATTCGAAAAACGCGACGTAACGAAAAACGCGACTAGAGACAACGCGACGCGACAATATCAAACAGTCGCTGACCCTTCACGTGGCCTGAATTATCGCGTATCGCGAAGAGTTTGTCTTTTTCTATGGAGTGGTATCCCGCCGCGTAGCGTCGCATCGCTTTTGTCGCAATGGTCACATACACCGGACACATTTGCCAGTTAACACCGCTCTATATCACAAATCAATTAAAAAATTCTCTGCACTAGCCCGGAGTTAGGAAGTTGGTGGTGTTTCACCCCCGTGCCTCGGAGAGTACGTAAAGCCGTTGGTCCTGCGCCTGATCACTCTCCGGTCGTGTCAGATTTTCCGTCCCGAGCTATAAGAATAAAGGAACAGAGAGTGCACCTGTCCACTATAATATCTCCTGTGCAGATGGCTAATCTCTCTTAGGAGATAGGCCGCCGTTACCGAAATTTGATCGGGAAGACAGAGAAACCATACCAATATATTAAGTCAATGGAGAAATCAAAAGCGGGTGCCATGAGTTGTAAAAGCTTTTCTGCTACGAGCTCGTTTTCGGTTTATCTTTGGCATGATCTCTGCCATGCCAGACGCACGCTTTTCTTGTGAAATCTTGCATAATAAATAATAAATTCTGACATGATAAACTGTGACGTGCAAATATTATAACACGTAGCGTCTACGCACTTTTTGGTGTGTGCAGCCGGGACCTAAAAAGGGATCAACATATTTTCAGCGGCAAGGCGTTCAGAACTTGTTAATTCCTGCAGCTTAACTTTCTCGCTTTCTCAAAGAACTCACCAACTACTCTTTTAAGCAAAAACTGGAAATTCACTTCCTCATTTATAAAAGTTGTAAGCGCTGTCTGAATATAAAACTGCGGCTATCAAGGAGTCATTATAAAATTGTTATAAAAGAAATGTTTAATGCTTTTCTTTGTATGGAATAATGGGAAAGTTTAATAAGGAATTTACTCGTGACCATCTTTTTTTTATAAGCGGTGTACCTAATAGTAAAATGAGCTATATCTTAAATCTTTCTCAGATCAGATCAGATAGCATTATAAGATATAACAAATAGATGAATGACAAGGAACAAGAAGCTTAATTCGCTACTAAGCAGGCAATACACACATACCACACGTTAAATCTTCTACAGCACCTCATCGGCCGCAGTCGAACATGCCAACCACTAGACCAACGAGGCAGTCAATGCACGATTGCAAAGACTTTTTATTACTAAATCTTTACAATTGTGCATTGTTAAAGAATGGACAAGTCACCCAAGCGGGTTCCTATATATACCATTTCGTTACAGAATCCTGATTTGGTACGTAATTCTGTTTCTACAAGAATTTTGAGGACTCCCTGATACAGCTGGTGGGTGTAGTCCGTTATCTGAGGTCATAGGCGTTCACATATCAGACTCCAATGTCACCCTTTAGATAAGTCTCTATCTACCTATATTTTTCATAGTTACTGAACAAGTTAGTTACTTAACAAAGCAACTTCGAAAGCTTAATCGCTTTCAAGACTTTTTCTTTTCTTTTTCTAGATTTAGATACACAAGTAAGGTCTTAATAAGTTTGTTCAAGTAATTTTCTTTTTGTGAATAAATCATTTCAGAACAAAAATTTTTGTCTTTTATTCGAGCAATAAATTTAAACCATTAGAAATGTCTTTAAATTTCGAGTATAAAATGGTTTCGCGTTGAAACATAATTTTTGAACATCCCAAAACAGTAATAACCGTGTGCTTAAAATTCAGCCGCGCCTTAAAGTTTGGGGAACGTGCCAAATGGGATATAGGATCTCACAAGGAGGATAAAGATCTGGTCAGACAGGAAGAAGACAAAAAGATCAACACGACCTAAAATTACCGATATCGACATCTAAAATGCATTATAACGTATGTGAGTGAAAAACGGGTATTTAATAATTTACCATTGAAAATAAAAGCGCTCCAAAACTTTAATAAATATAGAAGAAACCTTAAATTTTGGCTCATTAATATGAAACAGCTTTTTCATATAAGCTGCATTGAAAATGTGAGTTTCAATGCCTGTTGAGCCACCTGAAACTAGTCAATTTCAGACGAATACGTCATGCAGCGGGTAGAAAACCTTCACTTTCTGCCCTAGGGCGGAAAGTGACGGTTTTCTATCCGTTGAATGACGTAGCAGCCCTCCTTTCAATCCTGTCAGAGTATCATTTGTTTATTTCAAACCTTTTTATTTGCCATTTTACCCATCAACTAAATTGACAGATATGATATTTGTAAACAACAACCTAGCAACTAAAATAAATAAGAAATACCTACAATTTTAATAAAACTCGCACTTTTAATACAGATTATAATATGAAAAGATGAGGTCCTAATAGAGCAATAACCCTGAAAAATTAAATCATCGCAACTGAATTATCGCCATTTAGTCAAGATTTTGTTGATGCATTTTACACAGACTATCTGGTCCGATTATAAAAATATCGGTGAACTGTAAAATCTTATTCCAATCCTGATGTGTAGGTACCTATTTGTATTAGGTAGGTACATTAAGAACCGTGTGGGGCTGGTCACCTCTGCGCTCTCAGTCTGTCAGAGCCTTACCTTAAAAGTTATGCCTCGAGTTTATTAGAGACTTATCAAAGCCTAACCATGGAGCCTAACCTGATAAGTTTATATTGCTGCTGAACATTTTGACACGTGACTTATATATTGTTTTTTTTTATATAAGTATAGGTAATTACTTATCTATGCGATTTTCATTGCAGGGTCCCAAGAGGGCACAAGAAAAATCATGTAGGCAGTAGGTAGGCACAACATTTTTATTTAAAAAGGTAAAAAGTTTAAGAAAAACATTTACTTGATTAAGGAAATAATATTGTAAATTTGTTTTTTGTCTACTACTAAGCTAAAATATACCAAATATTTTAAAATTGTACTGTACTATACCTGCTCATATTTATGAACTCAGAATTTTCTGCTCTTTCATTTGACTCCCACTCGATACATTTCGACAAAATTGAGATCCCCACACCTCATTAATTACATGAAAATCGGCCCAGTACTTTAGGCGGTACGGAGGGTCATACATAAATACAAACTAACATACCCCCCCCATAACCCTTCCTTTTTTGGCTTTGGTGGTAAAAATATGGGTATCAAAACCTCAAGATATATTATGTGAGTAGATGATGCCTAATTTGACAATTTTGTATTGAAAATTCTGCTAGTTTCCTCCGTCACGTCAGCATCGAACGACTGGTAGGAAAGAACGATTCTATTTGGAGATTCTATGGTATCTGATAGTTTTGACTTATTATGATACTAGATGATGCGCGCATTCCCGTGGGATATCTTTAATTTTCCGGGATCAAAAGTAGCATATGTCCTTCCCCGGGATGCAAACTATCCCTATACCAAATTTCATCAAAATCCGTTAAAACGTAGCAGACAGACAGACAAACAGACACACTTTCGCATTTATAATATTAGCATGGATGGATATGTATTTATGTGATATGAAAAACCTTATAAAGGATCAAGGTAATGTAGGTCAATATGGAGGGTGAAAGGTCGAAATCTATTCAGGATTAATGTATAAAGACCAGCCCCATTCATCTTTAGCCTGTTCAAAGAATTTATGGAGCTAAAATTTCAAATGCAGCGGTACTTAATTCACCTTCCATATGGTGAATTTTACTGAATACGGACGGACTTAATAAACTGGTATTATGTATGAGATAGTCTAGTGGCTAAGTCGTACGGCATCCTGATCACCTGATCACCACTTGGGTTCAAGGGTTAGACCCACGAGCACGCACTTCTAACTTTTCTAAATTACGATTTTAATTAGCATTTAATTATCACTTGCTTGATTATACTTTCAGTTTTAGTTTAAAATTAGCAGAATTTTCGCATTGACGGCTGCTCTAGTGCTGCAAATGTTCATGGGCGGCGGTAATCACTTAACATCAGGTGGGTCCGCCTGCTCGTTTGCTCGCTCGTTAAAAGGGCGTTTGTGCAATTCACACACGGCAGAAGTGAAACTTAGCCTACCAGATACTGAAATAAATACCTATAACTTGTATTCTCTCGCAGGCTAAATCCTATTATGAATAATGAATATATGTGTCGCTTTTTCATTTCGGTTTTCGTTTCATCGAATTTTTCAAATCACAACTATTCTAAAGAAGTTTCATTTCAAAACAAAATTTTTAGCATACGTAATATAATTTGTATAGTTGGATAGACTGTATACTTTTTGATGACCTCCCTGGCGCAGTGGTGCGCGCGGTTCCGGGTTAAATATTATAACATACAAGGTCATTTTCACACACTTACACACACATTTTGATAATAACAAATCGCTTAAATTGTTTAACTTGCATGCACATTAATGTACCTATTTCATTTCTGTTGTCTGTTATAACATGAGAAGATTGTAAGGGGAAAGCACTGATGCCTATAACACGAGTTTCAAACTTATCTTAGGCATCAGACGCTAAACCTATTTTGCGATTGTAATATTTTTTATGGACAATAAATGATATTTATTTATTATTATTTATTATAAACAAACGTAAAGTCTGTAGAGTGTACTCATAAATTAATACAATGGGTCGACGCCAATAGAAATGACAAACCAAGCTACCATGATAGTTGTTAGGGAAGGCGCTAGAAGCTGCTATGGAGATAGGAAACTAATTTGACAATTTTGTATTGAAAATTCTGCTAGTTTCCTCCGTCACGTCAGCATCGAACGACTGGTAGGAAAGAACGAATCTCTTTGGAGATTCTATGGTATCTGATAGTTTTGATGGATAGACTTTAATTTTCCGGGATCAAAAGTACCATATGTCCTTCCCCGGGATGCAAACTATCCCTATATCCAATTTCATCAAAATCGGTTGAACAGATGGACCGTGAAAGCGTAGCAGGCAGACAGACAGACCGACACACTTTCGCATTCATAATATTATAGTATGGAAGTATAGTTTTACCTACTATAGAACCACCTTTGATCTTGTAATGCATAACGTAAAACGACCTCAATTAACATAGACGGGCCCTGTCAAACAAATAATGTGGACCTATTTTACTAACGCTATCTAGTCTGAAAAGCGGGACAGCGCTATGGTGGGGACAAGGACAGGCTTATACAGGTGTGTAGCGCGCTCTACAGGTCGGTCGCCCAATTTTTTTTAATGAAATGGCCCTTTCCTACCAAATCTTTGCAAGAAGCATTACGTAAGAAATTGCTGCAAAGGTTATTAATCAAAGACAATAAAATTTCTGGTGCACTTGCATATCTTACTTCTTACTAATATTATAAATGCGAAAGTTTGGATGGATGTATGGATGTACTAGCTGATGCCCGCGACTCCGTCGGCGTGGATTAAGGTTTTTGGTTCCCGCGGGAACTCCTTAATTTTCCGTGATAAAAAGTAGCCTAAGAGCTATTCCAGACTATAATCTATCTCTGTGCCAAATTTCATCCAGATCAGTTCAGCCGTTGGGGCGTGATTGAGTAACAAACATCTATCCATACATCCTTTTTTCTAATGTTATGTTCAGAAATTGCCGCCTTACCACATTTTAAGTCCGATTTCTCACAAAAATGCCCCCTAAAGTACCAAATTTTTTAATTAATTAGGAGCTTAGAAACCCCAAAAGTTTTTGAAATTATTCGGAAGTGACGTAGATAGATTCAAGTATTTTGAATCATAATATGTTGAAAATTCGTCTCTACTTCTGGCGAACGTAAACTTTTCACTTTCGACCAAAAATTTTCCGACTTGGGTTAATGTTACGATGGTAATTATTTTATGCAAAGTAGCACACTTGATAGCAAGCATGTTCACAAAAAAAATTGTTGGGTAAAAAACACAAAATAAAAAGAAAAAAAATTTAACACTCACTCCCTCAGAAATCTCACGAGAAAACTTTAAAAAATTATTACTCGAAAACAAAAAAAATCGCAGAACATGCATGGGGTATTTTCTGATAGGTCTAGGTACGAGGAATCTAAATTTTTTCTTTGGTCGTCACTATTTGGGCCAACCTGTATAATAATTAAACATACGAGGTTAATAATACTATAATCTATATGATAAAGCTATGGGTCGGAGGTCGGTCGAAAAAGTAATAATATAGGAAAATATACAAAATAAAATAAAAAATAAGTTAACAGAGATGAGATCCAGCAAGCTGTGGCAGCATAAAAATTCTACATCAATGTGTGGCAGACAGCTAACCGAGATGTGTTACACAAAAAATAATTGAATGCTAAGAATATAACAATACAAACTATAGTTTTAACCCTAAAACTGATTATAATGTAGGCAGAAAAATAAATCAATATAACACTAGTTAAAAAAGTAATCAAATAGATTCGTTCCTATATTGAGATTTGAAGCGATCTATTATCTTCTTTCTAAACTTAGGGAGGTTATCGACGGATTGGGCTGAAATTAAGCCTACAGATAGCTATTATGAACAGGCCTCCGCTGAGAAAGGTTTTTTAAAATTCAACCCCTACTTAGGCGGTTAAATCAGTGTTTAAAATTTGTTTTAAAATCGAACTTAACGTTAGCAAAACCGTGGGCTACTAGTCATATCATATAACTTTACCACTCGGTCAATAATGCGCCACAATCTTGCAATATATCCTTGTAACTTTGCACTCAAGCATGCAAAATGATGTTCTGGTCATAAGCACTCGTATAACGACTTCTCGCGTTCAGGTATAAAGGTTGAAAATCCGTTTCCGTTATATATTTTTACTAGATGAAGCTCGCGACTTCATTCCCGTGAGAACTCTGATTTTCCGGGACAAAAAGTCTATGTAAGTTTTAAGTAACTTCCTTTTAAGAAGTCAAATAATACTTGCTCTAAGGGTGAAAAAAAACATCGTGAAGAAACCTGCATGCCCGAGAGTACCTACTTCATAATTTCTGTACTCTCAGTAGGTTAATTTCGTTTTTTTTTCCAGTACTACATAATTCTCTGTAATGATAATATTGATAATATTAGATATTTCTTGTACCTTAAGGCGCTGTGAGCTCACGCGATGAAAAACACAGGCGCGCGGGGTTGAAATCGGATTTGTAAAAAAAAAATATTTACTTTTCAATACAAATGAATCTGACAATGTGTTTGATTAAGAAATATGAATTTTATCTTATATTTCTAGAGCTAATTATTGGTTTCAATGAGGAGAAAAATTGCTTTAAAAGGTAAATTAAGAGTTATGTTTAAAATAAATTTCAATGCAGAGATTTTTTTTAAATTGTGTTTTGAGATGCGTCAATGGCTGCTCAAAGGTCTTGAAAACAGCACCTTATTTTTACAAGCACACATTATGTCACCGTTTGATGGATACACTGCTTTTAAAACCCCCCTTTTACGCAACACAGGGCCTTAAACTACTGTAAATTTTGCACGCCATTATTTGGCAGATTGTGATATGTACCATCTTTATGTAACATCTTTTTATGTAACTTACCTACAATCATACAATAAATGAATAAGTTGAGTAAGAGTTAACTAGTTGAGTCGAGTCGAAACATAACGTAACACAAGAGCTTGTATGTCCTACAAAGTATAAATAAATTGAGTATTTAGTATTTATTGTCTTTGAAGTCTGCTAATCAGCGTGGTGAACTATGACCCTACTCTTCTTATTCTAACAAGAGACGTGGAGGACTGAAGGTATATGTCCTTCTCTAGGATGCAAGCAACCTCTGTACAGATGTAATCAATCAGTTGAGCTGATGGGCCGTGAAAGCGTAGCTGATGGACAAACCTTCGCATTTATAAGCATATGGATTTGAAGCCAGTATGCTACGTCATAAACATGTTATTTCTTTAAGATGTTCAGATAACAATTTGGGTATTCCCAAACTTCTCAACAACATAACTAGCCAACCGTTAAGGCTGATAGGATCTACCTGCCATAATTTTATGTAACAAATACAGTGCCACAAACTTATCTGGCCCGGTGGCCAAAATTGGAACTAAATTTTTCAATACTAGCTAGTGCCCGCGACTTCGCGTGGTTTAAGTTTTTTGATTCCCGCGGGAACTTCTTAATTTTCCGGGATAGAAAGCCTATGTCACTCTCCAGGTCCTCAACTATACCCATGCCAAAAATCACGTCGATCCGTTGCTCCGTTGCGGCGTGATTGAAGGACAAACCAACAAACCAACAAACAAACACACTTTCGCATTTTTAATATTAGTATGATATGATATGATATGATGTTATACTAGCGACGCTCCCACCGGGTCAGAAAAGTTTGTGGGACTAAACATATCTAGGTATCGCCTGCTTGTAATACAGGGACTTGCTAAAAATTAACAAAAACATAACTGGCCAAGTGCAGGTCAAACTCTTATGGGTTCCGTCCCTTTGAAAGGATACGTGTTCTTATGTATTTGCTTTAACATGAAATGTGTAATGTATGTTATATCACGGTCCATCTTTTCAAGCGATTTTAATTATATTTGGTACAGAGATAGGTTACATCCCAGGGAAGGACATAGGCTACTTTTATCCCGGAAAATTAAAAAGTTCCCGCGGGTATCAAAAACCTTAATCCACGCGGAAGTAGCGGGAATCATCTATAATTGGCATTATAATTATTGCGAAATTATTGTAGACTAGACTGACGACTGACACAGATGATATCTCTCATAACGTGAGTGCAAATAAGGCAAGAATTAATTAATTAATTCATAATTGACCAAGCGGAGTGAAGGTCTCTAAATCTACTTGGGTGGATTGGCACTTGTTCGTCTGTCCGTCCGTCCGTCCATCCATCCATCTGTCAGAGCCTTATAACTTCCTAATTAATGAACCAAATCACATCAACCTTAATTCACAAATGATATGTAAATCGATGGCCTAAAGCTGAAAATTACATAAATTGAAGGGGGGCTCATAGACGCAAATGAAATGAGAAAATTCTTGTTTTTTTTAAATTATTCTTACTATGATGATTTGGGGGGCTACCAAAGTTGTTCGTAGACCAATTTTGTCCCCCCTAAACAACGATTTTAGATCAAAGTTATGACGACCTCCGTGGCGCAGTGTGTAGCGCTGTTGCCTTAACGTGCGGAGGTCTCGGGTTCGATCCCCGGCAGGGTCAATTTAGGAATTTATAGTTTCTGAATTTTCCCTGGTCTGGCCTGGTGGGAGGCTTCGGCCGTGGCTAGTTACCACCCTACCGGCAAAGACGTGCCGCCAAGCGATTTAGCGTTCCGGTACGATGCCGTGTAGAAACCGAAGTGGTGATGGGTTTAATATAACTGCCATGCCCCTAACAGGTTAGCCCGCTACCATCTTAGACTGCATCATCACTTACCATCAGGTGTGATCGCAGTCAAGGGCTAGCTTGTAGTGGATAAAAAAAATGTGTAATGTATGTTATATCACGGTCCATCTTTTCAAGCGATTTTAATTATATTTGGTACAGAGATAGGTTACATCCCAGGGAAGGACATAGGCTACTTTTATCCCGGAAAATTAAAAAGTTCCCGCGGGTATCAAAAACCTTAATCCACGCGGAAGTAGCGGGAATCATCTATAATTGGCATTATAATTATTGCGAAATTATTGTAGACTAGACTGACGACTGACACAGATGATATCTCTCATAACGTGAGTGCAAATAAGGCAAGAATTAATTAATTAATTCATAATTGACCAAGCGGAGTGAAGGTCTCTAAATCTACTTGGGTGGATTGGCACTTGTTCGTCTGTCCGTCCGTCCGTCCATCCATCCATCTGTCAGAGCCTTATAACTTCCTAATTAATGAACCAAATCACATCAACCTTAATTCACAAATGATATGTAAATCGATGGCCTAAAGCTGAAAATTACATAAATTGAAGGGGGGCTCATAGACGCAAATGAAATGAGAAAATTCTTGTTTTTTTTAAATTATTCTTACTATGATGATTTGGGGGGCTACCAAAGTTGTTCGTAGACCAATTTTGTCCCCCCTAAACAACGATTTTAGATCAAAGTTATGACGACCTCCGTGGCGCAGTGTGTAGCGCTGTTGCCTTAACGTGCGGAGGTCTCGGGTTCGATCCCCGGCAGGGTCAATTTAGGAATTTATAGTTTCTGAATTTTCCCTGGTCTGGCCTGGTGGGAGGCTTCGGCCGTGGCTAGTTACCACCCTACCGGCAAAGACGTGCCGCCAAGCGATTTAGCGTTCCGGTACGATGCCGTGTAGAAACCGAAGTGGTGATGGGTTTAATATAACTGCCATGCCCCTAACAGGTTAGCCCGCTACCATCTTAGACTGCATCATCACTTACCATCAGGTGTGATCGCAGTCAAGGGCTAGCTTGTAGTGGATAAAAAAAAAAAAAAGTTATAACTTGTACACGTGTTAACATAGGCTTGTTTTTATCCCGGAAAATTAAAGAGTTATCGCGGGAATCAAAAATCCTCAATTCACGCAGACGAAGTCGCGGACATCAGCTAGTTGGTTATAATATTTTTGACGACCTCCGTGGCGCAGTGTGTAGCGCTGTTGCCTTAAAGTGCGGAGGTCCCGGGTTCGATCCCCGGCAGGGTCAATTTAGGAATTTATAATTTCTGAATTTTCCCTGGTCTGGCCTGGTGGGAGGCTTCGGCCGTGGCTAGTTACCACCCTACCGGCAAAGACGTGCCGCCAAGCGATTTAGCGTTCCGGTACGATGCCGTGTAGAAACCGAAGGGGTGTGGGTTTAATATAACTGCCATGCCCCTAACAGGTTAGCCTGGTTACCATCTTAGACTGCATCATCACTTACCATCAGTTGAGATCGCAGTCAAGGGCTAGCTTGTAGTGGATTAAAAAAAAATATATAATCATAGGACGCGAGGTTTTAGCACTTTAGCACGTCTTAGTTCGGGGCGAACCACTAGTATATTTTCAAATTAATCGCTATAATTAGTATATATTATTAAGATCGAAGAGCGAAAAACGGATCGCGCCTAGTGTGTTGAATGCATTAAGCAGAAACGCTTGTGTTCGTGTTACGTTTAGTTATTAACAGATCGTGTGAGCTTTTTATTAGTGAAATGAAGGAGAGATGAATTGTTAAATAAGTGTTCGATAATGTTTTAACAAAAGTGTGTTAAAAGAGATCAAGTGTCAAGCATAATGTTAAAAAAGTGATTTATCAATTTTAAATTTCTAGTGAATCTCTAAGTTAGAAAAATGGAGAAGGATTTATCAGATAAAGGTACACAATATATAATCTTATTATGTGGAAGAACCTACCGCATTATCATCCCAAGAAAACTCTTACCATTATTTGTTTAATGGGAACGGGTCACGACCCTCAGTAATGGGGAATACTACGCAGAGCGAGACATGTCTTATTATAATTTTTCAGTAACATTTATGCTAAGCAATTTTTATGCACGTAGGTACGTACTACCACAGTACTACGAAGAAAATATGGCCTTCTTTATTTATTTATATTTTAAACGTTTAGGTATTTGAAAGATTAAATCTTCATCGTAGACTGTCGATAAGTAGGTTCAATAAAAAAATTTTCAAAAAAAAAATAAAAACCGACTTCAAAAACCACAAACACTAAAAAGTAAAAAATAATTTAATTTATTATGTATAAAAGAGTTAATGTAGTTCTATAATAACATTTTTTGGAGTCGGTACCAATTAGCCGCATGAACCGTCTACCTACTCTTCATTATTGTTGACGTGACTCCACATTGGCACCGACTCCAAAAAATGTTATTATAGAACTACATTAACTCTTTTATACATAATAAATTAAATTATTTTTTACTTTTTAGTGTTTGTGGTTTTTGAAGTCGGTTTTTATTTTTTTTTTGAAAATTTTTTATTTCCCAATTTTTAGTGGCCCCATTGTTTTAAAATACAGGATGTAACCAGAACGCTAGTAAAAACTTAGCGTTATTAAGAATAACGTCGTTTAATCGTTACTCGTCGACTTGTCTAACTTAGACTAGTCAAGTACAAAGTCCATATGATACCCCACTTGGTATAGTTATCCTACTTTGAAATTTCAAACCCCTGATTTTCCCCACTTTTTTAATTAAACTAAAAATAATTTTCAATTTTTTTGATTTCCATGATATTGGGCCACTGTTATATATACAACTATTCCAAATTTCATGTCAATAGTTAATAGTTACTGAAATAATCGACTGTGACAGACGGAAAGAGAAAGTAATAAGGGTTCCATTTTTACCATTTTGGTACGGAACCCTAAAAAAAAAAAAGATATGCTATGCATGGTTAAAACATACTGTTTACAAAACTATCACACTGATCGCGAGCAATTTACTCTTATCCATTGAGGAGTTCCGTTCTCCATCTCCGGAGATATTCATCAGATCTTCACCAAATTAAAATGGGACCACCTCTGAAGTATGACCTACCAAACAAAAAAAGAATTATCAAAATCGGTTCATAATTGGCGGAGAAATCGCGTAACAAACATACAAAAAAAAAAAAAAAAAAAACATACGCGCCGAATTGATAACCTCCTCCTTTTTTGGAAGTCGGTTAAAAATAGTGACGTGTTATTTTTTGCTAGACAGTTGAAGTCAAAAGGTTACACTAATATAGTATTTTTTTATCTTCGAAGAATTATTATGCAAAAAGGCGTACGTTTTTATGATACGTGTTCTGTTTTTTTTTCAAGGGACATTATAAAGTATATTTATTATTTACTAGCTGATCCCCGCGACTTCGTCCGCCTGGTTCAAGTTTTTTTGATTCCTATGCAGGAACTTCTTAATTTTTCGGGATAAAAAGTAGCCTATGTCCAGGTCCTCAACTATATCCATGCCAAAAATCACGTCGATCCGTTGCTCCGTTGCGGCGTGATTGAAGGACAAATAAACAAACCAATAAACCAACAAACAAACACACTTTCGCATTTATAATATTATAATGAAGTAGGACTAGCGGCCCGCAACCTATACGCTTTCCCGTGGAAAGGGAACTTCTGTACCAAATTTCAGCTTTCTAGGTCTAAGGGCTTGGGCTGGTTATTGACAAATCTGATCAGGGCCCTCAGGGGACATACTGCCAACGCTTAGAGCAATACCAATTTTTATCACAAGTGAATATAATTAAAATTATTAAAAAATACGACTGCTCTGCCGTAGCCCGTATTGAATTACCTTTGGAATCTTATTCACATTTTTATTAAATGATTTTTTTGTGAATTAGGTTATTGAACTTTAGTGTTATATATTTTTGGAATCTACTCATCATTTTCTAGATGATGATTATATAGTTAATCTCATTTTCAATTTTTTTTTTTCAAGTTTAGTCTTTAACGCGGGACCATGGTCACCCCATCAATTTTTTTTAAATTTTACTAGCCTATGTCACCCGGAATAAGCTAGGGATTCTTACGATATCTCATTTATCAAAATCGATTCAGGCGTATAGAAGATATGGTGGAATATACAAACTCACATACATACATACATGAACCCTGAAAACAATATACTCCTTTTTTCAGGCAGTCGTATAAAAAGAGCCACCACCGAGTTTCTTTCTGTTTCTTCTGGGTAGTATTACATTCTGAACCAGTGGTAGATTCGCTACCGCCATCTTTTTTGACAGTTTTTGACCCGGTGACAGCGTCGCTAGTATCTATATAAAAAACACAAAGCAGTCATGGGCACTGCCGATAGAAGTGAAAACAAATAAAATAACAAACAAACAAATAAATCACGCAGCAGTGATATATATACCTATACATTCACATCTGGCTCAGCGCAATAAGATAAACTTAAAGTCGTCATCGACATGGTCACGTGACGTTAACACGTGACCATGTCGATGACGACTTACCTACGTGAATTTACTCCCCATCCAAACCTGCCTATAGAAGTTTTCACTTCAATAAAATAAAAACAAAACCTAAACAGTCATAAAAAATAGTTCCAATTTTGGCCACGGGGTCAGATAAGTTTGTGGAACTATAACTTAGACATCACATTTTATAACGTCAGCGACAAGCGCACTACGTTTCCGACCATTTTCCGACGAATCACTTTTGTTCCGCGCAATCCACTGATTATTTAAAGTTAGAAATGATTAAAAACGTTGGATTAAATGATTCTCTACTTAATTTTACAATAATTTCATCGCTTTGTTTAAGAAATTATTATAAAGAAGGTAAGAATTAAACGTGAAACTATCATTTCTTGTACTGTCCTTTGTCACTATCCATCAGACGCTATGACTGATAATCCTGATAGAGGCATGGAATCCATACTAACATTATAAATGTCTGTCTGTCTGTTTGTCTATCTGTCTGTCTGTATATCTGATACGCTTTTGCAGCCCATCTTTTCAACCGATTTTGACGAAATTTGCTACAGAGAGAGGTTGCATCCTGGGGAAGGCTACTTTTTATCCCGGAAAATTAAAGTTCCTGCGGAAATCATAAAATTATAAATATATTATGATAAGAAGTATAAAAATAAATACTTGTAGCATAACATAGTCAGCCATAAATCAGCTCTTGTCAATCATTAATGTACCTACCCTTTTACGTCGCTATAATCTTTTTTTCAATACACTTGCTCGAAAAATGCACTTACAAAGGCAATAAACAGGGCTTGTAAGTTAAATTTATATTTCCCTCATGCAGTAAATTTGCAGTTTTTTTTTAATTTTTGTAAGTCCACTTTACTTCGAAATAAAAAGTTTTCTTGCAAGAAAGTTCATAATGATATTTACTTTGTATGTAGAAAACCTAACAAATATAGCATTTAGATGTGGATTGATGAAATTAAATCATGAAATTAAAAATTGTATTTATTATAAGTATTAATTAAAATTGTTATAAGTTTTATAAATAAAAAAGTGAAGGCTGGATAGTCCAGGTTAATAGTTAAGAGCTAGCACCTAGAGCCATGAAGGTAATTTAAAAAAACGCAATTACAACGCGATGTAGATACCAGATCTTTAATCTGTGCGAACTATTTTTAAAAGTTTCATTGCGTTTTTCTTAAATTATGAATGAATATGGGTGGTTAAAGTGATGTTGAATAATAAAATTAAATCAACACGTAGGTTTTTTAGATGTTAGAAAAAAATTGCGCTATTAATAGCCGCCAAAATCTCGAATTAAGTATGGGCGTGAGAAACCATTTTCTAATGAGTAGCCTGCCTACCTACTCAAGTTTTATTTTCAAGTTTTCTTACAAATGTATTGAAAAATATTGTTACACGGGCGTTAAGTAAAATAGAGTTCGTAGCCAAAATCATCCAAAAATACGCAGAAGCTCACCAACATCGACTTCATCACCATGTCATTCTGGAGGCTGTAAAGCTTTTAGATAACACGAACATCAAAAGGAGACTAAAAAGAACGAAACCGTTCGAATTAGTGTAAAAAGTGTAGTTATACTTATTGTTCACTATGTTTTTGTGACCTACTTATCTAGGTCACAAAAACATAGTGAACAATAAGTATATTATTAGAACAAACTAAGGACAGTAATTAACTGTAAATTAGACGTAGTAATCCATACTAATATATATAATATATATAATATATAATATATAATAATATATAATATATATAATTATATAATCTATTAATCTATAATATTATAAATGCGAAAGTGTTTCTGTCTGTCTGTCTGTCTGTCTGTCTGCTACGCTTTCCCGGCCCATCTTTTCAACCGATTTTGCTGAAATTTGGTACAGGGGTAGATGGTATCCCGGGGAAGGACATAGGCTACTTTTTATCCCGGAAAATTAAGAGTTCCCGTGGGAATCAAAAATCTTAATCCACGCGGACGGAGTCGCGGGAATCATCTAGTTAATTATAAGTAGAAGTTTAAGTAAAATAATATTACTTATTACCCCATATAGGGTAGATGGTAGTAGATAATAAATTTGCCATTATATAATTGTAATGGAACTTTATGGCAAGAAAAAAAAACGCTCTTATCACAAACTATATCACAAAGGACTCATAAAGTAGATCGATTAGATTAGTAAAACTTATTTGTCTGTATGTGGTTTTTTTCTGATCAGTTTTGACCCTGACCGGATCGAATTGAAGCCTTGCTTCCGCAATTTTATATACTTAACTAACTTGTTTCGGAAGTCAATCCTTGAGTCGATTACAATCCGTTAAGTCCCACCAACTTATCTGACACGGTGGCCAAAATTGGAACAAATTTTATGCCTGTTTAGTTTTTGTTTTTATTTTATTTTTCACTAGCTGATGCCCGCGACTCCGTTCGCTATGATCAAGGTATTTTATTTCCCGCGGAAACTCTTTAATTGTCCGGGATAAAAAGTAGCCTATGTTCTTCCCAAGGACACAAGCGTAATAGAAAGCGTAGCAGGCAGACAAACAAAAAAATTTTCGCATTTATAATATTAGTATGGATATCATAATCTTTATGTTAGGCTATTAAAAGGTATTTTAATTTAACCTTGTATAATTTTAATTTTATGACTGACTAGCTGATGCCCGCGACTTCGTAAGCGTGGATTGAGGTCTTTTGACTCCCGCGGCAACGCTTTTATTTACCGGGAAAGTGTATAAAATAGTAAACTATGTGCTATTCCAGACCTTACTTGTATTAATTATCTCTGTGCCAAACTACATCTAGATCCGTTCTGCCGTCTTACCTTGACTGAGTTACAATCATTCATCCATCCATTCAAACTTTCGCATTTATAATATTGGTGTAGATTGCAAATTGCAATGCTCTTTATCACTTGAACATTTTCATCGTCACCTTTATATTGTGACGATGAATTAATCTTAGTAATATTATAAATGTGAAATTTTGGATGGATGGATGTATGGATGGATCTTAATCACGCGCCAACGGCTGAACGGATCTGGCTGAAATTTGGCACAGAGATAGATTATAGTCTGGAATAGCACATAGGCTACTTTTTATCCCGGAAAATTAAAGAGTTCCCGCGGGAACTGAAAACTTTAATTCACGCGGACGAAGTCGCGGGCATTAGCTAGTATACATTATAAATGCGAGTTTGAATGTATGGATATTGTATGGATGTATGGATGGATGTTTGTTACTCAATCACGCGCCAACGGCTGAACGGATCTGGATGAAATTTGGCACAGAGACAGATTATAGTCTGGAATAACACATAGGCTACTTTTTATCCCGGAAAATTAAAGAATTCCCGCCGGAACTGAAAAACCTCAATCCACGCGGACGAAGTCGCGGGCATTAGCTAGTTACCTTAATATGTTAATATCAATACTAACCGACCGACCAATCAGATATTAACCGATTGCAATGATTGTCCAGGTTGATTGTCTAAAAGAGAACTGCTGAGTTTCTTTCCGGGTCTTCTCAATACAATCCGCTTTCTAAACCAGTGGTACATCATATTATCTTAGAGGAGGTAGAGTCTTGACGTATCATAAGTGACACAAGTGTTGTCCTATGTGAAATAAATAAATCATTTATCATTATCATTTATCATATCAAAGAGTTCCCGCGAGTCTCAAAAAAAAGTCCCAGATAAGTTGCCAGTCGAAGTCGCGGGCATTATCTAATAGCTATAATAATTATTTTCAATCTTTACGGTAAAATTTTAACTGTCTAGCTATTTAAATGTTTGTACCCGCATCACGCTGAAACTATATAAATGGAATGCGATAAGACAAAATTAAGTTTTAAATCATAATGCGTTACTAAAGGTAGATAAGTAAGTACAAGATAGTGCTCGCTACTTCGTCCGCGTATCTAGTGTAGTTATCAAGAAATAGAGGATCTGAAATAGAAAAAGTGCGTCGAATTTTGATGACGTCACAGTATTTCATACAACATCCCTTAATGAGCGCGCGTTTTGACGTTTGAAAAATTATTAGATAGGTGATAGAGATAAATAGGAGATAAGAACGTCCTACATCGTACTTATCTCCTATCTCATATAGAATCTAATTTCGAGGATGTCATGCAAAATGGATGCAAAAACTTTGTGTTGAAAATAATTTGCTGCAATATGGCTTGAATGGTTTCCTTCGTAACACGTACTTAAACAACAGATCGAAGAACATATCCATACCGGTTTTAACCTAATATACCTAATGATGCTAATTTTATGATTTTCACCCAACGAAACATATTATGTTTAACGTCAAAATAAAAGCTTTTTTATTAAATCCCTCTTTCTCTTTCATGCACGTCTTGTTTTTCCATAGTCTATGGAAAAACAAGACGTCAACAAACAAGTCTTGTTTCACATTATGGTAGGGGTTCTTTTGGGATAATTCAGGGTAAAAGTCCCAAATCTGTGTGCTTATGCAAAAAACATTAAAATGTGACATTATAATATGGCCAATTTCCTATCAAAATATTGGAAATTTAAAGTAGGTACTGAGATCAACTATGACCAAGTTTTTTGCAAGGCTTTTATTGGCTAGGTATCACAAAATTAAGACCAAGTTCTATGTTGGCTATGCATCATTTTTTACGCCTTTGAATAATGTGGATGTTTGAGAAGTCGCCAAGCTGGTTCACGCTTTAACTAAGCATTGGGTTTTTCTGATAAGAAATTCTCATTAATTTTAATTTAGCCCGGACTGGTGGTCGCAGACTAAGAAGATGACGATATTTCCCCCCTAAGCATCGGAGAACACGTAAAGCCGTTGGTTCTGTGCCTGATCTTTCCTTGGCCTTACTTGATTTTCCATCTCATAGAGCTAGTATATTAAGGTTGCATAGAGTGAACCCGCGTTTTTGTCTTTGTGGAGCGTCTGGACCGTAATAAATTTTGGAAGTTTGAGCAATCACAAGATTTAATACCTATTTCCTACTATTTAGTACCTAACATCAAATAATAATAATAATAAATAATGTAACAATAGTAATGTCCTCCCGACCGACTTTCGGCCAAACTCCATAGAGACTAGACATCTGCGCGGGAAATGTTATAGTGCTAAAGTGTGTGCGCAAACACTGGAGCACTCTCTGTTCTTCTCATAGCCCGATGGGACGGAAAATAGGACACGACCGGAGAGAAATCAGGCGCAGGACAGACATCTTTACGTGCTCTCCGAGCCAACACACTGCCAACTTCCTAACTCCGGGTTAGTAATGAGAATTTCTTGCCAGAAAAACCAATACCTAGTTATGGCCCGACCCGGGACTTGAAACCGGGACCTCGTCTGGTTCACAGTTTTTATAAGGTATGTCCATCGGTCGAAAACGTCCTCTGTCTCGCTTGCCTTCCACATGACCCTGTACCACCAGACGGTCAATTGACCCTTCATTTCTAGAGATGTGGCCAAAGAACTTCAGAGTTCTGGCATCAAATAATAAGTACCTCGCTAAAGAGGAAGAAATATGAAGATGAAAGTGTCCAGCCATTCTGACGTCCAGAATCTTGACGTTCATGTGCACACATTTGTGCATATCTGTAAAGATAAAGCCGCAGTAGCCAAAATTCACTCAACAGTAAATTTTTATTTAATCGGGCCTAACTCTTCATATTCCAATGATTGTTTCAGCTCAACAAAGCAAAGGAGATGAGGATGCGATGAAGATACTAGAGGACGCGTTAACGCTGTGCAAATTTGGAAAATTCCACTTGTTGCTACTAGCCGCGTCACTATGTTCCCTCTTTGCTGCCATGTTAGTCACTACAACGTCCTCATACATCCTCCCAGTAGCAGAATGTGATTTGAAGATGAATATAATGTATAAAGGATTGCTTAATGCAATACCCTTTTTAGGTAGGTTCTTTCTTTTTTAATCTACTACAAGTTAGCCCTGACTGTGATCTCACCTGATGGTATGTGATGATGCAGTCCAAGAAGATTCTTTGATTTTCCGGAATAAAAAGTGTGTAAGATACCTACACCTTTTTAGGTCTAATTTTTGCTCTACTTTTTAGACTCATCTGTACCGAATTTCGTAATAATCAGTTGAACAGATGAGCTGTGAACCATAGCAGATAAACAGACAACTTTCACATTTATAGTTTGAGCATATATTATTATTTATGAAGCTACCAGTAAAAATACGCTTTCGATTATTATGTTTATTTTTATTTCGCTTTCAGGACAAATGGGATCGAGCCTTTTTGCGGGGTTCCTGGTGGATACTTTCGGTAGGAAAATATTTTTAATAGGTGGAAACGGGGGCATATTTATTGCTACTTTACTAGAGGGATCGAGCCAAACATATTGGATGATGCTATTCATAAAACTCATTGAAGGTATATCGTAAGTACCAATTTACCATTTTATATTTTAATACACTTTACTTACTCTTATCAGTTTAGTATTTACAATTACCTCATTTCTCAATAATAATCCTATCCTAATAGAGGAAACGGTAATAGAACGAGTCAAGGAATTCACATATTTAGGTAGCATAGTGTCCCCCACTGGTGGAACAGAGTTAGATATCGACTCCCGGTTATCAAAAGCCCGCGGTACCTTTGCGTGTCTCTACCCCGTCTGGCGGTCCAAGCACCTCTCCTGGAGGGTGAAACTTAAAATTTTCAACACAAACGCTAAATCTGTACTGCTATACGGCTGCGAGACATGGAAGGCAAAAAAAGATCTCACGCACAAAATTCAAGTATTCATCAATCGTTGTCTTCGTTATATTCTGAGGATATTTTGGCCGGAAGTTATTTCCAACATAGACCTATGGAAACTATGTCATGAACAACCCGTAGATCTTCAAATCCGACGCCGAAAATGGAATTGGATCGGGCATACACTGCGTCGAGCACGTGACCATATACCCAAGCAGGCGTTGGATTGGAACCCGCAAGGTCAAAGAAAACGTGGGCGGCCGAAACAGACTTGGCGGCGTAGGCATAAAAGATCGGTCTTACATGGGGCGAGTTAAAGCATAAGGCGTCCGACAGATCGGCTTGGAAAAGAGTAGTGTCTGCCCTCTGCCCCGAAGGGGGAACATAGGACTTAATGATGATGAAATAATATCCTCGGTACGCTTACAACAATGCCAAAATGCATACCGAGTCAGGAATAACAAATTTGACAAAATTCATTAAAACTAATATTAAATACGTTCGGCTGTTGGTGCTGAGTAATCAGATCGCTGAGCAGAGTAAGTACTCCTAGGGTTGGGTCATTATCTGCAAAATTTGTTCGCGTTACTTTCAAATAAAAAAGGGCAAACGCCTACACGAACGGACAGCCTTATCCGGCGCCGACTGCCAATCCACACCTAGACAAATTATCGGGGTTATCAACTTTGCCGTGGAGCAAAAGGTAATAGTGTAGCAAAATAGCTCTGTTTCTCCTGGTTTCTAGAGTTTCTAACCCAACATACCCAATACAAAAGCCGAAGGATACAAGAATAGATAGTACTTTTTTGTACAAATTACGAGCAAACTTACGCTGTACTTTTTCTTTGGCTAGTGTATAACTAGTGGTTCGCCCCGAACTGAGACCTCGCGGCGCCATCTATTGACATAAATGTGAAGTTCTGTTAAAAATACTGAAGCTCATTAAAAATTAAATAATTCCGTTTCCTTACAATATTTATCTAATTTTAGTATTTGTTGTTCAAGTACTGGATATAATTGAAATAATTGATCAAGTTTCAGGCTCATCCTTTCAGAAAATTTAGAGTTCTGAGGTCATCTTTGGACGTTAGAAAATCTCCACTTTGAAAGCCCCCTATTTCGTCAATTTTGGGGGAACAATTTAAAAATATATATTTTTGGACTCTATTCCTAATTATCTTTAAAATGATATACCGCAACCCTATGTAACTTTATAAAAAATATTTTACTTCGCATTCGCTTCTATGAGAGCCCCCCTGAAATAAAGATTTTATTATTTTTTAAGCCATATTCGGCGGGAGGCCATTGGTTTACATATTATATTTAAAGCTAAAGTAATTGCATTCAGTAATTCAGAAGTTATAATGCTCTGACAGACGGACGGACGGACGGACGGACGGACAAGTGCTAATTCACCCAAGTAGACTCAGAGACCTTCGCTTCGCTCGGTCAATTAAATCCATAGACACGACCTCGCGGCGCCATCTATTGACATAAATGTGAAGTTCCGTTAAAAATACTGAAGCTCATTAAATATTAAATTATTCCGTTTCCTTACAATATTTATCGAATTTTAGTATTTGTTGTTCAAGTACAGGATATAATTGAAATAATTGATGAAGTTTCAGGCTCATCCTTTCAGAAAATTTAGAGTTCTGAGGTCATCTTTGGACGTTAGAAAATCTCCACTTTGAAAGCCCCCCATTTCGTCAAATTTGGGGGAAAAATTAAAAAAAAGATATTTTTGTACTCTATTCTTAATTGTCTATAAAATGATATACCGCAACCCTATGTAACTTTATAAAAAATATTTTATTTCGCATTCGCTTCTATGAGAGCCCCCCTGAAATAAAGATTTTTATTATTTTTTAAGCCATATTTGGCGGGAGGCCATTGGTTTACATATTATATTTAAAGTTGAAGTAATTACGTTCAGTAATTCAGAAGTTATAATGCTCTGACAGACGGACGGACGGACGGACGGACGGACGGACGGACGGACGGACAAGTGCCAATTCACCCAAGTAGACTCAGAGACCTTCGCTTCGCTCGGTCAATAATAATAATAATTTAATAATGGAACCGTAAAACGGTTACTCTGCCGTAAAACAAATCCTTATGCGCTTTTTTGCATATTTTGTTAATGTGATCACCAATAGTTAGTTTTGAGTCATTCCAATATTTGAGTCCACCACTGCTGGGCTCAGGCCCCCACTCTCATAGGAGATAGGGAATTAGAGCTTAGACCCTCCACGCTGCTCCAATGCGGGTTGGCGGGCTAAAATTTGAGTAAACCTCATTTTGACGACCTCCGTGGCGCAGTGTGTAGCGCTGTTGCCTTAATGTGCGGAGGTCCCGGGTTCGATCCCCGGCAGGGTCAATTTGGGAATTTATAATTTCTGAATTTTCCCTGGTCTGGCATGGTGGGAGGCTTCGGCCGTGGCTAGTTACCACCCTACCGAAACCGAAAGGGTATGGGTTTAATATAACTGCCATGCCCCTAACAGGTTAGCTCGCTACCATCTTAGACTGCATCATCATCAGGTGAGATCGCAGTCAAGGGCTAGCTTGTAGTGTAAAAAAAAACCGAAACAATAACAATCAGTAAGACGTATCGTAATCAAGAGTGAATAGGCATCTTCTAGGCAAGCGCGCTCCACCTTAGGCTGCATCACCACTTGCAAGCAACTCTGGTTGCAGTGAAACAAGTCATTATCCTCCATTATATAAGTAATTGCATTTGTAGACAGACAGAAACACTTTTGCTTTTAAAACATTTTTTTTCGGCGTAAAAAAGCATTATTAACTCAAATGTCATTAGTTTAGTAAAGTACAACAAAACTGGAAATGCATTGTAGGTATGTTGTCAGGCAAAGCAATATTGTGTCAATAAAATTATCTGTGTTTATAATTATAGCAGCAATAAAATACGTCACAATCAATTAATTAACATAATAAAAATAAAACAAACATTAAAATTTTACGCCAATATATTATTGTATACATGTTTGTTTTATAGGACAAGAAATCCAAAATGAGTAGGTATGTGCTATTGAAGATTGTATTCAAGCAAAAAAACGAGTTAAAAACCTTTTGTGGGCAAGGTTTTGTTGGGTATACGAGTAAGTAGGTATGCAAAGATCGATATTTTAGTATAGGCCGGTGCATAATAAGTGATAAATAATATTAAATGAGAATTAAACATAAAATACGCATAAAAGTTAAGGGAGAAAAACATGCCCATATATCTGACTTCTATGGTTTCTTGACTTTCAAAATAGCATCATAGGGTGCGAACACATAATATTATGGCGAATGCGCTGCACATCCTTATCCATTCTACGAGTACCTTACATTCTTAATATGTGGTTGACGTCCAAACTACTCACACGAAACGCTCGACGTTTCTGATATGAGGCGCTACGGTGTGGAACACCCTTCCAGCGCACGTGTTACCTGCCACGTAGGTATAACTTAAGTACCTTCAAGGCAAGAATGAATAGGCATCTTCTAGGCAAACGCGTTCCAACCTAGACCTAATCATGACCTGATCACGATTGTCGCCAAGGGCACACCTATCTCGCAATAAAAACAAAAATCGGCAGTCATAGGGACTGCCGATAGAAGTGAAAACGATTTTTTTTTTATTAAAAAAAAAACTATTAAAATATAAACCTTAAAACGAAGGCATTAATGTTTAATTGTCTTCGTAACAACGCGAGCATGTCATCCCCAAGTTTACCCCCTACCAAAAAGTGCTCAACGCGGCTAAAGAAGTTTTCACTTCAAAAAAAATTTCAAAAAAAAAACCGACTTCAAAAACCACAAACACTAAAAAGTAAAAAATAATTTAATTTATTATGTATACAAGAGTTAATGTAGTTCTATAATAACATTTTTTGGAGTCGGTACCAATTAGCCGCATGAACCGTCTACCTACTCTTCATTATTGTTGACGTGACTCCACATTGGCACCGACTCCAAAAAATGTTATTATAGAACTACATTAACTCTTGTATACATAATAAATTAAATTATTTTTTACTTTTTAGTGTTTGTGGTTTTTGAAGTCGGTTTTTATTTATTTTTTGAAAATTTTTTATTTCACAATTTTTAGTGGCCCCACTGTTTTAAAATACAGGATGTAACCAGAAAGCTAGTAAAAACTTAGCGTTATTAAGAATAACGTCGTTTAATCGTTACTCGTCGATTTGTCTAACTTAGACAAGTCAAGTACAAAGTCCATATGATACCCCACTTGGTATAGTTATCCTACTTTGAAATTTCAAACCCCTGATTTTCCCCACTTTTTTAATTAAACTAAAAATAATTTTCAATTTTTTTGATTTCCATGATATTGGGCCACTATTATATACAACTATTCCAAATTTCATGACAATAGCTTTAATAGTTACTGAAATAATCGACTGTGACAGACGGAAAGAGAAAGTAATAAGGGTTCCATTTTTACCATTTTGGTACGGAACCACAGACCACTCAGCCTACGGAACCCTAAAAAAAAAAAAGATATGCTATGCATGGTTAAAACATACTGTTTACAAGACTATCACACTGATCGCGAGCAATTTACTCTTATCCATTGAGGAGTTCCGTTCTCCATCTCCGGAGATATTCATCAGATCTTCACCAAATTAAAATGGGACCACCTCTGAAGTATGACCTACCAAACAAAAAAAGAATTATCAAAATCGGTTCATAATTGGCGGAGAAATCGCGTAACAAACATACAAAAAAAAAAAAAACATACGCGCCGAATTGAGAACCTCCTCCTTTTTTGGAAGTCGGTTAAAAACACCCCTGCGTGCCTCAATCGCACTATAGGAAACGCACCATTCGTTCATAGGAAAATTAACTGATAGAATGAGTGTCAATAATAAAACAACTTAATTGCAAATGACAAACAGGCAAAATATTTATTGTAATGATAATACAGCAGCACTTAATATCAGCAGTGTTAATAAAATAATATGAAAAAGAGTAAATATTAATAATTCTTTCCGTGAATCATAATCATACAAAATTATGTCGTTTACATAATTTTATAGGTAATTATGAGGTTCACAATTATCAAATTATTCATATGTTCACATAGATCTCTTCATAATACCCATGTAATCCTTAGTCAAATATGTCTTGTATACTCAGAAGCTGGTATTTGCACGGTTAATAATTACTGTTATGAGGTTGCATTATGTTTACCATGATAAATTGTTATCACCATCACGGCGTGCCTTCTTCAAACGAAGTTTGGCGGTTATCATTCGAAAATCTTCTCGAAGCGAAGAGAGAGAATAGCCCTGTTCACCCCGTTATATCGTCCAACCACTTGCGCTTTTGGCAACCTGGAGCTCTCTTGCCTGCAATCCTTCCTTCCAAAACTAGTCTTGGAAGTGAGAATTGGGCTCCTCTTTGGAGATTTGGAGATGGTAGACATGACTTAACTTTTTTTGTGGACCAGTTCCAGTACCTTAGTTAAATGGGGGCTATCGCGCGTGAATTTGCCACTAGAGGCGCTGGTGTCGTGTGAGGTCCAATAACATTCACTTTTCACTGGTTTTGGCGGGCTTCGTGACATAAATTATAATTTCTTTAATTTACCTGTTGAAAAGTGATCTCCTTCGTGAAATTATCACAAAAATGGATTATTTAGCGAATGTGAACGTTTTGAAGGCAGAATTAAGAAAAAGAGGCGTATAAACAAGCGCAAAAATTTCTTTATTTGACGTTGTTGAGCTCTTTCTGCACGTTTTCTTTTAATTTCCTTTCTCTCTTCTCTCTTGACTAGGTAGGTACAGCTTTTGGCTTTTATTTAGGAGATGAATAAGAAAGATAATTACCTACTTACGATTTTCTGTACTTATTTGATTCTTTGGGTAACACATAATCCTCGGGGTTAAAATGTTTTTCACAAACACGAGAATTTTTTGTCGGGTATAGTTATTCCTGCAAATCGCCACTAGCCACTGTTTTAGAACAGTTTTATCTTTTGGAAACATGTGTTGTCCTCTTTTTTCCGATTAAAACGGAACTGCACAACATTGCGGCATAGCTACTCGATATAATGATAGATAGTTTACTAGTACTATAATACTAATACTAAACTAATACCTATTATAAAGAGGAAAGATTTGTTTGTTTGTTTGTAATGGATAAACTCAAAAACTACTAAACCGATTTTAAAAATTCTTTCACTTATAGAAAGCTACATTATCAGCAAGTAACATAGGCTATATTTTATTTTCAAAAAATTAGAGATCCTTACGAAAATTGAAATAATGTGAACTAAGTCGGAAAAAATCGTCTCTTCTGAGAGCTTACGCGGCGTGCGCTGCGTAAATAGTTAAAGTTACACGAAAACAATGTACGGTGAAATTGTTCCTCTTAAAAAGTTCTAAAAATAGTCCGCGATAGCATATATCTATCTTTTAAGGTTGACTCACAATAACCATTTTTATGATTTTCGAATTTGGTCTAAACCAATGCTTTACTTGCGAAGGTGTTTTACCGGCATAGTATTAATCCTTATCAAAATAAATATATTATTCATCTCAAGTATTTAACTAAGATAAAAATTGTCCTTTACACTATTTAATTTAGATGAATAGCTTAGGAGATATCATAGAAATAATGAGGACGGGGCGTACTCTTACAATGTAATATTAAAATGTAACCTGCCCACTGCCCACTGGCTATATTGGGTAGATATATATTAGGATTATTAGTGCTACCCGTGCGAAGCCGGGGCGGATCGCTAGTAATTAATAAACTTAATGAGATTCAAGATTTAAAACGTTGTTTCGGCGCCAATCTTATAAAGTCGCCTTTGACAGCTATACCTCTGGACCTTAGTCAACAGTGGCGCCAACTGGTGAGCAAAGAAACGATAGTCCCCATTGTTATAGTCAAATCTTATAAAAAATTCGTGTAAAATTATCTAGGCTACTCTATTTTACCTAATAGGTATATTTCTCGGTTCATCTGTTATGTCACAGTCTAGACAACCAGAGTCCTCTCCTAGAAATAATATATCTATTCTTCAAAACCAAGCGGATGAGGTCGCGGGCATATAGTAACGTATGAGGTCATAAGGGCGGTTAGAAGTAACTATATTCTATAAGGGTAGTCTAGAAATTTCTGCAAATAAAAAATTAGTAAAGTTTAAAAATCGTATAAAGGAAACCTACATACAAATTTCAACTATAGCTCGCGCGCGAATTTAATGCAGAGTATTGTACGTATCCAGCGGTTTGAGATAGTGATGGCATACAGACCTATGAACTTTTTTTTTCAGATTAAGTTTGACCTTCAGTGCTGTAACGTCGATGCTCTCAGAGTTCACGCCGTTTCATTTAAGAGACAGAATACTATTGATATACGCTGGTTTTACGTCCACTTCTATAATAGTGGCTTCACTGCTGGCCTGGGCGTCGTTACCCCTGCCTATACATATAATTGTATGGGAGGGATATTTTGGTAAGTTCAATTTTTTTTTATTCCACTACTTGTTAGCCCTTGACTGCGACCTCACCTGGAGGTAAATTGATGATGTAGTCTAAGATGGTAGTGGGCTAACCTGTTGAGGGAACGGCAGTTAAGTCAAACACATAATATATCCTTAATCGCTTTCTACATGGCATCTAACTGGAACGCTAAATCGCTTGGCAGCACCGGTAGGGTGGTAACTAGGCACGACCGAAACCTTTAACCAGACCAGACCAGAAAAAAAAACAGAAATTATAAATACCTAAATGATCCTGTCGGGGATCGAACCCTAAACCTCGCACAGCGGTCAAGCTTCGCAAGGGAGGTCGGCAAATAAAGGAGGGGGAGGCGTAACTCCACTAACAACTCTATCAGTGTGTTTGCATCTTATACCTATTAATAATTATATGTTAAATCATATAATAACATTCAACATTACCACAAAGTATTCTTTGTACTGCACTCAGTACAGCACTTTGATGCAAGTCAATTGCAGATCAAAACAACCATAAATATTCTTATCTTAAATGCTACTCTCTATATATTAAATACCTACATGAGTAATCATTACTATCCTGAATTGTTATAATACTAGCTGATGGACGCGACTTCATCCGCGTGTAATAAGTTTTTTTGGATTCCCGCGGGAACTCCTAAATTTTCCGGGATAAAAAGTAGCCTATGTCACTCTCCAGGTCCTAAACTATACCCATGCCAAAAATCACGTCGATCCGTTGCTCGTGCAAAGACAAACAAACTGACTTTCGCATTTATAATATTAGTATGATTAAGACTAGCTGAAGTCCGCTACTTCGTCTCCGTGGAAAGTTTTTTTAATTCCCACGGGAAGTCCATACTTTTTCGGGATAAAAAGTAACTTATGTCACTCTAGCCAAGTGGGCTTGGCAAACTTCACTCACCTTCACGTTATGAAGAACTCTCGGGCGTGCAGATTTCCTTACGATGTTTTTCTTCACCGTTAGAAGCAAGTGATATTTAATTTTTTAAACTCACATAACTTCGAAAAGTCGGAGGTGCATGCCCGGGGATCGAGCCCGCAACCCTGTACAGTAGGTCGGGTGTCTTTTAACGACTAGGCTATCACCGCTTCTAATTTTAATATGTAGTGATAAATTATACACTGGAGATCTTTAATAACTGTATGAGCTAACGGTATAATATCTTAATGGGTTAGGTGTTTATGAGGCTTGTTTTAACCCACATTTCAACTGGTTATCAGTTATTGCAATTTCGACCATTAGAAGGAGATAAAAGAAACTATTTTTTACTAATGTAAAAAAGATTAACAGGAAAGGTATAGGCCAATAAACTTATCTGACTGGTGAAAGCGTCGCTAGTGTACATGAAAAATAAAATAAAAACAAAAACTTAACGGGGATACAAATTAGTTCCAATTTTGGCCACCGGGTCGACAAGTCATTAATCCGTTGTCCAACGTGAGTGACAAACTGTAGAACCCTTTGCAATCAATGAAGCAATCGACTTTTTTTTATTACACTAAAAGTTAGCTCTTGACTGCGATCTCACCTGATGGTAAGTGATGATGCAGTCTAAGATGGTAGTGGGCTAACCTGTACAGCGCCCCACAGGATAGTATAATAACTTATACTTCTGTATTCATACTAATATTATAAATGCGAAAGTGTGTCTGTCTGTGTCTCTGTCCGTCTGTCTGTCTGTCTGTCTGTTTGCTACGCTTTGGTACAATTACGCTTGGTTACAATTTGGTACAGGGATAGGTTGGATCCCGGGAAAGGACATTAAATACTTTTTATCCCGGAAAATTTGTGAGTTCCCTCGGAAATAGGAAAACTTTGTCCACGCGGCCGAAGGCGCGGGCATCATCTATTAATATTATGTATTATGGTGTTTTTTGTTCCAGAGTTACACGCATGGAACGTGTTTCTATACATCTGTTCCATATGGAGTTTTCTGGCAACAGTACTATACTATTGTCTCCCGGAGAGTCCAAAGTTTCTTCTGTCACACGCCCGAGAGGAGGAGGCGTTGGAAGTACTCAAAACGGTATACAGTATGAATACTGGGAATGACAGGGATACTTTTCCAGTAAGTTCATTATTTAATTATCTCTCCTCGGTCGGTCCTACATTGCTGAAGATCGTGGTCCAGGCTAGATCCTAACCACGAACGGATTTTTTGTTTCCACTGGCTTCTGTTGGTAGTTATTCTCACTATATTATAAAATTTGGACGCGTTAGACTCCCTCAGTTGCCCTCAGTGTTGCAAAAAACATATTCATAAAGGTTACAGAATTATAAGTGTTACAGGTTGAATTGATAACATAATCAAATCTGCCGTTTTCAATGTATTTTTAAAAATCTGTTATCCCAAAACACTTATATTTCTGTAATAGAAATGATTCTGTCACAGAAACGAAACTCTTTTAAAGTGTAAACGGAATAGCGACGTAGCCAAATTTACTCTTGACGCGTATTCCAAATTGAACCTAAGGTAAAAGCACCGATGGTTGCAATTGTTTTAAGAAAAAAATGGGCAATGTTGTGTCCGTGTGAGTAAAGTTCAATGAAGGGAGAAGACCGCATTGTCACACCGTGGAATTTATTAGGGCAAGTACCTATTAGGGTTACAGATAAAATAGAACAACTGGTCACTTAACAAGAGATTGAAACGTAAGCTTAGAGTAGTTACACAGAAGCATGCATTATATAATATTAGGTTTTATATTTCCACTAATTGCCGCGGGACTTCTTTCGGTTTAAAGATATTTATTTCTCTTAAAAGAACAACTGTTCACTTAACAAGAGATTGAAACATAAGCTTAGAGTAGCTTATTCAATGATAAATGATTTATTTATTTCACAACTTGTGTCACTTATGATACGTCAAGACTCTACCACCGGTTCGGAAAGCTGATTCTACTGAGGAAAGAAATACAATACATACGTAACGTTACAAGTATTACGTGCTGACTTGTGGGTCACTGGACGCGAGGCCGGTTGCTTCCATGCAAATTTTGTCGTTAATAAAATCATTGATAGTATAATAACCTCGACTTAACAAATGCTGTTTGACACAGTCTTTAAATTTATGTAATGGCAAATCTAGAAACTCTTTTGGAGCCATGTTATAAAAACGTATACTCGACCCCACAGAGGATTTCTGCACCTTGCGCACACGATATGACGCTGTTACTAGCTTATGGCGGTTTCTAGTACATAGATTTACAAAAATAAACGGTTACAGATTGGTTTCTGTTTCTGTTAAAAGTGTTTTTGTCCTATAAAAGTTTCAAAAAACAATGTTTAAAACACAGTTTCAGTCATAGAGTGATAATATGTTTAGTCCTTACCCGTGACAGTAAGCTTCTGGTTACTTATCGCTTTATTACTATTGTCTCTTTTTTTTAATTTCCGAAAAAGGGATTGTTCAAACCAATGCTGATTATTCAATGAAAACAGATGTATTTTTTTGCATTTTTTGTTAATTTTTTATTTTGGATAATTATTGTTATTAATTATGTACCTACATTTAATTCAGACGTTAACCAACGGTAAATGTCATTTTTGGCGGCCCTTACCTAATGAGGTTAAGGGGCGCTAAAAAATGACAGCATTAATAAAATTAAACGAAATCAGTTTAAGAGTCCTTGTGCAAGTGGGCCTTATTACGGAAATGAAATATAATTATGAAATACTTAAGATAAAAAGATCATTGCCGAAATCACGAAAAATCGCATGACACAAAGCTTGTTCATGAGTCACGACCAAGATATTTATAGTATGACGACGTAGCGACGGAACCTGTTTCAGCTTTCTATGCTTAATAGTTTATTTTCTAATAGACTTCTCATTTTATTGTTTGATATAATATACGCGACATAAAAAAGGGAAGCCGGAAGGCCTATGTCCTTCCTCAAGATGAAACCTACGTTTATACCAAATTTCATCAAAATCGATTAAGAAGATCGGCCTTTTTTAAGCGTAGTAAGCAGACAGACAGACAATAACACTTTTGCATTTATAATATGATTATGGATTAATATTGTAATATGGAAAAACTAGAGGTAGCTCTGCTAAACTTTAACTGTTGCAATAGTACTCTGTGCTTTAGCTAAGGCTTCACTAAACTAATGCTCAAAAATATCTTAAGAATGTTCCTATTATTGGCTTGTAAGTTAAATTTACCCTCTTTAGTTAAATTTCTTTGCAGTTTTCTTTTAATTTTTGTAAGCCCACTTTATTTCTAAATAAAAAAAACATACAAGAAGGTTCTTAATGATATTGTATTATGTAGAAAACCTAAAAAATAATATTTAGAATAAAAGCTGAATAGTCCAGGCTTAGAGTTAAGAGCTAGAACCTAGAGCCATGAAGCACATTAAAAAAAACTTAATTACAACAACGCGCCATAGTTAATTCATCTTTAATCTGTTCGCGCAATTTTTAGAAGTTTCATTGAGTTTTTCTTATAAATTATCATAAGTGGTTTAATGTGGAATAATAAAATTAATAGTGAGTACCTAGTACCTACCTACTCGAGTTTTATTTCAAGTTTTCTCGCAAATGTATTGAAAAATATTGTTTGATACACGGGCGTTAAGGTTTTAACAAACTTGTGACGATGGTCAGCCCTCGCCTGGCGGCATCGTGCTGACATGAGTTAACTCGTGTGTAAAAACCTACTTACCGCTCATAAATCACAAACTACTATTACAGATCGTATCATTCAACACGTCTGGTGTCCTCAAGCCAACTGATGTGATAAGCCTCAAGAAGCAACTGGTGAACGCCCTCGTTGAAGTGAAGGAACTCTTCAGGAAACCTTTAGTTTACAGGCTTTTACTGTTCTCGTTTCTGACTTTTGCGGGGCTATTAGTGTAAGTATTTACACGACTGCTCAACAAAAGGAATTTTATCTAAACAATTACAACTTAAATACAATTTTATAAAAATTAGCGGAACAGGATTTGAACCTGCGTCTCTCTGGGATTCGCGCCCTGTCTGCCTTGAAATTTCTCTAAGTGTGAGTAAACAATAAACAGTATAATAAAAAATATAAAACAGTGTTATGTTCATGTTTTTATATAGGTGAGTGGCTTTATTCCACCATAACTTCTAAATGCCTGAATAGATTTGGATGTATGGGGTCATCAGGGGACTTACTAACATGCTTCAAGCATCAGATAGCAAGTACCATTTTAATATTGTTGTTGCTTGATCCATCTATACTTTTGTAATAATATAAATGCGAAAGTTTTAATAGACGGTTGGAAAGATGGATAGATGGATGTTTGTTACTCAATCACGCCAGAACGGCTGAACGAATAGGGATGAAATTTGGCACCGAAATAGATTACTCTGGAATAACACTTACACCGAACCAAAAATAATTTAGAAATAACTATCTTGATGCCCGCAACTCCGTCCGCGTGCATTGCGGTTTTTTTGATTCCTGCGGATTAGATAGCCACGGCCGAAGCCTCCCACCAGAGAAAATTCAGAATTGATAAATTCCCAAATTTACCCTGCCGGGAATCGAACCTGGGACCTCCCTCACTAGGAACACAGCGCTCACCACTACGCCAGGAAGGTCGTCAACTTAACCAAAACGTTGTTTCTTTATCTTTCAGGTTCACATCTCTAAGGCTATGGTATCCACAGATCTCTACAATAGTTGAGCACTACAGCAAGGGTCACGGTGAAACAGCACAATTTTGCGTCATGATAACAGACTACATGGACGGGCTGAAGGAAGTGCAACTCAATGTTTTACCGGCTGACAATATAACCGACCCGAGCATCTGTGTGCCGGTAGGTAAACCAAAAACAGTTCGAACAGAAGTTCCTGACAAACCGCTCGAAACGTAGGCTAAAAACACCCCATGAATGTACGTTGTTCGGTAGAAATTGCGTGTATTATAAAAAAGATGTTTTTGTGTTTATGTACACTTCACACTGTACGTCCACTATCACTACAGCACGTCAACGTCCTGCTGGACACAGGCCTCCACTCTCATAAGAGAGAGTGAGCTTAAACCCACAACGCCGCTCCAATGCGGGTTGGCGGGCTTTAACGACTATTATCATGTTAGTGATAATAACCGGGACCGACGGTTAACGTGCTCTCCGAGGCACAGGGGTGAAATACCGCCAACTTTCTAACTCCGGGCTAATACCACAGAAAAGGTAATAATACAATGTACTAATACTGAAAATTTCTAGCCAGAAAAAAATTTACCTTTTTAAAAAAATTTAATTTTTTTTTCGAAACACTATTTCGTGTCGCTATACGTAAATATTGGTCTTATAATAAGTAGGTGTGAATTAACATAATGATAATATTACACAGACTTCCTAATTAACATTTTTTTTACCTAAAATTAAACAATTATCATCCTAGCACAATAATACAACACTGCTGGTTGTAACTTGTAGTAATTAATAGTAAATTTTATATGATAATTTACGTTATCTTAACTATTAAATATATCGTCGCTGTAGTTGGAAAATTAAATAATTACACTTTTTGGGAAATCGACTTTATTGCATTTCCAGAAAGCCCAATTAAAGCCGCATCTTTCTGTATTTCTAATTTTTCTTAGTTAGTTTTAATTAAAAAGATAATAATAAATGAATCTCGCAAGGCGCCAAAGGTGGAAAAATAAATATTGAAAAATTGATAAAAAAGTAGCGAATGAAAGTTAAACAACTTATCAAAAAATAAATAAGTTCTCTCATGCATCACTTCGAGAGCGAATAAAATGCATAAAGTTCGATATTTAGTTTTCCCTCGACACGTATATTCTTAACAGGGGCAATTCAGTTGGGAAAAATTAAACAAAGTCAGTTATTTAATTAATCATCCCATGATTGCTAAGATATACGTTCTATAAAAATTTTATAAGCACATTTATTCGATTATCAAAAAAATACTTCTCAGACTGTTTATAATTTCAGTACAAATATAATTAAATAAGGGATTTTATTCAACATTATTAGAGCAACCGAAACATAAATTATAAGATATTTAGTTGTTGATATAACTTGCAATCCGGAAATGATTCCCAATAGTCAATTAATAATTGATAGTAAATTAAAAAGTTGATTCGTAAATGATTGGACTGCTTAAGAATGGCTTTTTTTATTTTTATTGTGCTATAAGGTAGCCCTAGACTGCGATGTCACCTGATGTTAAGCGATGATGCAGTCTATGGTAGCGGGCTAACCTGTTAGGGGCATGGTAGTTATATTAAACCCATTCCCCTATTCGGTTTCTACACGGCATCGTACCAGAACGCTGTCGCTTGGCGGCACGTTTTTGCCGGTCGGGTGGTAACTAGCCACGGCCGAAGCCTCCCACCAGGCAGGCTGGTTTATAGAACTGTACGTGAATTAGGCTAACTCTTACAGGCATAGTAAATTTTTAGCATACCTATCTACATTTAAATCAGTTTAATCGTACTAGTTTTATAATTAAACCTTTCTCAGTTAGTTAATTATAATATTTATAATTGATAGTTTTGATTTTGGTGAACGTTACATAAGCTTAATTCGTTTGAACTGATCTGATTTAAAATGTAAAATTTAAATTTTTAAAGGTAAAACTAAAGGAAAGTTGATAGCTGTTATAATTTCAATAGATACTTAGTTTAAATTTTAATGGACGCATGTACCTTTTTGATTTTGATGTCTAATAACTAAATAAATGCAAAAGTTGGTGAGAGTGGATGGATGAATGTTTGTTACACTTTCACGCAAAAACTATACGACGGATTTTGATAAAACTTCATAAAGTAAAAGTTTATACATCAGAATAGCATATTTTATCCCGGAAAGTTAAAGAACTTCCGCGGGAATCAATCATCAGCTAGTCTTTAATCGCTGTGTTCTACAAACTGTTTAAATTTTTATTATTTTATGTATAGAGTCGTTATTATAACAATTACTAGCTTCACTTACATAATCCTAGTTCGATTAAACCATTCTTAGTTAATTCAATCTTTAAATACTTAGTTTTGATAATAAAGAAAGAAAGAAAGAATTAATAAGCTATTTGGTTTGAAAAGGCTGATCTCTATTGTTAAATTTAAATTTATAAAGGTAAAACTGAAGAAAAGTTGATAGTTATCATTTCAGTTGATACTTAGTTTTTGATAAGTATACTCGTAGTTGTTATATTGTTAAAAGTGAAATTTTGTTGATTTTATGAGTAGAGTTGATTAATAGATTGGTGGTTTTATTTTGTACGTCTGGTAGAAGAATCTAAGTGTTTCAGTAGTTTTGTTGATTACTTTTCACAGTTCTAATAAAAATAAATGTTTATTTGTTGGTTTCCCTTTAAAAAGCTTCCTATTTTTAGTTAAAATATTACCCATGAATAGGATAGTCATAGTAAAATAAGTAAATAATAGGTCATTTAATCATCTCACTAAAGAGGAAAAATTAAATAAAGGTACTTATATCGTAAATTTTTCGAACTTCAACGCAATATTGACGAAGAAGAACTAAATAACTAACATGCACAAATAAATAAGTGCATCAAATATTCAAAAGTCTGGCGAGGGAAAATTAAATAGTTGCTTTTTATTTTTTTTCTCACAAAAAAATGAATAAAAGTGTATGACAAGTAGATTCTGAAATAGATACAGCAACAATCTATAACATATAAAAACATGGACGGTTAAATTGTTTATTAAAAAAAAGTTATCCCCATTTTTAACGCAAAAAAACAGTAAATCGCGTTTTACTCGGGATATTGCTTTTGTTAGTTATTTAATTTTCCAACTACAGCGGCGATATATATAAGTATCATAGCTAATTTGAATTAATTATTTACTTGATAAGTTAATTTTTTTATCTAATATGTATTCTTTGACACAGTAATTATTTTTCTGTTTAAGTATCTTTAAAATTATTTAATTATCTATGCTGTGACGTACCTAGATACAATGAGCACAATCTAATTTACACACTGGGAATCGCTACAGTAACAGAGGTCATTTCGATACCTCTCTGCCAATATACTACTATATATATACTAGGTTTCGGCTGCAAGTAATTAACGATTAAAAGCGACGACCTCCGTGGCGCAGTGTTGAGCGCTGTTGTCTTAACGTGCGGAGGTCCCGGTTTCAAACCCCGGCAGAATCATTTTGGGAATTTATAATTTCTGAATTTTCCCTATTCTGGCCTGGTGGGAGGCTACCGGCCGTGGCTAGTTACCACCCTACCGGCAAAAACGTGCCGCCAAGCGATTTAGCGTTCCGGTACGATGCCGTGTAGAAACCAAATGGGTTTAATATAAATGCCAAGCCCCTAACAGGTTAGCCCGCTACCATCCTTAGACCGCATCGTCACTTACCATCCGGCGAGATTGCAGTGGCTAACTTGGAGGGGATAGAAAAAAAAATAGAATTAGCCATGGCCTTCACCAACTACTTGAAAGTCATAGTCGATGGTTTGTTCGGCGCACACAAGGTCACTAACAGTTCAATACGCGTCACCCCCCATGGCTGTAATGTAGGCTTTCAACTATTATTTCGCGTCATTCACTAGAATAGAAATTCAAATTCAAAATTTGAATTTTGAATTTGAATTAATATATATATTGCCGGGTCAAACCCCTCAATATTACCAAGTAACATTATGTTTTACACCCCGCACTTTGCATTCACTTTCGTGCTGATAAAAACGCTTAGCGCTTGTGAATCTATTGGACTTCAGTCTGTAGTAAACTGCCTCTTTATACAGACCAAAATAAAAAAAATGTAATTGATAACGGCAGACGGTCACGACTCACGTTAGGTACATACTAAGGTACGTTTTGTCAAAAATTTACATTTTGAAGTAATACGTTAGAAATGATTTTTTTTATCCACTACTGTTAATGGCCTTCGTAAATAGGTATATTAATTTTATTGGACCTATCTCAGTTGCCTTAATTTATTAATTTATGGGAGCAAGTTCCATATTTACGAACTTGTGAAGAGAACTTGATTTTGAGTTAATTAGACCGGTTATATTATATTATCCATCATCCATATAAGCAGCGTGAGTTTATTTCACGTATGTAAAATATAATATATTCGTAAATATTCGAAATGGTAAATCAAAATGGTTGTGTGAAAATAAAATAATATAAAAAATAACGGGGACCCCCCCATCCAAGAAACGCGATTTCTCACACCTCACTTGTTTCATTGACGAAAGCATTTAAAAATTAGAGTGTTAAATCTTGTTCGATGTTACGGAACCCTCAATGTGCCAGTCTGCCTTGCAATTGACTAACTTTTTAATTTGTGAATATTAAAATTAAAATGAAACTTGAAATTAAAATATTATATAAAACAAAGTCGGGTTTGTTCGAACATTTATAACTCTAGAACGGCTAAATGGATCTGGATGAAATTTGGCACAGGGATAGATTATAGTTTGGAATAACATACAAGCTACTTTTTAGCCCGGAAAATTAAAGAGTGCCCGCGGGAACCAAAAAACCTCAATCCACGCGGACGAAGTCGCCGGCATCAGTGTCATTTCATCTCATTTCATTTCATCATCAAGTGTCATTTTGACTTACAGTACGTCAGGGTCATCCGTTATCCGCTCCGACAAATAAATTCGTTTTTGTGTGCAATGGCGCAAAATAAACTAGAAAAATTGGTTACTTCTTTGCAAAACGCCATTGAGAGTTTAGTTAATAAAGTTAGCAGCTTGGAACAGAAGATATGTGAGCAAAATCTTCTGATAAAAAAGCAAGGTGACACAATTCGCGAGATGTTATTGCCGACTACCGCCAACTTCACCGAACAAACTACCTCCGACGCCGGTTTGTCAGTGACGAAACAACCTCAATCGGTAAGATCCGCGCGTCTTCGTGCAACGTCGGCCATCGCTGCAGTAGGAGATCGCAAGAAAACGTCGAATACGGCGCAGAAAGAAAGAAAGAAAGAAAGAAAGAAAGAATTATTTATTTGTGAATATGTGAAAATGAGATGTTTGTTGATGAATATGGTAAGCCGCAACATATCCAGTCAGGTAACCCTGACGTACAAATGTATATATATATTTTTTGAGTTTCACAATTATTTAAAAATTACACAAAAACATTTTAGTTAACCAAATGAAGAATGCTTGATAAATCAAATACTTACAACATTCAAAGTCCTACCCGCTTTTTACATAAAATATGGTCTATCTATAGTATGGTTACATATAAATACTTATTTATGGTCCAGTATTGCATCAAACGTCAAATTTAAAAACAAATTGAAAAAATATATTAATAATACAAATAATCTATGTCGGCATTTCTTGGATTCATAATAATAACATAATTTAATCTGATTTATCCTAATTCTTACTCTTAGATTGCAAAAATTCTTCAATTGAATAAAATACATTTTGCGCCAACCATTTTTTCAATGCATTTTTGAATTTATTTAATGGCAATACAGTAATAGATTTCGGAATCGCATTGAATACCTTTACGCACATCGCACTACAGTTCTTTAGATAATTAGCTGTCCTGGGTGCCTTATTTAATACTAATCTTTCCCTATTTCTTGTTCCTCGTAAAAATACATCTCTTGCCTTTTTAAAAAGTTGTGTATTTGTTTTTACAAACATTGCTATTTCCAGGATATATATGCTAGGAAGTGTGAGGATTCCCAAGTTTTTGAAAACCGGCCTGCACGATTCATATGGCGCCTTACCAGTCATTGCACGGATGCACTTTTTTTGAGCAATAAAAGCTCGCTTTATATCGGTGGAGTTTCCCCATATCAATATGCCATATTTGAGTACTGAGTAAACATAACCGTAGTATGCCGTAAGGACCGTTTTTATCGTTGAGGTTTTCCGTAATTTATTTAGCACATATGTAAATTTATTTATTTTGTTACATACTACTTCGACATGCGCTTTCCAGTTACAGTGTTTATCTAGTTTAACTCCAAGGAAAGTAACAGTGTCGGTTTCTTCTATTATTTGATTTTCATAATTAAGTTTTAATTCAATTTTACTGGTATTATTATAATTAGAAAAGCGTATATATTTGGTTTTTGATACGTTAATTGATAAATTATTATTGTCAAGCCATTCCCCCATTAATCTTATTTTATTATTTATGTCCGATTCATCATTATTGTTAGAGTATGTCAAAATTAGCGAAATGTCATCTGCATACAGAATACACTTGTCAGAAACTACTTCTGGTAAGTCATTGATATATAAGATAAATAATAGGGGGCCGAGAAGACTACCTTGAGGTACGCCGAAATTATTTTGTTTGGCGGACGATTTGTAGCTAGTTAAAACCTGTTCTTCATTTAGATTATTTATTACGACCGATTGTTTTCTGTCTTCAAGATAAGTCTTTATCCATTGCAGCGCTGGGCCTCGGATCCCGTAATTTTCCAGTTTGCAAAGGAGTAATTCATGTGACACAAAGTCGAATGCTTTGGTCATATCGAAAAAAATTACGATAGGCCGTTTCAGAGAATCTAGGTATGTTGTGACAGTGTCAATAAGATTGTAACACGCGTGTATAGTTGATTTTTGTTTTTGGAAGCCGTATTGCTCTTTTTTGATTACGTCAAATTTTATAATAAACTCTGTCAATCGTCTGTGCATAGCCTTTTCGAATATTTTCGAAAATATCGAAATGAGGGTTATTGGCCTGTAATTTCCCATGCACGATTTATCTCCTTTTTTATGTACTGGCTTGACTATTGCAATTTTTAGAAGTTCAGGAAAACAACCCCTTTCAAATGAATTATTTATAAGGTGTGTCAAGATAGGAGCTATTTCATTGGCTACGGCTTTTATTATTTTTGTAGCTATTTCGTCAAATCCTACCGCCATTGTATTATTTAAAGATTTTATCATGGTTACAATATCATTTTCATCATATGGGGCAAGAAATAGACTATCGCACAGTCGTGTTTTATTTGTGTTTTTAATTTTATTTTGGATTCCATTAGTTAAGGCTATAAGGTGATCATTAAAAGCATTGGCGATTTCCTGCGGATCAGATAGCATTTTGTCGTCTACCTTGACTTTTTCGATTAGGTTTTTTGTTAAGATTCTATGAGGCTGTCCCTTTATAATATCCCAGCTAGTTTTACACTTATTTTTTGCCGTCGCTAATCGATTATCATTGTAGTTCTTTTGTGCAATCGAAACACAATTTCGGAGAATTCTTGAATATTTTGTGTATTTGTTTTTGTTTGGTATATTTTTATTTTTGTAGTACATAAACTGCAGGTTTCTTTTAGTTTTACTACTTTTCCTTAACCCTTTTGAGATCCATGGTAACTTTTTATTTGTATTGCTTATTTTTATTTTTTCCTTAGGGAAACATAAATTGTAAAATAGTGAGAATGTTCTGTGGAATATTTCAAATGCTACATTAACATTTGACTCTTCGTACACCTCTTTGAAGGAGAGACTTTTTAGACATTGTCGAAATTTGTTAATGTTTTCCACGTCATAATCTCTTTTAATTAAGTAGAAAAATTGTAACTCGGGTTTTTTATCCCTCACTGGTATGCGCAAGCCTTGAGCTGTGTTATGGTCTGATAAGCCTAGGTCATATAGCTCGCCAACTGCTGTGTCAAAGGTACTTAAAATATTATCAATGCATGATTCTTGTCTAGTAGGTTTTTTAATATGTACAGTTAGGTTGTGATTATGGGCAATGTCATAGAGTGTATTTGTTGATTTGTCATTACTCAGAATATTGATATTAAAGTCGCCGGCTATTACCACGTTTTTATTGTGTTTTTTGGAGATTCGATGCAATACTGCCTCCAATTTTTCGAAAAATATTGGTGTACTTCCATTAGGTACTCTATATACACAGATCACTATAACATTATATTTAGGGATATTGACTCCACAGCATTCAAAATTACCACCTTGAGTGAAGTCTTTCAGATAGTGTATAGTTTCACAAATTATTTCATTTTTTACAAAAATTGAAACACCTCCTCTTCTTTTGTTGTTTTCCCTATTGTAGGAAGATGCTAGTTTGTAATCGTTTAGTACCGCATTGGCTTGATTGTTTTTATTTAAAAATGTTTCCGATAGGCATATTATGTCTGGATGTTTATTTTGGTCGCGTAGGTCTAGTAGTGCTATTTCTAACGCATCTTTTTTTTTTAGTAGACTTGCAATATTTTGGTGAAATATGTTTAAATAAGCTTTTCCTTTATTCTCGAAAAAAATTGTTTTTCGATATCAGATCATTTTTCTTTATATTTTCGGAATTAGTGTGAGGTGGCGTGTTGTTTGAGACATTTTTAGATATTTGTGTTGTTACCGGGATTGTTTTAGGGAGTATTTTAAAGTAATAAGGAATTGTTCCTTTTTTTGGGCCTGGAGGTTGAACTGGTTGATTTATACCACTGTTAGAAATCCTTACATCTCCTTGCATAACTCTAATCGGTTTGCGTAAATTATATGGCAGGTATTTACTATCATAGAACATCTGGTCTATAGTGAGATTAATTTTAGTGCATAATACCATTTGATTTTGTATATTTGACAACTTATAGTTATATGGCAGATTAATATATGTGCATCTCTCAAAATTGTTAGCAACTACCTTAAGCATATTATTTAACTTATATTCGTTTAAGTAAGAGTTTTTATAGATAGGTAGCAACAGTATCGGACAGATGCTGCTTAAAGACTTCAAAGCCGTAGAGAGCTCGATCATCAGTTTTGTAGGATTACTATCATGTTCTCCCACACATAAAATTATTTTGTCATCTTTGCACATATCGAAGATTCGACAGGTCCCCGCAATTTCTTCACAAGAAGCATTAGGTTTTATGAAGGAGATAATTTGATATTTTTCATAGGGAGTGTTTATTCTTGATTTAATCAGCATCTTTGAAAGACCAGTACATTGAAGTCCTCCAAGTACTAATATCTTTTTGGATTGTTTGTTTGTGGTTTCTATGTTTTCCTTGTTATATGTATTTTCGTCTCTGGTTACAGCTTTAATATTTGTTTGAGGAGCTGGAAGACTTAACTCCGTGATTGTATTGTTAGCCTCTTGAGGGAATATTTTGGTGGGTGAGTTCTCAGCAGAGATTTTACTGTCTTGAACATCCCGATACCTTAAACCAATGACTTTATCTTTACTCGGTGTTTCTATGGAAAATTTTCGCAAATTTTCTGTGAGTTTCCTTCGGCGTATTCTTCTTTTACGTGACGTTGATGCTACTATATTTGACGGAGGTGGGGAGCTGGTATTAATCAGGTCTTTCAATGTAGATAATTGCTTTTTAAGGTTTGCGATTTCATTTCGTAGGTCTCTATTTTCTAATATAATATTTTCTAACTCATTTTGTGTACTATCCAGGAGTATTTTCAATGTCGTAATCTCTGTTTTTAAGTTCCCAATCGAACTCAGGCTGACATTTGTGGATAAGTCTAGACTTTTGTAAGAAAACCCAGTTTCATTCATGGTTGTAGGTGATAAAATACTAGTGTCTAGGTCTTCACATGATTTGGACTTAAATAGTGTTTTTTTCCTGTAGGTAACATTAGTGTCGTTTTCCATTGTTATTCCAATTACTTAATTAATTTTTGTTCGGAGGGTACTCTTATAATTTAATGCTAGTTGGGTTGTGTATCGAAGGCTTAATTGATTTGTAGTCTGTGCAGTGTCTATGGAATAACGCCTGAATATTGGTATTACTGTACTTCATTACTGTCCAGTTGACAACCAATCAGCTGTTTATAGTTGCGCGTGCGCCGCTAAGTCTTGTGCAAAATATGTCACTTTGTTTACAAGTAATTATGAATTTCTTGATGATTAACGGTTCCTCTGATTTGGAGTCAAACATTCAATACGTTATTGTGAAGTGAATAAAGCGATACAAGGACTCACAGTATTGTATATTTGTGGCATCTTTCCAGACGAGCTTGTGTATCCCAATTATTTAGCAGATTTCTTCTTGAAGATGGTTTTTCTATTTAATTTTTTGACGAGCACCTAATAAAGCGACTTTATAGCAATATAACCGGAACCGGACAGAGAAAGGGACAACAACACCACGGACACCTGTTGTTGAAGTGAGAACGGAGTCTGTCGTGCCTCCCGCCACCCCACCGATCCCTACGAACTCCGCCGAACCGCTAGCGCAGCCGTTAGGTGCAGGCGACTATTCCGACGTAAACAACGAATGGACTGAGGTAGTACATCGGCGCTCGCGAGCTCCTCGCAATGTAATTCGTGGAGTGGCTGAAAATGGCACTCTTGAAGCGGCGGAACGTTGGAGATACTATCATCTGTTTTATGTAAAGGAAGGTACATCCGATAAGGCAATAACTGAGCACTTGCAAAATATATGCGCTAACGAAAACTGTACAGTGGAAACCCTAAAATCGCGCGGGCAATATTCATCGTTTAAAATAGGCGTCTTGTCGAAGTATTCTGAACAGGTTCTGGATGGAAAAAATTGGCCGCAAGATATCTGTATTAAGGCATGGAGAAATGGGTTTCGGAAACAAACCGAAGCGAAACAAGACTAAATCCTGTTGCCTTCTATACCAAAATGTTAGAGGGTTACGCAGTAAGATCGATGCGTTTAAACTATCAGTTATTGCTCAACAATTTGACGTATACGCTTTAACCGAGACATTTTTAAAAAGTTCTGTATACGATGCAAATGATGCGGGGTGGGGAGGCGTGCTATTGGCAGTGCGAAATTCTTATTCCGTTCGAATCATTAAGGATATCGAATACTACGACAATAGTGTAGAAGCAGTATTCACAATAATATCATATAGGTGCAGTAAGTTTCTTTGCGGGGTTATTTATATACCACCCAGTTCTAGTGACGATTATTATTTGAAAATATTTAATATTCTGGAAAATCTTATCACTGAGTACTCGGATCTAAATTTTTTGTTACTAGGCGATTTTAATTTAAATTCTTGTAGCCAAAATGTCAGAAATCAATTCAACTGTACCTTAGAATATTGCAGACTGAAACAATGTAATACTGTTATAAATAATTATGGCGGAATGTTAGATTTGGTGCTGAGCAATTTTGACGATGAGTGCATTTCAAAAATTATATTAGCGGAGCCGCTTGTCAGGCCGGATGCCTATCATCCTGCTCTTGAGATAGGTTTGGCGCTTAAATGCGGACGGCCCGATCTCGCTGCGCCCGCGCCGCCGCGGCAACCTTCTGGAGCAACAAGCGACGTGCGAGTTAAGAGGTGGAATTGGCGTAAGGCAGATTATTTCTCTCTCTATGAAGCTATATCTTGCATCAACTGGGACTCACTCTATATAATAAGTGACGTAAATCTGGCTGTACAATTTTTCTACGCTAACATATACGACTGTTTTAATCAACACGTTCCAGCTAAAAGAAATAATAATAATAATTCTAAATATTCATATCCGACTTGGTATACGGCTGAAATAATTAGATATATTAAATGTAAATATTTTAACCATTCTAGATATATAAGTGAAGGTAAACCTTACAACTTAGAAATGTTCAAATACTATAGGGAACTGGTAAAAACTTTAATAAACGTAGCTTTCAGTGAGTACATAAAACGCACTAAACAAAATATTTACAAAGATCCTGCACATTTTTGGCAATTTGTTAAAAGTCAAAAGTCGTTAAAAGCTACAAATATGGAATTCGAATATAATGGTAAGATTATTATGGAGCAAGAGGCTGTACAAGCTTTCGCCTCCTATTTCAAATCAGTGTTTATAGCAGATAGTTCTACTCCCTGCAATATAGTAACAAATCAGTTAAATTTAAAATCTTCCGCGCGTATTGATGTTGGTGAAATCACACAGAAAAGTATTAAGCTAGCAGTCAGAAAAATCAAACCAAACTCTTCTGCTGGTCCTGATGCTGTACCTGCTTTTATTGCTAAAGATTGTTTACACATATTGGTAGAACCACTAAAATACTTGTTTAACCTATCTTTGAATTCAGTAACTTATCCCGATATTTGGAAAATATCTAGGGTCACTCCTATCCCAAAAGAGAGCTCTAGTAACAATATTGAAAATTTCAGACCCATCGCTGTTCTTTCTGTGTTTGCTAAGCTATTTGAAATAACAATTAATACCCAGATTAAACAGCAAACTCAGATTTACCTATCAGATTGCCAACATGGGTTTCGAACTGGTCGCTCCACATTGACTAACCTCATCAACTTTGTAGACTATGCCTCAACTGTAATGGATTCTGGTAGGCAGATTGACGTAGCTTATTTTGATTTTAAAAAAGCATTCGACAGAGTAGAAACTAATGTCCTTTTGCAGAAGTTATCTCATATAGGTTTCACTCCTAAACTTATAGCGTTTTTTGAAAGTTACTTTTATAACAGACAACAATATGTACAACTAGCTGAATATAAATCTGATCCCTTTACAACAACTTCAGGTGTAAGTCAAGGAAGCACCTTGGGTCCTACTCTATTCCTAATCATGATCAATGACCTACCTGAAGTAATTAAGCATGCTAAATGTCTAATGTTTGCAGACGACTTAAAATTATTTCTTCATATAGGCGGTATATCCGATACCAAATTACTTCAACAGGACATTGATAATGTTTTGGATTGGGCTAAAAACAACTCTCTGGAATTTAATACATCTAAATGCAAAATTATGACTTTGTCTCGCAATCGTAGCATTTGACTATACCTTATCGGGCATAATACTGGAAAGGGTGAGTCAGATTCGCGACCTTGGTCTCATTATTGATACAAAACTAAGTTTTGGTGATCACATTAATAAAATATGCAAAGAAGCGCATAAGCTTTTAGGATTTGTTTTACGGCAGAGTAACCGTTTTACGGTTCCATGTGTAATGATTACACTATATAACGCGTACGTCCGCAGTAAGCTCGAGTATAATTCCGCAGTATGGAGCCCACCACATGCAAATTATACTCTAGCCATAGAAAAAGTACAGCGTAAGTTTGCTCGTAATTTGTATAAAAAAGTATATGCGTACTATCCATACTTGTATCCTTCGGCTTTTGTATTGGGTATGTTGGGGTTAGAAACTCTAGAAACAAGGAGAAACAGAGCTATTTTGCTACACTATTACCTTTTACTCCACGGCAAAGTTGATAACCCCGACACTTTGTCTAGGTGTGCATTGGCGGTGAGGGCGCCGGATAAGGCTGTCCGTTCGTGTAGGCGTTTGCCCTTTTTTTATTTGAAAGTAACGCGAACAAATTTTGCAGATAATGCGCCAACCCTACGAGTACTTACTCTGCTCAACGATCTGATTGCTCAGCACCAACAGCTAGACGTATTTAATATTAGTTTTAATGAATTTTGTCAAATTTGTAATTCTTGACTCGGTATGCGTTTTGGCATTGCTGTAAGCGTACCGAGGATATAATTTAATAAATCAATAAATAAATCAATAAATAAATAAATCAGCTAGTTTATTGATAAAAATATTCGTCGTTTCACAATTTTGGCGGGAAATCTTGAAGTAAGGTTGAAAAAACGTGTATCTTGGGGTCCCCGCTCTTCCTCCTCGCTCGCTCTTCTTCCTCGTGTTCAGACAAATACTTAACAATACATAATATTTTTAACAATGAAAAGGATTAATATTTACTAATTTGTTCCAGAAACTGAGCGGTAACCAAACGTACCTAAACGGTATCATACTTGGAGTTGTATCACTAGTATTTGTTATAACCAGTGCCATCGTAGTGGACTACATAGGGCAAAAAGTCCTTATGTTCGTTATTCTTATACTATGCGCCTTGTGCTCAGCTTCGCTGTACTGGACAAATCAGTCTATCCAGATAGCAATACTGATTTCCGCCACCTGTGGACTAATGCAGATTACTCTAAGTCTACAGCAGAATATGTCTGTTAGAGTGTTCCCTACTACGCTGAGGTAAGAGCTCAATTCAAATCCAATTAGTAGGAATCATATTAAATACAACACTAATTAATACTAATATTATAAATGCGAGTTTGTCTGTCTGTCTGCTACGCATTCACGACTATCATCTAGTATAACAAAAATTAGATTAATATTACAATGGGACTGATTTTGTAATGCACAATCTCTTAACTAAACTAAAATGACAGCATTAAAAATATTGCCAACCCTTTCATAATACTCCCTACAGAAAGGGACAGAACTAGATTTAAAGCTTTCATTTTAGTTTTGTTTAGAGATTGTGTTATACAGAATTAGTAGGATTACTGTAATAAACTAGCTGACGCCCGCGATTTCATCCGCGTGGATTAAGTTGTTTTTGATTAGGTACTCTTTAATTTTCCGGGATAAAAAGTACCCTATGTCCTTCTCCGGGATACAACCTATCCCTGTACCAACTATCATCAAAATCAGTTGATCAGTGAAAGCGTAGCACACAGACAGGCACACCATTGCATTTATAATATTAAGTATGGATTATAATACGAAATAATATTTTACGTTTAATTTTTCAGAGCTTTGGCCGTGTCAATAATAATCATGGTTGGACGAATCGGGTCGCTGGTGGGAAATATTTTATTTCCTGTACTGTTGAGCTTGGGTTGTATGGCGCCGTTCATTACAACCTCCATTACTTCATTAGGTATGGATTTTTTAAACTAGTTGTTTTCTTTAAACCTCACCTTCACCCGTGTAACTTTTTTTAATGTGTGATAGACTTGCGCTTGACGACAATCATGCTTAGTGCAAAGCAATGATGAGGTCTAGGATGGAACGCGCTTGCCTAGAAAATTCTATTCACTCTTGCCTTAAAGGTTAAGTTATAGCTTAGGGCGAAAACATACTACATACAGGATATGATAAAACGTTCGTGTCTTATGCGGGCACAGCAAAGTTGTCGTGCCGTGCACAGGCGTGACCAGTATTCGGATCCAGGATAAATGATAAATGATGTTGATAAATGATTTATTTATTTCACATAGGACAACTTGTGTCACTTATGATACGTCAAGACTCTACCACCGATTCGGAAAGTTGATTGGCAGGGGGGGCATTAGTTAGGTAGATACCTATTTTCAGGCAAATCATGATGAAATATAAGCACTGAGTATTGGATAGAAGCAGGCGTAAGTCGTAACTTTGTGGAAGTCCCATGTTATTGAAGAAACTAGAAGTTTATTTCCCTATAAACCGCGACAATATGTAAATCTATGTGGTGCAGTGTGTATCCCGCACTTATAGCCCGCGATATTCACCACACCACAGAAATCTTCCAAATTACTCTCAACGTACGTTTCACTACTTATAGTATTAATTTTGTTTGTATAAAATATCTTGATAACATTTACGAGTCATGCGTAATTAATAGCATGACTTTTCTTTTTGACATGCGTAACTCGCAAGATAAAATCTCTTTATCAAACATTTGCGCATAATATCACTGTAATATTATAAAGATTAAAAATAAATTACTTAAATACTATATAGAAATAACGACCGTAGATAGTATTTCGAGAATTCCATGACAACTCATGCAAATCAATGCAATATTTCTCTGTATCTTATTTCGTAAAACCTGGTTAAACAGATGGATTGTTTTTTTATTTTTTTTTAATCCACTACAAGCTAGCCCTTGACTGCGATCTCTCCTTATGGTAAGTGATGATGCAGTCTAAGATGGTAGCGGGCTAACCTGATAGGGGCATGGCAGTTATATTAAACCCATACCCCTTCGGTTTCTACACGGCATCGTACCGGAACGCTAAATCGCTTGGCGGCACGTCTTTGCCGGTAGGGTGGTAACTAGCCAATGTGTGGCAATGGTGGTATGTAAAGAACTAACAGGCATACCTTTTAAGACAAATCAAACCCTTATAATATATCTAGCAATGGATTTCTATCGGTTGGCGACGATGACGAATAGAGATATAATTTTGAACATAATATTATTTCGTTTGCAGGTATGATGGGACTAGTTTACTATTTGCCGGACGTTAACAAGGAGAACAAAGCGACTGGCGACAAGTGAACAGCGAAGACGTATTATTTGTACAAACATTAAGAATAATAGGGCGAAAACACACTACGGACAGGACAGGACGATACGTACTCGCGAAAAGCCAGCGCCGTACGAGAAACTCCATAATATAAAAGTTTATTTAATCGAACAAAATTTACAGTAGAACTTTAAAAAGTGCGTGCGCCGACGATTCGCACTGACGTTTTTATACCCGATTAAGGTATAGCGAAAAGGAAGGGTTATGTTGCAGTCCATATTGTATGTATGTTTGTATTTATGTACCTATGTTCCACTGTAGCGCTGACCCTAAAGTACTGCAAACGCTTCAAGCAATACTTAAGCAATATCACTCCAAATGACAGTATGATGTCACGTACCTTGACGTTCCTAAAATAAGGATTATAATTGTAAACATAATTCCAGAAGTGGGTGAATAATTAAAATTACTTTAAAAATATGTTTGTACTCTCTCTTTAAAACGTGCACGAATAAATAGTTAAACGTGTAGCGGTTTCACGAGAGATTTAATGTAAACAGTTAATTATAAAAACTTGGCCAAAGCATCACAACAACAATAAATTAATCATTTGATCAGGCTGCAGTTGCTACTGCTAAGCTCTAAAACAAATTGCGATCTAAACACAAAAGTATTCAATAATCGCTGAGTCTGTCGGCAACAGACTAACTCAACAAAGTCAAAATACTCGTATTTATGCAAATTAATCCAATATGGCGTATCCCCGCCAAAGAACAAACCGAGTGAAATACATCGAATGAGTCAAATATCGGTTTAATTAAACCTTCAGCAATAAATAAATTAACAATCATTTATCTTTTCTAAAAATTCTACTTTAATTTAAAAGCAAAGCTGACATAATTCTGAAAAACCAAATTCTAAAAAACAATAATGAAAAAATATGGCTTTAAGCGTTGACAGTATGACCCCTGAGCCGATTTTAATTCGTTCTATGATCCGGGTGACCTAGACTACATTTAACACGAACAAAATCTATATGATATATTTTACCTCGATTTTACATCAAAAAAATGGGCGCCTTTTAAATTATTACCTACTATAGTCGGGCTACAGCTTTTTAGTTAATACTTACCTGTACTGCTTATTCCTGTCCTATCCATAGTATGTTGTAGTTCTTGTATCGAGCTGCATAGACTAGCATAACAGGGCAAAACCTGTACATACAGAGCCTACGTTTCGTCCGAAAGTTTCATCCTGTCCTGTCAGTAGCGTTTTCGCTCTTAAGGTAAAGATGCACGGAATACGGATTAGCGCGGCACGGCACGTAGCGGCAAATATTTTTTGTATTAGTTTGTATACGGCTGGGCGTGCTCCGTGCATCTCAAGCGGCTTAGTTTTCACAATTTTACGGTGACATATATAAAGAGAATAGATGATGCCTGTGACCACGGGTTGTTTAAAAAGTAGCCTTTGTCTTTCTGTACCTATCTCTGTAACAATTCCACCATAATCTGTTAAATAGATAGGGTCTGTTCATAGAATAGATCCGTGAATAGGTAACAGACAAATTGATAGACAGACAAGCATTCGCATTTATTATAATATTAGTAATATCGTTTACATTTTCTAAAAGTATAGTCCGATAAACATAACTGATCCGGTGACAGCGTCGCTAGTATCTATGAAAAATAAAATTAAAATAAAAACTAAACAGGCATAAAAATTAGTTCCTATTTTGGCCACCGGGTCAGACAAATTTGTGGTACTATAGATCGGACCCAGATATACAAGAGAATAATTATGAGAAGAACTTCAGACAATAATCTTAAGTACTATCAAAATAATAGCTGTGATATGGTGCCACGATTTTCTTAGCAAATTAGTTACTTAGTTATTTCGACTATGTTAATAGGAAAGAAACCATCAAGAACCAGAGGATCCATTGAATGCTAATAATATAAATATTATTATAAAAACATTTTTTTTAATGATTTTTCATTTAAAGTTATGTAACATAAACATCCATCAAATGTAACCTGTTAGGTATAATTTATACTTAATGTTAAAAATGCGAAAGTTTGGATGGATGGATGTTTGTTACTCAATCACGCCCCAACGGCTGAACGGATCTATATGAAATTTGGCACAAAGATAGATTATAGTCTGGAATAACACATAGGCTACTTTTTATCCCGGAAAATTAACGAGTTCACACGGGAACCGAAAAGCCTCAATAAACGCGGACGAAGTCACGGACATTAACTAGTATTTATTATTGAGTAAATTGAAATGAAAAAATAAATACCTTATTGCAAATACCGTAGTTTTTTTTAATTTCCTAAGTACCCTGAAATCCCATGGTGGGAATTGTTTTTTTGAATTGTTTCAAATACTGTGCCAACAATGACTTTTACAAAATGACAAAAACTTAGGAGTTGAATTATTTTTATTAATTGTATATACAGATTTAATAGTTATAACACTTCAAGTGAGCAACAAATATTTCCTGTCCAAATTTTTTAAAACAAATTTAATATTTTTGGTAATGTACAAACAACTGAGTTCACTTTTTACTACACAGAAAAGAAAATGTAGCACAATTTTTCATTATCACATCTACCTAATTTATTGGTCCCAATTCGCAAAACAATTACTCAGTATCTAATTTAAGCTTGGAGCAGCAAAGGTCAGCAAAGTGAAACACCATCTAGGGGTATAAGGGTGGTTCAACACGGAGAGGTGTCATACATAATATAGAGGCTGTGATGTTCGCTAAACGATTTCAAAGTGTAGGTACATTAAAACTTAACTGCCTCGTTGGTCAAGTGGTTGGTTAGCATGTTCGACTGCGGCTGACGAGGTCCCGGGTTCGAATCCCGGGTCGGATCAAAGTTATGTTTGGGTTTTTCTGACTAGAAATTCTCAATAAAAGCTCGGAGTTAGGAAGTTGGCGATGTTTCACCCCAGTGCCTCGGATCCATCGGCCCTGCGCCTGATCTCTCTCCGGTCGTGTCGTATTTCCGTCCCATCAGGCTGTGGGAGTAATGGAACAGAGAGTGCTCCTGTGTACGCGCACACACTTGTGCAATATAATATCTCTCGCGCAGATGGCTAATCTCTGAAGATTTGCCACCGTGGCCGAAATTCGGTCGAGAGGATATTACATTAAAACAGGCTCATCTTAGGCTCGTAATCAGCTTGTGGAAGTCCATTGTTGGGCATAGACCTTTCCTAGTGAGCGCCACCGCACTTTGTTATCAGCTTTCATCGTGCAATGTCAGTCCATCGCGCCCCACACTGCGCTTACTTATGCGAGGTTTTTTGACCGTTGGTCACCGCCCCTAAGACAGCATGGCGTGCCCATTTCCGCTTCAACTAGCAAATAGTTTGGGCTATATCAGTGACCTTGGTTCTCTTGTGGACCTCTTCAATGCAAATTCCTTCGTTGAGCGACTTCGAGCTTGTGGATAAGACTATTCAATCAGTGTCCATGTTTTAGCGCTGGTTTTGGCACTGCACTTTTACGTTCGGGTACTGATGAATTGATGATATGGAAACATGACTATTAATGCAAAAAAATGAATATTTGCAAAGGTAACAAATTGAATTACAGTTTTCGCATATTTTATAACATTAGGATGGACAAAATTGTGTTAGTTAGGTACTTACTTATCTTTTTTAGATCCAATCTAAAAATTTGTGACGCTTTATAAAAGTAGGTATACGAATCAGACGAGTTTTCTACAAGAACAGACCTAACAAATTAGGTATGGGATCAAATAAATTAATGAAGAATAATAATTGAATAAATTATTATTTATTTGAATATGAGGTCTCGTTCTCCAAGTCTATTCAACTCATTGGGTGCACAGCCGAGCAATCAAAGGGCGTGTAGTGAAACTGAACGTGTATTAATTGAGGTTTATTGCTGTATCAGACTCTATTGCATTATATCTAGTGTGTACGTGCATATTGTTCGATTATTATCTGAGCTTGATATTCTACTCTATGCTTCGTGATGCTTCGCTGGTTTACGGTAAAATCGCTCCTAAAATAAAGAGCGCAGGGACAATGGTAAAATGAAAATAGACTTTAATCAGCCGTAGGGATTGCCATATTATACGACCCTTCATGAATATGTATTACTAGCGAATTCCCGCGACTTCGTCTGCGTGGTTTGAGGTTTTTTGGTTCCCGCGGGAAATTTTAATTTTCCGGGATAAAAAGTAGCCTATGTGCTATTATATGTGCCAGATTATAATCTATCTCTGTGCCAAATTTCAGCCAGATCCGTTCAGCCGTTGGCGCGTGATTGAATAACAAACATACAACATACATCCATCCAAACTTTCACATTTATAATATTAGTAAGACTAGCGGAAACCCGGCGTATGCTACTATGCTAAAAAAGGAAATTTAAAAATAATTTTAGTGGTCTAAAACCATCTTTGCAGCCTTTCTAATGAAACTGGTTTAGGGCACATCGGTTGGATGGTTTCAAAGTCTATAACGGACATATTATATAAAACTGTTTTTGTGTTTTATAAATTAGGAGGATATACTTTTATATAAAATAATACTATGTTCATGATTTTCAGAGGAGCCGTAAATATAAAACTCTAGAAATTTATTGAAATTATTTTGATATTTACGAAGCGACATGCATAATTTAAGTAACGTTTAGTGCAATTTTTTTTCAATCGTAGGTTTCCAAATTTAATTCTCTGAGTAAAATAACTACGACCGATCTTCGCTCGGATCTTTCGACTCCTTCCCGCGGGATCTTAAGGTCACCTATCCAGATAAATTAAGAAAGTTAAACATTATAAACGAAATTTCATCCAAAACTCTGTTTTTGAATAATCAAATAGGTATTGCTTGTATATTATTAAATCCAAACACTGGTTAACCATTTTATTATACTTTTATTCAGCAATTTACACGAATATTACAGACGGCGCCAATTCCCAGTCCACCATAGATCATAGATCCATCTGTCATGCAATTACAGAGTACAAAACGATAATGATTCGTAGACTCGACTAGTCAGAGCGGTACAGTTTTTATTCCACTACAAGCTAGCCCTTGACTGCGATCTCACCTGATGGTAAGTGATGATACAGTCTAAGATGGTAGCGGGCTAACCTGTTAGGGGCATGGCAGTTATATTAAACCCATACCCCTTCGGTTTCTACACGGCATCGTACCGGAACGCTAAATCGCTTGGCGGCTCGTCTTTGCCGGTAGGGTGGTAACTAGCCACGGCCGAAGCCTCCCACTAGACAAAACAGTAATATTTTTGTCTCTTTCAGACTGCGCCTAACAATATGAAACGAATACTTTTTTATTTAGATATCTTATTAGTCATTTTACACAAGAAAAAATGTTAATATTATAATGTAGACAGTTTTTCCTTCATCTACTTTATGAATAAACCAATAAGTAGGCTCATATTTTAATAATACTTAATTTTGCACCCTCCACCGAAAATGAATCTTTTTTGTTTACTTCGTCCAACGTTATAATGAACTATGAAAAGTTAATTTTCTCATTTTATCCCAGAGTATAAAGGAAAATGAACGGCAGGTTCGATTGACATGATAGTAATTCGTTTAATTCATAAATTAACAAGTTTCTGTTGAATAGTAGTGTATAATTATATATTATATAATGGATTTAGGTTTTTGAAATTCCCTTGGGAGCTTTTTGATTTGCCAGGATAAAAAGCCCTTCCCCGGGATGCAACTTACGTCCGCACCAAATTTCATTTCCCTAGAAAACACTAACATAATATTACGCTCAAAAAAAGTCCCTTTCATAACTCTATGAGTTTTTCAGAGAAACCGTCAATTCGTTACTAGGACAATTTAACTAGATGATGCATGTGACTTCGTCCGCGTGTATTCAGTTTTTTTAATATCAAAAAGTATTTATCCTGGAAAATTAAAGAGTAGGCTACTGCCTATGTCCTTCCCCGGGATGCAAACTATCTATATACCAAATTTTATCAAGATCAGATGAGATGGGCCGTGGCAGCGTATAGCAGACAGACACACTTTCGCATTTATAATAATATTACCTAGTATGGATACGTGATTTGGTTTTTATCGTTTTAGAAGCTAGTACCTTGTTAACTCAATAACGGTTAACGATACTGTATTCACAATATTCCGTAGGGCAATATCAATATCGGCATTTCCCACGACTACTCATTACTCTGTCAGCGCAAAAGCAATTAGCTTTGGAAAATAGTTTTTCTGCATCCCAACGAAGCTTGTTCACGGTATGCCACCGTAGGGAAATCCGAGAGCTTGAAGACAACAACCTATTTTTTGGAATTACATTTTTCTATACAATTTTAGTGCCTACTCAGATAAAGTACCTTGGTACCTAATTTTGGTACAGAATATAAAGGTAGGTAAGTTTTCGACCTCCCTGGCGCAATGTTGAGGGCAGTTGTCTTAACATGGGAGGTTCCGGGTTCAATTCCCGGTAGAGTCAATTTAGGAATTTATAATTTCTGAATTTTCTCTGGTCTGACGTGGTGGTAGGCTGTGGCCGTAACTAGTTACCACCCTAGCGGCAAAGACGTGCCGCCAAGCAATTTAGCGTTCCTATATGTTGCCGTGTAGAAACTGATTAGGGGTATGGGTTTAATATAACTGCAATACCTCTAACAGGTTAGCCCACTACCATCTTAGACAGTCACTTACCATCAGGCGAGATCGTAGTCAAGGGCTAATTTGTAGTGGAATAAAAAAAAAGGTTTTGAATTTAAGTGATAATATGTTACTTGTCATCATAATTTCGACCAGACACTGAGCCATGAATGCTTTTTGCATTGGTATAGTTGAGCACCTGGAAACATAGGCTACTTATTATCCCGGAAAATTGAAAATTAACTTAAACCACGCGCATGTAGTCGCGGGCATCAGCTAGTTACTTAGTCATAAGTCATCATGAATCGGGGGATGCCCCGTCGCTCGCGTCCGCAGGAGCTACCTTCTACCTCCCTGCACGTGTCCCCTGGGTGGTGCTAAACGAGCGACGAACTTGCAGGCGAAATAAGCGTTCTTTTTATAAAAACGCTTATTATGTACCAAACGCCATACGATTAAATAAATAAGTCATAAGTATGAAAACCTAGCATACAGACGGACACACTCACACAATATTATATTAATAATATGGATTATCCTGTGCATAGTACTACTACCTACGCGTAGAGGTCGCACGAGAACAAACTAAACACGCAAGTTTAACAGTACACGCTAAGAGTACAAAAATATAAAAAAAGTTATAACTTTTTTTACATTGACGTTTCCAATAACATACTGGGAATATAAAGTAAGAAAGAAGACTGGTTGTTATTCCGCCCACGCGTTGGAAACTCTAGTCGGCGTTAAAGCAATTAGCGTCGGAAATAGTTTTTCCGCATCCCGCCGAAGATTATTCGCGTCACGTACCCGTAGGGAAATCGCTCGCGTTGCGGATTCTTTGACGTTGATTATAGGAAAAATATATCTTATCTTGGCAATATTTACTATATTTTTGATAGATGATGCCCGCGACTTTATTCGTTTTGGTTAAGTTTTTTCTTAGTTTGTTGTGGGCTCTTCTCAGACCAGGGCGCGTTTGGAACCCTCGTAGCTTTAGTTTTAAGATACCGTTACCCATTATCACCATCATGCTTTTTAAGTAAGTAATTTTTAGACAAAAATAAGTGTACCTACAGTGTACCTATATTTAATAAATGACTTGAATCTTGAATCTTGTATCTTATTCCAGCGAAACATTAATTTTCCGGGATAAAAGTAGCCTATGTCACACTCCGGGTCCTCAACTATACTCATGCAAAAGATAAGGTCCATCCGTTGCACTGTTGCGACGAGATTGAAGAAAAAACCAACAAACAAACGCACTTTCGCATTTATAATATTAGTATGACGTATCGGTAAAAATGCTCTGAGGATTAAATTTTGGCAATGACAGCCCATCTATACGGACACAAGTATTTTACTTGATTTATTATGAAGAATTTTATTTACGAGTAAGTTTATGTTTATGTTTTTTTGCGCTCTGTGAAAGATTATCGTAAAATGTTCGAAGTCTTTAAGAAATTATAGATGTATCGAAGAATGACTATTGAACTAACTTGTTGACCTTGGTGAGTGATGAAAGCGACTAGCGCAATACCACTCCATAGAAATTAACAAACTTATCTTCAACATTGTTTAATATTTCCGTTCCGCGTTTATCGCTCACCTAGGGCAATCCCTAGGCGAAAACACAGACGACTGCGCGCAGCGGCGGCGACAGACCTGCGCGACACGACGGAGCGTGTTTCCCAAGTACGGGTGTTTCCCTAAATTTTAGGTTTTCTGAGCAAAAACCAACTCAGAACCATCAAGCAGCATTCAATCTTATATCTTATTATTTAACATATATCTATATCTATATATTATATATATTTGCCATATTTTATGACACGATTGGTACCGCCTGCTGCAGCTGACAATAATGATTGGGATTATAATTTTAACTGGATGATGCCGCGTGCGGGAACTCCTCGACTTTCCGGGATAAGAGTAGTATGTGTCCTTCCCTGGAATACAAACTAGCTCTATACCAAATTTCATCAAAATCGGTTGAACAGATGGGCCGTGAAAGCGTAGCAGACATACATACACACTTTCGCATTTATAATATTAGTATGGATAGCATTGATATTGATTTGAATGAAACTATACTTTTGAATACCTTTGAAATATATAGAAAAAGTGAAATAGTTTTCACCCAATATTTGCATCAAGCACAGTCCACTTTCAAACGCAAAACCTTTGAAAAACTGAAAAAATCCAATCCCGAATACCTCGAAACTCGTATGAGAATTGCCGATTTCTATTGGAGAACGATACCGGTGGTAAACTTTTCAATATTTCCGTACACCGAGACTATAGTAAGCGGAGTCCAATTTGCATAAATATGAAATATCCAATAGGAATATATTGTATCGGGTTTACATAAACATACGTTATTTTCACATTGAGCCTTGGAGAGGAGGTTTTTTAACTTTTGCCAATATTTTTTTAAACTTTTGCAATGTTGAACGTATGATTAATTTTGTCGGTTAGTATGTACTTTGGAGAGAGTGATGAAGTTTCTAACTTTACATACTCGTTCTAACTTTTTTCTTTTTTTTTATACTAGATGCCCGTTGCGTGGATTATTAATCTTTTAAAACTCCCTCGATGTCCAACCCCGTGATACAACCTGATGCAATCTCTGTACCAAATTGCATCAAAATTGGTTGAAAAGATGGGCCGCGTTATAGCAGCAGACAGTGCTTGGCGGTACGTCTTTGCCAATAGAGTGGTAACACGGCCGAAGCCTCTCACCAGACTAGACCAGAGACCATTCACTACAGCCCATTAACGTCCCACTGCTGGGCACAGTCTCCACTCTCATAGGAGAGAGGGAATTAGAGCTTAGACACACCACGCTGCTCAAATGCTAACCCCATGAGACCATTCAGTAATTATAAATTAACAGATTGACTCCGAATCAATAAGCAAAAAGTCGTCAAAAACTCTGTAGCAGGAGACACGTATAACGGTATGAATGGAAAGGGAAAATGTTTTGTGCAACTTGATTGGATGTCAGTCACCTATGGAATATGGATGCTAACGACCAACGTTGACGGTTTTATCATTCACTCTGTGATATAAAGGAATAGGTCGATGACCCCTCTATTACAGTAGTAGGTGATAACATACTAGCTAACTTGTAGTGGCGTAAAAAAAGTGATAAATGCTAACGTATACGAACGTTCTAATATTATAAATGCGAAAGTGTGTCTGTCTGTCTGTCTGCTACGTTTTCACGGCCCGTCTGTTCAGCCGATTTTGATTGAATTTGGTACTGTGATAGGTAGTATCCCTGGGAAATATAAATGCTACATTAATTTTGCTGGAAAAAAGAGCCCCCGTGACTCAAATCGTTAATCTATAGTCTTTTTTTATTCCACCTTGACTGCGATCTCACCCGATGATAAGTGTTGATGCAGTCTAAGATGGTAACGGGCTAACCTGTTAGGGGTATTGCAGTTATATTAAACCCATACCCCTAGTCGGTTTCTACACTGCAACGTAACGGAACACTAAATCGCTTGGCGGTACGTCTTTGCCGGCAGGGTGGTAACTAGCCACGGCACGAATCCCACCGGATCATAAACGCATATTATGCGATCCCACAATATGCCAAAGCATCTATATCACAAAGTATAATATAAAGACGCGATCGGGAAGCCAATGCATTTGTATTATCTGTTATAAGATAGCAAATAATGAAAACATATAGGGTCATCGAGGCGACTGGTGACCGCAGGTCTTTTGATTTAATGCCGCGTTATTCCCCGACGGCCACTCGCTGCATTGCGGTGTTCACCTGTACCGTAGGATTTATTTATATTACTTGGCTACACAATACTTTTATTGGCCAAGTCTCTAAAAAACAGTACCACCACCGCTACAGCCTATTAACGTCCCACTGCTGGGCACAGGCCTCCACTCTCATAGGAGAGAGGGAATTAGAGCTTAGACCCACCACGCTGCTCCAATGCAGGTTGGCGGGCTTTAATTATCATGTTAATGATACTAACCGGGACCGACGGCTTAACGTGCTCTCCGAGGCACGGGGGTGAAACACCGCCAACTTCCAACTCCGGGCTGGCACTGAGAATTTCTGAATTGAAAAACCCAATACCTATTTTTTTTGCCCGACCGGGAATCGAACCCAGGACCTCGTGATCCGCAGTCGACTATGCTAACCGATAGACCAACGAAGCAGTCCAGAAAAAACAGTAATAAGAAGCTTAATTCGTGATAATACGGTAATATATGCCGACGACCTCCCTGGCGCAGTGTTGAGCGCCGTTGTCTTAACGTGGTCCCAGTTTCGATTCCCGGCAGGGTCAATTTGGGAATTATAATTTCTGAATTCTCTCTGGTCTGGTCTGGTGGCAGGCTTCGGTCGTGGCTAGTTACCACCCTAACAAACTAACGGCAAAGACATACCACCAGCGATTTAGCGTTCATGTACGGTGCCGTGTAGAAACCAACTAGGGGTATGGGTACCACTAACAGGTTAGCCCGCTACCATCGTAGACTGCATTGTCACTTACCATCAGGTGATATCGCAGTCAAGGGCTAACTTGTAGTGGAATAAAAAACAACTATGCGGCTCAACGTGCAGCATACGATATGCACCACTCACCCTCCCGTTTCTTAAAATGCAGGGAAAGCAAGAAATGCCGACTGCCACCACACTTAATGCCTAGTGGGAGTTCCCATTTGATCGCTACAACGATAACTACGATTTGTACGGAATTGACAAGTTCTTGACAGCTGGCACTCGATCAATTCCATATAAATGGTAGATAACGTAATAATACGCATAACGTTTACGTCATCGAATACTTAAAAAAACTCCCACTCGGCCTGCAGGAGCTTTTGGGTCTATTCACTTTGACGCCAATGTGATCGAATGCTACGATTAAGATCAATCGAATTTTTCGCAATTCAAAAACTTAGACTAAGCATACTCTTAGGCCACGGTGTATTCGTTTCCTTCGTCGTAAAAGCAAGTGATATTTAAATGCTTTAAATGCAACGAGGCCCAGGGATCGAACCCCTGACTCCCTGTAGATACTTAACCAATAGCCTATCGCCGCTGTTTGCGAGCGCTGGCCTTTACAAATTAATAAATAATTACTGCCTTTTGTTTATATTTTCCAAATTTTGAAATGTTCCAAGTTTTACCTTTTATTGTTATCATCTTGAAGATTAATTATATTTCGGCGTTTCGTTGTTTATTACACGAGCATGAGATTAATTAGTTAGATACGAATTGGATTTCACAAACAGTTCAAAATTTTCACCACTCAATGTCTGTTAGTAATTCGGCCATTTTGTATTTATTCAGACTTTAGATGATGCCCGCAACTTCGTCCGCGTAGATTGAGATATTTGATTCGCGCGGAAACTTTCCGGGATAAGCTAGCCTATGTCCTTCCTACCCCTGTACAAAATTTCAGCAAAATTGGTTGGTTAATTTTAAAATGTACCAACTTACTGTACCTAACCTATTTCAACAAATAAATTAATTTTGAGTTTGGAGGAGATTGGCCGTGAAAGCGTAGCAGATAGACAAATACACTTTCGCATTTATAACACTAAAAGATGCCCGCGACTTCGTCCGCGTGGCCTGCTTTTTTCGATTCCCGCGGGACCTCTTAAATTTACCGGGATAAAAAGTAGCCTATGTCCTTCCCCTGGATACAACCTATCTCGTACTAAATTTCATCAAAATCGGTTGAACAGGTGGGCTGTGAAAGCGTAGGAGACAGACAGACAGACAGACGAACAGACGGAACACACATACCATGCTATTAGTATGGATATTGATTCACAAAGTCCCCCAAAATCGTATTTCTGCGTAACTTCCCAAAGTGACAGGACGATTAAAATAATTTCAAAGGCTTTTGAAGACCTGCGCGTTGTAATGATAAGAATGATGTGGATGATAAAATTGAAAACAATATTTGTGAACAAGTTTATATTTTACTAGCTGATGCCCGCGACTTCGTCCGCATGGATTGAGGTTTTTTGGTTCCCGCGGGAACTCTTGAACTTTCCAGGATAAAAAGTTCCATATGTGTTATTCCAGACTATATTCTATCTATGTGCAAAATTTCATCTAGATCCGTACAACCGTTTTAGCGTGATTGAGTAACAAACATCCATCCATCCATACATCCATCCAAACTTTCGCATTTATATAGTAGTTATTTATTTAATAGTCCCTACTATTAAACTAATTTACTAAGTTCATAGTACCAGAGGTCAAATATTTTACTTTGCGCTCGGGTACCGCATAGGGTACACTGGGCTACTAACGCGCTTAACTGCCTCGTTGGTGCGGCTGACGAGATCCCGGGTTCGAATCCCAGGTCGGTAGGATTTTTCTGTCAAGAAATTATCAGTACTAGCCCGGAGTTAGGAGGTTTGCAGTGTTTCACCCCCGTGCCTCGGAGAGCACGTAAAGCCGTCTCTCTGGTCGTGTCAGATTTTCCGTCCCATCGGGCTGTGAGAGTAAAGGAACAGAGAGTGCACCTGTGTTTGCGCACACACTTGTGCACTATAATATCTCACACGCAGATGGCTAATCTCTCTGGAGTATAACCGCCTTGGCCAAAATTCGGTCGGGAAGACATTATTATTTAGCAGCCCTGAAGCAAGAGCAAAAAGAAATTCACGCTCTTTCAGACTTCATCAGAAGACCTTCTTAAGAAATTACCATAAGCAAAGCGTTCTTTTTCATTAATGTCTGTTTTTCACGGAAATTTTCGATCCTGAACTTAATGAAAATTATGATGTTGCCGACTCTCCCAATATTCGGACTCATTAATAATTTATGAATGTAAAATCGTCCAGTATTTCCGAAAATCATTATTTTTAGTAGAATATGCTATTTTTACAAACTGATCTGGAATCGAAGTGGAATACCTAAAAAAAGTTTTCCTTTTGTGGGAATGTCCATTGCACATGTAACATCTCAAGTTTCTAGATCTAAAGTTGTACGTTGATATTATTATGTCACTTTATTAGTCATTTATGCTACAAGTGCAGCATGAAGAAAATTACACTATAGGTGAACTTTAATACCCGACCTGCAAACGAGGAAGATAAATAGCGCCGTGTGTAAAGCAGGAAAAATCGGTAAAATGCTACTAATGTTGTTTAACACAATCTCTAAACTCATCGAAATAGAATAGGTACTAAAATTATGCATCAATATCTCCACCTAACTAAAATAATATCTCTAAATCTAGTGCGGCCCCTTTCCGCAGGGAGCATCATGAAAGGGATAGCATTATAATATAGCTGTCATTTTAGTTTACTTTAGAAATTGTGTACTACAGAATCGGCCCGAAATTATTGTCTCCCTCTCTCGGATGGGTGCTGCCCAGCCAACTCGTCCGATACTTTTATCAAATTTTCCACGCAAAAAGAAATCTGTTTTATATATATTTTATTTATTGGTGTCTTGTCGATCCTTAGCACATCCATTCCGGCTGTCCATCGCGCAGCTGTTACAGCAAAAACTATGCACCATAATACGTTTTCCTTTCATTCGCAATAAAACTAGAAAGTCTCTCCAATAATGCTATATTATATAGGAAAAACTTGTAGAACTTGTTAAGGAAAAACTTGTAGATGGAGTTTACATCATTCTCTAGGTCTTCGATATTATATCCATGCAAACAATCACGTCGATCCGTAGCTCCTATGCAGCGTGATTGAAGGACTTAGGTACATTTATACCTTCATATATAATTATGTTGGAACGCGCTTGCTTAGAAGATGCCTATTCAGTTTTTATTAGGCCTGCACTGTGTCTTAGTATAGTGTGAGATCTATAGAGCGAACTTTGACTTTTGGTTTAAACGAGACAAAGGACATTGACCAGCGCCCATACAAAGTTCGCCTAATAACCAACAGTCATAAAACATACATTATCGGATTCAAAATAACACATAAATACTATTGTAATTAGATTTGAACAACGGACACTTCAGAGAATTTATTTATTACCAACAATATTTTCAATTTTGAGGTTATTTCGACTCAATCTGGTTGAAAAATAAATATTATCGTCAACAAGTTTCGCCGTAGTTCACCAAAAACATTACAGATGGCGTTATAAATATTAATTTACCGTACTTTCAATAGATGCGAGATTCGGAATACTCTCTCGGCATATTCGCACTCAGCGCTTTAAGCTGCTTTTATCTTATTTCTTAAGTTACGGAACCATCAGCGCTCAAGCGGTGGTATTGTTTATTATTTTAATCTGTATAAGTCGGAAAAGAACGGTGATCAATTTAATACCCATTTATTTATTTTTTAATTCATTTGAAGTGTCCGTTGAAATCCAATATCCATACTAATATTATAAATGCGAAAGTGTTTCTGTCTGTCTGTCTGTCTGTCTGTCTGTCTGTCTGCTACGCTTTCCCGGCCCATCGTTTCAACCGATTTTGCTGAAATTTGGTACAGGGGTAGATGGTATCCCGGGGAAGGACATAGGCTACTTTTTATCCCGGAAAATAAAAGAGTTCCCGCGGGAATTAAAAAAACTGTCTCTTCACCCGATTTTGATGAAATTTGGTATAGGGGTAGATGGTATCCCGGGGAAGGACATAGGCTACTTTTTATCCCGGAAAATTAAAGAGTTCCCGCGGGAATCAAAAATCTTACTCCACGCGGACGAAGTCGCGGGAATCATCTAGTTTGGAATAAAGGTTAAAAAATAAGCTAAGAATTACTGTATATTTCAAAAGTATGTTGATTCTTAGGCGAATTTGGACAATGTCCTTTATGTTACTCACGTCTTAGGCCCATCTCGTGTTAAGTCTGAGCCAAGTCAAAGTACGCTCTATAGATCTCAGCATTAGATATACGAAACGTAACTGGCTTTGCGAGAAAGAAAATGTGTGCTCGCACCTCTCTCTTTCCCTTGCAGTAATATACGAAACGTAACTCTCTCTCTTTCTATCTTCACTACGTCACGCATTCACCACTCACCAGCTTTCTCCTCAAGTCAAGCGTGCGTAAAGAAGTTTTAATTCAAAAAAATACACTTATACTATTATGGGTAGGCTTTTGGGATATGGGTAGGAATGCGGTAATTGACAAATGCATCAGACACGGAACAGGCATCAAATGCTACGACCTCTGTTGCAGTTGATACACTACACACATACACTCTCTATTCCCTCACTTTCATATATCGCACCCCCAGAGCCAAAAAAGTCGTGTTACTTTGAATTTTAGTTATTAATATGATTGTAAAGTTACATATTATGCTCAATTTTTTTTCAGATTTTTATCATTAATCTTGGCGTTCAACCCAAAACCTAAGAATAAACCAATTTATTCATGCTGTGCTGTATTTTTTAAGGGTGTATAAAACATGCTTTTGCGTGTACAGAAATAAGTTATTGATATTTTCTAACAGTTTTTTGCTCTCCTGTAAAATTGCAATTTTCATATTATGCTTTTTTTCCCCTGGGGGTGCGATATCAGTCACAATTAATTTAAGGAAGAGTTGCGATGCATGGTTTGTAGACCTGTTATTAATTTTACCTATACAGTATTCTTCGAGTGTACAATAGTTTTACTAGCAATTAAAATGCAATTAAAGCAATCCTAATTGCATGTCTGGCTGCAATATTGCCGACTGAACGAATTTTAACGTCGCAATTAGCAACACGAGTAATGTCCTGCACCATGAGGCGACGACTTTCAGATTGAGCTCTTTAATTGAGGCTTTAAATTGTCTTTCTTTTAATATTATACTTTAGTTGTTTAATGTTCAAATCGTCTGCCTGTATATTGGCATCATTTACATAATAATATAATGTATGATATTATATTATTAAAACTACCCTCAACAAAATTGACTACTGCAATAAAAAAAAATGTCCTCCCGACCGAATTTCGGGCTCTGCGGCCTATCTCCAGAAAAATTAACCATCTGCGCGGGAAATATTATAGTATAGTATGCACATTCACATTTCCCAGGTGCACTTTCTGATCCTTTACTCTCATAGTCCGATAGGGTTGGAAAATCCGACACGACCGGAGAGAGATCAGGCGCAGGACCGACGGCTTTACGTGCTCTCCGAGGCACGGGGGTGTGACACACCAACAACTTTATAACTCCGGGCTAGTGCTCAGAATTTCTTGTCAGAAAAACCCAACACTCCGACCCGGTACTCAAACTCGGGACCTCGTCAGCCGCAGTCGAACATGCTAACCAGTAGACCAAAGAGGCAGTCAAAAAAAATTGACTGCCTCTAACTGGCTGGGCGACAGGCGACGCACAATATTTTTTGACACAAAACATCAAATCAGAAACTCGTATCTTCGCCGTAAAATACAGGAATTTTCAAAAACATTTTCGAAATAGGTACGCGGCGGTAACAAATTTAATTGGTGTGTTCCCCCGCAAAGCTGGCTCTTCTAGTTCATGACCGGAATTTGGGTCAGCCGGGTAACGCAATTACCTTTGCTAATTCCGTTGGAGGTTTCTTATTCCGAAATAAAAGTTTTGACACAAGTGAGTTAAATATTATGCCTTTGTTAAAACCCCATTGATGATGCCGGCGGTTTCATCTGCGATTTTTTTTTTATCCTCTACAAGCTAGCCCTTGACTGCGATCTCACCTGATGGTAAGTGATGATGCAGTCTAAGATGGTAGCGGGCTAACCTGTTAGGGGCATAGCAGTTATATTAAACCCATACCCCTTCGGTTTCTACACGGCATCGTACCGGAACGCTAAATCGCTTGGCGGCACGTCTTTGCCGGTAGGGTGGTAACTAGCCACGGCCGAAGCCTCCCACCAGGCCAGACCAGGGAAAATTCAGAAATTATAAATTCCCAAATTGAACCTGCCGGGGATCGAACCCAGGACCTCCGCACGTTAAGGCAACAGCGCTACACACTGCGCCACGGAGGTCGTCAAAAAATGACGATGATTATGGTTTTTAATTTCAGCGGTATTTTTTTTTCATTTACTGGGAGAGAATATAGCCAACTAGATGATGGATTAAGATTGTTTGTTTCCGGGAACTCTTTAACTTTCCGGGATGAAAAGTATGTCCATCCCCGGGATACAACCTTCCCCTGTACCAAATTTCATCAAAATCGGTTGAATAGATGAGCCGTGAAAGCGTAGCAGACAGACAGGCAGACACACTTTCGCCTTCATAATATTAGTACGGATATTTTAATTCAGGATATAAGCTTTACCTACCTTATCAAATTTCAGCTAAATCGGTTGAGTGGTTCTAGTGTAAGGATGAACCTTCGTTCATCCTAACTTTACAGGATTTCGTAAAAGCTGCTCCATTGACGACCTCCGTGGCGCAGTGTGTAGCGCTGTTTTAACGTGCGGAGGTCCCGGGTTCGATCCCGCCAGGGTCAATTTGGGAATTTATAATTTCTGCATTTTCCCTGGTCTTGCCTGGTAGGAGGCTTCGGCCGTGGCTAGTTACCACCCTACCGGCAAAGACGTGCCGCCAAGTGATTAAGCGTTCCGGTACGATGCCGTGTAGAAACCGAAGGGGTGGTTAACACTCTTCCACTATTGGACGAAATCCATTGACGCAGCAAGAATAACATAAATTCAGCCAATCAGAGGTGATTGCGATGTATCAATGATTGATGCAAAAGATATGCGGTCGCCCTGCTGATTTTCTTTCTGCGACATACAGTGGATTTTGGTCAATTATAGCGAAAGAGTATTAGCCAATCAGAGGTGATTGCGATCACTACACTGTAGCAGTAATTTACAAAGCACAGTAAACAGATACAACCAGTATGGAAACTACCTAGAAACGTTCGAAACAGCTCACTCACACAAACGTGCGCATCGAACATGCGATGACGCGGTACTCACTACTGACGGCACTGCGACGAGCGCTTGGGGTCTCGTCGATGCGCATGTTTGTGTGAGTGAGCCTGTTTCGAACGTTTCTAGGTAGTTTCCATACTGGTTGCATCTGTTTACTGTGGTAAAAGTATAACACAAACCCAAGTAAAATTCGTTGATAGAAAACCTTAGAATCATTTTCAGTAACTAAAAATGGCATAATGGATTTCATCCATTAGCTTGAGAAGATCACTACTATCAAACATTTTCAATGCCGCAATCGCCAACAGACAAGTAGATCAAACATTTGGGATTGGATTGGCCAAACACAGCGAAGGGAATCCAAAAAAAAATCCAACAACAACTGAGAGAGAGAGGCGATGAAAAAAAACATTACTATAATAAGATAAAAAAGCATTACTATAAGATACTAGTGTTAGCATTACTACGATTTGTCATTATACCTCATGAAACAAGAAATATAATATCCATCAATTTGACTCGTTTCATATCATTCGATTTAATCTGCTGATACGGACGCCATATTTAAAACTGTTAGTATAAATGCGAGTGTTTTGACGATGGTAATTCAGTCTCCTGCTGGCAGACTCAGCAATTATTGAATACTTTTGTGCTTAGATGGCATTTTGATTTAGAGCTTAACGATAGCAATCGTGGCCGGATCAAATGAATATTATTATCTTTAAATTTAGCCAACTTTTATCTAATTACATTAAATCTCTCGTAGAACCTCTACACGTTTAACCATATATTCGTGCAAGTTCCAAATGAGAGCATAAATATATTAAGTGTCTCATAAATACCTTCTTCTGTATTGTCTCTAACACTAGAGTATCTGTCTATCAAAACCAATCACATCTCAATATCCTATGCTTACTTATGTTGCCGGTTCTTCTCTGCAGAAGCACCTTTCCGAACCGGTGGTAGATTCTTACAACTTGTCGTACGATTTCATTTACTTTCTTTCCACTACTTCATTAAAAAATACTTATAATATTAACACACCACTAAAGTCATATAAAACTTGAACCCAGGTGCCCAATTAAATTAAATTCCTTAATGAATAACCTCGCATTTCCTAACTGCATTTCAAGATAGTAAATTAAAATTTAAGTTTTAAATGAATGCTTCCTTGGAAGTTATGCCGTACTTTTGCGGGGTCAAATTACACACTCCAGCTCTGCGGGGCCGCTAAAGACGTTAGTTGAATTTCTGTGACGTCACAGAGGCTTTTATGCCATGCGAGGTTTTTTTTTCTCCTGACAAAAAGGATATTTCCAATTTGTACTGCGAGTTCTGTTCTCCTGTGGATGTCATTTAATCAATATTCACACGAAGTATAAAAAAGCCGTTTTTAAAGGGCCCTGTCAAACGCTTTTTCGACTCGATGTTTCCTGCCACGTATGCGTATCTTCAAGGCAAGAGTGAAAAGCCTTATATTTTAACTTCAAATTTTTTTTGATGTGACAGTAATAATATTACACCTAGAGAAGATGAAAGGGGATCATGCTACAAATGAAATTAATTTCGTCACCCAATACACATACGAGTAGAACTGCCCTGTAAGTTAAGAGTCCCAAGAATTGCTGGTTTGAATCAATCAATCAATATTTATTTATTCAATTTAGGTACACTTTACACCTATTGACGTCCAAAACTTTTACGAAGACGTCCGAAAACATGACGAAGTGAGTGACTCCGACTGGTATAAAATAGTACAGGACAAGTGCAAGTGATTCAATAGAAGGCCAAGATTTTTTTGGCTCACGGAGCCAGCGCCATAAGGAATGAGGGGGAATATCGGATCGCATAGTGTAAAGCGCATTTAATTCCCAAGTTTTGCTTTTTCCTGCCAAGACAGCGATAAAGTTCACTTACATGATTAACTACATCGGATGAGTTCCAAATTAGTTGCTTTGCGTTTTCAGGACGCAGACGTGAGCTCCTTGTTTGTAATTAATTAACACGTATTGAGATTGATTGGGAAGCTTTTAGGTGTTTTGTTATCTTGCCCTAAAAAATACTTAAGTAATCTATACTAATATTTATATTTTTAGATATTAATATTAAAATTGCGAAAGTTTTGGATGGATGCACATAGACAACTTTTTATCCCGGAAAATTAAAGAGTTCCCGCGGGAACTAAAAAACTTCCATCCACGCGGACGAAATCGCGGGCATCAGCTAGTTTTTTTATTAAAAACGATAGTAATAAAGACTAGTATTATTTTTGCGACTTCATCAAAATCAAATCAAATTTTTATTCAAGTACATTTTTATTCTTTTGAATAGTCTAGTGAATTAGACTGGTTAAAAATTTATTTTGAAATGTATCTCAAGGTTCATGAGTTCTTTCCAATGTTTTTTTTTTTTTTTCAAATTAATGAGCAATGAGAATCCTATTTCTATCTATAGAATATCTTGTTGAAATTCTTTGAAAGTTGTACACAAAGTATTTTTTATATTGAACACTCAGGTTGAGGATTAAATGAAGCACATAACCGTCTGTGAACTGAACTTTGAAAGGGCTGAAAAACCTATAAAGGGCGTTTTTTCATTTGGGAGCGGTCAGTGAAGTGAAAATTTAAAATATTCTCAAAAATTTTTTTACGTCACTGATCTCTATTTCTATAATTATTTAGTCTAGGTAATGGGGCGGTTTGTTGTATGGAGACCCCCGCATTAAATCCTCAGTCGCTGAAACTTCCCAGGGTTGTAGTATGGTATGAACCAATACTCATTCAAAAATATCCAACAAAAAAAACAATCCGGAAGTTTGGTATTTATACCTAAAACTTAATATTTATGATTGAATCGATTTGTTTTCAAAATAAAAGTAGGTAGTACACGTACCTACACTCAAAACTGATATAAATATCAAACGAAATAATCATGCAGAACATCGATATTTAACCGATTTTATTATCAAACATAAACTATGTTTACGTGATAATGTACCTTCCTGCTTTAACAATTAAGTATAGCATAAAAACCCTTACTTCCTTTATGATTTTTTGTTAGATATTTATAATATACCTTTAACTCATGATACTTTATCATACTGTAAAGTTTCGTCGTCTGAGGAATTATTGTTGGGGTCCACTAGCTTAATTGCCTAGACTAATGAGCTGAGATGCGAGTGCTTGCTTGCGCAGCTCTCCAAACTGTCGAAATCAACGTTTGTCTGGTGGGAGGCTTCGGCCGTGGCTAGTTACCACCCTACCGGCAAAGACGTGCCGCCAAGCGATTTAGCGTTCCAGTACGATGCCGTGTAGAAACCGAAGGGGTATGGGTTTAATATAACTGCCATGCCCCTAACAGGTTAGCCCGCTACCATCTTAGACAGCATCATCACTTACCATCAGGTGAGATCGCAGTCAAGGGCTAGCTTGTAGAGGATAAAAAAAAAAAAAACACAACGCGGGAAAATATGCTACTGCGAGTTACGACGCGTTTTGCGGTTAACTTCGGCCTATTTGATTGGACCAAGCTATGCAAGATTTATTGCTCTTATTATTAGTAAATTTTTTGTTACGTCTGATGCGGCTGGATATTGTCGCGGCTCTACCGGCTCTTACGTCTCTTACTTGTCGTCCGGTTTACGATTACCCTTAGAATGTTTTCCTCGTAGAGCAGAATAAATAAACTCAATTATAAAGTTTGGACACAAGGATGTAGTTTATTGTTTATAAGTTTGCACGGCAATCGAGATTATTCTCCAAACTCGTTTATTTCATACCAAGCTACTCTTGAAGTTTATTTTATTATTTAGAAAATGCACTCCTGGTTAGATGTTTTGCTATAATAATATTAATATTAATATAATTATGTAGGTGTACTATAGCTATTACTCGGGACTTCGCGGCTGTGAAAAAAACCACGACAATTTGTTACTCCATTGCCGCGTAATTGAAAGACAAATGCGTGAAAAATAGCATGCTATCCCGCAGGATCTGTTTGTTTTTCCGGGATGATACGTAGCCTGTGTCACTTCCAGGTCCTCAACTATACCTGTGCAAAAAATCACGTCACAGTTTCCTCGTATCTTAACCTTCATAATAATTTTATTAATAGAATTTAGATGTCTAAAATTCGTCTACATGCATTTAAGATTTTTTTAAATCTTTCTTTTATTCTCCGGGATAAATAGTTTCATATATAGGTACAACGTTCTGGCCTAAACTAGGTATTTTTATTTGCGCCAAATTTAGTCAAAATCGGTAGACCGTGTAATGTTTATCGACACACCTTTACGTTTAAACTTTGAAGTAGGTATTGGATAGTAGCAGGCGTTACTTTGCGGAAGTTCATGATACCTAATGAAAGAACTAGAAGTTCAATTCAATTCAATTCAATTTCTATTCAATTCAATTTATTTCAAACGTGTAGGACATACAGGTGTCTGTTATGCTACGTCATGTCTTGTCTGTACCACCGGTTCGGAAAGGAGATTCTGCCAAGAAGCGCCGGCAAGAAACTCAGCAGTTGCTCTTTTTTTTTTGTTAAACAATCTATTACAATACATAAGTAAGTATGTAAGTTAAATAAAATACAATAGTGTAAGTTATTATACTATCCTGTGGTGTTCAATTCGCTATAATCCGCGACAATAGGTAAATCTATGTGGTACAGTGTGATCTTGCATATTTAGCTTGCGATATTCACCACACCACACAAATCTTCCAAATTATTCTCAACGTGTGTTGTGTATCACACGTCACGAGTTAATAATTTGCAAGCTACAAGTGCAAGATATACACTGTACCACATAGATTTACCTATTGTGGCGTTATATAGCGAATAAATCTTCTTGTTCTTTCATTTGAAGTAGGTGTTGAATGTACCTAAGCCAACGAAAACAAAAAGAGGAACAGCATCATTAATAACATAAAAAATTGTTTTGTTTCCCAGCTGTTAAAATTATTGATGCTGACATAAACAATTCCAACTGGCTAATTATATTATGCTAATAACTTTGGATATCTACCAGTTTCCTTCATGATGTTTTCCTGGGCCGAAAATAATGTACCTACCTAATTTTGTTTGGTTATTGCCCAAAACATTAATATACGTTAGGTACGACATTAGGTATAGAAAATTCACCGCTTTTATTACGACTGAGTAATTGAGTAACTAAAGAAATAATTAATGTTAAATTTTAACGCAAAGAGCGTGAGACACGACCTCAGATACGACAACCAACGGTAGATAGTATATCTAGTATGGCATATTTTTTACAGTAGTTATTTCAACAATTTCTGTACTTCAATAATATATCCACAGAAATAATAGGTACCCTTCTAAACGTTGGTATATTATGCATTGTCAAAACGCTGTATTCGGATGCAAATCCGCGCGACATTTGTGCGCTACGCGATTGTACTGTTCAAATTTAATAAAACAGATGCCAGACCTTGTTATCTTGAAAATCCCCAACGTTTATATAGCACTGTACAGTGTAGAGATGTTTTCAATGTAGCGGAGCTTTTAAACTTCGAACAAGAAAGAGCAATTTGCCGTAATGATATAATCCGCCAAAACAGACAAATTTAAGTGGTACAATGCCCAGCTTGCGATATACACCGCCCAATAAGCCCGATACACCACACCACACAAATCTTATTGAATGTTCTAGAATGTTCCACAATGTGCGCATGTATTCCCTATACCACGTATAACTTTAGTACTTTCAAGGCAAGAGTGAATAGGCATCTACTAGGCAAGCACGCTCCAACCTAGACCTCATCATTGCTTTGTGTTAAGCATGATTGTCTTCAAGCGCAAGTCTATCTTGCAATACTTAAAAATCTTCCAAATTACCTACTCTCATTTGACTGTTTTTGATGAAAGTTAGATCATACAGAGATAGGTCGCATCCAGTTGAAAGGCATAGGCTAATTTTTATCCCACAAAACTAAAGAGTGTTCGTTGGGAGTTGGGATTAGTTGGGATTAGTGAAAGTCATTCCCGAGCTTTTCTGATATTCGAATAACCCTCTATTTGATTAGTAAGTACATTAGTAGCACCTAACGAACCGTTTTAGATTAATTGCTTAACAATTCCGACTAGTTAAAGTTTTGGGAGTCACGACCCGAAAATTTCGGCTTTACATTTGTGTATCAAAGGTCTCGGTGGTAATCAAACACTTTGCGCGACGAACTTCTGTTACTTAATGATCATTATTTTGGAGTAGCAAATTGCAAACTGAATAGACAAAGTACGATTTACGCGTTGAATATTAAGTTTTTCACTTGATAGGATAATTTACATATTATTAATTTATTTATTCTATGTCACTCTCCAGCTCAACTATCCCCATGCCAAAATTCACGTCGATCAACGTGCTTTGTTGCGGCGTTATTGAAGGATAAACCAAAAACAAACGCATTCATAATATTAGTATTAATTTTTTTTCACTACAAGTGAGCCCTTGACTGCGATCTCACCTGATGGTAAGTGATGATGCAGTCTAAGATGGTAGCGGGCTAACCTGTTAGGGGCATGGCAGTTGTATTAAACCCATACCCTTTTTCGGTTTCTACACGGCATCGTACCGGAACGCTAAATCGCTTGGCGGCACGTCTTTGCAGGTAGGGTGGTAACTAGCCACGGCCGAAGCCTCCCACCAGGCAACGACTATGACTTCACTAGGTATGACTTCACGGTAGGGGCTTTATTAAAAATGCGGTGGATCCCCAGTTCCTTCCACATGCGACTCTATAAAGAGTTCTATTTCAACATTCTAGGTACCTACCACTCCTCGAAAACTAAAGCCGTGGTTTCAATAATTGTCGTTGAATAGGTTTTGAGAAGTTTTTCAGTATAAAAAACATACCTAAAAATTTTGTGGTAAGGCGGGGTTTCACCTTCAATAAACTGGCAAATTTATTGCGTAATGATCGTCTTTGTCCCCGCATAATTTTATAAAAGCCTTTTTCAAAGTGCTTAGACCATTATACGTAGCTATCAAACACTTTGTAAACTAAGCTGAGAAAAGCCCTATAGAATTACTGCTCTATTGTATTCATTATAATACCATGTACTTTAAATCTATTTTGAATATTAAAACGTGATCTCTAAAATAGTGAGTTGTTTTTTAAATATAACAATAACATAATTTTAATTTAATAACTGAATTAATTATGTCAAATCACATCCGTACTATTAAAGCTTAACAAAGTTTCAAAATTTCACCTTAACTACCTTACCATAGACCTTCTCACCTCAGTTACTCTGTGATTTTGACAGCGTGGTATGTTCTCTCTCGTAGGAATCCTTTTTCCGAGATAAAAAGTACTAGATACGTCCCCAAGATAAATTAATCAGGGGAACAATTAAAACATACAGGTACAATGATATAGCTTATAGCTGTTTCCAACTGTCAACTTCATCTTCATGAAATTCCATCCGTAAGTGTAACTATAGCTTGCGAACACCGCTACACTGTCGTTTAAGTATTCCATTTGACGTAAGTAAATACGCGGACCTTCATAGCATAAGTGTAGAGTGGGCATAAAATATTTTTATAGAGCAAAATATTACCTAAGTAACTTAAGAGAAAGACATTTCAAATTAAATCTCTTATAGTCCCACATACTTATCTGACCCAGTGACAACGTTGCTAGTAGATATGAAAAATAAAATTAAAACAAAACGAGACAGGCATTAAAATTAGTTCCAATTTTAGCCACCGGGTCAGATAATTTCCAATCAATTTATTTAATTATTTATAATTTCGTTTATTTGTTTGACGCACTATTTGTATTTTGATGTTACTTTTTTAAAGGCTAGGCTATAATCAGACCTGCTTACAAGCGATGATTTAGGCTAGAAGATGCCTAGACTCTTGATTGGAAGGTAATATAAAGTGGAAAGGAAAACGCAGACTGGAAGGGTGTCCTATAGAGGTTGAAATTAGAAATGACGAAGTTGAGTATGATGTCGTGAATATCATATTTAACGCAACGGAAGTAAAGTATAGGTTAAAACTAATAAATCAGTGGTTTTTTAAATCCTTCAATATATAGAAATTAATTATTTAATAAGTTTAATTATTTAATGTACACCGATTTCTGTATCTTACTCGAATGAGATTTTTGGTGAGCTAGTTTTACATAGCCGAGATTTAATTCTTCAAAATTATCTTCACATACAAATTAAGTGCTTTTAACTCAATTAAGTCACGTAAAATCCATTTCTTTCTTTTTTATTCGGCTTTATAAAGTCGATTGTTAACCGTAATGCAAGCGCAAATTTCAAGTTCCATAACTTTTTCATTTGTTGAGATATTTTGATTATTCTTTCATTTTTTTGTCTTAATTTTCAACATAAATAAGAAAAATATGAAAACTTCTCCATTCCTGCAGACCTTGGATGCTTTGCATTAAAAAAAGGTGGCGGAGGTTAGATTTAGAACACAAAACTTCTCCTTTCACAGTCGAGTAATAAATTAACCGCCTCCATTCCGTTATGCGTAGCTAGTTTAATCACTCCCAAGAGGGTCGGCCCTCATAAACCTCCAGCCACTATGTATGAAAGTTTCTTTATATTCGTGGCCTAATTATCTGACTCAAGGTCGCGCATTACTTAAACGAGGGCAACACTTTAATCAAGAAACTATGGGATTACTGTACTTATACCAGATGATGCCCTTGACTTCATCCACGTGGATTAAGGGTTTGTGATTCCCGTGAGAACTTCTTAGTTTTCCGGGACAAAATGTGGCCTAGTATGTCCTTCCTCGGGGCGCACCCTATCCCTGAATCCCTACCGACAAAGACGTGCCGCCAAGCGATGTAGCGTCCTGGTACAATGCTGTGTAGAAACCGATTGTTTAATATAACTGTCATGCCCCTAACAGGTTACCCCGCTACCATCTTAGACTGCATCATCACTTGCCATCAGGTGAGATCGCAGTCAAGAGCTAACTTGAATTTAAAAAAAATTATAAAAGTATTCAAATTGTACCCTGTGAAACTCCTTCTAAGAAAGATCTTTTTTTATAGACCGAAGAGGTATAATTTTACTATATCTAGATAGATTCTAAAGATACTCGTAAAAATACTCAATATTATACCTAATGGTATAGTAATACAGGAAGGTAATAATAATACAGGGTGTAAGGGCAACGCTACCGAAAGCGTAAAACTAATAAACACTATCCAATACAAAAACCATTTTTGCACGTTGTTATTTATGGTATTTTTATCAGTAATCACCATTACTATCACCTGTCTTCGTTTTCGGTAGCGGTCCCCTTACAACCTTCGAAAAGTGCTTTAATGCAAGTAAGTATTTATTTACTAAACTAAGTAAAATTTGGCATCAATAATTATTGTTTTCAGACTTAAATAATGCATCTATACAAATCCAGTTATTTTTTAGATCTTGGTTAATAATAGTAGTTTATACACCAAGGGGATAAAGCACTGTTTTATGTCACGGGCGCTACATTGAATCCTGAACGTAACGAAGGACTCCAAATTTAACTCCCGAGCGCAGCGAGGGTGTTATAAGTTAATTCCCGACCAAAGGGAGGGAATTAAGATTGAGTCCTGAGTGCAGTGAGGGATTCAAGCGCCCAAGAAAAAAACTGCTTTATCCCGGTGGTGTATACTCTACTTTATACTTCTACCATAACAGTAAAACAAACTGTAACGGTTAGATATTTATTGCAAATCATAGTAAGTAGGATACATAGGTCTAGTAAATAATAAAAAGAAAAGACAAATTAAAAGTGAATGTTCACGTTCGATAGAGTCACATTTGTCCAGTTCTGAAAATTAAGAGTGATATTCAAACTTTTTGCTTTTCATGCTGCCAGTATTTATGCAGGTACACATACTCCTTGGTTTAAAAACTTTTATGTCAAATGGTACGATCGTTTGGTCGACCAGTCTGGAGCCTAGACTCTGTTGTTTACAGTATGGGGTTGGTCAACTAGTTGGGCGATCGATCGACTAGATTACGGCCCTAGGGCATGAAGACTGACTTTAGACCCGCAAAAGTATGATTAAAACAGTAGTAAAGGTATGGTAGAAGTATAAAATAATTAATAATTCCTTTTGAATAGAAAAACAAATCAGAAGTATGATCTTAAACGTCAAGAGAATCAACGCCTTAATAGGATAGCCATTTTTTAATTTCATCTAGATCAAAATTAGCATAGCCTATTATGGTTTTTATTTCCCTACTGACGCCTGCCTTGACTTCTTTAGCCGGAAAATGGTCGTCAAATTTAGCCAGAATGGCTTCATTTGCTTTAATAGCTGCAGAAAGTTGAATCACTACTGTACTGAGAGCTAAAACAGAGCTACTGGCAATTGCACTTCTCATTTGTGGGTGTAATACATCGCAAATGGTTTGTATAGTTTCCAACCAGATACCAGCTGTGATAATGCTCGCTTTAGTCATACCGGTAGCATTAGGTAAAGCGTCCGCAATAATTTTTTTAGCGCGAGCAAGAGCTTCTTCACTATAATCGATATTTTTGTTGACTAATCGCTTCTCTGCTTCAGCAACTTCGACTGTTGTGAAGGATTTTATATTTTCACCCACGTTAGATATGAGGGATTCTATTCCTGTTTTAGACTTGTCTGCTGAAGGGGTTCCACTTGCTGCCGATGTGAAAAAAATTCCAGGCAAGGTAAAAGTTTCTTGGAAGCGTGTGAGTACAGTCTGAAATGTGTTAAATTCAGCTTAGAATACATAGGTTTGGATAAAAGAAGGCGCTACTTTGCGGAAGTCCATGATAATGAAGGAACTAGAACTTTGATAATCCGCCAAAACAAACAAACCTATGTGGTACAGTGCGTAGCTTGTACATGTAGCTTGCGATATTTCACCGCCCAGTAAGCCACCAAGTATATATTGTATATATATATTATTTTTAGTATAATATATATATTATTATTAGTATAGATTATTATTATTTCCTCCAAAATATACGTACACCCTCGACTCACTAGTCTTAATTCCTATAAAGCGTGGTTGCCTGGAAGAGATCGCTTCAAAGCGATAAGGCCGCCATTTGTACCGATTTTTCTTTTATTATATTTTATTGTTATTGGTTAAACGTATTTTTTTTTACTTGGTGTACAATAAAGAATATTTAATTCATACAAGTCAACCGGCTCAACGCCAGATGTTGATTTCGATTGTTGAGATGATGTTGTCGAGCCAACATCTCCTGAAGATGCTCCAGTTTTGGAGTGAAACGTATGTTGAGAATAACTTGGAAGAGTTTAGTTAAGAGAATTTGGAGTGTGGTGTGGTGTTATGGTGGTGCAAATTGCTGGCTTACTGGGCGGTGAATATCGCAACCTACACCACATAGATTTGTCTGTTTTGGCGGATTATAGCGAATTAAACCTCTAGTTCCTTCATTATATTAGGGGTTAATATAATGAAAAAGTGCCTACGTAAGTATTAGAGGTATGCAAGTAGTTTTTTTGGAGGAGGTTACGTTGCTTGGCAACTGCAAACCTCGTGGTTCGATGAGTGGTAGCACAAAGAATACCTATATTTTTAACTGTACTTACAACGGCTAAAGGAGTCGGGATCTGAACGCATTTTGCCCACGAAACAAACCTAAGACCAGCGATGGTATATGAATATGAAATTTCGGATCTGGATACGGATATAGGAATAATATTATACCGGTTTCAGTACGGTTACGCATATTAATTATTTCGGATTATCCGTCAGTTTCGGATAGTTTCGGTTACGGTAATTTTTTTATTTATTTAGTTAGCAATTACCGTGCGGCTAGTTTGTCGGCTCGGCCGGGCAAAAACAAAAACCTGTCATAACATGTCTGATAGACTCCGCCTCTATATTTGTATCGGATTCGGTTACGGTTACGGATCGATTTTTATTTCGCATATCTGATAGTTTTGGTTTCCTAGCTCCATAACATCCCTATCGTGAACTAGTTGAACAATAAAAACTGAGGTAGGTACGGTACAAATAAAAGTCGTTGGACCAATTTTGCATGGACTTTCACAGGCAAGTGTATCTATGCTTACAATAAAACTGTAAGGTCCAATTCTGTACATTGAAAGTTTGTATGTCCGTCATTTTATGGTCTTTCACAGGCAAGTGAATCTATGCTTACAATAAAACTGAAAGGTCCAATTCTGTACATTGAAAGTTTGTATGTCCGTCATTTTTCAAGTTATATCGATGAAACTTGGTATTTAGGCTTTTGGTTAAGAAATAAGTGATTCATAGAAAATTCTACCCCAAAGGGGTTAAATAGGCGATGAAGAAATTCCATGCTGACAAAGTCGCGGGCAAAAGTTAGTTATTATAAGAGTAAGTGTAGTACCCACACTAGGTAATCGTGGGGTAAGTACTTATTTGATACCAGATAATGCCCGCGAATTCGTCCGCGTGGTTTAACGTTTTGTGATACCCGCGGGAACTCCTTAATTTTCCCGGATAAAAAGTAGCCTGAGTGTTATTCCAGACTATAATCTCTCTCTGTGCCAAATTTCATCCAGATCCGTTCAGCACTTCGGGCGTGATTGAGTAACAAACATCCATCCATACATTCATCCATCCAAACTTTTACATTTATCATATTAGTATACATATTTCCCATATAAATATTAGGTTTACAGTAGGTAATTATCGCGCGGTTATTGGTGGAAGATTTAAAACTTACTTACGCGTATATACCACAGTAAACAGATACAACCAGTATGGAAACTACCTAGAAACGTTCGAAACAGCTCACTCACACAAACGTGAGCATCGAACATGCGATGACGCGGCACTCACTACTGACGACACTGCGACGAGCGCTTGAGGTCTCGTCGATGCGAACGTTTGTGTGAGTGAGCCTGTTTCGAACGTTTCTAGGTAGTTTCCATACTGGTTGCATTTGTTTACTGTGTATATACTTACCTAATAAAAATAAAAATTCTTAAGCAATTCATTTACTTACCACAGCGACCAGGAAGTCTGTTGCGATCTTCATTTTGAGTGTTGGAAGCTGACAATCAACTTTCAATAATGACTTCACTGGCTCCTATGACGCCATTTTATACAACAATCTTTCAAGGTAAATCAGGAAATGGAATTAACATTCAAATTTAAATACCATAATATGTATTTACATAAAAACTACGTGATGGCCGCGACTTCGTTCGCGTGGAATAAGTTTTTTCAATTCCCACGGGAAATCCTTAATATTCCGGGCTAACAAGTGAACATAATTAAATAATTAAAAAATACGACAAACCTGTCAGATTGTTTTTTTTTTTCAAAAAAATTGTAGCCAGTGTCACTCGGGATGATGTAAGGATTCTAAAGATATCCCAAACATCCAAATCTGTTCCGGCATTTAGAAGTTATGTTGGAATACAGAAACTCACTGAATGACAGTCTTAAAGTCCGAATACTGGAATACGTAATTCAGGTTTGCCTAGTCCAATTGCAAAAACCCCCCTCGACATGTCTACGAATGACAATGACATGTCTATGGAAGTACGGTTACCACTGCTACTACGTAACGATACCACAGTCGTTAGTTCCTACCTTTGGAATCTTATTCACATTTTTATTAAATGATATTTTTTTGTGAATCACTGGATATTTAACTATAGTGTTATATATTTTTGGAATTAACTCATCATTTTCTAGATGATGATTATATAGTCTTCTTAGTCTTATTTTCGAACATTTTTTTTTCAACTTTAGTGTTTAATGCGGTACCATGGTCACCCCATCAATTTTTTTTTAATTTTACTAGCCTATATCACCCGGAATAAGCTAGGGATTCTAACGATACCTCATTTATCAAAATCGGTTCAGGCGTATAGAAGTTATGGTGGAATATACAAACTCACACATGAACCTTGAAAACAATATGTGCTCCTTTTTTCAGGCAGTCGTATAAAAAGTAGCTTATGTCACTCTCCAGGTCCTCAACTATACCCATACCAAAAATCACGTCAAGCCGTAGCTCTGTTGCAGCGTGACAGAAGGAAAAACCAACAAACGAACACCTTCGCATTTATAATATTAGTTTATGATAATAAATTACTATTTTCACACCACATGCTCGACAATGCCGAATTATATGTCATGTAAACCCTACCGAAAGCAAAACATTATATTATCCTTTAGCTTTAGCCGGCTTTAGCCGGGTTATAATGTTCTATTGAATTTCATTATAACCCGCTGGTCAATAATGTGATTTTCACTTTCATAATTCTTATTGCTATGTAGATAAAGTCTAATTTCGCTAAACAGAATGTGTTCTCAGTGGGCGCGGCCAACTCGATTTTCTAAAACCGAAGCCAAGGCCCACTAGATTCGCACTGAGACGAACTTCATTTGTTTGTCAAATCGAGTAGGCCACGCCAGCTGAAAGAAGTGGCTATATAGGCCGTGGCCCCCTAGATTCGCACTGAGACGAACTTAGTTTGTTTGTCAAATCGAGTATGCCACGCCAGCTGGAAGAAGTTGCTATAGCCGTAGCTAGTAGTACCTTTAGAAGATTCTATCACAACTCAAATAAACTCTAGCTCAACATCGATAAACGTACCAAATAAAAATATCACGTTATCTTTCCATAATTGGACTAATGTCTCCAATATCAATTTGCACTTTTAATTTGCTGTAATAAACACTATCTACTAAGCCTGGTTTTTTATTGTCTCGCATAAAGTGAGAAAAGTAGAGTATACACCACCGGGATAAAACTGTTTTTTTCTTGGGCGCTTGAATCCTGAACGTAACGAAGGACTCATATAACACCCTCGCTGCGCTCGGGAGTTAAATTTGGAGTCCTTCGTTACGTTCAGGATTCAATGTAGCGCCCGTGACATAAAACAGTGCTTTATCTCCTTGGTGTATAATCTACTATTTAATATGATATAGTATGATATTAATATTATAATTATGAATATAACAAGTTACAGTAATTTTTATTTTATGGCGGAAGTATGATATTTTTAGGTTTCCGTTCCTCAAGAGGAAAAAGGTTTCCTTATAAGATCACTTCGTTGTCCGTCTGTCTGTCTGTCTGTCTGTCTGTCAACGCCCTTTTTCTCGTGACCGCGTGAAGGTATTAAGTTGTAATTAATATAAAATACTTAAGTCTACGGTCCCTTGGACCCACCGATTGGAGCCACCGAGTGTGCTTGGAGCTGTAAAAAATCAAATAAATTAATTGTCCTACCGGCCACGGCGCGGGCCAATCGTCACAGAGATTAGCCACATTATGTTGCACAATTGAGTGTGTAAACACAGGTGCACTCTTTGTTCCTATACTCTCATAGTCCGATTTGACGGAAGATCTGACACGGCCGGATCAGACGCAAGACCGACAGCTTTACGTGCTCTCCTACATAAGGGAAGAGGGTGAAACAACGCCAAGTCCGGGCTAGTACTGAGAATTTAGTGTCAGAAAAACCCAATACTTAATTATGGGCTGACCTAGGACTCTAACTCATGACCTCGTCAGCCGCAGTCGAACATGCTAACCACTATAGTCTAGTGGTCTAGTGACTAGACAAGGAGGCAAGTAAAAGTCCTGTTATAGATAAGGTAAATGCTAAATTCCAAATGGAATTAGGTAACACAGGCTGAAACAATGACCGCATATTTCAGTCGCAATAAATCGGCGGCGGAGGCTTGTGTTGATAATATTACCAATTTATCAAAGTCGGCACGGCGATATACTTGCACGCTTAGAGCAATTCATTTCAGCGTACATTTATTGCAAGTATAAATTTCACCTTGGATTTTCCTGGAATTAGTTAAGTGCTAGATATAGATCTCAATTTGTAATGCAACTGATTTTCCTCTATGCAATTTTGAGAATAGATGTGATTTATTAATTGTAAAAGTGTGTTCGTTTGATGAATTTTTCATCTAAATATTTTAATATTTACCTCTACTTACTTAATATTAGATTTTGATTTTTTGTTTATGGTCTATTTTGTCCTTATGCTCAACTTTTTAAATTTTCTAGGATAAAAAGTAGCTATGTGTTAGTTATTCCAGAATATAATCTATCTCTATGCCTAATTTAATCTAGATCGTAAAAGATTTTCATGAAATTGGATTTTATCATTCTAAAATGCGAGCTATGAAATTAATTTTAAAAAAAACTCACTGCTATATTGGCTATCACAAAGCGTGTCAATCCTACGGGTTTTTTAAATATTTTTATTTCGCAGCGGCAGCCATCGTCGGTCTAATTTGCATGCAAATGACGTCGATTCAAACGAAACGAACCACTCCGTAATTGCCGCACGATTGGAGAATGTAAATGTCGCTCACCGCAAAGTCGATTGACATTCCAGCGCTTGTGAGTTACTTAAGAAGGAAAAGATAATAATTTGTATGTCTTTGGTAAGGTACGAGTAAGTTCAAATAAGCTAAAGCTCAAGTTAAGAAGGGAAGATGATCTTTTAGAGACGGCAAACAATTTATTTTAAACACATTTTTATCTTGCTTCATAATCACACAGAGCCTGATTTATAGTTTGAAACAATTCCACGTATTATAATTTCACGTGTAGTATTTGGTTTTGCCATTCACGCTATGGATGCTGGGTTTTTAAATATTTTATTTCGCAGCGGCCGCAATATTTGATCCAATTTGCATGCAAATGACGTCGATTCAAACGAAACGAACCGCGCTGTAATCGGCGCGCAGTTGGGGAATGTAAATGTCACTCATCGAAAACTCAATTGTTATTCAAGCGTTAGGGAATCTTCAGCTATGAATAACTTTGGCCTTGAACCTGGGCAGTGGGTGATATATCCGTCTATTTGGCCGAACAAAAAAAGGTCTGCAGATGGCGAGAGTTTACCTCCCTACGCGTGATTGGTTCTTCAGTTAACCCTTCACTTTCCACACTCAAGGAACTACATAACCATAGTCGAGTAGTATTTACAAGTGTATCTAGGGGCCCATTACTATTCTATCCAATAAAAAACTGAAATCGACTTCGGAAAAAGATTTCAGAGACTACTTTTTTGGATGTATTATTTATCCGTCATATAGATTTGGATCTTGTAAAATGTAGTTATGTTACCTGAACTATAATAACGAATCGATTGACACTTCATTCATCAAAATCGGCTCAGTAGTTGAGGCACTCATACTTACATATATACAATATATATAAACTGCTAAAATCACCCTTCCTTTTGGCTTTGCCATCGTAGTGTAAAAAAACCTACAGCTTTGTGATATAAATAGATCGCGATACTCAGCAATGAAGCACGAAGAGCAGAGAGACAATCGGTGTCGTCTTTGGTTCAACTAATCATCACTGGTAGACAAAGGTCACCTGCATGAAGGTCTAGCCCCACTATAGACTCAGAGGCACGTAGCGGCAAGTATTCTTTGTATGAGGTTGTATGGAGCTGGGCACACTTAAACGACGTAGCACATACATGCATCGCGTGACGCGTCCAAACTCATAGTACAAACTCATAACCATAATATTTGCCGATACGTGCCGAGCCGCTCTGTGCATCTCAAGTGGGGCTAGACCTTTGAACTTCACTGAATGCAGTCTAGCGTCGCTTGCTTCCAAAGACACCTTGAATATAGTAGTGTAGCAATAATAAAGAGCTATTGAAATTCAGAGGCAGATGAAAGGCAGGTTTGAGCGGAATGTCAATTAGGCTGCAGGGCCTGTAAGCAAAGGTCTCTGTCACGGACACGTACCTACTGCGCCCTTTGAATACCAGTCTTTGTGGAGCGAACGTGAATTTATAAAAGAGCTAGGCTATGAAATAAAATGATATTTTTATGTCAGTCACCGTAAGATTGCAAAAACCGTTAGATTGTAATCTAACTAGTGAAATTGTAAACTGTCGACAGATTACAATTTAACGCATCATTTTTCGGTAGATTGTAATCTGTTAGGTATATTAACCCTATAAAACCTAACATACATAAATAATCGGGTAGTGCCGATTATTTATATCGAACTCTAACCTAACCTACAAGAAAGAGACAAGAAAACTTAATTAAATACAATGAATATTTCAAAAATTGACACTCAGAAATTGATCGGTTCACAATCTGTCGACAGTTTACAATTTCGCTAGTTAGATTATAATCTAACGGTTTTTGCAATCTTACAGTGACATATATAAAGTAACCAAGTAATAATATTTTTAGGTTTTTGTAAATTCAATACGTTTTTAATTACTTTCGTCAAATTTGTCCTTAAAAATCAATCATCAAGCAACAATAGACCTATTCGCTACTGAAATAGAAAAACAAATATTATTACAGTACCTAACAACAGTATTACCAAAGCTCATAAATACATCCTAAAAGGTTATTATATATAAAAGCTATTTTTTGAAGCACTTAATGTATAAATTCAAACCGCTTACATGGTTACTTACTAACATTACATTCGCTCACTCAGTATTTATTCGCCAGCTTTAGTATTTCATTCGGTCACTTAAAATTTTAATTTCTATCATAGATTGTTGCTCTGTTTTAGTAGCGCATTTTACTAATTTTTTGTGATTTATTATTATCGCCAGTTTAATAAATTTTTCGCAATCTAATTTTAACGCCGCTCGTTTTATTTAAAGTACCCCTATCCTCTATCCCTTTAACAGTCGCCAATATTTTTTTTGTAGTTCGATTAAAAATTTCGCTTATTATTGTGAAGTAGATACGTTACACTAGTATAAACTATTTCACAATCTTTTAACTGGCATTATTCAGCTGAGCAAAACAGATTTTGTATTTTTCGGACGAAGGAATCCCGAACTAAAACTCAGTGCACGTAGAGGCAAATAAATGTGGCGATTTAGTTGAGAATGCGACAGAAATGATCCGTATGCAGTATCTCTGAATTCAACTATAAAAATATGGCGTTGTTTATATTCAACCATGCAAATGTTTTTCCTCAAACTGCTAAAGCCAAGTCATTGTTAGTGCTGTTTTTATTAATCATCGTCATAATAATTATCAACCAATAAATATCCATAGAAGATCACGGTCTTGTGCTGCCTCTATAGGCCTTTATTTTTTTTATTTTTATTTTACTTACAGTAAGGACCAAGGTTTGAATTTTATTTAACAATTAGAATGCCCGTTTTTTGATTCCCGCGGGAACTATTTAATGTTTCCGGGTAAATAGTATCCTTCTCCGGATTCCCTGTACCAAATTTTATCAAAATTAGTTGAAGTGATGGGCTGTGTAAGCGTAGCAGACTGACAGACACACTTTCCTATTTATAATTTACAATATTCCCATGGATATATTATATAATATGGAATCATGATCATCATTTCTACACCTTGCGGGACCATTACTGCGCGCGAGTCTCCTCTCAGAATGAAAATATTTGACCTTAGTTCACCATGCTGGTCAAGTGCGGATTTGCAGACTTCACACACCTTTGAGAGAATTATGAAGACTTTCTTGCTATTTGAAGGAAAACGTACTTCGTAAAAACATCGTACCGCGTACCGCAGCTTAATCGCTTGGCTATACACAAAGCCTCCCACCGCAGACCAGAAAAAAAAACAGAAATTATAAATACCTAAATTGACTCTGCCAGGGATCGAACCAGGGACTTCTCACTTAAAAGAACACAGCGCTTAACACTGCGCCTGCGAGGTTACTTAGTTAGAGAGACCTTGTTAGTTAATTAGTTATTTAGAGCCTCATTTGTTCACGAACGATAAACTACGATTATAAATGCGAAAGTGTGTTTTTTGTTGGTTTTTTGGTTTGTCCTTCTTTCACGCCGCAACGGAGTAACGGATCCACGTGATTTTTGCCATGGGTATAGTTGAGGACCTGGAAAGTGACATAGGCTACTTTTTATCCCGGAAAATTAAGGTGTTCCCGCGGGAATGAAAAAAACTTAAACCACGCGGTAAGCTAGTAGGCAATAAATTTACTTAGTTCTGTAAGCAAATATTGTAAATTGTTGTTTTCATTGGCAAATAAATCACTTATCTATCTACCTAAATTAGGTATCCATACAAGCGGTTACATAGCTAATGCTGCGTGTGTAATGTGTTATAAAATGCTTAGTGTAAAGTACATGTACATGGTTTGTTTAGAAGTACCTAGCTTGAAACGTTCTTGCTTTCTCAAAATTTTCAACGAGTTTTCCACTTCATACCTGCTACGACATGAAATACTCATAGGTAACAAATTGTGAAGGATCCATTCCAAGAAAATATTACCACTTGCATGACTGCAACATAACACTACCACACGTACTCGTAACATGGATCATTGCGAATTACAACTTTATATCCGTCCATTCAGAGTTTAAAATTCAGAGTTTCTGAATACTCAGAATTTTCTCCTTTTTCATATGACATTCTACTTGATACATTAGCAATAAATTTTTTTGCGATCTCCACTTTTTAGTCTATGTCATCTGGACCATTATATCGAATCAATTGACACCTCATTTATCAAAATCGGCCCAGTAGTTTAGGTGCTACGGTGGAACATATCCATATCCATACTAATATTATAAATGCGAAAGTGTGTCAGACAGACAGCTGTCTGTCATTAACGGCATATATTTTCAACCAATTTTGATGATTTTAGTACAGAGGTAGGTTACAACCCGGGAAAGGACATAGACTACTTTTAGGTCTGGAAAATTAAGGAGTTCCCCCGGGAATAAAAAAATTTAACCTTCGCGAACGAAGTTGAAGCCATCTAATCATAATTGTAGTACAAAATAATATGTTCTTATATACATACATACATAGACTGCTAAAACCATAACCTTCCTTTTAGCTTTGCCGTATTCGGGTAAAAATATAAAACTCATTCCCCTAACGTTAGTCTAGGTGAAAACGGGCTATAAATTTTTAGCACTGAACAGAATTGATGTAATAAAATTCCTTTTTGTTGCATTGCTTATGATGTTATATGGTTATGTTGGGAGTGGTATGCGTAAAAACTCACTAAATGCCAAAATCACTGCACAATATTATCATAGAATACGTCTTAATAGTACCTTTTATAGAGTGTGTTTATTTGACGGTTTGTTCTTCAATCATGCCACAACAGAGCAACGGAGTAACTCCTTTTCTTTCATCGTTATGTTAATGGACCTGAGGTGCAATTATGTAAGTATTGCCGATCTAATCGTCTAAGTTTGGCTTCAAAGTATAATAAACCTTAACATCATTGAATTAGAGCTCAAGGGTATCGTTCATACCTAAACGTATGAGAATGGATACACGAAATTGAGCTCTAAAACAATGCTGTTATGGTTTATTATACTTTGAAGCCGAGTTTTAACGATTTCATCGGCAATCCTTACATGATTGCACCTCCGCCCCCCGATTGTCTTAGCAAATCGTAATCGTAATCGTTTGTTAAACGTATAATTCGACTGTAGGTATAAGGAATGAGTTTACTACTTTTTACTTTTTGTTCCGGAAAATTAAATGCTATCAATTGAGCTTAGAGATTGCTTACAATAGAATCAGCTTTGTATGGATTGTATGGATGTGTCAAGCGTCAAGGAAAATGTAAAACCCCTATTAACTTTTAAAATTACTTTCAGAATTTGGAAGTGAGTTCTTTCTGTCCTTAAATGAAAATTTTCTTTTGTTTTCTGACTTAGCTAACTTGCAATTTGTTAGTCTTTCAAACTTTAAGGAGGACTTTCAAATTTCTCAATGCGTACTTGACAAAAATTCGAAAAACAAGAAAGATTAGCATTTTATACGTAGATTCTGCAATCACCGCCGAGATCAATGTTTATGGAGTTACAAATTCCATCCATCAGCAACATAAGCACAACCAGTGTGACAAAGTGATTTAACCAATAGCTTTGCTGAATCCAAGCAGCAAAAAAACGGCAAGACTGAAGTTAGGACTGAAGCAAGCAAGATAATACAAAAAGGAAAACGGAAATTTAAATACGGACATTTTAATCGAAATAAGATAGATAAAGCCTTACAAACTTCTTCAAAATTCTTAAACAAAAAACAGATAAAAACACGTGCGCAAGGGCGGACTTATCACTAAAAGTGATCTCCTCTAGACAACTCGTTTCTTAAAGAACTTTAAGAAGGAAGATAACCTCTTTTAAATCTCTTTTTATCTTGTTATAATACCGAATGTATATTTAGACCATCGACAATAATATTCAGTCAGTAAAGGTTCAGATGCAATATGCTTTCCGATAGAAACCAAGACGGCTGTCGTTTTGCAATACTTTTTGACGACCTCCGTGGCGCAGTGTGTAGCGCTGTTGCCTTAACGTGTGGAGGTCATTCATTCATTCATTTCATTCATTTATTTATTAAATATAGGTACACTGTAGGTACACTTATTTTCGTCTAAAAATTACATAAGTACTTAAAAAGCATGATGGTGATAATGGGTAACGTTATCTTAAAACTAAAGCTACGAGGGTTCCAAACGCGCCCTGGTCTGAGAAGAGCCCACAACAAACTCAGCCGGGTTTTGTTTCTTTTTATTATCACCATCTCACAAATATTATTACTAAGGGAAGTGGTCCCGGGTTCGATCCCCGGCAGGGTCAATTTGGGAATTTATAATTTCTGAATTTTCCCTGGTCTGGTCTGGTGGGAGGCTTCGGCCGTGACTAGTTACCACCCTACCGGCAAAGACGTGCCGCCAAGCGATTTAGCGTTCCGGTATGATGCCGTGTAGAAACCGAAGGGGTGTGGGTTTAATATAACTACCATGTCCCTAACAGGTTAGCCCGCTACCATCTTAGACTGCATCATCACTTACCATCAGGTGAGATCGCAGTCAAGGGCTAACTTGTAGTGGATTAAAATAAAAATAATAAATACTCATCATTGCATTGCACGCTCTAGTAACATTACGGCATCTCCCTGTCCGTCATACAATATTCATAAGCTTCGCGAATATTGGACGAGCGCCCATCTTCATAATTTTCATTAGGCCTCGTGGACTTCTTTGGTGTTTTGAAGAAAAATAGCTAAGATAAATGCATAAAGCATGTCTCCCAGTGCAAGCGATATGCTGCTTTCGGAAGGAAAATAATGAGGAGTCAAATCGAAACATGGATATAATATTATGTACAAAGTTCTTTCTAAACTATTTTAGACTAAACTTTTTAGAAAGAACTTTGTGACGACCTCCGTGGCGCAGTGTGTAGCGCTGTTGCCTCAACGTGCGGAGGTCCCGGGTTATCGAACCCGGGGATCGCCCCGGCAGGGTCAATTTAGCAATTTATAATTTCTGAATTTTCTCTGTTCTGGCCTGGTGGGAGGCTTCTACCGTGGCTAGTTACCACCCTACCGGCAACGACGTGCCGCCAAGCGATTTAGCGTTCCGGTACGATGCCGTGTAGAAACCGAAGAGGTGTGGGTTTAATATAACTGCCATGCCCCTAACAGGTTAGCCCGCTACCATCTTAGACTGCATCATCACTTACCATCAGGTGTTATCGCAGTCAAGGGCTAGCTTGTAGTGGATAAAAAAAGACATATATCCACGTTTCGGTTTGACTCCTCATTATTTTCCTTTCATACATGCTTTGCTTGGAATTTGTCCTTACGTACTCGTATACGAGATTTACTTTTTTCCTTTCATCCCACTGAGATAATATTATGTTTAGGCTTCCGTTTCCTATCTTCAACCTAGTGAAATGAAATAAATATTACCTTGGAATTCTTGCTATATCACCGTTATGAAATCAACCGACGATATAGCATAGACATTACAAATTTTCAATATAGCTATTTGATGAGTACATAATATAGGAATACACTGTGTAATAACTTATTCATAGTTTAAGAGGGAGGTGCTTATAGTACGAAGTTCTTTATGTCCGGATAAGACGCGGCGAGGCTGAAATAACTGTTCCTGAAAGTAAAGCTTCTGGCTCCCTCCCTCTAGTATAGATGGAGAGAGATAGAGTAGCTATTTGTAATATTTTTAGTGTTAGACATTTTAAACAAATGACGAGGAACGTAAACGTTGCACGTGTGTAGGAGGCACGTTGGGTCATAAGAAAAATGATCCACTCATGTAATGTACTAACTGCATTTTATTATAGAAAATGGTACATACGATGACAACACACGGCTTGTTTTTATTTTAAAACATGCCAAAGGATTTGTAACTTAACTGAATAATATTATGTCAACTTAGGTAAGCTTGGAGATTTATAGCTTGGTGCTGGCAAACCGAGTTTACTACGGATTTTTTAAATGAAGATTAATTACATAATTATGGATTGTCATGACGCGGGCGAAAATTGCGAAGTGTGAAAAAAATTGGTCTTTTACTAAGAGCTTTTATTTTTTTTATTATTTTAATTATAATGCTAGGCTTTTTTTCCACGTTCATTTGACACTGTAAAGCACTTGACTGAGATCTAACAGGGTCCAGGTGGTAAATGATGATGCAATTTAAGATATGCAAGTATAGGTACATGAGGGTGTTAAAGCACTGCTTCCATCAATTCGTCAATCAGCCCGTTTGCGTCCATTGCTGGACATACCGAGCGTGAGTTACTCATTACTTAGGTCCGTTAGGTAGGTATGTCAGGGTTAGGTTAGGTAGGTTAGGTTTAAAATTCTCAGCACTAGCCCGGAGTTAGAAAGTTGGCGGTGCTTCACCCCCGTGCCTCGGAGAGCATGTAAAGCCGTCGGTCCTGCGTCTGATCTCTCTCCGGTCGTGTCGAATTTTCCATCCCATCGGGCTATGAGAGTAAAGGAACCTATGTGCACCTGTGTTTGCGCACACACTTGTGCACTATAATATGGCAGATGGATAATCTCTCTCTAGAGATAGGGCGCCGTGGCCGAAATTCGGTCGGGAGGACTTTATTACTTAGGTCCACTTGCACAAGCAATGCGTTTAAGTTAATTTTTCTACACCTGTCCTTTTCATGTCAATCCAGAACAAAGTTATCAAAAAGTAATTGCATCAAAATAGCTATTTATGCAACTGTATCGTAATGAGGGTCATTTTAATTCGAGTGCTGTTTTTTGATACGAGGCTTGCCGAGTATCAAAATAGGATAGTACGAGAATTAAAATGACTAATTACGTACAGTTGCATACAAGATTTTATCTACGACAAGGACGTCTTTATAATTTTATACTTTGTAAATTAATAAAAAAGTCAAATCAATACAAATTTCACAAAGTGCCAGAACCCAGAGCCGCTAAGCTATAGGTATCCTATTTATGAAGATAACCATATCGATACAGCTCCCATACAACGAACTGTATCGTTATGAGAAGCAAACACGAAAGAGGGTTCAATTCGATATAGTTGTCAAATTCGAAATTGGAACTTTTCGATGCTGGAGTAGATAAATGAATATTTGATTGATTGAAGTTTAAACAGTGTTGTGGAAGACGGATTGACTGAATAACTAAGGCGAATGTGGGTTCCGTGGGTTACCAATTAGCATCGCGCCTTGGTTTACAGATTTTTTTTTAATCCACTACAAGCTAGCCCTTGACTGCGATCTCACCTATGGTATTTTACACTCACGGTCTTGATTTATATCAAATGACTTTCCATCGTTGGCCTTTAATGGCGTCAGTAAAGCGTTTAAAGATCGTAAATCATATCGAACTGTATCGAGAAAATACAAATAATATTTTTCGCAAAGTTGATACCCGACCACTTCTAAATAAATTCTCAGAAGAGCTGTATTCAACTGGAAAATTTTCAAATGGACCGAAATGCTTCGTATTATTTTTCCTTTGTCTTCAAATTTAATTTCCAGAATTCTTCAATTGTTTCAGCGGTATTAAGTTATGAAGAAAACGCTTCATAAAATTCATAAAATATTGAAGGATATACTTTTGAGTTTATCAAAATTCTAGAATTGATAAAAAAGTCGTTATTTTAACTATGTATAAAATGACTGCGCATACTGAACGCGCGCGTATGCGTGAGATATTTCTAATTCGCAAAGGAATCGTTTCCTCGTAAGGAATCGTAAACAACAGCCCGCAAGCGCTGCGAAACTATCGTGGCGTATGTGCTTTGAAGTAATGTTTTTTTTTAAATCTTTATTTATTTTAAAGGGCTTTTATACAATATGTATATGACAGTCCAATTGTAGCTTATCCATTATTTTTAACTATTCTACTTAATTTATTGTACTACACATAAATTCTAATCATGTATCTATTCTATTTTTTATACTTATATAAAAGTTAAATAGGATTTTAGCTAAAACGGATTCCGGTTCAGATAAAATGCTATTTAACCACCCAATATTATATTTTTTTAAATTCAAGAGCTTGTTCCCTCAGACTTGAAGTAATGTTGGTTTTTTTTGTACCATTTATCCACTAAAAACGAAATATTAACATAGGAATGATTCAGTGTTCGCAGACTATCGTGATGCGAATGAAGAGCAGACTGCACTAAGAAGAACGTCATCATCATTATCATCATCTTCATCATCAGCCTGTAGAAGTTCACCCTTTCATTTCCTCCATATATCAGTCCTCATCGTTCTCATCCAGTCAATTCCCGCATTATATCGTCAGTCCATCGTTCTTGTGGGCACCACCACTGCAGCCTATTGACGTCCCACTGCTGGGCACAGGCCTCCACTCTCATAGGAGTGAGGAAACTAGAGCTTAGACCCACCACGCTGCTCCAATGCGGGTTGGCGGGCTTTAACGACTATTATCATGTTAGTGATAATAACCGGAACCGACGGCTTAACGTGCACGGGGGTGAAACACCGCCAACATCTAACTCCGGGCTGGCACTGAGAATTTCTTAATTGAAAAACCCAACACCTAACAATTTTTATGCCCGACCAGGAATCGAATCCAGGACCTCGTGATCCGCAGTCGACTATGCTAACCGCTAGACCAACGAGGCAGTCGTCTTCTTGTGGGTGCCTTACTCTAAATTTACTTGTACGCTTTGTATGTGTTGTATTTCCTGGTGGGAGGCTTCGACCGTGGCTAGTTACCACCCTACCGGCAAAGACGTGCCGCCAAGCGATTAAGCGTTCCGGTACGATACTGTGTAGAAACCGACAAGGGGTTTGGGTTTCATAATATAACTGCCATAACTGGTTAGACTACACTAACTTGAAGTGGATGAAAAACACGCGGTTTGCGGGCGGAGTGTGTTGCTAGCTTTACAGAAACGGTCTCAATTGTGTCTGGTATCTTCTTAAACAAACAATACAGCCGTTTGCGGAAGAAAACGCGACTAATTTGAAACTCGTCGGAGGTGCTTAATCATGTAAGCGAACTTCATCACTGTCTTGACGGGAAAAAGCAAAACTTTGAAATTAATCACCTTTTTTAGGTTGCGGATACGACACGATTTGTCTTAAATAAATCGTGTATTGATCAAAGAAACATACAAATACCTTCTGCATTTTACAATCTTTCATAATATTCTTAAATATTTTCGTAGTAGTTACAAAACGGAATAGGTACATACAGAAAACCAACTGTCCCTAAGGTAGGTATAGACCTGTGTTTTAGGCGACAGTGCTCTCCTTAAATAAATTGCGTATTTTATACACAAGATATATCTGCAGGTAAATAAGTTTGATTTATTCTAGTTTTTTTTGTGAATTAATCCTTCCTACTTCATGTACAACTAGTAGGCATTATAAATTCGAAAGTTTATTTGTTAGTTTGTCCATAAATTTCATCACACTGCAAGTCACCTGAAGAGTGACGTAAAATAGCTTTTGTCCATCTCCGGGATGCTACCCCGTACTTAATTTCATCAAAATCGGTTAAACAAGTAGGCCATGAAAGTGAAACAGACAGACATATTCTAATCACAGACAGCTGGGCTATTTAAATCATTTATGAGTTAATCAGTCAGTGAGTGACTGAGTCAGGACTTCTCTCTTTTTATTTCAAGAAGATTTGGAGACAAGATACAAAAAACACATAAAACATTATTAAAACATTAAAAAATCTCGCATGGTGTAAGTATCTCGCGCATGGAAATTCACCTAACGTTCGGACCGACTGAGCCGGGCTTCGGTGTGTAATTTCACCCGCGGAGACAAGAACAAGACTCTAAAGAAGCATTCATTAAAACTTCACTATCTCTGGGAGCAATTAGATAAAAGTTATGTAGAAGATAAATAAGTAAAAAATCTGTTTCTCCTTAATTATGACTCTGTAAATCTGCCGCGTATGTAGAATAAATAACCAATACTAATCAAAATTTACGCATTGCTAATGTGTGTTTTTATATACTTTATCTTTATTTTGAGGTATCATTTATTTAAAACAATACACACACACATACAATAGAACTTAAAGCTAGCCTGACCTAATTACTATATAAATCATGCCCGCGTGGAATGCTACAAGAATCCAAAACATGAGCCGACCCTTCTGTCACCAGATGAGGCAATTAACCGCGGTGAAATATGTCGCAAAAAAAATTTACCACTAAGATTCCACGGCAAACGTAACAATTTTTTATTGTATTTTTGAGGTAAAAATTTATCAAAAGGTTTGTGTTTGTATGTGCGTGTCCTACTTTGACGCTCGGGTGTTGAGATAAATGTGGTCGGGAGTTGAAGACATATGACTCTCGCGGCTTTTGTCGACATCGAGTCGATTAAAAAGCCGCGAAAATGCGTTGTCACAGTATATTTTGTGCTCAGGCCCTGTCCGACGTGACCCGCTGTCTTAGGTTGCGACAGAAGCGACGCGACGCGATACGACACCATAGAAAATGGCAGACGTACCCTACTACCTATACGCGACAACGTAGGCCACGTGAAGGGCGAACTACTGTTTGATACTGTCGCGTCGCGTCGCATTGTCGCTCATCTAGGACAACGGGTGCTAGTACGCGACGCGACTGTTTCAGGTAGCTGACCGTTCATGTGGCCTACGTTGTCGCGTTAGATATGATAGTCGTTTTCTATGGAGTCATTTCACTTAGGGCAACGGGTCAACGCGACGTTATTTTCATATCGTAGCTTTAGTTGTAAGATACCGTTACCCATTATCACCATCATGCTTTTTAAGTAAGTAATTTTTAGACGACAATAAGTGTACCTACAGTGTACCATATTGAATAAATGACTTGAATCTTGAATCTTGTATCTATCGCGTCGCGTTGCTTTCGTCGTTCGGGTGACGTAGGACGGAGAACGCTTAAAGCCATATTGTTTCATTATTGTAGACTTTCGTGTTTTAGAATTATAATCCTTATTTTAGGAACGTCAAGATACGTGACATCAAACTGACATTATAAGTAATATTGCTTTAGTATTGCTTTAAGCGTTGGCAGTATTGCCCCAGGGCTTGCGTTTAATTCAAAACGGTATTTAGGTCACTGGGCCACCAAAGCAAGTCCACTCGCATCAATCCAAGCTACTCAGCAAGCTCGTAAACCCAAGATGTAGTTAAGATAACAAGAAAATGTTTAGAAAGGACGTTATTATACTACCCTTTCATTATTTCAGTAACTACAGCGCTGTTAAAATTATCTCGCCTGCAATTAATTTTCTTAACTGCCTCGGTAACTGGTTACACGATGTAATGGGCGGTGTAAACGACTGTTTACTTTATTAAGGGCTTAAGCATACAGCGTTGAAGACTTAACTGAAAAAATAATTATTTAAACAGCCACCTAAGAACCCATCAGCTTTGATAGCCTGTCTCATTGAGTTTGGGGTCTAATCCCACGAAGCATCTCTAAGTTGAAGGTAGGCGCTTGCATAGAGTATAAATATGACTAAAAAGTAGATACTTTTGTACAATAAAATTATATACTAGCTGATGCCCGCGACTTTGTCCACGTTAAAAAAATATTCCTGCGGGAATTCCATAATTTGCCGTGAAAAGCCCGTGGCTTATATCCTTCCCGGTAATGTAAATTAACTACATCCATGCCAAATTATATCAAAATCTGTTTAATAGATGAACCGTTAAAGCGTAACAGATAGACAGACTGAGAAACATTTTACCAAAATCGGTTATAAAGATGGGCCGTTAAAGCATAGCAGACAGATAGACACACTTTCGCATTTTTATATTAGTGTGGATTATAATCTATTAAAATAATACGAATATTGTATGTTATAATACCAATTGAATGGTGTTTGTTTCTGGGGTCCTGAAGACTCCGCGCGACGCCTCTCGTTACAAAAAAGGCGCGACAGACGGGGAGGGTAAAAAACATAATATTCAAACGGTACACACGTAGGTACATCCAAAAAACTTCGCTTTTAATTTCCGCCTTTGTTCAAACACTAATTAAGTTGGGACTCTGGGAATGGAACAAAACCATCAAACAATCAGTGGGAACTAATTTCGAGCTGTGTGCTCATTAGGTTTGCTAGTCCACCGGCTTTGCTATGGATTTAACACTATAATTTTCTAGAAACTATCTATCACTGCTAATATTATATTACGTTTGTTAGTTTGTCTTTCAATCACGCAACGGAGCCACGGATCATCTTATTTTTTCTTGAAATACCTGGATACCTTGAAAAGCGAAAAACTTAACAGAAAAAAAGTCCACTAAATATCATCTTAAACTAAAGAACTATCAGAGTCGTTAGAGCAATTTATTGCCAAGCTTCCTTGCCATTTATGTGTGTATGTATATACTTTATTGTACACCACAAAAACACAAAAGAAACAGATTACAAAAATGAAATCTTAAAATGTAGGTACAATAAGGCGGTCTTATCGCTAACCAACGATCTCTTCCAGACAACCTTATCGATACGGAGACAATGAGCAAGTGGACAGTAGGAGGTGGTGCATAAAATTAAGCCTGATCTCTATCTGGTGATGTCGGATTTTCCGTCATATCGGGCTATGAGAGTTAAAAAACAGAGAGTATGCGCACACCAATGATATTTTCATATGTCGCGCACACACGTCTTGTGCGCTATAATTTCTCTCGCGCAGACGGCTAATCTCTCTGGAGATAAGCCACCGTAGCCGAAATTCAGTTGGAAGGACATTATTTTCATACTTACTTAATATTATGAATGCGAAAGTGTGATTGTTTGTTGATTTGTCCTTCAATCACGCCACAACGGAGCAACGGATCGACGTGATTGTTGTCATGGGTATAGTTGAGGACCTGAAGAGTGACATTGACATTCTTTTTATCTCGGAAAATTAAGCAGTTCCCGCGGGAATCAAAAAAAACTTAAACCACGCGGACGAAGTCGCGGGCATCAGCTAGTTGTTATAAATGTATGTATAGACGGACACTAGGTTCCCAACAAACGAATTGCTTATTTGGTTTGCTAATTTTCTCACCTGTCTGCTGTCCACTGTCATTTCATCCGACATGTCTGTCCATAGAAAACATCTGTTGCACGCTCGTAGCTCGAGGCTACGTGATGATCTTTGCAGTAGTGCCATCAAAGGGCCACCCTTTGTTGGTCGTTTCGGCACGTTTTGTTCATTTCCACATCTCGCTGAACGTGAAAGGCGCTACGACGTTTCAATTCTTTCGCTCGAGAATCTTGGGCTCTACGAGTAATCGTAGAGCCCAAGATTCTCGAGCGAAAGGCTAGACTGCAAGCACAGAATGGACAGGAACATAGAATGTGATAATTTATATGCGCTGGTCAATGACGAAGACTGTTGGGACGCATTCCTGGGCTATGCTGTTGAAGTGGTTAGGAAGGAGGCCTAGGTCAATGGGTCCACCATATAGGCGTAGGTTTTTATGATTTGATTAAGGTTTAGGTTAGGTTAGGTTAGTTATAAATAAAGCCGAAAGTCCAAAAGGAAAAGAAAAAAATTGGACTGGCAAGTTGTGATATTACCTAGAAATACTAATTGTGTCAGAGGAAAGGTTGATAATCAGTAGCAGGAACTGACCGACAACAAAACAATTGGCATTCATAGGGACTGCCGGTAGAAGTGAAAACGATTTTTTTTTAAATTAAAATTATTAAAATATAAACCTTAACAATAAGGCATTAAAGTTTAATTTCGAATGTCGCGAACATGTCGCTGCTCGCGAGCATGTCGGTCACGCGAGCATGTCGGTCACGGTCACTACATCTACATTTTTAGCCCCTACCAAAAAGTACTCAACGCGCCTAAAGAAGCTCTCACTTCAAAAAAAAACATGTCTTTCCATTGAGACCATCTGTAGCGCTGTAGCACGCTCGTAGCTCCAGTCTACGTGATGATCTTTGCAATAGCGCCATCAAAGGACCGCCCTTTGTTTGTCGTTTCGACACGTTTCGTTCATTTCCTCATCTCGCTGAACGTGAATGGCCCGACGATGCTTCAATTTAATTCCCAATTTCATAAATTAAATTAATTTTAGTAATTAGTTGACATTTTCCGCGTGGAAATTATTAATACCGCACGGAGAGAATACTCCTTTTGAATTTCTTCTCAAAGAGCGTTTTCTTCCAAACGGGAATTTTATTTAAGTTTTGCTCTCCTACTTCCTCGGAAATTGCTTCATTATTTCAAATAACCAATACGTACGCTGGTTGTTTTTTGCCCACTAATAATCAAATTAGAAATCAGATCATTCACATGCAGGACAAGGTTTTAAGCGTGAGTTAAAGAGACTCAACGCCATCAATCAGCAATGTGGAAACGCTTTCTCAACCAATTATTTTTATTGTTTCCTCGCAAATTAGAGAAGCGTACTATGCAAGTCTTGGTCGAAATATCAATTCCTCGTTAGCTAAAAAAGGACTCGCCTAGCGCCTCGTTCTTTTAAAATTGCTCGGAAAATCCTCGACTTCGCCTCGTCGTTCAAATAGTAATCAGCCGGTAATAATTGCTTTATTTCCAGCCTGGGCAGTAATGTACTATTTTATCTTTAGTATGTGATCTCATCCAGTGGAAAATGTTGGTGCAGTCTAATATGGTGGCGGACTAGCCTGTTAGTCTCATGGCAGTTAAGTTATGGGTTTAACCCATTACCCTAATCGGTATTGTTTGGAGGTCTACCACTACGCAACGCTATTTGGTGTGGAGTCACAATTTTATGCCCTTGTAAAACTTCGCTACTATAAAAGTGCCGTTCAACTATTGAGCAATACTTTTCCTCGTCGCTACAGGATGTGTCGGAGTCACATCTGCACAAGACATAAAACCAGTTCAGAGTGCATTTGTCAGGCTTGAAGTCCATCGCAGTTCGCGCATGAAGCCATTACAACTATACGGGATAGACTTTGCTACTATACTCGTAAGTACATAGCTGCCATTTTGTTTTGCTTGACTCACTAAAGCAGTTTAATCTTACCAACCGTATTGTCTACCTGTGCTCTATTTTGATAGAGCACAGGTAGACAATACGCTTGGTAAAACATAACCTATGTAGTTACTTCCCTGGAATACAACATAATATATCTCTGTACCGAATTTCGTCAAAATCGGTTAAACAGATGGCCCGTGAGAGCTTAGCAGACCGACAAACAGACAGACATACTTCCGCATTTATAATATTATTGATTTAGTCCTATTTTAATCAAGGCCGAATGTTTTGGTCAGGATCCTTTTCAAATATCTGGTACAATAAAAAAAAGTTCTCACTCACTGGCTCATCGTGCCCAGACCAAACTTCAGACCTAAAAAGTTGAAATAATTTACAGAAGTTCCCTTCATAGGACAAGGAATAGGCCCAGATTTTTCAAAATTCCCGTAGACACCCGTCGTCGTCGTCGTCTTAACCTATAGACGTCCACTACTGGACGAAGGTCTCCTGCATGGATCGCCACAGAGCACGGTCTTAAGCCGCCTTCCGCCTTTGTGCCGTGTTCCCTTCATAAGACAAGGAATAAGCCCAGATTTTTCGAAATTCCCACAGACAGCAGATTTGACAAATTAAATCATCATATAAATCGAGATAGGTAAATGCCCATGGACATCCTACTAGGTCGCTAGTTCTGTCATATAGATACGGCTACTTAGCGGAATGAAAGAAAATAGCCACTCAAAAACTTTCCTTTTACCTGTACGTAACATCAATAATTGTTTTAACTGTAAAACGTTAAAAGGTTTTCTTCAAGCCACTCACAGGTAGAGTTCGTTCTAGAAGGTTCCATTAAAGCGTGTAGTGAGGGATTTCGTACGTGATAACACTGTTAAAGTTTCGAGAACAGAACTTCTCTAACATGCTTTGAAAAGAGATTAATTGCGCAACACGTAAACGCAATCACCTTTGATAGTTCAAAAGGATCATTATTGTTAACTGAGACTGAACAAAGGGATGCAACCGTTGATGCCAAGTTCATCGGAGCATTAGACGTTATTAACTTTAAAGGCCTTGATCCAACGACCTCAATTTACATAGACGGGCCCTGTCAAACAAAGAATGTGGACTTATTTTACTAACGCCATCTAGTCTGAAAAGCGGGACAGTGCTATGGCGGGGACAAGGACAGGCTTATACAGGTGAGGAGCATGCACCACAAGTCGGACGCCCAACTTTGTTTCTATGAATGGGCCCATCTGGTACATATATCGATGCCTTGACCTAGGTTTGAATTATATACCCTTTTTAAACAGTAAGAGTAAAAACACGTAAGTATTACATAATATGTCCATAACTTTCAAGAATTACTTATTATCATACTAATATTATAACTACTCACTAGCTGATGCCCGCGACTTCGTCTGCGTGGAATGAGTTTTTTTGATTCCCACGGGAACTCCTTAATTTTCCGAGATAAAAAGCCGTAGCCAGTAAAATAAGTCACTTCTATGTCACTTTCCAAGTCCTCGACTGACGACTACACCCATGCAAAAATTACGTAGATCCATTGCTCTGTTGCAGCGTGAATGAAGGACAAACCCAAATGAAAGAATTTTCTTAAATCATAGCTACAAACCTCGATTTAGATTTTAGATTTAGCTCGATTTTGATACCATTCAAAAAATCTAAATCAAATTCGGTTCATCAATCTGGAAGCTACAATGCCACAGTTATATTATACTAGCTGATGCCCGCGACTACGTCCGCGTGGATTGAGGTTTTTCGGTTCCCGCGGGAACTCCTTAGTTTTCCGGGATAATAAGTAGCCTATATTATTATGTGTTATTCCAGACGATAATCTATCTGTGTCCCAAATTTCATCCAGATCGTTATTGCGAACTGAGTGGTTGCAACAAAAGGATTCAACCTTACCCGTTGTCCTAGGGCGACAGAAGCGACGCAACGCAATACGACGCCATAGAAAATGTCAAACTTGTCTACGCGATAACGTAGGCCACGTGAAGGGTCAGCTTCTGTTTGGTATTGTCGCGTCGCGTCGTGTCGAGACGCGGTGTCGCGTTTGTCGCTTATGTACTGACAACGGTTTAGATAGGATGCAATGTCTACGGCTTCACCCTAACTACCAAATATTACCACAGACTTATTATGTAAATATTTAGATTATAAGTGCGGTTCGTAATTTGAACCTATCCTTTGTATGGTACTTGAGTAAAAAACACGTAAGTATTATGTCCATAACTTTATAAAATTAAAGAAATTCCCATTTGTCAGAAAAAATTGACACACGTGCCTACTCCTTTTAAGGCCCTGTGTAGCGTAAAAGGGGGTTTTTAAAAGCAGTGTATCCATCAAACGGTGACATAATGTACGCTTATAAAAATAATGTACTGTTTTCAAGACCTTTGAGCAGCCATTGACGCATCTCAAAACACAATTCAAAAAAATCTCTGCATTGAAATTTATTTTAAACATACCTCTTAATTTACCTTTTAAAACAAATTTTCTCCGTATTGAAACCAACAATTAGCTCTAGAAATATAAGATAAAATTCATATTTCTAAATCAAACACATTGTCGGTTTCATTTGTATTGAAAAGTAAATATTAATTTTTTAAAATTATTTCATGCATTTTATGTGACATGCGCTTGCTCGATTTCACCCCCGCGCGCCTTTGTTTTTCATCTCGTGAGCTCACAGCGCCTGAAGAAGTTCAAATTCGAGTAGCTATGTTTCAGCCAGGGCGAAAACACACTACATGTAAAAACGTTTCGCGCAGACATTTGTCATGTCCTTTGTTTGTTTTCACTATTAAAAATCTTACTTAAACTAAGTAATCTGCAAATAATTGCTGAAAAAATGGAGCAAAGTACTCAGCCAAAAGATTGTTAGTATTTATATACGTGTTATGGTATAAGTATCATGGCTTTAAAGCACCATTATATTTTGTACATTGAAATTCTAATCAAATCGGCTTCCAATATCTGTTTTTGAAAATTAAATCTAACAATTAACTTCACAAATATATTGTGCATTATAATATATTGATGATAATAAACAATCATATTAGGTATATCCATTAAACATAGGTAAGCAACGGTACATTTCAATTTGAATGTAATAATTTATTATTGTATATTTTGTGTTACAGAAATAATTTTATCATTGAGTTAGTATAAAATATAATATTATTCAAATGGAATAGATTGTGCTTGAAATTACGACCCGTTTATAGTTTATGTAATTTCATTCAAAATACAATACGGGTTGATTTCATCTGGTATCTTAATATCTGTCTCTGTCTAACTCACGATTAAACTAACGTGATTTTTCACGTTTAATACCATATCGATGTTAGATCGTGACAACTGCTAATCTACGGCGGTAAGTTTTTAAAGGAGATTGCCCTGTCCCCATACAAAGTTCGCCTAAAAACCAACCGTCATAACACATTGAATACTGGGTTCAAAATAATACCTTTTAATTCTCGAGAGCAGATTTAACCAACGGACACATCTGAGAATTTATTTATTACCAAAAATATTTTCAATTTTGAGGTTATTTCGACTCAATCTGCTTGAAAAATAAATATCGTCTGTATCCAATTGTAATAGAGCTGTAAAAAGTATGTAGAAAAAACAAGTTTCGTCGTAGTTCACCAAAAACGTTGCAGCAGCAGCAGCAGGGTCTTCTCCGTTTGGCCTTGGCCAAAACGGGGGTGCGGGCCTCGAGGCGTAGCCTCCTTGCCCGGGTGTGGCGCGGGGAAGCACACTTCTCCGGTGTCGTCTTTTTAGCCTTGTGGCGGCTAGGGCCTGACGTCTTAGCTTAAGGCCTCGTGGTAACATATCTACCTAAGAGATCAAAAAGCATACCAGGAATATCCCAATAATTAGAGATATTATTGTCACCCTACATTTGGGTAAACGATGGGTAAACGTTTTAAGCGTGTATTTAGGACTGTTGACTTATAAAGTTAAATCATGTTATGCTTATCATTCATGTTTATAATTTTGAGGGTGGGTATAATGCTCAGCCATTTAGCGGATAATATCATGCTGACCGCGTTTGGGCTCAAAATGGCTTATTACAAACGGCGAAGTTGTTACACCCTTTGTGCGCGAGTCTGAATCGCACTCGACCGATTTTTTATAATTCCCGATTAAGATCAAATCCTATAAGGCACGTAGGTATAGTTTCGGATTTAATAATGTAGTTAAAGCAATTAAATAACACTTAATTTCACGGTTGAATAAAAACATCGTGAAGTAATCAACAATCCAGGTAAATATTTAAAAAAAATGACAATCATATTACGGATGAGTGTCTTATTAACGCACCTCCCTACACCGGAGGGGAGATTTAATATTTAAAGAAACTATTTCTTGAGTATTTTAGCGGTGCCCTGAGAATGGAATTGGGGAAAATCTAATGAGATCTTAAAAAAACGGTTGGTCAAATATAATTAAACAGTACCACTATGGGCTATATCCTGATAATATTCTCGTATATATTTCGTAATATTCTTGTAACGTGTATTGAAAGCGCCACATCGCCCGCATTCGATTTAAATGGCATAAGTTTTGCAAATGCAATTACACGCCGCGTTGCTCCGATGCACGCTACTTATGGAACTATTCTGTACTAGCTGATGCCCGTGAATTCGTCTCCGTGGAATAAGTTTTTTTAATTCCCTAGTCTTAATTTTTCGGTATAAAAAGTAGCCTATGGTAGCCTCCAGATCCTCAACTATACCCACGTTCTCGTTTATCCGTAGCTCTGTTGCGACGTGATTGAAGGACAAACCAACAAAAGAGCATACTTTCGCATTTATAATATTAGTATGATGAATTAGTTACAGGTATGAAACAATGGATTAGATGATGTGTAAGGTCCAACCAACTATTACACCTCTATGCTGTGCAGTGGCGAAACTGCTCTAAATGTTAAAAAGCCGGGCTTGCCCAACAAAACAAACACCCAAACATACAAACTCAATATTAACTCAGTAATTAATCGATCCGTTCAAACTACGTGTTTAAATTTCGCGCGTTCTACATCAGTTCAATTATTGCTATCGACCGGTGGGCGCCGAGCGCTTGCGAACGTTTTACGAACAACCTAGTTGAGTGAGTGCCCTCTCACTCACTCTGTGGCTTTGTGAGTGAGAGGGGCTGAGGCTTTGCAGTTCATACATATTGTCTCTAAAATCCGATATAAATTCCTTAAATAGTATAGCGCTGTCTATTGCTGTAATTTATGCTTGGCTTATATTAATCGTCTGATTTAAGAAGTCTCACGCGGAATCGTGATACGGACTAAACCTTCATGATTTAGTCGATTGTTTTTTTGTTGTGACAGTGTTTATTGAAATAATATTATTTTTTGTACGAAATGAGTTCAGATTTAATCAATATCGTTCATTGTGACTATTTAAACTGTGTGCAAATATTGATTGGCGAAAATAAGGTAAAATATAATATAACTTTTGAACAGAAAAATAACTATTGTAAATTCACCAAAATCTATTTTATTCCAGACCTACGTACATCGACCATCTATGTAGGTATTTCACAAACCTTGTAAAAGTCGAAAAAGGCAATTTAACATATCCGCGTATAAAAATAAATGGATTTTTGGTTGTTCTCATACTAATAAGCTAATTGTTAGTGTTGCATACTTTTTTATTCGTACAGTAAGTAGGTAAGTCAATGTACAGTCGTATTCCAAGCTTTTTTCCTTTGGAAATGATGATATAAATTATTTAACTGGTGCTATAAAAATGCATCAAAATTCCCAAAAACGGAATTTCGGAAATGAACGCTCTATGCGTTGTTCTATTCTTCTTTTAATTCTCACGTACCTACCTACCTAGATCACAATGGTAGTGTACCATTGCTGACATAATATCTTAATTCTGTCAAGTAGTAACTTATGCCTTCTGTGTGCTTTGTTGAGCTCGTCACATCGACCATACAACTCGATGGCTCGTCAAGACAACTTATGTAAAAGTAGACGGAAGAATACGATGGGCAGCGGGCTGGCTTGCCTACGTTTGAACCCTACGGCACGCCACTGATGCTGTGGTACCACTTAGGAATCCAAATATTTTGAAGTGAAAACTTCTTTAGGCGCGTTGACCACTTTTTGGTAGGGGGTAAAAATGTGGAACGCGTGACCGACACCGTTCTTCTTAAGATAAAAGCTATTAAATATAAATAGTACATTCATAATTAAACCTTAATTCCTTAGTTTTAAGGTTTATATTAATAAGTGCTGTGTAACCGTGACCGACACCTCGCGTTGTTACGATGACAAAATGTCTTAAATATAAATATAGTATATTCGTAATTAAACTTTAATGCCTCAGTTTTACGGTTTATATTTGAAATTTATTCATTATTATTATTTATTAATTAGGCAGTCCCTATGACTGCCATTTTTTTCGTAAAATAAATCTATCTATAGATTTATTTGTTGTAGTTCTTGCATACGCAGGCTGTTATCATCATCGTCATCATTTCAGCTCATTGCCGGCCCTACTGAGCGCGAGTCTCCTCTCGAAATGAGAAGGGTTTGGCCATAGCCCACTGCGCTGGCCTATTGCGGATTAGCAGACTTCACACAATTTCCAGAACATTGAAGAACTCTCGGGCATGCACGTTTTCTCACGATGTTTTCCTTCACCGTTTGAGCAAGTGATATTCAATTGCTTAAACTACAGATAGCACCAAAATATAGAGGTGCGTGCCCGGGTATCAAACCCGTGATCCATAGTAGGTCAGGAGGAGGAGGTAGGAGAAAACCACTAGCATAAAAACTATTATGTCCTACTGTACAGTCATTGCGTAGGTCTAGCCATGAAAGTGCAAACAGCAGTAAAACTGACCAAGTTTGTTATCAGTGCCTGAGGGCATACTACCTTATATCTTACCATCTATTTTAATATTGTTGACGTTAGTGTTTTAGAATTATAATCCTTATTTTAGGGACGTCAAGGTACGTGATGTAAGACTGTTAGTTTTAAATAATACCTACTGCTCTAAGCAATGTAGTAGTAACCCCCTGGAATAGTCAGTAATATTCCGGCCGCAGTCCACGATAAGCCTGTTTGTGATAGCGTTGTTAGCGTACCTACTGAATACGTTTTGATGATGTAAACTACGGATCAGCTTACATTTTAAACCAGCTCCCGATTGTGTGAGGAATCATTTGTCAAAAGTATAAATCTACCTGTTTAAGGAGTTCATAGATACCGGCATGTCAAAAAGTATGTATGAACTCCTTAAATAGTTCGAGTAATACGTTTTAATCTGACAAATGAAATGACTACTAGTGGTTCGCCCCGAACTGAGACCTCGCGGCGCCATCTATTGACATCAATGTGAAGTTCTGTTAAAAATACTGAAGCTCATTAAAAATTAAATAATTTCGTTTCCTTACAATATTTATCTAATTTTAGTATTTGTTGTCCAAGTATAGGATATAATTCAAATAATTTATCAAGTTTCAGGCTCAGCCTTTCAGAAAATTTAGAGTTCTGAGGTCAACGGACGCTAGAACATCTCCACTTTGAAAGCCCCCCATTTCGTCAACTTTAGGGGAAAAATTTAAAAAAAAATTTTTTTGGACTCTATTCTTAATTATATTTAAATTAACGCAACCCTATGTAACGCCATAAAAAATATTTTACTTCGCATTCGCTTCTATGAGAGCCCCCCTGAAATAAATATTTTTATAACTTTTTAAGCCATATTCTTCTGGAGGCCATTAGTTTACATATTATATTTAAAGCTGAAGTAATTACGTTCAGTAATACAGAAGTTATAATGCTCTGACAGACGGACAGACGGACGGACGGACAAGTGCAAATTCACTCCAGGCTTCGGCCGTGGCTAGTTACCACCCTACCGGCAAAGACGTGCCGCCAAGCGATTTAGCGTTCCGGTTCGATGCCGTGTAGAAACCGAAGGGGTATGGGTTCAATATAACTGCCATGCCCCTAACAGGTTAGCCCACTACCATCTTAGACTGCATCATCACTTACCATCAGGCGAGCTCGTAGTCAAGGGCTAGCTTGTAGTGGATAAAATAAATAAATAAAATAAATAAGCTCTAATTCTCTCTTATGAGAGTGGAGGCCTGTGCCCAGCTGTGGGACGTTAATGGGCTGTAGTCGTGGTGGTCTAACGTGCCGCCAAGTAATGTAGCGTTCCGGTACGATGTCGTGTAAAAACCGATTAGGGGTATGGGTTAATTATAACTGCCATGTCCCTAACAGGTTAGACCGCTACCGATTGCGGTCAAGGGCTAACTCGTGGTGGATAAAAAATGTTAAGATCTCCCTAGTGGTCAGCGATGCATGGTACGACCTGCAGGCTTATAACATGCGCACGACGAGATATCTCGCGACGAGAGAGAGAGAGAGTTGTTGTCGATGCCGGCTAATTTCTCGATTTCCCTAACGTGCGCATAATCCGATATCTATATTACAAGAAAAAAATAGTCAAATTGTCGGTAATTTTCAGTGATTATTGCTTTAAGCAACTGTGACGGTTCTTGACGACCTCCGTGGCGCAGTGTGTAGCGCTGTTGCCTTAACTTGCGGAGGTCCCGGGTTCGATCCCCGGCAGGGTCAATTTGGGAATTTATAATTTCAGAATTTTCCCTGGTCTGGTCTGGTGGGAGGCTTCGGCCGTGGCTAGTTACCACCCTACCAGCAAAGACGTGCCGCCAAGCGATTTAGCGTTCCGGTACGATGCCGTGTAGACACCGAAGGGGTATGGGTTTAATATAACTGCCATGCCCCTAACAGGTTAGCCCGCTACCATCTTAGACTGCATCATCACTTACCATCAGGTGAGATCGCAGTCAAGGGCTAGCTTGAAGTGGATTTTAAAAAAAAGCGTTGTCAGTATGGCCCCCTGGCTTCGGAAACTGATCGTTACGGCATTATTATAAGCAATATATTTTACATAGACGATTAATTTTAATTGAAACACACAACACATTAACATAAAGCTATTAACATAATTTGCGTGTTAAGTTTCATACCCGACAATTTATATAAAATATTATGCAGAATAGTATTTTATAATAAACTGGATACTGTAATAAAATAATGCTTTGGTTTAACATTAAACTGAAATATGTGAACTGCATCATACTGAATATAAATAATATTGTTATAGTTTGGTCGTTTCAAAGTATCTAGAGTATTTGAGTTTGTTTAATTTTATTCCACTACAAGTTCACCTGAGACGATAAGTGACGATGCAGTCTAAGATAGTAGCGGGCTAACCTGTTAGGGTTACGGCAATAATATTAAACTCATACCCCTAGTCGGTTTCTACACGCTATCGTACCGGAACACTAAATCGCTTGGCGGTACGTATTTGCCGGTAACTAGCCACAGCCGAAGCTTCCCACCCGACCAGACCAGAGAAACTTCAGATATTATCATTCCTAAAATGATCCTACCGGGAATCGAACCCAGGACCTCCGTCCGTTGTAACAGCGCTCAGCACTCCACTGTGCCAGGATGGTCGTCAAACCTGGCTGGATGCACCTTTAGCTATGATAGGATTTTAATAAAAATAAACAATCGGACAATATTAAAACTAGATCACAGATGGCGCAGTCTTACTTTAAATCGCGGTAACATGAGACACTCACGCTACTTTAACTCATACGAATACTTTAACTGATGGTTACAGGTTCATACCTAATGGTTAGTTTAATTGACCGAGCGAAGCGAAGGTCTCTGAGTCTACTTGGGTGAATTGGCACTTGTCCGTCCGTCCGTCCGTCCGTCCATCTGTCAGAGCATTATAACTTCTGAATTACTGAACGCAATTACTTCAGCTTTAAATATAATATGTAAACCAATGGCCTCCCGCCGAATATGGCTTAAAAAATAATAAAAATCTTTATTTCAGGGGGGCTCTCATAGAAGCGAATGCGAAGTAAAATATTTTTTATAAAGTTACATAGGGTTGCGGTATATCATTTTAAAGATAATTAGGAATAGAGTCCAAAAATATTTTTTTTTTAATTTTTCCCGCAAAATTGACGAAATGAGGGGCTTTCAAAGTGGTGATTTTCTAACGTCCAAAGATGACCTCAGAACTCTAAATTTTCTGAAAGGATGAGCCTGAAACTTGATCAATTATTTCAATTATATCCTGTACTTGAACAACAAATACTCAAATTGATAAATATTGTAAGGAAACGGAATTATTTAATTTTTAATGAGCTTCAGTATTTTTAACAGAACTTCACATTTATGTCAATAGATGGCGCCGCGAGGTCTTAGTTCGGGGCGAACCACTAGTTATAGATATTCATCGCTTCAATCTATGCAAATTTTATGAACAGATGCAATGTCGCATCTTTGCCAAATCTTAGCTTCATTACGCGGGCCTGACGCGTCCACTTTGCCTATCTTTATATTAACCACAGAATACTTATTAGTACCTTACAGGTTTTACCCCCGTGCCTCAGAAGTACGTAACGGCATCGATAAAACGCTCAATCTCTTACGGGTCGTGTCGGATTTTCCGTTAATTCGGGGTATGAGAGAGAGAATAGAGAGCACCTGTGTTTGCGCACATAATTGTACACTAAGTAAATGATATCACCCGCTAATCTCTGTGGAGATTCGCCGCCGTGGCCGAAATTCAGACGGGAGGACAATGTGGCAAATTCTGTATAACACAATCTCTAAGCTAATCTGAAATGACAGCTTTAAAATATCTAGTTCTGTCGCTTTCCCCAGGGAGTATTATGAAAGGGTTAGCAATGATTTTACAATCTCTAAACTAAACTAAAATGCACTAAAGAAACAGCCCCAATAACTCCTTACTATACTCAACCTTACTATAGATATATTGTACCAAGTTCTTACTCTTACATTGTTACAGTAGTAATAGATACCGGTGTTGGAATACAATACAACTACCATGCTCATGACAAAGTTGTCCGAGTAATTTAAATTGTGAGCCACTTCAAAGTGAATTCAAATAGGTTCACTCAGAATCTATTTGAGTTTCATTACGTCATTATTGGGTGTACAAACGGTACACAGAGGAGTACGTGTTGGCAGCCGGGGTTTAATGAAACCCTGGCTTTACCGCGGATTTTGTGAGCGTAACCCTGTTTACTGCTGCATTATAAACACATTAGCTTACTTTGAGGCTATTGGTTTATTTTTTATTTTTATATTTTTTATTAATAGGATCCCTGGCGCGGTGTTTAGCGTTGTTGTCTTAACGTAGGAGGTCCCGGGTTCGATCCCCGGTAGAGTCAATTTGGGATTTATAATTTCTGAATTTTCTCTGGTATGGCCTACCCTACCGGGAAAGACGTGCTGCTAAGCGATTTAGCGTTCCGGTACCATGCCGTATAGAAACCGATTAGGGGTATGGGTCTACTGCATTATAACTTACTATCAGGTGAGATCGCAGTCAAGGGCTAACTTGAAGTTGATAAAATTTTAAAAAATTAGCTTGTGCTTGACATGCTTATGAAAAGCAATGAAGAGGTCTCAGTTGGAGCGCGCTTGCCTACAAAATACCTATTCAGTCTTCCTTTGAAGGTACTCACTTCATACTTGGCAGGAAACATGGCATATTTTCATTCATTCATTCATATCATTTCATAGATTCATTAACTCATTCAGTTCTTGTCAATCTAATCGTCGGCGATTGCTACCTATGGGTAGCTTTTCTCTCAGCGTTATTAAAGAACGATATTGCATACAATACGAATTTAAGTTAGCATGCGAAGAAAACTATACTAATAAGGTGCATAATATAGTCCTTTTATAAATAAATAAATAAATGAATCTTTATTGACCTACACAATAACGGACAAAATTTTAACAAACGAAAGCAATTGGTACCTAATATTATATGTACCAATTGCTTTCGCTTATATACTTTTCTCATTGTCATATTATCAGCTAAACCCATAGCCCATGAGCAAAATAATAAAGCTATGCTAGAATAACACTGGCTAAATATTCAATGTTTTTTTTTTCAAATAAACTTTAACTAGTGCTTTTGAATCGTCAAATGAATCTACCACTAGTTCGGAATGATATTCCTACCGAGAAAAACTAGCAAGAAATACGGAATGTTACTTCCCAGATATGGTGGAAACAATCACATCGTTTTACAGTTCCGCTACGCCTCTAGAGTCTAGAACCCAGAAGGGCATTCCCTCTCTCCTCTACGTCGTATTCCTCATTGCTGAGGATCGTGACCCCATTCCTTTAATCACATAATGACAGGGGTCTTCTTGGGATAGTGATGCAGTAGGTTGCCAAGTCCTTCCGCATACGACTCGACTAACTTATAGGTTTCTAACGTTTATTATCAGATGTTGGTGATAATAGTCGGGACCGACAGCTTAACATGCTCTCCAGGCACGGAGGAAACTAAAAGGTCAAACTTAGGACTTTCAAATTCGGTCACCCATCCAGTTACCGACTTGGATCGGTATTGAATGAATGAATGATATGCATTGTTGCATCTAGGTTAATAAGACAAAGGCAGTCTCACCTTACCCAAAACTTCTTATCGGCTTCTACGTAGAAATAAACCAAAGCAAAAACGGTAAAGATAGTGGATGTCCGTCAGCTGTGGCTACGTGACTACGAATAAAATAAATCGCAATCCGAAGCGGTAATAATATTCAAATGAATTCAATAACGTTTAACACTGCCGAGCGATTTGCGCTGGGAGACCATCGCAATCGACGTATTTTCAATCAGAGTCCCATTGTTTGCGCGTTGGAGCCACTGTTTTACATAATACCGGGTTAACATAACATTTACCTCTGTACAATGGAGTAAATCATTGTATCATCTGCCATGTCAATACTCAAATTATTATTAAAATATATTGACTGATATTAAAGGGAGTCATACTAAAATCTGATAAAATGCAAAAGAAGTTAAAACTTAATCCGCTAGATGAAACTTTAAAAATATCTTACAAACGTTACCGTAACTACTGTAATAGTCTTATCAAGAAGCTTAAACATAAATACGAAAGAGACCAATTAGTTAAATCTTCAAGAAATTCTAAAGCGCTTTGGAAAAATATAAAAAATGTAACTTATTTAACTTCAAATAGGTCAGATAATACCCCATTATTGAATATCAAGCCATCCCCTACTGACTCAGTCAACGACGTAAATAATTTTTTTGCTAATATTGGAAAATCCCTTGCAGAGAAAATCAATCAATCAATCAATCAAATATCTTTTTATTCAAATAAACTTTTACAAGTACTTTTGAATCGTCAAGTGAATCTACCACTGGTTCGGAATGCCATTCCTACCGAGAAGAACCAGCAAGAAACTCGGTGGTTGCTCTTTTTAAATAATTCATTTACAATTACTATATCAATGTGTACATAAGTAACCGCTGTCCCCAGCATTGTTGGAGCGATCAAATCCATGCTCCTCTATCATTTACATAATCTTCAACAGTATAATAAGCTTTTTTCAGGAGCATACTTTTAATGGATTTCTTAAATTTGTTTATTCAATTCATGTCAAAGACGGGCAGACAGAAAGTAGCCCCATTCCCGCCGGTGGCACCCGTTCACGAGCATGACGCATGATCCAGCCATTGCTTCGCTCGACCATATTTGAGGGAACGTAACAACAACAACAAAATAATTTCAGGAAATAGCTCTAATTTTAATATTAATTCAGAAATATCTCACCTCCAACTCTCGTCCTTTGTTCTTCTGGATACCTCAGTCCACGAAATACACAGCGTGATATCTGGACTAAAATCTAACAGTTCAGCAGGGTGGGATAACATCTCGACTAGTTTCTTAAAACTGGCCAGAATTGTGGTCGCTCCGATTATCTGTCACCTTACAAACCTCTGTTTTGCAAGTGGTACTTTTCCGTCTCCCTTAAAACAAGCTATTATCACACCAGTTCATAAGAATGGTGACAGAAATGATGTTAACAACTACAGACCAATATCTGTCCTTCCAGCAATCTCGAAAATACTAGAAAAATGTTTGAATAAAAGGTTGGTTAACTACTTAGACAGATACAATTTAATTTCTACTTCTCAATTTGGCTTTAGACAGGGAAAATCTACCGAAGATGCTATTATTAATTTAACCTCTAAAATTGTTGAGAAACTTGACCAAAAGAAAAAGTGTTTGTGTGTATTTTTAGACTTAAAAAAAGCGTTTGACACCGTTTCTGTCACCATCCTTGTAAACAAGCTGGAACGAATGGGAATTCGAGGGATACCACTGAAACTTTTTAACAGTTACCTAAGTGATCGCAAACAAAGAGTCAAAATAGGACAATATGTTAGTTCTGAGATAGATATAGCTTATGGAGTGCCTCAGGGAAGTGTTCTGGGGCCAACCCTGTTTCTAGTCTACATTAATGGATTATGTAACCTTGGTTTAAATAATGGTCAGGTTTTCTCATATGCTGACGATACCGCTATTGTGTTTTCTGGCAGCACCTGGGAAGAGGTACAGAGGACGAGTGAGGAAGGCCTCGCTAAGATATCTGCTTGGCTTAATTCAAATTTATTAACCCTTAATGTAACTAAAACTAATTATATTTGTTTTTCGATTAAAAATAATATGCAACCAAATAATGATTTAACTGTTAAGATACATAATTGTGGAGACACCTATAGTCAAATTTGCTCTTGTCCACCTATAAATAAAGTAACTTCTACTAAATATCTGGGTGTTATCCTGGATCAAAGATTGTCCTGGTATCCTCAAATAGAACTTGTGGCAAGTAGGGTAAGGAAACTAACCTGGATTTTCAAGAAATTGAGACACATCGCCCCAACTGACTTACTACATAAAATTTACGTAGCTCTTGCCCAATCAATTATTACATACTGTATACCAGTTTGGGGAGGTGCTGCAAAGACTAGATTCTTTGAAGCAGAAAGAGCTCAGCGCTTTTTACTGAAGGTAATGCATTTTAAGCCTTATCGATACCATACTGATATGTTGTATTCAATAAGTAATGTACTCACAGTAAGGCAATTATATGTCCTTTTCGCTATCCTTAAGTTACACAAAACTCTATATTTTGATCCAAGTATTTTAAAGAAAAGAACAAATAATACTGTTGTGGAACTAGTCCATGCAAGATCTGCCTTTGCTGGGTATCAATACCGACATAAATCTACTTACTTATATAATAAAGTTAACAAAATCCTGAACATTTACCCAAAGAAAATTCATGACTGTAAAAGAACACTTAAAGACTGGCTAAAAACACTATCTTTTGATGAAACGGAGGCTCTTCTGCAGATTGTTCGGTAGGTGTAACTGTGGCTTTAACTGGAATACATGGATACGCACACTCATACAATACACTCATATACTCTCTCTCTCTCACACACACACACACACATACACACACACACACACACACACACACACACACACACACACACACACACACACACACACACACTCACTTGCATGCCTGCATGATTATAACCTGTATCAAAATTGTACCAATATTTAATTATTGTTAAAATTGGAAGAGCTAGGCCTTCTGACACAGGTATTCTTATGCTTAACAGAAGGCCTCAGCCACAATAACTTGTTAATATTGTATATGGTAATAAATCATTTTCATTTTTTTTTCATTTTCATCTAAATATTTTGTATCATGACATCCACATTACAAAATCTAAAACTAGTTAACATAAATTATATTCACAGGGTCAATTTAAAAATACTAATATCAGCTTAGTGGAAACTGCTGACCTATATCTGAACAACACTATAAAAAATTTTTTTTTTCATACACAAATAAAAATAATCACATTGTCTACTCTATGACACTACTATGTTAAATATCGATCGACTACCTGCCTGCAGAGTTAAAGAGTGCCTGGAGTGTAGTGCGACAATTTATGTTTTTTACTGCGTACAATATTAAGTTTTTTTTTTAATTGTATTACAAATGTTTTCTGTAAGTACTTTATAGAGATTGGTCAATATGTTTATACTGAAATTAACCCTGGGTGCAGCTGGGTGCATACTCGTTGCATTGTTTTCAGATTATTGTTGACGTTCATGTTTTGGTTATTATAATCCTTAGGAGCGTTATTATAATTATAAATACGTGACATAATACTGTCATTTATAATTAACCCCCCTGAATACACAAACCTACTCGTATAGGCATCGATATATGTATATATGTAGCTGTTATATAGGTACTAGATGGGCCCTTTCATAGAAACAAGTTGGGCGTCCGACATGTAGGGCATGCCCCTCACCTGTATAAGCCTATCCTTGTTGTTAGTAAAATAAGTTCACATTCTTTGTTTGACAGGACCCGACAAAACTCGTAAATTGAGGTCGTTGCTAATAGGCGTTCCGCAATCGCGTAGAAAGTAACATCATCCGGTTTGAATATAGTCCTTACCAATTTATAATTCTATGATGATATTATAATTCAATATCAAAACTTAAACTACTTCTGAATAAACTTAAACTACTTTTGAACATCTATTAAAACGAGGTACCCATTCGGCCTTCGATATAAACGGCGTAAGTTCAGCAAATGCAATTTCATGGCACGTTGCGCCGATGCAACTTATAAAACGACTCTTTGTGGGAAATTAATATTGAAATGAACGAACGAGTGAACTAAATGAATGCATTTAATAATCCGGCTTATTTTAGGGTTGGCAAGTTCCGAATGCTTTGAAACTTTTTCAAAAGAATTATTATTTTTAGGGTTAGCAACTTTGGACGTTTTCGATAGAGCTGAAGTTATAACCTCTGTCATTTAATTAACTTCGACATAAACGGATAAAGAAGCTATCTTTACTATATTTTGCCCATTCGGTATACAGGTTCGGTAAGTGCTACAGCTCAAATATAATTGCATTTTAGCTAGCTTTCCTCACTTTGTGTATGTATGTAGTTTTCCAAGACATTATTTTATTTATTATTTTAAATAAAATAAAATAATCCCCAGGGATTGAAATTAAAATGTATTTATTTTCTCAGAAACATATATTCTTAAATCTAAGGGATGGAAAAAACTGTATTACTAACAAATAGATGTCGATTATATTGCCATAATGAGATATTGCGTCCTATTTTCAATTTCTCAACATTTATTACTGGTTTTTTTTAGAATCTATATTCGTCAAAGTGCCAACCCTAATTATACGAATAAGCCAAGTTATTAAAACCTATTCTAGTCTATGCAGCAGTGTCTTTTAATTATTCTATGTCGTTGTCTTCATTCCTGGTAGACTGCGTCCATTTTCAAGTCCAACTGCTCTTGACAAAGATCATAGTCAAACGGCCGGTCCACACGGCGCGTTGCGTCAGCGTTGCATCGACGCAGTGCTGTCACTGCGTTGTTTAACATAATACAAAGTGTACACACGGTGCGCTGCGTCGACGCAACGCACTCACGACGCAACCACAGAGACGCAACTGCTCCCCCGAGATGAAGCGGGCGGGGGTGTACTCATTGCGAAGCCGTTGTAGTTGTAACGCTGCGATGACGCAGCGCCCGTATGGCCGGCTATGCGTCAAAATATATGCGTTGCGACGACGCAACGCGCCGTGTACAATGGCTCTTACTTGGTTTAACTGATACTGGAGGTTTACTAGCATCGCTTAAAGTAGTATAATTTCAAAATGATAATTTTACGTCACGTACCTTGATTTCTTTAAAATAAGGATTATAATTCTACAACACGAAAGTCAACAATATTAAAACAGTATTGTTTTTTTGATGGTATAGTATGGCCCCTGATTGTAGTACATACATAGAATGTTAAATACTGCTAAAGCTAAAGTTAAAGTCCTTAGATATTCTACTCATATTCGACTATTAGTTTCACGATAAATTAATAATGCAATGCAATAAGCATTTCCTACAATTTCCGATCGTTTCAAATGCGATCTAAACACCGTTAAATTATACCTATTGCAATAAACTCAAGCGTTTCCCAGTAATATCACGTTTCGATATTTCTGTGACTTTGTATTATTATTTTAGCAATAACATCAGGCTATTGTCTGTACAAAGTTTTGAACTGAAGCTTCGATAGCTCAGTGGTGGTGGAATTAAATATAAAAGGGCGTTGATTTAAATCCTACCCGTTGGTATTTTGGCACATTTTCTACTAGCTAAGACTAGCTGTTGCCCTCGTATTCCTCCGCGTGCATTGAGGTTTTTCGGTTCCTGCGGGAACTCTTTAATTTTCCGGGATAAAAGCCTATCTGTTATGCCAGACTATAATCTATCTCTGTGCCAAATTTCATCCAGATCCGTTCAGCCCTACTAGCGTAATTGAGTAACAAACATTCAGACAGACAAGCAGACAGACAGACGCGTTTGTTTTATAATATTTTGCAGTGATAGTGATAGTGATAAAGATACTTAGGATAAAAGAAAATAATAGAAAAGGAACTCCTTATTGCTCGTACAATTTAGAAAGGCGTAAAGCCGGTCTTATTGGTAAATTGTAAAGCAATTTCTTTCAGACAACCTTTGGGGAAAATAAAACAAAGATATTCAAAATACACAGTAATTGTACTGGCGTGTGATAAGCACAAAAAATTATCTGGAAGGAAAAATAAAAACTGTAGTGTGTTAAGCATAAAAATGTAACTGTATGGAAAAATAAAAGCTAAGTATGTTTTTTAAATTTATAATATAGGTACACCTGTTCCTTCATAACCCGCAGTCTACAAGATTTTGGTAAATCACTATCAAATAAAGCTGCACACACTAGCACGACATAGTTTTGTTCCGGCAAGGGCTTTAAACGCAAACGTTTTGTCCTGTCTGGTTCGTAGTGTGTTTTCACCCTAAAATGATCAAAACCAGTGCACGCACGGTCGTTTTACATTACACAGGCCGCCTACACACAATAAAATTGTTACGGCCATTTGCAAAACGACTATGGCTTGTAATTAAGGTTTTTACGGCCCCATTCTTTTGCGGGTAGCGGAAAATGTGTTCGATGTGTGTAAAAATAAAGCTCAAATTTATTTTTAGGTTCGAATGGGTAACCGTGATGATCTTTTCACGCACGTCTGGTTGTAAATGCGACATAAAAATAATAAGATGTAATAATTAAGTCAGGATTATTGTCAATAGTCAAACGAAGATTAAATCTGCTATACTATCGCTGAAGACGATTTGCTGTTTCGTGGCTAACTATAATATAATATCCATCTATGTATACTCAAAATAAAAACCGGCCAAGTGAGTGTCGGGCCACACGTAGTGTAGAGTTTATTTGACGACCTCCCTGGCGCAGTGGTGAGCGCTGTTTTAACGTGAGAGGTCCCGGGTTCGGTCACCGGCAGGGTCGATTTGGAAATTTATAATTCCTGATTTTCTTTGACGTACAGCCAAGCGATTAAGTGTTTCGGTACGGTTCTGTGCAGAAATCGATTAAGGGTATGGGTTTAATATATAACTGCCATACCCCTAACAGGTTAAAGCCTACCAAGCATTTATATTTTATATAAGTTCCAGCTTTTGTCTAAAATTGTTGCATATTCTAGAACGCTTAAATTCTAATACTAAAACTAGTGCACTCTGCAGGCTAGCTGAAGCAATATCGGTTTGATTATGGATACAATATTATGCTAATTTCTTCGACCCCGGGAGAATACTTCAATCATAATAATATTATTGTTAGTACCTATTCTCCCACGAATATTATTACAATTATTTTGCATGAAATATTCTCATTATTCATCAAGAAATTCACGAGGAGCATTGATTTAGGTTTTTTTTTAAATTGGAGTCTTTGATTTTTCGGATAGCCTATTATCAATATCTAGCTTCTTTAATATTCATGCAAAAAATGTCGTTGCTCCGTTGCGAGACAAATCAACAAAGTCCTGCGTCTGATCTCTCTCCGTTTGTGTCGGATTATCCGTTCCATCGAGCTATTGAGAAAATAGGAACAGAGTGCACCTGTATTTGCACACACACTTGTACACTATAATATTATTACCTCCCGCGCAGGTGGCTAATCTCTCTGATTCAAAATTCGGTTGGGAGGACATACCTATTTGTCCCTACTAATATTATAAACGCGAAAGTTTGAATGTATGGATGTTTGGATGTTTGTTACTCTTTCTTTTTTGTTATTTTCCGGGATAAAAATAGCCTATGTCCTTTCCCGGGATGATACTCTCTGTATCAAATTTCATCAAAATCGGTTAAATAGATGGGCCGGGAAAACGTAGCAGACAGACAGACGTACACACTTTCGCATTTATAATATTAGCATGGATTATTCTTATTTTGTAATTTCTTCTCATAATAAAATAAAATAAATTGTTTTCAATAAATAGATTTTTAATTACTCAATTCTTTGGACGATTAAACACCCCAATAGGGATGATGCCTGTGTCAAAAATAAATTATTTCTTGCTGAATATTAAATAGAGGGTCTTCCAAAAGACCTAAAATTCACATCCTCGGTTAGTTTTAAGTTTGATAACCATTTTAAACTATAGATTAAAGAAAAAAAGTGCGTTGAAATTTTATGACGTCACAGCTATAAATTTCATACAAACTTTCATACTAGAAGCGCGTTTTAAAGTTTGATACAGAGTTGCTGATTTGATCGACTTGCCATGATGACAACTCTATCTAATCAGCAACTCTTTATCTTATCTCTTCTCTCGACTTCATCCCTATTGACAAAAAATATTTTCAATAAATTACGATAGTCATCTAATACCAAAAATTAGGCACGCCACATGCTATAAATTAAACCTAATCTCGTAAACACGGATCAGAGATAACTATCCGTCCATCCAGGTCCTTGATGATAGGTGATTGTTGGCGGACGTAGTTCATCAGTACTTCAAAGTCGACTCCAAGCGTTTCCACGTTCTCGCGGTTGTTTGAAATCATCTGTGAAATAAAACAGTAATTAGCTCAGTTTAAAATAACAATGGACAGGCAAATAATAGTGAAGCTTAGGTAGATATAAACTAGAGTTAAAGTAACAAATAGTCACATTTTTAGCCTACTGAATAACTTTCATGATAAATGATTTATTTATTTAATGTAGGACAACTTGTGTCACTTATTACGATACGTTAAGACTCTTCCAACGGTTCGGAAAGCTGAGAAGAGCCGGCAAAAAACGCAACAGTTGCTCTTTTCTTAAAAAAAGGTTACAGTAAACAATACATCACGTACATTACGTTACACTTTAGTATTACACTGGATGCGAGGCCGGTTGCTTCGATGCAATATTGTCATTCAGAAAAACATCGATAGTGTAATAACCTCGACTTAACAAATGCTTTTTAACACAGTAAGTTTTAAATTTTATTTCCCTGATACCATAGAATACTAATCGTACATATCATCTAAACAAACTATAATCAGCCCAACACGGTTATTAAAGGGTAAGGCTCCTAAACCCGCACTGTACAAAAAGTCACCAAAGAAAAAAAAGAGTTACATCAAATGCTAAACAATTATTTGCAAAAATAATTCTGGTCACGAATAGCCGCAAAAAAACTAGTTTAATTTTGTACAAAAAAGTTACGAGTTTACTCTTTGACGACTAAATTTAAATTCTCTATTGAAACGTAAAAAATAAAACCCTAAACTAGAAACTGTAACAAATAAATTCCGAACTTGTGTAAATTACGAAGGAATCGGATTTATTCCGATCATGAATCGCCGCAATATACTGGCTTCATTAAATTGTACCAAATTTCTCGCTACCATCTACGTAGGCCAGGGATGGTGAACCTTTTTATATTAACGTGCCAATTTTTCAAAAGAAAACATGATTAACCTTTCTGATACGAACTGCCAAGGTGTGGGAGTTCCTTCCGGCGCGAAGTCCGTGTTTCCTGCCACGTATAGTTTATTCGCTTTTAAGAATAAACATTTTCTTTGCAGCCATACCTAAGACCTTAATATCGTCCTCGAGCGCAAGCATTATATTAAAAAAAAATGAAATGAAGAGAATTACATCAGTAGATACTAGATAGAGTAGCAGTAGGTAGATAGAGTACTAGCAGATATAGTCCCGTGGAGTAAAATCCACGGGTCTATATCCTGTACCGTTTGTGTTCGTCAGATTTCAGGGGGTCCAAACGCACCGTTCTGATGCTGGATTGGTTGACGGCGCTTCGCAACTCGAACCATTAGTTCTGGTCGCCGTATACCTTATGCTTTTAAGTTTTATTAGATTTGATCATGTGGAGATACTCTAAACATGGCTTTCTTCACGCCCTAGATCCTAACACCACCACCACCACCACTACAGCTCAGTAACGTCCCACTGCTGGGCATAAGCCTCCACTCTCATAGGAGAGAGGGTATTAGAGCTTAGACCCAACACGCTGCTCCAATGCGGGTTGGCGGGCTAGATCCCAACACTTAACATTTATTGCGAGTGATAGAGTACTATCAGTACTTACCAATTGTTCGCGATTCCTGACCTAGAACGTTTTCGGAGTTAAAACTTGACGGTAAATTCGGTCCGGTATGCGAGAATTGGACATCTCTAAGCACATTTACACAGTTTTGTATTTGAATAAAGTTTAAACGACCACTTTGTACCGAGTTTAGACTTGTTATTGAAATTTGGAGTATCTACTTAATAAAATTTGAGAGGCTAGAAACATAGTGCGCAGAATTTTGATAGAAGGAAGTTGAGTGACTAGGAGTACTTAATAAAAGATTATTAGTTTAGAAGTATAGATATGTAACTACGCCAAAGTTATTTCATATCAAGTAGATCTAAAAAATAAATTAGTAGGTTTTTTAACTTTGGTCCAAAAAATGCCCTGGCTTGTTAGATTTACTGCATCAGCTACCTACCTATCTGCCTACCCCTACCTACCTACCCACCTACCTACCTAACCTCCACCTACCCTAACCTAGTCTGCCACCTAATCCTCTGGACTATACTGATAGTATCTGGTTTACATTCCACTCGATTTAGTTGACTGTATTTTTAAAATCTCGCTAACAAAATTTACAATCGTTACGCCCATATGAGTTGTATCAATTTCACGACACAAAATTGTTACGGCCATTTACCGTACTGCTACATAGATTAAATTTTGCCTTTTTTAACATTTTATTTTACGCGCCATAAAATTGACATTCTGATATCACAAATACCGCTGACATGGACACATAATTTACCTTTACTACAGGAATTTAGTTTTGATTCTACATAATATTTATTCCAATACAAAGAGAAATACAACAACCTATTTCATATTATGTAAAATATTAATATGTAATTCTACTGATTTTTGATGAAATTTGGTATAGACATAGGTTGCATACCGGGGAAGTACATAGTCTACTTTTTACCCCAGAAAATTAAGGAGATCAAAAACACTTGAGAATCAAAAACACTTAACCAACGCGAACAAAGTCGCGGGCATCATAAATCAATAAATCAATCATGTAGTAAAAAATAATTTCCTAAAAAAGTGTCACCACTACTCACAGAAAAGCCATCACCGCCCCCACCGAGGAAGCTCTGCGAGACGACTTTGTACATCTTGTTGACATCCAAGGGCTCATACCGAGGGACTCTGCAGTCATTGCAGCGAACTGTCGCGTTCACAATCCTGCTGTTCACTGGCTTTAGTCCGTCGAACACCCCTCGCAACCCTGAAACAAGAGAAAGAAATATAAAACCTACCAACTGCGAGTCGGACCCGCGCACCGAGGGTTCCGTACAAACCTGTAGTAAGTTTAAAATTTATGAATAATATTCTCTAAGTTAGTGGCTATGAAATAAGTTAGTGGCTATGAAAAAATTTAAGTCACAGACATTTTTTATCCATTGATGGTTTTCTCTAAAAATACTATTTTTACTTCATAGCAAACCTCCCTTACGCAGTGTAACGCGCTGTTGCTTTAAGGTGGGAGGTCCTGGGTTCAATTTGGGACTTTATAATTACTGAATTTTGTCTGGTCTGGACTGGTGGGAGGTTTCGGCCGTGGCTAGTTATCACCCTACCGGCAAAGACGTACCGCCAAGCGATTTAGAGCTCCGGTACAATGCCGTATAGAAACCGAATAGGGGCATGCGTTTAATATAACTGCCATACCCCTAACATGTTAGCTCGCTACCATCTTAGACTGCATTATCACTTACCATCAGGTGAGATTGCAGTCAAGGGCTAATAGGCCTATGACACTGCACTTTTCACAGGGTCCTGTATTAAGGGTGGGCGTGGCCGCGTATTACACAGCAATTAGGACCAAATTAGAAAGAAAGAAAGAAAGAAAAATCATTTATTCATCTTGTGCCTCATACATATAATCAAACTTTAAATAATTAAGATATGGCTTTTCCACCCACATGGCACAAGATGAAAAGGTCCCGACTCAGCATTGATGCTGCAGGTTTTGAAAACAAAACCTGAGCGCTGGTATTCTGCCGGAACCCAAACGAGTGACACGCACGAGCTCAACAGTCTTCGCAGCCGTCTGCAGAAACGGGATGAGTGTGATAAAATAGAATAAAATAAGATATGTTATTTGCGCAGTGAGTGTACCTAGTGTGTAAAACTAAATATTAGAGATAGTGATTTAAAGATAGTAATAAAAAATAGATCAATGAGTATAATAAAATATAATAGGCATATTCTGTGAGTACATATTATAGCAGCTTCAAACCACCAAGCTAAATAACCTGGAACTAGTTGAAGTTTGTTGTTTTTGATCGTTTAAAAGTTTCTTTTTTAATGTGCTCTTAAACGCGGGAACTGAGCTTAGATTCCTCAGCGGAGGAGGAATATTGTTCCAGCATTTAGTAGCCAGATATCGAAAACTTCCACGAAAAGCTGCTGATTTATGACGTGGCCAAATCAGCCTATTTAGTGGCCCTCGAGCATTAAAAGCTGGCGTATGCCAAGATAACCTATTATAAAGATAATCCGGCGTTTTGTTCTTGATAACACCAAACAATAGTGTGCTGAAATGCAGTTTAATACGAGACTTCATATTGAGTATATTGGCATCATTTAAATAGGGAGTCACATGGGTACGGGGAGGAATATAGTAGCAGAATCTAGCACACGCGTTTTGGACTCTTTGAATAAGTCGCATGGAACGTTGAAGTAAGCATGGACCATAAACACTTATGCAATAATTCAGCTTGGATAATATAAGTGTCTCGCACAACTTAGTTCTCAGATCAGTATCGATATAATTTCTTATGTTGTATAAAATCCTAAGTCGATAGAAACAGTTACGGGCCACTTCTTGTACATAATTTTCAAAATGAAGTTTCGCATCTATTGTAAGTCCCAAATTTCGTGCTTCGTAAACTCGTTCCATGGGAGCTCCACTTATATTTATTTTGACCGTATCAAAGCCAACGTCTAACACTTGCTTTTTGGTTCCCAGAATCAGAAATTTCGACTTTGAAGGATTTAAAACTAATGAGTTTCTCGATGACCATTGACTAATTCGCTCTAGGTCATTGTTAATTAATTCTGTAGCACAGTTAACATCCTTAGGCAAAAAAGACGTATAGATTTGTAGATCATCGGCGTAAAGATGATATTTACAATTTTTTATATTTTTGACTATGTCGGCCGAGTAAAGAATAAAAAGAAGCGGTCCTAAAATAGAGCCCTGAGGCACTCCTCTATCAACTGGTTGAACCACAGAATTAAGGTATGAGCCATCCGCTTGCCGCAAAGAAACTAGTTGTTGTCTATTAATCAGATAACTATGGAACCAGTTTACACTATTTATATCAAACCCATAATAAGAAAGCTTGGATAGGAGAAGGGTGATGTTTATTGAGTCGAATGCTCTAGAGAAGTCTAAAAGAGTTATAATAGTGGCCATACCCGAGTCTTGAGCAGCTATAATGTTGTCAATAACATCAAGCAAGGCAGTTGAAGTGCTGCGACCCTTCCTAAAACCGGATTGTAGGGACGGTAAAATTTTATGAATTTCTAAGTATTTTTGAACTTGCATATAGACAACCTTTTCTAGCACTTTCGATAAGAATGGCAGAAGACTAATTGGTCGCAACTGTTTGACTTCAGTAGGATTACATACTTTAGGAATAGGGCGTACAACGGCTGTCTTCCATGACTCAGGAAAAACACCTGTAGAAATAGACCTGTTAATTATAGATGTAATACTTTTTAGTGATTGGGGTAGTGTTAATAAAACCATGTCCCTTGATATTTGATCATTCCCGAGTGCATTAGATTTTATGTCAAGAATGATCTTACCAACCTCAGTTTCACTAACTGTAGATAATTTAAAGGTACAGTCACTAAATCTATGGAATTCAAAAAAGGTGAGGTGAGACATGCTTGTATTAGTGGTGCCGGGAACATTTAGAAAGTGTGTATTGATGCTATCAGGATCATTAAAGTCGTTAGGTAATTCTTTAGCTTTGTTTAAACTAGTTAAAACAGTTTTTTTAAGATTGTTCCAAAGATAAAAAGAGTTTTTTGCATGAATATTTATAAAGAATTTAAAGTAGGCACACTTTTCATAATACAGGCTGACGTTAACAAGGTGTTTCAGGGACTTATACTCATTTATGTTGTCTTCCGTGTTACTTGTCTTACGAATTTCTGATGCTTGATTGCGTAAAAGCATCATGTAACGGACATTGCTCGTAAGCCAAGGCTGAATATTTTCCTTAATAGATGCTCTTTTCAGCGGTGCAAAAACGTCATATAAGTCAACTAATATAGTGCTCAAAGTATAAACCATATCGTCAACAGATTCCCCCTCACAGATGCCCTAAATTAGGGACCCTTACTCGCTAAATCTTATTACACTACACTGATTATGTAAGGGTCCATGTGAAAAGTGTAATGTAATAGGCCTATAACTCGTAGTTGATGAAAAAAAACCTTCAATGGATAAAAAATATCTGTCAGTCGCTTTAACTTTTTGATAGTTTTTTAGTTAGAGAATAAGATGCTGGCAAGAGTGTAACGACGAAGAAGAAGTACCCACCAGAAAACTGCACCATCCTTGCACCGGGAAAAGGCTGGTTCGCTACTGCAAACTCCAACGCTTCCAGGACATATTGCCCTTGTAGGTCAAACACTTCAACTTGGTTTTCAAATGGTGTCGATAACAGTAGCCTCTCGAATGTCACATCTGAAAAGAACAGACTTTATGGGCGACTAGCAGATGCCCGCGACTTCGTCCGCGCGAAATAAGTTTTTCAAATTCCCACGGGAACTCCCTAATTTTTCGGGTTAATATATATAGCCTATGACACTCTTTTTTTTTTTTTTTTATCCACTACAAGCTAGCCCTTGACTACGATCTCACCTGATGGTAAGTGATGATGCAGTCTAAGATGGTAGCGGGCCAACCTGTTAGGGGCATGGCAGTTATATTAAACCCATACCCCTTAGGTTTCTACACGGCATCGTACCGGAACGCTAAATCGCTTGGCGGCACGTCTTTGCCGGTAGGGTGGTAACTAGCCACGGCCGAAGCCTCCCACCAGGCCAGACCAGGGAAAATTCAGAAATTATAAATTCCCAAATTGACCCTGCCGGGGATCGAACCCAGGACCTCCGCACGTTAAGGCAACAGCGCTACACACTGCGCCACGGAGGTCGTCAAAATAATGTGTAATAACTCACAAATAATGTGTCTTTCTCTTGGTACCAGAATTTTCAAAATCGGTTCAGTAGATCCAGAGATTACACCCTACAACTTCACAAACTCACAAACTTTACCTCTTTATAATATTAGTATACGAGTAGTAAAATGGACCGGCTGACTAAAAGTCCGAGCGCGCAATTTGATATAGAGTTGCATATTAGCGTGACAGGATAATTATTCATTATTTAAATTTTTATAATTATTTTATAAGCACAATTAAATATTGCCTGAGACGTGACGGAGTGTCTGAACGTTTCGTGGGACAATGGAATGGAATTCCCAATCCATAGCGTTCTAAATTCAGATTATTTTATCTCACTGAGTGAACAAAAACGAGTTAGATCTCTGATTTTAAGCAGCAAAGGGGCGCTTAAGCTTATCGAGCTAGAGAGGTGACAAACGTATATTTTCTTTACTACGCCAACTTTTCGGACGTTTTAACCTGTCCAAAGGTGTCTGTTCACACCACTAAACACTTTAAATTGAAACCTTAAAAAGTTTAACATTTTATTTCGCTTATTTTCACTGTTGGACAGTGAGATCTATAGAGCATACTTCGACTTAGCTCTGACTTAAGCGCAAACACACAGGGAGCGGGTGCGGTCGGGCGCGGGTTGGGTCGGGTGCGTGGCGGGTTGAATTCCTTGTATTTATATGAACAACATCACACAGAACGCGGCCGCGGGTCGGGCGCGGGCCGGGTCAGTGTCACCAGCTACGTGTCCACTCCCTGTGTGCTTTGCCTTTTAAGACTGAGTTAAAATGAAACAGATTTATGATACATAAAACTGATATATAAAACTTTATTGTATTACTTTTGATAACTGTGCATTATGTAGATTGTATGTTATTGGTTAAAATAAAAAAATGAAAAAAAAAAAAAAATACGCACATAGTTTTAACCCTAAGTAAAGCCTGAGCAAAGTCAAAGTACGTCCTATAGATATCGGCATTAAAGTACCACCAAAATAGTTTTTCCACGTCTTTGTCCTTTCTATGTTCCTTAATATACGAACTCAGAAGTCACTCCTTTCTAAAAACCGAGAAGCACTCACTTCCAGCGTCGATGTCTGCTCTCACGCCACCTGTGTTGATCAAACAGAAGTGGGCGTAATTCCACTGATTTCCCTGAGCTTTCTCCATGGCCTGTGGACCAATAAAAACCATAATATTTGAGACATTTGTTTTTTTATTCTACCACAAGTTGGCTCTTGACTCAATCTTACCTAGAGTAAGTCATGATTTTTTTTCTATACAGTACAGCAGTCTAAGATGGTAGCGGACTAACCTGTTAGGGGCATGGCAGCTATAAATAACCCGAACTCGTAATCGGTTTCTACACGACATCGTACCGGAACGCGAAATCGCTTGGCGGCACGTCTTTGCCGGTAGGGTGGTGACTAGCCACGGCCGCAGCCTCCCACCAGGCCAGACCAGGGAAAATTCAGAAATTATAAATTCCCAAATTCACCCTGCCGGAGATCAAACCCGAGACCTCCGCACGTTAAAACCACAGCGCTCAACACTGCGCCATGGAGGTCGTCACAAAAGTCATAATGCAGTCTTTAGATGGTAGCGGCAGAGAATATGTAGCAGGCTAACCTGTTATGGGGTTATAATAGTAGGTATGTAACTGACTGTAATTTAACCTTTATGGGACATGGCTCATTCACTAGCTATCTGTGTATTTTTTTTTATTGAAAACATTACAATAGAACTTAAAGCTAGCTAGCACCTAATTACTATATAAGTCATGCCCGCGTGGAATGGTGGCAAGAATGCTCGCTGCAATTCCGCTCTGGACAGCCAGGCTGATCCTTTGCGCAAAATGTTAACCGTGGTGAAATATCTCGCAAAAAGATTTTGGCGGGATATTTGTATATTTTTTTTTTGCAAAGTCAAAAGGAATAGTAAGAAAACGTACAGCGTTCATGAAAGCATCGCATATGAAACTTCCAAGGTTACATTCGCCGCAAGAGCACCTCGACGAAAGTTGAACTTTAGAAAACCCCACAAGTTCTGAAGCTCTCTCTTCAATGATTGGAAGGTATTCATTGATCCTTGCCAATACATCAGGTGCTGGAATGAAAGTTATAAAGAAATATTAACGAAGATAATATGTAATGAGATCTAGTGACTACATACAATGAATTTTGTTTAAAGTCGCAAGATTTGTGGCCAATATACGGTGTTCAAATGATAAAATGATAAATGATAAATGATTTATTTATTTCACATAGGACAACTGGTGTCACTTATGATACGTCAAGACTCTACCACCGGTTCGGAAAGCTGTTTCTACTGAGAAGAGCCGGCAAGAAACTCAGCAGTTGCTCTTTTCTCAAAAAAGAAAGAGGTTACAATATTAATACATACGTAATATTACAAGTATTACACTGAATTGTGGGTCACTGGATGCGAGGCCGGTTGCTTCCATGCAACTTTGTCGTCAATAAAATCGTCGATAGTATAATAACCTCGACTTAACAAATGCTGTTTGACACAGTAATTTTAAATTTATGTATCTAATGGCAAATCTAGAAACTCTTTTGGAACCATGTTATAAAAACGTACACTGGACCCCACAAAGGATTTCTGCACCTTGCGCACACGATATGACGCTGTTACTAGCTTATGGCGGTTTCTAGTACATATAGATTGTGAGTATCACCTCAAAACATTCATATCCCAAGCATAATACGTATAAAAATATAGACTGCATGGAATGGGACGTGTATTTATGTCTTTCATCGGGGTTTACAAAGTCAGATAAAAATAAGTTGATATTATTGATCCAGATTTAAGATTGATTTCTTTAAAGGAGGATATCTATTAAAATTAATGAAATTCATATTATTTTTGTGTACCCAAGACACAATATTATGAGTTACAAATTCAATATCATGAATTCAATTTTCAAATCGCTGATGGGTCATCTTGAAAAAATTTAAAAATATCTGCAGAATTGAAGACACATGCATCATTGAAATACCTATCCTTTTACTATTTATAAAGAAAAATAAAAATAAAAACCTCGGCAAACGTATAAGTTTGGCTATACAGCGGGGTAAGGGTAACGCAGCCAGCGTTCTGAGCACATTGCCTCATTGCAGCGGTTTGGGTAATATTTTTAATGTTAAGTTTTAATTTAGATTTTAATGTATTTCACAATTAATTTTAATTTGATATTTTAGTACGTAGGTATTATTGTTTTGTCAGAAATAAAATAAATCTTATCTGTAAATGTAACATATAAGTGTTCTATACCACCCAATTAGTTACCTTGTTCAACGTCGTTGCCGGCAAAGATGGGATCACCGGTCCAATGAACGAGTTCCCCTTGATCGTCAAAGTAAAGCTTAATTTCTCCCAAAAATGCCGTATGAGCGGCCGCTTGGACTACGAGCACCTAAATTATAATAATAGTATATTAAGTAAAATTGATACCATATACTATATATATACCATATACCATATACTATATACTATACTATACTATATACTATAATAGTATATATATATAATATTATAAATGCGAAAGTTTGGATGTATGGATGGATGTTTGTTACTCAATCACGCCAGAGGACGGCGAACGGCACGATTCTGGACGAAATTTGGCACAGAGATAGATTAAAATCTGGAATAAAATATAGTCTGGAATAACACTTTTTATAGTTCCCACAGGTACCAAAAATCCTTGCTGCATTATTTAAATTAGTCTAAAACTCCATGCAGTGATCCAATAAAAATTTTTTTCTTTATTTCTAATTATTGACTCATATCTACAAAAACAAACTTTTCTAAAACTATGGGCTTTTTAAAGTTTTACTTTCTGTTTTGATGTTTGCTACTGTGCATCTATTGGAGCCAATTAATTTAATACCTCTATGGTGGAAGCTGAATAAGTAATTATTTTGTACTCATTTTATAAGTTGAGAGGGAGATATTATAGCAAGAGAGAGAGGTGCGAGTGCACATTTTCTTTCTCTCTTTCTCTCATAGCCAGTACATATAGATGGAGATAAGAAGTTTTACTTCAGTCGTGTGTACTAAAGCACACTTGTTTTTTTTTTCACTCTTAAGCACATTTGACATTATCTTAATACAGATATCCATTTTACTCACAGATCTGTTCTCTTGTTCGACTACAATTGGGTAGGGTCCCTGAGGTACGAACGCAATACCCGCCGGTGGCTCTGTATTTATTAGAAGGGAATGGCTGTGAGCTCCTACAACTATATCCACGTACGGACTCGCTTTCAGAGCAATTTCTCTGTAAATAAATAAAGAATTATTTAAATAAAATAGACAGAGTGAATAGGCATCTTCTAGGCAAGCGCGTTCCAACCTAGAATCATCATTTATTTGCACTAAGCATGCTTGACGTCAAGCGCAAGCCTATTATGCAAACAAAAACTTCTCGGGTTAATAGTTTCTCACCTCACACGACCCATTATTATAACCGATTTTCCCTCCGTAGGAGGATTGGACATTTGGAACCCGAAGTTAAATTCCTCATTAGATTCTTTAATGAAATTCCTTAAGAAACAATTTAGCAGACGTAGTATAACAGATTTTGCGATCAGACCCCCGAAGCAAACAGAGGGGTGTTATACGTTGTATCTGTCTGTGGCATCGTGGCTCCTTAATGGATGAACCGATTTTGATTTAGTTTTTTGTTTGAAAGGTGACCTAATGGAGACTCGCTCATAGCTATGCATAACTAATAATTCTTCGTGTTAAAGTTTCGGGGGTTTTTCCAACCTTATGATTTTTGTCAATATAAATGTTATAGATTTGTAGTAGGTTAGTTTTTGTAAATATTTTAATTATTATTGTTATTAATAGGATGTCTAAATATATCTAATTTGACATTAGTTTAATGTAGAATATCCTAGGACACAACATAATCTGTATCTTTATGTAGTCTGATAATAGTTTGATAATATAACCAAACTATTTATCCCATCTGAAACCTTCTTAAATGATTTGCTTGTACCTGGAAGAAGTCAACTCGGTTGGTGATTGAATTTATTACAAAGTAATTGAATTCTCGTATACGCGAACGCAAAAAGATTCAATTTCGTCTTCAAACTGTGTACAATCATAAACATATTACTTAGTATCACCTGCATTGAATAACGGTTCGAGTTTATACATTCATATTGGCTGAAATGGAGCTTATAACCTTAATTCGATAATAGGCTACATTTAATCCCGGAAAATTAAGTACGCGGTAATCAAAAAAAAATTGGCAGTTATTTTTTTTTCTAATTAAAAATAAGATAAAACTTAATAATAACAAAAATATTAAAAATATTAACCTTAAAACTAAGCAATTAAAGTTTAATTACGAATGTACTATGTTTATATTTAAGACCTTTTGATCTTCGGAGTTCGAAACAACGCGAATGTTGGTGTTCGCGAGCATGTCGGTCACGCGAGCATGTAGGTCACGCGAATCCACATTTTTACCCCCTACCAAAAAGTGCTCAACGCGTCTAAAGAAGATTTCACATCAAAACCTTAATCCACGTGAACTTAGTCGCGAGCATCATATGTAAGATAATTTATAAAAACGTGTTAATTGAGTCTTACACTTACTGATCTGTGTCAAGTCCACAGTGAGACAAAACAACGATAATGTCTACTCCCTCTGCATTCAATTTTTCAGCCTCCCTTCTTACAGCTTCTATTTCATCTGTGAATCTCAAATTACCGGTTTGTGCCAATTCCTGCCAACAAATTTATTGATGGTAGAATTACTTAGCTTGCATATGTCACTGTAAAATTGTAAAAATCGTTAGATTGTAATCTAACGCTTTTTATCTCGATAGATTGTAAACTGTCGAAAGATTGTGAACCATTCAATGTTTTGAATCTCAATTTTTTAAATATTCGTTATATTTACGTTTTCTTGTCTCTTTCTTGTAGGTTAGGTTAGGGTTCGACATAACTAAACAGGTGGGTTTTATCGGGTTAATATACCTAACAATCTACCGAAAAATAATGGGTGCGTTAAATTGTAATCGGTCGACAGTTTACAATCTCGCTAGTTAGATTACAATCTAACGGTTTTTACAATTTTACGGTGACATAATATACATAATTCTCTCTCACCACGAATCCTGATTTCGAATCCCAGGCTCTTGACTCCTAAAATCTCTAGTTTTTCGGAGTTGTGTAAATTTAAAGCAATAGGTATCATGACACTCAATAAAATCAGCAACTCTTTATCAAAGTTAAAAACGCGAAGTTGGTATGAAAAAAATAGTTCCGAGGATGTGAACTTCAGGTATTTGGCCCTCTATTTAATAATCAGTATGAAATAGTTTACTTATTTATGACATAGGCATCATCACACACAAACTCTACACAAACTCTGACCCAGTGGCCAAAATCGGTTTTGTCGGTTTTTTATCGGATATACCATGGGAGCGTGCTCAGGAACTTCACAACCTTGTTCCTCCTTCCCCGTTCTACCATAGAACAGCGAGAAACCGTTTGCGTTGGCATTCTTATGTGGTTTATGTCCAATCTGCCCGCACGAAACGTATTTGCTCAAGGTTTTTGATCCGAACCGCTAGGATGTAGAACATCCTCCCAGCGCAAGTATTTCCTGCCACGTATAACTTAGCTACCTTCAAGGCAAGAGTGAATAGGCATCTTGTAGGCAAGCGCGTTCCAACCTAGACCTCATCATTGCTTTGCACTAAGCAAGATTGTATTCAAGCGCAAGCCTATCTCACAATAAAAAAAAATTAGAACTAATTTTTATGCCTGTATAGTTTGTCACATGGTCAGATAAGTATATATCACTCACGTTTGTGGTAGAAATTATAACTCCTATGATGCCAATCTTGCGTCCTTTCCTCTCAATCACTATGCTTGGTTGATATAATCCTTGGATATCTGGCTCATCGTCATCGATAATGTTGGCTACAACAACTGAAGAATTCAGGTGTTGGAGATATGGGACCACTCCTTCTATACCATTGTCGAATTCATGGTTGCCTAGTACCTGTGCCAATATTATAATAATAAATAAATAGGTATTTTATTTTCAGGAACATGGGTTATCTTGTGTACTGCCTCGTTGGTCTAGTGGTTGTCATGTTCGACTGCGGCTGCCGAGGTCCCGGGTTCGAGTCCCGAGTCGGGCTATTATGCGTGTTGGGTTTTTCTAAGTACTAGCCCGGAGTTAGGAAGTTGGCGGTGTTTCACCCCCGTGCCTCGGAGAGCACGTTAAGCCGTCGGTCCCGGTTATTATGAGTATTATCACTAACACGATAATAGTCGTTAAAGCCCGCCAACCCGCATTGGAGCAGCGTGGTGGGTCTAAGCTCTAATTCCCTCTCTCCTATGAGAGTGGAGGCCGGTGCCCAGCAGTGGGACGTTAATGGGCTGTAGTGATGGTGGTGGTGGTGGGTATAGATATAAATCTTAAAGTAGTAATTTCCCTCACACAATCTACTCGTACCATATATAATTTAGGTTAGGTTTTTTTAAGAGTAAATAAATTGAATTATTTCATAACATCATAAAATTACATTATCACATTAGTTGCCCAAGTCGAGTTATTATGTTACCATGTATTAGTTACTTGATATTTTTAAGGTTCTATTAAACTTTTATCTGGTTCGATTATCGGGCACGCACTTCTAATTCTTTTTGACGACATCCTCGGCGCAGTGTTGAGGGCAGGGTGGGTCCGTTTGGGAATTAATAATTTCTGAATTTTCTCTGGTCTTGTCTGATAAGAGGCTTCGGCCGTGGCTAGTTACCACCCTTCGTGTAGAAACCGACTAGGAGTTGCCATGCCCCTAACAGGTTGGCCCACTACCATCTTAGACTGCATCATCACTTACCGTCAGGTGAGATTGCAGACAAGGGCTAACTTGTAATGGAGAAAAAAAAACTTTTGTGTTACATTAAGTGCGTTTGAAGCAATTAATTGTAAAACTGTGATTAAAATCAATGTCAGAAAACATCATTTGAAATCTGCCAATACGCACTTGACCAGAGTGGTGAACTATGGTCAAACTCATTCTGAAAGAAGCCTCATGCCGTGAGCCGGTGATGGGTTGAAATGCTGATGATGAAGATTATGAAGGCTTTAGAAAATTGGGAACCGACATTTTATCATGTCAATTTGATGGGAAAAAAAATAAGAAATGGTAATGCGCCATTGTGTATACAACTTATATAGTTACATATCATACGCATCCAGCAAAATATTATAATAATAATGGATGTTAATCTTGATGCAATACGAAAGACTGTAAATAAATAAATGCCTAATAATATGAAAGATACTTTCAATGAACAAACAATGATAATTACTGGTATATTATCTGATACCATAGATTTATTATCTTATCTTACTCTTACTAATATTATAAATGCGAAAGTTACTACCATCACTTAAAGCTATATCATTTAAAATAACGTACCTTGACGTCCCTTATAATATAAGGATTATAATTCTAAATCACAAACGTCAATAATATTAAAATAATACGGCGTTAAGCGATATTAGTATGCTGTACTTACGTGAGCATCATGGGGTATCATATTCATAAACTCCTGTGTAACATTCCATCGTAGCAAGTTATACCATATAGTGCCCTGGAAGCTGTCCCCTCCATTCAGCACTATGGAATCTGGTTCCCTTTCTAAAGCCTGCCTGACCAGGGTTGCTATACGGGCGAACCCGCCGATGCATGGTGCTACTTCTGGGTCGCATACTGTACCAGATATACTTGTCTCCACAAATCTGTAATATATAATAAATTTAAAAAAAAGTAAAGTATAAAATTAAGTAGTCTTCAAAGGGGGGACATATCAACAAATTGCTCAAAAGCCGGCAACGAGTTTGCTCAAGTGCAAGTTTACGAATTCCAACGGGATCAAAAAACCTATAAAATTACGTGGACGCAGTCATGGGAAAAAACTAGACGACGAGAAGTTTAATCAAACGAGTAATGCCCATTCGACAAGGTACGTCTATCAATGGAAATAAATGATAAGTAGGTAGGTTTACGATTGAAATCTTATAAAAAGAAACAAGCACTATTCATGTACAAGAACATATAATTTGGATGACCTTCATTATCTAGATTTTAGAGTCATCATAGGAAACGGATACAGCATCCGACACAAATAAAGAATTTAGCAAAGAGACTAATCGTATGACCATAACTTAGGGTTGCCATCCGTCCGGATTTCCCAGGATTTGTCCTAGTTTAAATGGAGTCCGGAGAGCCTCCGGGCGGGGTTCCATTTGTAGTCCGGGTTTAAAAGTTTACAAAAAAACAGGTTTCCGTTCGAAAAAAAAGTTGATTTATTAAGACTTTTATTTTACTAAGTAACTTTAAATAAAGCATACTGTGGACATGTCCGGGGTCTAAGCTCCAAAATCCGGGATTTTCGCGCTTCTCGTCCTAGTTGCCAGGTAATGAGATGACAACCCTACCACAACTTAACCAAAAATCGAATGGAAGGAAAAAATTCCTTACCTTGCATGAAAATCATTATAATGCACTACATTCAATTCATATAGTTGAGCACAGACTAGAGAGCATACGCTCAGCAACACAGATGTAGTAATACTCAGCATGGTTGCTCGTGATACTAGTGACATTGCGATCTCACAAAGTATTATATATACCTACCTACTTGATAAGATATTATAAAACGATAAATATCTTTGATGTAATCTAGCCGACCAACTGTGTCAAACAAATCCACTCCAAGACGCACATGGCTCGCGTTTTTATCTTTCTTCCAATACATTTTGTTTTCTGCTCAGGGACTTCTGATGAGACCCGCGGGATAAGCCGAATGTTGTTGACGTTCGTGTTCGTTCTTCAAAAAAAGTGGAGGTTCTCAATTCGACGCGAATGTTTTTTTTTAAATGTATGTCGGTGCATATCTCCGTGGTTTCTGAACCGAATGACAGTTGTTTGAGGAAGCTCCCGAGGTGGCCCCATAAAAAAATCTGACTCCAAATCCTCAATCCTGATGCTGTAGGTGTACCGTACTACATAAAATCCTCAAAAGTAGGGAGTTAGGAAATTTTGATGGTGAATTCATATAGTAGGTATCAAGTCACGTATATACGATTCAACTCTGAGTCCCAACTCATACAGGGTTGAACTTACTATTTTTAATGTTGGATGTTAGAAGCAGAAAACACAAAGAAAGGCACTTCGTGGAAGTCCATGATGACCAAGGAACAAGAAGAAGATACCGTAACTGATTATCACCATCATGTTTTATTATATATTCTAAATGATGAGTGAATTTTCCAACACATTACGTGGGCGGTAGACCTTAGATGGCAACGCTTCCGAGGCGGCAGACTATCACTATCCTGTATATTTAGGTATCCTTGTTCACTGTAAGAAGTTTCAGTCTTGTAGGTAAAATACATTTACGTATTATTTATTTACAGGTTTCAAAAATTGTTATAAATGTTTGCAACAACATCAGCGCGGCAGACTGCCATTCTGTTTACGTACGATCTCAAAATAACAAAATAGCAAAGAATCTGTTACGCAGGCGAAGTCGCCAGCTAACGCCAAGTGAGCTAAACTATACCGTTTCTCACGGAAACACGACGCAGCTACCGCTGACGCGGTGTAATCCGAATTTACCGCGAGTCGCGACGTGGGAACGGGAATCATACATATTCTTATTTTAGAAGAAGCCACTAGTTTTTACCTTCTTAATTAATGTAACTTAGTAATATAAAATTAAATATAAGGATATAATCGCCCTATTCGTTTTCATCCACACCCTGCGTGCCAAATATATATCTAATCTGTCTTGTAGGAATAATCGCACCAATAATGTCGCTGCCTCCCGGACTACTATAATCCACTAAAACAGACAAATCGAATTATGTAGTAGGTACAACATGCTACAAATCAATATGGGTAAAAAAAATCCACGCGGACATTTGTGCATTAATACGTTTATTGAATTAACAATGCACAAACATTTGATTCCCGCAGGAATTTTTGAATTTTCCGGGACTTAATGTAGCAAAATATATTTTTATAATTCTTGTTATAAGCTATCTCTTTTCAGCTAAATCTGTTCTATCATTGTGGCGTGACTAAGTAACAAACATGCAAATATACAGCAAAACATGCAAATATGCAAATATATATATAATCACAAAATCTTAAACCACACGGACCAAGTCGTGGGCATCAGCTAGTAGGATAATAAAAAGGTCAATCGTTTTTTTTTTTTACTTTTAAAGTGTCTGGTAGCTTTTGTTGATAAAAAGATAAGGTTGTATATATACACTTAAAAATTTGTGTGCATTTCAAGTGTTGTTTATGAATTATCATAAATATGCTCCCATGAGAAAATATAGTAAGTCCGAGTCTGCTTTAATCATATCGGGTTCCTGATACAAAACTAATGCCAGTTAAACGCTCCAGAAGTCAAATGACCGCCAGTGACCCCAACAGGTTACCATTACCAAGCCAGTTACCAGGCCCGCTACCATCTTAGACTGCATCATCAGTTACCATCAGGTGTGATCGCAGTCAAGGACTAGCTTGTTGTAGATTAAAAAAGTCAAATAATAAAGCAATTAATCATAATAATTAATGGGGGCTAATTAAACAGACTTCTATTTAATAGCATTATACGCCTATAAAAATTTACATTGTCCTCTGAATTACTGAGTCATCTCTATATTGATAGAATAGAGCGTCTGAAAATACTATTTTATCCACTATATATATCTTCAATGTAAATACAACTGTGCATGGTTATTATTTAAGATCTACATTTGTTACATAATATTCAAGCAGTAAAGTAGTAAACTCCTGAAATATTTATATATTAGTGCCCTTTCTATAGGGTACCTCTAGGCAACCAGGGGTGGTCTTTTTGATTAGGGTTTTTTTTATTTTTTGTTAGTAAGTATAAAAGGATTTATTTTATTTTTTAGTTTGGTTTTATTTTTTAATTTTAGTACCTATATTAATGTAAACTATTTGTTTATATTAGTTTAATTAGTTTAGTTTAATAATTAAAAAAAAGCTACTTTATAATATGACACTAATAAGGTAATTCTATCGACTTCTAATCTTATAACTTAGTGCGTATAAAATTTAGTGATACATGGGTAATTTATAACTCATCCTATAAATTAAACTTAATATTTAACTGATCACCAGAAATAGTAAATGATCACCAAAATGAGTCAATGATGGACTACGGACACCAAACTTTGCTGTACCTACTCTAAAACCTAAAAAATATTTTCAAACCAGCGACTTCGTCTGCGTGGTTTGAGGATTTTTGTTCCCGTGGGAACTCTTTAATTTTCCGGTTTAAAAAGCCTATGTGCTATTCCAGACTATAATCTATCTCTGTGCCAAATTTCAGCCAGATCCGTTCAGCCGTTGGGGCGTGATTGAGTAACAAACATCCATACATTCATACATCCATCCAAACTTTCGCATTTATAATATTATATAGTAAGAAGTAATATATTAGTAAGAAGTAAGACTAAATGACGAACTACGGACGCAAAACTTTACTGTACTCTAAAACCCAGATATAAATATTTGCCTCAATGTCAGTTTTCAATCCATTTATCACATTTTTATAAGAATCCGTAAGTGTTTAAGCCACCGTGTGTGTAACATGCTGATTGGCACTAGGAGTGGGCATTATCTTCTCACAAAAAACCCGAACATATTTCTATTACTTTGAACCGCGTTTACTTAGCTTAGCTTTTGCCCACGGCTTCGCTCACGTTAGGTTCGACTTTCATAAAAATTTCAAAGCCCTATTTTACCCCTTAAGGGGTTGAATTTTCATTGAAAATAGAATTTTAGCTATCTGTAATAAATTTCAGTCCGACCCGTCCCACTGGACTGGACCACTGTCCAGTGGAAAACAGAACATAGTAGCGATTAGTGTAATGCAATTTTCCGCATTTTTGGCACTGGGGCGAACTGCTAAACGATAAGGAAGTGCAATCAAGCTCACATATCGGCAAGCGTGGGATCAGGGGTAAAGCCTTGGAGTTCTGCCAACGCGCCTGCTCCATGCGCTGGGTAATTGATGCGAACGTGCTTCAAAACGAATAGCGCCATTTTATATTCATAACTTGCTGATGCCCGCGCCCTCGTCCGGGTAGTTTAAGTTTTTGTTTATTCACGATGAAAACAATTAATTTTCCGGAATAAAAATAGCCTATGTCACTCTCCAGGTCCTCAACTATGCCCATGCAAAAATCACGTGGATCCGTTTCTCTGTTGCGGTGCTAGTGAAGGACAAACCAATAAACAAACATACATTAGCATATATAACAGTATATGATAATATTCAACAGTTTGTAATCTATACTAAGACTTCTATAATAATACTAATATTATAAATGCGAAAGTTTGAATGGATGTATGGATGGATGTTTCTTACTCAATCACGCCAGAACGGCTAAACGAATCTGCATGAAATTTTGCCCAGAGATCTAATTATAGCCTGGAATAACTCATAAGTAACTTTTTATTCCAGAAATAACGAATTACCGCGGGAACTAAAAACCTCAATCCACGCGGACGAAATCGTGAGCTAGCTAGTAATATAAGATGTTCCAAATTCATTAATGCTAGGAAAGCAAAATCGGACCTATTCCTTAGTCGAACCGGCTTATAGAGGCTATATTACAATCCTGGATTTTTGCCAAGGATAACGTGCTGGGAACTCAAGTGAATGCGTTTTAAAGTGGATTATCCGGTGCTTGGTCTGTGCTGATCCAAGCTTGCTACACGTTGGTGACCGGCTGACCACCTCTCTCGCGCAGTGTTGAGCGCTGTTGTCTTAACGTGGGAGGTCCCGGGTTCGATTCCCGGCAGGGTCAATTTGGGAATTTATAATTTCTGAATCTTCTCTGGTCTGCTCTGGGAGGCTTCGATCGTGGCTAGTTACTCGTCGTCGCTCGCTCGTAGCTTAAGTTACTGATTATCACCATTATATTTTATAAATAACTGGACGTCAATAAGTGTAGTGTACTTACCTATATTGAATAAACATTATTTGACTTTGACTTAGACTTTGACCTTAACACCCTACCGGCATAGACGTGCCGCCAAGCGATTTAACTTTCCGGTACGATGCCGTGTAGAAACTAGAAACCGATTAGGGGTATAGGTTTAATATAACTGCCATATCCCTAACAGGTTATTCCGCTACCATGTTATACCTACCATATACTGATGAGATTATATCAGCTTTATCAATCATTCATTACTATGATTGACGAAATCTAATGGAGTAAAGTGTAGAGATCGTGCTAGGGGGTTTCACGCTAATTAAACTTTGAAATTCCGAACGCGTTCAGCCGTGTTCACACAGGCAATACAGCTGAAAGTTTTCCCGTTACCGTCGTATCACTGCAAACTTAGCGGTGCAGTATGAAACAACTTTATAGAGTACTTACTCGTACGAGTGAGTCCATACCATTGACTTATCAATACGTCTATACCGAAATAAAACTGTAAAACTGATTTTTTTTATTAGGGTCCCGTTCCTCAAAAGGAAAAAAGGAACCCTTACAGCGTCACTTCATTGTTCGCCTGTCAACGCTCTTTTTCTCGGAAACGCGTGGAGGTATCAATTTGAAGTTAATATCAAATACATTCCCTTGGAGGTGTAAAAAAATCAAGCTTCGTCAACGCAATCAAAAGATACGGCCGTTTATGCGGAAAATTTTGCATATTTTGACACTCGCTAATAAATCAAAACCTGTAGTGTTTTTGCCGTTGACCTAGAATCATGAAATTTGGCAACAAGCAAAGTTTCATAGCACAAGAAAAGGGAGAAATCCGAAAATCGTTTATTAGGGTTCCTTATTCATACGGTGTCGAATTGTTTTTCAGGTGCTACCCGTTTTGCGCCTTTAATGCTAAGCGTCCACTTGTCCACATCGTACGCATCGGACGCATAGCATCAAACGGATCATGGTAATCTTTGTATAGAAATTCACAGAAGTGCGTCCACTTATCCGCACCGTACGGATCGGCGCTCGCTCCGCAACGTCTGTCATTTACATTTGACGATCGTCCTGTCGTACGTGCGGACGGTAGCGGACGTGCGAAATGCGTGTGGCATTTCGCACGTCCGCTCTCTTCGAAAATCCGAATGAAGTGGCGTCGGCATTCCGTTTGCTGGTAGTTGCGTCGGCAAATCCGATCACTGCCGATGAGGTGGACGCATTGTGAAAAATTCATCCGTTTGATGCAATGCGTATGATGCGGACTGCGTGTGCGGACTAGTGGACGCTTAGCATAATATATCAGACATAGATGCCGTATTATTGTTTGCATTTGAAATGTCTTTTTCTTTAGAAACATAGATTGAAACTTTACGCTACGTAATCTTTCACAGAGCAGAGTATAAAATAGCCAATTTAGATATAAATAATGCCCCGTCCAGCACAATAAGTGTGTCATTAATATTATCCTCCCTGATTCGAGCACCCCGCAGGTTAACGGTGGCTCTCGAGTTTTACGACGTCGTTAAAGGTTAAGGGGTAGCTGAATTTTAAGAATACGTTTATTGGAACACCAGATGACGCCTGTATCTTCCGCGTTGAAAATTTCGTGGTAACTCCTTGATTTTCTGCACTAAGATGTGATTAATTAAAACCTTAAGCAATGGGACCTCAAAGGAGCAAAAAAAGCCTCCAAATATACAAACTTACAAACCACCCTAGAGGAAAAACACGAGTAGGCAGGTAGGTCCTCCCAATGTCCAATTGTTCATTTTCTGCGTATCGATAAGGTTGCCTGGAAGAGATCGCTACTCGATAAGACCGCCTTATTGTACCTACGTTTTAAGTTTTCATGTTTGTTATCTGTTTCTGCAGTGTTTTTGTGATGAATAAAGAATATACATACATACGGGCTAAAATATTACATTAATTATAAAATTAACTATCCATACTAATATTATAAATGCGAAAGTGTTTCTGTCTGTCTGTCTGTCTGTCTGTCTGTCTGTCTGCTACGCTTTCCCGGCCCATCTTTTCAACCGATTTTGCTGAAATTTGGTACAGGGGTAGATGGTATCCCGGGGAAGGACATAGGCTACTTTTTATCCCGGAAAATTATAGAGTTCCCGCGGGAATACAAAAAACTGTCTCTTCACCCGATTTTGATGAAATTTGGTACAGGGGTAGATGGTATCCCGGGGAAGGACATAGGCTACTTTTTATCCCGGAAAATTAAAGAGTTCCCGCGGGAATCAAAAATCTAAATCCACGCGGACGAAGTCGCGGGAATCATCTAGTATATTAATAATTAATATTCTATTTAATTATAAAATTCAAAGTCCTAACTGACTGACTGACTAACTGACTTATATATCAACGTACAGTCTAAACCGCTGGTCCTAGAGATATGAAATTTGGAGTGTGTGTTCTTTGTAAAGAGTAGGTATTCATTAAGAAAGGATTTTTCGAAATTCTACCCCCAAAAGGCTTAAATAGGGATTGTAAATTTGTATGAAAGTCCTTTATATTTTACAAGATATCTTTCAATTTATATCTACGAAACTTTATAATATATTGGATTGTGGTAAAAAATAAAGAAACACATGTGTCACAATTTTTAAAAAATCCCACAAAGGGGTTAAATAGGGGTTGACAGATTGTATGAAATTTCATCGTTTTTCAAGTTATAGCCATGAAACTTTAAAAAATCAAATTTGGGCCTCCGTTTTAAATTATGAAAAACGAATTTGTCAATTTTTGTAATTTCTATCCCCAAGGACGTTAAATAAAGAGTTTGTCCTTCACGCACGCCACAAGAGAGCAACGGATTAACGTGATATTTTGCATCGGTATACCTGAGGACGGATGAATGGGGACCTGGAGAGTGACATAGGATTATTTTTATCCCGGAAAATTGAAGAGTGCCTGTGGGAATTAAAAACTTATGCCATGCGAACGAAGTCGCGGGTGTCACCTAGTATAAAATATGCGGACAAAAATGCTTGCCCTTAAATAAACTGTAGGTATAATATACGGATTGTGGTCAATACTAAACTGTACTCGAAAGCAGTACTTATAGTTTTATACAAAAGGGTCATGTTAGTAAACTATTTTAATATTATAGTTTTGTGTTTTAGTTTTCAAAACGTATCTATTTGTCTGACCAATGGGGGATACCCATGAATGATCACTTGGACGTGTTTATCATATCATGTCATACTTCATACTAATATTATAAATGCGAAAGTGTGTTTGTTTGTCCTTCAATCACGCCGCAACGGAGCAACGGAACGACGTGATTTTTGGCATGACTATAGTTGAGGACCTGGAGAGTGACATAGGCTATATTTTATCCCGGAAAATAAGGTGTTCCCGCGGGAATCAAAAAAACTAAAACCACGCGGATGAAGTCACGGGCATCAGCTAGTCCATACTAAAACTGTAAATGCGAAATTGTATATTACTAGCCGATGCCTGCGACTTTGTTCGCGGGGATCGAGGTTTTTTGGCCAATGTGGTAATCCAGACTATAAACTATCTCTCTGCCGAATTTCATGCGATCTGTTTAGCCGTTCTGGCGTGATTGAGTAACGAACAACCATCCATCCATCTATCCATCCAAACTTTCGCATTTATAATATTAGTATACATTAGTACAGAAGTATAGATGACAAAGTTGCATGGAAGCAATTGGCTTCGCATCCAGCAATCCACAAATCAGTGTTATACTTGCTATGTAACGTATGCATTGAATAACTATTCACAAAGTGTAACATTTTTCTTTTTCATGAAAAGAGCAACTGCTGAGTTTCTTGCTGGTTCTTCTCAGTAGAACATCTTTCCGAACCGGTGGTTAGAATTTTGTCGACCTATTATAAGTGGCAGAAGTTGTCCTACGTGAATTAAAAAAATCATTTCATTACATTATATCTGCCTGTCTGTCTGCTAACCCTAACGTTTATAAGAGTGCTCTCTATTGCGCCAGGAAGGTCTTCAAGATAATAATGCCAGGCCATATTCGAAGCTCGAAAAGTGGTAGCCCATCCAGTTATCGACTTGGATCAATGTCGCTTAACCAGCATAATTGTCTGATATTTACTATTAACAAGGCCAGATATCCCTAGCCGCACTATCCACCACCTCCACTATAGCCCATTAACGTCCCACTGCTGGGCACAGGCCTCCACTCTCATAGGAGAGAGGGAATTAGTGCTTAGACCCACCACGCTGCTCCAATGCGGGTTGGCGGGCTTTAACGACTATTATCATGTTAGTGATAATAACCGGGACCGACGGCTTAACGTGCTCTCCGAGGCACGGGGGTGAATCACCGCCAACTTCCTAACTCCGGTTTAGTACTGAGAATTTCTAGTCAGAGAAACCCAATAAGTACTCAATTATTGCTCGAAAAATCCACACTTGGCCAGCAAGGTGGACTATGGCTACACCCTTATCATTCCGAGAGCAGACTCGTGCTAAGTAGTGAGTCCGCAAGGGGTTGAAATGATGGTGACTTCAGGCAACTAAAAATAGCGGTTTCCAAACTGGGATATTCCATTATTTACAACAAACTAATAATTGTGTGTGTACGTATGTACACACACAATTATTAGTTTGATGTAAATAAGTGGCTGGATGAGAAAGGCTGAGATAATGATGATGAAGATGAATAATTGTGTAAATAAGCCATCAGTTACCAGTAACTACTACAAAATACCTACTAGGAAATTGAGTTAGAATCGAGAGAGTAAAAAGGTCCTGCTGAAAGAAAGTTACCCGCCTTAAAATTTTAGCGAGAACAGCACAGACATAAGACAGAATGTTGTATGGATAATAGCTAGTTTTAGAAAGAAAAACAGTTTATTCACCGTGGTGTCACAGATAAAACTAGATACAAATGGAACACTTTGTATAGACAAAGTGGTCATAGGACACCACCCATAAAGGGCGTACAGTTCAGCATTATGCCCTGCGTCCTATGCCCATAAATGCATGCAAATCAAGGCGTTCGTTTTCAGCTGTGACCCAGGTGACGACGCAGAACAGCCTATCCCATTCCCCATTCAAAATATAACAAAGTGTGTGTGTGTGTGTGCAATTCACACACAGCAGAAGTGTAACTTCAGAAAAGTAGCCCACGAGCGAATGAGATAATAACTTGTATTCTATCTCATTCTCTCGCAGGCTAAATCCAATTATGTTTTTGGTGTCGCTTTTTCGTTTCTTCGAATTTTCATATCACAACGATTCTAAAGAAGTTTCACTTCAAAAATTGCCGTCTTGCCTAAAGTCTGCTGAATCTATAAGTAGTCCCTCCGCGTACTCGACTCTGGGCATCAATAAAATAAAAAAGCAACAAAAATTGTAACTCACGTACGGACGTAAATTGCAACACGATCCGCGGGGGTTTCACGTATTGCGGATAACTATTGGGAATAGATTTCAAAGAATTTCTGTCTTTTGTCGATCCAAATTCGATATATCTCACTTTGCGGAAATTGTTTTTCTTTTTTTTCTGTAAGCGATTTTATATGGGTTGACGACCTCAAGGTGGAAGGAACTCGCAGCGTGTATAGGCAGGGAATCTTAAATTCCTATTTCCGGTTGTGGAGACAAGTAATATTGAGTATTGTGTGGCATGTTAGGCATGTTTTCCGATAGATAAAAATGGATATTTCTACCCTACTAATAACCCAGAATCACTACCCCAATCCAATGTTTAATTTACCACGATATTATAAACTAGATAGTGCCTGCGACTTCGTCCGCGTGGATTTAGGTACTTATTGGAAATATCCCGTGGGAACGATTTTCCGGGATAATTCCTGTACTATCCAGGTCTTAGTCTAGGATGCAACCTATAATTTCGACAAGTTCTATCCCTTGGAAGGAGATAAGCTACTTTTTATCCTGGAAAATTCAAAAATGTCCCCAAGAATCAAAAAACCTTGATCCACCCGGATGGATCATCCAGTCCATAATAGTATTAGCACAGAATAGGTATTAGTATGGATGTGAAAGTGTGTTTCATTGACTTGTCTTTAATCACGCCATAGCAGAGCAACGGATCGATGTAATTTTTTATATCAACATAGTTAAAGACGTGGATAGTGACACGAGTCACTTTTTTTCTCCCGGAAAATCTGCGAGTTTCCACGAAATTTAATATAACGTGAGAAAATATTTTCGTTAATGTGCAACAGAAGAAAAAAGTGTTTCTGTAAAATAATTTACAAACAGATGATTCCGTTTTCATTTCCGCGCGCTTCCGCCATTTTGTTTTTATTGTGTTGCCTAATAACGAAGCTGTAACAACGTTTTCCGTGTTGCGAAAGTAATGGGTCTTTTCTAACGAGATGGCACTTAGATGTAATTTGAATCATAATGATGTCGATTAGGGGAAATCGTTTAAATGGATTCAAACTTTTGCTAGCAAAAACGTTGCAGGTATTTCCAAATTTCATGCAGAGACACCTTCCTTATATAACGTTCAAATTAGAAAGAAGAAGAAACAAAGAAAAATCATTTATTCATCTTGTGCCTCGTACATAAAATCAAACTTTAAAATTAAGCTATGGCTTTTCCACTCACATGGCACAAGACAAAAAAGGCCCCGACTCAGCATTAATGCTGCAGGTTTTGAAAACAAAACCTGAGCGCTGGTATTCTGCCGAACCCAAACGAGTGACACGCACGAGCTCAACAGTCTTCGCAGCCGTCTGCAGTAACGGGATGAGTGTGATAAAATGGAATAAAATAAAATCTGTAATTTACGCAGTGAGTGTACCTAGTGTGTAAAACTAATTATTAGAGATAGCGATTTAAAAATAGCAATAAAAAAAAATAAGATTAATAAGTATAATATAATATAATAGGCATATTCTGTGAGTACATAATATAGCAGCTTCAAACCACCAAGCTAAATAACCTGGAACTAGTTGAAGTTTGTTGTTTTTTTATTGTTTAAAACTTTCTTTTTTAATGTGCTCCTGTTACGCAAATGACCTGTTATAATATGTAGGTTTGACCTTAAGCATCGTCCTTATTACCTATTTATCTAGCTAGCTTGGTGGTATTAAAAGCAAATTTTATTTACAGAGTTATAAATACGAAAGATACAGACACACTTTCGTATTTATAACTCTGTACTACGTATTCTCGAGCCATCTTTTCAACCGATTTTGACGAAATTTGGTATAGATGTAGGTTGATTCACGAGGAAGGACATAGGCTACTTTTTTCCTGGAAAATTAAGTAGTTCTCGCGGGAATCAAAAACCTTAATCCACGCGGACGACGTCGCGGGCGTCATCTAGTTGATAATTATATTATTCATGAAAAAAAAATAGCAATTATTACCATTTTAGTTTATTTTGGAAATTGTGTACAACACAATTAGCCACTGTCTAGAAACAATGTAGACTAACTTTTTAACGTGAGCAGACATACTAAACATTAAGTTTTATACTTACTCACATAAAGATAGTACCTAAAACGAAATATTGTAACAGTACCTAAGTCAGTAAGGTGATATATGAGATTGAAATTCAGTTTTACATTGGTAATGAAATAAGCAAGCGTTGCCTGTGAATTATTCATGTATTTGATTTGTCAATGCTGAGTTTATGCAGGCAGTATTACTATATATATAACACAACGGCGTGCCATTTTACAAAACGGAGGCGTTATCATAAACGGTGTATCTGTCACTGTCAATTTTTTAAATATTCATTGTATTTACGTTTTCTTGTAGGTATGGTTAGGGTTCGACATAAACAACCAGGTAGGTTTTAATTCACTTAGGTTTTATTGGGTTAATATACCTAACAGATTACAATCTACCGAAAAATAATGCGTTAAATTGTAATGTGACGACAGTTTACAATTTCGCTAGTTAGATTACAATCTAACGGTTTTTGCAATTTTACGGTGACATATCAAAATTTTGCTAGATTATAATTGTCATTTCGATACGTTTTATAATACGCACATTTAAAGTTGCACTGGAAGGTGACCGTCCGACCTCGACCTCGTAGTCTTGCTACGTTCTTACAAGGGCCTCCTTGGCGACTCCCTTACTTCGCGCTTAACAAAAACACGTATTTTTCAAAGCACTTAAACGACGCGGCACAACGATAAGGGACTATCAACAATTATGTCAACGGAGATAAGGGATAATAGGGTCCTACTTTACTGACTCAAAAAATATGCGCCGAGTTGTGAACCTCCTTTTTGGAATTTCCGGAACATAGCATCCGCGTCGCATGGAAAACATGTTTCGTTATGTCGCAGTAGTAAGTGCAGGAACTAATAGCCGGCAAAAACGTCCGTAACGAAAATGCGTGGAGTAAGATTTTTATGTATAGTTAATTAAACCTTAACATTAAAGCACTAAAGTTTAATTTCGAATGTAGTATATTTATATTTAAGACCTTTTGTATTTGTAACAACGCGAGCATGTCGGCGACATGCATGTCGATGACGCTGCGAATCCACATTTATACCCCCTACCAAAATGTGATCAACGCGGCTAAAGAACTTTTCACTTTAAAAATCATGATAAAAAAATTATACCTGATTAATTATTTTCTTTTTACCTCGACTAGACCTTGAAATTAAAATTTACGTAATAAGGAAATTCGTTCTAAGCTGGTGTCTCACACGTTTATTTTTTTGTCCGTAGTGTGATTTAGCTCTTAATCCCGTAAAGCAACGCTGCCAAAATGACGTCGATTAAAATGTCTACGGAGACGTAACATCGACGTGACAAGCGTGAGACAGTCTAATCCGCCGGCCACCACGGCTGAAGAGGGTCCAATGGGTATTACACATCAGCGAAACACAATAAACTAGACACTTCAATCACTCGGGTCGGAATTCAGTGTTGAAAATCGGCTTTTTGTGCTACTATATGCCTTTGACTCAGAGTAAGAATAGTAGGTAGTTACTATACTTACTCTGAGCCTTTGACTGCAGTCTTCCCTGGTTATGATGCAGTGTCAACCTGGGTATGTGCGTACTACTACTGGTACTATAAATCTCAAATCGTAGTGGTAAAAAATTTTTTTTTCAAAAGTAGGCTTTTTTTTACTAATCCACACAAATATTGTAACGGCGAAAGTATGTATGTCCGTCTGTGCGTCTGTCTGTCTATCTGACTGTTGCTACACTTTAACGGCCCATCTCTTCAACCGATTTTGATGAAATTTGGCATAGGAATAGTTTATACCCAGGGGAAGGACATAATGAGGCTGGTTTTTATCCCGGAAAATTAAAGAATTCCCGCGGGAATCAGAAAACCTTAATCCAAGCGGACGAAGTCGCGGGCATAATAATCGTAATGGTAATTTATCAACTAAAGTAGGAAGCGATAATAATTTCAGACAGTTCGTGTAGACAGTAGACACCAATAATTACCTTCTACCTACCTTCTACTACCCGATTTAAACTCTCATTTGTCTATTTATTTTATGTTTAATTTAATTTTACAAATGTTTTAAAGTTTGCAACTTGTTTAGTCCCTTTTATGAAACCTATGTTACTTTTAAGTATTTTGCACGCCATTGTATGGCTGATTGTAACATGCTCACCTTATTACATAGTAACACCGTACTATGTACCTACTTACTTACAATCATGTCAATAAATAAATATTCTATTCTAAATAAATATTCTATTCTATTCTAAAAGCTGGTAATAACAAGCAAGCATTTTGCAGACCGTGGGCGAAACCCGTTAAAATGTTTGGTCATTTTTATTTAATCAACCGGCCACAAATCCAGATTTTAATAACAAACCCTAATGTCCCAGTGCCGACATATTTTTCCCTGGAGATTATATGCTCACATCCTGGGACCATAACTTTTCATTTAAAACGACCCGTTTCTTTTTTAATTTCGCTAGAATAACGCGCTAGGGTGAAATAGACTGGCTGTATTTTTAAACTTAATTAAAAATTATTTTATTATATCTATGTCATAAATTCATGATGCCAGCAGCCTTATTATGTGAAAATGATTGCTACAATGTGACGATTGCTGGTTAACCAATCAGAAGTGATTGCAATTAATCACCATTGGCTAAAATCCATCTATTGGCATAATTGAGTCATCACAATTAGGATGTTGTAATTTTTTTGTAATTAATTATTAAATTGAGGATCTCCCAAAAGACGTGCAATATCCACATCCCCTGTTGTTTTTATGTTTCATATCCATAATAAACTATCGATTAAAGTTAAAAATAGGCGTCGAATTTTGATGACATCACAAGCAAGTATTTCATTTCACAGATATTTTTTTATACTTTATTGGATGTTATTTTACTAATTTTTAACTCAATCAAATTTCAAAATCAATTAAGTATAATAAATAATTGAATGGCGTTTCATACCTTTGTCAGAAAAGTGTTGTACTTGAAAGGCCAATAGATCGTGCAAAAGGACTCTCGACTGAAATACGAAAGAGTGAAATATGGAATTAAAAGGACTTGAACTGGAAAATTTGCCCGGAAAAGCTTTTGTCAATCAGAGCTGATTAATCCACCTATAGGGGCATACTCTCCCTCTCCCTCTTTAATAATCTAACGTTCTTTTTTCAGAATTATAGTCTTTATTTCTGGGATGTTATGGTACGATATATAAATCTGTCATTTTAAAATAATACTGTTTTAAGCGATGGCAAGGAAAGCCGATTTGTTGATAACAGTCATACCCCTAACAGGTTAGCCCGCTACCATCTTAGACTGCATTATCACTTACCAGCCGTACTGGAGTGATTGAGTAACAAATATCCATCCATCCATCCATCCATCCATCAATCTAAACATACAGTGTGTTTGTTTGTTGATTTATTGGTCTGTTGGTTTGTCCTTCAATCACGCCGCAACGGAGCAACGGATCGACGTCATTTTTGGGATGGGTATAGTTGAGGACCTGGAGAGTGACATAGGCTACTTTTATCCCGGAAAATTCAAGAGTTCCCGCGGGAATAAAAAAAGCTTAAACTACGAGGACGAAGTCACGGGCATCAGCTAGTAGATAGATAATGATTAATAGTGAAAGTAATTAGAACTCTGCTTTAGCGTACACAGAAAATGGATCTCATCTCCGGGGCTTTTTCTTCTTCTTGGTGATGCGGCTTTGCAGGGCTCTGTAGCGAGACCCAGTATCACTTTGACCGTCGCCGATCTATTGTGATCGCCACTATCTAAAGTTCCTGACCAATGTTGCTTGCCGCTAGAAACAGCAGCAACTTTTTGGCCGGGATGTTTTTTGCCTCTTCAGGGTCTACAAGGTGTTTCCCTAGGAGGAGGCTGCGTTTGTGCATTAACGCGGGGCAGTAACAGACAAGGTGCAGAGGCGTTTCCTCCGCCTCACAGCAAAGCCTGCACTTGTCTGTTTCTCGGAGCTTTAGGTTGAACATATGTCTGTTCAGCCCGCAATGCCCCGTCACTGCCCGCGCTAGTATGCACAAATTTTTCCTGCTAAGCGCTAGTGCCGCTTCGGCGGCCTTCTTGTTGAAGGATTTGACTAGCGCTTTAGAGTGTTTCATTCCTGGTAGATCTCGCCAGCGAATCAGTGTTTCGTAATAACAATAGGTCAACAGGGTGAGGTTGGCCAGGCTCCTAGGTATGCCGCACACAGGCTCAGGTCCAGTTTGCCGCTCCCTAGCTCCTAGCTTTGCGAGTTCGTCAGCTCTTTCATTGCCGTCAATACCCGCATGCCCTGGGACCCAACGGAGGATCACCTTATTAGCATTGGCTAAGGTGTTCAAAAGTTGCCAGCAGTTTTCAACCAGCCTCGGGTTGAAGATCACTGAGGACAGTGCTGAAAGAGCTGCTTGGCTATCCGAATGGATGTAAATTGTTTTGTTGACAGTGTTGCTTTGCAGTAGGGTTTCCACACATTCAATTATGGCATACACCTCTGCTTGGAATATGGAGGCATGCTTCCCTAGGTTCCGACGAAGTCGCACCTTGGGTCGCTCGCCATATATTCCGCAGCCCACATCACTGCCTGACTTGGATCCATCGGTATACCATTTTTGGCTGCCCTGTCTCCAAGTCATTTGGTTTTTCAACCATTTATCCACCAATAACCATCTCCGGGGCTGGTCGCAACGCAAATAAAATATTAAACGGGGCTAACGCAGCGCGTATTTGGGACTGAATTTATTTTATATTACTTGTCGATGGCCACTACTTCTTCCGTCTGGAATTATTTTATTACAAGACTAGTGGGCCCATCGGACGTTGTCTTGCCCTGAATTTAGAATCCGTTATTTATTTTCTGTAAACTATAACAAAATTTGATCTTATTTCTAAGAACGACGACGGCTAAAAAAGTATAAACTGTGTTTCAAACGTCAACGCCCACCTCCTATACAGAAATCTATTATCTAAAATAATATATAAATAAATGATTATGAGCATGACAGTAAAAGTAATTAGTAATCTGCTTAAGCGTACACAGAAAATGGATCTCATCTCTGGGGCTGGTCAGCAGGATATGCAGCTCACTAAAAATGGCCGTAGCACGTAAATTTATTAGGGATGGCCACTTTTCGAGGCGACCCAATTCGACCCACGTGCTCAGACGACCCTCGTCTCGGAGACAAACTACGGTAATTTTGCCCTGATTTAATATGCTTAAACATTGGGATTAAACGCAAATAAAATATTGAATGGGACTAACGCAGCGCGTATTTGGCACCGAATTTATTTTATATTACTTGTCGATGGCCACTACTTCTTCCGTCTGGAATTATTTTATTACAAGACTAGTGGGCCCAGCAGACGTTCTCTTGTCCTGAATATAGAATCCGATTGTAGCGCCCCCTATCGGGTTCAATTGTGAATATAAACAATCCCGGCGGGACCCACTCAAACACACACTAAAAATGACATTTTAAACCTGTTTTACGCATACAAATCGGTTTTACGCATTTTGACAAAACTTTGCACAGACTTGGTTAGGTATACATTTCCGATTGAAAGATAATATACTCAGCTAGCATCCCGGAGACGAACATGGTTTACATTTTACCCCGAAAAATCAGAGAGTTTTTTTAATCCTTTATTGGAAACATAAACAATAGAACTTAAAGATAGCTAGCCTAACCTAATTAAAATATAAATCATGCTCGCGTGGAATGCTGGCAAGAATGGTGGCTGCATTTGCGCTCGACAGCCAGGCTGATCCTTTGTGCAAAAAATGAGCCAGCTCTTCTGTCACCAGGTGGGGCAATTAAGAGGAAATATCTCGCAAAAACATTTTGGCACTAATACCCTACTTAACTGTACTCTCTTAGATGAGAGAGGCTTACTTCCGTCCACAGCTTCCATCGTTTGCCGGTTTCAGCCTTTTAAATAATCAAAGAGTTGAAATAAAATAAACCTAAACTCACGCGGATTACAATTAATATTATTAAATTAGGAAAATCATAAGTATTCCCTTTACAAATTACAAAATTCAATTTGCTCGCGACAGGGGCCGTACTACCATTTGATCCCATAAAGCCATGCTGTTTTAATTTTTAATATTGTTGACGCTTGTGATAAAGAATTATAAACCTTATCTTAGAGACGTCAATGTAAGCAGTTATTTTGAAATAATCCTGCTCTTTGCAATGGTAGTAAGTAGTAACCCCCCTGATCTTAAATTCTCAAGGTTGTAAGAACACTCAAAGTTGTTGAGATCGTTAGGTAAAGAGGCTCTCAAGCTAGGGACCCTATTTTCGCTAAGAATTGTTCTCAGTAATAAAATTGTTCAGATGGCACAAAACTATATAATCAAGTAATGGATAATATTAACAAAGTGCGTTTACAGCTTTGTTTACTATAAGGTATTCGTACTTGAAAACCAAGTTTAATTTCGACTGAAACAAGAGACTTGGTAAATTGCTGTATTTTATTGTAACAGGCGTCACAATAATGTCCTCCCGACAAAATTTCAGCCACGGTGGCTAATCACTCTGGAGATTGTAAATTATTATTTTTTAAAAAAAGTGTGTGTGTGCAACACGGCAGAAGTGAAACTTCATCAGAAAATTAGCCTACGAGAGAATGATTTAAATGTAATCATTATTATCTATTATTATCTGTACGTGGGACAAGTGTGTACGCAAATACAGGTGCACTATCTATTCCCTTACTCCCAAAGTCCGATGGAACGGAAAATCCGACACAACCGTTGAGAGATCCGGAAAAGAACCGACCGGCTTAACATGCTCTCCGAGACAATGGGGAAAAATACCGCTATCTTCCTAACTGAGAATTTTTGGTCAGAATAACCCAATACTATTTATAGAAATGGTCCGACACGGGAACCAAACTCAGGGACTTGTCATCGCTAGTCAAACAGCTTAACCACTAGACCAATGAGGCAAACGTTACAATAATTAGGCCTCAAAACTCCCAAACGCCCCATAACCATGTCAGAAATGTCAATACCATTGAAATGAAATTAAGACATCAATAATTTCCTTGATTTCCCTTGGCGAACGAATAAATTGAATTTTGCGTACGACAAACCTCAAAGTTGGGCAGGACACTCAAAGTCGTTTGGGTCGTTATGCTGAGTGACTCTTAAGATATCGTCCCTTATCCTATAACTTTGTTTGTAAGTAAAGTTAAGAAATTGCCTTCAACTTTGTTTAGCCGCTAACATAAACTTATTCGATAAATTTGTTATTCAAACCGCTAGGATATAGAATGCCCTTTCGGCATCCATCTTTCGCTCCGCTTTTCATATTCCACGCAGACGAAGTATCGGGCATCGTTTAGTCTAAATATATAAAAACAAAGGTTACTGATTGACTGATCTATATCAACGCACAGCTCAAACCACTGGACAGATCGGGCTGAAATTTGGCATGTAACAAATAGGTAGCTATTATGACGTAGGCATCCCCTAAAGAAGGGTTTTTTTGAAAATTTAACCCCTGAGTGGTAGAATAGGGCTTTGAAATCCCTGGGCATGCACCTCCAAATTTTCGAAGTTATGTACGTTTTAAGAAAATTAAACATCACTTGCTTCAAACGGTGAAGGAAAACACCGTGAGGAAACCAACACGCCCGACACATAATGTTATATATTTTTGTATATATTATAATATATATCTATGTCATTAGTATGTATATTTGTGTGTTTTTATGTAATTTTATGGTATAATTTCTCGTTTCATCATATCTTGTTGTACCTATTCTTCCTCCACAACCTTTCTCACTGCCAAGGGTCACTGGTAGAGATCTCTTATATAAGAGACAAGTGCTGGTACTGGTAGAGATAAGTGCTTCCTTGTCCACTATGTTTATGTTTATTTTTATGTTTTACGTGTATGTTTTTCTTCTTATTTTATAACATTTTGGTACTAAATAAATTTTTAAAAAAAATGTTCTCGACGGTGTGTGAAGTCTGCCAATCCACACTTAGCCAGCGTGGGGGCCATTGCGGATGGCCAAACCCTTCTCATTCCGAGAGGAGACTCATGCTCAGGCAATGGGTTGAAGTGATGAGATGCTTATTCGCTTATGCATTGAGGTCAAACCTCTGTGGTTTTTTCAATGTGTACTAAACTATGTGTATTGTAAAATTTGTACTTTGTTGTATAGGTATTTATATTTAAGACCTCTTGTCTTCGTAACAACGCATGTCGGTGACGGTGACTGAATCCACTAGTTTACCCCCTACCAAAAAGTGCTCAACGTGGCTAAAGAAGTATTCACTTCAAAAAATGAAGATTCTCAAGTGTCACTTATTCGCCGGAGTAAGTTTCTACTTTCAGTAATGGCAATAAACTGGCAAGCACACGCTACAAAAATCTGATTCCGAAGCTCAACTAAGCTCAACTTTACACCCATTTTAAACACTTTTTACTACCAAGAGATATCGTTTCATCATATTTTTATGATTGAACGAAACGATGCTATTACGTCGGCAGTTAAATGTAAGCCGATTGTTGCATTTATAGCTCAACTAGCTTTTTCCAGCGATTTCGTCGGCGTAACCCCTATTTTACCCCTTTAGGGGTTACATTTTCAAAAATCCTTTCTTAGCGGATGCCTACATCATAATAGCTACGCTTTAACTGTCCATCTTTTCAACCGATTCTGATGACATTTGGTATAGAGGTAGGTTACATAGGCTACATTTTATCACGGAAAATTTGGAAGTTTCCGCGGGAATCAAAAAACTTAATCCGAGTGGACGAAGGCTCGGGCATCATCTAGTTCATAATAACAAGAATTTGGTCCCTAATACTCGGAGACCCAGGGTCACAGAACCAGTGACGTAGTTACGTCCTATTCGAAGTGTATCAACAGTAACCCATAAAATGTCTCGGTAAGGTATTAATGCGTGGAGCGGTTCTGTACTAGACGCCGTTAGTTGAAATTGGCATCATTCCAAAAGTACGTAACATGGGCGATAATATGTCCACATTAATTGTAACTGCTTGCCAAATACGTACCGGTCCACGGATACATTTGCATCCGGAATTTTCTGCATCCATGGATATTTTGAGCAACTGCCTATAGAATCTATACTTCTTGCTAATATTATAAATGCGAAAGATTGGATGGATGGATAGATGTTTTTAACTCGATCACGCCAGAACGGCTGAACGGAGTGGGATGAAATTTGGAACACAGATAGATTATAGTCTGGAATAACACATAGGCTACTTTTATCTTACAAAATTAAACAGATCCCGCGGACCTTTATCCGCGTGGATAATTTTTTTGTTCACTGGCATCAGATAGTTTTACGATACCATAGAGACGACGACGACCATATTATGACGACCTCCGTGGCGCAGTGTGTAGCGCTGTTGCCTTAACGTGCGGAGGTCCTGGGTTCGATCCCCGGCAGGGTCAATTTGGGAATTTATAATTTCTGAATTTTCCCTGGTCTGGCCTGGTGGGAGGCTTCGGCCGTGGCTAGTTACCACCCTACCGGCAAAGACGTGCCGCCAAGCGATTTAGCGTTCCGGTACGATGCCGTGTAGAAACCGAAGGGGTATGGGTTTAATATAACTGCCATGCCCCTAACAGGTTAGCCCGCTACCATCTTAGACTGCATCATCACTTACCATCAGGTGAGATCGCAGTCAAGGGCTAGCTTGTAGTGGATTAAAAAAAAAAAAAAAAAGACGACTATTAGGTAAATACTTGATTTCTCAGTACATACTAACCGGGTGTTTTTTTAATCCCGTGCTTCGGAGAGCACGAAATAGCCGTCGGTCCTGCGTCCTCATAATATCTCGCCGGTCGTGTCGGATTTTCTGTTTCTGTCGGGCTTTGAAAGTGTATAAAAGAATACAGATTAGACATCTGTGTTTGCGAGTAAGACTATAGAGAACTTGCGCTTGCGCACTCTTGTGCACTATAACTAATATCTGGCTGTTATCACTCTGTAGAGATCGCGCCGCGCCGTGATCGAAATTCGATCGGGTCAGAAGTCTTATCAAAAGGAGTGTAATGTTTTCAGGGAGCATACGTAGTATGTTTTCCCACGGGAGAAGAGTCGCAGGGGGTCACTAGTCTACCTACCTGTGATAAAATTTCAGCCGTAGCACATGAAAATGTTATTGTCATACATGACTAAACATCTTCAGCAAACTTCTGTATCTCGAATCATAATAGTACCCAGTAGTGTTATACCCAGTAGTGTTAAAGTTTTTTCTCCCACGATTTATCTCAAACCCTGAGTGTGCCAACACGAACTCATTCCTTTAGTTTAGTATACTTCAGCACCTAAAGATAAAAGTAATGGCATATTAGTAAGAAATGCGAGAAATGAAAGCCTTGTCTACGTTACTAAAATAAGTGAACATAATTTAAAAAAATAAAATAAAGACTGCCCTGCCATATTAAATTTGAAAAATTATACAGTTTCACTCGAGTTACACTCTAGGTTATTCTGTAAGGAGTCTAACGATACTCCATACATCCAAATCAATTCAGGCATTCAGAAGATATGGTGGAATAAAGAAATTCACATACATATGAACCCTGAAAACATTATTGACTCCTTTATTTGGGCAGTTGTGTAACGAATTAGCGATGTCTCTCTTATTAGGTTAAATAACCGACCCGTTGGGCTATTGTCTTACCTACTCCTTGCACTAGAGTTTGCACTTGGTAGCATTTCCTTAAAAGCAACTGAATAGCGTAGAAAATACATTTTAGGAAATTTATGGCACGCTCTAACCAGCCCAGTCGGATGCTAGGTTCAACCACAGAATTCTAAGCAATTTCATAGAAATTATATTATGCTTGGGTAGGTACAGGTATTGCCTTATTTAAAAACTCGCTGTTACATAAATAATTCTAAAGTATTCTATAAAACATATCTCTTGTATCCAAATAACACAAACTTAATTCTAAGTATGGGCAATTTCGTCTACATGAGTTGATTGTTAGATTCTAAATTAAAACGCATCAATTGACTGTGCTTAGCAAGTATTCAGTTATTTGTGTGTGAATTTTGTTTCTTTCAAGGTACACCGGTCTCATATAAATGAGCATTAATTTATGTTCATACAACACTGCGTAATCTGAACATTCAGTTACTCAATCACGCCCCAACAGCTGAACGGATCTGGCTAAAATTTGGCACAGAGATAGATTGTAGTCTGAAATAACATATAGGCTACTATTTATCCGGGAAAATTAATAAGTTCCCGCGGGTATAAAAAAACGTTAAACCACGCGGACGAATTCGCGGGCATTATCTGGTATCAAATAAGTACTTACCCCACGATTACCTAGTGTGGGTATATTCATACAACACTGCGTAACCTGAGCATGCACCTAAATCTATACTAATATTATAAATGCGAAAGTGTGTCTGTCTGCTACGCTTTCACGGCCCATCTGTTCAACAGATTTTGATGAAATTTTGTACAGGGATAGGTGGTATCCCGGGGAAAGATATATGCTACTTCTTATCTCGGAAAATTAAAGAGCTCCCGCGGGAATCAAAAAACCTTAATTCACGCAAACGAAGTCACGGCCATAATCTAGTATAATACCATATAAAAAAGACCACTCAAATTATCGATAAACATAGCGTGGGATTTAATCTGCAGTCAAGCTTTAATGTAATAATTGATACTCATGATATTTTGTAGCAAGTCAAAGTCTACGCCATCATACGTATATTTTAGGTGCGGTCACTATCTGACGCTTCTTTGCCTCCTCTATCCCTATTCTAATTTCTGTGGTCCCACAAGATACAAAGTTATACGTCATGTAAAATAGCATGTACGACGTTACCCACCAAAGATAAGATAACAGCGTCTAGCCCTATTGTTATTCAATTATTCAACGCTTAGCATTATGCCCGTCTCTACCAGGGGTAATATTTTATACTGGCGACACTGTTGAGAGGTAATACATGCTGTAAAGCGTTTATAATATTCGAACCTACTTTTTAGTGGAGCATGGCTATGTTCATACCAAATACCTAAAATAGAATAGAATATTCAGTTTTGACCATTGACTATTGTAACGAAACGTTACACAGTACGATATTGTTATTAATTATTTTTATATAAATACCTTTTACGTCTTTTAAACAAAGCACGCTCGTTTAGTTTTTTTATTCACTAGGTATTTTGTCTAGCCACAAAGCCAGCGCGTCGAATTGCTATTATATTCCAACCGCGCAGGCGCGGATAATTTGTGCGCGGCGTCTTCCATTTTGGATTTTGTATTCACGTCTCGAGCCGTTCTATGGGAGTGACGCGAGAAAATTCTGGATATCTCCCGCTCTACTGAGCTTCGCCTGGACTAAGCCCCAGTTACGCCCGGACAAGCTCCGCCGATTAAGCCCTGCCTGGCTTGTACACCACGCTAGCTACCACCACCATCTCGGCACATCACCAGATCGCGACGGTCGACGTCCCATGCGCGTTAGCATCGGCGTCACTTCGTCTGCGGGTCTGCGTGCCAGCCGCCTTCCCCCCAGCGTCTCCGAGGCCACCAACACCTTGGCCACCTAGCAAGGGGAGTACATACACACTACCACCTAGGTCAAGGCAGGATCTGAGTACCTAACCCACGACCCACTATTGTGTACCTACCTAGTGAGCTAGCCGCGGTAAAACTATTCTGTACCGATAACTGTGGTCACCTGAATACAATTTATTTTATTTTACCGTGGGCTTTTCATTACACTCTTCACCTCACCAACTAACTACTTTCTTTATCTCCCGGTACACTATATTCACAGAATAGTTCATAGAACAACACAAGATAATAATTATAACAATAGAACTAACAGATTTTGAAATAAAGCAAAACAGAATTATCAAAGAACTGTAAGACATAAGACAGCCTATTTGTGAAATAAATACCTACTTACTTCGACCTGAGAAGGAGTCCTAGTAATGTAACTTTAACGGCCCGAAAATACCGACGACGCGGCGCCGTAGAACGTAAATAGCAAAATAATTGTCCTCTAAATCTATTATTCAACCTCTGTCTCGTCTGAAATAACCACAGAAATCAGAAAATGTTTAGATGTGTTAAATAAGCGTTGTCGCTTCGACGATGGGCAATGCCCCATCATTCGCACGGATTGGTAGTGATCTATTTTATTTTAATTTTATCAACTACAAATTAGCCCTAGACTGCGATGTCACCTGATATTAAGTGATGATGCAGTTTAAGATGGTAGAGGGCTAACCTGTTAAAGGCATGGCCGTTAAATTAAACCCATACACCTAGTCGGTTTCTACACGCAATCGTACTGGAACGCTAAATCTAAAGTGTTAGCCGTTAGGGTGGTATTTTCTATCTATCTAGTTTTATCCTAGTTTTCATTACACATTCAATCTAACAGTGCGCAAATCATCACCGCGAACAGCACGCGTGCTACTCATTTAATATATTTTTTTTATGATAATTATAATTAAACTAGCAATCAATAAATAATATTTATCCATCAATCTATAATTCAAATGGTCCTAGATCGAACAGGTGGTCTACTAGCCACGGCCGAATTCACTCTGCAGATCAGACCAGAGAAAATTCAGAGTGAAGTAGTACCTGAATATTATTGCGCGATATTGTAAAAGTAGACTTATTTGCACATCATTATACTTTTAATTATACAATGCTTTGGATGCGAGAAATATATATTTTTTAAATTATGTTATGAGTTAGATCGAACAGGTGGATTCCGAAGTACCTTTTCTATTTTAATCTTAAGAACTCCGTGGAATAAACTATTGCCTAATAATTACCGAACAGTATAATTTTTTGACAAGCGAACGCTCACAAGCAAAGAAGTTTTTGATCTGGAAGTATATGGTAATTTGGCAAAACTCCAACAAGTTCATTAATTCTAATTTCTAAGTCACTAATCAAATTAAATAGTCTAATTAGATTTGGGCATTGTTGAGTCACAATCTGAGAATGATCCAGTGTCGGAGTGAAACATACGCTAAGATTGCTTTGGAATGTGTGGTGTAGTGTAATGGCGGTGTTTATATCTGCTTATTACTTGCTTGGTTGCTTTCCATCGGGACTGATTCTGTAGTGCACAATCTCTAAACTAAACTAATATGCATTAAAAATATTGCTAACTCTTTCATAATACTCCTTAGAGAAAGGAACAGAACTAGATTTATTCATTATTTATTGACCGAGCGAAGCGAAGGTCCAGAGACCTTCGCTTCGCTCGGTCAATAAAATGTACGTGAAACTTATCTGATGTATCTCAAAAGAAAAGTTGAAAAGCCTTTCAAAAGAAGCAATTATCAAAATCGATCGGTCGGCAAATAGATTTTCTCGAATTATGGAGTAAAATCAAAATAACATTATGATGAAGGAATGGGATGAATAGTCCGAAGATATAATGCGGAACTCCTCAACATAGTAAGCAATATTGTGGCCGATATTTTTGGTAGAAACTATGGTAAACCCACCCGTGCGAAGCCAGGTAGGATCATCTAGTCTTCATAATCTTTCCGTCTCTGTATGACCTCTTTACGTATTTAATTCTGAGGACTTATTATCCAAACTAGATGATGCCCGCGACTTTGTCCTTGACTTGACTTTGCCCGAGACAAACAAACACAGTTTCGCATTTATAATATTAGTAAAGATATGATAAATAAACGTCTATAGCAATGAACGCAATGTTTATTTAGATAGATTGCCGGGTTTGCCTTTGTCAAAGTAAATTACTGTTTCCTTTGCTTCTCAGTAATCAATGGTAGCGGGCCCGTGTAATGAAGTTATCATTATAGACTTTGGTAATAGAATTGTTATTTCAATAATTTCAGCGCCTGCGGGGCTTCTATGAAATCTTGCCACGAGAGGAGTTCGATGTCTTTTCGTATTTGGTACCTAATTTAATTAGAAAAAGCAAAATATTGCTTTTTGGGAATTAAAGGCGCTATATTCATATTAATCCATACTAATATTGTAAAAGCGAAAGTGTGTCTGTCTGCTAAGCTTTAACGGCCTATGTTTTCAACCAATTTTGATGAAATTTGGTACACAGATAAGTTTTAACACGAGAAAGGACATAGGCTTTATCCCTGAAAATTAAGGAGTTCCTGCGATAATACAAAAAACTACAATTGCTACCATTTATCCCGAAAAATCAAAGGTTTCCCACAAAATTGAAAAAACTAAATCCACGCGGATGAAACCGTAAACGTAATGCGTAAACTAGCTAATGCCCGCGACTTCGCCCGCGTGAATTGAGGTTTTTTGGTTCGCGCGGGAACTCTTTAATTTCCCGGGATAAAAAGTAGCCTGTGTGTTATTCCAGACTGTAATCTATCTCTCCGTTCAGTCCATCCATCCATCCAAACTTTCGCATTATAATATTAGTATAGAATATAAAATAAAGCAATAAGGGTAAAAAATAAAGTTTAGGTAAGCTAATCCGCAAAGAAATGTATAAAATGAAAATGTCCTCCGTACGGCTTCCTGTTTCCAACTAAACTGCTGATTTAACGGAAATAGAGTCCACATATATGTTTCTTACTCTCATACCATCTTGATGAAATTGCACTGGCGATATCCAATATGCAGTTTCTTGCTTATTGCTGTTATGACTGCACTGAGTATTGACTCCCTAGAAGGCTTTTCTTAGGACTCTCTAGAATAGGTAATAGTGTTGGAAGTATCTGGAAGCCTGGATAATTATTTCAAGTAAGTAAACCACCATTATGACATTTACATTACATAATTCTAATGATAGATTATATAATATTGATTGCTTTTGGTATAGATGAATAATTATAGTGGTAAATTGTATTAAATTTCTTGCATTTTATGATAATTTGCACACCATAATATTATGATTGGTAGATTGTGACTCAAAAATGCTGTAGTGACTAAAAAGAATGAAATTACTATATTTCGAAATCAAAACGTTACCTATAAAACTATTTTTGAGCTAAGCTCCAAATAAGCATACCTCTACATATCATATTCACCAGAGAAAGAAAGACAGCAAGAAAATAAGAAACCTTTATTTTGGGGTACAGGTACAAAATGTTAACTCTTGTTGCGAAACGACCTGTATCTGGTTTCTAAATTCTTAAAAATAAACTACAGTCTCGATCCTTCTCAAACTAATAGGATAGACAAGGATACAGTATTAATTTTTAGCAGGCCCTACTCTATGGCATAAATCTATGGATAATGGATATCAAACCTAATGAAAATGAAAACTTAAAACGTGAAAACTGCAGTAGACTTTTTGAAAACATTTTAAATGCGTACTTAGGTAGGTACTTGTTACCTTTTAGGCACGGAACCCTAAAAAGCTCTGCAGTGGATGTTCAAGCTTGCAGCTATTACACTGATAAGATAGGGGCTGCAGAAAAATCCACGAAGTTTCTACCTAAAAAACTTGAAATTAGAGTTTCCAATTTTGTAAAGCCACAATTAACTTTGAGTAGATTTATAACTGACTTAAAAATAATAATAATGTCCTCCCGACCGAATTTCGGCCATGGCGGCCTATCTCCAGAGATTAGCCATCTGCACGGGAGATATTATAGTGCACAATTGTGTACGCATTCACAGGTGCGCACACTCTGTTCCTTTACTCTCATAGCCCGATGGGACGGAAAGCCCGACACGACCGGAGAGAGAACAGACGCTGGACCGAAGGTTTAACGTGCTCTCCGAGGCACGGGAGTGAAACACCGCCAGCTTCCTAACTCCGGGCTAGGACTGAGAATTTATTGTCAGAAAAACCCAATGCTTGTTATGGCCCGACCCGGGACTCGAACCCGGGACCTCATCGGTTGCAGTCGAACATGCTAACCACTAGACCAACGAGGCACTTAAAAAATACACAAGGGGCAACAAACCTATTGAATACTAAAATTCCCCCTAATATTATTAGGATAAATGCCTGTCTCCTGTAATACATCGGTCCTAAGCTCTTTCCGGTTGTGTCGGATTCCCGACCTATTGGACTATGTGAGTGTAATTAATATTATTATGAAGATTGAAGAAGTTGCTCTTAAACTTAAGTTTATAAACTTAAATTGTTTGACTGGTGGGAGGCTTCGGCCGTGGCTAGTTACCCTACCGCCAAGCGATTGAGCGTTCCGGTACGATGCCGTATAAAAACCGATTAGGGGTATGGGTAAAACTTGCTAAAACTGCCATACCCCTAAGCAGGTTAAGCCGCTACCATCCTAGACTGAATCGTCACTTACCATCATGTGAGATTGCAGTCAAGGGCTAACTTTTAGTGGAATTTAAAAAATTTGCCCAGTAAGTAAGATATCACTTTTAATTTACTTGCCAGATATTAAAGGGTCCGCCATTGTAGTTTTTCAGCCAATTTGACCTTTCGCTGCGACCCTCAGATAAAACCCGTCTGCGACAACATTAAAGGTCTGGACAGACGAAAGACGGACAGACTTAAACGGAAAGCACAGTAGTCAGGAGTTTTGATTTGCCGTGTAGAAACCTCAAAATTCAAAATTTACTCGTAGTCAGCATGACATTATCTGTGAATGCTATGTACCTACTACCTACACTAATAATAATCGATATTACATATCAGAAAGTGTGTACGTTTTCGTGTTATGAATGTTATAAGTGTTTCTTAAAATCATTCTTATAAATTATATAAAAAGCCTATGTCACTCTCCAGATCCTCTACTAGTTATACCCATGCAAAAAAACACGTCGATCCGTTGCGGCGTGATTGAAGGACAAACCAACAAACGCACTTTCGCATTTATAATATTATTATGATTAGTATGATATGATTGTGAATTTTACTTAAGTTATGATATTGTTTCGCGTCATTGTTATCGCGCATTGTTTGTCCAAGCCTTAAATATTGTGAGAGTACATTGAAGATCCCTTTTCAAGTTTAGGGTCCATTATTTACATACTAAGTAAAGAGGGTAAGACCTTCGACCTCCTTATAATCTCTTCCCCTATAATCTTCTATGAACCTTTTTGCGTGTTAACTATATCGTGTTACTGCAAACGTTTAAATGATCTAAGTTTACACTTAGACGTTTACGTTCTGCGTTCATCTGTGTATAGTATATCCTATGCTATCATTTGGATCTGTAAATACACTGAAACTGTAGTATGTTGACCGGTAATGTCTAAACTATATCTTATTTATTAAACTATATGCAGATTCCTTCTCAGTTACCGCAATGGTTATGGAACGCCCTGCCCCAGAAAGTAGGTACGTCAGGCACCGTCTCTAAATTCTGTACTTTAGTGGAAACTTAAACATATAATATCCCGCCGTTTTGGGGTTGAAAACCGATCGTCTATAACATTTTACATTACACACTTACGGCGAACTATAAGTCTCGCAAGGGAAGACGATGGCCACAGGTCAGTGGAACGGTTATACTTATATCACCCCTCTGATTGCGTCTGAACCGTTGACCTATTGGTCGCCTAACAAACCTTAAACATTCCGCTATTTTACACTGACGGCGAGCTATGTCACCAAGGGAAGGCGATGGCTGCAGTTTAGTGGAACGATAATCTTATATCACCCCTCTGATTGCGTGTGGACTGATCGTCTAATAGCCGCCTAACAAACCTTATACATTCCACACTTTTACACTGACGGCTAGCTATAGATAGATAATTTAATACCGATCGTCTATATTGGTCGCCTGAAAACCTTAAACATTCCGCTATTTTACACTGACGGCGAGCTATAAGTCACGCAAGGGAAGGCGATGGCTGCAGTTTAGTGGAAAGTGCCAAAGGGCAATTAGCACAGGCTGCTGCCAGTGCTGCCTATTTCTAGTTAGCTGACAGCCATTATTTAACTAACCCAAGAGCCATACATATTTCAAGAATGGATTGCTATAGAAGACTTAGTTATAGAAAGACGCACTATTGGATTTATATTATACTCAATACTAGCTGATGCCCGCGACGTCGTCGTCCGTGTGGAACAAGTTTTTTTGATTCCCACGAGAACTCCTTAATTTTCCAGGTTAAAAAGTAAAATTAACAAAAGCTTATAATATATAACTCTCCACGTCCTCAACTACTTATGCCCATGCAAAAAATCACGTCTACCCGTTGCCCTGTAAAAATGACTGCACCATCGCTCGCATGCAAATTAGATGGATTACAATTATATACAAAAACACGCCGAATTGAGAATCTCCTCCTTTTCGGGAAGTCGGTTAAAAATTGTACGACGTGTTTGGTCAGTCAGTATTTTCATCTATTGGTCAACTAGTGCATAAATAAAGCGAAATTTTAGATTTTTTTCAATCAACCGATTTTGATGGAATTTAGTACAGGAATAAGTTGTATCCCGGGGAAGGGCATAGGTTACTTTTATCGCGGAAAATTAAGGAGTTTCCGCGGGAGTTCACAAAAACTTAATCCACGGTGATGAACTCGCGGGCATCATCTAGTACTTATATAAATTTTACTCACTATAAATTTTATCTATCTATATATATATAAATGAAACCCGTTTTCCTTGGTCACGGCATCACGCGTGAATGGCTGGACCGATTTCACTAATTCTTTTTTTGTTGTATTTGTTCTCACGGAAAAAAATATTAGGAAAATCTCTCAGAAATATTGAAAAATATACATTTAATTTTGCATACTAAGGCGGTACGAAGTTCGCCGGGTCAGCTAGTTTTAACTAAAAACATACATCATTAAAACATTCAGGTGGATTTGAACACGTTTCAGTAATTCCTGCGGTTCCTATTGTAATGAATTTAGCATGTACAACTGTGAACGAAATTGCCATACGAATAAAATAAACCTAAATTATAGTAACTGATGGTTTAATACGGGAATGTGCGCTAAGCTTCACCATTTTGACGACCTCCGTGGCACAGTGTTGAGCGCTGTTGTCTTAACGTGCGGAGGTTCCGGGTTCGAGCCCCGGCAGGGTCAATCTGGGAATTTATAATTTCTGAATTTTCCCTAGTCTGGCCTGGTGGGAGGCTTCGGTCGTGGCTTGTCAACACCCTACCGGCAAAGACGTGCTGCCAAGCGATTTAGCGTTCCGGTGTAGAAACCGAAGGGGTATGGGTTTAATATAACTGCCATGCCCCTAACAGGTTAGCCCGCTACCATCTTAGGCTGCATCATCACTAACCATCAGGTGAGATTGCAGTCAAGGGCTAGCTTGTAATGGATAAAAAAAAACATATTCAGCCCATTGCTGGTTCACTACTGAACACGAGTCTCCTATCAGAATGACAAGGGTTTGGCCATAGTCCACCACGCTGACCAAGTGCGGATTGGCAGACTCTACACAACTTCGAGAACATTATGAAGACTCTCGGGAGTGCAGGCTTCCTCACGATGCTGTTTAAGCAATTGGTGACTGCCTCGTTGGTCTAGTGGTTAGCATGTTCGACTGCGGCCGTCGAGGTCCCGGGATCGAGCCGGGTCGGGTCATTATAAGTATTGGATTTTTCTGACAATAAATTCTCAGTACTATCCCGGAGTTAGGAATTAGGCGGGGTTTCTCCGTGCCTCGGAGAGCACGTAAAGTTCATCCCCCGTGCATCGGAGAGCACGTAAAGCCGTTGGTCCTGCGCCTGATCTCTCTCCGGTGTCGGTTTTTCCGTCCCATCGGGCTATGAGATTAAAGGAACAGAGAGTGCATCGCGTAACACACTAGTGCATTATAATACCTCCCGCGCAGATGGCTAATCTCTCTGGAGATAGGCCACCGTGGCTGAAAATCGGTCTGGAGGACATTTAAGCAAGTGATATTTAATTTCTTAATAACTCCGGAAGGTAAATGTGCGTGCCCAGGGGTCGAACCCGCGACCACCCGATTACGAGGCTGGGTGAACCAATGGGATTTGATATAAGCGTAGCAGTTGCAAATTAATCTGTCAATAGGAATTATTCTATTCCATTGAGGAATTGGATTGATATGATTTGATTTATCACTGAATATACGGGCATTGGACGTGATATTATTATATCCTATTGATTTAGTGTATCTCACAGCTGACTGGTTTCAGCTAATTTGAACTAGGGAATTAGGACTGGATTGTCAGTAGTAAATTGGACGACCTACTAACTTGACGAATTCTGTTAATTTTGAATAATTAATTTATTAGTTTTTTTTGTGTTTATCCTACTGGATTAATTACTACTAAATAATATTATAAATGTGAATGTGTTTGTTTGTTGGGTTGTCCTTCAATCACGCCTCAACAAAGCAACGGCCGACGTGATTTTTTGCATAGTTTACGACCTGAAGAGTGACATATAGGCTACTTTTTATCCGGGAAATTTGAGGAGTTCCCGTGGGAATTAAAAAAACTTATTCCACGCGGACAAAGTCGCGGGCATCAGCTAGTACTTTTACAAATGCAAGTGTCTATTCAATCACGCTACAACAGAGCTAAGAATCGAAATATACCTACTTTCTTTTTTTAAATAAATTGATTTTTCTATACTTGACGGCCTTTTGGTTCCGAAAAATAAAAGAGTTTGCTTAATTTGTCCGAACTAAGCAAATTGGTATAGATTAAAGAGTTTGTCTAATTTGTTAGCATAAAAAGAAAAGAAAGGTTTAGGTTAAAGGTTTGTGGATTTAAAGAAAAGCTGAATTCATTCGAGTGAAGTCCATGTCGATGCCAATTTGGAATTTATAATTTGGAAATTGTTCCTGCCAGGAATCGAACTTGGATCCTTACATAATCCTTACTTATCCTTACATAATCCTTGCATAATCCTTATCCTTACATAATCCTTACCTACATAAGAAATGGTGCTTACGACTGCACCATGTCGCCAAAAATTTTGATGACATTGATGAAAAGAAAATACCTCGACTTTTTATTTATTATAAGCATTATTTGGTGAAAAAATAAAGAATAAGTGGGTTATATATTTTACATTTAATATTAAAAGCGTTAAAAGCTCAGACCGTTTTTTGCCATCCAAAGAATACCTTCATAAAACTAACCTGAAAGGTTGACATGTTTTGAGCACTATTTCTGCTGTGCCTAAGCCGATTAATTCAACGCCTAAAGGCACCCTTTTATGTCTGGTAAAAATATATTACCACAGTATATTTTAGTTATTTACTCTTTCTAGGTCGTATCAAAACGGGATTTACTCTTTTCATACGAAAAATATAATAATACATCAAAAAGCTGTTAAGCTTAGTGTTTTTCAATGCACAATTTCTAGGCCGTTGGGGATAGAAACTTGACTGACCATATTATAAGACTAACTTGTAAGTTGTAGGCCTTAAGCAGTAGGCACTGACTAAGAAAGGAAGGAAAATTCTACCTGTAAGACGGTTATAATAAGATTGAAACATTATAATAGTAAATTGTTCAACAAGGGGCTAAAACGAGCCATTTCATACGAGATGTTTAGCCTCCCGAGCGTACCGAGGGATGCTATAGAATCGAGTAGAATATTTTTTAGTCCCAGTTAAACACTCTACTTTTCACTTCGATTGCGAAAAAATAAAATAACGATGACTCTACCAGTATTCTCCGTCACGTCCCTGTCACCCCGCAGCGTTGGTTTCAGCTTTGTCTAGATGCCTTCGTTGAACTACTTGTAAGAAAGAAAGTATACTCTGATCTTCTTTTATTCCTCCACACCACCTGCACCACCACAAACTATTTTTTTACTACCGATAACATTATAATAACGACTAAAACACGGGCGTTAAGGTTTTAAGAAACTCGTGACGATGGTCAGCCCTCGCCTGGCGGCATCAGGCTTACTCGTATGGGGATTTATCCTCTTATGTAATCTACTTACCGCTCTTGTATCACAAACTACTAATATTACACTCCGACACCAGAGCATCCTCAGGAGATGTTGACTCAACTATGCACAATTGTAAATTATCGTAGAGCAATTGTATACCACCACTACAGCTCATTAACGTCCCACTGCTGGGCACAGGCCTCCACTCTCATAGGAGAGAGTGAATTAGAGCTTAGACCCACCACGCTGCTCCAATGCGGGTTGGAGGGCTTTAACCACTATTATCATGTTAGTGATAATAACCGGAACCGACCGCCTAACGTGCTCTCCGAGGCACGGGCGTAAAACACTGCCAACTTCCTAACGCCGGGCTACTACTGAGAATTTCTATTTAGTCAGAAAAACCCAACACTTCATTATGGCCCGACCCTGGACTCGAACCCGGAACCTCGTCGGCCGCAGTCGAACGTGCCAACCACTAGACCAACGAGTCTGTTAGCAATTGAATATTCTTTACAATTATTGTGCATTGTTGAGATCTCACTTTTTATCCCACGGGTATTTAACAAACCTAAACCCACGCAGACGAAGTCACGAGCAGCATGTAGCACGCAAATTGTATGCCGTTTTTAATTTTGCACTAAATGCAGCGAAAAAGTATAGTCGCCGCGCACTAAATGAAAAATAAAGCGTGGCACAAATGAAAAGTAATCGTCCCGGACAGTAATCCGGCTGTCCCTAGAGGAAACCAGTGGATAAATTCCATTTTATAACAGCTTTTGCTACGAGAAGCTCAAGCATAATATGCTCTTGACTTTTTTATTTCAGGCTTATTCATCGCTTTGCGTGTAACTTCGTCAATAAAAGAGATTCTAACTTTTTGACTGACTTCCAAAAAATGGGGAGGTCCTCAATTCGGATGCTTATCTTTTTCAATTGAATACTATTAGATAGCTGTGTAGTAATAGTTTGTGTGATAATAGCTTTTACAGGACCGGAAAATACCGGAAAAATCGTGGCGCCAAGCGATATAACTTCCTGTGCGTTGACACCTTGGACGACACGCGTATAAAACCAATTTATGTAAGCGTTTACACTAAACTGCCATGCACGTTCCAGGCTATCACGCTCCCATCTTAGACTGCATCATCATATACGCGTACCACTAGGTTGAATCGCAGTCTAACATGTCATCGAATAAATAAAACAGGATAAGACTTCAACTGTAATCAGAACCTGTAAGTCACGCAAGTTGTAGGCACTTGCAGGCGATAGCGGCAATTTAGCCGAAAGTGCTGATAGGCAATTAGAGCAAACTGTTGCCTATTCCCCGCTGGCTTGGCGCCATTATTCGCGCGACGATCTACGACTTCACTCACTGCTTACAGCAGATAGCTGGGTACAGTTTGTGTTATAGCTTTTACAGTGCATTTGGTCGTAATGGTTACTTAATCGCTTTTAAAACTGTTAAGTAGACCTTTATCACTCTTGGGCGATAAAAATATCCACCACTACAGCCCATTAACGTCCCACTGCTGGGCATAGGCTCTCATAGGAGAGAGGGAATTAGAACTTAGACCTACCACACCGCTCCATGCGGATTGGCGGGTTTTATCATGTAAGTGATGACCGAGACCGACGGCTTAACGTGCTCTCCGAGGCACAGGGGTGACTCACCGCCAACTTCCAACTCAGAACTGGCACTGAGAATTTCTTAATTAACTGAAAAACCCGATACCTGACAATTTTTATACCCGACCGGGAATCGAACCCAGGAGCACTAACCGCTAGACGCAACGAGACAGTCAGTTAAAAATATCACCGCACAGTTATGAGTCTATAAATCCATGAACTCGCGTGTGCGTTGCCGTAAAAAGCGTGTGTGACGTCACTAGGTTGTTAGCTCAACCCATCGGGTCAACCAAGGTAAAACCGCAAACTTAGTTATAGGTAAACCTACGTCATTAGGAGAACTGAATTCAGGTCAACTCTGTAATGCAATTATCTCCGCTGATACAATTTGAGGTTTCCTGTTTTACGACTAAGCAAGTATTTATGAAGCAATGATAATGTCCTTCTGACCGAATTTCGGCCACGGCAGCCAATCTCCAGAGAGATTAGCCATCTGTGCATGCGTACACAGCGTGCGTAGATCTCTATTGCTTTACTCTCATAGCCAGATGGGACGGAAAATCCGACACGACCGGAGAGGCGGACGGATCAGGCGCAGGACCGACGGCTTAATGTGCTCTCCGAGGCACGGGGGTGAAACACCACCAACTTCCTAACTGGCTAGTACCTACCGGGAATTTCTTGTCCGAAAAACCCAATACATGTTATGGCCCGACCCAAGACTCGAATCCGAGATCTCGTCGGCCGCAGTCGAACATGCTAACCACTAGACCGACAATGCAGCTAGTGCGATAGCGAGAAGTAGTGATAGGCTGGTGGTTTAGACCCGACCTCATGTACTGGTTCAAGGGTTCGATCTCCGAGCACGCTCCTCTCTCGACAATACAATAACTTTGGATTAATCGTGCTGATCAATTCAATTCAATTTATATAAAACATGTAGAACATACAGGTGTCTCTTATGGACTATGGTACATCATGTTTTCACTCTACCACCGGTTTGAAAAGAAGATCTTATGATGGAACCTCGAGATGGATATTGGAATTCAAATTCAAACTCAAAGGATATTTATTCAAAATTGGGACCTACACAGTATACTTTGGAGATAGACCGCCGTGGCCGAATTTCGGTTGGGAGGACATTATTATATTTAAAGATAAAGATACCGGCAACATTCCTAAACACATGCCACGGGATGAATATTTATAAGTTATGTCAAGGAAAACCTTCAATAAATTCGATATCTGATGCCGCGATGAATAAAACGGGGCAGAAAGTGGGCATGGATATTTTATATTCGGGTACTCGAACGTCGCACGTCCCGAATACGAAAGTGTATAAAAGTTCACTCCGTTTTTGGTCTATGCTCAACTAGCTTTGATGACGATGGGTCCTAGGTTCGATTTACGGATCGGGCCAAAATAAAAGATTTTTTCTGTCAAGAAATTTTCGGTAGGTGTTTAGGTACCACTAGGCTATTATCACTAAAATCTGATAATAATAGTTAAGTCGTATATGTGGAAGGACCTCGGAACTCACCGCATTATTATCCCAAGAAAACCCCTTCCATTATGTGATTAATGAAAAGGCGTCACGACCATCAGTAATGAGGAATACGACGCAGTGAGAATCTGGAATGTCTTAATGTCAAGAGAATGTCAGGAATTATATTTCGCAACGCGGGCCTTAATAAAAAGAAAACTTGCGAGCTTTTATTGATAACGAGACGCGGGCTTCCTCGTTAGCACCTGTCCCTGTGATAAGAAATCCTTATTGAGCAATGAGCATGAAAAGATATTGTTAGAAATAAACATATTTTTTTTAATTGAGATTCTGTTAGTTTGTGTGTGGTAACATACTTTATTAACATGAATCTGAGAGTATCTAGAGTTTGAATATTCTATGATGATAAGAAACCTAAAATTAATTATTTTTACTAAGACGAGCTAAAATAGGTAATTAAAAATACTAGTGGTTCGATCCCAAGCAGAGGCAAATTTCTTAATTTCGTCGTCTCTGGTCGGGTCAGCAAAGACGTTTCGCACATAGAGGGTTCCGTACAAGATTTAAACACTGTTTACTTTTTAAATACATGTATGGGGCGCCCCCTTTAATCCATACTAATATTATAAATGCGTAAGTGTGTCTGTCTATCTGTCCGTCTGTTTGTCTGTCAACCGATTTGGATGAAATTTGGTACAGGGATAGATTCATAGGGATTCCCGAGGAAGGACATAGGATACTTTTAATCTAATCGGATTTTTTGTATAAATTTATTTTTATATTTTTTTTGTTATAGCGGCAATAGTTACATAATACGCATTCTGTAAAATTTAAACTGTCTAGATATTATGGTTCATGAAATACGAGCTGACAGACAGGCAGATGAACTGCGGAAGCGTTAGCGTCCAGTTTGCGCCTTTTGAGTACGGAATCCTAAAAAACTGTTGACGTCACGTCTATAAGAAGGTACGTTGATAATGTTATCTTTTACATCTCTTAATATCCGGGAGCCGGATGGCGTTTATGTTCCTTGGAGCTTCTTCAAGGATTAGGCTCATGCATCTAGTTCCTTGCCTATCCACCTAGCCATATGTGCCCATCTAACCTTCCCCGGGATGCAACCTATCTCTAAGTTAAATTTCATCAAAATCGGTGGAAGAGATGGGCCGTTAAAGTGTAGCAGACCGACACTTTCGCAATTTCATAATATTATAATGGATTAGTAAAGATATGGTCGACCAAGATACTTATATTATTGTGTAGGGCGTTTTATACTTTAATCCCTGACTTGAATAACTTAACAATAACAAATTTAGTTTTACATCCAGCTTGACGTGGACATTGTATAATATTATATCATTATATTATTATCTAATTCATATTATTCTGTCGCTTACCTAACCAGACAGTTTTTGTAGTTTTATCAATTTACACTTCCGGTTATGCAATACACAACTCAAGGTTAAACGCGTAAACACACACATGACGTATTCGTGATTACTTAAACACGCGGACGAAGTCGCGGACATCAGCTTTACTTTCGCATTTATAATAATAAGTACTAACTTATTATTATAAATGCGAAAGTAGAGATGTTGTTTCGTCGATCCGCTGCTTTTTTGCGGCGTGATTGAAGGAATCACGCTGCAACAAAGCAGCGGATCGACGTGATTTTTGGCATCGGTATATTTGAAGGGGAGTGACGTGGGACACGGCCCGGGACACGCGAGAATCGCTTAATGCAGAGATACCGCGCGGGAACCTAATCGCCGGTACATCCGTTTTGCAAACTAATAAATTTTCTATTCATACAGCAAACAAATACTTCAATGGGGATGATGACAACTCAATCAAATCAGCAACTCTTTCACTTAATCAAGCTTAAAAACGTACTTCTAGTATGCAAGTTGTATGAAATTCAGTTCTGACGTCATAAAATTTCAACGCACTTTTTCTTTAATCTATATTTTATAAAATGGTTATCAAACTCGAAACTTACCGAGGAAGTGAATTTTAGGTCTTTTAGAAGACCCATTATTTAATAATTCAAATTCTACTAAGATAATTATTGGGTTTTTATAATTCTTGCCTTTATCAACAATTTGTAAAACCAGCATGACTATGAAATTCTATCAGAGCATCTATTATAAATGCGAAAGTGTGTTTGTTTGTTGGATTATTGGTATGTAGATTTGTTGGTTAGTCCTTCAATCCTGCTGCAACAGAGCAACGGTTTGACGTGATTTTTTTCATGGGTACAGTTAAGGAACTGGAGAGTGACATAGGCTACTTTTTATCCCGGAAAACTAAGGAATCGAAAAAACTTATTCCACGCAGAAGAAGTCGCGGGCATGGCGTCTGCTTGTACGTCATATTTGGACGCGGACAACCATACACAGTACAAAAATGTATTCGTGTTTCCTTTATTCTCTTTGACGACCTCCGTGGCGCAGTGTGTAGCGCTGTTACCTTAACGTTCGGAGGTTCCGGGTTCGATCCCCGGCAGGGTCAATTTGGGAAATTATAATTTCTGAATTGCCCCTGGTCTGGTCTGGTGGGAGGCTTCGGCCGTGGCTAGTTACCACCCTACCGGCAAAGACGTGCCGCCAAGCGATTTAGCGTTCCGGTACGATGCCGTGTAGAAACCGAAGGGGTATGGGTTTAATATAACTGCCATGCCCCTAACAGGTTAGCCCGCTACCATCTTAGACTGTATCATCACTTACCATCAGGTGAGATCGCAGTCAAGGGCTAGCTTGTAGTGGAATAAAAAAAAATTCTCTAAACCGCTGTAGAGGCAGACCTGTTAACTTTAATCTATATTTTCAAGTAGGTACAATAGTTATCGTTCGTTATCAATTGTCATTATACACATATGTCTCATTGTTTAAAAGAAGTCATTCATTAGTGGATCTAACATTCTTCCCATTGATGCGTGTATAAAGTAACAGTGTTGGTCAAAATAATTATTTACATTAAAAGTAAGTTTAACATTATAAATAATCGGGGCATAATTTTATTAATTTTGTGCTTTCATATGAAAATTCGAAGGAAACTTGTATTTTGAACATAAATTATGAGTATAGTTGTGATTTTTTTTTTTAAATTGCTATCGTATAAAAAAAATGGTTACAAATGATATTATTTTAATAGTTTAGTAATTATGAAAGTGTTATTAATATTGTTTGTTATAATATTATTTGTATCAAAAAATTTCATCAGTATTAAAATATTTTTTCCATCAGCAAATTATATATGTCACCATAAAATTGTAAAATCGTTAGATTATAATCTAACGCTTTTTATCTCGATAGATTGTAAACTATCGAAAGATTGTGAGCCGTTCAATGTTCTGAGTGTAATTTTTAAATATTAATTGGATTTACTATTTCTTGTCTCTTTGTTGTAGGATCAAACTTACCTAGGGTTCGACATAATAATAATCTTTCGACAGTTTACAATCTATCGAGAATAAGATTATAATCTAACGGTTTTTACAATTTTACGGTGACATATATAATAACAATATTATTTATGTATGACTGAATGTGCTAATTGAAAGAACTCTTTACTACCTTATACAAATCTCTTATGACAAGCCGTTAGTAAAAGAAAAACAGAAAAAAAAATCATTATTTAAGTGTGCCTAGATAGCGACTTAAAAAAAGGAGTATTTCAATTTAACACGTAATTAATTTATTTTTAACCGACTTCCAAAAAAGGAGGAGGTTCTCAATTCGGCGCGTATGTTTTCACTTATTATTCTCGAACACAAACTTGTATTCAGAATACTTTTTTATCTTTACAGAAAATGCATAAAACGGCACTATTTTTAATGCTAATGCTGGCTTTATTTTATGAAACGAATTCCTACAAACTTCTATTTGTCAGCTCTTTACCGGGCAAAAGCCATGCAATTTTGGGAGAAGGGTTGATTGAAAATTTAGCAAAAGCTGGTCACGATGTAAGTGTTTAAAAATTTTATAATATTATGAACGAATAAGTCAATTTTATTTTACACCACGTAGTTTACAGTTTTTAGTACAATTTAGTGTTTATGTAAATTTTCAATACCAATAATATACTTGAATGCGAAAATGTGTCTAGCGGTCTGTCTGCCTGTAAAATTTTCATGTCCCATCCTTTTTAACAGATTTGGATGTAATTTAGCAATCTAGCTATCATCCCACATTGGCATTTTATGCTGCAAAATCACTACTTTTAACAGGATGTCTAAGAATCTGAACCCAGATGGATATATATCACGTAGTATATTATTGACCGAGCGAAGCGAAGGTCTCTGAGTCTACTTGGGTGAATTGGCACTTGTCCGTCCGTCCGTCCGTCCGTCCGTCCGTCCGTCCGTCCGTCTGTCAGAGCATTATATCTTCTGAATTACTGAACGCAATTACTTCAGCTTTAAATATAATATGTAAATCAATGGCCTCCCGCCGAATATGGCTTAAAAAATAATAAAAATCTTTATTTCAGGGGGGCTCTCATAGAAGCGAATGCGAAGTAAAATATTTTTTATAAAGTTACATAGGGTTGCGGTATATCATTTTAAAGATAATTAGGAATAGAGTCGGAAAATATTTATTTTTATTTTTCCCCCAAAATTGACGAAATGGGGGGCTTTCAAAATGGTGATTTTCTAACTTCCAAAGATGACCTCAGAACTCTAAATTTTCTGAAAGGATGAGCCTAAAACTTGATCAATTATTTCAATTATATCCTGTACTTGAACAACAAATACTAAAATTAGATAAATATTGTAAGGAAACGAAATTATTTAATTTTTAATGAGCGTCAGTATTTTTAACAGAACTTCACATTTATGTCAATAGATGGCGCCTCGAGGTCTCAGTTCGGGGCGAACCACTAGTAATAATATAGGGATAAACTGACAGACTAACACTTTTAACTAAAAATGTTTTCCAGAAATTCAGTGAAACTAATGATTTTAAAAGGATTTTGTTTCTCATGCTGGCAGTGTTGGGTGGAAAATTTTTAAAAATATAATTGATTTTTTTTTTTTAATGTTTACATCAACAGATAACTTATGTAACAGTATATCTACCGGAAAAGCCAATACCAAAAGTAACGGTTGTTGATTTAAGCGACAATCTGCAATATTTTGATGAAGGTATGGACTTGTTACTCAAATAATAAAAAATAAAAATTGTAAAAAATAGTAATAACAATACTATGGTAACCTTGTGCATTAACGCAAGGCCACGATTACACTTGAAAGTTTTACTCATGTACATATCACCATAAGATTGCAAAAACCGTTAGATTTTAATCTAACTAGCGAAATTGTAAACTGTCGACAGATTGTGAACCGTTCAATGTTTTGAGTGTCAATTTTTGAAATATTCATTGTATTTACATTTTCTTGTCCATTTCTTGCAATGACTAAGGAATATGTATTCACAATGGACATGCCCTAAGCTATGTCAAAACGTGTCCAATTTATCAGCTGATTATGAACATAAAATGGCTGCCTGTTCTTAAATGTTCATAAATAATTATAACATAAACAAACTTTTGACAGCAAACCTACCACCAAGAGTGAACAGAAAATGGCGAACCGTTCCACATTTCGTTCATTCATATTTGTATAAACGCTAGTATGTATAGAATGTAAGGGCCTCTCCATGTATATATTATCTCTATGATTTCTTGTAGGTTAGGTTAGGGTTCGACATAAATAATCACTTAGGTTTTATCGGGTTAATATACCTAATAGATTACCGCACTATAAAACTTTCTACCGCAAAATAAAGCGTTAAATTGTATTGTAAATCTGTCGGCAGTTTACAATTTGGCTAGTTAGATTACAATCTAACTAACGGTTTTTGCAATTTTACGATGACATATATATAAGTAACTTACGATATGTAAACAGTTTTGCAAGTCGCCAATCGCATGCGAATGCTAGTAATGTAAGTAACTTACGTAATATGTCAGCTCTACTTTTAAAATTAAATTGAATTTTCAGAAAAGATAAAAAGATTGTTAATTTATTTATTCATGAAGGCCTCATTCGATATGTCTCATTGTGTTGTGTGCATGAGCTATTGTGTGCCACCGAGTTTCTTGCTGGTTCTTCTCGCTAGGATTGTGGCATTCCGAACCAGTAATAGATTCGTTTAAAATCAATAATGTAAAAGTTCTCGTATTATTTAAATGCAAGATAAGAAGTGTTGTGAAGTTAGTGTCTTACCTCAAAATATGTTTAGAATTGTGACAATAAATATGATTCTGATTTTGAAAAGTACGTCGAATTAGAGGTTAGTTATTTCAATTTATTGAGTGTTTGATATTATATAACACTGAAAGTTCAGCTGTTGAAAGATTGTTTTACATGTTACGAGTATTATTAGGGAAGTAGTCGTGAGCAGGAGCGTCCCAGGCATGACCGCCTGGTCATGATTTGTAGCAGACGCCTGTTCACGATTTGGGGCTGCATAAATGCCCGTGATATGACTTGAACACGAGGGCGTGTTTTTTGTAGGACGGCCAAACTATCAGCTTTGCGTTTTAAATTGAATTTTTAGAAAAGATAAAAGACTAGCTGATGCCCGCGACCTAGTCCGCGTGGTTTAAGTTTTTTGTCATTCCCGCGGGAACTCCTTAAATTCCCGGGATAAAAAGTAGCCTATGTCACTCTCCAGGACCTCAACTATTACCATGCCAAAAATCACGTCTATTCGTTGCTCCGTTGCGGCGTGATTGAAGGACAAACCAACAAACCAATAAACCAACAATCCAACCATGGTGTATTTTTTTGTTTTTTTTATTTTTTGTGATGAAGGTTTATTTTTAACCGACTTCCAAAAAAGGAAGAGGGTCTCAATTCTACGCGTAACTTTTTTTAGCGTATGTCAGTGCATATCTCCGTGGTTTCAGAACCGATTTGAAAAATATATTTTTTCAGTCGTTAGTGGAAGCTCTCGAGGTGGTTCCTTAAAATTCTGACTCCAAATCCTCAAACCTGAAACTAAAAAGTTAAAAATTAAAATTATTTCCAAAAATCCGACTTCCAAAGCCACTGTAAAGTAAATAATAATTTTGATTTCTACACAGCAGCATCAGGCTCGCCCGAATTCAACATATTTTTTTAGAAATCAAAATTATTTTTTACTTTACAGTGGCTTTGGAAATCGGTTTTTTGGAAATATTTTTTTTGTGTTGTGTGTATATTTTGAAAGTTGATATTTGACTATTTCGATGTACTGATTAGATAACAAAGATGATATTACTCGGAGGTGGGCGGTGGCATCTGCAGCACAGTTTATACTATTGCAGTCTTGCCAAACCTCTGCCAAAACCATTTATAATATGTTCTAAATAAAAATTATTTATACGTTTTAGATCAAGCTATTAATTTAAAATCAATTATGGATAACTCAGTAGGTGGCAATAATCTATTTACTTTTGTGCCAATGATCATGAATATAAGCAGGAATACACTGAATCATTCGAATGTTCAGAAACTAATGAATGACAAAAGTCAACAGTTCGATGCTGTGATTGCGGAATGGATGTTTAACGAGCTCAATGCTGGGTAGCTATTTTTTTTTATTATAATAGGCTTACTACTACACTTGGCCACAGTGATTCCTTAAAGAAAGCAATGATCACTGATGAGTTTGGAGTGCGCTCGTCTAGATGATGCTTATTCAGACTTATCTTCATGGTGTTTATGTCTGTGTTTATGGTACTAAAGTAATATGGGGCAGGAAACATACAAGACACCGAAAGAACGTTCCACGGACTTTAGCGATTCGTATCAGCGCAGTTGAACAAAAACATTGCGGAGGAGGTTATTATATACCTAATTTTTATGCAACTGAATATGGAGGCTTGAAAGCACTTGCTAGATCTTTTCGCATCCTATCCCATCTCTGAGGGTCAACACTCCCTACAATTTATAATTTAATGGTGAGAGTTTTCTTGAGTCAAAAATGCGTCGTGCTCCCAGATCCGATATATAGCTCGTCATACAATATGCGACATGTTGGAAGTACAAATATTATAATACTGCAGCTCAAAGTATTATAATAATGCGTATGTTTTTCTTAATCATCCCGGCATACTCCGAGTATCTGTTTTTCAAAATCTTAAGTCCCGTGGATAAACTCCCGAGCATCATCTCGTTGCTGAAATAAAATTATTAATTAGTACATAGTCGTCACGACCTTTGTTAAATATTTCAGATTCGCAGGCGTTTTCAACTGCCCATTGATATGGTTATCCACGGTAGATCCGCATTGGATGATATTGCAACTGGTAGATGAGATGCCCAACCCTGCGTACACAGTAGATATCTTATCTGACAGTGTTCCTCCCTTAACGTTTACGCAAAGGGTCATCGAGTTGGGATTGCAAATTATGGGCAAGCTTATCAAAATATTGTGAGTAATATTGAAACTTAATTATGAGTATCATATTGCTTCCTCTCTTCTGAGGGCTGTCTTCGTCTCGAAACAAAAAGTTAGTTTTAGTTTATGTAAATGAGTCACTGCCTTTACATTAACTGTATTCTTTTTTGAAAATATATAATGGTATTTTTTATAAATTCTAAATCCAAAATGACCAAACTCCAAAATGAAGCTAGTAATCTATTATGTTGTACAAGCTGATGATCGCGACTTCGTCCGCGTGGTTATAGTTTTTTTGTTTCCCACGGGAACTCCTTAATTTCCCGGGATAAAAAGTAGCCTTTATCACTCTCCAGGTCCTCATCTATACCCATGCCAATAACCACATCGATCCGTGGCTCTATTGCGTCGTGATTGAAGGACAAACCAACAAACAAACAAACACACTATCACATTAATTATAATGAAGTATGATAATACAGTCATGACTCATAAGTCAATGTCCTAGTTTTAGTAGGTTTAGGTTTACTAACAAATAGGCTTTAAGTTGATGTACTAACACTAATTAACTGATCCCTTTAGGTAGATTGAAATGAAAAATTTATTTATTTAACACACTATTAATTTTTCCTTCCTTGTTGACTTGCAGATGGATATCTGGGCTTGAAGAAGGAATATACAATGAATATTTTGTTCCGGTAATTCGTAACAGACACAATTCTGTGCCATCGTTTGAAACTCTAAGGTATAATGGTTCCTTAATTCTGAGCAACTCTCACGTGTCAATGGGAAGTCCAGCACGATTACCTCCTAGCTTCATTAATATAGGAGGGTATCATATCAGACCAAATGTGAAACCCTTACCTGAGGTACGTTCAAACCTTTATTTATTAATTTAAGACATATAATATAACAATTAGGTCAAAAACAGTGTACCTCTTGAAAACAGTTCGAAGATGCGATAACTTGACTTGGTTTTGTTATTGTTAACCAGTTACTTATATTATTAACTATTCTGTAAAGTTACTAAGATATTGAAAATCATGTATAATTTAAATAACTACCAATATATTTTTATGTCTTAGGACCTGCAGAAACTTATGGATAACGCTCAACATGGCGTTATTTACTTTAGTATGGGTTCTAATTTACGAAGCAAACATTTTCCTGATGAAGTCAAACAAGACTTGTTAAAAATGTTTAGCAAATTGAAGCAGACAGTAATATGGAAATTTGAAGAGAACCTACCTAATACGCCTAGCAATGTCCATATTGTGCAATGGGCTCCACAACAAAGTATATTAGGTAACTAGGAATTCTAATTTTAAACATAAAACTACCCTTTTTTTGGTTACGGGGGGGAAATCTCCTTGAGATACTCAATCTCCGGGGGACGAGATCACGTTACGTGAGATTTGTACCCACTAATACCCCCTCGGTGGCCACCTTCTGCGTGTAATGAGAAGCTCCAGGAACTCTTAAGAACATGCGCAGGAGCTTCTCTTGTGCGCGACGCCCATTGGGCTCATCCGCGATAGAATCCCCTTTTCGATTTTGCACGGCAGCTTGTGCCCCGGCAATCTGTCGTCTTCCCAGGGTTGCGTGTTAAAACATTAACTCACCTACCCTACTTATTGGCTCAGTAGACATTTTAACAGTCTGGAAACGTTCGGTATATTAAAACTAAAGCTAAGAGCGTAAAATACTTACATCTAAATGGGTTAGAAAACTCTCTTTCGTAACTTTGAAATAATCCACTTAAACACATACACGAACAAGATCTCTCTCTCTCGCGGAGAGGTGGGCGTTAGCAACTGCAACACAGTTTCAAACTAACGCAGTTGTTATCGTTCTTTAGTTTTTAAGGATCCGATGTAATTTTGAGAAATAAATAAATATAAATATACTTGGCACTTCTGCTCCTGTCTGAGAAGAACCCACAGCAAAGTTAAGCTTAGATTTGAATGATTATATTTTAATGTTTTACAGCACATAAGAACTGTATTGTATTCATCACACATGGAGGTTTACTTTCAACCACTGAATCTATGCATTTTGGAGTACCAACAATTGGAATACCAGTTTTCGGTGATCAATATGTGAACGTGCAGAGAGCTGTTAAAAAGGGCTATGCTCAGAAAGTAGATTTATCTTATACGATGGCTGCAGACATAGAAAAAGCTATTCAAAATTTACTTGATAATCCAAAGTAAGTTCCATTGTTTTGCACTCGTTTTGATTCCAATTAGATTCATTAGTATTTCACAGTCTACTCTTGAAACTGTAACTGATATGAGTGAAACATTAAAATTAAATACTTGTTAGACTTTTGAATACTCGGAAATATTTGAGTGACAGTTGCAAACCTAGCATAATCCCAAATTTTCCTTCTAGATACAAAATGAGAGTCAAGGAATTATCTCAAATTTACCACGACCGACCTGTGCCACCTGCCAAGGAACTGGTTCATTGGGTGGAACATGTTGTAAGGACTAGAGGAGCACTACATCTGCGCTCTCCAGCATTTTTGGTACCCTGGTACCAGAAGTTTTACTTAGATCTTATTTTAGTTTTACTAGTCATATTTTTAACTTTAAAATATGCATTTGTTTGCCTTATGAAAACTATATGTACAAAAAGAAGAAAAGAAAAAGTTTATTAGATACTTAGAAATTACTTACAAAAAAAAAGTGTAAATAATGTGTATGCACCTAAAGTTAAGTTAACATGCAAGAAATAGGATTAAAGTACTGAAATAAATTAAAAACTTACTATGTGATTCAGTTTTTTCTTATTTCCTACTATACGTTAAAGACGATCATCCATAGTGGAAAGACAGATCTGCGTATTTATTTTTGTCTATTAATCGCTGTAGGGAAAATTTACTTCATTATTTTTAAAAACAACATGTACATTGGCTCTAAATTAGGTATTTACACTGGAACTAAAACTTCCCTCAATTTTCTTTTTTTTTCAGAGTGTGTCAAGTGAGATGAAAGTGAAAAATGGCATGGATCTATTGTCGATATCGATGTCGATTATCGGTATCGATTGTCGATGTCGATTGTCGTTATCAATGTCGATTGTCGTTATCGATGTCGATTTATAAAATATATCCTCAAAATGTAGTCTAGTAGTGATAGTGAAGCTTCAAAGTAATTATTATCGCACATTTTCCTCGCAGGTGTAGTATAAAGAACTATGTACTATTAATGTTCTCCTCCTCTCTCCTCGCCACACTTCGCTTCGCCAGTCCGAAACCGCCTTACAGTGGACTATTTTATGAAATTATCAATTACTCTATTACATGGGCATGACACTTTCATAGATTCTATTTCATAGATATTTTCAAATTCTAATAAGATAATTATTGGGTTTTTATAATTCTTGCCTTTATCAACCAGTTTAAAATGATTCTATGAGGTTGATGATTTTTTAGCCAAATATACAATCTGCGCGAAAAACCTAGTTTGACATAATATTTAATAGTTTATTTTATATTTATATTTTACTTGTCATAATTTTATTTAATAATTTTATTAATTTAATATTTTATAATTTAATTTTGACATAATATTGTAGGTAGTTGACATAATTTTATTAAATGAAATCGGATTTTTTTGTTTTAAGTTTAATATAAATGTAATCATTAAGATAAGTTAAACTTAATGTAACGTATTTTAATTTCAATTATTGTAATTTTATTTAATGTATGTACTTGCAGTGCCCTAACAGGGTTTAAAATGTAAGTAAATGAATATGAAATAAAACCCAGCATGACTAGGATATTCTATATCCTTTCCTTACTAATATTATAAACGCGAAAGTTTGTATGTATGGATGTTTGTCATTCTTTCACGCCAGAACGGCTGAACGGATCTGGATGAAATTTGGCACAGAGATAGATTATAGTCTGGAATAACACATAGGCTACTATTTATCCCTATTTAAAAAAAACTCAATCCAGGCGGACGAAGTTGCGGGCATCAGCTAGTTATTATCTTATACGTCATGTTCTGATGCGAAGCACCATACAGAGATCACAAATGTATTCGTGATTTCTTTTATCTACATTGCGCTGTAGACGCAGACCTGTTGACTTTAATCTATGTTTTCAAGCACAATAGTTATCGTTCGTTATCAATTTTCGTCATACAGATTTCTCTTTTTTTTAAAGAAGTCATTCACTAGTGGAACTAAGATTCTTCCCATTGGATAAGCGTGTTTAAAGTTGTATAAAAATAATAATTTATATGAAAAGTAAGTTTCATATTATAAATAATCATGGCATATTTTTTTTATTAATTTAGTGCTTTCATATGAAAATTCGATTTCATATTAAATCGAATCGAAACGATTAATTTTGAAGTAAGAGTATAGAAAATCACAACTGTTATGATTTTATTATTTTAAAAATATTTGAATATTGAAAACAAATTTTTTTTTACAAATGATATTTTTTTATAGTTTAGTAATTATGAAATTGTTACCAATATTGTTTGTTATAATATTATTATTTGTATCAGAATTTTTCGACACCGACAGTATTAAAATACTAACTTTCGGCCCTTTAAATATAATTTCCATCAGCAAAGTTTGTTTTTAATTATATATGTACATTATGTACGAATGTAATAATTTAAAGAACTCTATACTGCCTTATAAAAAGAAAATCTCTTATGAGCAGCCGTTAGTAAGCGAAAAACAGAAAAAAAATATTCATTATTTAACGCCTGCATAACGACTTAATAAAAGAAGGAGTTTTTTTCTCAATTTAACGCGTAATTTATTTATTTTCATTTATCATGCTCGAACACAAACTTGTATTCAGAATACTTTTTATCTTTACAGAAAATGCATAAAACGGCACTATTTTTAATGCTAATGCTGGCTTTATTTTATGAAACGAATTCCTACAAACTTCTAGTTGTCAGCTCTTTACCGGGCAAAAGCCATGCAATTTTGGGAGAAGGGTTGATTGAAAATTTAGCAAAAGCTGGTCACGATGTAAGTGTTTAAAAATTTTATAATATTATGAACGAATAAATCAATTTTATTTTACACCGTTTAGTTTACAGTTTTCAGTACAATTACATTACAGCTGTCAGTCGGCCTGTAACATTTTCATGTCCCATCCTTTTTTAACTGATTTTGATGTCATATAGCACAGAATATATATTATAGCTTTCATGCCGCATTGACATTTTATGCTGAAAAATCAAAACTTTCAACAGGATTTTCAAAAAATCTGAACTCAGACGGATATCACGTAGTATGTATATATAGGGATAAACTGACAGACTAAGACTTTTCACTAAAAATGTTTTCCAGAAATTCTATGAAACTATTGATTTTTTGTTTCTCATGCCGGCAGTGTTGAGTGGAAAATTTAAAAATATAATAATAGATTTTTTAATTTTAATGTGTTCATCAACAGATAACTTATATAACAGTATATCTACCGGAAAAGCCAATACCAAGAGTAACGGTTGTTGATTTAAGCGACAATCTGCAATATTTCGATGAAGGTATGGTCTTGCTACTTAAATGAAAATGATAATACTATGGTAACCTTGTGCAACGCCACGATTACACTTGAAGGTTACCCATGAAAGTCGCGTATATGAATAACTTACGAAATGTAACCAGTCTTGTAAATCGCGTATCGAATGCGAATGCTAGTGATGTAAGTTACTTACGTACAAACTTACAAATGTAGTTGCGGCCTCAGTTTAATCAGTACAGTTACAAGATAACAGAAGAAGCGGTGATATTGATAAGACATTGGTAACGCGCCTCTAACTGTTCGGGGCCTCTTAAAAACTCTTAAATTAACGTTGAAGGAAATCATCGTGAAAAAATCATGCATGCTTGAGAACTATATTCACAAAGCGGATAAGATAAGAAATTGGCATCACTATGGTAAGTTGGTGAGTTATACATAGTCCATAGGTAAAAAAAAAAGAGATAGGTTATTACAATAAAAATAAAACCACACCACAGGAATTACTACATATAAAAGAATCACCACAACAATCTCTTAATTTTGTAAACAAGTACTTTACAAGTGTTGGCAGAGACTTAGCTAACAAAGTATATGATAAAATTTCCCAACAGCAATATAGACCGCCACCCGATATAATTTCAACACAGTGCTTCCTTCATTCTTTCTCATTTTTTCCTACAGATTACATAGAGGTTAAGGGCATAATCCAATCCCTAAAAAATGGTGCTCCAGGGTTTGATAACATTAACACGACTATTTTAAAAAAGTATTATACCTACCTAATTGAACCAATAACACATTTATGTAACTTATCACTAGAGACGGGGATATTTCCTAATATTCTTAAACAAGCAATTGTTACCCCGATACATAAAAGTGGTGACAAATCTATGCCCTCCAATTATAGACCAATCTCTCTACTGTCCTCACTATCCAAAATTTTAGAAAAAATAGTCCATAAAAGAATCCTTTCATACTTAAATAAAAATAATATATTGTCAGAAAATCAGTTTGGCTTCAGACCACAACATTCTACAGAAGATGCAGTATTGAAAATTACATCTTTAATAACAAGACACTTGGATAAAGGAGAAAAGTGCGTAGGTGTTTTCCTCGACCTTCAGAAAGCATTCGACACAGTCTCAATTCCTATTTTAATATCTTGCTTAGAAAAGATCGGTGTACGTGGTTTACCACTACAATGGTTTACCAGCTATCTCTCGAATAGAATACAAAGTGTACGTATAGGAGATAATTTGAGTGAATACGCAGTGTGTGATTTCGGGGTCCCACAGGGCAGTACCTTAGGCCCGTTGCTTTTTATAGTATACGTCAATGAGCTATGTAAGAGTAGCATACCAAGAGCTGATTTAATTATGTATGCCGACGATACTGTCCTATTGTTCCATGACACCTCCTGGAAAAATGTAAAAGATACTACTGAGAAAGGCCTGTGTACAATAGCTGCCTGGCTGGAAAACCATCTACTAACTCTAAACACACAAAAAAGTTCATACATATGCTTCAGCAACAGTTCTCCTGGCACCGCTGAAACAACTTTCTCTATACAAATACACAATACATCCTGTTTAGAGAACCGTGTGATAATGAAATCCTGTATGTGTCCTAACCTGAATAGAGTAAAAACTACAAAATATCTTGGAGTAATAATAGACGACCAACTCAAGTGGACTACTCATCTCACGGCAACAGCGGCTAGGGTTAGGAAACTAATTATAATTTTTAAAAATCTACGACCTTTATTGGATAAAAAACGGTTAATACAAATATATAAAACTCTTTGTGAATGTGTCTTAACCTACTGTATCACGTCATGGGGAGGAGCGGCTAAATCTCATTTTATGACATTAGAACGTGCCCAGCGTGCAATCCTTAAGGTAGCTTTAAAACTACCATATAGATACCCAACACACTTACTTTATCAAGAAGCTGGAGTTCTTAGTGTGAGGAAATTATTCATATACAAAAGTATTTTGAGATATCACCGCATTACTGTTCCAATGCTACCAGAAACCGATAAAAGAGTAACCAGATATCCAACTCCAACAGTAAAATCTGCACTAGCAACACGTCATTTTAATTTCCTAGCACCCTTATTATATAAAGCGATTGACAGAAAAACCCCTATTAAAAATAGTAATTTCCACTCTGCCAAAACACAAATTAATTCATTCCTTAAAAATCTTAGTTACGAATATACTGAAGAGCTCTTAAAAATACCCCAATAATTCCCGATATTCCACGTATACTTACCCTTCAACAATTACGCTAGCGTACTCACACACACACACAAACACGCACGCGCACACACTCACACACACACACACACACACACACACATATGTCATAATAATGCTAATGTTTTAATTGATTTTTATTATAATTGTTAACCTTACCCAATATTGCAAAAATAGCACCTATGTAATCGGGAAGGCACTTACTCCCATAACACAGTCTTTACTTTTTTGGGAGTTAGAGGCCAAATTATAATTTTGAACCTTGTAATTTTGCAAATAAAGATTTTATTTATTTATTTATTTAACTTCACGGATCTGTTAACCGCTTAAGTTGTATATCAAAATACATGTAATTTTATAACAAACGCGATGGTATAGCATTGGCTATAATGAACTTGTCAAAAAAATTAAAATTAATTAATTTAAAAATAGCCTGACCGGATTCTGATATAGGCAAACTATTATAAGTGTATTTATCTATTTTATTAAATAAAAATTAAAAGTAGGTTTCATCTGGTAAACGGATCGGTGAAGGTTGTATATCCGGATCTCAGACTATTACACGATCAGGGGGCTGAGTTCAGTATGCATGAATGTAATGAGTGCCGGCGATGATGATAACATGTAATGTGATGACACTTGTAAGAATTTATGTTTTGCAAACAGAGGCTTTGTTGCAGTAAAAAACTCAAACTCAAAACTCAAGGTTTATTGACCGAGCGAAGCGAAGGTCTCTGAGTCTACTTGAGTGAATTGGCACTTGTCCGTCCGTCCGTCCGTCTGTCAGAGCATTATAACTTCTGAATTACTGAACATAATTACTTCAACTTTAAATATAATATGTAAACCAATGGCCTCCCGCCGATTATGGCTTAAAAAGTTATAAAAATCTTTATTTCAGGGGGGCTCTCATAGAAGCGAATGCGAAGTAAAATATTTTTTATGGCGTTACATAGGGTTGCGGTATACCAATTTAAAGATAATTAGGAATAGAGTCCAAAAATATATTTTTTTTTAATTTTTCCCCCAAAATTGACGAAATGGGGGGCTTTCAAAGTGGAAATTTTCTAACGTCCAAAGTTGACCCCAGAACTCTAAATTTTCTGAAAGGCTGAGCCTGAAACTTGATCAATTATTTGAATTATATCCTGTATTTGAACAACAAATACCAAAATTAGATAAATATTATAAGGAAACGGAATTATTTAATTTTTAATGAGCTTCAGTATTTTTAACAGAACTTCACATTTATGTCAATAGATGGCGCCGCGAGGTCTCAGTTCGGGGCGAACCACTAGTATAATAAAAAGTCAATATAACAAAGAAATGTATACATTTCAGATAAAACTGTGAATTTAAAAAATATTATGGATAACACAGGAGATGGCAATAATTTTTTAGCTTTTTTGCCAATGGTCATGAATATAAGCAGGAATACGCTGAATCATCCGAATGTTCAGAAACTAATGAACGACAAAAGTCAACAGTTCGATGCTGTGATTGCGGAATGGATGTTCAACGAGGTCAATGCTGGGTAGCTATTTTCTTGATATAATAATATATCATAATAATGTCCTCCCGACCGAATTTCGGCCACGGCGGCTTATCCCCAGAGAGATTGGCCTTTTGCTCGGGAGATAATATAGTATACAAGTACGCGTACACAGGTGCACTCTCTCTTTCTTTACTCTCATAGCCCGATGGGACGGAAAATCCGACACGAACGGAGAGATATCAGGCGCAAGACCGACGGCTTTACGTGCTCTCCGAAAGACACGGGGGTGAAACACCGCCAACTTCCTTACTCCGGTCTAGTACTGAGAATTTCTGGTCAGAAAAACCCAATACTTGTCATTGCCCGACCCGGGATTCGAACCCGGTACTTCGTCGGCCACACCATCACTAGACCAACGAGGAAGTTATTATAATAGGCTTACTACCCTTGCCGACAGTGATTGCCTGAAGAAAACAAGGTTAGGTGCGCTCGACTAAATGATGCTTATTCCGACTTACCGTAGTGGTCGTTATACCTGAGTTTATGGAACTTAAATAATATGGGGCAAGAAACATTATTAAAAGACACCAAAATATCGCTCCACCGTTCCAAACCTTAGCGGTTCGTATCAAAACCGTTGGACACTTTTTAACCCGGAAAACAAGAGTCTCCACAAGATTTTTCAATCTCTTTATTCCCATGGACAAACTCCCGGGCATCTCTATAGTTGCTTTTATAATTTTAATAACTAAATTGTCATTAAGATCTTTGTTGAATATTTCAGATTCGCAGGCGTTTTCAACTGCCCATTGATATGGTTATCCACTGTGGATCCACATTGGATGATATTGCAACTGGTAGATGAAATGCCCAACCCTGCGTACACAGTAGACATCTTATCTGTCAGTGTTCCTCCCTTAACGTTTACGCAAAGAGTCATCGAGTTGGGATTGCAAATTATGGGCAAGCTTCTCAAAATATTGTGAGTCATTCGGCAGCTTAATTATGAGTAATTCCATCTTCATCGTCATCATAATAAAAAGTTCGTTTTAGTTAATAGGAAAGAGTCCCTGCCTCTGCATAGCCTTTTTGCGTTTTCTGTAATCTGTAATCTTTTTTTGAAAAACATTGTGGTCAATTCTGTATAACATAATCTCTAAACTAAACTAAAATGACAGCATTAAATCTAGTTCTGTCCCTTTCTGTAGGGAGTATTATGAATTACTTATTCTGTAGGGATTATTATGGATTTAAGTTACTTGTACTAACACTAATTAAATAAATTAATTAATTTTAATTTCAATCTACCAGATTGAAATTAAAATTTATTTATTTATTTAATATAATATTAATGTTTCCTTCCTTGTTGACTTACAGATGGATATCTGGGCTTGAAGAAGAATTATACAATGAATATTTAGTTCCGGTAATTCGTAACAGGCACAATTATGTGCCATCGTTTGAAACTCTAAGGAATAACGGTTCCTTAATTCTGAGCAACTCTCACGTGTCAATGGGAAGTCCAGCACGATTACCTCCTAGCGTCATTAATATAGGAGGGTATCATATCAGACCAAATGTGAAACCCTTACCTGAGGTAAGTTCAACCTGTTATTATTAACTTTACTCCTCTATAGAGTTACTGAGATATTGAAAAACCATGTTTGATTTAAATAACAACTACCAATATATTTTTATGTCTTAGGATCTGCAGAAACTTATGGATAACGCTCAACATGGCGTTATTTACTTTAGTATGGGCACGAATTTACGAAGCAAACATTTTCCTGATGAAGTCAAACAAGACTTGTTGAAAATGTTTAGCAAATTGAAGCAGACAGTAATATGGAAATTTGAAGAGAACCTACCTAATACGCCTAGCAATGTACATATTGTGCAATGGGCTCCACAACAAAGCATTTTGGGTAACTAGGAATTCTTATTTCATAACCTACTGTTGGTTTTATTCATTAGTAAATATTTTAACAGTCTGGAAACGTTCGGAATGTTAGATCTTAGCTACGAGAGTGCTTTTTCTCTGGACTGTGAAGAACCCACAGCAAAGTTAAACTTAGATATTCAATTCTAATATTTTAACTTTTTTACAGCACATAAGAACTGTATTGTATTCATCACACATGGAGGTTTACTTTCAACCACAGAATCGATGCATTATGGAGTACCAACTATTGGAATACCAGTGTTCGGTGATCAATATGTGAACGTGCAGAGAGCTGTCAAAAAGGGCTACGCTCAAAAAGTAGATTTATCTTATACGATGGCTGCAGACATAGAAAAAGCTATTAAAAATTTATTTGACAATCCAAAGTATGTTCCATTATTTTGCATTCGTTTTGATTTCAATGAGATTTAAATTTATTAGTTTCTTTTTCAGTCTACTCTCGAAGATGTAACCTATATAAGCGAAATATTAAAATTCCGTACTTGTTAGACTTTCTACTAATCAGAAATATTTTGGTGACAGTGGTAAATAAAACCTCAAATTTTCCTTCTAGATATAAAATGAGAGTCAAGGAATTGTCTCAAATTTACCATGACAGACCTGTGCCACCTGCCAAGGAACTAGTTCATTGGGTGGAACATGTTGTAAAGACTAGAGGAGCACTACATCTTCGCTCTCCAGCATTTTTGGTACCCTGGTACCAGAAGCTTTACTTAGATCTAATTTTAGTTTTAATAGTCACATTTTTAGCTTTAAAATATGCATTTGTTTACCTTATGAATACTTTATATACAAAAAGAAGAAAAGAAAAAGTTAATTAGATAGAATGAATTTGCCTAGAAAAAAATAGTATTAGTAGTAGTTCAATTAACATGTAAGAAACAGGATAAAAGTAAATAAATTAAAAACGTACTATATAATTTCGTTTTCCTTATTTTTTCCTACTAAACAATAAAGACGATCGTCTATGGAAAGATAGATCTGCGTTTTTATTTGGGAAATTAATCTTTTCCCCAAAGATTGTAGTTAAAAGAAACCAAAATAAGACTCTTACCCATACAGGACCTCTACTACATCGACTTCTTAAAAAGTTGATAACACAAAATTTTAATATCTCATAATGTCCTAATAAGTTTAATAGGAACTGTATACTTACTAATACTATTAATGCGAAGTGTGTCTGTCTATTACGTTTTAACGGCCAGCTTTTCAAAAGATTTTGTTGGAATTTGGTGCAGACATAGGTTGTATCCCAAGGAAGGAAACACCTTAATTTTCCATTACTCCTTCCAAATCCGCCTTTTTGTTTCCTACTTCCTTCTAAGTGTTTTCTGTGTATTTGTGTTCCTTAATTTTCTTGTGCTGTGTATTGTACACACCACAATAAAATTGTAAACCTCTATTGGGATTTATTAAAATAAATAAATATAAATCTCCTTTGCATAGTAATAAATATTCTATTCTAGCAATAGCGTTTAAATATGTTGTACCTATCAACAAATACAAATACAAAAACAACAAATATATTATATAGGTATAAAAAATAAAAAAAGAATTTAAATTTTACCATACTTTCAATGCTAGTCTCGCCTTGTCACGCCTCGTTTCGCCAATGCGAAACTACCCTTATAGTGGACTCAAGTATTGGGTTTTTCTGACAAAAAATCTCAGTACTAGCTCGGAAGTTGGCGGTGTTTCACCCCCGTGCCCCGGGGAGCACGTAAAGCCGTCGTCCCTGCGCCTGATCTCTCTCCGGTCGTGTCGGATTTTCCATCCCATCGGGCTATGAGAGTAAAGGAACAGAGAGTGTACCTATGTTAAACGCACATACTTGTATACCTACTATAATATCTCCCGCGCTGTTGGCTTTAAATCTCTTTAGAGATTGGCCGTCGTGGCCGAAATTCGGTCGGAAGGACCTTAAATATTATTTATTTTTATTATAACTAGCGACCCGCCCTGGCTCCGCACGGGCGCACTGATAATCTATAGTCGGCAGAGGCTTCGGCCGTGGCTAGTTACCACCCTACCAGCAAAGACGTGCCGCCAAGCGATTTAGCGTTCCGGTACGATGCCGTGTAGAAACCGAAGGGGTATGGGTATAATATAACTGCCATGCCCCTTACAGGTTAACCCGCTACCATCTTAGACTGCATCATCACTTACCATCAGGTGAGACCGCAGTCAAGGGCTAACTTGTAGTGGATAAAAAAAAATCTCTAGAGATCGGCCTCCGTGGCCGAAATTCGGTCGGAAGGACATTATTATTTATTTTAATTATTATAGTGGACTATTTGATGAAATTATCAGTCATATGAGCATAATATAGGCACAACGCTTACATAATTATTTATAGATTACTAGCGACCCGCCCTGGCTTCGCACGGGCGCACTGATAAGTAATATATAGCCAATGGGCAGCACAATCAAACTTTAAGTACATAATATTATTATGATACTAGATGATGCCCGCTACTTTGTCCGCGTGGATAAAAAGTATACTGTCTGTTATTCCAGACTATAATCTATCTCTGTGCCAAATTTCTTGTGGAAGATGTTTAAAATAGGTTAAGTATAGTTTTTAAGCTTATCCATTACAAACAATCAAACATACAAACTATCAATTCCTTTATGTTTATAATATAAGTTTAGATTAGGTTAGATAAAAATTGGTCTAATAAGATAATTACAGGATATTTTATATTTCGTGCCTTTATCAACAAGTTTCGTAATAACCGGTATAGCAAGGATATTATATTATGTTACTATTGGTTCGCCAAGAACTGCAGAGACCTCGCGGTATCCATAGGATAGTTTTAACTAACGTTCATAGACATCAGTACTATCAGTAGACAATTTTTTTATTCCACGTAATAATATGGTGCTAACGTCTATTATTTGTAAGCACAAACGAATAAAATTTTACAGAGCGCCATCTATTGACATCATTGTGAAGTTCTGTTAAAAATACTGAAGCTTATTAAAAATTAAATAATTTCGTTTCCTTATAGGTAATATTTATCTAATTTTATTATTTGTTGTTCAAGTACAGCATATAATTCAAATAATTGATCTAGTTTCAGGTCCAGCCTTTCAGTTAGAAAATCTCCACTTTGAAAGCCCCCCATTTCGTCAATTATAGGGGAAAAATTAAAAAAATATATTTTTGGACTTTATTCCTAATTATCTTTGAAATGATATACCGCAACTCTGTGTAACGCTTTAAAAGTATTTTACTTCGCATTCGCTTCCATGAGAGCCCTCTGAAATAAAGATTTTTATAACTTTTTAAGCCATATACGGCTGCAGGTATTGTAGGTAATTTGAAGTAATTACGTTCAGTAATTCAGAAGTTATAATTGGCTCTGACAGACGGACGGACGGACGGACGGACAAGTGCAAATTCACTCCAGTAGACTCACAGACCTTCGCTTCGTTCGGTCAATTATCTTGTACGTTATGTACTGACGCGAACCAGAATACACACAAAATAATATATTCGTGATTCCTTAATAGTATTAATACAAATCTCTGTAGAGGCAGACCTGTTAACTTTAATCAATGTTTCGAAGTTCAATAGTTTCCGTTCGTTATCAATTTTCATTATACTGTGTTCATTTTGCAAGAGAAGTAATTCACTAGTGGAACTAACATAATAACATGCGTGTATAAAGTGTTAATTAAAATTAAAATAAGTTTTACACATTTAAATATTGGTGCATAATTAATTTTGTGCCTTCATATGAAAATTCGAAGGAAACTTTAATTTTGAACATAGGTAAATTGGAAGTATAATAATGTGATCAATACCAACTTCTGGCCCTATATAATATATCATTTTATCATTTCCATCAGAAAAGTTTAATTTAATGAAATTTATTATTAAGTATGTACGAATTATATAAATTCAAGGTACTGCCTTAATATTTAACGACCAGCAATTAATAAGAGAAAAACAAAAAAAATACAATATTACATGTACATAATTAGAACACTATTTTTGAACGACAAAGGAATAACTAAGTAGTTGTCTGTTTTTTTATTCCACTACAAGTTAGCCCTTGACCTACACGGTATACACGGCTATAAGTTTCTACACGGGAGCGTTCCGTAACGCTTAATCGCTTAGCGGTACGTCTTCGACGGTTGGGTGGTAACTAGCCACGGCCGAAGCCACCAGACAAACGTATACAATTTAACTCGTAATATTTTTTCTCGATCACGAACTTGTATGAATAGGTACTTGTTCTTTTTACAGAAAATGCATAAAACGGCACTATGTTTGATGCTAATGCTGGCTTCATTTTATGAAACGGTTTCCTACAAACTTCTAGTTGTCAGTCCAATACCAGGAAAAAGCCATGCAATTTTGGGAGAGGGGATGGTTGAAAATTTAGCAAAAGCTGGACACGATGTAAGTGAATAATATTATTAATGAATGAATAAATTTTATTGTACACCACGTAGGTTTTTTTTTATCCACTACAAGTTAGCCCTTGACTGCGATCTCACCTGATGGTAAGTGATGGTGCAGTCTAAGATGGTACCGGGCTAACCTATTAGGGGCATGGCAGTTATAACTAACCCATACCCCTAATCGGTTCGTACACGGCATCGTAACGCTTAATGACTTGGCGGCATGTCTCTGCCGGTAGGGGGGTAACTAGCCACGGCCGTACCTCCCACCAGGCCAGACCAGGGAAAAATCAGAAATTATAAATTCCCAAATTGACCCTGGCGGGGAACGAACACGGGACCTAAGCACGTTAAGGCAAAAGCGTTTAACCATGCGCCAGGGAGGTGGTCACTGCAATAATTGCAACAGATTTTTCAAATTTTTGGTACTATTAATTTTTTATTTTATACTTCGCCCACGGCGGAATAATATAATTAGGTATCGCACTGTTGCCCGAACTACGCCATCATACAACACGCTCTTGGACAATAACACTCAATGGGATTCATTCATTAACAAGTGGACAACCTTGGTTCTTGATTGACTGAGGCGCACTCTGAGAATATTGAATAATGTTGTTGTTAAGAGATAACTAGCTGATGCTCGCGACTTCGTACCCGTGGATTGAGGGTTTTTGGTTCCCGCGAGAACTCTTTAATTTTCCGGAATAAAAAGTAGCCTGTGTTTTTCGGCCTATTTCATTCAGATCCGCGATTGAGTAACAAACATCCATCCATCCAAACTGTCGCATTTATAATATTAGTATAGATAAATAAAAGAATCAATTTTATTGCTCACCGCGTAGATAAGTATAATTGAGTGTTTATGTAAATTTTTAATACCAATATAATTTAATGCGAAAGTGTGTCTAGCTGTTTGTGTGTCTGTAATATTTTAGCGCTCCATGATGATTTTGAAGACATAGTCACATATCATGTAGAATATAATCATACAAATATTTTTGCGAAAGTGTGTTTGTTTGTTGGTTTATCCTTCAATCACGCCGCAATAGAGCAACGGATCAACATAATTTTTTGCATGGGTATAGTTGAAAGCCTGACGAGTGACCTAGGCTACTTTTTGTCCCGGAAAATTAAGGAGTTCAAGTGGGAATTAATAAAAACTTATTCCACGCGGACGAAGTCGCGCGCATCAGCTATCTTCTTTTTCTTCTTTCTGCTGGGCAGGAGGTCAGTTGTACGTTGCGCATCAGCATAGTACAATGATAAACTGACAGACAAACACTACTCACTAAAAAGGTTTTTAAGAAATTCCATGAAACTAAGGATTTTAAAATGATTTTGTTTATCATGCCATCAGTGTAGGGTGGAAAATTTGAAAATATCCTAATATGTTAATTATTATATCTAACATTTACCTCAACAGATAACTTACATAACAGTGTATCTACCGGAAAAGCCAATACCTCGAGTGACGGTTGTTGATCTAAGCGACAACCTTCAATATTTTCCTAAAGGTATGGATTTGCTACTCGAATAATAACATTACAATAATATTATAGTTACCTATATAATATACAATGAACTTAAATATCCTTAATTATCCATACTAAATATAATAAATGTGAAAGTGTGTCTTGTCTGTCCGGCTGTCTAACTGTCTGTCTGCTATGCTTTCGTCCCATCCGCCGGCCCACATATTATGCCGGCCCATCTTTTCAACCGATTTCAACGAAATTGGGCACAGAGGTAGGTTGCATACCGGGGAAGGATATAGGCATCCCGGCAAATTAAGGAGTTCCCGCGGGAATCGAAAAGCTTTACTTCCACTCTGATTAAATTCGGTACAGCGATAGTTCGCATTTATAATATTAGTATGGATTTAACTTTTAAGCAATTAGCTCTTTTCATTATCATCAATTAGCAATCAGTTCTTGCTTTAAAGTAAAAGGCCTGCCTGTATGCCTGCCTTTATGCCTGAGATCTCTCCATTACCTATAGTCTCAAAACGGGATGAAATCTGGAAATCTGTAATTGGCCACCGTGGTGGACTATGGCCATAAAACCCTTCTCATTCCGTGAGATCATTACTCATTCCGTACTCAGATGGCGATGATGATGACAATTGTAAGAATTCATGTTTTTCAAATAGAGGCATTATTGCAGTAACAAACTTAAACTCTATTCCAATAACAAACTCAAACTCAAAACTCAAATGTGTTTTATTCAAATAAACTTTGACAAGTTCTAATCGTCGAGTAAATCTACCGCTGATTCAGAATGCCATTCCTACCAAGAAGAACCAGACAGAAACTCAGTATATCATTAATGTGTAAAACACAATACATAAACATAATATACATTATAAGTTATTTGTTTAAAAACTTGAAGATAAAATTATAATATGTTAATATGCTCTTCAAACGTAATTGTAAACACTTCAAAAGTGCCAAGCCAATGTTTAAATAGCAAAAATACAGTACCTAACGATATTATTTATACGTTTTAGATGGAGCTTTGAATATAAAAAATGTTATGGATAAAACAACAGATGGCAATAATTTCCTCGCTTTTGTACCACTGCTTATGAATATGAGCAGGAACACAATAAATCATCCGAATGTTCAGAAACTAATGAACGACAAAAGTCAACAGTTCGATGCTGTGATTGCGGAATGGATGTTTAACGAAGTATATGCTGGGTAGCTATTTTCTTTATATAATAGGCGTAAATGCATGGCGACAGTAATTCCTTACAGAAAGCAATGATGACTGATAAGCCTGGAGTGCGCTCGCATAGATGCTCATATTATAATAATTCTTTGTAGAGGTGTTACTTCCAGTGCGCGCCCCCATGATCTGACTTGTCGTCGTCGTCGTCGTCAACCGATGGATGTCCACTGATGGACATAGGTCTCCTGTAGGGTCCTCCACAAGCCAAGGTCTTGCGCCGCCTGGACCCAGCGACTCCCTGCGATGATGATGATCCCCATGATCTGACTCAGTTCCTTAATTTTTTTGAGAGACCGTACCTGTCGGCCCCACCACGGATCCCCACCAGCGTCCCCTCACATTACGTTTGGTATTTTGTGTGACCAGCTTTTTAATATTGGCACACTAATTGATAATTATTATTTAAATACTGTGAAATTTATCTGATCCCATACAAATTATACAACATTCTTTAAAAAAAACATGACAATCAGTATTGCCATTCTATAAATAATAAATAAATGTTGCCAGTCTACACGATCACGACACTTATACCGACTTACCTTCATGGTCTTTATGTCTGTGTTTATACTTAAGTAATATGGGGCAGGAAATGTATCAATCCCCAACGTTCCCAACCGTAGCGGATCATAGAAACGTTGAACAAACACGTTCCTTGAGAGAAGTTTTTTTTAAATATTTATGGTCCACAAAACTGACTACATTGCTTTAGGTACAACGCATAATAAATTAGTATTTAGATGTAGGTATACGATTGAGTCCTTTAGATGTGGACATGGCATGCATGGTAATAGGGCACTTTAACTACAACGCAACATCAGTAAACTAAACAAAACAAAATATCTTAACAAAACAAAAAATTAATAAAAATCCTTACTCTATATATTTATATAATGTAATATAGTACATTAATAATTTATTAAAAAACTAATTTTTATGCAACTTTTAATAACGATGTCGACGCTAAAAAGCACTCGCTAGATCTTTTCGCATGATTATGGTATGGAGATTGCATACCATTTTTATTATTTTAATGCAGTTACAGTTACGTTCTTGTCATATAATGCGGAGTGCTCCCAGATCCGATACTACACGACTCGGCTGTTCCTCAAAACCATGTGTCACATAAATGACATGGTGGAACCACATAGGGAGTAATAAAAATAAATTGCTGAATATAAAAAGTAATCATTGTTATACTCTAGCTCACAAGTGAATATAATTAAATTTATTACAAAAATACGACTGCTCGGAATCTTATTCACATTTTTATTAAATGATATTTTTTTGTGAATCACTTGATATTGAACTATAGTGTTATATATTTTTGGAATCTACTCATCATTTTCTAGATAACGATTATATAGTTAATCTTAATTTCGAATATTTTTTTTCAACTTTACTCTTTAATGCGGGAACATGGTCACCCCATCAATTTTTTTTAAATTTTACTAGCCCATGTCACCCGGAATAAGTTAGGAATTCTAACGATACCTCATTTATCAAAATCCGTTCAGGCGTATAGAAGTTATGGTGGAATATACAAACTCACATATATACATACATACATTAAACCTGAAAACAATATACTCCTTTTTTCAGGCAGTCGTATAAAAAGTTCATCTTAATAATGCGTATGTTTTCCTTAATCATCGTGGCATGCTCCAAGTATCTATTTTAACTATATTTTTTGTAATAGTCATTAGTCGATTTTGATTTAACTTAGTGACCCATACAAATTTTTTCCTCAATTTGAAGTGTTTTAAAAATGTTTTAATCAATTTATTTTATTCTACAAGTTACACATTTAACACCTAATATTTTATTGTTACATTGTTAATGAAAACTTACTCATATTTTAAATGTGAAAGTGTCTCTGTCCATCTGTCTGTTTGTCTCCTACGCTTTCACAGCCTGTTCTCTGTTGATGAAATCCGGTGCAGAGATTGTTGCTTCCCGGAGAAGGATATAGGCTATTTTTATTTCGGAAAACAAGATTTCTCAAAATCTATATTCCTGTGGACAAACTACCGAGCATTATCTAGTTGTTTTTATAATTTAAAACACTGAACTGTCGTAAAAATCTCTAATGTGTATTTCAGATTCGCAGGCGTTTTCGACTGCCCATTAATATGGCTATCCACGGTTGATCCGCATTGGATGATATTGCAACTGGTAGATGAGATGCCCAACCCTGCGTATACAGTAGACGCCTTATCTGACAGTGTTCCTCCCTTAACGTTTAAGCAACGGGTCACCCAGTTGGGATTGCAAATTATGGGCAAGCTTCTCAAAATATTGTGAGTAATTCAGCAACTTAATTAGTAGTCCTAATTCCATCATCATCATCATCATGATTATCATCATCCTATTGCTATTGCTATACCTATTGCTTGCCCTCTTCTGAGCATTGGCTTCCTTTTGAAATAAAAAGGGCTTTAGGTTAGTTTCAGTTTATGCGAAAGAGTCCTTGTCTCTATTTAACCTTTTCTCGTTTAAATTTCTCTCGTCTAAGAGAAATCTCTACAAGCATAAGCTAGTAATCTTGTATGTTGTACAACAGTCATGACTCAAAGTACTCAAAATCTTTATTTCTTTATTTGCCAAAACTGATTACAAAATTTCAACCGTGTGAAACCCTGCCTCCTGATAGTAAAAACTGTGTTACAGGAGACAGTGTCTTCCCACTATATAAACAAATGATTCACAGTTGACAAATGAAAATGAAGATTTACAACAGACTATAATACTAAATACAAAAACAACAATAATTCAACACGCAAAAAAATAAAATGAATGAATGAATGAAATATTCTTTATTGTACACCAAAACAAAATAGATAAATAATTAGAAATAACAAAAAAATACGGCCTTATCGCTTTGAAGCGATCTCTACCAGGCAACCAAGTCACTTAAGAATTAAAAAAGGAGAAAGGGTTAAGGGTGTACATAAAAGTAAAAAAAAATGAATTATGAATAGATTGATTTAAGACAAACTAGAAAAAAACAGTTAAAAACAAGTACAGTACCCGGCAATAAATATTGCACATCGACCTTTGGAAAGAGACAATCGGTTAATTCGGCTTCGTATAGCGTTATCTCTGTCGCACACTACCTATATGACTCATATAGGTTGTGTTAATAATAAGTCTATATATATAATATACTGTTAATGTTTCCTTCTTGACTTACAGTTGGGTATCTGGCCTTGAAGAAGCAATTTACGATGAATATTTTGTTCCGGTTATTCGTAACAGACACAATTCCGTGCCGTCATTTGAAACTCTAAGGAATAATGCTTCTTTAATTCTGAGCAACTCTCACGTTTCGATGGGCAGTCCGACACGATTGCCCCCTAGCATTGTTCCTATAGGAGGGTATCATATCAAACCTAATGTGAAACCATTACCTGAGGTACGTTTATACCTATGTTTATTCAATTGAGAGACATAAAAAAAATCAATTATGAAAAAAAGCATACCTCTTGAACATGAGAAATGGTTCGAAGAACCCTACCTCATGCGTTAATAATCATGTATTTAAACCACTACTTAAAAATATTTTATTATGTTTTAGGTTCTGCAGAAACTTATGGATAACGCTCAGCATGGCGTCATTTACTTTAGTATGGGTTCAAATTTAAGAAGCAAAAATTTTCCTGATGAAGTCAAACAAGACTTGTTGAAAATGTTTAGTAAATTGAAGCAGACAGTAATATGGAAATTTGAAGAGGACTTACCTAATATGCCTAGCAATGTACATATTGTGCAATGGGCTCCACAACAAAGCATTTTAGGTAACTAGGAATTTTAATTTTAAACATAAAACATTTACTACCTACCCTAGTTGTTGGATTGTTATCCTTCAGTAGACATTTTTAGAGTCTAGAAATGTTCGTTCTATTAAAACTAAAGCGAAGAGGGTACTTCTGCTCTGGTCTGACAAGAATCCACAGCAAAGATAAGATTCGATTTCAATGATTATATTTTAATGTTTTTACAGCACATAAGAACTGTATCGTATTCATCACACATGGAGGTCTACTTTCAACCACCGAATCGATGCATTATGGAGTACCAACCATTGGAATACCAGTTTTCGGTGATCAATATGTGAATGTGCAGAGAGCTGTTAAAAAGGGCTACGCTCAAAAAGTAGATTTATCTTATACGATGGCTGCAGACATTGAAAAAGCTATTAAAAATTTACTTGATAATCCAAAGTAAGTTCTATTATTTAGCATTTGTTTTGATTCTAATTAAATTTAAATTCATTAAAGATAATACAATTAGAATTATTAGTCATTATAGTCTTTTTTTTCACAGTCTTCTCTGTAAGCTGTAACCGATATAAGAGAAACATTAAAATTACGTACTTGCATTGACATAGAAAGAGTTATTTGATAGGTTCATGCGTACTAGACTTTTGAATTCTACTAAATATTTGAGTGACAGTTGTAAACCATGTATGACCCCAATTTTTCCTTCTAGTTACAAAAGTAGAGTCAAGGAATTGTCTCTAATTTACCACGACAGACCTGTGCTACCTGCCAAGGAACTAGTTCATTGGGTGGAACATGTTGTGAAGACTAGAGGAGCACTACATCTGCGCTCTCCAGCATTTTTGGTACCCTGGTACCAGAAGCTTTACTTAGATCTAATTTTAGTTTTACTAGTCATATTTATAGCTCTAAAATATGCTTTTGTTTACCTTATGAATACATTATGTACAAGAAGAAGAAAACAAAAAGTTAATTAAATAGTTTATACTTCTGTATTATGTAATAATATATCATTTAAATACATAAGCATACAGTTAATATATAAGGTACAGGCTATATATATAATTAAATACTTACCATGCTATTTCGTGTTCATTCTTTCTCAGAAATAATAATAAAAGCGATCTTGCGCAATGAAAAGACAGCTTCGCGCGTTTATTTGGATATTGGAGAAGTTTAATTTCTTTTAACTTATTATGAAAATTAAGACAAAATAAAATAAAAATATGATAGAATCATTAAAATATCTCAACAAATGAAAAAGTTATGGAACTTTAAAGTTGCGATTGCATTATGGACTTTACAAAGCCGAATAAAAGAAAGAAATGGACTTAAATCACGGCTAGGTAAAAACTCACTCACAAAATTCATAGCAATCGGTGTACATTAAATAATTAAACTTATTAAATAATTAATTAGTTTCTCAGTCATTTATTAAAGGATTTAAAAAAAACACTGATTTATTAGTTTTAATCTATATTTTACTTCCGTTGCGTTAAATATGATATTTACAACATCATGAAACTTCTCCATTACTCTATGCCCGACAGATTTGTCCCACTGCACTTGTAAGTAATTTTTTTTTTTTAATCTATCGACTTAGTTCCATTATTTATTTTGGTGGGACAAATTATCCATACTAATATTATAAATGCGAAAGTGTTTCTGTCTGTCTGTCTGTCTGCTACGCTTTCCCGGCCCATCTTTTCAACCGATTTTGCTGAAATTTGGTACAGGGGTAGATGGTATCCCGGGGAAGGACATAGGCTACTTTTTATCCCGGAAAATTAAAGAGTTCCCGCGGGAATCAAAAATCTTAATCCACGCGTACGAAGTCGCGGGAATCATCTAGTATCAAATATAAAGTCACTAGATGATTCCCGCGACTTCGTCCGCGTGGGTTAAGATTTTTGATTCCCGCGGGAACTCTTTAATTTTCCGGGATAAAAAGTAGCCTATGTCCTTCCCCGGGAAACCATCTACCCCTGTACCAAATTTTATCAAAATCGGGTGAAGAGACAGTTTTTTTTTATTCCCGCGGGAACTCTTTATTTTTCCGGGATAAAAAGTAGCCTATGTCTTTCCCCGGGATACCATCTACCCCTGTACCAAATTTCATCAAAATCGGTTCAACAGGTGGGCCGTGAAAGCGTAGCAGACAGACAGACAGACAGACAGACAGACAGACAGACACACTTTCGCATTTATAATATTAGTATGGATATGAGATTCTTCCCCACTGCGACTGGTATGTTTAAGTTTAATAGGTAGGTAGTGTTTTAAATAAAGGTAAAAAATTGGTAATATTACTGTAGGAAATAATCATACTAATACTACAAATGCGAAAGTGTGTTTCTTTGTTGGTTTGTCCTTAAATCACGCCACAACGAATTAATCGACTGCTGTTTTTTTGCATGGGTATGGGGGTAGTACTTGGAGAGCGATAAAAGCTACTTTTTATCCCGGAAAATTGAGAATTTGCCGTGGGAATTAAAAAACTTAATCAACCCGTACTAAGTCTCGGACAAATAAAATATACAGTGGAGCGTGTCAAAAAGATTGACAGACTAAGTTTGTCAATAACAGTGTATGTTAAAGAGAATTCGATCAAAATTCATCGGCCTACAAATATTTTTGCAATACAACTATTTTTTTTTCAATTTTATATAAATAAAAATAAATAAAAAATAGTTTATTTTTCTTCCCACATTATTTTAGCACGTAAAAGGTTGCCTTCTTATATGAGTTAAATGATCCCTGTGTCAGAAGACTCTGCTCTTCCATAACATTTTTTTTTTTTTAATCTTAAATTATATTACCAAAAATATAATCCATAATATTATTATCTATTGTCATGTCACAGTTAGTGTGTGTTTCTGTAATTACGTAACACTCATATATCATATTGATTATGTTGAGACAGATAAGTTCTTGCTCCATCATCGTTACTAATCATTAAGTAACCTTTGTCTGTCTGCCTTCCGTATAGTAATAATTATTATCTTCACCGTAAATGCAGCAATAAAACATTTTCCGCTGTTTATGATCTACACTTATTATGGTTACAAAGGATAACAAAGATACAATATGATTTCATTACAGTAGTTAGTTTTACAATTTAAACTAGTACGTCTTGTCCGTGAATTAGTCCGCGTTGAATCTGAATGTGTTGTCTTAAATTAATTTATTTCAATTCATAATATACACACGGTAGAGGACCAAAACGTGTAAATGCTAATTGAAGTAAATTGAATATAAAATGTACATAATGTAATTACATACGGCTATTTTTACAAAAATTTCTTAAACCTAACAACTATTGGATAACTTACTATTAATATAGGTGGTGTTAGTTACTCTTTCGCGCGCAAATCAAAAATCCTTCATCCACCCGGATGACAATGTGTAAGTATAAACATACCTCGTAAACTGAACTCTAAAGGCAGACAAAACTGCATTGAAATCAATAAAGAAAGAATACATAAAGACAAAATATGTGATCGATTTAGCATTATGCCACTTAAAGTTATCCAGGCTTGATTTTGATTAATGATTAGATTATTATGATTCTTCTGTACAGTTTGGAGCGTGATGACCTAATTATTACTTTATTTTTAGTTATCAACATGTCCTACAGATAATATTTTATCATTTATAGATTGGGCCATTATCATTTTAATCGAGTTTGTTTATCATCCTTTTACAGTTTTCATTTGATTAATTTTATATTTCAAAGTTGATAAAATAAGCAAAATAATAAGGTAAAAGGGTATAATTGACAGTTTTTTATGGATTCAGTGTGTGTTAAACTAGGACTAGAATGTTAAATTATGACAATATTAAATTATTAAATTCTTGGTGTTAAAATAATAATAAAAGGTAATTTTAAGTATAAGGAGCAGCCCATCTTAGAATGATTTGTATAAGATGCAATGGGAAACCATTGCAGATCAAGAAGATACAGTTCTTAGCGTTAATTCTAGCTTCATTGCATGAAACAAACGCCTACAAGTATCTGGTTATTAGCCCCATACCGGCTGGAAAAAGCCATGCAATATTGGGACATGCTCTGGTTGAAAATATAGCTAATGCAGGTCATGAGGTGAGTAAATAATGATTATCTATTACTATAAAGATTATCGACTTAACTAAACGAATAAATAAACCTTTATTTCAAATCCTTAAAAGGCTAAGGATCTAAAATATAGGTTCTGAAGGCGGAATAAAACTTAGTAACCGAAATAAATAAATAAAAAATACTTACACTTTGGGTGTGTGTGTGATGTGAGAGCTGTAATAGTTAATAAGTTCAGACTAATATGGTTGGTTAAACCATACTAATTGGTATGATTACTGGGCATTTGCTCAACTAATTTTAACTGAATTGAGTACAGATATGGGTTACATCCCGGGGAAGAACATAATTAAGCTGCTACTACTATTTCAGAGGCTACCTTTATCCCGAAAAATGAAAGAGTTGAAACTTAACATAAAACCTCCTCAAACATTATATTTTAAACACCACTGAATGGTGCCGCGGCTTATAACCACCAACTCGATCCCATAATATTATGTTAATTTACTTTTTCAGGTAACGTTCATAACCGCAATTGTGCCAGAAAAATTACCACCACGAGTAACTATTGTTGATACTAGTGAAAATACTAAACATTTTTCAATAGGTATAACTCCCCCATTCCTTAATTCTTAAAATTCCTACTTATAGTAGACCAGGCGAATTAGCATAAATTGAAACGAAAAAAAAAATTGTTAACAGGATGGGAACAGTTGGAAATGGTAAAGTGACGGGAACAGTTGAAAGTAAAAAAACCTTCGCTTCGCTCGGTCAATTATTAACATTTAGTAAAAAAAAGATGGTTGCAAAATTCATTTTTTGATTTTTCCAATTTTTGAGCATGTTTCTAAATGGTGACTTTTTTTTTTTTATTATTAAAGAAAGTATAACTAAAAACGAAAAAATTGCGACCTGAAAGAAGTCTCTACGACAATTTTCCAAAGGAGAATTTGTAACTAACCTGACGGGGTCCCTAAGCATCTATACCTTTCTCTACTAATAAAACTCAATGTTTCTTTGTAATGGCTCATGAATCATCTAGCAGTAAAACCCTCATCATCGTTGCGTCCATAATAATCCAAGATCTTTTAGAGTTTCAGAAGCTTCGAATTCAATCAACCCAACGACTAGTTTAAGAACCGATTTCAATGAATTTAGTTTACATAAGACTGGCTTAAGTTACGCGTTCGAGTTATAGAAAAGTTGTAAAAATGATCAAGTATAAATCAACAAAGTGAAGGCAAGTGCTTTGTTACGTGATCGAGTATAGAACTAGTATACAACTATGACACACGTTTTATATGAGAGTTTTATATTTAACGTGTTCGAGTATCTAAATAGTATACAACCATGACACACTTTTAGAGGTGTATTTTTGCTATGCGATCCTGTTCAAGTATACTGCGCTTTGTTCGTTTTAATGTTTTGCCTATTAACATACACAGCAAGCCAGATTTATGTTTGCCTCTTAACATACACAATAAGTCAGTCTTATGTATAGGATCAATCATATTATATTTCTATGCGAAATATATTTAAAATCAAGAGAGTTGACCTTATATATGGATAGTCACTCAGAGTTTCGATTTCTATCTTATGTAACATACATTTAAGTTGTTCCATAAGATTCCATAAGGTCACACAGTGGTGAAGCTAATTATCCCTAGTGGCAAGCATCTTCCTTTTATAAAGGAAGGTGCTTTGTTTGGCATCATATACTTTGACTAACAAAATATATGATGGTTGACTGGCTCCGCCCCGCCATCAACGGTAGTCTTCTTCCCACTCTTGGTATTTCAAAAGACATATCGATACATGAGAACATGGGCCAATAAGCCTCATAAAATACCAAAAGCCAACAAGCCTCCCCCCCCAACCACTAGGCATCAACCGCGAAATGGCGCAACGTACTCGAGTGTACTTTAGAGTGGTGCGTTCCACTTATGTCAGCATAAAGCTGGATAATTACATTTTTAAAGTGGTGTAATCCCACATATACCTGTAATAGGTTTCAAGGATACACCAGGCGCACTGCAGGGATGTTCGCCGCAACGAAACAGAGTCCACAGGCGTGATGCAACCTTCAGTAATAGTATATTAATCAAATGTAGCGCGCAACCATCATGGGTAGTAGAACATTGTTTGAAAGTAAGTTTGATATTGGTAATAGTAAACAGAGTCCCATCAACCATGATTAGTTATTGTTCGATCATAGCGAACATCGTAGTAATTTTATATAATATTTAGTTATCGTTCGACCATAGCAAACATCGTAATTGCATATAATAGGTATGTTGTTACAATAAAATCGCATGGTAAAATCAGACGTACTGTAGAACATAGAAATGTACACGAAGTGTACTACGCACAGAAAGCAAGCTCTCTGGTTCAACAACAACCTATCCCATCTTGACGTCCTACCAAGGTAAACATCAAAACAGGACCAGCCGTGCCGATGCATCGCCGGAGCGAGTGATATATTCTACAGGCCCAACTCAACCTGCAATGATAATTGTATGTTATGGGTATATATGTAATATGTTATATGTAAGTATGTTATAAATCCACCATAGGCAGATTGAATATCGTAGGACGCTCTCCAGCCAGGTTCACGAAGTACAAGTACTAAGGCTCCCTTACCAGAAAGCATCCAACAACAAGATACAATATTGGCACAACGAGCGAGCATATCCACACTCAACATGAATCGGTCTCAATGCCTCAATGCTCAGCACACATACACGTCGCAATCCTCGTTCTGCCGAGTGGACCGGACGCCGGGAAGCTCATTAGTAAGTTTCCATGCACCTTCGATTAGATCATATATACTACTATGTACATATAGTATGTACTATTATTCTATTATTGTTTTAATATTATTTTACTATTATTTTATCATTATAATTTTTTTTTTTTTTTTTTATAATAAATTATTTTCCCCTGAATAGTAAGATACGTATAGTTACATTCAACCCCCTAAATTCTGTGATGCGTGCAAATAGTTGTTCTATGCAGCATGCGGAACAGAATTTACTTTACTAAGAACTCTTTGTAATATTTTATACGTACGAACATCGCAACCCCCAGCGTCTACAATTTCATAACAGCTTTAATCTTATCTAATTCTATCTTTATCTTTATAACCCATAATTATCATGACTACGTTATTTCCTATTCTTCCTTCTACAATTCACGTATTCAAATCATTACCTATTAATTTTCGTTGATGACACATGTCATAACCATATCAATAGCTTTTGCAGCATAGCAACTTCTTACCCTAACCTTTCTTCAATTCTTGTATTTTACTTTTCCCATCCATCCTTTTATGCAAACATACGTCATAAAAATAATACAAAGCATAAAATCAGTATTCTTGACTGTTTTTCTGTTTCTTTTTCCTATTTAATCATGCCCATCTTCATAAGTGTTTTATCATTAGTCAACCATCGGCAACCCCCCGATTTTATGATTTTATGACGTAAATACAGCTTTTGTTGTCAAACATGACACATTCTCTACACTTCCCAAACTTGATAATCCCCTATCTCATATGTTGAGCCCTACTAACTATTCTACTCCTAATTCTATTGCCTTTTCCTTAATATACATATAAGTAGCAAAATATCACTACATAGTATTCTAACCATTTGACGATCATCGACCACCCTTCGATGATATGATTTTATGACTAGAACTCGCTCCTTCTTACATTAAGCAGACCTGAGCATATGCTTACACCCTCGCTTTTGTTCTACTTTACAACACTCCATCTTTTACTTACTCTTATTACCTCTTCCAATTACAATTGATTCCAATATGCATGTAAAATACCTTGCTAAACATCTTCACTTGTACTCCCCCTACATACTCCATCTTTTACTTCGTCTTTCTCTCAATATCTCCATTTATTTCCTCTTTCAACTTTCAACTTATTCCAATAGGCACATATCTATCTTGCTAAAATCTACACTATAGTTCCTTAGAATTATTTACATTCTTCCAATTTTCACTAAATCTCCTACTTGGAACTTAATAATTTTACGATGCTTATCATATTTCTCGTTTCTCAAATGAGTTGCTTCTTTTAACTTTAGCCTAACTTGTCTACGTATATCTCCTTCACTCATGTTATTTTGTGTCAGCATCAAGCACTTATCAATTGTTAATCTTGTACTTTTCCGGTTTAGAATTTCATTTGGTGTATAATCTATCCTATCATGTAACGTATTATTATATAATTCTTTATCTTGGATAAATCCCTACTCAAATGTTATGATTTTTATAGCGATAAGTTCTAAACAATCTATCTTACTAATTCTTTATTATCTCGTTCACTGATGTTAACCGTGGATTCCCCTCACTGTAGTGTGTATTATCTTAATTTCAAGAAACTTAAGACCTTCCTTAAATGCCCTACTAATGAATTGAGAACCATTATAAGTCACAACAACTTTTATTTTACTAAAAAGCTTCAGTTTTCATAAACATGACTGACCCGTAGTTTTTCGTAATGCATATAATTTTATAAATTTACTAAAAGAATCTTGTACTATCAGTATATATATACACCCGAATAATATTACTAATAATTTTCTTTAAAAGTCAGCCATAACAATTTCACCTACATCATCTATTATTAAAGATTCATAAAGTCCTCATACCAAGGCGGTACGAAGTTCGCCGGGTCAGCTAGTAAATAATAAAGGATATATCATATAGTATGGAGATGAGAAGCGAGTATGATACGGTCCATAGTCGACGTAAACAAAAGTGACAGATTTGACAATTGAAGTTAGCATTCATTATTCATTAATCATTTTATTCTGCGTCTGCCATTTTGAAATTTGTTCTTTCACGGCGAGCAGCGTTGGTCGTAGGTGTGTACTCGCTATGTAGTTTTCTAACATTAATTAAATTAAAAGCATGAATTTAAAATACATCGTAATTAGAGCTTATCATGTTATACATCGATGACCAAAGCAGTATATTTTCCCAAATACTCTTGTTATCAGAAGATTATAACCGATTTCAAAACATAACCTTTAAATGCAATGCTTCTGATGATAGTTGCACTAAGCACCCTTTCAATACTCATGTCTCTTCCTTAGTAGATCCATCCGCCTTAAATGGGTGATGGAGGGAAAAAAAAAAAAAGAGGCGACAGTAATGTCACGTGCCACGATTCCCTAATGTTTCCAATCCAGGAGCAGGTTGTTTGTTCATGGTAATGCAAGTTGCAACGGTTAGTGGCGACAAACTTTCAAAACTAGTCTTTTATATATAATGGTGCGTCGATATTTTAGAACGACATGAAGCGCATCCGACATTCTCCTTTATTCTGTGGAATTTGACAACTAACGCTTTTTGTCACTTCGGAAGAATTCCGAGCGCTAGCGATTCGCGCGTGGTGAATCGCGAAGAAATCAATTTACATCGCGCGATTTAAGCTACGTGTTCGGTGGAGTGTTAGTTGAAAGCAAACCATAAAATTAACGTGATTGTAACTCAAATTATATTTCTGTGATTCTGTGCAAAATCATCCTTACCTGTCTACTCACAATGTATATAGTATGGACTCGGCCACTGATGATGCTATGACCCATTTCTATATGAATTTGTTTAACAGCTTGTTTAGCTTTGTTACATTACAATAACCGATTTTGAATTTCCTAACTTCTTTTTCGTAAGTAATTTTATTTCTACTATAAATCATCTGAAACTTGTGGATTCCCGGAAGACCACTGCTGTGCTTGTGCTCTCACCATAGTCACAGTAAAATGCTGAGTGAAGTCCATTTTCGGATTATATAACTCGTATTTCTGTCACATTCCTTTCTACTATAATTATTGTATTGTAGTTACAAATAACCGCTCTTTCTTTCTTTCTAACAACTCCTTGTAAATAATTTGACAAATAACTCTATCTCCTTGGTTAATTCTAAAATACACTATGCCATTATATTATTCTATTTTCATAATGAGCACACTATATCCACTAATACTTTTGTATTTGTATATCTCCTTTTTGCAATTGAGCCAAAGTTCTAAGTTTTGAATTAAGCATGTTATTTACCTAAATAGTAAATTCCGGGCATAATAGAATTTTCTTCTTGCATCTTATAACTATCGGCTGGATACCTGGATAAGATATCAGCAAACAAATTATCCTTGCCTGATAATGTTCTATTTCAAAATTAATTTGTTTTAAATAATACAGCCAACGTGTGACTTTACTATTAAACAATTTCCATGTTTTTACAAATAATAAGTTCCAAATTTATTTAGACAACTAATAACTACAAGAATTCTTGTTCTATAACTCTTCAGTTCAATTCAGCCCTTCAAAGCTTTACTCATAAAACTTACATTTCGCTATATTACACTTCATTCACTCTAATTATTCGTCAACGTTTAACAGACATACTCTCAATTTCAAAACTTGTACTTGTTATATCTCACACATAGACACCACAAACCCCGGTCCATAAGACATTTACACATCCTCTATCTCGTGTTGCTCCTTCCACTTTCCATACAACATCACACAACCCCCTGTCCATAAGACATTTGCACGTCCTCTATCTCGTGTTGCTTCATATCACCTTCTATACAATCTCCTGTCAACCAGTCGTTAGGTCATTTTGAACTCGAAAGCTTCCTCTGACTCTTTCCATTTCACGGTCAACATATTGTAGGCTTTCGCCTACTTTAGCCTACCTATTTTACTTTAACCGGGACCCAAGAGATAACTTGCCTTGAACCAAGTATCCTGGTCACGGCACCATATTGTAACTAACCTGACGGGGTCCCTAAGCATCTATACCTTTCTCTACTAATAAAACTCAATGTTTCTTTGTAATGGCTCATGAATCATCTAGCAGTAAAACCCTCATCATCGTTGCGTCCATAATAATCCAAGATCTTTTAGAGTTTCAGAAGCTTCGAATTCAATCAACCCAACGACTAGTTTAAGAACCGATTTCAATGAATTTAGTTTACATAAGACTGGCTTAAGTTACGCGTTCGAGTTATAGAAAAGTTGTAAAAATGATCAAGTATAAATCAACAAAGTGAAGGCAAGTGCTTTGTTACGTGATCGAGTATAGAACTAGTATACAACTATGACACACGTTTTATATGAGAGTTTTATATTTAACGTGTTCGAGTATCTAAATAGTATACAACCATGACACACTTTTAGAGGTGTATTTTTGCTATGCGATCCTGTTCAAGTATACTGCGCTTTGTTCGTTTTAATGTTTTGCCTATTAACATACACAGCAAGCCAGATTTATGTTTGCCTCTTAACATACACAATAAGTCAGTCTTATGTATAGGATCAATCATATTATATTTCTATGCGAAATATATTTAAAATCAAGAGAGTTGACCTTATATATGGATAGTCACTCAGAGTTTCGATTTCTATCTTATGTAACATACATTTAAGTTGTTCCATAAGATTCCATAAGGTCACACAGTGGTGAAGCTAATTATCCCTAGTGGCAAGCATCTTCCTTTTATAAAGGAAGGTGCTTTGTTTGGCATCATATACTTTGACTAACAAAATATATGATGGTTGACTGGCTCCGCCCCGCCATCAACGGTAGTCTTCTTCCCACTCTTGGTATTTCAAAAGACATATCGATACATGAGAACATGGGCCAATAAGCCTCATAAAATACCAAAAGCCAACAAGCCTCCCCCCCCAACCACTAGGCATCAACCGCGAAATGGCGCAACGTACTCGAGTGTACTTTAGAGTGGTGCGTTCCACTTATGTCAGCATAAAGCTGGATAATTACATTTTTAAAGTGGTGTAATCCCACATATACCTGTAATAGGTTTCAAGGATACACCAGGCGCACTGCAGGGATGTTCGCCGCAACGAAACAGAGTCCACAGGCGTGATGCAACCTTCAGTAATAGTATATTAATCAAATGTAGCGCGCAACCATCATGGGTAGTAGAACATTGTTTGAAAGTAAGTTTGATATTGGTAATAGTAAACAGAGTCCCATCAACCATGATTAGTTATTGTTCGATCATAGCGAACATCGTAGTAATTTTATATAATATTTAGTTATCGTTCGACCATAGCAAACATCGTAATTGCATATAATAGGTATGTTGTTACAATAAAATCGCATGGTAAAATCAGACGTACTGTAGAACATAGAAATGTACACGAAGTGTACTACGCACAGAAAGCAAGCTCTCTGGTTCAACAACAACCTATCCCATCTTGACGTCCTACCAAGGTAAACATCAAAACAGGACCAGCCGTGCCGATGCATCGCCGGAGCGAGTGATATATTCTACAGGCCCAACTCAACCTGCAATGATAATTGTATGTTATGGGTATATATGTAATATGTTATATGTAAGTATGTTATAAATCCACCATAGGCAGATTGAATATCGTAGGACGCTCTCCAGCCAGGTTCACGAAGTACAAGTACTAAGGCTCCCTTACCAGAAAGCATCCAACAACAAGATACAATATTGGCACAACGAGCGAGCATATCCACACTCAACATGAATCGGTCTCAATGCCTCAATGCTCAGCACACATACACGTCGCAATCCTCGTTCTGCCGAGTGGACCGGACGCCGGGAAGCTCATTAGTAAGTTTCCATGCACCTTCGATTAGATCATATATACTACTATGTACATATAGTATGTACTATTATTCTATTATTGTTTTAATATTATTTTACTATTATTTTATCATTATAATTTTTTTTTTTTTTTTTTATAATAAATTATTTTCCCCTGAATAGTAAGATACGTATAGTTACAAATTTTAATTTTAAAAATATTTTTTTGGGCCGAAAAACGTGATTATCTCGGAAGTCTCTTAATATTATTATTTTTATCTGAAAAAATTTGCGGATATTTGAGACACAAAATGATATACTTTCACCAAGTTTTGTCAAATTAAAATTATTTTTGTGTGAATGAAAAATAAAAAACAAAAAAGTGGTTTTTCGCATTTTACTCGGTGATTTTGAGGTTATGTGAAAAAATTTTGAAAAAATTGTAGATATTTTTATGATCTACAACTTTTTCATGGTACACTTTTCTCTCCGACGTCAACTTTCGCCGGAAATCGCAATAACCCAAAATTCCCCCCCCCCCCCCCTTTTCATCCCCCAAATATATCTGGAAACACCCCTTCTCACGCATTTTTTTTTTTTACGTTTATTATACGTCACTTTACCATTTCCAACTGCTCCCATCCTGTTAACAATTTTTTCTTTGTAAAAGTGTAATTTTCCTGGACTATAGTGCCTCCTTTGAATTAGTGTATTTTCTTATCACGTCAAAATACGAATTTGAAACACTTATGAATAATAATTGTAGCTGACAATTTAAATAACGATTAATATTTTTTAGGTGTAGCTGCAAATATAACGAAAATCATGGATAAGAATCATAAGGTCGACTCATTCACTATGGCATCAATGATGATGGATATTAGCAGAGCTACGATAGAGAATCCTAATGTTCAAAAGTTAATCGCTGATAAAACTCAAGAATTTGATGCTGTAATTTCGGAATGGATGTTCAGTGAAGTGTATGCAGGGTAAATAAAATCTTACTATCTTACTATATTAATATTATAAATGCGAAAGTTTGGATGTATGGATGTCGGTATGGATGTATGGATGGATGTTTGTTACTCAATCACGCCCCAACGGCTGAAGGGATCTGGATGAAATTTGGCACAGAGATAGATTATAGTCTGGAATAACACATAGGCTACTTTTTATCCCGGAAAATTAAAGAGTTCCCGCGGGAACCACAAAACCTCGATCCACGCGTACGAAGTCGCGGGCGTCAGCTAGTATTTTATACAAGTAAAAAACATGGTACTTTCTTAATTTCTCAATAATTATTTCAATATTAAGAGATAAGAATGTAAGAATCATGCTTTAAAAAACCCAAAATCTGATTTACATCAACAATAATTGACAAAATTTTGATGGGAAGAGAATTATAGGGATCAGATTTACACAATCAAACCAGTAGTCTGATTGTGTAAGAAAATCTAAATTATTTTGAGAGCTTACAACGTATGATTTACGTTTGTCAGACGACTAATTTGGAGTTTAGATGCTTTTCGATGTTATGCTAGGATCTATAAACTCCAAGGTTCGAATTATCCGTTTAACAAACGTAACTAAGTAATTACAATTTTCTTAAATAGACACCGCACAAAAACTTGGGAACTTGTAGCCATAATGGTTGAGGTCGCAGAATTTGCTCGTAACAGGTACATGAAAAGGGTTTTTTGTTACAGATTTGCGGCAATTTTCAACTGCCCCTTAATATGGTTCTCGTCAATTGAACCTCATTCGGTGATACTGCAACTAGTAGATGAGATTCCTAATCCTGCGTATACAGGCGACATATTATCTGGAACGGTTCCTCCTTTAACATTTCAGCAACGAGTCACAAATTTGTATTTGCCGATAATGGCTTGGCTTCACAAAACTTTGTAAGTATTAGAATCAGTTCAAAGAATTCAAAAAAAAATTCAAATAGTTTTTATTCAAATAAACTTTTACAAGTACTTTTGAATCGTCGAGTGAATCTACCACTGGTTCGGAATGACATTCCTGCCGAGAAGAAGCAGCAAGAAATTCGACTGTTGCTCTTTTCAACAAACAAATTACAATTTCATTAATTTGTAGAATACATAAGTAACAGCTGTCCTTAGTATTGCTGGAGCGAGTCAAATCTATGCTCTTTTGTTATTTACGTATTCTTCAACAGTATAATAAGATAATAAGCCTTTTTCAAGAGCATACTTCTTAAACTTGTGTAAAGACAAGTTTAAGATAGGTTGTGGAATTTTGTTATAAAATAGAATGCTCATTCCCACGAACGACCTTCGGACCTTCTTGAGGCGCAACGATGGAGTCACGAGATTATGGCGGCGTCTAGGCCTATTACATTACCCATTGCCTCGATGTGTCACAATTTACTGCAGAAATTTATCTCTTAATTTTAATATTTCCTTTTTTTTACTTACAGTTGGACATCTGGACTTGAACACAATCTATACAATGAATTTTTTGTACCGGCTATACGAAGCAGACATAATTCTGTGCCATCCTTTGAAACGCTTAGGTATAATGCGTCTATGATTCTGAGCAACTCCCATTTATCTATGAGTATGGATGCAAAGTTACCACTTAACGTTATTTGTATAGGAGGATATCATATCAAACGTAACGTAAAGCCCTTGCCTAAGGTACGTCATTGTTTCTATTCGATGAATATAAAGATAGATATTCTTACTCGAATATAGTGAAAAATTAATATAATTACTAGATGACGCCCGCGACTTCATCTTGGGCTTGGTTAAGTTTTTTAGTTCCCGCGGGAACTCCTGAACTTTCCGGGATAAAAAGTAGTCTATGTCCTTCCAGGATACAAAATATTCCTATACGAAATTTCATCAAAATCAGTTGAAGGGATGGCCCGTGAAAGCGTAGCAGACAGACAGACACACTTTCGCATTTATAATATTCGTATGGAATATGGAATTAGTATGGATTATTATTCATTATTTCCAACATACTCTGCCATTTCCGCATGCAAACATTTTAAAAGCATGCGAAATATAAAAGTGCAAAAGATAATTTCATTATAAAGTAAAAGTACTCAATTAAAGTACGAAGAATAAGGTGATTGCATTTTTAATTGAATAAAATGAAACATTTTTTTTTTTTTTTTTTTACGGAGCAAAAATTTCCCTGATGCAGTCAAAAAGGAATTATTAGAAATGTTTGGCAAATTCAAACAGACAGTCATTTGGAAATTCGAGGAACAGTTACCTAACAGCCCTAGCAATGTTCATGTAGTTCAATGGGCCCCGCAACAAAGTATTTTAGGTAAATTTAGGGGTTTTTATTAAAGGATTGAGAGAGAAGTTGCTTTAAATATCTCGGGTATTAATATACCCATGGACCAACCGTTATTACGCTACGGTGGTAACAATGTTGATGGTTAATGTCACGTATCTGAACAGTCTTGCCGCAGCTGCTTGAAGTAGCGTTGTTGCGGCCCCAAATAATGCCCCGACCAGATTTTACCTGTATGAATTGGTTGTGATTTTTAGCTACTCATTCCAAATTTCAGTCAGATTGCTAGTATCCGAAACAACGTAAATTAAACTGCGTTTACAATAACACGTACAGATATTTCACTATCTATTTTTATTTCTGTATGGTGTCAAGCTCATTTTCTTTAAACTCTTTTATGTACACTTAACTCTTTATTATACCTACATCCTAACCTAACCTAACATTATTTACAGCACATAAAAACTGTATCCTGTTCATCACGCACGGTGGTCTTCTTTCAACTACAGAAACAGTGCATTTTGGAGTACCAATAATAGGAATACCAGTTTTTGCTGATCAATTTATAAACGTCGCAAGAGCTGTCAAAAAGGGATTCGGTCTTAGAGTTGATTTATCTTATACAATGGCTTCAGATCTCGAGATAGCTATAGGAAAAATACTTGGTGATCCAATGTAAGTACAAAACTATTTGAATATTTTACATAAAATATTTATTTAATATTTTACATAAAAGTTACTGTATCATTGTCTAGTTTATGCCTGCTTATCGTTTTTTACGGATGAATTAATATCATCATCATCATCATCATCATCAGCCGTTGTGCCTCCACTGTTGGACATAGGCCTCTTTAAAGTAGCGCCAATGTGCTCTGTCTTCGGCTTTTCGCATCCAGTCGATACCAGCCACCCTCCGGATGTCATCGCTCCACCTTGCTGGGGGGCGCCCTACGCTCCGTTTACCAAGACGCGGTCTCCACTCAAGTACCGGGATACTTTGAATGTATCCCGGTACTTCACAACATAGTTCCTCCCTTACCGTTCAACCATAGTACAACGAGAAACCGTGAATGTGCCACCGCCCACGGTCCCTTACCTACGTTGTTCCGAAAATTGATAGCCACAGAATAAATACAACCTCTTCTTTCATGAAACTATTTTTAATTAACGGCTAATTTCAACAAAAACCTCCTTTGTGAAAATCACTGGCCAACTATGTGTAGTTTTTTAATATTTAGGTTTAAAGATTATCTGTTTCTCTTCTTTTGTTTGTAACAATGGACGTTTCGCGGGAAGCTTTTCATGCTATGATTTTCTATGATTATAAATGAGGGTTAACCTTGAAGGAATCTCAAGAAAATTTACAAGCTGCTTTTGGGGAGTCTGCTCCTGCGTTAACAACAATTACTTATTGGTTTCGTGAATTTAAACGTGATCGAGAGAACTTAAACGATGTCTCCAGACCCGGCCAACCACCAACTGCAGTAACTCATGAAAACGTCATCAGTGTAGAGTGGCTATTGCGAGAGAATAGACATATTACACATCGGGAGATACAGGCTGAACTAAACATTGGATCACAGGTAGTTTCCACCATCCTGCATGAACACCTTAAAGTTAGGAAGCTTGCTTCGCGATGGATACCTCATTCTCTCACTGATGAGCAAAGATGCCGTCGTATTGATTGGTGCAAATTTATATTAGAAAAGTTCGAAGGAGGAACTTCGCAAAACGTATCCTACATTCTTACAACTGACGAATTATGGACATATAGCTACGATCCTCTCACGAAGCAGCAATCCACGCAATGGGTGTTTGAAGAGGACGATTTGCCCACAAAAGTTGTTCGCGGTCGGAGCGTTAATAAAAAAATGATAGCGGTTTTTTTAATAGTAATAATTCCGCTAGAAGACCGTTGAACAGTTACTAGTGAAAGGTATAGCGAAGTTTGTCTGCCTCAAGCTTTCGGGGAGTTTGATAACGACCGCTCAAGGAGCGGCGTCCGTGGCGTTCTTTTTCACCAAGATAACGCGCCCGCTCACACAGCTGCTAGAACCATGGACTATTTGACAACTTCGGGGCTACAAAGTATTACCCATCCACCGTGCAGCCTAGATTTAGCTCCATGCGATTTTTTTCTATTTCTCTAGGTAAAAAAATGCTTCGTGGACGAAAATTTAGCACTGCAGACGAGGCCGTCGAGGCCGTCGACGGCAAGACATGTTTTTTAAATGTTTTGAAAGCTGGTTCACCCGAATGCATAAGTGCATTGGGATTGAAGAGGGATATTTTAAAAAGATGTAAATAAACTTTTTTTACATTCTAACTATTTTTCATTTCACTATGTGGTTGATATCCAATCAATTCACACGAAATGATTTCTGATATAACACCCTTCCGGAATCCTTGTTTCCTGCCACTTTAAGATTCATGGCAAGAGTGAATAAGCATCTTCAAGTCAAATTTGCTTCATCCTAGACATTTTTTGTAAACAATGGAAGCAACAAGAAATACATCATTTCTTGTTGCTTCCATTGACCATTTATCATGATTGTCTTTAAAATACTGGTTTATGAGGTTACGTTAAAAAATTACTCCTGCTCATTTGTAAAGTCGGATATGTTTTGGTGGCATTGATCAACCTTGCATAACTCCAAATTTTGCTTCTAGATACACAACGAGGATCAAAGAATTGTCTTTTATATACCATGACAGACCTGTCCCACCTGCCAAGGAACTAGTTCATTGGGTGGAACATGTAGTAAAAACAAGAGGAGCGCTACATCTGCGCTCTCCAGCATTCATGGTTCCCTGGTACCAAAAGCTTTACCTGGATCTTCTTTTAATCATAATACTCATTGTTTTAGTTTTAAAATACGTTTTTATATTCATTAAAAGTTGTTTAAGTAGGAAAAGAAAACAGAAAATTAATTAATAAATAAAATAATAAATAAAAATAAAAAATAAAAAAATAAAAAAGCCTTTTATTCTCATATCCAGTAATATATAAAGCATAAATATTGTTAGATGTGTTAGTGGTACATTTTCCTTATTTCCTAGGGTTAGTATGGTTAGTGTTGCTTGGTTTGTTATTAGATATGAGCCCCTTTACGGGTATAGGCCTCCCCCAACCTCTTCCACTTTTCTCTGTCTGTGCCCAGAAAATTAATTAGGTATCGATAATTTACAAAATAACTTTAATTGTATCATTATTTGTATGATACTAAAACCTGTAGCTTTTATATATAATTAAACAGTCTTATGCAAAAAGTCAACGACACCACAAACAATTATAATATAGCTATTTATGCAACTGTATCGTAATGAGGGTCATTTTAATTCGAGTGCTGTTTTTTGATACGAGGCTTGCCGAGTATCAAAATAGGATAGTACGAGAATTAAAATGACTAATTACGTACAGTTGCATACAAGATTTTATCTACGACAAGGACGTCTTTATAATTTTTTACTTTACGGGTGCCAACATCCGCCATGATGTAGGTATGGCTCCTCTACGTACCAAGAACTCTGTGGTTGGAAAAGTGCCAGAACCCAGAGCCGCTAAGCTATAGGTATCCTATTTATGAAGATAACGACGATTTGACGACCTCCGTGGCGCAGTGTGTAGCGCTGTTGCCTTGATGTGCGGAGGTCCTGGGTTCGATCCCCGGCAGGGTCAATTTGGGAATTTATAATTTCTGAATTTTCCCTGGTCTGGCCTGGTGGGAGGCTTCGGCCGTGGCTAGTTACCACCCTACCGGCAACGACGTGCCGCCAAGCGATTTAGCGTTCCGGTACGATGCCATGTAGAAACCGAAGGGGTATGGGTTTAATATAACTGCCATGCCCCTAACAGGTTAACCCGCTACCATCTTAGACTGCATCATCACTTACCATCAGGTGAGATCGCAGTCAAGGGCTAGCTTGTAGAGGATTTAAAAAAAAAAAAAAAAAAAAAAGATAACCATATCGATACAGCTACGACTCATAACGATACAGCTCCCATACAACGAACTGTATCGTTATGAGAAGCAAACACGAAAGAGGGTTCAATTCGATATAGTTGTCAAATTCGAAATTGGAACTTTTCGATGCTGGAGTAGATAAATAAATTAAAATGACCGGACCGATGACATAGGCCATTCATTATTTTAACCATACAGTAAGATTTATTACTGTATTTAAATTATAATCAAAATATTTATATTGTAATTTTTTTTAATTTTTATTGGATTGTGAATTAAAACAATTGAAATCAATAAATTGATGCACATTTTCGTAATGAGGCAATTTTTTTTTAATTTACACATTTTTACCTACTCCAAAAATAGAGAGTCAATTGAAGCGTATTATTTTTTTTGAGAAAGCAATATTAGTAAAATATCTGCCGGAAGAACAATAAAAAGATGTAACTTGAGAACAGAAATTGCGAAAATAAACTCGCTAACTACATTTCGAAGTTGTAGCGAATTGTCATCTCGGGAACGGTAAATTAAATACGAGTTTCTCGCTTCATAAACTTGAAACTTGCGACAACTCGAGTTGTCATCTTAATTTATAAATGTTCATTTAAGTTACAAACATTAGTAAGTTTCTTTTAAGTTGTCTCTCCCGGCGTGATGAAAATGTTGAAGATCGTTTGGGCTACTTAACCCTGTGATAGCGTAAAATCGACAAAACAAAGTTTTTTAAAGCAGTGTATCCATCAAACGATGACATAATGTATGCTTGTAAAAATAATTTGCTGTTTTCAAGACCTTTAAGCAGGCATTTACGTATTTTATTTACATTTAAATCTCTACGCTGAATTTTTTTTTAAGTATACCCCTTAGTTTACCTTTTCAAGCAATTTTTCTCCTTATTGAAACTAATAATTTGCTCTAGAAATATAAGATACAGTTTATATTTCTAAATGAAACAAATTGTCGGATTAATTTGTATTGAAAAGTAAATATTTATTTATTTACAAATGATTTCTTGCATTTTTTGCGACTTGCGCTTGCTCGATTTCACCCCCGCGCGCCTGTATTTTGACCTTGTGAGCTCACAGCGCCCTAACATGAGTTTCGAAAAGTTGGGCAATTAACTTCGTTAGGATCAACATGATCATCATCAACCTCTGAGAATGACATAATATTGTGTATTAAAACATACCACGATAACTGCGACGATTTATCGTGGTATGTACCCGTTTTCATACATAATAATAATTATTACGTCGTTAGTCGTCCAAATAAGTCATACCTATATCAATATGATAATTTTTATCATAGCGTTTACCCACACGCTATTAGATGGCATTAACAGTTACTTGGACTGGATATCTAGATCTATACATCTTTTTTACTTTTTGCAGTTTATACTTTTGACAGTTCGATTCAATGATGTTCTAATGCGTTACTGATTCGATTTTTGATAACAGTCGATATTTCTTTATGAAGAAGTTTTAATCGATTTGACACATTTATCTTTGCTTAACATTTTTTCATTGTTTTATAAACATATGTATATTAAATGTATGTATTAAAATAAATCTTTTATACGGGATAAGCGGGATATGTTAAAAAAAGCTGAATAATGCGGGTGGCTGGCGCATCGATGGATACCGAAAAGCCACACAAAAAAGAAAAGCGATAAAGCACGTGAACGCTACTCAAAAGAGGCCTAGGTATGCAGTGGATGCATAAAGATCTAGCCCCATTAAGAGGTGCGCCACGTAGCGGCAAGTATTCTTTGTATGAGGTTGTATGGAGCTGGGCACACTCGACGCGGCACGGAGATGCACTGCGCGATGCGGCCCCGTACTCATACAAATTATATTTGCCGCTACGTGCCGCTCCGCTCCGTGCGTCTCAAGTGGGGCAAATGAAACATGAAATGATTTATTTCACGTGGGACAACTTGTGCCACTTATGATAGGTCGTAACAATCTACCACCGGTTCAGAAAGCTGGTTCTACTGAGAAGAACCGGCTGCTCTTTTCATAAATAGAAAAATGTTACACTTTACAATGCATACGTTACGTAACATGTACCTATACTAAGACTTGTGGGTTGCTGAATGCGAAGCCGGTTGCTTCCATGCAACTTTGTCATCGAGAATATCATCAATAGTATAATAACCTCGACTTAACAGATGCTGTTTAACACAGTTTTTTTTTTAATCTTAATTTGTTAGGGACTTTTGATCACAGTATTTAAAGCTAGGTAAATGATGATGACGACTGGTCCATACCAGCACATAAAACAGATGCAACCAGTATGGAAACTACCTAGAAACATTCGAAACAGGCTCACTCACACAAACGTGCGCATCGGCGAGATCCCAAGCGCTCGTCGCAGTGCCGTCAGTAGTGAGTGCCGTAGCGTCATCGCATGTTCGATGCGCACTTTTGTGTGAGTGAGCTGTTTCGAACGTTTCTAAGTGGTTTCCATACTGGTTGTATCAGTTTACTGTGATACCAGTCAGATGCAGCTTTATTTGCTAGTCATTACTACCTCTAGTTACATGACAACTCTGAACAACTGACTGGAAACTTCTGAGTTCTGTTCTATTGTTTTACTTATCTTCGAAAACTTTTGCTTGACTCCCGGGAACTCTTGCACATAGAATTCTGAATAAGGTATCCTATACTTACTTCCTAGTTACTACTAATATTATAGTTAATGTGAAAGTTTGGATGTTTGTTACTCCTTCACGCCACAACGGAAACCTATTGACAAAGTCGTGAGAATCATCTTGTTAAAAATGCATTATTTTTAATGGATACACTTGTAAGTTGAACGTTTATTTTTAATTAAATATCTTATAATATATATCCTTCCCCGGGATACAACCTATTCCTGTACCAAATTTCATCTAAATCGGTTAAACAGATGGGCCACGAGAGCGTATCAGACAGACAGAAAGACACACTTTCACAATTATAATATTTAAAAAAATAGAATAGATATAGTATCAGTAGTGATATTGTATATTAATTTTATGTAACAAAAAATGTTATTTACAGTCTCAAATAGACGTGGTACAGCAAAAAAGACTATAATAGTATGTATATTCTGTGAAAAAAAAAATGTTACATCACCGTTATTAAGTACGAGTATATTTTTGTTTTTGTACTGAGATACATCTCAACTCTCAAGGTCTGCGCCATTAGGTATGTTATACTAGATGATGTCCGCGACTTCGCCCGAGTGGATTTTTTATATTATTCCCGCGGGAACTCTTTAATTTTCCCCGATAAAGATTAGCCTATAAGTCTCGTACCTACGTCATGTTTTTGAAGTGAAACTTCTTTAGAATCGTTGCGATTTGAAAATTCAATGAAACGAAAAAGTGACACAAACAAAGAAGACACAAACATATTATTCATAATAGGATTTAGCCTGCGAGAGAATGAGATAGAATACAAATCATATTCACCTCATTCTCTCGTAGGCTACCTTTCTGAAGTTTCACTTCTGCCGTGTGTGTATTTGCACACACTTTTTTTTGTTTTTTTTTTTAATAGATAACATCGACGCTGTCACCGGGTCAGATAAGTTATACGTGGTAGTAAATGCTCCTCCTCCTAAATGTGGAGGAATGATCTTCCAATGCCAGCGCTACATCCGCTGCATTCCACACTTTAACGGTTCCGAGCAAATTGGACGTGAACAAAGGATGCCAACGCTGACGGTTTCTACCGCGACAGGACGAAACGTGTTTCCATATAACGCGAGTTAAAGGCGTCCTGTCCATGGAAGATATAGGGCGAAAATCTTCCTTTTTTTTTTGGGGGGAGGAAAAAATCCCTTCGGACTTCTGCCTGGGCTAGACAGGACGTGTCCGACTTGCACGGACTAAAATAACCTCCTCCATGTCGGCCAGGTGTCAGCACGGAACTGCAAAGCATGACTTCATGCTGACCTTCTAGATCTCTCTCTTCTTCTTTTCCTCTTTTTCCCTTTCCTCTCTTCTCCTCATTATGTTTCTTAGCATTTTGCCGTATCGTGTCCACGCATCTTCACTCGACAACATCCGTGTTATTAAATTTCGGGCATCAACATCGTCGTAGGGCGAAAATCTATTATGGAGTATATAGATAGGTCTTCGGACCGCCCTACCCATTTTGGCTTGCAACAAAGAATTTCTTGACAAAAAACGCAATTCAATTCAATACAATTTGAAAAAAATTAGAACACACAGTACCATATAAATTTAGGTACCTACCTACTGTGGCGGATTATAGCGTACTAGCTGATGCCCGCGACTCCGTCCGCGTGGATTAAGGTTTTTTTGGTTCCCGCGGGAACTCCTTAATTTTCCGGGATAAAAAGAAGCCTATGTGCTATTCCAGACTATAATCTATCCCTGTGCCAAATTTCAGCCAGATCCGTTCAGCCGTTGGGGCGTTATTTAGTAACAAACATCCATACATCCATTCAAAGTTTAGGTAATGTTACGAAGACATAAGGTGTTAAATATAAATATACTACATTCGAAATTAAACTTTAATGCCTTAGTGTTAAGGTTTATAGTTTAATTCTTTTTTATAAAAAAATATAGGATAAAATTTTAAATATTCGTTTTCACTTATATCGGCAGTCCCTACGACTGCCAATTTTTTTAGTACAAGAAACACTGACAACTCACAGTTTCCTCCCTATATAACACAGGAGACACATAATAATATTATAAACTCATAAATGCACCACGCACAAATCCAAAGGTTACGGGCAAGATAATAATGCACAAATTATATATTTTGTTCTTATCAGTATATATACAACTTACAAGTCGGGTAAAAGATCTAATAAACGGACCTTTAAATCTATCATACTCATATATAAGTACCAATTGACTGACTGTCCTAATATCAACATACTGCTCATATCTGTGCCACAGGGCGAGGTTATCCGCGGTAAGCGGCACGCAGCACGCATGGATGGCCTCGACGCGATTACGCATCTCTATAAATTATTTATTGATAGGGGCCTTTATGCTTCCTACATACAACAGGCGTGGCGGTACTGCGGAGAAACGTCGACCGGGCACGGACCGGTGTTAACCGCATGGTAAATTTCTGAATTAAAAAAAAATCTAAATTTTAATGTTTTTTATTCAAATAAACTTTTACAAGTGCTTTTGAATCGTCGAGTGAATCTACCAATTGTACTTTAAAACTAGCTAACACCCGCAGCTTCGGTTCTGTAGAAATTTCTGTGAACAATATCTTTGTTAATAAAAAAAATTATCAACATGTGTTAAATTCGTTTTTCGTGAAAGAGTTAAGAAGTGACATGTTGTACTTAGCAGCCGATGCCAAGTCCGGTAGGACGCAGCTGACGTGTGTAGGCAGCTTTACCCTACTTTTTGCTTATATTATATTTTATCTATTACCAATATCGATGTAGAATTTTAGTCGATGATTACTAATAATATTATGAACTATGCGATATCTACTCACAAATATTTAAACTGTCCACAGTAACGATGCAAAGCGTTTGTTTAACGTAACAACATGACCTTAAATATCAAGACAGTAGTATAATTAAAGTTTTAGATTTCGCTCGCTAGTATTCAAACATCTATTAATACCTACTTCTCACAGGTATGTTAAAATAAAATAAAATTTTGTAAAGGTGCAAAAATAACTCCAAGGTCCAGTGCTAGTGTTGCATGATTGTAAAGTGTTTTTATTTTCTTTTCATGATATTGGATGTGTTTGATTGACATCATCTCATGGTGAGTAACTATTCACTATTGGATAAAAGCAGGCGTTACTTTGCGGAAGTCCATGATAATGAAGGAACTAGACATTTAATTCACTATAATCCGCCACAGTAGACAAATCTATGTGGTACAGTGTGTATTGCTTGATATTCACCGCCCAGTTTAATAATAAGCTTAGCAGGCTGCCTTAGGCACGATGCACACCTTCAGAGTGGAGTGGCTGAGCCGCTGATTTATTGAATCTTGAAAAACTCGAACTACATAATATATGCTTTCTTTACTTTAAAAACGTGGCAGTGGCACACGATTATATTAAACCTGATGATATTCATCCACACGAACCTGAGGATTATATGCCATTAGCTGATGCCCGCAACTCCGTCCGCGTGGTTTAAGTTTTTTTGATTCCCGCGGGAACTTTTTAATTTTCCGGAATAAAAAGTAGCCTATGTCACTCTCCCAGGTCCTCAACTAAACCCATGCCATAAATCACGTCGATTCGTTGCTC